>OX421242.1:6272500-7522500 GCA_949125135.1 Alcis repandata | reverse complement strand
AACTTATAAGGCAAAAGGTACGAAAGAACGGACGCCGCTGCTTTTTTCAAAATAAATTCAACCTTAGTATTATTTTAATCCTAAATGGATGGTACAAACGTCCTGTGCTGTCGAGCGATACGTTTCTTTGTTTTCATCTGACCCGCGCTTTGTTTTTTGCCTTCACGAATAGTTTCAAACAGTTAATTACTAAGGACTTATTTGCTTTAGAGGTCGACTGCGCCACGTGATAACTGGTTGATTCACTTGTGGACATTGTCCTTTCGTTTGACTTTAGTGTCCGTTCGGGCGAATCACTTTACACCTAAGGAGTACCTATTAAATTGTGTGCCTACAACTACTATATAGAGAGGTCTTGATCGATGAGACGGCTGTGTGTGCTGGAAAAGGTGTACAGCTCTTGTTATGGCCCACTGTTTTCTTCAATACCAACACACTGTTTCCAACATTTCAGATAAATAACCCAGAAAGTAGTTTAATGATTACCTACCCTTATTTCTGACCCTTTGACTAAAAATATTTGTTCTAACCGATTGTTTTCTTTTGTAAATAATAGTTATGTTATTCATAATATTTTTCTTTGACAAATAAATTGTAATATAATCTATGTTCTGTGTTTGATTATTATTATTTATAGTAATAAAAGACATCAGTGTTAGAAAGGAAAGTTTTTATTTATTAAATATTGCTCATGATCATAAAGATAAACTTTTTAGAGTATCGTAAACGTAAAATAACTGTACTAATAGAAATCGTAGGTAACTCAACATTGCAATATCTTTTAAAAATATGTTGACATTATTATTGCACAAACGTGACCAGTAACAAATATTAAAAATAATGAGTAAAACGTGATGAAAACTAGTTTCAAAATATAACAAATACAAAACAAAACAGATGTGTAAATACTTCTAAGGACATTCTCGACGATATAATTGTTCTAACAATAATGTACCTACCCTCGTATCTACAGTGAAAGTAAACAGTGTGCCTGTGCAGTCCCTACCTTACCTACTTGCATAACATTTCAGAAAACCGAAGAAAAATAAGTAAATATAATACAATAACTGATATAATTTTTCAAGCGCTCGTGCTTTATGATATTTACAGGACATCACAGTTTACTTTTCATTTACTAAATTATTCGATGAAAAACGAGTTTTATACGATATACTACAAGACAATATAGAGTCCGGTTATTATTAGTGCACAACACTAGTATATATTCTAACAATAGTTTCCTTTCTGTTGTAAAATTCTTAATCTGGCAGTATTCAAATTGTATGCATCTGTTTTCCTTTTCATATATGGAAAAGGCATAGCAACAATTTCCAAGCTCTTAAATATAGTTAAAAAAATTGTACAACAGAATCATCACCATACCTATAATATACTAGACAATAGTGCAGATCAAAAATTAGGTATATCAAATATAAATAACGTTAAAAATTGGTCCAAAACGGGAGACATCTATCAGAAATATCAATAAACACAACAAATAATAATTAGAAGATCGAAATTTAATACTCATACATTCAACCTACAATATTAAAAAATAATTTAAATTGTCACTCTGATCAAAACAAGTGTAAATAAATGCAAATAATTCTTAATCATTCGTAAAAATAATCATGGTTCTAAATACCTATCGGCTAGCAACAATACTTTGCTGCATCCCAATTAAGATAATGCTGGCTTATAGGCACTTGAGAATGGCAACATGCCATTACAAAATCGCAACCTCTTTGCTCCAATGAAGTAATTTTTTAGAACACATTCATTTTGTTCTTACTTTCTGGAATGAATTTGGAATGTTCTTATTCACCCGTGTCATGGTATCCCTAAACCGCCTACCAACTTTATTTTAAAGAGATCCTTCACCCTTTTTCTATAAAAATGTATACAGCCACTACATTCAAACCACACCACAACCGACTAAAAAAATAATTGGTATTTTTTTTTTTTTTTTTTTATGCCATAGGTGGCAGACAAGCAAACGGGCCGCCTGATGGTAAGCGATTGTGATTATTCGATTGTGATTATTCAGAAACGTTCAATAAGCTTGTAGTAGCCACGACCGGATTTAAGGGGACATTTGCCCCGAGTAAGACTGAAAATCAGCCACCAAATAAAATTGTTTGCTATAAACAATTTTTGAAATACATGTATTATGTACTTGTATTTTTTATTTATTAAATAATTTACATGACATTTTGAATTCGAGTTTTATCATAGTCTTCCGCTTGAGTGAGTACCGCTACATAATGGTGACCCCGACGTGATCCGAACACGCAACCTTCTGACAGTTCTTCATAGTTTCTTCCGTGACTAGCTCATTGACGGCTAATTAAGTTAATTGGCTACGACATATACATAATGATTGCAATTTTGAGTATTGAGAATCTGCAATAAAATAACTTGTCACGCCGTGTTCATACATGACATTTGACGCGGTCAATTTATCAAGGTCGTTCGCCTGCTAATAAGCTTTTAGGATTACACCCAGTTGTACCTGGCTATTTTATGTAAAAGTTATTAGTGATGCCTTTAGAGAAAAGATGGTGGAAAAGGGGCACTGCAAAAACTGGGCACTGCTGGAAAAGGAGGCATGGACTCTAAATACTAAGTATTACCAGCGCCCCGCGGTTTCACCCGCGTTCTCCGGAATAAAAAGTAGCCTGTGGGTTACTCAAACCCATACTGACGGCTTCCGTGCGGTACTGCGGAAGAAAGTAGCGTCGAGGGGGTGACAACAACATCCTGAAAGTAGTGGCGATTGACCCGCGAACTCCTGTGCTGAGGCATCTCGTGCGGACTATGGTTCCTCACGACATGCCTCGTAAGTACAGGACTCACTAGTTTTTATTAAATTTTTTGTAAAATATTGTCTATTAACATTAGTTTATAAGTCTTTTATTGTATACTAACAATTTATAGATCCTTTGTTGTCCGAAATAAAAATATTTGAATTTAACAGAAGCACCTGTTTCGCAACTGATTTGTTTCTGTGTTCCCCGCTGCAAGTGGGGAGCACCGAAACATATCGAGAAACACGTAGTGTTTACAGAAACAAAATGATATGTTTCTGAAACATTATGATTTGTTTCAGAAACACGTAGATTTCGTTTCTGAAACAGAGTTTATAAACAATTGTTTCTCAGTGAATACGTGGCTTAAGAGTTTTAAAAAGATACTACCGGTACTGGTTTTTGTTGTGCTGTCTCTTTTTCGCGCGTGACATTTCTCGACAGCGAGAAGTTGACCGCACATCATAAATTAGCTTATCAAACGTTTTTGAATGAAGGCATTAGTTATTAGGATTGGGAATCTCGGCTGGGCCTCCCTTTTTAATTACTTTTAACGTTTCTTTCGCGGGCTTAGCCGTATCCGAGGGGATTTCTTCTGTGATAGGTATTTGTTCTGGTTTAGTCCTCGGCTTTGGTTGTTCCTTTACTGGTTTCGGTGATTCTTTGGACTTCGCCACTGGAGGTTTAGCTTCTGCAGGTTTGGCAGGAGCTGGCGCTTCAGGAGTGGGTTTGGCCGATGGGGGAGCAACCTTAGGAGCCGCTTTAGGTGTCGGAGGTGCTTTAGCCTCTTGTTTAGTTTCTTGTTTTGGTTGCACTTTAGGAGGGGTGGTAGGTTTAGGCTGAGCCGGTTTTGGTTGTTCAACTGGCTTTGGAGTGGGTTTGGGTTGTTCCACTGGCTTAGGCGTGGGTTTAGGTTGTTCCGCTGGCTTGGGAGTGGGTTTAGGTTGTTCTGCTGGTTTGGGGGTGGGTTTAGGTTGTTCTGCTGCCTTAGGAGTGGGCTTGGGCTGTTCCACTGGCTTGGGAGTAGGTTTGGGTTGTTGAGGTTTTGGAGTCGGTTTCGCCGCTTCTACAGGCTTCGCTTGTTTCGGTACATCTTTCTTCACTTCAACTTTAGGTGCTTCTACTGGTTTCGACGCTTTCGGCGTCGGTCCCGGTTTAGTTTCGAACGCCTTCTTGAGCAGCGCGGGCGCCGGCACCGTCCCGATGAAGTTCTGTCCGTGCGGGCTGCCCGTGTGGAGCTTGCCGTTGAAAACGATGGCGTCGCTGACGTGCCCGAGACTACCGTCGGTGTTGAAGTACGACGCTATGATGTTGCCATTCCAGTCAATCTGGACCAGTCCCGACATTTTCGGTACCATACCTGCCATGGTCTTAAAGTGACCAATCTGTAACAATTGCAAATAATCACTTAACCATCAGGTAAAGTTAAAATACAAATGTATTTCTGTATTTAACTTGGCCCTGGTCTGGTCATTTTTGTGCCGCTTTAGGGTCTGCGCCAGGTGCTAGGGCACCGCTGACACCGCCCAGTTACAGCACTGTTTGTGAGAGAGATAGTGAACTTACATTGTAGACGATTTCCTCCAGGATGACATGCGGGTAGATCGTGTTGAGATACTCGAAGGGAATCTCGACGAGGCGCTGCAGGCGCGCGAGGAACTTCCTGGCGTGCGGCGCCGCGGCCATCGGACGCATCAGCAGGGGGTTCTCGTCGTCGAATGAAGTGTACAGGCCCACGAGGATCCCTGAGCCGTCGGGTAACGTGCGCACGTTGTCCGGTACGCCTGGACACATTACAGTCGGTTGAAAATATAGGAAAAACAACGATCTTTTCATGTAACCAGTTACAACAGCATAGGGTGGTTTTGGAGTGCATTTACAAGTGATAAAATAGAGAAATGAGGCAAATAAATGAAACTTTACGACTGGATACTACTCATTTATAACGCTTTTAGGATTCATGATCCAATCCATTTTATTATCATGCAGAGGTTCAGCGAGATTAGAAAACGTAGGTTTCAAAAAGATGTGACACCAGAAGTTTACTAAATTAAAGTACAATAGCTATAAGTATAACACAAAAAGGCACATCGTGGCCGAAAACAACGACTATGTGGCAGCTGAGTAAATATTTTACAGCCGCAGCTAGCAATCGCCGCCAGTACACCTCACGTGGTGATCGGTTACGACACTTTCAATATGCTATTTTTTACATTACTTTCGATATCGATAACGACATGTTGCAGTCAAGTCATTTACTCCAACGACTTAAACTTTCGCGTGGCGCCTGGAGCCAGAACGTGTTTTTTTGAAACCGGGAAGATTGGGGACATGATGGAAGTATACTACCAGGTGATCGACGGCCAGCATGGAGACCTGGACATCTCTCTAGAAGTCACCGACCCGACCGGGGCCAAAATAATCGAAGACTACAAGAAGTCACAAAACGTGATTATAAAGGAAATAGTAGTCGCAGGTGACTACGAATTTTGTTTAGACAACTCGTTCAGTTCTTTCAACTCCAAGATGGTTTTTATTTACGTGTTAGTAGAGGCCCAGGACAGTGATGAAGAGGCCATTGTCACCGTTGTTGATAACGAGGGACAAGAAGTGAAGCAGGTGGAGAGTCTACATTGGCAGGGAGTCGATGAGAATGGTGTGTCTTACTACGTCCAAATAGAAGCTATTGCGGACTCCCTCACTCGCACGCTGAAGAAAGTAGTGAAAGCGAGACATATGCTAGACCTTTATGGAGCGACCAGGTCTCGAGACTCGTACTTGGCGTTTAAGGAGATATTTGTCGTCGATCTGTGGTCAGGGTTCCAAATAACCGTCATGTTCCTTGTGGGCATGTTGCAAGTGTTTCTGATAAAAAACCTTTTTCGAAGACAATCTCCATACTAGTAGCATTGAAAAGTCCTTATTTGTTTTGGCTTAGGTGCGATATTCCTGTAAAATGTTGTAAATAAATTTACCTGGTAATCCGGCAACAAAAACTTCAGATTTTCCTTTCTTGGGCCCATCAATGTAGTATTTCATCAGTCTGAAACGCGACGTTTCGGCGACGACCAGGAATTGGTTGTCCGGGGAGATGACCACGCCGTTAGGGAACCACAAATCATCAAGCAGTACTTTGCTTTGATTTCTGGCTGCATTGTAGTAGAATAATCTAAAATTTAATTTTACAATGTTAGAACATGATCTTATGAGATTTATAATTGAGATAAATATATTAAACAATGGCCAAAAGGTTGCCCGGGGACTAGCCTCAAAATTTTCCGACTTTTTCTTTATGTTGAAATGAAGTTAATATTAGCCCGCACAGCAAAGCAGCATAACTATGCCTGATAAAACCTTACAGTGTGTAACTCAAGCGAGAAGGTCAAAATGATAGCTCTGTCACTTTCGCACTTATTTAAAGCTTAGTTCATTGATGTAATATAATAGCCCTAACAGAAAGAAAAGAGAGATATCATTTATAATATTGTGATTACCTTCCAGAAGGATCAGCAAGTACACTCATGATGGCATCTTTAAGATGGAAATCGCTTGTAGAATCGGTCCAATAGAAATCGCCATTTTTGCTCAGAGCTATCGAGTTAAGAAGTTTTGGTTCCCGGCCCTCAATGGCCACTCTCGGAGAAACCAGCAGTTGTTTTTTGTCATTTTTCAAATCTACCTTCCATATGCCGTGGTATGCATCTGATACATACATGACATTCTTGCTTTCATCTATTTGGAAGCCGAGAGGTCTTCCACAAACATGTTCATAAGTCAATCCAGCTGAAAATTTATTGAGAATTATAGATTTTTTTTAAATAAATAGTGTTTCACACTCACTGCTCCCCACTAGATAACCTGTGTCTGGGATGACAAGGACAACTAACACCCAGACCCGAAGCAGATATTTAAATTCATCATTGAAACATCTGCCTGGCTGAGAATCGAACCCAGAAGCCCAAAAAAAAAGGAAAAAACGTTGTCAGATATTGTATAAAACATGATTCTGTAGCATTCAAATATTACTTTATTGTGTTATACTTGGATATTATGTTGCCCTTTTATATTTTTTCTACAATACAGATATCAATACTTGCCACAAACCTTATCATTTATTTATCCATGACAGAATATAAACATGAAATGTAGCTGCTATTCAATTATATTGTTATATTTACTTATTGATAAACTTGTGTAGGTGATTTGAAAGTTATTTAAATGGATTAAAAAGTAAGTCTGCTACATCTTTGATCCAAACTGCAGTTTTGCTAGTCACCAGTATACTAGTTTTTACAATAAACCTACTGATAAAATAGCATGAAATAATGAAATAATAGCATGTAAATGTGACTGCTCTAACTTCATATTCAAATGGTGCCATTTCTTATGCACACATTGTATGTTAAACTCACCACTGGAATAGACCATGGAAATCCTAACCTTTAGGTAGAAGTCTACTTGGTAAAATGATAAAGTTTATGACCCAAATTAAAACAAGTTAACCAAAAGTAGCAAGAAATGGTTATAAAATCAGCATGTAACCCTTAGCAATAAGAATATAATACTCACAGCAAGGTTGTCCAATTTTCGTGACAAATGTGACGTGACCTCCAGGAGACACCTTCACAATTTCTCCAGAGGCTAGACTGGTGTAGAGGTCACCTTTGTACAGTTGGAAGGCTTCTGGCCCAAGTACTTTGTCCACATATGCTTTTTCCGCATTATTCAAGGCACCATTTGGTGCTAACGGACCAGTCCTTGGCTGTGTTGGCTCTAGCCTGAGAAATAAATTGTTGTTTATGAACCCTGATCAATGTAATTACCTTGACAATGTCAATACATACATAAGTGTGGTTAATAGGTTAAATGGCTCAGATGACATCATTCTACTGTGTTACATACATAGTAGAATTTTATGTAGGTAGCCAAACAAACTGCAATGTGTCTTTTACAGTTAATACCTTGTGGTTTTATCATGTAACAAACCAAGCTTTATTATTGGACATTTTTTTTTTAGTATTTAAGTAAAAATAATGCAAAATACTTACTGAATAGCTGTGAACTTTGTGTAGGGTGGTAAGTTGGGTATAAGAACAATAATAGCAGCAAATATTAAGAAATATATTAATATTTTAAAAAGCCGCTTCACAAGTCCGAAAATTAAACCCATTTTAGATGCAGGTTTACAGCTGAAACAAAGAAATACTTATCTAGATAGCTGACCAAATACAGTACCTAAAACTCTAAGTAATTTGTGTAAATGCAATACAAAAAAACTAACAATTTATTATCTCATAGAGATAAATATCAAGAATATGGAAGGTTAATTTTAAACTTGATAAACACCTAAAGCTTATTTCTGTTTCAGTAATTTCGAAAGTACATCATCAATTAGGACAACCAGTACAAAAAGGTGAAAGTATAAATATGTATGCAGTGAGTGGAATTGGAGCGCACTGGGCTCGTCGCGGCGTTAATTATAATTTAATGTTTTTAATAATTTGTATTCTTAACGATGCAATTCATGATTTACCGTTAATTGTAAATGGAATGAAACATTAGGCTTAGGCACAATTTCTTCGTTTGGTCACAGGTTCAAAGTTTACTTAGCAACCGGTTACGGTAACGATGATATGAACCTTATTTTTTTAGTTACAAATTTACAGTAATTCGAAATATTTTTACATACCTTTATAACCGAAGAGTCGAAGTGAATTATAGGGAATAGGGAAAGCAAATTTTTAAAGAAAAAATAAGAACAAAGCCGGCTGACATCCATCAGCCACCTAGCATTTAACACAGATAACAAAAATAACGTTAGTTAGAAAGAACGACACTTGAACGATTGTTCATTTATTAATGGGGCATCTACACTTTACCAGTGATCCTGTCGATTGATTGAGGTAAATACGATAGTCTGTGGTTTTTTTGACATCCTAAATGTCAAACTTCATCTGTCGTCGCTTCTTTTTAATCTGTGCTAGCTCCATTTTGGACGTGTTCAGCGTTTCAGTGCTGCGAAAAATTCAATTTTATCGCCATGGGTCACGCTAATATCTGGTACTCTCACCCCCGTCGATACGGACAGGGCTCCCGCTCATGGTAAGAACTCATCCAGATATGATCAGGATCTTCGTACACATTGATCATAACCTTTTAACACGTGTTTGAGAGTGACTCCCGCCTTCCTTTCAGCCGGGCCTGCTCCAACAGACATGGACTTATTCGCAAATATGGTCTGAACATCTGCAGACAGTGCTTCAGGGAATACGCCAACGACATCGGTTTCAAGAAGGTAATATTGACTTGCTTCATATAAATAAGCCAACTTTCCGGTTGGAGGCCTACGTATGATGGAAGCTAATTAAACAATTATTGAACTCTAAGCCTAGATAACATTTAGGATAGGACATGTTTTCAGATATGGCTCTACACCATAATTTCACCTAGATCCATTGAGTTATTATGGTAAAACTCAAAGTAGCAAACAAAAACTTGAATTTACATAGCAATTGAACAAAATACATTTACATCTATTAGTGTGACTGGACATTATTCTCTATGCTATATTTCTATTACTGCTTTTAAAGTAGCAGTAAGTACAGTCAAAATCTGTTATAACGACATCGAAGGGACTACTCATATTTAGTCGTAAAAACCCATAGTTGTAACTACCGGTGACAGGTATTAATAGGAAAGATAATAATTATGTATATTCATGTAGGAAATTAAACCACATTTTGTTTACTTCAATACAAACGTATAATATAAAAGAACAATATCATTTTTGTGATACACCATATTCTTTTGCCAGGTCTTTGTTTGGAATTCCTTTCTCTAGCTTTCAAATAATACGCGATTTTTCTTCGATATTGATTTGTTTTCTTTTTGTTTGCAACATGTTACAATTTTCACAGTTAACAACAATATGTTTTGGTGCGTCTTGTGTAAAGATAAGTGACAAACTGACTTACGAGTAAGAGATATGACGAAGCGGGCCTTGAGGCTATGGCATGCATGTGCTTTGTT
The DNA here is from genome assembly GCA_949125135.1 of Alcis repandata. Classification (NCBI taxonomy): domain Eukaryota; kingdom Metazoa; phylum Arthropoda; class Insecta; order Lepidoptera; family Geometridae; genus Alcis; species Alcis repandata. The sequence continues at coordinate 7,512,664 of OX421242.1, read as the reverse complement.
TCTAAGAATTACAAAAGACCCTAAACTTTGTTTACTTTCACTACGATAATAGCCATTGACCATTATACTGTGCCAGATGTGGATACTGTTATCTATTCAATTTTTTTACAATACAGCTGAGCGGTCATTCTACAGATACCTATAATTCTCCGAAAACATTAACCAAATCCACACTTAATGCGGTATGTCGTAGTAAACAATGTCGTAAAAACCAATGTTTTCGATAAGGCGGTCATATAGCATTCAGCCAGGACCTTTGATTTTGGTCAATTTAACCGGTATGTTGTTCTAAACGATGTCGCCATAAACGGTTTTGACTGTAGTTAGTTTTACTTAGAAGAGTTGTTTAAGCGAGAAAAAATGTTTTAAATTTTTATAGTTTACACTTGTCTTGTTTGCTCATCTCATTTAATTCTTTCTTTGTTTCAGCTGGACTAAATAAATGATGCTTAGACAATAAATCTTATTTTTTAAGTAAGTCAATTTGGTTTCTGTTTTTACCTTCTTCAGATCTATCACTCTTATCTCTAAGCAGGAATACTGGTATAATATGCAATCATTATATTAGCTATCAAACGAGATCTTGATATTTTGTAATAGTAAATATGATGTTATCAAAAACAAGGCCGAAAGTAAAAGTAAATTGTAAAATATTGCACCTACTAATTACATATTAGAACACAAAACAAACTTCAAGATTATAAATAGAAATTTTTTATTCTGTACAAAAGTATAAAAATATAAAACACTACACTATTATCTACACAACTAATTCTAATAACTTAGGACACTCAGACATTGTTTCTGTTACTTTGCGCTTGTCGCAGGCCCCCAATAGTTGATCCGACTCTCTGTAAAAGAATATGTATGTTTAGCGACTTGTTGCATCTAGTTCACTTGCTTGTTTGCCTGGACTCTGCTGTTAATGGGAAGAATTCCGTTTTACCACTCATTAACACTTTGACTGCGGCTAATAGTCAAATGCGTTGTTTTACGCGCCTGGCGTGTGCAGCCGCACTCGCCTCGTACAAAGGAAAACACAAGGTACTTATTTGTTTTCCGCAGGCAAAGTGCTAATGTCACTCTTTAACATCAGGTGAGCGATTTGCTCGTTTCATTACTCAAAAGCATAAAAAAAATTAAACAGCCAATGATAGGTAACAAAATGGTACAACAGAGTTAATATCATCGTCTATCATAACCTCATGAGATGGGGTTGTAGTCATACTATTGTAATATCAAGCGAGAAGGAAGTTCAATGTAAGATTGAGGTAAGCCTGCTATAAAAGTTGGAAGTATGATGTATCAAACAACCTGTCCAACGCCAGCTAGTAGTGCGAACAGGCTGCGCTGCGGCGGGCGGCAGTGCTTCTTGCCGCCTTCCGCGCAGCATAGGTTTGGGAAACAGTCCACACTCGAGGTGCATTTCTGAGGGAACACGTCGTAGTCTGGCGGCGCCGTGCATTGTAGGTACGACTCCAGCATTCGTACCGCTGGAAAGAACGTGAGATTTATAACTGATTGATTTAAAATCTATAAATGGTTGTCGGTCAGTTCACCATCTACCTACTATACTCCATGTAATTGATGAATAGACTTGCGCTGATATCCTACTTGGGGGTGTACTTGACTAATCAATAATAATAATCAGATTAATTTGGTAAACTTCTGGAAATAATGTGTAGGTAGCTGTTCCACAAATGTATGATGGTCCTGTCAACTCCTGTCTCACAATGTTCCTAGCACACTACATGGTAGATAGGTTAGCTTTTTTAACTGATTTAAATAATTGGCTGTGAAATACAGAGAGACAGACGCTAAGTCTCGCCTTAAGGGTTCTTCCCCGAAGGAGGTTCAGAACCCTAAAACGAGTAAGTTCTATGTTCAAATGTAGACGAGGATAGATTATTTATTTATTTTCTCACTTTTAAGGGTTCCGTACCCAAAGGGTAAAACGAGGCCCTATTACTAAAACAGCTGTCCATCTGTCTGTCTGTGACCAAGTTGTATCTCATGAACCGTGGTAAGACAGTTGAAATTTTTTGATGTATTGCTGTAGCCGCTATAACAACAAATACTAAAAATCAGAATAAAATAAATAGATATCTAAGGGCGCTCCCATACAACAGACGTGATTTTTTTGCCGTTTTTATAGATAATGGTACGGAACCCTTCGTGTCCGATTCGTACTCCGACATCGGATACCTGATACTTTTGCCACTATCCTGTGATTAGTCTGTCACTACATACGTCGGTCGATGGTGTTAGCGATGGGCACGAGGTCGAGGCGCGCGCGCGCCGTGCGGCAGTAGGAGCGCGTGCCGTCGGGGCAGCACACGCGCGGCCAGCAGTCCGCGTCCGACTTGCAGGTCTGCACCTCGAACAGCAGCTCGCCGAGCGGCGCCGCCGGGCACTCGCGCGGGATCACGCCCAGTAACGCTGCAATATGTTACCGCAGGGATTGTTAGTTGTTACCGCTTACAGCACATGCTTGTAATATTTATGCTAGTCATTGCATTAGGCAGACGTGCATAGGTGGTGTGGTTGTGTTGCATAGGTGTCTTGCTAGAATAACGAGCTTTCCAGACTAGGCATAAAACATATCTTCAAACACCGTCCCCATCTGATGTGCCGTAGTCTAACGCCGATACTGCTAACCAGTGGCGGATCCAGGGTTATGATTTAGGAAGGGCTTGAGTGGGGAGCTCCCTAGCCCCCCCGGATCAGCCTCTACTGTCAAACATAACAGTCCCTACGGTTCAGCGCACCATCTTATCCCAATGCCAGGTTTGCTAATAGAATAAGAGTAGGCGTTAAAGGGAAAACATTTTGAAATATCTGGACGCTATCGTTGGTTAAAACTCACGTTGATGAGACACAGGCGCGGGGGTTGGCTTAGGCGCCGGGACTCCTTTGACACAGCGTCCGTCGCAGCAGACCTGGTCGGGGCCGCTGGTGACGCGGCACTGGGAGTTCTTCTCGCAGGGAATGGGGAACAGCAGCACCGGCGCTCGGCCCGGCTTCGGACACACCAGCTTCTGCGACTTGCCTGCGCTCGAGTAATCCTCGTTATACACGTCTACAGTATTGCGCGTGCGAGAATACCTTACGTCACTCGTTATGTCATAGCCTACGGACAATGAGCCTAGTTCAATAACAGGGCAGTGAACGACTTGACCTTCCCTAGTTACTTGTGTGGCGTGGTTTGCTCGCTTTAGAACGGAACGTGGTATTTGGTACGATCGCTATCTGTTCTGTAGGTGTGTAGCATTTTGCCCCACCCAAAGATCTGAATGTTGTTTACGAGTTTTTGATCATTAGCCCAGTTATTAAAATTATGATTAGAGAAAAACAAAACTTGTCTAAGATATGTAGTGTATGATAATGTAAGCAAGGGTTCTAAGGATACTACTTACTATCTACCTACTCATATCAAAATTTGTCCAGGCTGTCGGACGTTATGGTGGATTAAAAAAACCCATAAAAAAATAATCTCTTTCCTTAAAAAACAGGGCAGACCGATGTATAACAAAACTTTCTTGTACTTTGTATGCTACCATAATTCTAAAAAAAGGATAATGTTTAAAATTATTATTCACGAATGTAGTTAGTTTTCGGTACTCACTCGATTTAGGAGCGCTTGTTTTGACAGCGGAAGCCTCCGTCCTCTGTATGGGCAACAGTTGCAAGAAGGGCTGCAGCAGCGGTATCTCTGTCGTTGTCGTCCTCTGCGTGGTCGGCTTGGGAGTTGTCGTCGTGGTGGTAGTCGTCGTGGAACTGGTGGTACTTGGAGTTGTACTGCTTGTAGTGGTCGTGCTAGGTGTTGTCGTGCTAGTCGTAGTCGTGCTTGTAGTCGTCGTGCTAGTCGTCGTGCTTGTCGTCGTGCTAGGCGGACTTGTAGATGGGGTGCTAGTGCTTGTGCTTTCGCTAGTGGGAGTAGTGGGCTCTACGCTACTCGGGCTCGGCTGGCTCGTGGTTCTACAACAACGACACCAGCCCTATGAATGGTATAGTGGTACTACATGGATAGTTGACATATGCAAAGTATGGCCAACACATACGGTTCGGTTGACTCCAAACGGTCCGCATCGTATCGAACTTAGTCTCATGTGTTTAATGCGTTTTATTTTAAAAGATCTTGCGGGCTTTCGCGCGTGAAATCGTGTGAGTTGACCATCAGAGCGAGCCTTACAACATCGCACAACAATATAAAAATCAAGCGCATCTACAATACACTTATGCGGCACACTACACGAGCGGTAATGTGGCCCGCCCTTTAGCGTATTATTCGAAATGACAAATTATACAAAATGACAAGTCGATTTTTCCTGTCACACGGACTGTTGTAATGTGCGTTGACCTCTATAAGATCAAAGCGCTAACGGCAAAACGCAAGACAATTACAAAAACTTGAAAATTAGTTCAGGCAGGATTACAATTAGAAACAGCTTAAGAAAATGATTTATGAAAATGAGCTAAATATATGTATGACACAGATACTTAACAGTCGCTAGGTTTTAACTTGTAGGTACGTGACTTTTGTATTTCAAGAAATGAAAGTGATCATAACTACTAATAAGGAACTTGGTGTCTATTATGTATTACGTGAACGGCTGAACGCTCTGGACAAGAATCAAGAAAACTATTCGATCGTTTTCAAGAAAAGTGTGTTGAAATTTTGTTTACTTTCAAATGTGTAATAATTGGAATAGAGGATGGTGATGTGCTGCTTTCGAAAGACGTATTTTAGTAAATAAGGAAGCAAGATGATAAATCGTGAAGATTTTTATTGTATAAATTATTTAGTTGACCGCGTCTGCAGGCCAAGTTTTAGCAACCTTCTAGATGTATTTTGCTAGATTATCATCTAGGTTGCCTACAAACCAATCAATCGAACGTCGATCAATTGGTGTGTAGATTTTATATTTCCTATTTTGTACTTATATCCTCAGATTTGACTTTGAGTTTCATTTGGAACACTAAAACTAAAAGTTATCTACTATTGACCTAAGACCGCACAGTTTATAGTACTTACTTACATTAATTTGTTGTGTATTTATAATAATATGTTCAACTATAGTCGAACATTGTTGTTTACAACTTTGTTATCTAATTAGATAACAACCGAACTGAGGATAAAATTACTTACTTTTCCAGACTATTTATTAAGTTAACGCTCGACAGGAAGGTGGATTATTAGAGTTAATAATTGCTCAATTTGAAAGACATTACCGGCTGTGGCCCTGAGTTTGTTTTACGGTCTTGTACCTTTAATATTCGAAAGTAGGTATTACCTACTTAGAATTAAGTAGACACGATTTGAGTTTAGCGGCCACTTGATTATTTTAGACGGCGTCCTTTTACGTCAACCAACATTTTAATAATGATAGGATATCTAGTGGTTGCTCTAGATAGCTGTATAATGTAATGCATTAGCAAAACAGCATGTAACAAGTAACCTAGCTGTGACCTAGTAGTGGTAGTCTCATAGAGATTCAAGAATTTTGTGAGTGGTTTTTGATCTCTTGTGACACAAGGTGATCTAATATTGGGGGATAGTCGTTCATATCCTGATTTTTTATCTTATAATCTAGTCTGCCTATAGAAAAAGTTTATAAATATGTACAATTAGCTCGTTTCAACTGAAGAGTCGTTACTCTACCAGCCGAAAATAATATTTAGTAGCTAATGCGCTTCTTATTTTCAACCAGATTTCAATTCATACCAATATAATAGCATACATAACATACCTAATATAGCTTACAAAACTTCTCTCTAGTTAAGTAAAAGCTAGCAAGCAGAAAGCGAGACTTACACCTTGATCGGCGCGGCAGTGACGCCCTTAGTGCAGACTCCCTTGCAGCAGAGGTGCTGCCTGGTCATCACCTTGCACTCGGAGTGCTTGCGGCACGGCAGCGGGAACAGGTCCAGCCACCCGCTGGTGGTGCGCACGGCGGGACATGCTAACGACTGGCCTGACACACCTGGAATTACGAACACTTTTTAACAAGTTTTTATTAGTTTCACCTGTATGTTTGTAACCGACCCTGTTGGACTCGATTTTGCCCTGCTTTGAATGATTAGGTTTAAATGAATTCAAACTTTGCACACATGTCAAAAGACCGATGACAATGCGTGTTTTTTAGTTTTATAAACTATAATTTTTTATTAACAATCTAACATCTACATCTACTCCTACAAAAAACCTTTTGACAAACTGTGTTTTCATCTATGTATTAAGGTATACCTACTGCTTTACGGTAGGGGTTGCGAAGCGTAGGTGCTAGGAGGTTTAAGACAATGTCGATAATTAAATGTCGGTGTTTTGTTGAAAAGGTCACCGACCACAACAATTTTCAGGGGAGCAGTTCTTCAGTAGACATTTGTCATTTTTTAAAATAGTACCTACACTTTTCAATTATGAAATGCTAAGGCGTGAACTACATATTTTGTAAAAAAAAACTTTTTATAAAAAGCTTCTGATATTTTTCGAAATTACTGTATTCTACAAAAAAAACCGACGCATGGTGCTAGTGATGGTCTGTCTAAAGATAATAATTTCTAATTCTCTATTCTAGTCCTTTGACTTCGTACACACGAGTGATCTGTAGAACTGCAAAGCATGTGACCCCATTAGGCTTTTACAAATTAATACGAAAATCGATAATAATCATACATTATTCGACTATTTCGTTGCGACCTCAATTGTTACGTACGTAAATACTTGGGCACCTACTTACATTCATGTTATGCCATAACTTGTATCTTAAAGAAAATGCATTATTCTTATGGTTATGCTGACTCTACCGCTTTGAAACGACCAGTTCGCTTAGAAGTCTAATTAATTTCCTGTTGCTTGTCAAGTATTAAAAGATGGTAATTAGAGTTGAAAATCTTGTGTAATCGTAGAGTTAGCAGTTTAAGACGTTTGCTATTACTGCACTAAGTAGATAGAGTAGGTAGACCTGTCATAGTGAGAGTAAACCACAAGTATGACCACAAGTAAACAGCAGAAAACGGATAGCTTTCAGTCAACGGTCACTTTGACTTCCTACCACGATAATATACAGGGTTATACAGAAATGGTATGCTAAGCCGAAAAGGGCCCATGAGTACTCATTATGAACAACTTTTACTACGGGACCAAACCGAAATTCGTAAAAAAAAAAACAGCTGTTCCATAGTAAAATGTCAACGAAACTCAACAAAATGTACGGAACAGCTGATTTTTTTTCGCGAATTTCGGGTTGGTCCCATAGTAAAAGTTTTTTATAATGAGTACTATGAGGCCTTTTCGGCTTGGCATACCTACTCTTTCTGTATAATCTGTATATGTAGTAAAAATTGGTTGCCTGTAAAGTCGGTATACGGGCGAAAGTTTTACGTGACAACGACTTTGAGTGGTAAAATAATTTTAATGTGAATATTCATTCGTATAGTAGGAAGAAGGATGAAATAATAGTAACAATTTAAAACATTTATTTATACAAAGAATTATATTTAAAACATTAATTTATACAAAGAATCTCGCACTGAATTTCATATTAACAAAATTTTATTTTTACCTTTACACATACATACGTATTTATATACAAATATACATACAATAACTTGCAATACATTTGCGTACAATGAATCACTTTTTATGTCTGTCTCTCTCGCTCTTAGGCGGGCTAACCATGCCCGAGTGGAAGGGACGCGTGCCTCTCACTCGCTCTCATTGTGAGCGCATAACGTGAGCGGAGCGTAACGCAGTTTCTTGAAGTGTCACCCGGCAAACCAATTTATAAGACGTTGTCACGTCAAAAAGCTTATGAAAATTCTTAAGTTTTTAAACAAAAATAAAGTAAAAACAAGATTGTATAAGCCGAAGGCCCTGGTCTCAGTTTATAGGCCGCCTGAAAACCACTGACATGGCTTAACGGTTGTTGTTATAGGACAAACAACCGAGACCTACAATTCTACAATTTGACGTGTCATCCAACTCACGGTAGCGCTCATAAAAATAATAAATTAAGTTATTATATTTACCTATTTACATTAATAAAATGTAGGTAACGAAAGAAATGTAGGTATCGTTGGGTATTATAACCACACCACATCAAAACTCGAATACATACTTAGAGATGTTATCATAACGTAACGTTTAACATCAGGCGAGCGATTTGCTCGTCTCGTCACTCATTTTCATAAAAAAAAAAAAAAAAAAAAACGATATATTTCTCGTTGCACAATCACCCACTAAAAGAACAGGAGAAAAACATCCTGTCTCTTGTTGGGCAAGATTTACTTTGTCTTGCCTTTGTTCGGGAAGTTTACCTTGACTGGCCTACAATCTCATGATCTTATCTTTAATCTTTTTCAACGTACATAATCCGTTTCCGGTTACTGTCTGATAAAAATCAATTTGAAAATATTAGTTAGCTGCACCTGGCGGTTTTACCTGCAATTTCGTTTTTTAGCATTTTTTGGGGTACGAAACTAACTTCGTCATCTTTTTCCATGTTAGTTAAGAGAGATAAAGGATACAGTAGATAAGGGGCAGCTGTGCCTCACGGCCTAGGGCGGCCGAGACTTCTAGTATGCGTCTGTTATCTCAGGTGTTCGACCCCATGATCCACGATATGCACATTATTATCCACTCACATGCAAGACTATCCAACTGTGAGCCACAGTGTGGCCCTCTAAACGTAGCTGATCCAATTTATGCGCAGGCTATAAAAATGCTAATTTCTCAGCATGTTCCACGCGAAATCTGCAGCTGAAATCTGGTCTGTGCTTTTTGCTGCAGCTTTTTGATTAAAAAGTAACTAGCAAAAAAGGTTCCTTTTGCATTTGGGTATCAATATAAAATTACTGTAATTATATTAGGGATTTAGTGCTCTTTGTTGTAGGACGATAAAGTACAGACTGTCAAATCTGAGAGACGCAATGCCGAAGGTCGTCAAAATGCAGCGGTAAGTAGGTTAACCACCAGGGCAGCGGTCAAATGGAGAGGTGGCGTGTTATGGAGGTGTCGCAACTTGATACACGTATGTGAAATGTGCATCACCTATACATAATTATGGCTATTTACCGGTTTCATGACAAGCTTGTAGTCATCGTGTAGATTTATTTACCAACATCAAAAAGCCATTATCGTTACTAGAGCGTCTCACGTCGAATGAAAAGACTACCTGGCTTTGTGTAAATAGGATGTCTGTGGTATGAGTTTTGTTGCATCCTATCCTACATTGTTACATGAATAGGTTCCGACAACAAATAGGTATCATAGACTTTGTATCACCCTGTCGGCTGTCGGTAAACTAATTATTGCTACGTAACATACCACTTCATACTATAGTTAGGTTGCGTTAGTTTTTTTGAAGAGTATCAAAAAAAAATCTTAACAGTAGGTTTATTAGTACTTAGGTAAGGGTGGAGTGCTATTCTCTAAACTAGGTGCATCATGGATAGATGCACTATAGAAGTAGGGAACTACTGGAAGGCCTAATCCCCAAGAGATGAAAAGATGCTGGTGAGACAGAATGAAAACTCTGCTACACCAGTGGAAATATCTCTGAACCTCACGAATTCTCCAGTGAAACAGTGAAGTATTCGAAAGCCTTTGAGCCCCCCCCTTTTTTTTTGGGGGGTGGGAAATCATCAAATGACCCCTCCCACTCTTGGGCAGAGCGGAAGGGAGTGTCAGACTTCTACTGACTAAAACCCACCCATGTTCCTTCTACGCCCTTGTGACGCCGAGGCCGCGGTAACTTCTACCCGCAGCCCCGATGGGAGCCTTTGAGCCCCTCTAGTAGACTTTCAGTGGGTACTCTGAAAAATTATCTGTAAGCTAACTTAGAGTAGGTATGATTAACGCTGGGGGGACGCAACTGCGCCCCCCCCAAGACGAAGGGGAAGGCCGCTGGGACCACGGCCGCCCCCGCGGCAGCAAATAGTGCCGCTCCAGAGGCCGCAGGCCAGCCGGCAAGCGGGGAGGTGGTTGTGATGTCTGACTAATGGATCAGGTCAGACATCGCAACCTCCTCCAGACGAACCTAAACCACTGCGCCAGGGCACAAGATCTGCTCATACAGACCCTGGCGCAGTGGGACATTGATCTGGCGGTCGCCACGGAGCCGTATCACGTTCCCCCCCATCCCTACTGGGCTGGGGACCTGAACGGCTCCGTGGCCATTGTGGGAAAGGCGGGTGGCGGCCCCCCCCTCTCAGTCGAGGAGAGGGGTTCGGGGTACGTGGTGGCCAAGTGGGAGGAGTACGCGGTGATCGGCGCGTACTTCTCCCCCAACAGAACCGCCGCGGAGCTGGAGGCCTTCACGGACCTCCTGGCCGCGGCGGTGAGACGGCAGGCGCCACGTCAGGTCCTCCTAATGGGGGACCTGAACGCCAAGGCCCGGGAATGGGGCAACCCCTCCACTGACTCTCGCGGGGAGATAGTCGGGGAGTGGGCGGTTGCCTCAGGGCTGACCCTATTAAACAGAGGGTCAGCCCACACGTGCGTGCGACAGCGTGGGGGGTCCGTGGTGGACGTGACGTTCGCCACCCCAGCTGTCGCCGCACGTGTCCGGGCCTGGAGGGTGATGTCGGAGGTGGAGACGCTCTCGGACCACAAATATATTAGGTTCGAGATCGTCCCCTCCGACATCCAGGGAGGGCCGCGGCGCGTGGTGCGGGGGGATTTCCCACGCTGGACGATCGGTCGCCTCGACGCCGAGTTGGCTGAAGAGGCGGCCATCGTCCAGCTGTGGTTTGCCGGCCCCGCGCACCCGGAGGTGGACGTCGCAGCGGGTCACCTTCGGGCGGCGGTGACGGCCGTGTGCGACGCGGCCATGCTGCGGTCCCGTCGCCGTCCCGGTGGTCGCCGCCAGGTCTACTGGTGGAGCTCGGAGATTGCCGATCTCCGAGCGGCCTGCATGCGCGCGCGGCGGCCGTACGCCCGCTGCAGGAGGCGGCGGCACGGTCGGACGGACGAGCAGATGTCGCCGGAGGCGCTGGCTATCGAGGCCCGTCTCTATGGCCAGTACCGCGCTTCGAAGAAAGAGCTGCAGCTGGCCATAGGACGGGCCAAGTCCCAGGCCTGGGGGGAGGCCCTGGAGGGCCTCGACAGGGACCCGTGGGGGCGTCCGTACCTGGCGGCCCGGAAAAAGTTCCGGGGCCAGACGCCCCCAGTCGCGGAGTCCCTGGAGCCGGAGCTTCTAGGCAGGGTGCTGGAGGGGCTATTTCCTGATCCCCCTCTCCACACCCCGCCGGCGATGGCGCAGCCGTCCTCCACGGAAGAGTTGGACCCGGCCTCCATCCCGCCTGTGTCGGAAGCGGAGATGGAGGTTGCCGTCAGCCACTTGCGCGGCAAGACGGCCCCGGGTCCGGACGGGATCCCGGGACGGGTCCTGAGGATCGCCCTCAGGGAGTTGGGCGGTCGGCTTCGGGAGCTGTTCGACGCGTGCCTCACGTCAGGACAGTTCCCGAAGCTGTGGAAGGACGGCCGATTGTGCCTGTTGCGGAAGGAGGGACGTGCCGTTGAGTCGCCTTCCGCATACAGGCCAATCGTGCTGTTGGATGACACGGGAAAGCTGCTGGAGAGAGTCGTGGCTTCCCGTGTCATCCGGCACCTGGAGGGGACTGGGCCCGGTTTATCCGAGGCCCAGTATGGGTTCAGGGCAGGGCGGTCGACGATAGACGCCCTGCTCTGGCTCAAGGAGTGGACGCAGGATGCAGTCGGCCAGGGGGGTAAGGCGTTGGCCGTCTCGCTGGACATCGCCAACGCCTTCAACAGCCTCCCGCACGGAACAATACAGGAGGCGCTCCGGTACCACGGAGTGCCCCTGTATCTGCGGAGGCTGCTGGCCGACTACCTCCAGGACCGCGAGGTCCTGGTGGAAGGACGCGACGGCTTGAGGCGCCGTCGCGTCTCCTGCGGGGTTCCACAGGGGTCGGTGCTGGGACCGCTCCTGTGGAACGTGGGCTACGACTGGGTGCTCCGTGGCACGCTTCCCGCCAACATCAGGGTCGCGTGCTACGCCGACGACACCCTCGTCGTAGCCAAGGGGAGGGACCTCGGGGAAACGGTGCGGTTGGCCACGATGGGAACAGCCCTGGTGGTCGACCGTATCCGTGCCCTGGGACTGGAGGTCGCCCTCTCCAAGACCGAGGCCCTGTTGTTCCACGGGCCTCGGGGGGGACCCCCTCCAGGTACGCGGGTAAACCTGGACGGGGTCTCGGTCCGGGTCGGGGCCCAGATGAAGTACCTGGGCCTCGTCCTGGACGGGAGGTGGACTTTTGGGGCACATTTCGTCCAGCTTGCCCCAAAAGTCCTGGGAGCCGCCGCCGCTTTGGGGAGGCTGCTGCCCAACGTGGGTGGCCCTAGCGCCATATGCCGTCGGCTGTACTCCGGGGTCATCCGGAGTATGGCCATGTACGGGGCACCGGTCTGGGCGGACGCCCTCGGTCGTGCTAATAAGGCCCTGCTGCGACGTCCGCAGCGGGTCATCGCGACGAGGGCGATACGCGGGTACCGGACGGTGTCCTGGACGGCCGCATGCGTCCTAGCCGGGGATCCCCCCTGGGAGCTCCAAGCGGAGATCCTCGCCGAAGTGTACCACTTCGTGGCGGCGAGGAGATCCTGCGGGGAGCCCCCAGCGTGGGAGGAGGTGAAGCGCATGCGGAGGCAGGCGCAGGCCACCATGTTGAGGCGGTGGACGGAGGACCTGGCTCCACCGGTCCCAGGTCAGCGGACGGTGGAGGCCATTCGACCGGTCCTCCGGGGGTGGATGCGGCGGCGGTTCGGGTCGCTGTCGTTCCGACTTGTGCAGGTGCTTTCCGGGCATGGGTGCTTCGGAAAGTACCTGCACCAGATCGCGAGACGGGAGGCGACTCCGGCCTGCCACGAGTGTGGAGCGCCGGAGGATACGGCGCTCCACACGCTGGAGGCGTGTGCCGCATGGGGCCCGCAGCGGCACACGCTTACAGCAATCGTGGGCGGAGATCTCTCGTTGCCGAGCGTTGTTAGGGCGATGCTCCGCAACGAGAGATCGTGGCAGGCCGTGGCCTCCTTCTGCGAGGCGGTAATGTCGCAGAAGGAGGCCGCGGAGCGGATCAGGGAGGACGATCCCCGCTCTGATCCGCTCCGACGCAGACGACGGGGAGGGAGAAGGGGGCGATTCGCTCGCCTCCTTACCTCTCCGTAGTGGGGCCACTGGCGGAGGGTCGGGGGACTCTCCGCCGGCTTGCACCGGCTCCACACGTCTGGGGGGCGGCCTTGGTGAGCAAGGCCGTCCCCTCCCTCGGCGACTGGGGCCCGGTTCTGATCCGGGCCTGCCACCGTGGAGCGAGATGGAGATTGCTAAAGCGCCCCCATCTCGCTCCACAATGGCGGCGGACTGCTCACCGCGGGGGTTTTAGTCGGTATGGGCACCGGTACCCACCATCTTCACCGGTGTCGAGTCCGACATACCCCCACTCGTCTCCCCCGGCGGGTGGGGGATGCGTAAGTGCATTACCCCGCGTCAAAAAAAAAAAAGGTATGATTAACGTGAGCTGACCTTTTCGTAATACCTAATTGCGATGACCTCTACTTCAGTAGGCACCTGTCTACCTAACCTACTTAAAATGAATATAATTACAATGCATCGGAGCCTTGAGCTGGACCTAGATTTAAACATTTTGAACCTCGCTACTGTGAAATTTTAAACAAAAATGATTAAAGTCGTTGTCAGTGTCGTCTTTGCTGAATAAAGTTTTCTCTGGACGGCCTTCAATTATGTTCATAAAAGCGGGTAATTTCGCGGTTAGACAGGTGTAGGTACTCGTAGGTCGGTCTGTACCTATAGTACCCGCAAATAGTTTTAAGATATCGGATGTTAGCGTAAATGGCTGCGTAGTAAGTAACAAACTTTGGATGTCGGAACCTCCAACACTCTTGCGGCTTTCCGATACGATTGCAATTTGTCTGAGGATAAAGTTCAACTTGCACTTTTAATACTCCCAGAGCTCAAAAAGCACAAAGGTACTGTAGGTATGTTTCGCCAAATTCTATCAAGATTTGTTAAGCCGTTTGGTCATGTTATGATAGAATTAAAATTAATTAATTACTATCTAAAAAAACTACTTGAAATTAAAAATTAATTAAATTAATTACTTTTTATGTTATGATAGAACATATCGATTATGTTAAGTATAAGTAATATATAGCTACTTACTAGTATTACTCTACACCGCTTATACACTAGTTACAGATATTACGTTACATTACAATATTTATACAGTGGTACTGGTACCTACATACATACCTAATTACCTATAGCTGTATAACAGGTTCAACTTAAGTACCTAACTTCTAAAAAAATTAAGCAACGCATGTTCGCAACACTTGACAATTCTTAATTTCGTAAACACTAAAACGTGCTGCTGTTACATTTTTATTTTCATGTACCATTTTGTAAAGTCGTAATTTTTCAAATCTAACGACAAGAGTTTAACTTCAACTGTCTTTATGGCTGTTGTGATGATGCTTACAACCTCGGCCAATGTCACGTAGGTACTAGATCAGACGGCAGATGCAGACTATTAATTACTGGTATTAGTTAGTAAGATACAGATATATTCCGAATAAATACCAAATTCTATAATAATACCTACCAGTACCAAGTATTTATTTTTGCACTTACAAGATCCATCATCATTAGTTTTTCATTTTGAAATGTTCACCTCAAAATTTGCAACACAAACTAATTGCAACCACTTTATCCACCACTACTTCTCACTTTGTGGCCTACTTTGTTAAAAAAGTGTACTTATTTTAATTTGGATAAGTACATAAAAAACGAATGGCAACAATTTTAGTTTAGTTCAGAAAATGGTACAACAGAATCAATACCTTGTGATATTCACCTGACAGAATGCAAATAAGCAATTTTATTTCACTTTACTATTATGAAATAGACAAAGAAGCATTTAAGCGTTATTGCCACATCTCATTAAAATAACAACCACTGGCAGAGTTACGAGAAAATGCAACCTCTGCCTTTCATTTTTAGTATAATTTATGTGTTGTTGTGATCAGATTTGGTAAAATCGCCGAGCATTTATCCAATTTTATTCAATTTTTTAGTATGTTTGGACGTTTGCAATCCACTGATCACACAAATACGGCTGCATGCTGAACGCATTTGACCATAACCATCCATCTTGCGCGTCTATCAAAACCATTTTTTTTTCTTTCAAACGATGGTTATAACAATTAATTGCATTGGTATTCTAAAATAGTAATAAAAATAAAAAAGTAAAATATCCGGCGACGAGATGGGTAGTCAGAGTCGCGGGTCGAACCTGGACCCGATTAGCAGTTGACCGAGGCAGATGGCATAACTGGAGAGAGGCCTATACCCAGCAGTGGGATAGAGAGGGCTGTGGATGATGATGATGATAATGATGAGTACTAAATTTATCTTTAATTTTTTTTTCTGTCTTCATTAGCTGAAATAGCTGGCGACCGCTTTCTTCGCTTCATAAGAGCGCTCAGATAAATCTGATGGTTCGTAAACGAACCATTTAATTTCCATCGATGGCAATTACGTAGACAGGCCGCTTAAGGTATGCGTATAAGGTATGCCATGAATCTCTGTAACACCCGTGGCATCACGGATACATTGCCGACCTTTAGGACTATCAACTTTTTAAAAAACCCTTTGTTGTATTAAATTCAAAAACAAGCCCATTGGCTTGTTTTTGACCGCCTTCTTGCCTGATGCAGTCTACCTACGATAGAGCACGCTTGCCTAGAAGAAGGTATGGTATAGTGAGGTTTTATTTTGAGGTAATGCTAGAGTTAAGAGCGAGCGTTCGATATGACTCCCATATAACAGGTCCCCGCATGCAACAGACCGGTAACTTACATAACTACAAATTAAGCTTGTGGTTTTTCTCAATCGAGTGCATCCAAGACAGATCTTTCTATAAGGATGTAAGTCAGCTTGTTCTACATTCGCAATCTTATGTGGAACAGCTTTTGGCCCGAAGCTCTTGTTATAAAATGGTGCCGATTCTATTTCGTCACTGTTTATACTACACTAAAATTTACAGGACTAAAACTATTGGCGTTTCTTTTGTTTTGATATATTTTATAAGGACGCCAAAAAGTGACAAAATTTAGTTAACAAGATAGTGCAATAGCATCAATGTCATTGCAATAGTCAAACAGTTTCATGAGAACTGCTCAGTAAGTAGGTAGGTAAGTAAGTTCGCATAGGCTGAAGCTGGTGTCAGATATTTTAGGCTGCTCAAAGACCTCGCTAGGACTTCAGATGAAGTAGAAAAGGCTAGGACATGGCTTAGCAGTTTTTGGTAAGTGCGTGAAGATTACAGTTTGACGTGTCATTCGAGCCACGGTAGCGCTCAATCGTACATGCCACTTGCGGTCAACCATCTGAAGACTTTTCGGTACACAAGAACAACAGATATTTTCAATTGATACCAATTTAATATTTATTTATTTACTAAATAGGTCTGGTTTAGACTGCTGAAGAAAATTGTACCTGCTCTACTACGATTGTGAAGGAATAAGTAGGCAGGTACTTAAAGGTTTTAATTCTGATGTAGTTGTGTAGCTTTAAACACCTACCTACAGCTAGCTAGCCTAGTCTGTAAGTTATGTTTTCGTGTAAATAAATAAATTGAACTCTAAGATACTGTGATAGGCAATACTTAGAAACGAGATGAACGATCAAAACCCCTTCATTTTTAGTTATCAACCTTGTAAAAGATTAAATTGCACATACAATTTAGTTAATAGATGGCCCATAAGGCCATAAATTACAACATTTCAGTGCTATACGTTCCAGATAAGTGATTGATAAATCTAAATTAACCTTTGCGAAATGTTGCGCGCCGCTGACAATTTGCAATAGGTTAATACAAGCTTGATTTAAAGTATTATGACATGTTATTTAACTAGGTGAGTAGCTGTATCCGGAACTGCTTTAAACATTTAACCTGGTGAGTGTAAACTAGGTGATCGTCCTGAACTGTGGCCTTTCGACTCGACCCGTATGTCTTGCCAAAGATCCTTTTTTTATGTTATTGAGTAACGAGACGAGGAAATTGCTCGCCTGATGCTAAACGTCACGTTTGCCTATAACAGTAGGCCTAGCACAACTACGACGTAAACTTACGTAGCGAGTTTTCGATAGAAAAGTGTATGCCATTTACGCCTGTCAACGCACTGACGGGCGTAAATGGCGTACACTTTTCTATCGAAAACTCGCTACGTAAGTTAACGTCAAAGTTGTGCTAGATACACAGGTATGCGTCACTTAGAACTTGGAACTCTTTCAGAAGAAGAAGAATTCAAGACCCTGCCCGCGGCACAGCATACAGATCCTTATAAACAAGTTAATACAAAAAAAAAAAAATCAAGCTGTTTTTGCATTCTTATCGGAGATACACAGGTACATCACAGTTCAATCGGTCATCGGGAAACGGTTCAAAATTCAGTTGCAAGATTTGACAACAATAACAAACAAGGCAAGCTAAATAAAAGCTTGTAATACAAATTGTATTGTATAAAAATTTCATAAAGATCTCATCATCAGTGTCTGAACATAATTATAATAATTAGATTAGAGATTGAATGTTTGATTATTGTTTTAATTTAAGTAATTATGTAGACTAATAACTAATGTTTCCTTCCTTCTAAATTGCAGCGCCTTTACTTACAGGCTCTTCGTGCTGACCTCTATTTTGTAAAACTATTGTAACTAACTAACATTGTAAACTGTTGTAACTTTTGGCAAATAACTCCTCTTAATAAATGCGAAAGTTTGTATGTGTAAATGTTCATCTATTAATTCTGTTAATTAGTACTAAAACAGATTTTGTTAAATTTAGAGTAGAGATAGCTTATGCCCTAGATTCCTATTTATCATCACCGTTTTTCATCACATAGGATATGCAATTATGCTTATACATACGTCCGCGTCGATTTGTTGACGTTAAATCTAGTCTCTGAGACTTCGGTCGGTCAAAAAATTAGTGGTAGACTTAGTGAGTTCATCAAAAATTTCTGGAGATGGTTATTCTAAAACGTATCATATAATTGTAAGTACGAGTACGACCTACCTATAAAGTACCTACAAACCGTAGCGAATCCAGAGAGCCTCGCCTAAATATTTCGGTCCATTCCTAAACAATCTATGTTTACCTCAATAAATCCTATCCTCAACTAAGTCAAGCCACTCCCAAACCAAAAATCATGGATACGCTATACAGGGTTATTCATAAAGGGTATGCTCAGCCGAAAAGGGCTCACAGTACTCATCATTTTGAACAACTTTTACCAACCAACCCGAAATTCGCGAAAAAAATCAGCTGTTCCATAGAAAAATGTCAATGACACTCGACAAAATGTATGGAATATCTGATTTTTTTCGCGAATTCGTGGTTGGTCCCATAGTAAAATTTGTAATAATGATGAGTACTATGAGCCTTTTTCGGCTTAGCATACCCTTTATGAATAACCCTGTATACAAACAAAATTAAGAAGAACTGAACTAACTAACAAAACTAAGGAAAACTAGGTGTCAGATTTTTTAAGTCCAAGTTGATGCACCTTTGCAACAAAACCATAAAGATTGTCATGGGTCATAAACATTTCTCAAACAGCCCTGATCTTTGCGATTACATGCAAGTATTAATTACAATGCGTGACTGTGCGAGGTTTTGTGAAGCTAAGTATTTACAAACTCATTGTCTTTACAGACAAACTAGTGGTAATTATGTAGGTAATTATGCGTGCGTACTTAAGTGCCCTTTTTACGTGTTTAAATTAAAGTTTAGAAAAACCCCAAAAAGTTGACAAAATTGCCAAAGGATGAATTAATTGTCTTAAATCATAGTTAAAAACTCTTGATCAAGTTCCCTTAATATTAAAAAATTAATAAATCAGAATCTGTTTAGCCGTTAGGGAACTACAAAAAGAAAGACAATAGACAATTAGGACACTTCTAAAATAAAACAGAGGGGCTGTTTGCGTCTGGGGTAAAAATGATACCTATATTGTGGGAATGCGTTGGTAAATGTAGTCCCAAATAAGTGCCGACATATAACTTTAACGGAATATGTACTTATTGAAAAAAAGGGTAGGTAGGTATGGTTTTCGTAAAATATTTTAAATATATAATATTTTTATTAATATTTTAACAAAATTTGAATTAATGATATGGACGTCTGCCTGACCTACCTCACCCTTTGTGCCTGCATACTTATCTTTAACCTGACGTAGAACTTAAAAAAACTCATAAGCATATCATCATATTAATTCGAAGTGTCTACGAAATAAAAAAAAAACTAAACAATTTATAAAGACACCGCGTACGTAGCAATAGAAGAAGCTGAAGAAGTTCTTACCAGCATTTAAAAATCCGATCACAAGCACCACCGCTACGGAGAAAATCTTGACCAAATTCATTTTAAGGGTTCCCAAATCCAGATAAATCCATATGCACGCACTTTAGTATGGAAACTAGAGTCTAGCAATACTCGGTTACTTTATTCTGCTTTTGAATGTTGAGTGTAGGGGTACTCGGGTTGGTTGAGTGCGTGGTGAGCAGCTGGGTGCGCGGCGGCCACTGATGCTGGTCTCCGCTCACTGTCCGCGCCGCCGTAACCATTGCATAAGTGCAGTTGATACAGATTATCATTTGGGGGCCACGAGTACCTACTTTCGCTGGTTACCTTCGATTACCGACTACATTTGTCTCCGATTTGAACTTGTAGGCTCTAATGTTGGATAACTTGGATAACGCGTTTGCTTTACATTAGCAGTCAATGCACCGTGAAATGGTATCGAAACATGATACATGTAGCAAGACGTCTGAGAAGGAAAAGCTGTTTTGAACTTTATCTAGTCTTGTTAGTGATCAAATTAGCATAAAGTTATCGTTCTGCGAATCGGTAGTCTGTGGTTATGCCATACAGGCTTTTCCCGGCATGGATCGTAATCATATCGTAATGGTTAAATTCCCCAATGTAGAGTCAAACTCAAAAGTTCTTTAGTATGAGATAGGTACTTCCTCCTGAAATCATGTTTAAGTGTTAAAAATGTAAATGTTTATGTTCCTATAAATATTAAGCGAAATCCAAAGCAAAAATAATTAAAAGTGACAATCCAAATTAGACAAGTAGTGAATATTATTATATACAGAGTCAACTCTAAAACACTGAACTTCTGTTCTACGACTTCAAAAATTCGCAAGAAACAGCTGATTCATACAAAAAGTTCTTTGACCTTGGACATTATGTATGGAGCAGCTGATTGTTTCATGAATTTTCTTTAGTGTTTAGATTTGACCCTGTATAAATGTACGAGTATAATCCAAATACGTATAAGCATGTACCTTACTAAATAAAGTATGTGTACCAGTAATGAGTATAACTCACATGTCACCCTTTGTGCCTTGAAACTGCGCCCGCGTTGATGTCTTTCCTAGGTTGAACCGAAGCTCCATACAAAAGACATTAACGCGCGCATGCGTGTCTGTGTTGCCCACGCGCATTCAACTCAAATCATAAACGCGAAAGTTTGTGAATATATTTGTTGTCTTTCACGCAAAAACGGCTAAACGGATTTACATGAAATTTGAAATGAAGGTTGTTCATGGTCTGGATTAACACATAGGCTACTTTTTATCCCGGAAAACACGGGTGAAACTGCGGGGCGCAGCTAGTTATATTTAAATGTCACTGGTATTGGTAGGTAGGTAGATCGTATAGCTTGTGTTTTTGATTAAGTAACGGCTGTACTGTACTTTTACTATACATAAGAACAAAACATCAAAAAATAATTAAAATGACAAATGTTTTAATTATATAAGGACCAACTATCTATGAAAAAATGCGGTCAAATATCTGTGACACCGAAGTCGGATTAAGTATTTCGATCTTTGACAATAATTATGCTTGCGTAGGTATGGAGTTAGATACGTTTTTTTGTTACAACTTTTCTCCTATAAACTATGTACCAAATTTTGATACAGCTATAGCAATTATTTATTACTCCAATTATTATAATATTTGCAAGTATTTTGAAGCAGATTTGATAGCGTAGCGTTTAGTTTTTAGGTATTCAAATTCATGAGTATTTTAGCAAACTAGGTATCTTTAGTAACTATTATATACCTAATCTGTGGTCCGGCGGCGTGATGGATCGACGATATTGTCAAAATCGCGGTTCGAACCGACCCGATTGACAAATTGACAAGTGACCCAGAAAGACAGGGGGACCTTTACCCAGCAGTGGAAAAATCAAATCTAATAGTTTATTTGTGGCATAGCTTAACATTTTTAATATTTTTTTTATCTATCCTCTCCATCCTAAGGTTGCCTGGAAGAGATCGCTCTTAGCGATAAGGCCGCCAGTTGTCGCACTAGTTTTTAGGTGTTATAATCCTTCTGTTTGTAATTTATGGTGTGAACAATAAAGAGTTTATCTATCTATCCATCTATGTATTAATCAATTATACTTACAATGTAAATGAAACTCAAAGGCTCCCGAACTATATAGCACTTATAACAAGAACATTATTTTTACAAAATAAAAATCAAAAACCGACTTCAAAAGACCGACTATTGAGTTATTCATCTATTTGTCGCGCACGTACCTACTTAATGGAAATTTAAGACTTGTATAGTTTTCTCATGGATACCATTATCAGAACTGGACTAAATTGAAATGGGACCAAATGGGAAGCGTCAGCTTTCTAATAAAAAAAGAATCATCAAAATCGATTCACCCAGTCAAAAGTTATGAGGTAACAAACATAAAAAAAAAAAACACAGTCGAATTGATAACCTCCTCCTTTTTTGAAGTCGGTTAATAAACTGAAAGAACCGATTCACTCGCGAAAAAGAAATCAGCTGTTCCGTACATTTTGTCGAGTGTCATTGACATTTTTCTATAGAACAGGCGATTTTTTTTCACGAATTTTAGGTTGATCCCATAGTAATAGTTGTTAAAAAATACTACTAGTACTAAGAGCCCTTATCGGCTTAGCATACCCTTTATGAATTGCCCTGTATTACCCGAATACGGCGAAGCAAAAAGGAGGGTTATGTTTTTGATCGGTAGGTATGTGTATGTACTATATAAATATGTATGTTGTATGTGTGTATGTGTATGTATGCTGTTTCCTCGTAACTTCTAATTTTGTGACAATACTCGAACTCCTAGCGGTTACTTTCATAGCGATCATAGCACAGCGACAACGGATACAATTTTTGTGGTTTTGTGCAGCAAACCGAGCAAAATACCGTTATCTCTTTCTAACATTGTACGCGCCCCACGCCACTCTATCACGTGGTGCATTCTGACGTGTTTCGTGTAAAATGGCGTTCGCCGTTTAGAGATGGGACCAAACATTTTCGAAGGGATTTCATCGTGCTTAGATCCGATTAAATTGTTTTGAAAAATTATGGAAACTCTAACCCACATTTCTGTTGCTCTATTTCAAATATCTTTTTTTTAATTACTTTTATTACTTCCACAAATTAAAACTGCATTTATGTGAAACATAGTTAGCTAATACTTACTTTACTTCATTTCTAAGTTATCAAATTGACAAGTATAGATTTTTAAAACAGATATAGGTACATATTTCTGATTATTAACTAACACGGAGCATTTAAAAATACATTTTACTATTAAGATGTAAATATGTACCTACCTACTTTATTAATTCTGAACATTAAATGAACAAAATATGTATGTATAATATTTATGTGTAATAGGCTATGCCTAGGCGTTGGTATCTATGTATTGCAGTGTGTTGCAGTGTATTTTGTTCTCATTTATCACGGCTGCACGGATTTGGATGTGTTGTGAAGGTAACGACCTAACGACTAACGATGTTTTAGTCCGATTAGTCTTGCTGTTGCATTATTAGGGTGTAAGTGTGTGTAGAATAATAGTAGTTTATGAAACTGTTGCACAATGAGGGGTATTATAACACGAGTGTGTGTTTAAAAACCGAGCCGTATGCGAGGTTTTTAATAGTATATCACACGAGTGTTTTAATACCGAGTTATGTGCAGTTTTATACACTACTTTATCTACTCTCCTATCATAAAATGCGAATTACAAACTTACGAATTTATGTTGACATACTTTTTAAGCACACCACCGACATTTAAAAATGGAATCAATGGCGGCCTGAGATGGCGTGAAAACCAGGCGGTCACGCGCATGCGCTAACGCAGTTTAGGTAATAGTTACTACGTGTCAAAAGAGACAAGTGTGAAACTGTATCGTAATGACAAAAAAAGTTACATTGTAACACTATTTTGTTAGGGAAATAATGTTGTAATAAAACTTTTTTTTCCATTATTATATTGTCTTATGAAGTATGTCATTATAGATTCGTTTTTAAGTTAGTAATTAGAATTTTACGATATGAGAGTAGTTAAAGTATTAAATGAAATCATTTATTTTATTACTTTTCTAACAGTAAGCTAAATAAAATGGTATACCACATAGGCTACTTTTATTGCGGAAACTGTAGGTACTTACGATTCCAGTAGAAAAACATTAAAATTAAAAAAAAAGATTGAATACAATCGATTCTCTTTTCTCATCTCTAACTCACGTGGCGTCGCGTCAGTCTGTCAGAATCAATACACACGCGCTACACATTGTTGTCCGTTTTATTTTGTGTTAGAATTAGAATCGTAATGATGTTAGAGTTATTGATAGAAATGGTAAAAATTCACGAAGCTATCTATAACACAAAATGCGCCGAGTATCGCGAATATGCAGCACGACAAGCAGCATGGGAAAATGTAGCAGAGCTATGTGGCAGCACTGGTAAGCTTTTGTTTGGTATCAAAGATAATGTAAATACCAGGTATTTTGTGGTTTGATTGTAGCGACTGCAGTAATGCAGTTCAACATAATTATAACAGAGAACTTTCCTTAGAGTTTATTATATTTTCTCTAATTTTACAATTCTATTTAGATTAGAAGTTAGAACATGTAGTAAGTTTTATTTTTAACAATATTTGACTGCAAATAAAAAGTTGTTCGTACTTTCATTCTACTACATGTAGGTTTATACCTAGGTACTCTCTTAGTTATTGTTTTTTTTTTTTTTTAAATTGATTGGGTGGCGCTACCACCGTATTTTCTAGACAAAAAAGACTCATTATTTTATTAAAGATTAGGACTCTAAATTTCATTTTTCTATAACCCTACGTAATGCCGGCACAACACATTCGTGTTATTTCCACCAAGATTGTATTATTCCTTGGCTTTTTTTAATACTTTCAGAAGTTGACATAAGTGTTTACAGTATACTACGTTAAATATTCTGGGTGTAAGTACTTACCTATTTGAGACACCAAGTATTGTTATCATCAGCACCAAAATATATTATATAAAGTAGATAAGACAGATCTCCCGGTTTCCGTAGTTCAAAGTTGTTTCCCGCGCCTTTCCTCTATTTTAATAAGTAAGGTACAATGGAACGTATACCAAGAAATGTTGAATTTTCCACGGACGTATACAGGGTTATAAGGAAAGGGTATGCTAAGGAAAGGCTCATAGTACTCATCATTATGAACAACTTTTACTATAGGACCAACCCGAAAATCGCGAAAAAAATCCCGTTCATTACTTGGAACCCCGTATATGTCGCGCCTCCACGCGAAGTAGGCTTTCCTTGAGCATTGGGCCCCTGTGGAGAAAATGGTTATGGTTATTGCGAGACTTACCAACAACGTACAATTTCATATAGCATTACTTCAATCTTCTTTTTCTCTCCACTCTTTAATACAAAAAGAGAGAAAATTGTAACATAAAAAAGCATGTTCTAATAAGTTGTGGAAGCTCTATATTTCGTTCAATAGAATATTTTACTGTTCCAGTTGAGGAATGCAAGGAATCATGGTCAAAGCTGCGCAATTGCTATACAAACGCCAAAAAAAGGCGTCAAAGAAGAAGCGACCACAAGTTTGAACCTTGGAGATATGAAGAAGAAATGTCATTTTTGGAGCCTTTTACGAAAGAACGCCCTCCTCCGGAAAATGAAGAGGTCGTATTCGTAGAAGACAAATGGGAAAGAAGCTCGTCCTCGAAGATCCCGGGCTCTACCCACAGAATCACGGCGAGCCTCGAGAGAGAACATTTACTAATAGACCTTATACGGCGGTACGAAGTTATTTATAACACGAAATGCAGGGAATATCGCTATACGAAAGAACGAAACGCAGCATGGGTGGAGATAGCAGATCTACACGGCAGTACCGGTAAATCATTTTGCTTAACGAGACCCGCGGATTATAACTAGTTTGTAACTAAATGTATCGATGAAAAATTAAGCGGTGGAGTCCTTGCCAAACATTTTAACCGCTTTGAACAGGCACTAACTTGTCACGCTGCCTACGGTTGTTTAACAGCAGTTTTTCAGCAAGTACGGTTCGTAGTATATTACTAAGGATCAGTCAGAGCGATCAATGTTTGGCGTGGACTGCAGAATAAGTAGTATTGTAAAGATACAAAGGAAACAATAAAAAAACAGAAACATCTAAAACAGTCTGGATTTGTAACACGTATTTACATTCGTTTTTAAATCTGTAATAATTTGTATGGTTGGTTAAACCTGGAGTGTTGCTTCATTAACTATTATTTATGCAAACTTATTGTTACAGTGGCACAATGCAAGGAAGCCTGGATGAAGCTACGCAATTGCTACACAAACGCTATAAAGAGGCAGCACATAAAAAACGCCAAAAATATACCGACTACGTCGTGGCGATTCGAAAAAGAAATGTCATTTTTGAGACCACACTTAAACATTCGTTTTGGTGCCGTTTTAGACAACACAGAAACTTTATTATATGAAGATGAAGACTCGTGGGAGGCGTGCTTATCTCCGAAGGATACGCACAGCCCTCAAAGCGATGACACCCCGCGGACGGGGTACAAAAGAAAAGCGAGCTCAAACTTTATCGAAGTAGAAGACGTAGAAGAAAATACGCCAGAACTATTATACGATAACCAGGACCTTGATGATGTAGACCACTTCTTCTTAAGCATGAGTAAGATGACCAAAAAGCTTCCCAAGATAGAACAGTTGCGCATCAAATTAGATTTACATAAAGCCATTAATGAGGCGGAGCTCAAGCAGCTTGAACATACCGACGAATGTACGACGAAAGATGGAGACTCGAGGAAAAATGGAGTAATAAAGCAAGAAGTTTTAAGTCCTAGGCACCTTGCAACACAAAGTCAAACACAAGAACTTAGATATTCGTAGCATAGTTGATGGAGCTTTTAATAGAAAACTAGCTGCGCCCCGCGGTTCCTTTTTCCGGGATAAAAAGTAGCCTATGTGTTAATCCAGATCATGAACGACATTCATTCCAAATTTCTTGTAAATCCGTTCAGCCATTTCAGCGTTCATTTGTAACAAACATACATACTTTCACCTTTATAATAAATTATTAGTAGGATTTACTTTTGATTGACATACACTGAGAGTACGATGTTAAGTACCAAATAAACCTTTAATTCTACTTTTTCATAGCTTGATACACAACTTAATACGATTTTTCAAAGTCATATCTAATAAATAAGAAAGCAGCAATTTAGTTAAATGCTATTCTGAGTTCTTTCAATTAAGTATGTATTTAGTTTTGTACTAAAAATTTATATGCAGTAGGTAAATGTTTTTACCTAGTCTGGCCATAAATACTGTTACAATTAAAAATAAACAAAATACATATTACATTTGAATTTGGAATGTCATTTTTATAAGATTGTTCTGTTTTCTCATTTTGGCGCCAATACATAGGTAGTACAATATTTTACGATATTAAAATGGGAGTGGGGTGATAAAGAGAACCGAATCGCTGTGATTGCATCACACAAAGTAGGCATAGAGCCAAATACAATTTTTAAAACTCTCCACGCTTGGTATTAGTCAAATGTTTGTGTACCGGGCTATTAATAGGTACAATGAGACCTCCTGTTTGTGACAGAAAAAGATCTGGCCGTCAACGTAGTGTTTGTACGAAAAAGATGGTCAAAGCAGTAAGAATTCGAAGAAATCCTGTCCGAAAGCAAAAGATTTTATCTCGGGAGATGAAGATAGCACCTAGAACCATGTCGCGTATTTTAAAAGATGACTTGGGACTTGCATCCTATAACAGACGCACAGGTCATTTCTTAACTGATAATTTAAAAAAGAATAGGGTGGTAAAATCGAAACAACTACTGAAGCGTTTTTGTTATTATTATATTAATTTATATTATAGGTACTAGCGGCCCGTCCCGGCTTCGCACGGGTAGACATTCGTTTTTTAAACATTTTGGTATAAACGTAGAGTAAATGTTTCTTTATGCGGGAAATAGGTAGATTTTTTTCAATTCTATTTATATCTAATACGTAACCTATTTTTGTTCTCAAAGTTCTCAATAAATTTTCTAACTTTTGGCGAAATTTTTTTTATTTTTTTTTTTCTTTCATAAGAACCTTCTCCTGACAATAACAAATACAACAAAAAAATAAAAAGTGAAATCGCTCCAGCCGTTCACGCGTGATGGCTTGACCAAGGGAAATAGGGATTCATTTTTATACAATACTAGCTGACCCTTGCCCACTTCGTTGGGCATAATGTTAATTAAACCCGAAGCCATCGCGCGCCGTCCGGACCGTTTTTTCTCCGATTCACTTTGCAAAACGGACTACCACGTATAAGCCTTTTTATTTTTCGGTTTTTTATATAACCTATGACACTCAGCAATAATGTGGCTTTCTATTGGTGAAAGAATTTTTAAAATCGGTTCAGTAGATCCCGAGATTACCCCTTACAATTTAACAAATATACAAACACACAAACTTTACTTCTTTATAATATTAGTATAGAAGTATAGATTAGTATAGATAGATTAGTAGACGACTTAATTTTTACGTGAGTATTCCCTGTTTAATTATAACAAAAATGTGTGAAAACCACGTTAGTTTTCATAGTAAAACTACTGAAGCGGTACGCAAAGGGAAGTCACAGAAAAATGTTGTTTACGGATGAGAGAATTTTTACAATTGAGCAACATTTTAACAAACAAAATGACCGTATTTATGCTCGAAGCTCTAAGGAAGCTTCCCAATTCGACAGAGTGCAAAGTGGGCATTATCCGACTTCAGTGATGGTTTGGTGGGGTGTTGCTAAGAAGGAGTGACAGCCATATTTTTGTGAAAAAGGTTTCAAAACATCAGCACAAGTGTATCAAGATACCATTCTTGATAAGGTAGTTAAGCCCCTTAACAACACCATGTTCAATAACCAAGTATGGTGCTTCCAGCAAGACTCGGCGCCGCGCCGGGTCATAAAGCTCACCACGCAGTCTTGGTTGGAAGCGGACGTTTCGGACTTCATCAGAGCTGAAGACTGGCCGTCGTCTAGTCCCGATCTTAATCCGCTGGATTATGATTTATGGTCAGTTTTAGAGAGTACGGCTTGCTCTAAACGTCATGATAATTTGGAGTCCCTAAAACAATCCATACGATTGGCAGTGAAGAATTTTCCCATGGAAAGAGTGCATACTTCTATTGATAACTGGCCTCAACATTTTAAAGGACTGTATTGCAGCCAATGGAGACCAGTTCGAATAAGCTTTTTATATTTTAAATTGTTTTATATTTATGTATTAAACTAACGCACTGTAAAAGTATTAAACGTTATTTGCAATATAAATTAGAAATTATTCTTTGTTACAATATTTATGACAAGACTAGGTATGTCTAAAAACAAACATGGTGCTTTTGATCACCGCGCCTTTGTGGCTACCGCAAACACGGCGAAACTATTTCGAATCTGCACTGTATCAGCAAGATTTGCCTTTTCCAGTCGCTTTTAAAAAGTTTATCTTTTTAAACCGCAGCGCAATTTAAAAAACCTTGTTTATAGTCTTAATCGAATTTATTTAGTTCTTCTAGGAAAGATACACATTTGTTTTTTAAGATTTTCACTGCTTCGATGAAAATAACGTTTGGCGCCATCGCTCCCACTGATTCCACGTTAACTGAAAAGAAAATTTGAAGCTATAGACATATTAGGGAACCATGGCTAGACTATTGAGTATTATTTTGCTCTTTTATTAAGACGAAAGTGGTTCATTCTAGTACAGATGGAAATTAATTCTCAAGTGGGATGACTACCAGAACACAAGATTTGATAATAAATATTTAGATGAACACTAAATATTTTTTTTTATTTCTGTGTTTAAAATTTTAATTAGTTTTAACATATTATTGTACCCTGTTTCTTCAGAATAGTTTTCTATTTAATTTTCTTGGTATTTCACCCTGCATCCTGCGGCATGGCGTCCAACTACATCAACTATCATCGCGTCATCATTTACCATAAAAGTATTTTTTAATGAAACTGAAATGACCGGATAAACTTACATATAAAATGGTCTCGCACTCTACTCAGCACACAAGCATCCTTTATCTCGTCATATCTGTACACATTTCTGCTGCAGCTATCGTAGCGGGCGTCCTTAACGTATGCTTTGCCATCGGAATCTATCCCGATGACGCCGGGGGAGAAGCAGCTTTGGAGCAAAGTGGCCTCACTGTCTCGCACCTCTCTTGTGAGTGTAATCTCCGGAAGCAGTCGATATGACGCCGTCGCTAAAACCACAGAGTTTTTTATAACTAACTTACTAGACTAATAAGTAATTTAGTTCTGGGGTAAGGCTACCTAAAATTTCATTGTTTTCATATTAGTGTTGACTGTTGACCAACCAAATCGATTTTCCAGCTGATATTTTAAATGTCTAACATTTTTTATGCTGGCAAAAAAAGTAGTAATTTAATTTCAATATTGATTTTGGCTGTTGGGTAGATTTAATATTTGTCTGGAACCTTTTCATTTTCATTTGTTTTCCTAGAGGTTTATAATATTTTGTAGCAAACTTTATATTTCCATTTTCTTTCTACATTTTCTTTCTCTTAGAAGTTTATACACAACATGATGATGATTGGATACGTACCAACAGGTGAAAATTTGGCATGATCACTTCCAATCCCCTTAACTGCAATGAGTTGCATGTCCAGCTCGTGGCCTGGCCTCATCTTGGATATGAGTATGTCATTGTGGACAGGTCCTACATCGGCCTCCTTGTGAATGGATGCTTGGTTACCAATGGCCTGCCATTTGATGTGAGATGAATATACTGGAAAAACAATGACATCAATCATCCATTTTACTCGATACTCGAGCATAGATATCTCTTTTTGTAGGCCAGTTATCCCGGTCTTGTGCCAATCATATTCAGGTTTAACCTACTAAAATACAAATATATGTGTCATTCATCATCTTCTTTATAAATTGTCTTAAATAATAAACATCTGCGCAATACAGAAATTAAGTGAGCAATATTTGTCATTTAACTTTGAGAGGTGTTTCTAAGCAAGGCACTTTGATATAGTACATTTTACACAAATATAAACCCATGTCTTGAAAGCTATAAATAGTGGAACAAAATATTTGTGTTGCTCGTGGTAACTGTCTCGTGACAGTATCTCGATGTAAATAACAAGCTTATCAATCACCTCTTCCTCGCGGCTAATCACTAATGCACTAGTACATGCTTTTTTCCTATGAATTACTTACCACTATGGTTGTCATACATGTCTTCAGCTCTGTATGAGTCTTTCGGCTGGGATTTATTGGTTGTGCACTTTACTTTAATTGTGTATTCCAAAGTATCAAACTCAGTGCCTTCTGTTGCGTCTGCAAACATCAATATTTTTAATTGTCGGCCTGTTTGGCTCAGCGGTATGTATCCGCCTTATAAGCGAGAGGTCCCGGGTTTGATTCCCGGCCGGGCAGATGTTTGAATGATGAATTTTAAATATCTGTTCTAGGTCTGGGAGTTACTTGTCCTTGTCTTTGTGTGTGTTCCATGGCATCCCCAACACAGGATTTATTCCTAGTGGGGAGCTATGAGTGTGAATCGTTTATTTATTATTTAATTAATTTTTATTTAAAATTTAACAATTTTATAACCTGTGCTATAACTGTAATCAGGTAGAGTTAAATTATACACTGAGAATTAATTTGATTTAAGGTAGTGCTGCTTCATAAAATTACATTGTTAAAGAAAGAAGTTAACATAGTAATGGAATGGGGGTGTATAATTGATATTTATGGCACAAAATAAAAATTATAGAAATGATAGAATAGATGTACCTTCATGTCGATACTCAAACAGCCTTGGATCAGCTTTTAAAGGTATTAGCCCCAATCTGTGAGCTAGTACCTCATCCTGTATAATCGACGTATTGTTTCTTATCATTACTTTTTCAATTGCCATGCTTGGCACTTCGCTCAGCATCAGTCTGCGGAAAGCATTGGCAAACGCAGGCTGCATTCCAATCAAATCAAACTCCATTTCACTGTTGTTCATTCTCACAATTACAATATGAAACTTTTTAGTAAACTTTTTGAAATTCCATGGTTCATCTGCCATCCCATAATCCATGGGTGCATTCTGTAATCACAAACAGAAAAGTTAACCTTAAAATTTATATGGGTCTTACCTCCAGCAAATAACTGAGTCTCTACCTAGCTTAGCTGCTTTATCTAAATCGTACAAAGTATGTAACGTATGTTACTTTAAATTATTTACCTTCAAACGAAATTCTTCTAACATAACTCGCGGTTTTTCATCTCGTTGAGGCATGGTCACTTACAGCGATGTGTTATTTTTCATTTAAAGTAAGTTAAATTATCAACAAGAAACAGGAGATAAAGTAATAACTATTTAACCGAGGAAAATGAGAAGAGAGATTTAATTCATTAGTAAAAGTAGTGAATGAGCCAGATCCGAAATCCGAATCCGAAAACAAAAACCACAACTTTTTCAAATATTTCTCCTCTGCTATTTTGATGCAATTCCGAAATGTCACTGTCAAAATCAGCTGTGTGGGCTGCGTATAGGCGACGTGGGCATTTAGTAATTAGTTTGTAAACATAGATATATTACCTATAGATGGAGCCATAGTGAAACCGCCAAACCCATAGATTTAGATAATCTAAGGCCAAACCGCACATGCGACCGCTATAATATATTCTTGATAATAT
Organism: Alcis repandata; assembly: GCA_949125135.1. Lineage (NCBI taxonomy): Eukaryota > Metazoa > Arthropoda > Insecta > Lepidoptera > Geometridae > Alcis > Alcis repandata. The sequence continues at coordinate 7,480,525 of OX421242.1, read as the reverse complement.
GATGCCAGGATAGAAATGCTTCCCCATTTTAGGGCCAGAATTAAATAAAATAAAAAAAAAAATATTCCAAATGTTACTTCACAAAATATAACATTAATAAACATGGCTTTATGGAAAGGATATGCTAAGCTGCAAATAGCTCATTGTAGGAAAAGGTCTAATAGTAGGAAAATGACTACTAGTATACTAATCTACTCTTAATTATGAACATCTTTTATTTAAAAGGCCAACGGCCAACCTCGCAATCGCGAAAATAATGTACTTAATCTTAGTTTTGGGTCAGAAGGAAATCTGAAATAGTCCAATAAATATTTGTTGGGAACAATCGGCAAATATAAGTCACAACCTGGCAGCTTCAAATCGTAGAAGGCTCACGTAGTAACTATTATTCCTAATCTGTAGTTTGCAAACCTTGGCACGGTTACGGCGACGGGGACAAAAATTGAAATGTCTGTCTCTCTTTTTCTACCGTGTTTGGAACTTGCCATCTTGCTCTTTTTTACAAAGTAGCAATAATTATAGTTCCATCTGTTTAATCTGAGCTATGGTTCCATTGATCTGATTCGTTCATTGATCATTCTGTCATTCAATTGAAAATAATTTTGTGTCTATGATTTGGTACACCACACTTGTTTACTTTCTCAAAATTACTAAAATTTGGTAATTGTTTCGAATTCTAAATCGTAATCTTTTAAATACCCACTATGGGTAGTATGGACAGAGCAGTGTTGACTGGATTTATTTGCCGATTGTGCTCTGAAATGCATCGGATTGTTCATCACATCTATGGAGAAGAATCAATACGCCTTTGTGTCGCCGAGAAAATCAGCAGATACCTTTCAGTAAACGTAAGTAGGAAACATCTATTAAAAGGATTATTTTATCAAGATCCTTCAGCGTATAAAATAATATTAATTTATCCTCGTTACCAAGGTCCTAAGGTTTACGATAACATTCGTTTACCTTGTGAAGAAGGTAAAATTATATTGGTTTATTTATTTTAAGAACCCTACTACTAAACTTACTTTACTCTAAAATTTTATCTGATATTTATTTGAAAGTAAATTTAATTACCTTTATTATTAAGAGTTTTTTCTACTGTTTTGCCAGGTGGCGCAAACTGATCCGCTTCCCAAAACAATATGCGATGGCTGCTTAGAGCGTCTAGAAAACCAACACAGGCTGATGATTATGATGGAGCGAGCAGCCCTCATGTTCAAAACACGTAACAACCGGGGTTGTGCTTGCTAATGAACAGTTGTACATTTTTATATTCAAACTTAAGTTTAAGGGATAAACTCAGCACTTAATTTTTATGTTATTATGGCCCACTGACATGATATGCTTGAATTGTAGAGGTTGGTGGGACGGCAATCTTTTGAATAACCTACTGGCAGCAAATGTGTAAATCCACCACTGAACTCCATATGTAATATTTGGTGTCATCCTTTGGTGACATTTGTTCTCACTATGGTTTAGCAAAAGCTTATCACTTTGTACTGAATGTTTACATTTAACACTGACTGCAGCTAATAATCACATGCGCTTGCCTCAGGTGCGGCTAATAGTCAAATTCGTTGTGTTTTACGCACCTGAAAGGAAAACACAAGCTATGTGTTTTCCGCAGTCAAAGTGTTAAATATACAATCATCAAGATTTAGTGGAAAAATTAGACAACACCAATCTTTCAAACGAAATTTCTGGATCTACCTTATATAAAATATTTTATAAGTATTCCCATTGACTTGATGATAAAAATTCATAGATAACTATGCTATAGGTACATGGTTAAAAGGAAAAGGTTGCTTCACTGAATATGGCTTATGGTACTTTTTAATTTTTATTAACAGTTTTTACTACAGCACTTACAGTGAAATCCCGAAAAAACTAGCTGTAATAGAAAAATGTAACAATTGATTAAATGTATAGAACCTCGGATCAAGCATTGTAGAATGTTTTTACTTGGTCTCAAAAAAATTGTTCATAATGGGCTCTTCTCGGCTTGGTATACACTGGGCCCAAGTTTGAAGGCTTTAATTGACAGATCTAAGCTAACTAAAAATATATCTGTCTTTGCCATTGCAACTATTTGCAACCTATAAATAAGGACACCAATACTATTAGAAAATTAGATCTGGCAACTTATGCCTTCAAACTTGGGCCCTATGCCCTTATGACCTTGTAGATGCGATCTTAAAATAAATTATTTTATGCTTGACCATAGTAATAGTATTAATATTAAATAATACTTTATTTGTCTGTGGTTTTGTTAAGTTGAATGGATGGAATGTATGCAGTGTTCAGCTATTGTTTAGTGTGTACTGTAATTAGTCCACGCTACCTGTCAGTCAGCTGTGAAACATTTTCTTACAAATTCTTAGCTACGGTTAAGGCGACCAGCATCAAGGCTGACCCTTTGTTGAATTGCTAGGTAAGTGTATGCCCAGTATGCCCCTAGTGAGATACTAAAATGATTAGTTAGTGTAAATTAAAAATAGAATTTCTAAATGTTGGTGGCACTGGCTCTACACATGTATTTAATTATTTTCATTTGTTATCTAAATTAATTTGGCAAAAAAATTGCATGTAAGGTATGTATAAAAATAATGTTTAATTTGTATTGCGTGTTACATATTATTTTTAAATACATATACCTATTCATTCCCAAATTGATTAGGTCTATTAGGTACTAATATATTTTAGTTAGGAATATTGATAATTATGAATAAAATTAATTTGTTATATAGTGTAAGTTTTTAAATGCAATGCCTGCGACATACAGACAGACGTCGTGTAGACAGACGCGCCAGACCATCGTGGCTGTAATTAACGTAATATTTACATTCTCTTTGGCCGTACCTAATGGTATAAAAGCAAAAAATTATAAAAGTTTAAAAATAATTTTTAAAACAAGCTCCATTTATATGTTCTGAAAACAAAACATACGTGTCAAGATGAATTAAACGAGCCAAAACTCGATGGGATTGCGTCGTTTTATAACAAAGTTTCCTTGGCCACCTTCCTATATCTTGGAATCATTACCGTAAGGCGACAACGGGACAGGAGAAAGTAAATTATACTTCGCACTTTGTCCTCGAAATTAGTATTAGTAGATATTATATACACATGTAGTTTCGCTAGGTGACACCACTCTTTGCACTAATTGTTGAGAGAATGTAGGTAGAATTAAACAAGTTAAAATATCCGAGGGTAGATATAACCCACCTCGCCATTTTGTCGTTCTTATTCTTCATTCGCAATTTAGTGCTCAACCACTCCGGACACTTTCAATTCAACAAAAGTATAATACTTAGTGTTCTTTTTGTTATTCAAAAAATACCTAAAAGAAAACGCTCGAAAGCTGTCAAAGAAAACCGCGGAATTTTAATGCGTAAAATTAAAAAATTTATGTGAAAAATAAGTCGTATAAAAGAGACGTTTCTAGTAGTGATTCCGAGGACTCATTGGAGCAACGGATAATAGTACGAAGTACAGTAGGTACATCGACAAGGTATGTAGTGGTATTACTATGTATTCATTACCTTAATAATTATAAAGCAAAGTTCATAAGAATGCAACCGAGATCGCCAGCGGTGCTATTTCGCCGCATTCGATATTGTTATCAGTTGGAACTGATAACCTCTGGCACGGGGCAGCCTTAAAGCCCATTAATCTGTCAATGCAACCGAACTAACCATCAGGGTTTTTTCACCGCATACGACATTTTATCAGTTGAGACTGATAACCTTTTTTCTCTTAGCTGGCACCGGGCAGCCTTAAAGCCCATTAATCTGTCAATGCAACCGAACTAACCATCAGGGTTTTTTCACCGCATACGACATCTGTCAATGCAACCGAACTAACCATCAGGGTTTTTTCACCGCATACGACATTTTATCAGTTGGGACTGATAACCTTTTTTCTTTTAGATGGCACTGGGCAGCCTTAAAGCCCATTAATCTGTCAATAAATGCAATCGAACTAACCATTGGGGTTTTTTCACCGCATACGACATTTTATCAGCCGGGACTGATAACCTTTTTTCTTTTAGCTGGCACTAGGGCAGCCTTAAAGTTCAATTATTATCTCAATGAATGCAACCGAACTAACCATTGGGGTTCTTTCACCGCATTCGACATTTTATCAGTTGGAACTGATAACCTTTTTGCTGACACTAGACAGCCTTAAAGTCCACTAATCTGTCAATGAATGTAACCGAACTAACCACCGCGTTCAAAATTTGATCAGTTACTCGAAACTGAAAACACAATAACTTTTAATCATTTACTTTGAGCAAAATTTTAAGACCTTTGGACTTGTTGTTATTATATAAACTAAACGTATATTATATAAGGTTAAAAACCTATACTTACAAGTCAATATCGACTCATTCCTGAATCACCCCAACCAAACCTGGGCCCAGACGACTGAATCCCAGAGCCTCCAAATCACGTGACTGTATAGGACGTTGATAATTTCGGCGCAGATCTCGTCGACACTTATGGAGGTAAAGCGGCGACGGTCCCTATAGTTACCAGTAACTTAGTATAGTTAGTATTTGCGATCTCAGGACCGCAAATAATATCGCGGACATAATTGTCGACGATCCAACTTCATCGACAACAGAACCTTTAAAATTAGATGAAGAGGTACTGGAGGTTTTGGGCAAACACCCGATAATCACAATGAAAATTGCAAACGACACCCGTTCAGAGTTAGCAACCGCCTCAAATATATCGCGCCTGAAGGTTACAATATACAAATATTTTGACTAAGTACTCAATGCCTGCATGCTATGCCAGCAATTATGCTTGCACATCAATGCTCCACAGCTTAACCCTGAAACAAAAGCTGCCCTTCCAGAACGGCACTGAAACCGGACAAAGAAATCGAAGCCGAACAAAAACAAATGGCACGTGTTATATCATGCCTTGCTGAAGTTATTACTATTACTTGCTATATGGCGACTTAGCAACTTGCAACACAAAAAATAAAATAAAATAAAAATATACATTTTTGTTTTAAGTAATTAAGAAACATTTAATAAATAAATAAAAAATTTACCGGTCAAACCTACACATACGAGCACATAAACCGCTCGGTCTGTAAAGCGCAATCAGTCGCGCGCTTTTTTGCGCTGATTAAAAAAAAAAAAAAACTGAATACAGCATTTTTCTTCTTGTAATTTTTATTTTTTTTTCTAAAATTTATTAAAAATTTATAAAAACAGGTAATGTTGCATATTTTACTTATGTTGATGCATATTTTACCAATTTCACGAATGTTTCACCAATTTATTATACATAATTATTATAAACTTTTTATGTTGCATATAATCCGGTTCTTATAAATTACAAATGACCATAGTACTATCCTCTCTTGGATAGCTGGAAGTTTTCCTCATCGGTCGTTCAGGAATCTGCTCCTAAACCACGCATATATACAAATTCTGATAAACAATCGAAATAATTGTATTTAAATTAAAATAATAATAATATAATTAATAAGTTTACAAAAACTGAACATTTTAAACTTGGATGGGGACTTACGCACTGCAGTAAAATTATTTTCTCAGAAATGCTATATGGCACCTTTGATCTCAAAGATGCATATTTTCTTTTAAGATATCACAATGGCTTTATAAAAACCTTCGGTTAATTTTCAACGACAAATACGACTATTCCAATGTAACATTGTGCCGTTCGGCTTAGGTACTGCAAACTGCACCGTTTGCTTTTACAAACATTATGAATCTGTATTTAGTCGATTGGCTACTAATAAGTCAGTGCCCTGAAATGCTACTGATAAATATTGAAATGACGAGAAAAACATTTACTTCTCTGAGTCTTACGAGGAGAAAAGTGTGTTGACACCTTCAATTACATGCTAATTTTTAGGCATGATCATAGACTCTTATCAGATGTCGCTAAGTCTAACCTCGGACAAAAAGTTACACATTAAAACTGATATAGATAATTTTACTAAAAAGAGACGCTGTTGATTTAGGAAATTCACACAAATCAAAGGTTTATTAGTGTCGGCTTGTCCAGCCATTGAGTTTTAGGCTTTATACTAAGGTAATAAAACGCTGCAAATATCTTAACTTATGATGTTGTGATAAGTTTATGAATGTACCCGACACTCTGTTGCCCGATATTAAGTGGTGGATTAGTGCCATAGGCCAATCAACACACCATATCAGAAACGACGTGCTGTGCACGTTACAGAAATTTATTCTGACGCCTCAACTACGGGGTGGGGGCGAACTGTAAAGGTCAAACTGCAAGTGCTCAATGGTCAAGTAGTAAACAAGAAAGGCATTGAAATTACCTCGAGCTGCTTTCATAGCTCTTAATTTTTTTCCAAGGATTTATACGGCTGTCTGATACTTTTGCGCATCGACAACACCACCGCAATTCTGCGATAGCTTACATTAACCGCATGGATGGAATTCTATTTCCAATCTTACTAAAACAGCAAAAGAAATTTGGCCTCACGGCTACAAAGATTTTTATCTTCACGTCCTATAGTAGATCATGTATCAATGTTCTCGCTGATTTTGAATCACGTAAAACACACCCAGATATCAAATAGGAGTTAGCTGATTGGGCTTCCCAATACTTAGCAGCATCTTTTGAGCTGCCTGAAATAGATTTGAAAGTCGAATCATCAATAAATGTAATAGATACATATCGTCACACAAACATATCGTCACACAAAGATCTTGACGCAGTCGTTTTTAATTCATTTGCAGTCATGGTCAGACATCTTATTTTTATTTACACCTTCCCTTCATTTTTCAATAGTCCTAAGAAGGCTGCGAAAAAACATTTCAAACAACGCATGTGGCATTGTGATTGTAGCAATGTTTCATTGTACCAATGTTCCTACACAAGCATGGTTCTCTTTGTTCAAATCCCTACTTGAGTCTGATATCGCTACGTTTACACCTAACGATAATATTTTGATATCGCATTACAAATCGCAGATATATTCCAATCTTACCCTGGCTGCAGGAGTGTTATCAGGCTTTATCAAGTCGAAGCCTACAAGTTGCCTCACTGACTAAAAGCCCCAATAAACAACATGACGGATTTCTCTGGAAGTGGTGGTCGTATTGCTTAAACAATTACAATGTTGTTCTATATAAGGCCTCAATCCCTAGCGTACCTAATTGTCTTTCTATCGAAAATGTTTAGCGACGGTAAACCTCCTTTACCTAAATACAATGCTACCTGGGGCACCAACAGTGTTTTAGGTCACTTATGCATAATTGACAATTGTCAATTGGTAATGAAAAGCTTGATATAAATAAACATTCCTGGTTTCAAGCAGTCAGTTTTCTTCTTACCTTTTTTCTACGAAAACCCAGCAAAAATACTACAGGCATACATAGACAAATGCGATATTTTATTCACTTAAACCAGTCGGCAAACTGCGACTGCCGCACGCTCGCTTGGTGTCAGTCTTGACACTATCCGCAACACTGCGGGATGGAGCCACAGCTCCACTACCTTCGTTCCGTTTTACAACAGGGTTGTTACCGATGCCTGTCACCTGTCCTTAGCTCGAGCAATTATTAATATAATAATAATACACCATCAGGCGAATAGATGCCTAGATACTGTTTAAGCTAAATATAACAATTAAGTTAAGTAATAAGGTAGTAACGTAAAATATGAATATTTTCACGTAAAATATACCTACAGTACCTATGGTTGTGCTTAATAAACATTAAGTTGATTTCACACGATTAACGTGTCATTGACAATACTTCTTTACATTACTCTCAAAGTCTACATGTGTATATAATATCTACTAATACTAATTTCGAGGACAAAGTGCGAAGTATAATTAGTGATTAAACGAACTTACCTTTGTGAAGTTCTATCATAATTATACGTAGCACTTTGTCCGAAGAAATTAGTATGTACTCCCGCCCCCCCCAGGAGCAAACGCAACCCTTGAATATCATTAGAACTAAAGAAGCATGCCAATGACAAAGGTGTAATTAGGTGTGTAATATAAATATGTATATCTCTAAACTAAATGAAGAATAAGAACGACAAAATGGCGAGGTGGGTTATATCTACCCTCGGATATTTTAACTTGTTTAATTCTACCTACATTCTCTCAACAATTAGTGCAAAGAGTGGTGTCACCTAGCGAAACTACATGTGTATATAATATCTACTAATACTAATTTCTTCGGACAAAGTGCTACGTATAATTATGATAGAACTTCACAAAGGTAAGTTCGTTTAATCACTAATAAAAGCTTATGAAAGGTTTGTATTGAGAACTTGTGCCAGAGTTTTTAGGCTGCTCGAAGGCCTCTAACATATAATCATTTGGCGGCTGGTGAAACACAATTTCACTTGCCGAAACAGTCAAACAAAAACTGTGAACAGATAAGTACCACTGAGTGAGTACCCACCCAAAGTTCTGTTGATGTCTCTACGTTTGTTTTAAACCTACCCTCAAAAATCGTAAATTTCGATTCAAATCTAATAGTTTTATTGCACATTCCCATTAGCTAAGAGTTTTTCAATCCTTGCAGTGTTCTTGTGAATCAATATCTTGATATCATTGATTTTATCACGTTTCTCGTCGATGTCTACGTTCAGTTGTTTTACGCGCGATTGTAGCGGCAATAATGTCTTTTCACTTGCTCTGAAATATAGACTTGTTTATTTTAGTAATCCTACTTACATAAAAATAATGTGTATAATTACTTTCATTTTAATTTCAAAGTTTGAAGAAAAATTTTGGACTCTGTTCCGAGAAACAAGCGCAACTGTACAAGCGCAACATTTTGTGCAGACCGACCGTTTTGTATTCAAACATGCAACTTACGCTTTTTGTTGGATCATATCCTTAGAAACTTCGTCATAAGAATTGGTCCATTGCTGAAGTTCTTGCCGCATCACTTCCACGTCCTCCTGGATGTGATCAAGCAGTTTTCCTAAAGGATTCGCTACCCGAGACAAAGCTTGAATATTGAATCGAAGTTGTTCTATTTCCTGGCTTGAAGCTTCCTTTGCCTTTTGTGATCCAAACTGCCATTCCTGTCAGTAGGATTATACTGAATTAAGTACTGATCTACATACATAAAACAATATGACGTTTTTTATAATACCTACATACATTCAGTCAAAAAAGTATCGGGAATGGATGATTTGTTTTGGGTTCCAAATTCAAATTTTTGTTTTTATTGTTGTTGTTAGATTGGCACAACTGTTATCCATTTTGGCGCGGAGTTTGAGTTGCGTCTGTTATTTAGATTAAATATGGTGCTGTTTTTAGTTAGGTCATGTCTAGTGTGTATTACGAATTTCATCATGGACAAAAACATCGAACAAAGAGTTTGTCTTAAATTTTGCATCGCCAATGGAATTTCGTGTTCGGAGTCACTAAAAATGTTACAGAAGGCTTACGGCGAATCGACTTTATCAAAAACACGTGCTTATGAGTGGTACAAAGCGTTCAAAAGCGGTCGAGATGTGATGGAAGATTTGCCTCGCTCTGGTAGGCCATCAACGTCTGCAACTGAAGTTAACATCGTAAAAGTGAAGGAAATAGTGACTGAAAATCCTCACTCAACTTTGAGAGAGATAGCCGCTGAACTTTCTGTATCCCACGAGTCGATCCGTACCATTTTAAGTAATCATTTGGGTATGAAACATGTTACCGCTCGGCTAGTCCCAAAAGACCTGAATTTTCTCCAAAAACTCAATCGCATGAGAGTCGCTGAGGACATGCTAGAACGGGTCAATTCCGACCCAACATTTATGAAACGCATTGTTACTGGTGACGAGACGTGGGTTTACGAGTTTGACATGCAAACTAGTTTAGTAGGCACCCGTTTTCAATCGGTAGGAGACTTATAGGAGAATTCGAGGCGAGAACTCAACTCAATTCCGGAAACAGCGTTTAAAAAATGTTTTGATGATTGGATTATTCGTTGGCGTAAGTGTATCGTTTCTGAAGGAGCATACTTTGAAGGTGATAAAATAAATTTGGATGAATATCAAACATTTTGTGTATTATTGATATTTTCCCGGTACTTTCTTGACAGAGTAGTACTTCGTAACTGTTACTTACGATTTCGGTTTTCCCCGAAACTTGGGACAACTCTTTTTGTGAATTGAGAATTTGCTGAACGAGGTGACCATGTTCATTTGATGACAGCTGTAAAGCGTCTTGTTGGTCCTCTTTCGTTCCAGGACCCACTCCGTGCTGCTCTACAATGATTACACTAGTTTCTTCTTCCTAAGTCGATAACAAAGATATAATAATGAGATTCCCATATTTAGCAAAAAAAATCATCACGTTATATGTATCAAATAATGTATTTTTCCATACTGACCTCATCGTTTTGTGCGTTCTCTGTTATAATATTCACTTTTCCTAAAAGTAGGGTATCGCTGTCTGGTATGACGATATCAATCTTTTCTCTCAAACGTGGTGCCCCTGGCCTGGATGATGACGGCCGAACACTCGCAGGTCTGACCACCTCGGGGGCTTGTCTGACAATAGGATTTTCTTGGCTATTAATCCTCACTAGTTCTTTAGCTTTAATTTCTGAATCCAAGCTATTGTGTTTAGGTATTAAAGCTGGCCTAGGTTTTTTCACAGACCCAGTCTCGTCAGGTTGATCCTCTTTAACACTCACAGCGGCTACTTTGGTTGTTTCATTTCGATATTCAGAAGTAACTTCATTTGATTTTACAACTGGGTCATCTTGAGATTTGTTATAAATTATTTTCTCATTTTCAACTTCTATTAGATCTTGAGATGATAGTGAAGAGTTGAGATCGTTTTCAGCTATTGTGTAAGAACTATTTAGTTTGTCTTGGATATCTTGATCAGTTTTAACGGCATTTTGGTCTGGCTTTAATTCGATTTCTCCTATATATTCTTGAGATTTTAAGGCGCCTGTATTTATTTCATCGCCTCCTTTCATTTCGTTTTGTTCTCTGTCAGGTACCACTATATTTTGTTCCTGATTTTTAGTACCATTTAAAGCATCCGAAGTTGATTGTTGTGTTACACTTTCTACTGAAGCTTTTTTACCAACAGCTTTCAAATTTTGCGTCTTTTTGGTTTGAGGTTCATTTTTACTCAAACCAGTTTCTTTTCTTTTTGATTTAGAATCACTGATTTTACCTTTTTCATTTTTGTTTATTGGTACAGATTCTTTTTTAGTGCTTAGTATAACTTTTTCACTACTTTTAGATGTTACTCTTTTTGTATCATTAGTCTTCTTTACAGGTTTTGATTCTTTGGTTTTTACGTTAGTTGCTTGAGGTGCTTCTGTATTATCTTTAAACTTCTTTACGGCTTCATCAGAAGATAACTTTTTGTCTAAGGCATATGCAAGAGTTTGCAGTAATTCGTTAGTTTTTTCGGGTTCTTGCCCAGCCACAATTTTAGATGGCTTTATTGATAAACTTTTTCCAGTCGTCAAAGCTGTAATCGAGTCAATTATTATGTAAGATGTGTTAGATAAAACAACTATCTATCTGGTCTAAACTTTCTAAAGATTTTCTAATCTAGCCTGTGTTGTAAGAATAATCATAGTGGAATCAAATGTTAATAGTAATATTAGGTATATTATTTCAAATATTAACTGACCTACAACTGTGATTACTTTATTGAGAAATAATATTTTACTATCTCTGTCCTTGACATTATCCGATACCAATTCGTCTTCTTCAAATAAACCTTCAAAAAATCCGTTGGTCTTCAGTACCTGAAAAGGTGGTGGTGAAATATTAGCAATGAGTGAACATTCATATAGTTTACTCTACCGTTCTACGCAGACCCAGCGGTCGCTCGAGGCGCTAGGTAGCAAGGGGCTCCAAATGACAAATGCGCAAATAATTTTCGCCGAGAGCCGGCTACTACGTCAAGCGAGCGATGAGCAAAATGATAGTTCAGAAGCTCCTGTGGAATAGAGGGAGCAATCTCAGGTGCAACTAAATTTATACTAAAAATCAATACCCACTGAAATTATTATGTCGTGTAGGAAACGAAAAGGTGGCTTTTTTAATAGTTTTTCACTGAGCGGAGGACGTTTTACGTATTTCCCAAGCGACACTTGTGTCGTTTTTATCACTTCGGGATCCAAATCCTTTTCCATTATGCATGTTTTAATCAAATATTAGTTGGGTACACTTGCTGCTCATATACACATGACCTCAGCACATGACATTATCAAAAATGTTTTTAAATGGCGTTACCATAGCTACCTGTTATCACAAAAAAAATCTTACAGAAACTCAGAGTAACATCGTTTGTACAGAAAGTAGGTATCAATGCAGAAAGTACATACTACTTAGAGACTCAGATCTAGTTGTCTAGCTGTTAGCTTATTTTTTGGTTTCGTGTTAATAATGTAGAAAGTGACTTAAAGTGAATCATATTTTATTCTCCTCAGTCAGCAGTCCGCTATAGCCATTCTTTCCACCGTTTTTATCCACGCGTAGGTGCCTCAAAGTAGTATTCTGTGCTCAAAGCAAGAACATAGATATGTTTGTCACTTTCCCGTTGGATGAAAAAGGTAGAACGACAATAAATTTGTCTGCGGCTCAAATTAAAATAATTCTGTACAATAGTAAATTTAAACAATAGTTTTTTTTCCATGGACCTAACTAAAAATTCAGAAAATATATGACTTCGCATTATGATCACAAAGACTCAAGAAAGATTTAAGTAAAACTAGTCAAGTAAAAAAACACGAGTTTTATGACATTGACAGTCGGTTTTAGTGACAAAATTTTTTTGTATTTTTTTTAAATACGGTTTCTAGCAACATTTCAAATGCTGCCTCGCTAAGCTTCCAAAAATCTCCATTCCTAGCAAAGTTTTTACAAAATAAAAAGTCAGGTAATCATAATATAAAAATAGCATTACATCTGTTCACTCTGTGAGATATTAAGATGTGTCTCATCTTCTGGTCGAATGTGTGATACATTTAATTACAGGAAACACGCTGCATACTAAGTAAAGTTATTTTTGTGACGCATGAATTAAATATACTATATCTACGTTTGACCACAAACTGGTCTGATCTGATGATAAGCGACGGTGAAGCACGCAGACTTACAAGATACCTATTCACTCTGATCTTGAAACTAAAGTAATATAGTTTAAGACAGTTGAATCTGTAATTATTTTTTGTTGACTTTGCGCCTATGCATATACAAAATTTCCCGATGACTTTATTTTGATTCATTTAAATTTATTGGCTTATTTTTTGCCTATAGGGTGGCAACACCCTTGGACAACACAAATCTACGACATGACGTGGCGTATGCGCCTGGCAAAATGGTGAAGCAAGTTAACCAGAATAGAAACAGCGCCTAAGTGAAAGTAATATCAAAAATACAAATACACTCGTTGCATTTGTTGTGTTAGTTGAGTAAATGTAAACAAACCAATATCTCCAGAGAAAAATGCCACCCAAACATAAAAAGCTTGGACGTCCAATGGGATCAAAGAATAAGCCTAAAACGCTGCGAAGCCATAAAAAAAGAAGATCGACGGCGATTTCCTCGGCGCTAAAAGTGATAAAACAAAAAATTAGGAAATCGATCAAAGTTGAGAATGGCGACGAATATGACTATGATTTCAGCGATAATAAAATTGCATACAGCGATCCGGACGACCCCAACCTTTCCATACGAAGTATTGAGAAAAACAAGGTTTGTTCACTCTCGCTGAAGTAAATTTCAATTTCTCTATTCTCACAGTAAACCCGTGATTGATTTACATATTACATGATAGATGTCAACAATATTACTAATATATGGTATTAAAAATGTATGGCTGCTTGTACTTTCAGATTATATTCAACTGTAAGAAGTGTACCAACAAGAACTTCAAGTTCGAGAAAAGCTATAGAGAACACCTCTTACTGGAACATTCAACACTGCCGGGCAGTGTAAAGTGTGACCAATGTCCTGTGGTTTGCCCTGACAAGGAAACATTGGAAGCACATGTTACCAAAGTTCATGATCGGACTGTGTTCAATTGCCAATATTGTGGCAAGGAGTTTGTCAGACAAGCTCATGTGTTACGGCACATGGCACAAAAAGGATGTGATGGAAGCATGGTTGCATCGTTCCCATGTGAAGTAAAGTATTTATTTATTACTAAAGTAGAATCCAAATTATACACTTACCTACTTAGCTAAAGGATAGAATAGAGTACATATATCTTTATTTTACACCAAACAACTTACAAGAAAAAAGCAGACTAAATAAGAATCACAACATTGTATTAAACAAGTTTTATACCTGGATTATCTGTTAGATAAAATTTAAACTATAAGCAAAGTTGTCATAGTTGGACACACACGTAAAATGGTTCTCTGAAAACTAGTCATAGCCATAATATATTCATTTATTTGGCCTTTCACAATGTTGCTTAGATGGTATGATTGTTATATGATAGTCAACAAGTTAAGGGTCTGGTAAGGAAAAGGACAGTACTATTGATTTCTATGGATTATTAATGATTATTTTGCTTTTTCAGATATGCGATGCTACTTTTACAAGAAAAGACAATTTGATCGTTCATCTCCGTCATATGCACATAAGAAAGCAGTTTTACTGTTGCAAGCATACAAAGTGTGACTTTGCAAGCAAGAATTTTACAAAACTGATCAGACATTGGCATGGAACCCATGCAGGTGAGAATCCAGCTACTACCACTTGTGACTTCTAGGTAGCAAGACTATGAGTTCAGTTCATTCATTGTAGTTCATTCATTTTAAGACTAGCTGCACCCATGGTTTCACCTGTGTTTTACCTACAGGAACCTAAAACATTTTTAAACAAACATATTATTTCATACAAAAAGTTTACATAAATCATTTTTCTTAACATTTAAAATCAAAAGCGTCTGTTGCCGAACTAGGCTTAAAGCCTGTGTTTCAGCATACAGTGCCCTCCTGTTAGTTTTTACTGGAATAAAAAAAGTACTACATGTAGATACATATAAGTATTTACAATGCCAAGTTTCATTAAAATCTGTTCAGTAGTTTTAGAATGACGTGCTAACAAAAGGATAGACAGATTTTACTATTGGTTTCACATTCATTTTCCCAGATAAAAAGTAGTAAGTAATCCTTTATCGAAATCCGTTTAGTCATTTTGTGTGATTGAAAAACAAACACCCAAACTCTCAGACATCCAAAATTTTACATTTACGAGTAGGTATAATAATAGGATTAGATTGAATGAATGAAGACTTGTGTTCGATTCCCGGCCGGGCAGATGTTTGAATGATGAATTTAAATATCTGTTCTGAGTCTGGGTGCTAGTTGTCCTTTTGTTTGTGTGTAATCACAGGATTTATCCTAGGGGGAGCTATGAGTATGAGACATTTATTATTATTATTTTATTTCTATTAATACTGCAAGTGGTGGCCCTCATACTAACAACAATCTCTTCCAAGCAACCAAATAAAAAGACAAAATTGTAAATTGTTTTTTTTTATTATGTACAGATATACCTAATCGGTTCGACTGCCACTATTGTGGCAAGTCAACTATGTCTCGAGCAGCCATGGCCAAGCATCTGGAAATCCACGGAGAGAAAAAGTATGCATGTGATGTGGTAAGTCAGTTAGTTTTTTAATTTGTTTTAAGCATTAAGTAGGTTTGTATAGGCCAAGTAGCTAACCAATGTCCTAGAAAGTTCACTCTAATCTTAAAAAGACCAAATTTTTGACGTGACAACGTCTAATAAATCGATGAACGCCGGATGCACGCACGAAAAAGCGTCCCGTTACGTGTCCCGTTACACTCATTGTGACGTTACGATCAGAGCGAGAAAATTATGCAATCATTTCATCAATGTTTTGTTATGACGTTGTCACGTTAAACTATCGTCCGTAAACTGACTTTTCAGACAACCCATTTTTATGAAGATAGTAAAACAAGATTTTGATTGTCTTTGATCTAGGTAAAGGTGTGCTTGTTTAGTTTTTTACTCTTGATCATGATAATCTGTTTCATTGCTCTCTATCACGGAGCTGCTGCAAGAATTGCAGGTAAGTAAACTTGTTACTAAAAACTAATATAATATGTATGTATCATACAGTTAATTTCACCTCTTGACTTAATTTAGTTTTGATTCAATATCAAACCCATTCAGTGAATTCTTAATATGTAAGAAACAGTTTTTTTCTACAAAAATATAGCTGCTGCGTCTCCCAGGTTCACCTCCATCTCTTAAATATCTCGATTTTCCGACAAAGCCTACCAATCTATACGAATTGCACAAAAATCTTTACTCCACCGTTTTCTTGGCGTTGTGTTCCTTTTCACGCACCTGCCGATTTACGGCCATTATCGGTCAGGACTCAGGAATACTATCGCTCTATGCACACGATTGGTCAAGATGCATACAACTCTATAGAGTCATCATCGTCCGGGACGCATGCCACTCCGTATCCACCACCGATCAGGCAGGATGTATGCTGCTCCATCATAATCAGTTTATTGGTAATTTTCATTACAGGTCGCAACAGAAATTAAATAAAAATATATAATAGATAATTATTGATAGATAATAGATAATGTCACAATGTAATAACAATAATAATAATACTAAATTAAACATAATTACATTAAATTATTTCATCGTAGCTATAGAAAGTCTGCTCGACAAGCCAGCGTTTGAGCCGTGATTTAAAACTGCCCATAGTGGGCGCAGGGCCATCCCATCATAGACTAGGATGAAAATCGCTAAATTGTTGTTTGTTTGTGCAGTGTGGCTACAGCACATACACGATCGAGGTGATGCGTCGCCACATCCTGACGCACGTGGAGGACAAGCCGTACAAGTGCGCCGTGTGCGGCTCCTCTTACATCCAGCGCGCGCAGCTCGACCGCCACATGGAGAAGCACGACAGCGGCGACGGCCTGCAGTGCGACTGCTGCGACGAACAATTCGACTGCAAGGCTAAGTAAATGTTCCTCCATACTACATTTTCTCTTTACATTTACTTAACACTTTGACTGCGGGCAACACATACCTTGCGTTTTCCTTTGTGCGATACGAGTGCGGCTGCACGCCAGGCGCGTAAAACACAACGCATTTGACTATTAGCTGCATCTAAGGCAAGCGCATGTGATTATTAGCCGCAGTCAATGTGTTAATAGCGTATCTAGGTAGGGACTAGGGCTATCTTCCCTTATCCCTCCAAGAAATCCGGGAAAAATCCATTCTGGAAAAAAATCCTGCATGAGCAAAGCGAGCTTAAATGACTGCGATTTACAGTCTCTTTAGCACAATAATTTTGTAAGGCGCGAGTGAGGCGAGCGATCAAGTTCGAGTAATTTTAAAAGATTGTGTTATGATACTACAAAGTCAATGCAAAAAAAAACAGTCGATCACAATTGTAAGGGCATTGTAAATATTGTAATTTTTCTTCAGTCAGGATTATGATTTAGGTAAGGTATTCATAAGAGTCGCATGAAATAGCCGCATATGAATATCCATTACTCTTCCTTGAGGGTTTGTATTATTTCTTTGCAGATTGATGGTCCATAAGAGGAAGAAACACGAAGGAATACGCGTACTAGTATGTCCATACAAAAATTGCGCTCAAGCGAAAAAAGAGTTTACCAGTGATGAGAAGCTGATAACTCATATATGCAAGCATATGGACCTGAAGAATAAAAGTGGGTAATTTATAAAATACTCATGTACCTACCTACTACCCTATCATTATAAATGTTATGTTAAAGAGAGAACAAGACGAAATACATAGTTACTGCTATTACACGTTTATAAATATAAGGGATATAATAATGGAGTAACTTATTGGCTTCATACCAAATTGTTACACTTGACAAGTCATTTAACATCGTGAAGAGAAAAAAAAAACAAAAATTGATCGATTGGAGTGTGTGCTTTAATCACAAAGTTTTTTCATTTGTTGATAGGCGAGCAGCATTAGCTATATCTTACA
The DNA here is from genome assembly GCA_949125135.1 of Alcis repandata. Lineage (NCBI taxonomy): Eukaryota > Metazoa > Arthropoda > Insecta > Lepidoptera > Geometridae > Alcis > Alcis repandata. Next base: position 7,462,537 of record OX421242.1, on the reverse strand, counting down.
TATAAAAAAGAAACGCTGTTCGTTTGTCTGGCTATAACTCGACAATGGTTGAACCGATTTCGCTAATTTTGATCTTGATATATTTGTATAAGTTCAGAAAAGGTATAAAAGTATAAAAAAAAACAGCGGGTGAAATCACCGGGGGTCAGCTAGTATATCTATATATCTCGCAGTGTCTTACGACGTGTGTGTTGCAGCGTGGTCGTGCGAGGTGTGCAAGAAGCAGTTCAACTCGGAGATGAACATGCGGCGGCACCTGAGCACGCACACGCTGGACCGGCCGCGGCGCTGCATGTACTGCGTGTCGGCGCGCGCCTACGTGCGCGGCCAGCAGCTCGTGCGCCACGTGCGCAAGTTCCACGCCGACGTGTTCCGCGCGCACCTGGCCCACGTGCGCAACGTGCTCGTGAGTACTAGTCGCACGCTGGACGCTGGACCGCTCTACTGCGAACTAGTGCAACGCGAGAGATGCAACCTCACCTCACGTCCTATTACGTCACTAGCTGTGGAGCTACCCCAGCTAAGAGTGGAAGAGTTATGCCAGCGAACCTAGGCCTAGCTCGGATATTTTAGGGACCTCGGCTGTATGGTAGTTAATAAAAAAAATCTTCAATGTTGCCATCATTGAAAGAAAATGCTTTGGCGAGCAGAGGCGGGCCTTTAAAACTTCAAAAGTCAAAAGTAGGTAACTCCCATGAATCTTGTCTCTCCTGCAAACGACACCTATGATAACATGCAATGACTTGACTTGACTGAATTCCCTAACTTGTAGTAATGCTATAAATAAATATTTCAATGTGTTGAAGATAGTTTTCGGTTCCAGGTAACGAACCCGAAGAGCGAGCGCGTCACGAAGTCGGAGCTGGAGTCCATCCTGAACCTGCTGGACGCGGAGGCGGAGCGCATCCTGGAGGGGTACAGCGGCGGGGGCGTGCTCTACGGGGGCATGCAGTCCGCCGCCGACCAGGACGAGGTACTGCACTGAACCTTTTTTTTTATTTAATTTTATTATTATTCCACATGTTCAATATTTTTTTTATTCTAAAAAATATTTGTTTTATATTTATTAGAAAAAATAACTAAATAAGTATGTATGAACATTCTAAACATAAGTTTTAATTTAAGAAGAATCAAAAAAAATTGTACAGTTAGATTTTAAGACAAATTTACCACCTTGAATTTAAATTTCACAAAATTTTATACATAAAACCTAAATACATTATTAAAACTTAGGGCACAGTAAGTCTAAGGGCCGGCTGCGGGGCAAGGTCTAAGCTACTGGTGGTTAAGGCTGCAGAGTGAGGAATACCCTAACAATGTGGGCCGTGTCATCGCTTTTTCAGAGAGAGCCTCTTCAGATGTTGGTTGAGGCTCTTCGCTAAAAGCCAGTTAACCGAAACGGTTATCGGGACATTGATTCTAGCATGGCTCGTAAACAAATTTATTTTCGACCAAACTGAATTTTAACTTTATCAAAAAACTGTATATTTCAGGAGGAAGAAGAGTCTCCTCTTATGTCCGAAGAAGTGCTGGCTGAAAATTTGGGAAATCTTTTAGAGCATTTGATCGACAAAGACACCCTGCAGTGCCTGGGTTGGCCTGACGAGCCTGTTGATAATGTAAGTACATTGTACTTAGCCTAAAACATTTTGTAGTACTGGTGTTGTGAATTTATTTTTGTCTTGTGTCTTACTATACCTACAGGGTCAACTCTAAAACACTGAAGACCTTTCTATGCATTGATCCAAGCAAGTTTCGTTTTAAAACTTGTCCAAGGAACTTTTTGTATGGAACAGTTTTTTTTAACATGCTTTTATTAGTTTAACCTGTATGTTTGTAACCGACCCATTTGGACTCGATTTTGCCCTACTTTGAACGATCAGATTTAATTCAAACTTTGCACACCTGTCAAAGACCGATGACAATGTGTATTTTTTAGTTTTTTGAACTATATATTTTTTTTATTTACTGTGAATTTTCGAAAGAGCACAGCAGCACAGAGTTTGCTTGGTCCAATTGTCTCAGCCTGAGACTGAGACTCTGCCTGAGATTCTCAGGCTACCTTGGTTGATAATAAAATTTTGTGGATGCTTAAATATTTCTTTGGCTCCCCAGATCCTGGAGCGCGTGATCGAGCAGTGCGGCGCCAAGCCGGCCGACCGCGACATGTGGTCGCGCGTGCAGCGCCTCAGGGAGAACGCTAAGCATCTCTTCCTGTACGTACTCGTATCATTGTACTTACTTACTTTTCTGGCGCAGCGGTCCAGTGTCGGATTTACACTTTCGCCGCCGGTAGACTATTCAAAATTTTGCCTCCTCTCCTCCCCTCCTCGACCTCTACAAGTCGATACACAATACTCCCTCCCTGTCCCTGCTCACATTAGGAAATCTGGTTCGATTATCACAATTGACCTTAAATTTGCCGCCCCTGAAATCTGTTGCACTAGCCTACTCAGCCTGTTGGTAAATCCGCCACAGCAGCGACCCAAAGTGGGTCTTGGTACTCACCAAGACCCACTTTGGAAGTCTGGACTCCCAGACTTCCAACACTAGAGAACGCTATTGATCTCGATCTAGCGCTGTTTCTTGCCAATCGTCGGCTTGGAGTTCGCGCAAGTCGGAGCGTACGGCGTCAATCCAGCGGTATCTGGTCCAACTCTCAACTCCAACATACGCCTTCTTGATACTATGTATAATTGTAACACAAAAATTCAGACTTAGCTTTGTCCACAACGAATTTCCACCTGCTACAGGCAGGTGGAAAATAGCCTGAATGGCTTTGAGGAAAGATTTTAAGGCTTTGCTCGACTTGGCAGAGGCACTTCCGTGCCCCCAGATAGATAGTAGGCTAGGCATACACATCGTTTATTACAAGCTTTTAACGTGCAATGTATGTTTAGGTCAAATCTTGTCAAACTGGACTTCTGGATGAGCTCATTCAGTCAGGGTGTCATAGAGATCGAAGAGCTCAGTTGTTGCAGTTGTTGTTATTGTTGTGAAGGTCACCGAATGTAATCGAAACTATAGTCGGGCCATTTTAATAGGTCACATTTGACGTCTGTCAGTTTTATCTTCGTAGTGAGGTGACCTGCTTAAAAACATCGATAAAAGTGAATAAATCTATACATAATCTATACATAATATGTGAATTTTAAAAACATCAGGCAAATCCCTGTCCCATTATTATTTTTCTTTCGTAAATTTAAGGAGCAAAATAAGACAAGTACATAATTTAACAAAAAAAATGCATTTATTCAGTTGAACTAACAGAACTGTTATTAGTATTGTCATCTTCATCACTGCTGTCAGCACTCAGAGATATTATTAATTCATTTTCAATAATATTGTCTATTCTCACATCTCGTTCAAAATCTAATAAAATTATTTTCTTTGTTTTCTCTACGACTTTTCTACAGTCTTCTGTAGTGACTTAAAAAACATTGGTGGAGTAATCTGGCCAAGAAAGGCTAGCGACAGAAAGGAGTGAAAAGGGCTCGTCACAGGACACGCTGATCACGACACAGAAAAATAGTAATAATAATTGTCAATACTATGTTTAAATTATCAGCAATAAAAGGCTTAAATAAATAAACGTAGTCAGTAAGATCAGTCCAATAAAAAAGCCGGGTCAGTAAATTGTACCTAATCAAATCAATGATTTTTCTATTTAGTTATTTTTTGTATTTTTATAGTTTGTTAAAAGAATAATAAATATTTATGTTTTATTATAATCACAACGTGGTTATTAATTTATGGTGATATTTCTTCACAAGTAATCATTGCATTCGATTCAACTTATCAGCTTTCGATTTTTAGAGTAACATCCCTAGTGTTTAAAAAAGAAAAAGGGTTAACTGACGCAACATTGTAACAACGTTCAGTTCTTTACGAGATCGTAAATTATTTCGTAGATCAGTAATTGTTTATTATGTTTAAAATGGTTTATTAAAAAAACAAATCATAAAATAACTCGTATCGGTCATTATTACAATAAATATGTAATCGTAATTGAAAAAAGTTAAGCAATTGTGCAGTTCTAACAAAACGAAAAAATATATTATTTATGCCCGCCGTTACAAGGTTACGTTGTTGAATTTCGATGAATTGTCAAATGTGACCTATTAAAGTGACCCGACTACAGTCGTAGTAAACGACTAATTATTTACGTGAGTATTCCCGTGGTTATTATAACAAAATGAAGCTCAGTAGACAGCTAACTGCTATGTTTGTACTTGCAGATACGTGGTGGACGACAAGAACGTGTCGATGATGCTCGGCACGCACACCATCGACCAGATCGTGAAGCACATCCTGCATCAGGTGGAGGACGCCGACCACTACTCCGGCGTCGATGACATCGAGATCGAAATCGCAGTCACATAGGCTCGTTCGTTGTACCTTATTTTTGTGCGACCCTCGCGTTCTATTTGAAATCGGTGGCAAAAATACCAGCTAAAATCGACCCAGCAGACAACTAGTACCCGAGCCCCGATGAGATCTAAATAGAAATCGCCGTCACATGCTCGTTCGTTGCTTAAAGTTTAAACCTTATTTTCGTGCGACCCACCTCGCGGTAGTTCTGAAATCAACTTTTCTTCCTGGCTTCTGCGGTGTTGCCGCAATTCTGCCAATGTCCTGTGTTTTAGTGGTTGGTTGGTATGTGTTTGATCAGTTTTTGGTGAGCAGTGGCCTTTGTGCTGATGATCAGTATAATCTGGAGGAAATGTCAAAATTGTTTGCATGTGTACAGTACACGTTCGTATGATACATGCGAGCGATTGTGAGTAAAAGTGGCGTTATTAACTTTTCAATCCCAAAACGAATGGGGCAATAAATTCAAATTTCAAATGTCAAATGTTCAATAGTCGAAAATGTATGAAGAAAGCGCTGCATATACCGCGCCTTTAGCCGCTTCAACGTTCGCGTATTCGTAGTAGTACGAGTTTGAAATGGATGCAAAATCTAGACTGCGTCACAGAGATATCTGAGATATATTTTTTAACAATTTTATAAGTGTCAATGGTTTCATATCTTTACTAAGAATATTAGATGTTCAAGCGAGAGTGAAACTCGGTATGTTTTTACGAAACGAGTCTTCCGTTCTTATACAGAATGAATCGAGTCTTAGATCGAACTAAACATAAACTAATTTCTTTATGACGTTACATTTATTCTGCACCTTTTTTTTTGACGAGGGGGGGGGGATCTTGGAAAGATACCCGGCTACTGGGGAGCAACCGAGTTAAGAGGGGTTACACCCACTAAAACCCCCTCGGTGGCCAGCCTCTGCTTGACAGAGGGCACCAGGATCTCTGACGACACTGGTGCCCCCTATCACGCTACCCAAGGCACCATTCCCGGGACGTTGGTCCCACTTCCGCCCCTACAACGATACGGGCCACACCGCGCCGTTGTCTTCCCTGGGCTCGAATGAGATGGTAGCCAGATCCCCAAATCTGACCACCTACGAGCCCAAACATTTATTTTGCACCTATTGAAAATTGAAATATCACGGTACCCGATTCACCATTCCCGGGATGTTGGTCCCACTTCCGCCCCAAGAACGATACGGGCCACACTGCACCGTTGTCTTCCCTGGGCTCGTTTGAGAAGGTAGCCAGATCCCCAAATCTGACCACCCACGAGCCCAAACATTTATTCTGCACCTGTAGAAAATTGAAAATAATACATGAAAAGGCGTATCTTTATAGTTTTAGACGAAGAGTTGAGATTTATTTTAGAGCACTGATTAGACGTGTAAGTTCCTAAATAGGGTGAAATATTGTTTATTCATACGACAGCTGAGCTATCGAGACTAACGGGTTGTTAGCAGTTTATGTTATGATAAAAGAGTAATATTATTATTACGCTCAAAAGTGCCTTGTTTAGTAAATCATTATAGAAATCATGTGGTTATGGGAAATTAAATAAACCTATTTTTAATAAGCACATTCTGTGTTAGTTGGGCATTTTATAAATCATGTTTTTTAGTAAGATTGTATCGGCTTTTATAGTGCTTTTTAGCTATTAAGTGTTAAATTAATGATTTGAAGTTATTTTAAGGTGTAAGTAGAATGTCTGTGGCAGAACTTATTTTTACAATAAGGCTTATTCTACTTTGACCTTGTTCTTAATTTATTGTGTTTCTGACAAAGATCATGATGACATACACATTTTTTAAGAGTATTTTTTACAAAATTAATGTTAAATGTCTTCCATGCAAACTTTACATGGGACAGTTACGTTTCCTGCTTCGAGTTTAAGCTCATCATGACTTAACATGGCCTTAATTTATAATAGGTTTTTATATTCGCCAAACCAATAATATAATAAATTACAGACTGGATGTACATTGTTTTAGCCTCATAAAATTTACAGACTTTACTATTGTAGTGGTATAATGATATATTAGCACACGGTCGTAGTGTTTTATGTATATTGCTGATCAAAGATTTAAGTTATTACATAATTTTAGTTAATAATCATGATTGTTTTAATATTATATTATAGACTTGGTAATGTTAGGTTAGTACCAATATCCACAATATAGCCCATGCCGCGCATAGGTTTTTACTAGTCACCACCTGAGTAATGCTCTAGGCACATGGCTGGTAGAGACCACTCCATTGCGTGTCACTGGCCAACCTGCCTTCTACTTTTCATCCCTCCTTTGTACCTCAGGTGGGGAATCAAATAGCGCTGGCTCACCAACTAATATTACTTCTATTTAATTTGATATGTTACTCATTATACAAAAAATAATATTTATAATATGGATGGGATTTAAAGGGTATATATAGGGTTATTCATAAAGGGTATGCTAAGCCGAAAACAGCATAGTAAAAGTTGTTCATAATGATGAGTACTATGAGCCCTATTCGGCTTAGCATACCCTTTACGAATAACCCTGTATAATATATTGTAAAACCTTATAATATATTTTTATCTAATCTAATTATACACGCTTGATAAGCCAATTTCTAAATACATATGTTACTGTTTCGCGTTTTTCTTCAGCGGGATGTTGACATAAGCTTATCAAACGTTTATGGACAAATGGCCCGAGTTTGAAGGCATTTTAAGACAGATCTAAACTAACTAAAATATATCTGTCTTTATCATTGCAAGCCATTGGACAAGGATGCCAATAGTTTTAGAAAATTTAGATCTGTCTTAAAAAGCCTTCAAACTTGGGGCTAATGTTACTCTATTATAATAAGGTTATAAATCAAATTAGCTTAACAAACTTCCAAAGGTGTGCCTTTATGAATCAATAAATAGTTATAGTATATTATGTGTTATTATTTATTTCCGAAGTTTTAATATTTCTCAGTCACTCCGGGGCAAATTGGATATTTACCCAAGTGGCCTAAGCCTAATTAATTCATTATTACAATTTCTATTATGTCCGTAGCTTAAAACAGCTTGTCTAATATCTATAAATTATTACATCATAATAAAACCAGTAACAAAATGGTTCACTGAGTAGATAATCACCGAAATGGTGATTGAACCCTATGTATTAGCTTTTACTTCCTCACACATGCCTGTGATAATTATTAGCAAGAAGCAGAGCACTTTGTTAGGGGTTGGGTGGTAGTTCAATGAAAATTTTAAATTATTAGATATTCTGATTAAATCAGTTATATCATTTTATTGTAGTACATATGTATGTTTTTAAATTTATATATATTTTGAAATCTATACAGTTCGGCTGGAGCCATAATTTGACAAAAAAGTAAACTGTCAATGTCAGATTAAAGTGATTGTTAGGTTATAGTTACCAGCGTTCATAATTTCCTCAAAACAAGGGAGTAGAAATGTAGTGAAAATGTATGATACCAATAAAAACTTGATATCCAAAGACGTGATAAAAAAAAGGTTATGAAACCTTTACTTATAAATATGTACATATTTATTAATCCGGGCAAATTAGACCAAAAATTAGGAGTAACCTTAGATTAATTCCCACCCAGCTGAAAATTGGTAGGATTGTTCAGAACACCATCATAAATGAAACCTAAAAAGTCCTCATCGATCCGATAAGTGCAAAAGTTTTGACTCCGGGTAGAATGTCATCAAAACGAGTTTTTCACGATTTTCTCAGAAACGGTTCGAGCTACGAGGAAACTGTTCAAGACATGTGTATTTTCCATAACATTTTCTATAGCATTGCTTTAAAATGCATCTTGATAGGACTTATGGTTTTCGAGATATGCCAATATTCATTTCAGACCAGGCCAAAAATATGACATTTTTTCTTAAGAGGCCTCGGTGAGCAGTAGATCACATCACAAGTTTGTAAATGAGTTTTCCCGAAGTTTTAAACATCGTTAAATCCGACAAACTCACGAAACACTTTGAAAATGACTCCTTGTGGCTCAAATTGGTGAAATAATGATGATGGCTGATGGAAAATGTAACCTCTCGTATTTCGAAAACAGTAAGAGATAGAAGGGTACACCTGACTTTTGAAATGTAGATCTGAAAAATGAAATGTGATGAGTCAATTTTTTGGTATGGTCTGAAATGAATATCGACATATCTCGAAAACATAAGTTCTATCAACATGAGTTTAAGAGCAATACTGTAGAAAATGTTATAGTGAACATACTTGTCTTGAACAGTATCCTCGTAGCTAGTACCGTTTTTGAGAAAATCACGAAATACCCGTTTTGGTGACCTTTTACCCGGAGTAAAAATTTTTGCACGTATCGGATCGATGAGGACTTTTTAGGTTTCATTTATGATGGTGTTCTGAACAATCCTACCAATTTTCAGCTGGGTGGCAATTAATGTAAGCTTACTCCTATTTTTTGGTCTAATTTGCCCCGATTACAGGCTATATTAATCGGTTGTTGTTTGTTATATCGAAATGTTGTCTCCTACCGCACCGGTAATAAAAAGTAACATGTATGAAAGTAAGTTGGTACCAAACCATGATAGCTAGAAATGAGTAGGAAGAGTAATTTTATTTTATTTTTGTTTTATTTGTCACGTCATCGCGTGCAACGGCGTTGTCACTCAAAACTAAAACTGATTATTTACAATATTTTATGTAAGGCTTGGGGAATAAATCTTGCATTCCTGGCAACATTATAATTGCTGATTTCAGTTTTGTTTATATTGACTGAGAAATTAATAGAAATATCTTGTGAAGGAATTTAGAAAGGAAAACCACCAGTTACATGCTGGAGGCGACTTACAGCGGTTTCTTACTGAATTTCTGTGTGTTTTAAGAGCAATGTCGTCCACCGTACCCCTCATTGTGAGAGTTCTGGCTTCATCAGTGTCTGTTGCCAACAGGGCTGGTAAAATCGTTCGAGATGTTATGAGCAAAGGAGATCTCGGTATCGTGGAAAAGGTATGATATAATACTTAATAGGCAGTTTGATTGTTTTTGTTCTTACATCCGACTGAAATTATCGTAACATTCACTTTTATGTCCCGAATTTTTGCGATTCTACTTTAATTTGGACTTTAGACTGTAAAGTTTTCAATCACATTATTATTACCGACTTCATTTAATGTATTTTTCAATGTTTCTTTAGGTTGTCTGTAGAAATGTATGCTGAATAAAAAATGGCATCTACCTAATCAAATGTTGGAGATAGTAATGAAAACAAACATACTAAATCATGCATGAATAATTTAACATTATCAAGCAACAAAGTAATTTCTTTATATCATAAGCTTATAAAGTAAACAAGAGGCATGTCAACTGTGAGATTGGGGAAAAAACCATTTAAGATTTCGGTATTTGAATTAGATGGTTAATATTTTTTGATGCAATAAATTTAAATACCTACTATTTGCAGGCAAAAGATGATTATCAAACTGAAGCAGACAGATCTGCCCAGAGATGTATCATTGCATCTCTCGCTGCTCAGTACCCCAAGATCAATATTATTGGTGAAGAAGGCACTCCTGATAATGAGGTAAAATATATTATCCTTTTCCTAGACAGTGCTTGTAAGCTTTTTCATTAATTATAAAGTATAGGAGTAAAATTTACTAAAACTACGAAAGTTTAACCAATATAAGTACCTTCTAAAATTAGAGCAATCTCAAAATAAATAAACATTCACAAAAACTAACCACATTGCTATGTTTTTACATATAACTTTGGGACTCAGTTTTGAAAATAAACATCTTTGTTTAGCGTAAAGAAAATATTTGTCTTTCAAAACATATGTATATGTAAAAATATGAACAAATCCATGTAGCTGTAAGATTCCCAAACATGTCAAAATTAATATAAATAATTTTGAATGCAGGGTGAAACACCAAGTGAGTGGATAGTTGTTGAAGGTGACAAGGAAGTTCTGAGGCTGGAGTGCCCCGCAGAGCTGCGAGGTGTCAAAGAAGAGGACATTGTTGTTTGGGTTGATCCTCTAGATGGCACTACAGAATATACCCAAGGTTTGTACTCCAATAACTTCGCATATATCCATACTTCGTTGTACTTATAGTACATACCATAGAGTACTTTTAAAAAAATTTGAAGGTTTGGTTGTACCATTTTCTAAATGAACCGGGCAACCCTTGAATCATAAGGATTTAATCTTATTTGTTTTATAATTCTTTTCAAATCTAAAAGCTAAATAAAGAGCCAAAGTCTGTTAAAATATTCAAAATCATCGAATAGTGCTCAGTTTCAAAAATTATAAGCATTGTATCATTATGTAACTAGTTTCTAATATGTATAAATTTATTACATTTGTTCATGTCAAATTACAATCAATCAATTCATTATAAATATTATAAAACTTTTCAAATTGAGTTAACTTTGGTTCTGGAGAATGGTGCTACAGAATTGATGCCTATATCCAATTTAGTTAACGAAATATGCCAGTTTGTTATTATGCTTTGCATTACATAAAGTATTTGTGCAAGGTGACGTGCAGCGTGCAGCTAGCTATAGCATATTTGTATACAATTCTAGGTGCCCTAATGTTGAAGCGGGACCCTTGGGAAAGATGGAAAATGTACTTAAGTCATCCATTTATTAGTATGAAGTGGTATTTGAGCTTGCTCCAATCACATTATGGTAAATTAAATGTAAGATTTGAGTACTAGACATGCTTTTACCATTACAATCTAGAGACAGCACATTATGCTTGGGATACATAAGGCTAGTTATTCAAGCTAGTGTTTAAAACGTAAGCTAGTAACTTTGGCTTTGTGTATACAGACTTAGCTTCATTTCTAGTCTAGTAAGTTCATCTCAAGCTACAGCAAGCCAGAACATTAAATCGAGTTTCTAGCTTGAAAAACTAGCTCCATGTATCCCGGGCATTTTAGCAGTAATATTAACCATCACACTTTTTTTCGATAATTAATAATTACTTTTGTACATTGGGGTGCCTACTAATAATTTTAATTAATCAGAAGTTGATAATATAAATTGGTTTTTATTTTGAAGGTGACAGAATTAAACTAAATGTTGGTCCATTTAATTGAAGTCTATTAGGAAAGAGATAGTTTAGTTCTGTTGTCTAATCTTTAAAATCTGCTTACTTACCAGCTTTTATTAATGCTATAACTGACTTTTAAAAAATACTAACATTTTATTTGTGACTATTTATAAAATAAAAATTGCATGCTGCATGCACCAATAGATATCTAAATTGAAGTTTCTTCAAGATATTTCAATATTGTTTTGTTTTAGGGTTCCTAGAACATGTGACGGTATTGATAGGGATATCAGTGAATGAGAAGCCAGTAGCCGGCATCATCCACCAGCCTTACTACAAGACCATGGTTGGAGACGAGAAGAAGCTGGGAAGGACGATATGGGGGCTGAAGGAAGCAGGAGTGGGAGGGTTCACACTCGCGCCGCCGCCGGAGTCCCTCATCATCACCACTACCAGGACCCATTCAAACCCTGTTGTGGAAAAAGCTCTGCAAGTGATGAATGCTGCTCAGATTTTAAGAGTTGGAGGAGCAGGATACAAGGTACTTATCAATTTGATACATTTCACCAGTAAGTAGGCACTAATATTATAGAAGCGTAAGTTTGTGTTGGGTCACTGTATGTTACTGCATATCTCCGTAACTAACAAACCGATTTTAACTAAATTTGGAATATAGATAGTTTAGGTTCTGGAATACCACATAGGCTACTTGTCATCATCATCGGGCGGGTGAAACCGCGGAGCGGAGATAGTCATCAATATATTTCCACCCCCTGCTCGTCAGTGGCGGAAAAGCCGGCTGTTCTCCACTTCAGTGTTCATCTCGCCAATGCTTTCCTGCTACAATGTAACTATTTATTGATATTGGAAAATTACAACTTATCTAGTAATGTCAACTGCCTACCCTTCATGAATTGCGAATGTTATCAGCAATATATCGCGATAAACTACGATAGCAACAATGTTAGCGATGTGTATTGTATTCTGAGACTGACAGCATTACCTATTCTATTCTATCAATTTTCTGCATACATCTGAAAAAAATCTATTGTTATGAAAATATAGGTCACTGTTTAAAGTTATCACATATTAAACGGTATTCGTATTTAAATAAATACTGAATATTAACAATGACACTTACGAGTAAGTCATTGTTGTATTTATTGTATGCAATGTAATATTTTTCCTTCACAAGCTGCACCTCGCAGTTTTAATCTCGTTTTTATTTCTGGCTTCATTTAAGTATCCTATTCCAGTGATATCTTCAAGTATTTTTCTTTAAATCTCATTAAGATTGATATAGTTGTTTGCCCGTGAAAAGGTAAATAATGCTTGTAAAAGTCACATTCCAAATCGCGCACCCCTAAGTAATGCACAAAATTATACGCCTTAACCGTTCCGTCCGTTTTTGGAAGAACGCGCAGATGCACATTCCCAACTGTGACTCTTTGTATTATAAATGCTATTCTATTCATGTTTCAACTCTCGGAATGCTCATTACTTCGTATTTGCTAAAGGTCCTGCAGCTGTTAGAAGGGAAAGCATCCATCTACGTGTTCGCCAGCCCGGGCTGCAAGAAGTGGGACACTTGCGCCCCCGAGGCGGTACTGGCGGCGGCGGGCGGCAAGCTCACAGACATTCTCGGAAACTTCTACAAGTACGGCGCCGACGAGCCGCACCCAAACAAGACGGGAACCCTCGCCGCCGTCAACGACGAACTGCATGACTACGCTCTTACCAGAATACCGAAGGAACTGAAGGATACATTGTCGAAAAAGTAGAAATATTTGAAAAACACATCGAATTAAACACTTCGTTGCACATTAGATTTTGACGCGAGACAAAATGTCTCCATATTCGTAATCTAAAAATGATATGAAAGCTAAGCCTAAACAATTCAATGAACAATTTAATTTCTAGAGTTAACTTTTTTACCTAAAATATCTATTTTTTTAACAATAAATTTTGGCAGCTTTTAAATATAGTAAAAATATGTAAATAAAATCGTTAAAACGAATTATTTGCTTGCTATTCTAGTTTTAAAAACTAGCCTAGTGTCACAAAGAGTCTTAATATTGATTAAGTTTTCTATTTTGATGTACCTATATATGTAAAATATTTTTTAGAGACGTTTAGAATTCATAAGTAATATTTTGGTGTGCGATTAAATAAACGCGTTGCATAGCGTAGCGTAAAATGATAAAAACGAAAATTATTTTAATAATTAGACAATTTGTTTTATTGACTGTTATTTGTGTAAATAAAATGAAACTATTTATTAAAAATGTGTTTATTTAAATGTCAACATGTATAAAACAAATGCGAAATTCACCTATAAAATTAAACATTAACAAGTGTATAGTAGATATACATAAAAATACTGCATGTTAAAGTTGGCTTTGGACGTGGGACTTCAGCATCGCTCTCAGTTCCCGCCGCAGTATTTTTCCCGAAGCGTTTTTAGGTATTTCCTTGACGAATATCACGCCACCGCGCAATCGCTTCGCCGGCGATACCTGATAACAAAAACGTAATTTGCATTAATACAATGATTATCTACTTGCCGATATGGAGTTCAAGTGTTCCTGTGTGAGTGTTGATAACAATGTGAACAAGAGCATAAACAATGGTGGGAAATCTGAGTCATTTTTCTATTTTAGTCTAATTTTTTACAACTCTGTGTTAGGAGTATTTTGGTACCAGAAGCTTAAAAAAACAAAACAAAATATAAAACAAAGAGCATTTACTTTTCTAATTGTTTGAACAATTCATAAAGAATTAGAGAGATGGTTTTAAAAACAATTTGTACTTTTCTGAGGTCATTATTGTCAGCAGCTTATTCTGCCCTCATCAGGCCTTTCCTTTTTAGCCTATCGTATCTAGATACAGCAAAAATTTTGGACGCCAAATCATCGCATTATTCTGAGGTACTATTATAACCAGAGTAAATAACTATTTATAGATCAAATCAATTGCTTTCATCAACGCGGAGCCTTGAGCCCACAATAAAAGTACAATAATTGTTCAACCGAGGCGAATGTACGTAGCCTTCGACACGTAATAATAAAATAAGGAAGGCGAATAAAATGGAAGGGAACATTCTAAAAATATACAACGAAAATTATAACACGATATATAAAAGGAAGCAGTAGTTCATTTCCTGATTTCGTAAGTGTGGCATTTCACGCAACCATGCTTGGTGTTTGCTATGGAGCGAGCGATTAGTTCGGATCGAACCAATCTTTGTGATAATACTCTACAACCTGGGGCTTTACTTATGTTCTCGAGTACTGTCTACTCTAAACATGTTGCTATACAAAGCGACATGTGACATGCAACGACACAAATGAAGCGACACTGGACGCAGGCTTTTGCTAGCTCGACCTTGTTAGCGATGAAGTCGACGAGCTGGTCCCCACCTCGGGTGCCAACCTACGCTACGCCACCACTGGTCAAGGGGGTCACTAGGGCCGGTGCTAGTTACCTTGTCAGCGATGAAGTCGACGATCTGTTCCTCGGAGAGCTGCGCGGCCGGCTGCGGCACCACGAAGGCGACGGGCAGCTCGCCGGCGCGCGCGTCGGGGCGCCCCACCACGCCCGCCTCGGCCACGCCGCCGTGCCGCAGCAGCAGCGCCTCCAGCTCCGCCGGCGCCACCTAACGACCGTGCAACTGTCATAATCACATTTGGTCCCAAATATGCCTAAATATGCTCTGCCCGAGTGGGTGTTTCCCGATACATATCTGGGTGTCTTCGGGTCGCGAGTGAATCGGTTTCTAGGCAAGCGTGCTCCATCGTAGACCGCAGCGTTGCTTACCATCAGGTAAGATGGCGGTCAAAAGCAAACCTATTACTAAATTTAAAAAAAACGAACTAATGGCAAAATGTTGATAAAAAACTTTATTTACCTTTGGCTAGTAAGTAGGACGTCTTACAACAAAAAATCCTTCCTGGGCAAACTATATCATAGCGATATTGGTTTAGTTATTTAATCAATAAAAGTAAGAAATCGACCGGAGCCAGGGATCTCACATATTACTAACGTATAGATAAACTTTATTGTTCACACCAGAAATTACAAACAAAAGCACAACAATACTTAAAACTAGTTCAACAACTGGCGGCCTATCGCTAAGAGCTATCTCTTCCAGTAACGTTAGTGATTACAATAGTATCTCACCTGGAATCCATTGTATTTGATAAGCTCCTTCAGCCTGTCCACGATGTAAAAGAAGCCATCCTTATCATAGTACCCGATGTCCCCGGTCTGGATGTACCCCTCGGCGTCGACGAGCGCGGCGCCGGCCGCCGGGTCGCCCATGTACCCCTTCATGCGCAGAGGAGACTTGATCCAGAGCTCGCCTTCTTCGTTTGGACCTAGCTTCTTGCCGCTCTCTATGTGTACGACCTGAGGAAAAAGGTTGTATATCTGAGACTTTCGAATTTTTTTTGGGCAATTGAGTGTCGAGACGAGCAGTACGCACGTCTGATGTTAAAACGTCAGATTTGCTCATAACAGGTCTGCGCCACCCAGAATTTTGTACTCTTAACAATTCAAGACCCTGCGCGGCGCAGCACTATGCTCATCACCCTGAGATATAAAGAAAAGGGGAAAACTAGAAATAATAAGTAGGTATACTTTTTAGATATATTTTAGATTTATTTCTAGTGTTCCCCTAGTGTTTTACAAGCTTTTATTTAACTTGTCGTGTTTGTATGTGTGGACCAAATCTTGCAAGTTAATTTTGAATTGAACTATTTCCCGATGTTCGATTCAGCTGAAATTTGGTACAACTCCGTAGACTGCAATAAAGCTTGTTTTTTTAAATATTTTTTATAATACATCTCTTTTTTTAAATAAGTATAAGTCGGCTTAAAATGATAAACTATTTCCCTGCCTTTCACCAAGATTATTTCAGGCGCTTAGTCGCAAAGGTATCCATTGTTTACTCAAAACAATACAGAGACATAGTTACTTTTATTAACATTAAAACTTTTACTATTAGTGGCATGGAAAAAGTTAAGTATTATTTAAATCGTTATCAAACACAATGCTGGGAAACTGCGCTAAATAACAGTTAGCAACATAGTTATTAAAATTAAATGACGATGGAATGTTGGTCGCCTACTCGACTCTGATACCTTCTAATCTAATGACTTCAGGTGGAAATAGGAAATAGGGTTTTTGGATAGTCTCGCTATCGCGGAGTTAGCTGATCAAAATATTATTGATAGCTTTTATACATTTTATTCCTTTTATTATTACTCTTTACTTTTTTTTACCTTGTCCTCCTACAGATGACATAAATTTGAATATGTATTTACAGTAATTTAATCTCAGAATCAATTCCATAATAATTAAGGAATTGATTCTGAGATTAAATTACTGTAAATTTGTTTTTTAATTTTTATTAGTTTGCAATTATTGCAAACGCTATACAGAGTTACTGATAAAATTCTGGGTTGGTCCGATAGTAAAAGTTGTTCATAATGATGGGTACTATGAGCCCTTTTCGGCTTAGCATACCCTTTACGAATAACCCTGTAGAAAACTAAGACAATGTATGGGAATGACATTTCTATCCGAAAATGAAATACAAGTGTCCCGTCAGGTTATGTCGGGCTCGGTTACCTTGATCCGCATGCCGGGCGCGGGCGTGCCGCACGAGCCCACCTTCTCCCCGCTAGTGAGATCCACACAACATGCCATTGTTACTTCCGTTAGTCCATACCCTTGCTTTACGAAATCAATGCCGGTCCTGCAACCATTATTATACCTCCTTACACTGCCTTCATAAGCCCAAGAGCGGTAACTCAAAAAATAAAATTTATTTCTGTTGTTTTCACGCATCAGATGCGTAATTTTTTGAGCTATCAGTCAGATGCGTGAAAAAACAGAAATCAATTTATTTTGAGGTCCGCTCTTTAGCGTATGAGAGCAATAGGTATAGTTTAGGGTATAGTATACAAGGTCCACTCTAAACCACAGAAGATCTTTTGTAGGCTTCTACGCAATGATCCACGCAAGTGTTGTTCTACGACGACGAAAATTCACAAAAAACCAGTTGTTTCATAATTTTGTACAAAGTCAATGAACTTTTTGTAGGAACATCTGCCCTATTTTTATGTGAATTTTCAAGTCGTAGAACAAACGATGTTTGGTTCAAGTATCTCAGGCTGCCTGTGGAAGGTCTTCTATGTTTTAGAGTCTAAGTATATAATAACAGATGGTTAGTGGATAGTTTCATAGCTAACACAGTAACACCACCCAGTAACTACAATGTTAATTCTTTTTATTACTAATACCACAGCTAATACTATGTTGTAATACTATGTTAATGTAACTAGATTGATTTTTGTTTTGACCCAGTTCAAACTTTACACTTTGGGTCAAAACAAAGCGGGAAGCACTACTGGAGATTACAGTCAAGTATTTATTTAAAAGGTCGAATCAAAGTAAGCTCGTAGAGAAAAACCACTTACTTACATTGTTTTGTCTTCAAGCAAGCAATTCAATGTCTAAATGCAAGCAGCATTTGTCTGTCAAATCTACTTTGAATCACGTTAAACTAGCAGCAGGGCCCTAGGTTTATTAAAAGCAACACTACTACTAACTAACAAGCAACCAAAAAAACAATTTCTCTACAGGTGGCAAACAAGCAGACGGGCCGCCTGATGGTAAGCGATCACCGTCGCCTATTTATATGCCTATTTTATCTGTCTGTCAACCCAGGCTTGGCTTTTTCAAACGAAGGGTTAATAGAGCCCTCAGAGGCAACGCACTGAAGATACCTTCGGTACTGGAGGCCATATACGCGGCGGTGACCACTTCTCATGTGGTCCGTCGCTTGTTTGCACCTTTTTTTAGAAGGTATTTATTACATTCATGCAAAACCAATTACCTATGTATATATATACAAGCTAAATACCTTTTACTAATTTCCTTTTGTATATCGCTGGATAATGGGGCAGCCCCGCACCACACCTCGTGCAGTGACGACAGATCGTATTTAAGAACTAGAGGGTGCTTGGCTAAGAACACAGCGAGAGGTGGCACTATGGTCATCATGTTTACCTGAAATAGGTTATTGTTTCAATTTTTTTTTGGTAAATAAAAAAATTATTATAGATCGATTAAGCAGTTATCTATGAGAAGGCAACAAACAGTACATAGACAGAGTGTAGATTTTCAATATTTGATTCCTCTTAAAATGTCAGGAACTAATAATATAATGACAGAATATTCTATGTATTTTAAAAAGGATTACTTTATAATTCTGAATAGTTTCCAGGAACTGCTGCTCTTCGAAGCGGATCAGGAACACTATCTTCACATTCAAGGCGATGACTGCGAAAGTGGTAATGAAGCCGTACGCATGGAACCACGGTATCAGCGACAGGCCCGTCAGGATTTTACTTTTATCCTTATTCTCTTGTACACGTTGAAAGTAGTACCTGAAAGAAGATAAAACAAGGATTTTATTAAAGGAAATAGTAAAAACATGGCGGCTAACATATCGTTTGTGAGAATTCGAATACAAAGATAAAGTAACGACACCTAGATTGAGAATGGCTTGACTTTAGTTTTTTTTTTAACGTGAGCTAGTCCGCGTTCGACCACCAACTCGCCTGATGGTAAGCGACGATGTGGTCGAAGATGAAGCACGCAGACTTAGAAGATACCTATTCACTCGGACCTTGAAAAGCCCAAGATTGTATCTCTCAGGTAACAAAGAAGCCGGCAGTAATTATAACCAGACTTTATAAGGACTCACAATAAATACCGTCCTTCTAGATAGTCAGGTAGTTAAGCAAATATCTACTTGTATACCTAATTTACAATATCCAAAGCCATGTATTGATAAAGCATGATTTATGTATATTAAAATGATTGAATGCATCTAATGACATGATTAACATATAAAAAAATATATATCATAACTTTGTTGTGAATTTGTTTATTCTCTTTTTCTACTCTGAAATGCAACTACAGAACAAATCTGGATTAAATTTGGCACAGAATTAGAATAAGTCATACTAGGGTATATCTAAATATATAAAAATGTTGTGTTGGTTTGTGTACGCTTCAAAAACTCAAAAAGTTCTGCACCGATCGAGCTGAAATTTTAGCATGCTAAATAATATAATACGCATCAAGGATTCTTTTTATCAATTTTTTTTTATCCACAGCGAAGCGTGGCAGGGAACAGCTAGGTAAGTATAAAGATACTCTGGATTAACACCTAGGTTAGGTTGGCTAGGTTTTTATCCTGAATATACTGTTCCTGTAAGAAAATTACTGCCCTAACTACTTTTTTTTATGACTAAATGCTGTTGGCCACTGAGGCCTCTACATTGTACCGGGTGGTGGAACGACAAGTTACTGCTGTTACTATATTAGAACAACTATACAGATTTGGAATAAAATATAACATATAAGTAAATATTAGTGTATGTGGGGCAAAATTGTAGTATTTGTTGCAGAATAACAGGAAAATTACCAGTATCTTGAGCTATTTATGTTTTTTTTTTAAGTAATTGAGTGACGAGACGAGTAAATCGCTCGTCTGATGTTAAACGTCACGTTTGCCCATAACAGGTCTGCGCCACCCAGAATTTTGAACTCACAGAATTCAAGACCCTGCGCGGCACAGCACTGCGCTCGTCACCCTGAGATATAAGTTGTTTAATCTCCCATTTGCCCTGTAATTTCACTGGAAACAATGCCCTTCCAATCGGAACACAGTAATGTTTGCACATTACTGCTTGGCGGTGGAATAACTGGCAAAGGTTTTATTACCTGGCTTTTCCTAATGTTGTTGGTTTGTAATTTTTGAACTGTTTCCATAATGTTGACTATTATTCAGCACAAAATAGAACTGTTATGTTTAGCCGAAAGAGGGTTATTATGTTATGCTTTAAAATTGTGAGATCAACTCTGATATTGAGTTTGAATGACTTTATTCAATGGAACATTCTTTGCAGTTTCAGGATTGACACCATAACCATAAATAACGTTCTCTTATTGCTTATGTTTGCTTAGCATATCCCGACTGCTGCTACCAACACTATTGAAACTGCAAAATCAGTTTTTTTTTCATTGCACCAATTATATGAATATTTAATATACTTTTAAGAAAACAAATATTTTTTTTTATATTTGTACAGATAAAATTAACATTAAATTTGGTCAAATTTTGAATTTAAACTGCTCTCCTGTAAAAAATGCAATTTAAAATTTGTAGTTTCAAGTCATAGGGGCAGTCGATCTATCTAGCCCTAGGTGGCAGTATAATACTCACTTCATATGTGCAGACAGAGTGAGAAAATTGACATGGGTCAGCATAACGCCTTTAGGCATACCAGTGGTACCAGACGAGCACATGACCGCCACAGGGTCGTTGGCACCGTCAACATCCTCCAGCGTAAAACCATCGATCTCCACATGGTCTTTCACCAAGTCATTGTACATGAGCCCCGGGACCACATCATAGTCTCCGAATACAATCAGATTTTCAACATACGGCAAATCTTTGCTGCAGTCGTATATGTTCTGAGCGGTGATCGGTGAAGTGAATATTAGCTTTGGTTTGGTTATGTTTAGTATGTGTGTTATTTCACCTGAAAGAGAATATTTTATGTTCAGTTTTGGTGTTAAAATTAAATAGAAATTAATCTTGTGAGCCTGTTTATGGTATTGATAGTAGTGATAAAACAATAAATGATTGGAGGCTTAGTGGACTTTGCTATATTCAAATAATAGATAAAAATCAATCATGCATAATTTTTTTTAATCTAAATAATAAAGATAATTCCAATCATTGCTTCAAGGACATTAAATTTTTAAATGTTTATAAAAATATACTGGCTAAAAGTTTTGTTAGAAAAATTGATAACATAAAATTGATAACTGTTTGTTAGCAAAAATATTCAGATTTTATAGTTTGTATTTAAATTTTTATAATGTTATTGCAGCAGTGATCAGCATTATTATTTAAGTTTCAAAGAAATAAAATTATAAATGTGTTTTAACGAATATGTTTACATAAACTACATGTTATATTAGTTTTATATTTAGTTTGTATAATTCTTGAGATAATGGTGACAGATCCTATACTGACATCTTGTATAGGATGTATTGGTGATTTCTCTTGCCAGCCACCCAACCCAACCAGAGCCCAATGTCTCTATATCCCGGAGGGACGTTTTGAGCTGCTAACACATATTGCCTCACAATGTTCCTATATTATTCATTTCGAATTTACCTGGCGAATATGTTATGTTGAGGGTAGAGAGCACTGCACCGCAATAAGTGACTGCGAGAGCTGCTGATATGAATTCAAATCTGTTTTCTGCACTCAATGTCACAACATCTCCTTTTTTCACTCCTAACTGGCGTAGCTTTGCAGCCAAGTTTACACTACTTTGAAGAATCTTGCGATATGTTATTGACTCGTCTGTTTCCGCACTTATCTGAAAAAATATAAGTTAAGTATTAGATCGTACACATTGTAAGACCACTTTTATATTTTACTTGAAAGCGAGTACATAATTTATTTTAGAATAATAGTAGTTTCTTGTTATGGTAACTATATACAGATAAAAGACAGATTCAAGGACATACAGGTAGGCAATGATTACAGGTTTGTAATTTTCATATAATACTTACTAATGCTATCTTATCACCACCATTTCTCAGCTGATCAAATAGAAATTGTCCATAAGACAAATGTGCCGGGATGGGGCATTCTTCTGGTCCATAAACTATGTTATTGTGTATTGAAACAGACATTTTGAAATTATGACACTGCTGTAAACTTTACAAATTTTAATAATCACGGAAATTACAGCTCATCCAAGACACAATCGAGCCGCAGAAATCCAAAACTTGAAACTAATTCCAAATAAAATAAGCTTAGCTTACTATTATCTGAATAAATGTAGATAACTTATTGCTAATCTTTGGTAGATTTCGATAATGGCATAACAAAGGATACAGGCTTAGTAATTTACAGCACTATTGGATAATAATATCACTGATAAAATAATGAAATAAATTTTAAATTGAAAAGTGATACAAAACCGCCTCAAATCGAATCGAATCGAAGCCAATAACGTCTGTCACGTGAGTTTGATTAATGGATTTGAGGTTATATTTTTGACATTGACAATGTCAGAAAAATTTTGATAGTTGACATTTACTTTAGGAGTTACCATTTTTAATTTATTTTTGACTCCAATATCTATTTAATAGAAAGTTATTCAGTTTTATCTAATAGATACATCAAATACATGGGATGGGATGGCACTGCACAGCCTAGAAGACGGATGTAGATGGTGTGACGAACAACATTTTTTATTGCGTCAAAATTGAGATCGATACAAATATGGCCACTTATAAAAAAAAGGTTTAAGTATGCTCTGCAATGGGTAAAATCTGTCGATGATAATGATATTTTTTTCATTCCTTCATTTTTCAAAGTGTTTGGTGAGTTTGTCGGATTTAACGATTTACATAAATTGTTGAAACTGCAAATTGTAATAACAACACCTTATGTACACAATTTAAACAATAAAAATATTCTGATTCTGATTCTGATACAAAGCTCATTTACAAACTTGTGATGTAATCTACTATTCATCGAGGCCTTAAGAAAAAATGTCATATTTTTGGCCTGGTCTGAAATGAATAATAGCATACTTAAAAACCATAAGTCCTATCAACATGCATTTTAAAGCAATACTGTAGAAAATGTTATAGAGAATACACATGTCTCAAACAGTTTCCTCGTAGCTCGAACCGTTTCTGAGAAAATCGCGAAAACCCCGTTTTGGTGACCTTCTACCCGGAGTAAAAATTTTTGCACGTATCGGATCGATGAGGACTTTTTAGGTTTCATTTATGATGGTGTTCTGAACAATCCTACCAATTTTCAGCTGGGTGGGAATTAATGTAAGGTTACTCCTATTTTTAACCGACTTCAAAAAAGGAGGAGGTTAGCAATTCGACTGATATTTTTTTTTTTTTTTAATGTTTGTTACCTCATAATTTTTGACTGGGTGAATCGATTTTGATGATTCTTTTTTTATTAGAAAGCTGACGCTTCCCATTTGGTCCCATTTCAATTTAGTCCAGTTCTGTTAATGGTATCCATGAGAAAACTATATAAGTCTTAAATTTGAATTAAGTACGTGCGCGACAAATAGATGAATAACTCAATAGTCGGTCTTTTGAAGTCGGTTTTTGTTTTTTGTTTTGTAAAAATAATGTTCTTGTTTGGTCTAATTTGCCCGGATTATTACTCAGGTAGGTATGTTATATTTAGATCGAAGTATCCACCTACAATCAGTTCAAAGTGCACTCATTGGCTGATTAGGCACTTGACTGCAACGTATTTTTATCTGATAAAAGAAAAATTAATAATTACAACTGCTTTTCTTATCAATACAATGCAATCTAAAATCTGAAAAGTTATACATTCCTAGCTAATCAAATAGGTTACACTTGAAAACAAGAATTAATTGAATACATACATAAGTACCCCTAATTATTCGTATTATAATAGGTACAGGTAGGTCAATGACAATAAATAATCCACTCTTAATTAAATACATATACGATGTGATAAATAAATACAGGGTTATAAGGAAAGGGTATGCTAAGACAAAAGGCACATCATTTTGAGCAATTTTTACAATGTGAAAAAAAATAGATGTTCCATACATTTTGTCGAGTGTCATTAACACATTTCTATGGAACAGCTGATTTTTTTTTCAATTTCAATTTCAGTTTCAGTTCCCATTGTTAAAGTTATCCATGATGATGCGTACTACTTATGAGCCCTTTTCAGATTAGAATACCCTTCCCTTATAACCTTGTATATACCATCCGACAATGAAAACAATAACCGAGTCGGTCAATTACCAGCTACCAATGACTCGATCAGGTCATCTCGGTCATTCGGTCAATCGAAAAACATTTTATCTTGTAAGATAGCCAGTTTTTTACATCACAATATTTTTTTTTATGACTAGACCTATCCAGAGATAGAGTGAACTCAAGTTATTTTTTATTTTATTTTCGCTGTGTTTACGATGATACAAATGCTTATTAGGTAAACTTCAGCACTCAGCTTGAACCAACAATTCAAGCTGAGTGCTGAGTGCTGTTCGAACGATCAAAAGATAAGAAGTTACAAAGTTCGAAAACATTGTACCAAAAGTAAGTCAACCTATTAACGTGATCAATCACTTAAACCTAGTCTTATATTGTCACAAGGTACACACATAAATACTGATATTTCGCACCATAACGTCTACAAACATAGTCTACAATCATAACATTGTTTACACATACATTTACCTACTTATTATAACTGTACCTACCAGCTGATAAAGTCTGTCAGTCAGTCAACTGCGACGCGGGGGCTCATTCGCACACCGCGCTCCACATTCACAGTGCAATAGTAATAAATAAAATAAAATAATGATTGTAAACAATGTGGTGGACGGTGGGCCTGCGCTGCGGCTGCCGGCGCACATGTCTCTCGGACAGCATGTGGTCGACTGCTTGAGGGCCAACAGTGAGGCCGACGACCTGGCTTTGGTGAGAATATCACATACTACTTAAATACGAATAGAACAGGTTCAGTGATTTAGTGTATAAGTTAGTTATGTAGTCTCACGCCAGCTGTAAGGATAAAACGTCAGATGTTTTAAGTCAATTGAGTTCATTTATGTTATGTGTTAAATTATACATAATCACATCACTTTAATTAGATGTATAATGAACGACCAAGGAAAATAGCAAGAAGATAGCTACAGTATTGTTTATTAAGTAATAAAAACTAATTAGGTATGTATATCATGGGCTCATAAAAGTTTATAAATAAATCCATTTTCCCAGCTGTGGGAAAATGATGATGATAAATAAATTAAGATTTATCTACAAAGTCAATTTAAGACACATACGACAGACACAGATAAATTGAACCTTGGACTTTGACATAGTTCTGTATGAACAGGTGATATTGAAATGTTACTCAGAGTACCTAAAAATATTCATTGAAGATGTTAACACTTCTTTTATTGATTGATGTGATGATCAATGATGATTCCTTCAATTCCTTGATTACTCGTACCTTGGGAGTACCATTTTAGGTTCCCCTAAGGGCGATACTCTTATTTATTTGATTACAGCCAGTACCTAAAACTTAGGATCTTGTTTTTACGGTCACATATTTTTACCGAATATTTCTCAATTAGAAGTTTACTTAATACGCTTAATTCCATAATCTATTTCTACTAATACATATAATAAAGTGGTAAAGTTTGTATATACATAGGTAGAGGATAATTTCCAAAACCACAGGTCCGATGTTAAAACTATTTCACCAAAGTACCTACCTACTATCCCTGAGTGCTATAGGATAAATTGAAAGCCTAAACTTATGAGATAACTTCGCTTTGCCACTTATGGCGTAAAAAAACAAAGACTATATATTTTAATTGAAAATGATCTGTTGATATAAATTGCGTCTCACCATATCTCATTTAACCAATCTTACCGTTCATGGTATTCACTATTTATAGCAAGATCACCAATGTTGGCGGGCTTTATGGCAAGTGTTAAGGTATAACGTACGCGTATACCCGTACTAAAGTTTACTGAACAGTCTAATGCACTTAATAAGTGTGATAACAAGTGATATGACTGCAATAATCCAATAATATGCTGAGTCTCATGACGTTAGCTGAAATGGGTATCGCTGACCTCACTGATTATGCCAGGACTCCTAGATCACGGCTGTTGAAAGGACGATCGACCGTCGCTCCATTATTTGAATCATTTGTACCTATAACTCAAAAACCTGGAAGGTATTCGTATGTAGTAAGGATAATTATGTGCCACTTATCTACCAACCTTATATGGCTCTACCAACAATAGTTATTTTCATCCCACCATCTCGGAAAG
Source organism: Alcis repandata (assembly GCA_949125135.1). Taxonomy (NCBI): domain Eukaryota; kingdom Metazoa; phylum Arthropoda; class Insecta; order Lepidoptera; family Geometridae; genus Alcis; species Alcis repandata. The sequence continues at coordinate 7,436,147 of OX421242.1, read as the reverse complement.
AGTATTTTTAATCTTCAATATCTGAGTGGAAAAGCCGTTTTTATTCTCTAGAGAGATCTATCGAGAGATCTTTGCACTCGAGTGCAACACGTAACTTTTCATTCCACCTCAGCGAGGAAAGAGTATTTTTAATCTTCAATATCTGAGTGGAAAAGCTCATTTGCGCATTATTAACAGTTTCAGTCAATTCTGTTGGCGTCAAACAAACTTCCTCGTCGCTAGAATCACTCATTTTAGTTTTTTCACTTGTTTTCAAGTTTCTTGGTTTTAATTTATGGTTTAACAATGACGTGAAAAAATGCCGCGTAAAGAACCGCGTACAAAGCAAATTGAAAAAAGAACACCAAGAAGGTTCCGAGTCTGAGTTTTTAACAAATTAAAAAAAAGTTGTATGATATATTCGGCACCATAGAGGTAGCAGTAAATAGGTTTAATGTTTTTTTTAATTCACAAACTTAGTGCACACGATGTTCTAAATTCAATTTACTTTATCCTCTAGAGAATAAAAACGGCTTTTCCACTCAGATATTGAAGATTAAAAATACTCTTTCCGAGATGGTGGGATAAAAAATTTATTATTTATACTCGTAGGTTGTCTTCTTAGTTAAGACGAATATTATAGTTTAAAATTCTGTTGCAAATAATACGTTTTTGTGAGTACTTTGCAATGCTGCTGTAAATCGGACTTGCTTTTGAACGCTTCGCCGCATTCTAAGCACGCGACCACGTTATCTCCCGTGTGGATTCTGGAATTAAAGCTTTGTTTTGATTGCGAAAGTTAGAGATACATTATAGAGAGAATGCAATGTACGAGTTACTCTTTTTTGGGATGGACAACTTTGTGAGATTATTCTTAGTGACTTAACCAATGTTGTTGTCGGTTGACTGCGTTCTAGATAGATACTCTTTATTGTTCACATCAGAAATTGCAAACAAAAAGATATACATAACACAGGGTAGGACACAGAATAAGGTTCTAGATTTCTCTTGGCAGTGGTATGGTAGTACGGTACTGAGATTTCTTTCGGCAGTGGTACAGTACTGACTTCATGTGCGCGACGAGGGTCCGTTTCTGCAGGAACTCCTTCCCGCAGACGGGGCAGGCGTGCGGCACGCGGCCGTGCACGCGGCCGTGGTTCACCAGCTGGAACTTGCGCGCGAAGGCGGCGCCGCAGTCCGCGCACACGAACGGGGACAGCGAGCCGTGGAAGCGGCTGTGCATCACCAGGTGCTCCTGCGGGGGACAACACATTAGCTCACATGTACAGCACTATAAGGAAGTATAAGTGAAAGATAGTATGAAAAAGAAGGGAGTGAATTTAGATATGACGAGTGATAGAGATGAGTGGAAGAAGAGTACATACTGTGCCGACCCCATGAAGGTGGGATAAGGGTAGGAAGATGATGACAGCACTATAAGGAAAGGTTTTGCAAAGCAGAAAAAAAGTAAAGGAAAGGGAAGCTAAGAGCTCGGCTCATAATACTCGTTATCAACAACTTTTACTGTGGGGCCAAACAGAAATAGCGAAAAAAAACAGCGAATGGTGAGAAATTACTATAGAAGGCGTGAAATTATTTCATTAAAATCTATTAATGTTGCACTAAAATTGCTTCTCTGATTTTTTTGTGATTGACGTTTGATTCGCCCTTTCTACGAAACACCAACGATATACATACTCGAAGGTACATATAACTGGTGGCTGAGAAATTATTGAGGTATAAATTAAATGTTTATATTAAATTAAATGCTGTTCAATAGTACCTAAGCGCCTCACTTGAGAATGGCTTGACTGATTTGGCTAAAACTTTGTACCTATGCAAGACAGAATGCTAAACAGCATCACACTACCGGGTACAAAGTCCCGAGTATGAGCGAATAGTAATATGTAAAGTCGGAGTGTCATAGGTTACATTTAAACATTTAGCAGTTACTTACCATTTTTGTGATTATTTTAATAATAATTTCTTAACATCTCAAAAATCATAGTTTTCCTCATCATCATCATATGCAACCTTTAACCTTTTTTTATCCTCCCAGTTTTCCTACTAAACATTAATACCAACTTGTACTAAATTTCGTAATAGGTGTTTAATGGTAGCTATATAGCAATTGGTTGTCGAAAAAAAGACAATCGTTATTTCATTTACTCTGCAATAATGTTACGATTTAGGTGGGTTCCTGTTTACGATTTAATACGGGGATTAAGTTTTGATAAGTAGATACTTATTTTTATCTACTCATTTATTGCACAGATATGTAAGTAACTACGTCGATAAGAACAATGATAAGAATAGGCAGGAGGTTACCGATTAGGGAACCATTGAACTCAATCACTCTACGTAGCGTAGATTACTACGAGTATGTTATGTTGAACCCTATTATTGACTTTGAACTTAACCAAGGTAGGCCATATCAGTCGAAACAAACAAGATAGCCAGTGAGGTATTCCATTTACAATTGATTATAAGTTGGCGATATTTTCTTGACAATTTACCAGTGACGGCGCAATAGAAGATGGTATCTATGGTTGCCTAGTCTAGAATGGCTTTTAAGTAAACCTGCCAAAATCAACCGCTTTCGGTAAATAGATTAGCGAGGCTAGGGTTTTTTTTTGGTAATCAGTCCACGTTTGAATATCAACAAGCCAAGTGTGGTCCAAGACAAAAGACGCAGATTTAGAAAATACCTATTTACTCCGACCTTGAAAAGCCCAAAATTATATCTGTCAGAAAACGAGGAAGCCAGTTTTAGCTGCTATAGAGGGCTAAAACTAGAGTGTACACTGAGAGAAATGGCAATCATAAAGGACGTGAATTCAGCTTATAGTATGATGAATTCACCTAAAATACGGAGCATCCTACTGATATCACGAAAAAATACGCACAACATAACAACAACATACATCCTACTAATATTATTTATAAACGTGAAAGTTTGTGAGTTTGTTGCTCTTTCACGCAAAAACGGCTGAACGGATTTACATGAAATTTGGAATGAAAGTTTTTCATGGTCTGGATTAACACATAGGCTACTTTTTATCCCAGAAAACGCGGGTAAAACTGCGTGCAGCTAAGTAGTACAACATATATATTGTATGTATGTTCGAGATAGGTTGCTAAAACTAGAATGTAATGTTCCAGGTGAATGGCGACACCGGCGAAGAGACAACCTACACGCAGGTGCTGCAGGGCACCGTGGACGTGGCCGTGGGGCTGGCGCGGCTCGGGCTGCGGCGCGGCGACACGGCGGCGCTCTGCGGGGAGAACCGCGTCGAGTTCGTGTACTCGGCGCTCGGGGCCATCTGCTGCGGGGCCACCGTGACTACCATGAACCTGCTGTACACGAAAGGTACGATTTCAATCCGTACATAACGTAGGTGACATTGCCAGATCAGAAGCTTTACAAACTATCAGGCCTACCAGCTGCCCATCTTTGATCGCCCTCGTTCTACTCGTACCTACTCTAGGGAGTGACTAGACGAAAGCGCCATTGCTTGGTTATTCTCTCGCAGCATCACCCAAAATTCTGATCATCTCTAATGTCCTGTGCAGCGACGCAGTGTATTATTCATCTGAAATATCATGGCCAATTTTTAAAATTAATGTTGGCACACTAGGTATTGCTTAGCGGTAAATAACTGATATAGGCGAAACGAAAATTGGGTTTCATTGAAAATAAATTCTTTGGACTTTTGTGGGTGTTGTTATATTGACTTCTTTGCAATTAGGTACATAAGTCCACAACATTATCAGCATGAAAGAAGAAAAATACGAAAAATATTAACAGGGTTTATGTGAACAAATATATTTTTAATTTCAGATGAAATGGAGCACGCGTTAGGGCTGTCGCAACCGCGCTTCATATTCGGTTCTCAGATCGCGCTTAGCATTCACCTAGAAACGTTGAAAGGCCACCCTAGCATACAGAAGATCATTCAGCTAGATGGAGACACACCCGTGGACAGTGGGGTGCTGCTCCTCAGCACAGTGGCAGTGGCTGGGAGCGACGTGCGCAACTACGAGCCTGCGCATGTCGAGGGACACTTAGATACAGCGTTCATCTTATATTCTTCAGGGACTACGGGCCTGCCTAAAGGAGTCATGCTGACTCACAAAAACATGCTGTATTCAGTCGCGATGTTTGAGTAAGTACAACAAAAATCGGATAAAGCTGGTTGATTCATTTAAACTTCGAAATAGAAAGTTTGACTTTTTTAGTTTATTTGTCATCATATCTTGTGACAACCCTGCAGTTACAGCCCGAATAAATAATGCAACACATTAATGTACCTACATATTTTATGATAAAAATAAATAATTAACGTGCGATCTTGTTGAAACATTCTGGAACCAATTTTGAAAATTCAATATTACTTATTTCATTTTAAATTAATATTCAAAAACTTCTGTAATCAACTTATTAATAAGAATATGGAAGGTGAGGTGATTGAGAAATTGGTAAAGCTAAAATAAGGTCAACAATCAAAAGCAATATTCATAGAATACTGAGGCTAAGTACTAGCGCACAATGTCAGAGAAAACATCGATATTATTATTTACTAAAAATGGGGATAAAAAGTTGCTCATATGTTATACCAAATTAAAAGCTATCTTCATACCAAATTTCATCCAAATCTGTTCGGCCATTTTTGCGTGATTGAGCAACGAACACTCAAACTCACAAACGTCCAAATATCCAAAGCTTGTTATTTATAATACTTACTAGTAGGATATGTATCTGTAATAAATATAGTAAAACTAGCTGACCCCCGGCGGTTTCACCCGCTGTTTTTTTTACTTTTAAACCTTCCCTGTATTAGACCAAACAAAAAAAAAACCAACAAAACAGACCAAATAGATCGGACCAATTTCTGAACACACCTATAAATATTTGACAACCAAGTGTCACTATTTTTTATTTCTAAAAAGACAAAAGAGATCGGACATTCCGAGTTTACCGTACCGAACTGCAAATGTTTCACAGGTAGGAATATTGAAAAATAAAATTGTCGATTTTAATATTTTTCTTTACTTATTATTCATGTTTCTCACCTTCCCTGAACTTTTACAAATATTTCAAGATCAAAATTAGCGAAATCGGTCCAGCCGTTCTCGAGTTTTAGCGAGACTAACGAACAGCAATTCATTTTTATATATAAGAAGAAGAAGAAGAAAAGAAAAGAAAGATTAAGAATCCACTGTGTAGTAAAGATTTTTTTTACACCAAAAGCTACCTTAAATGATTCATAATAAAGTAGTTAATGATAATTACATATTTTCAGAGAAAGAGACAACGTCAGAACGCGGTTGCTATCCATAGTGCCGTGGTTCCACGCGTACGGCCTGATGTCGACCATCAACTACCTCATCGTCAAGAACTTGCTGGTCTATTTCTCTGCAGGTTTCGATCCTCAGAAGTATCTCGAGACTATACAAAATTATAAGGTACATTTATCATAACTTGGTTAGTATATAAATAGTTGTAAGTTGTAAGTTTTTTCGATCGAGATGTAAAATTTTATTACAGAAAAAGATCAATCATTGCTTAGAGTAGATACTCCGACGATGACCTCTCGGTCAATTTTGTCAATAAGGAGTGTTCTATTCTAATGAAATATGAATAGTTATGGGTGGTTGAGGTTACTCTTAACGATACAATTTATTTCACTTTTAAAACTCTTTCAAAGAGAAGATCGCCAATTAGTTTTTTCCGATACAAAAGACTTCAACGCGTGCTCCTTTTATCAGAACACACAAAATCATTGTGTTGTAAATGTTGTTCATGATTGCAACGTTACATGATTTCAGATATGTGTGCTGATGGCAGTTCCTCCAATAGTGGTGTTCCTGGGCAAGGCGCCGCTGGTGGAGAAGTACGATATGTCGTCAGTTGAGATGGTGTGGTGTGGCGCCGCGCCTCTCAGCTCCGAGACCATAGAGGCGGCCATGAAAAGGTACAACCTATATCAACCATCTAAGAATCTAAGAATTAACTTTTCATACAATGGTTGCCTACGAGATATTGCTCTTGGCGTAGGTCGCCATTTGTAGCATTAGTTTCAAAGCCTCCTTTTTGTAAATCTAAAACAAAAAATTACACACATACCTACACAGCAACCAAAATGGAAGTGAATGGTAAATTCGTCAAAAACGTGATCTAAAGCTGGACTAATGCACTTTTGATATTGAAGTTAATTTTTGGAGACAAAGATGAATATTTATTTTCCTTGAATCGTAGATAGTAATTGTACCTACTATTTTTTTTATTCTGTTACAAAAAAGACTGTATTAAATAAGACAGGTGCAGGCTTTTATGTAAAATAACTGACTGTGACATACAGACAGCCAGACAAGGAAGTTTCACCATAAGGGTTCTTCCCCGAAGGAGGTTCAGAACCCTTAAAATTGAGTAAATTCCACTAGATATGCTTTTACAATCGAATCAGCGACTCATATCATACTTTAAAATTCCAGGCTGCCAAACTGTAAAGGGATATACCAAGCGTACGGTATGACGGAGACGTCGCTGGCGGCCACGAGGGACGAGGCGGAGGAAGGCTCCCTGCTGAAGGCGGGGAGCGGCGGCTACCCCGTGCCCGGAGTCAAAGTTAAGGTAAGATATTTCATGCCATAGGTGGAAAACAAGTGAACGGGCCGCCTGATGGGAAGCAGTCATCGTCGCCTATGAAAAGCAAAGGCGTCACGGATACGTTGCCGATCTTTTAGCATATATTTTTTTTTGTTATGTAATCGAGTGACGAGACGAGCAAATCGCTCTCACGTTTGCCCATAATAGGTCTGCACGAAGGGTTCCCAACCAGTCACACCAAAACGAGTCAGTGTGACTCGTTGGCAACACCCAGAATTACAAGCAAACAGGATATCTGATGGTAAGGGGTCACCGCCTATGGATACCTGTAACACTGGAGGCGAAACGGATACGTTGCTGACTTTAGGACTCTATTAACAGTCTTATTGAAGAACTCAATGTTCTTTTATTATCAATTAGCTACAGCGTCCCGAGATTGCACCTGTGTGGTGTGGTGATGCAAAATTGTGATGATAATGATGAAAATATGTTAAGCAGCCTATATATTATGTTAATCTAGTGCCTAAATTAACGTAGGTATAGGCTGCTTAACATATCCACCATCAAATAAAAATCGGTTGTCTGTAAAGTCGGTTTACTGACGATAGTTGAACGTGACAACGTCATAAGAAAATACTGATGGAATGGTTTCATTTTTCAAAAGAAAATTTTAATTTTATTTGTTTGATAGATATTTTGTATGGATATAGAGAAGGAGGTAAATAGAAATCACAAAATTGAATTGATCAAGTTACATTTATTTGTACGCATAAATACAATTACGACAATATATCACTGAACATATATTTAATATCGAAAAAATCATTACCTTTATCGCCGCAATTATCGTTGCTATAAACAATTGACACCACATTCACTTTTCACTGCACTTCATACTTGACGAAAACATGTAAATGTATTATTGTATAGCAGCTGTCCACGCGGACGCATTGCTCACTCAAGTAGGAGAGAGACAGATGTCGAACGCTGCCGAACGCGGAGGCCGATTGTGCCTCTTTGTCGCTCGTTGCGCGCTCTCGCTTGCACTTCAAGCCTTAAATGGAACGCCTCAGAGCGAGGTAACGCCGCATCGAGGTAACGCCGCATACGTCGTGCGTGCAGCCGGCTCCATCGAATTATAAGACGTTGTCACGTCAAAAATTCTAGGGTAAAATATCTATTTCTTTAGTCAAATTCGGTCCAGATCTCATCAGTACGAAGGAGTAATAAACAAGACCAACTTTCGCATTTATAATGTGACTTTTTTTTAAATAAATGCGATTGAAATTTCCAGGTCGTCGACATAGAGACACGTAAAAAACTAGGCCCCAACCAGAATGGGGAGGTTTGCATCAAGGGCCCCATCATCATGAAGGGATACATTGGGAATGAAACCGAAACCAAGAACATGTTCGACGAGGAGGGGTACATGAAAACTGGAGACATCGGGTACTACGACGCTGATGGGTGCTTCTTTATAGTGGACCGGCTGAAAGAGCTCATCAAATATAAAGCGAATCAGGTAAACAAGTTAGTTTAAAAAATATTCCTAAAATAATATGAAAGTTTGTAACTTCTAATAAAGCACCTTATTCTGGAGCGTGCAAAATTATCTAGGTCACGATTTCTCTTTTTTGTTAGAATTTATAGTCAAAGTTATTGCTAATCCAGTATAAGTATAAATAAGCTATATCTATTCCAAATTTCATTTCATTTCGTCCAACCGCGTCAGCATGGCAAAGTTTAAAGTAGTCAAAAAGTAAATAAATATGTGTGCTAAAACTTTTACGGCCTTGCTTAAGTGTTAAAGTTAATCACTGCTCAAAAGGCTTTGAAAAACTTCTCGCTAACGTGAAATGTCATGTGCGAAAACAATACGGAGAATTTAAGCAGTAATTAAGTTTAAGCAGGCTTTATAAGTAAGACCATTAGTGTCTCATTACGTGTCCCACTTTCAATCTACCTTCGATTTCAGGTGCCCGAAGTGCACAAACTGTTATCAAATCATAACGATACGGTAGAACTTGACACAACATTTATTTATCATCGAGATAATAAATAACTATTAAAATGATTTGCTATCTTTGATCAACGTAATCGCATAATTGACATTCTGATAACTGTCACTACCGACTAAAGGTTATTGCGTATCGAGTATGGCATTCCGCGGTTTCCTTGCTATTTTATGGAAACTGTTCTATTTTCCGGGATATTATATAAACCAGCTCGCTCTTATTTTTGCTACCTTAGACAGAGCGAGTAAGACGCCTAGCAAGACTGAAAAACGGAGAAAAATTAGACCGACTAGACTTGTCTAGAGTTAGTTAAGACTAAGTTATGGCGTGGCCTATAGCATAGATTGCACGTAGGTTTCAGCAGGCTAAGGGCGGTAGTTTCTAGTGCACCACGTAGGTTTCTCAAAAAATTTCTGAATTTTCAGACCCTTGCGAAGTATATCCTTGCCTGAAGACCTTTGACATGGCTTAACAATTGTTTGCATCCTAATTCTAAGTAAGGGTGATAAGTCCTGCACCGATGTCCTGCTTGGGGTGTATTGTGCATTGCCCCCCAAGTGCCAGCCTACTCAAATCAGCTAAGCTCCCTAAGATAACGGAGCACGGCCTAGAGTAGCTGGCATAACAATTGTTATAATTAAATATATATAATAAAGAAAAGGTATGCTAAGACGAAAAGGGCTCATAGTACTCATTATTATGAACCACTACCATTACTAACCACTTTTACAATAGGAGCAACACGGAATTCGCGAAAAAAAAAATCAGCTGTTCCATAGAAAAATGTCAATGACATTCGACAAAATGTATGAAACAGCTGATTTTTTTTCGCGAATTCCGTGTTGGTTCCGTAGTAAAAGTTGTTCATAATAATAAGTACTATAAGCCTTTTTTAGCTTAGCATACCCTTTCCTTATAACCCTGTAGACTTAACGTGTCATGTTACCCGCAGTATCAGTTAATTGTCACTGTTTTAATAACTTATTATTACTCAGGTGGCTCCAGCGGCGGTGGAGAGCGTGATCCTGCAGCACGCCGGCGTGGCGGAGTGCGGCGTGGTGGGCGCGCCCGACGACTCCGCCGGCGAGCTGCCCACCGCCTTCGTCGTGCCCAAGCCCGGGGTCAAGATCACAGAGAAAGAAATACTCGACTTTACGTCGCCCAAGGTTAGTTTACCGTGTTTTCAAGTGCGAGACAAAAGTAGAGCAGATAGAGAAAAACAGAGAGTGTGGAGTGTGGTGCCGTGAGTAAAGTGGCGAGTGGACTAAGCAAAAAGTGTTAATTTTTAGAATTTAAGTTGGAGCTGTCTTTTGTTTTTGAATTTTGCTTGTTTTCTATATCGATGTAGAGAAATAAAAGTATGTAAATATGTTGTGGTTGTAGAATAAATAATAAATGTAATATCTATCGTGTTGCAAAAGATAGAGAATTGCGTCAAAATGAATTTACCAATCACCAGACCAAAACAGGAAAATCATTTCCTTTTCCGACCTTACAATGCAATGCAATGTATGCTTCCTTTCTTAAAAGTAAATAATACTTGTAACTACTTCTTATAGTAAGTGCATAATAATACACATGATTGATTAAAGCGAAAGTTTTACTCGCCTAAGGTAAAAAATTGCAAAGAAGCATTTCGTGAAAAGTAAGTAAAATGGGTTCGTTACTTATTAACTTTAACTCTATATTTCAGCTATCATCAAGTTCTCAGCTCCGCGGAGGAGTGATCATCATCAGCGAGATACCGAAGAACGCATCCGGCAAGATTCTGCGTCGTGTTCTCAAACAACAACTGCTACAGAGGAAGAAGAGCAAGCTGTGATTTTAAACAAAAGAATGTCATGTTTACTATAAACAATAATTGAAACATTTTTAACCGACTTCAAAAAAGGAGGAGGTTATCAATTCGACTGTATGTTTTTTTTTTTTTTTATGTTTGTTACCTCATAACTTTTGACTGGGTGAATCGATTTTGATGATTCTTTTTTTATTAGAAAGCTGACGCTTCCCATTTGGTCCCATTTCAATTTTGTCCAGTTCTGATAATGGTATCCATGAGAAAACCATATAGTCTTAAATTTGCATTAAGTACGTGCGCGACAAATAGATGAATAACTCAATAGTCGGTCTTTTGAAGTCGGTTTTTGTTTTTTGTTTTTTAAAAATAATGTTCTTATGTTATAAATAACACGTGAACACTGACGTCGTATCGAGCCGATTGTAATCTCCTTGATAAAGTTCATCGAGTAGCAGACTCGTATTAATGAGGGGTTCCCAACGAGTCACACCGAAACGAGTCACAGTAATTATCCCGTTCCAGTATTAATTATAACAAAAAGATCATGTTTTTCGGGTGTAAGAGTATGTGTGACTGTTGCTGTGATCTATCATATATAATATACTAGCTGACTCGACAGATGTTGCCCTGTCAAAAGCCATTGCGTCAATTCTATGTCAAATATTGCATAACTATAGCAACCGTAGTATGTTGATGCTAACTTGTCAATTTATAGTAAAAATTATCAGTATATATATATAATTTGCAATAAATTAAAATTGCGACTATAATTTGAGATTTAAACTATCCTATCTCTCAAGTTGGATCGAACTGCACATGGTGTGCGAATTTTATTATAATCGGTTAAGTGGTTTAGGAGTCCATTGAGGACAAACATTGTGACACGAGATTTATATATATTAAGAATATCGCCTATACCGTTTGACCGATTTTGAAAGGCGATATGTCGATAGATTCGTATTAACTTCCGGAGTGTTATAAAATAAGATGTCGGATACCATGTTTTATTGTATTGATATAAATACATAGCAAGTAAAATTTTGTGAAATCCTGGGAAGTAAGCTATATTCCAGTACCTATAAATTGAAGTGTAGTTAGGTTTTGGTTTTTAAATAATTCTACTTTAATATCATTTTTATTTTACGTTACCCTCATAAGAAGAAACATTTCGCTTGGCGAAAAATTTAAATTTCAAACGGGTTTTTCGTTTTTATAGCTAGACCAGGTAACTAAATTAAGTAATAATAAATTTGCGATAGTCGTTAAGCAATCCTTACGATATTTTGTAGAGGTAATAGACAGTAATGCACAAGATTACCTACTCAAATAATTCAATTCATCGTTTAAATTGAGATCGAAGATGATATTAACATATTTGAGTACTTAATTACGTGCATTACTGTTTATTACCTCTACAAAATATCGTAATTAATGCTTAACGGTGGTCGCAAGTTTCATTATTACTTAATTTAGTTACCCGGTCTAGCTCCAAAAAAAATCAAATTAAAATTAAAATTTCGCGCCATAAGCGAATCGATGCGGCTTAAGTAATTTGTTAATAATTTTATAGACTTCGACTTTGATTGTTTGGTTGGTAAATGGCTTTAATTGTACGATGGAACATAGAATAAAGAATTTATTTTGTTTATATATATTTTGATTTTATTTGAGATCGCTTTTTACACGGCAGCTCAAATGGGGTTATGTTTTTAGGAATTATATATGTATGTAAGAAATGGGTAGGAATCTTAATTCCACTATCAACTCCTAAATCCTGACTATAGATTATATGAACCTACTCGTATATTTTCGTTATTATAAGATCTTCTCAACAAAACTGAAAAATTGTGGGCAGTGTCGGGGGGCAAAGCTAGTGCCGAATAAGGGACACGGTAGTACGTGGATGTAACTTTCTACCCTGTTTCAAGAAACTATAGGATTTTTGGCGCCTGACTAAAATAACATCGCAAATTCATTAGCGACAAGATAGAATTCTCAGGCAAAATTTTGATTGAAAATAAAATTAGTATCTAATGTGCAAAAAAATACCAGTGCCCCGTGGTTTTTTCCACTACCCTACAAAAGCTGTTAACTTTAAAAAAATAAAAGCCTATGTTAATCCACCTTATGCTCATACCAAACTCCATTTAAATCTATTTGTTCATTATTTCATAACATATTGTAACAAACGCAGAAAACCCAAATAAAAAAAACCCAAGAGGAGAAATCACATTATTTCTGGAAAAATATGGCTACATTTAAAAAATCTGAAACAAAAAAGCTTCAATTGATTTTATTTCGTCACGCGTCATTTATTGTGAAAAACAAACATTACACTTAAAACACAGCAACAAAATACGTCACCGATAAAATTTCATTGATACCCAAATCATTATCGTTGGGTTCCGGCTGCTAACCACCTGCCTGCCTTATCAGCAATCAGCTTGAAAGCTGCGAAAACACGTATAATGTCATTACATGAATTTACATGATTACGCACAAAACATAATAATATATATCTATTACTAGCTGACTCGACAGACGTTGTCCTTTCTTAACGATGACTATTTAATTCGTATTGCTAAAAAAAGCCATTGCGTCAATTCTATGTCAATATGTCAAAAGTTACGTTAAAAAAGTTTACATTGTCCAAAGCGCTAAAGTTAAATTATGGTTTAAGTATTTTTAAATTTTCTAATTTTTCATGTTTTTTTACTATAAATTGAGATGTGAGCTATCCTATCTCCTAAGTTAGATCGAACTGCACACGGTGTGCAAATTTGATTGAAATCGGTTAAGTAGTTTAGGAGTCTATAGCCTATAGCGGACAAACAACGTGACACGTAATTTATATATGTATATTAAAGATTTTAACAGCTCGTGGCGAAAAATAAAAGGTGAGTAATATTGACATAACTACGAATATAATTATGTCAATGTGTGTTTCTTGTGTAGGTACCTACGTATGCGCGAAAGTAGGGGAGTTGTTGGCTTAACCCAAATCTACGAACTATGTTTTTAGAACGGTGAGGTTTAGTAAGATTAGCCCTTTATCATCTACTTTGAAAAGAAAAATAAAAGTTTTTATCAGTTTTTTTAGTCTAGTTTTTATCTTACTAACTTGTCCTCTAGTTTGACTGTAATGCTGGATTTTTGACCTACAGGGACGTACAGGGGTAAATTTTTATTTAGAGCACATGGGCGATGTCAACGAGATAACCGGGCATGCTATTTCTGACCCCTTTGTTGGGGGTAAGATAAACACGCATTGCATTAGCTAAAAATATACTCGCTCAAAACAAATCGTGTTAATTTGAACGTAAACAAACTCAGAACACTAAATTTTTCTCTCCGATTTTCTGATTCAAAATCTGTTACGAGTACAAAAACTTATTTAACACTCTGTATACAAATGCAAGCCCTAATTCTAAGTAGATATATCCCTTATCTCTTTCGCACGAAACATTGATTTGCAATCAAAAGAGACAGATAATCGAACTTCCACAGATTAGGGTACCATGCTGCGGGTCGACCGTAAATATCGATATTTCTTAAAATTTCTTAAAATTGTTCTGTCTGATTAATGTCTCCATTTTATTTCAGAATAAATAATAGAACTGGTTGTAATTTTTTGTATTCTAATTTGTTATATTTTTACGAAGATTAGTGCCAAGTGCCAACCTACTAACTAACAACTAGGTTTTCTAATATTGAGTTTAAGTTTTGAACGACTGTATTCAAACAAGAGGCACATTATAATACATAAAAAACAAATAAAATATCAGCAAAAATCGCTTTTATAGAAGGTCCCTTAACCCTTAGATAGGATCTTTGTCGCTCTCTTTATTATGTTTTCACCAAACCTGCTACTTATTACCTATTATTTCTAAAAGTATAAAATATATAAAAAAGCTGATAGAAAAAATTATAAATACAAGGATATAAAAACGCTATCCGTAAGCCGCTACGCCGTAGCGGTTTTTACCGATAGCGTGCGCACTGCGTAGCGGCTACGCAGTGCGCACGCACTGCCGGCTGCTTCGACGCACAGATGTTTTACGCGCATGCGCCGTGCCACCGTGTTACAAACAAAGTACCTAAGCCTAAATAGTCAGTGACGAGTACTTTCACTCCGCAACATTTCTTATGTTATTATTGTTTTTCTGTAAATACTAGACAATTAAAGTAACATGATACAACTTGTGTTTGTGAGATAATAAACATTTCTAAAGTTTTATAGTGAAGTGGTTTTACATTATAAATACCCCGAACATTTCTCTACAAACCTATATCGATAAAATTTTATATCAAGATACCTGACATACTCGTATTATGAGAATAGTAATTTGCGAGCATACTTATATTAAAATCAACGCCTCAAAATCAGGTATATACCATTTAGCTAGGATTTTCATGAAATTTCTGATTTTCTGACATGCCTACTACCTATCTAAATGAATTGATTAGTCAAATACCTAAGTATGTAGATATCTATAACACACGATATATAAGAACTAGTAGCTATAGCACAATTTGGTGTATAAAACAATTACTCGCGGCCACAATCTGCTCTTTACGACTGTCTCTCGACGAACAACAGGTCATTGCTTCGTATTAATAATTTCAGTAATACTGAAAATCGACCAGCACTTTAAAAACTTATATTCTCGTATCTACACTACAACTACTCTATAAAAAAAAACATTAATCTTAAAATACAAGAAAAAGTTATTAATTAAAACATAAATATGAGGATAATCAATAATGTGGTTGACGGTGGAATGGCGTTCAATGTTCCTGCTCATCTCTCCCTTGGACAACATGTGATCGACAGCTTGAGGGAGAACTGTGAGAAGGACAGTGTTTGCTTAGTGAGTACCAACTACGAGTACCTACTTTATATAAAGTTTCATCATTCATTCTCAACTTTTAATCCTCCCACTGTTCGGATACAGGTCTACCTCGAAGGGTGATTAAGGCCATGTTCCACCACGCTGACCAAGTGCGGATTGGTGGATTCACATATACACCATTGAATTTCTTCTCCGAACGTATGCAGGTTTTCTCACGATGTTTTTAGTTAAAAGTTTATCTCATGTTAATATGGAATAGGGTTCCTCTTCTTCTTCAAGTGCCTCTCCACTAATGATGGTTGGCAGTCAGCTTCTTAAAGTTTTCTTAGTCCAGCGCGAGTCTGAAGAGTTGTTCCGCCGTCTTTGTCCCAGTCCACTCCCTGATGTTACGGACCCACGACTAAGATTACTTAGATGTTAATTAATGGCTAACCCATTCAATGCCATCGATCATCATTCACGCTTAGTGTGTCCTCACGAATCCTTGTCGCCATGCCGCGAACACGTTCGTTTGTATTTCATATAGGGCGGTATCGCTGGGAACAACTAGATGTATCCTTAATACACTGTTGTTGTTTAAAATCTACGTCTACCTAAATACAAAAAAAACCAACAGAACAAAATAGAAGCAACTGATTGTGTTCGCTATTTGCTAATTTTACAGAATATCAGAATATATCACCAAAATCGACGATCTATATTTTTGAATTTAACGGATGATTTTTACATAACTTTTCTCCGCTATAACTTGAAATGAAAATGTACCTACATATTTTGTTATCCTACTTTGTTTAACTTAAGTCAAGAATTCGAAAACAAAAAAAATCCAAGATTTCGTTTTTTAACAAAAAAGTTCTAGCGAAGCAGTTGCGTCAAAATTAGGCGCCTAGTTGGATTCTTAATTCAAATACTACTTCCTAAAGACCATGTGTCTTTATCATATTCTTTCCGAAGCTGATTAATATGAATTGCCAGCCTGCTCTACATTTCCGAACCGATAACTGTTGTGGTAAAGGGTTCTGTGACGTAGGTTATTCGATGAGTTCTATAATCTACATAAAGTACACAAGTAGATAAAACATACTCGTAAGAGGCAGGCGCCGTAGTAAGTACCTACTTGTAATTTTAATACAAAGGTAAGAAAACTGCAGGCGAGCGTCTTGTTTGTTCAATATTCGTCGTCATTCAGTTGCGAAAAAATACCTTGAGTACTGAGTATCTATTGTAAGTTGGTAGATGTACCAACCAATCTAGGTGCACGGCCAAGATTACGTTATTTTATTTGCGCGTGTTTCTTAAAGTAGGGTCATTAATCAATATCAGCCATGAATAATACCTACTCGTAATGGTAACGCCAGGCTTTATAAAAAGTCCAAATATATGTAGCAATTATTAAATTGTTTCAAGTTGGAACTGCAAGTTCATAACGATGAAGCAATAAAGTTGAGTAAGTTGGCAAAGCTGAAACCCATCTAGACGCTATATTTAGTTTTGATTACCTGACAGTGACAGACACGGCCGCACATTTTCACCTCAAATTGGCTGAGACGAGACACTTCCGTCTGTTCTACATACAAATAGTCATCACCTGAGATACCTACACATAAACAAAACAGAGTTACAATGAACGGGTATTCTAAGCCAAAAAAACTTCACAGTAAACCACTTTTAGTACGGAACCAGCCCTGAATTCGCAAAAAAAACATCGGTTGTTCCATCGAAGAATGTTAATGATTCTCAACAAAATGTATGGAACAGCTGTTTTATTACGCGAGTTTAGAATTGGTCACGAAATAAAAATTGTTCATAATGATGAGTACTATGACCCCTTTTTGGCTTAGCAACCCCATTTCTTTTAACCCCCCCTGTATTTGCATCAAAGAGATAAGATGTTTGTTCCCGGACCTAGGTATCGACTAAGAATTTGTTTCCAGATGCCTCGGAACACGCTAATCGGTGCGATTAATCATTGCAATCGGATTAATATGACTTCGGCATTAACACGTAAATAATCGAGCTGCTAGGCTATTTTTATAGACCTACTTCATTAAATACCTACTATTATTTTGACGTGATGCCATTTAATCCCTCAGTATATGAGCGCATAAGCACATAAGCACACTCTAAATATAAGTACCTCATGGGCCGTTTCATATCTGACTAGCTGCACTCAGCGGTTTCACCCGCTGTTTTTTTACTTTTAAACCTTCCCTGTATTAGATCGAACTAAACAAAAAAATAATATTTCAAAATCGGTCCAGCCGTTTTGGAGTTTTAGCGAGACAAACGAGCAGCGATGCATATTTATATTTAAGAAGAAGAAGATATACGCAAAGAAGATATTTTCGTCAGTACATAATAGATACCTATTAGAATTTTGACATGATCCCATTTAATCTCTAATTACATGAGTGCATAAGCTCATTCTACCTATAAATATAGATAGGTCCTCGTGGGAAGTTTCATATCTTTCACAAATAAGGTATTTTCTCGAAGTACAAAAGTGCATAAGCACATATAAAAGCTCTCGGGCTGTTTTATATTATCTTTCACAAATAAGGTACGAGCTCGTATTTTTGAAATAGAGTTATTTTAGTAGGTATGACACGAATTATTATTGGGGACTCTTCTATGGTCCACCAACAGGGTTCATAAAAAATCCCATCGTCTGCTTCTTTTAAAGTTTTAGATATCGGGTAAATTGTAAAGTTTATACCAACAGAGTTTATAAAAACTTATAATCATGTTTTTTGTTTTTGGATAGAGCTAGAGCCGGTACAATAATCTAGTAATTATGATGATGATGACTAAACTTGAGAATGAATCATAACTAATATTGTTAGGTACAAACAAGATAACACAAACAATAGTTTTGCAACCGTCAATGACTCACTTAAGATATTAAAAGCACATACTTATCTTCAAAACTGATTTTGAGTAGGTACATACAGTATTAGATAAAATAATGTTAATTATGACTTCATTCATCGAATATGAGATATAATATGAATTAAAATCGTATATCCTACAAGCAAAGTGTGCACATCTGAAAAGTATTTCATTGCATGTCTTTTTAACAAAACCTTATAAAAGCTTCACTAACACTAGCTTCTATGAAAATTTGCAAAAAATACTACGAAACCACATCGAATCTAAACAACTTGTGCCCTATTGCACAAGTATGGCTCAATCGAATTGTCTTTCTCTCTCTTTGATCTTTTTAGTACATTAAAAATAACATTCACATTGTCTCCACAGGTAAATGGAGACAACGGAGTTGAAACCACATACTCTCAGATACTGCAAGGCACCGTGGATGTCGCCGTTGGCTTGCAGAGGCTGGGCGTGAAGCGGGGCCACACGGTCGCTCTCTGCGGAGAAAGCACGATCGAGTACCTCACAACTGCTCTGGGGGTAATATGCTGCGGGGCTACCATCACCCCCATGAACCCCATGTACCCAAAGGGTGAGTTACTGATTTTTAGAAGAATGTAGCCAAGAATCACAAATGAGGTCCCATTCTGGTTGAAGATCACACATGATGGTCGAGATTTGCACATTTGTTACAGTCATGACATATGAAACAGTGACTGAATAAATTCAACTCAACTAGCAACAAACTTTAAAGCAGTTGCTAGTTGAGTTGAATTTATTCACGTTGAATGCTTAAGCTAATCAATTTGTTTGTGCTCCCTTTTTATTTATTATGCAGACTGACAGAATATTATGGTTTCAGATGAAATGGAGCACGCACTCAGTTTGTCAAAACCACGAGTAATTTGCGCTTCCCAGGCAGCGCTAAGGGCTCACCTCAAAACGATAAAGTCCAGCGTAGGTGTGGAACGGATTATCCAGTTCGATGGAATGACGCCGGTGGATAGTACCGTGCTTCTGCTTAGTAAGGTGGCAGTGAAGGGCAGTGACGTGCAGGCCTATGAGCCTTTGCCAGTACAGGGGCACACGGATCCCGCGCTACTTCTCTACTCTTCAGGGACCACTGGCCTGCCTAAAGGAGTCATGCTGACGCATATCAACTATCTCTACTCCGTTATGATGTTCAAGTAAGTTATTCTTCGTACTTTATTAGTAAATTCTCAACACTGAGAAAATAAGCAATGGTGCGTAGTGTAAAAGATCTATATTGTAAATTCGCTTGCAGGTCTCAGAATCTCCCAAAAAGTCTTCTCTGCATAGTGCCATGGTACCATGCATACGGCTTGATGACTGTCATCAACCTTCTCATTCTCAACAAACTGGTCGTTTACTTCTCTGGACTGTTCAACCCGCCGAAATATCTACAGGCTATTCAGGAATACAAGGTAGTGACAATGTATTTTTAGAATTTAATTAATTATTAATAGATAATTTGGCAGATTAATTTATTACGTACCTACGTAAAGGATTACCACATCAGAATCATTGTATTTTATGCTTGTGTATATAATAATAGGTAGGTACGTACTTAATAAAATTAAAATTATGCTAATTAATGTGAGATCTTAATTTTATTGAGTTTTGTTAGGTTGTTTAAAATGAAACATCATCGTTATGTCTTTCCTACAGTCTTTTTGATTGCATTTCTGAGAATTAATCTACCTCTCTCGTCATCAGAAAAATATCTAACCCTAAGGAAATTGTCTAAACAGTGCAATAACAAAGTTATAATTTCACAGATCGGAGTGCTAGTGACAGTTCCCCCAATAGTGGTGTTCCTAGCCAAGGCGCCGCTGGTGCAGCAGTATGACCTGTCGTCAGTGAAAATGGTGTGGTGTGGGGCGGCGCCCCTCAGCTCCGAAACTATAGAAGCAGCCATGAAAAGGTGACTACCATACCTATACCTGTCTCCACTTTTATCCTCATATATCTCAGAAATAGCTTAGGTATTTAATAGTAGCTTAGATATCTCAGAAACTGCCTAATCGTTGCAAATCACCGTTTGTGGAAGTGCTCGCATTTTTCCTTATTTTGTGTCTAATTTTGTCCCTCATTCAACATTGCAGTTACAATTATGTTTTTTGTAAATAATGTTGATAAGATTAGACAAAACTTATCTTTTAAAATACCGTGACGTTTACCAAATTCAGCTAAGTGCATCTATATCTACAAATCTACAATCCTATCAGTACTAATTTTTCCTGCCAGTATTTATGATACGACTACAAGGTCCGTACAAAGGTCTCGTAGCGCGAGCCTGAACTGGATCACCCTGACTTTCGTCTCGTTCTATCAGCGAAAGAAAAAGTGAGACAAAAGACGACGCGATTCAATTCAGGCTTGTGCTTAGAGGTCATGATACGGGCTTTGTTGATAGTTTGGTCCATTAGAATGCAAGCGAAAGCAAAACTATGCGTATGCACCGAACGATTAGTAAATGCTTGCATTTTTTCATGCCACCAGGATGCCAGGCTGTATGGGAATATTCCAAGGGTACGGCATGACGGAGACGTCTTTGGCAGTCACAAAAGCCACGCCTGATAAAGATCTCGTGGCAAAGCCCGGCAGTTGCGGCTTTCCCATACCAGGAGTACAGGTCAAGGTAAGAAAAAAAATCTATGAAATCGTAGAATGTATACAAAGTTTCATCGAGATCAGTTGAAAAAGTTTTGTGTTAAACAACCTCTTATTGTAATTTCGATTGAAGTTACACAGGTATAATAAAGTTCAGCTCAATCGGACATCGAAAATTAGTTCAAAATTCAGTTGCAAGATTTGACCCGAACATACTCGTACCTACATACCTACAAACAACGCCAATTAAATATAAGCTTGATTAAATAATTACATTTGGCGACTACAATTTTGCAAGAAACAATAACTATTGAATTACTCTACTACTGTCAAAACCAGTGTAAATCAGTATTAATGTTTTTAGGTGGTCGACATAAAAACAAGAAATAAGTTAGGACCGAATCAACGTGGCGAACTCTGCATCAAAGGGCCCGTTCTTATGAAAGGTTATGTTAACAACGAGACAGCAACCCGGGAGACAATGGACGAGGAAGGTTTCCTCAAGACGGGCGACATTGGATACTACGATACTGAAGGAAGCTTCTTCTTAGTCGACCGTCTCAGAGAATTCATCAAATACAAAGGATACGAGGTAATTTCAATCAATTTGACCTTTAATACATACTAGCTAACATATAGGTATATTTAAGAATGTTGCAGGTGGTTATTTTTAATGATTAATTATTGTAAATCAAAGATAATGCTCGATAAATGCATCATATTTTTTTAATACGAGTACCTTACCTAGATTAAAACAGATTTTATTAGCCGTTTATCATTTAGGCACGTACGTAACATATCAGTTAATTAATTTATAGATTGAACCTACACGTAGGTATGAAATAAAAATATACCTTCACGACAGTTTGGATTCCCAATTCATTAATTGCTCATTAGCATAGGTATAGAATTTTTGTACAACTTAGTAACATCATGTTATTGTGTTTCTTTACATTAGCGATTGCAGTTGATAAAAACAAATGATTAGGCCTTTTACCTAATTAGGTACTTAGTTCTGATTGTGATCGAATTAAATAAATAAGTACTATGTTCATCGAAACCACCGAAGTCGGATTATACTTGATCGATGATCGAAACGGAGAAGAAAGATATTAACCAACATTCACTCGTCACGGCTCTTATTTAGCAGCTTTATAGCGAATCAATTCTTGTTTCAATAGTTTATTTAATGTGGTCTACACATTTCTCCCAGAGCCTAGCTCCGAGGCTTTCAGTCTCGACTCTCAGTAAACACCGAAGTCGAAGTCGAAAAAAGTATCGAGAGTGTACCAGACGCCCTGGTTCAATTAGTTCATCTAATTGGACTAGACCGTATGGGTCTTGCTCGCTTCGCGCTTTTCCACAACCATTAGTAAAGTGATGTTTCCCGTGATGCAGGTGGCTCCGGCGACAGTGGAGAGCGTGATCCTGCAGCACGCCGGCGTGGCGGAGTGCGGCGTGGTGGGCGCGCCCGACGACTCCGCCGGCGAGCTGCCCACCGCCTTCGTCGTGCCCAAGCCCGGGGGCGATCAAGTCACGGAAAAAGAATTGCTCGCTTTCACCGAGTCCAGGGTATGATCCAACATTTGATTCCATATAAATCCTTAGATAATATTTTATCCCAATTAAATGCTATTCTGTTTGTTTTCGGTCAAAATTTAAAATCTTACGAACCAAAAAGTTTGTTGTTACTCGTAGAATGGATTTGTAGTGTATTTCGAAACATCCGCAAATTAAAATAATTAGCACCTGATTCAGTAAATCTTAATATATATAAATCTCGTGTCACAATGTTCGTCCTCAATGGACTCCTAAACCACTTAACCGATTATAATAAAATTCGCACACCATGTGCAGTTCGATCCAACTTGAGAGATAGGATAGTTTAAATCTCAAATTATAGTCGCAATTTTAATTTATTGCAAATTATATATATACTGATAATTTTTACTATAAATTGACAAGTTAGCATCAACATATTACGGTTGCTATAGTTACGCAAATAGAATTGACGCAATGGCTTTTGACAGGACAACGTCTGTCGAGTCAGCTAGTTAACTTAGAAATACTCCAAGTACCTACGTCATTGATATGTAACAATATGTGTGGAACAGCTATTTTCACTATTTCAAGTCTAGTCCCAAGTAAAACTAGTTCAGAATTTATGAGTACTTATACGAATGTTTGGCTTAGCACATCTCAAGCTAACAACCCTGTTTAATAAACGAACTTAATATTTACTTAATACCTACCTAGGCTATAAGAGAATGAAATGACATCAATAATAGCTAGGTTTTCATCTTGTTTCCTAGAAGAAACAATTTAAGTATTTTTAATGAGAAAATAATATTGTTTTTTTTTTTACAGTTGTCGTCAAACTTCCGCCTTCACGGTGGAGTTATCATCGTCAAAGAGATACCCAAGACTCACTCCGGGAAGATCTTGCGTCGCTTGCTCAAAGAGAGGCTTCTAGAAAGAAAGGAGTTGACCAAATTGTAACTTAGACAAAGACTTGCAAAAATGTTTTCATTGTATGATTATTTAATTTAATTTATTATAATGAGCATAAAATCACAATGCACTAATATTATGAATGCTAAAGTTTGTCAGTGAGTCAAAGTGTGTATGTACAATTGTAGCTATTTATTACTTACTAGCTGCAGCCCGCGGTTTCACCCGCTTAAAAAAAATTAAAAGTATCCTATGTTACTTCTAACACCTCCAAGAATATGTGTACTTTCATGATGATCAGTTAAGTAGTTTTCGCGTGAAAGCGTAACAAACATACCTACTTACATTCGTTTATTATTAGGGATTCATGGTGAAACAGCTTATAGAACTTGAATTATATTTGTAAATGAAGGTAGTTAAATTACACCCTGTATTAACGCATATGTGGACTACTTTTATCCTGGAAAAATTATTGTAGGTTTTCATAGTTTTTAATATTTTAGTTTATAGTCATGATAAAAATACGTCATGATTCATGATATACTCGTAAGTACCTATAAAATAGGAGCTAAAATTTTCTCGTAGTTACAAAATACCAAATTATCTTTAAAATATATTTTTATAGAAAATAAGATCTACCTATGTTACTATGTTAATCAAATAAGTATTTTTAGTATCTATAGATATGTAATTATGTATATTATAAAAAAATGAGTAAACTGATAAGTACCTAAATGTATTAGTTAAATTATTGTTAGCTCGTAGGAGTTATTAGTAAAATAAATGATCTTTTTTTAAAAAAAAATTGGTTTTAATAAAATGAACTGCTGCACCTTTACAATCGCACCATATCACGGTAATAGTAAAAATATGAAAATGTGTGAGAGAGAGGTCGTGTGTATATTAAAATTTGTCATAGTATTATGTAAATAGTTGTAGAAATTACATTTGAAACTGTTCAATAGATTGGAAATAGGTCCTGAAATAACTAGTATAAAGTATATTCTAAAATAAAAGCATAACCTGAAATATAATCTGCAATAACTAGTAGCCAATTTTATCTCTCGCTAAAATCGACCAACCCTTTTTATCCCAAAAAAAAACATTAATTTCTTTATTTTTAAATAGTCAACTCCGAAACTTCGCCTATATAGGGGCTCGACTTTTGAAACTTTTGCAATAATAATTATACGAGTATATCTACTTCCAAACGAAATTCGGTCATTTCGCATACGAGCGATTCAGAAATCGACCCCTATCGAATTCAACAATTGTTTTTATTATATGGGAAAAAACAAGATGTTATTGAATTGCATTGTGTTAGTATAGTGTGTGTAGACTCAGATCAAGTTGACCTTTTAAATATTTCGAAGAAGTTAAATGAAAACAAAATAATTAACATGTTTAGCTCTTCTAATCCGTAATTTAAACAAGATAGGCAAATTTTCCTCCACTATTGCATTGTACACCCTGTTTTTACATTTTTTTATCTATCCTCTCCATCTCACAAGTGGCGATCTTATCGCTCTTAGCGATAAGACCGCCAGTTGTCGCACTAGTTTTTAGGTGTTATAATCCTTTTATTTGTGATTTATGGTGTGAACAATAAAGAGTTTATCTATCTAATTGTATTTTGAATCCTAACATATATCTAAAGGTGTATTTATATCTACCACTTGGGACCGCACCGTGAACTCTTAGCGCAAGAAACCTGAATCGCGTCTGCTTTTGTCTCGCCTTTTCCCTAGCTGACAGAGCGAAAAAAGCCAACGCGATTAAGTTCAGGCTCGTGCTAAGAGTTTAGGACAGCGCCTGTAGTAACATTTCTGGGCTATACCGATTAAATATTCCAGTATACGGCCTCAGTCACAGCATGGCGCTACGATTCCTTCGTGAACTAGAAGCCTATTATCCTTATTAATATTATAAATTTAAATGTAAGTTTGTTTGTTACGCTTTCATGCAAAAACTGCTTAACTGGTCATCATGAAACTTTGTACACATATATTTTTGGAGGTATTAGAAGTAACATAGGACACTTTTTATTAACAAATATCCGAATTGAGAACCTCCTCCTTTTTGGAAGTCGGTTAAAAAAATCAATGCGAGCAAAGCCGCAGGTAAAAGCTAGTATGTCATATATCCTATTTCTATACTCGCATCTACATTCAGACATTTCTGACATTTCATTCATTCTTTCATTTTGTTCGTAAATCTGAGACAGATCTTATTTTGTTAGATGTGAAATAATAAAGTTTGTATTTTTAAATTCCAAGATCACGTATATTTTACCTAAGAGGACGAGTAGTAGACATGCCATATATTTTCAGATCTGTAGGTACGAGCATACAATATAGCTGCTGCTAATTAAACTGAGTTTCATATTTCAATAAATTATGAGCCCTCCAAATATTAAAGCTTTCTAAAGCCAGGCCAGACCTAGGACCACAAGCACAATAAATTGAATTTTGAATTTTTAAACGACGGCACAGTAATAAGTTTTTTTAAACAAGTTTTTAATTGCACTGTCATCGGAGTTGCACAAGTACCTATACAGCTGAATCGGACATCGGAAAGTGGTTTAAAATTGAGTTACAAGATTCCACCCGAACAAATACCTCTATAATTACTTAGATATATAGAAGCTATAAGAGTACATAAAAGCTTTTTAAATGTTAAAATAATTTTAACTAAACTCATATTTTTTAACCTTTTTTCATCCCTACTGCTGGGATATCAGGTCTTCCCTTGAAAAGGGGTTAGACTGCGAGTATTCTACTACGCTAGCCAATTGGTGTTCGTGGATTTGTTACCGGCTAAACTAGTTTATCCTAAAATCGGGTTTGGCCGGTAACAGATTCACAATTTCACATACCACATCATTGATGGCATTACATTCTGTGGCATTACTTACAATTACAAAGCCTGTTTAAAATTCTACGTCTTCTTTTCGCACGTGATTTCACGTCGGCCAGAATTTGTAAGAGCATTTGAAACAGTGACTAACATTAAGCAGTGTTTATGAGTAAGGGTCGTAATGTCTTCTCAGGACGTATGCAGGTTTCCTTACGATGTTATATTTCTTTCACGGAAAACCCGTGGTATTAAAATTCGAAAAGCCAGTAGTATAAACCAAACTATGATAACCTAAATTTATACAAAGATAATAGGTACAATCTAAAAACAAAAGGGACACACGGTTGTTTTGTTGAACTAGTTTCTAAGTTTTTTTTTTCCTTATGTGTTATCATCTTACGTGAATCAGTATTGTTCGATAAGCTGTTTCAGAAATAGAGCAATGATTCACTAATTTTTCCATTATCAAGTAGGTTTTCTAAAAAATTATGTCGTTAAGAACTTATTATATGGTATCTTAGTTAGGTAGGTACATAAGCGTGACAAAACATTTTATTTATGATATCGATCTGCTAATCTAAATTAGATCAATTGCTATCATAGAAATAGTCGTCCCTATCTCGAGTAGATCGTATCGATATCGATATCGTACAGAGTATCTGGGAAATACAATTAATCATACTCACTACTACTGCTACTAAGAATTCAATCTCTCATCGAAGTTTTCCTGCTGATAAATTTATGTGACATATTGTTGTTCTATTGGAGGGCTAGTGTTAACTGTAAAGCCACGTATTCACTGAGCAACGTAGTGTTTACAGAAACAAAGTGATATGTTTTTGAAACATTATGATTTGTTTCAGAAACACGTAGATTTCGTTTCTGAAACAGAGTTTATCGACAATTGTTGCTCAGTGAATACGTAGCTTAATTAACAGTAAACTGATCACTTTATGATTCATTGATTAGATAACATGGCAATTGATGAGTAACAGACCATTTGTTTATTTTATCTATTTGACCAGAAATCAGCTTAGTTTTATTTTTATTTTTTAGGGTTTCTTAACAAATCCAGCTTAATTTGCCCGTGACCGTATGTCGTTTGTTTGTATAGTTTTTTTTTACTGTATTGTATGTGGGTCATGGTAATGTGGGTGGCTTCTAAAAGGTTCATAGACTATAAAAAGTCATAATCATCGATAAGACGTCTTTACAGATGTAAGCAGCGTACGTCAAAAATCTAGAGCACTTGCGCTAAATATCAAAAGTAGTAGGCACTTACAACACTCTTTGGTACATCTATAAAAGTACTTATAATAGTAAAACTTTAAATATTTTAGTATAATTTTTGAAGAGTAGCTCTGAGTCCAACATAAAATGTGCAAATGAAGATTGTTGCAAGTTTAACATGCAATTTATAAAAAAAGCTTGGTCTCTTGAACTTGAATTTCTTGTTTTATTAACACCTTATGTTATATTGTATATTCACTACATCCTGATACCTATAAATGTGCGTAATATAATATAGAATAGTTTAAAAAACTAAAAAACACGCATTGTCATCGCTCTTTGACAAACGCGGCACGTAGCAGAATATGTACCAGTAGCCGTAGGGAACCACAGCATAGCCAGCAGTAGTCAAAGAATTCGCGTACCGAGTCACAGCTTAGCTAACAGTAATCGTAGAAATCGCGTTCGGAGCAAAAACACAATTTATTAGCATCATATAATTATTTTAATTCATAAAAGTATTTTTTATTATTTTTTTGTATAATAATTTATTGTCATCGATTCTCGTTATATCTACAAAGTTTGAACGAAATCCGGCCATTTAAAGTGGGTCAAAATCGCGCCCAAAGGAGTCGGTTACAAACATACAGGTGAAGCTAATATAAGCGTGTTAATAAAAGAGGTGACTAAAGCCAAAGATGAATAAAAACAACATTTCAAAAAGTAAACATCAAAACCAGAAAACAGCATTCATATTCGGAACGTTTCAAGACCCATACGTAGATTTAAACTAACTAAATCACGATAAAAAAAAAAATTTGAACAGATCGTCAACTAATATTACATTCAACAGTCAACAGATACGTACAAGTTTATTGTTTGATACAATAATGATTAGGAATGGACAAGTGTACGGAGGGCCCGAATTAGAGATCCCCCAGGATTTATCGTTTGGTAAACATGTGATAGAGAAACTCAAGGAAAATGGAGATAAAATTGCACTGGTGAGTCCTTTACATTTATAAAATGAGTGCAGTAAGGTCATGAGTCAGCAACAAAAATAAACAACCAGTATTTTTTTTTATCTGCGTCAGATCAGAATGTCAGAAAGGTAGACTGAGACAGGTTCCATTTCAAGCAAAATATCTCCAAAATAGTTCGCCAGTTTGTCCTAATTGTAATTCAGATGTATGCTAGATTATAATTTGTAGATGATCTGATGATTTTCAGATGTACGAGTATGCTTGCTGGTATAGACGATCATAATAATTTTAATTCAACTTTGATTTGGCGCCTAGTTTACGTTATCACTAGTTAAGTTGTAATCAATAAATGTAGAGTACACTCTACTTTAATAGGTAGAAAAACACTTCATTATTCACACCAGGAATTACAAACAAAAAGGACGGCGTTATAGCTAAGAGCGATCTCTTTTAGGCACCTCTATTATAGTGCTTTTTAGTCAGATTTTTTAATATATTTAGTCGCGCTCTATTTGTTCGTACCTTAGAATTTGCTGTTTCACTAGATGAAATTAAGCCATTTGATTTAAATAGCAAGGTTCTAGACTAAGTACTTTACCCTATTTTAGTATAATATATATATATATATCTTTTAATCCTATACTATATGTATGTATTTATGTGTTCTATCACAGATCAATGCGAACACACAAGAGCAGACCTCGTACAGGCAGTTGCTCGATAGGATAGTGGGTATCGCAAGCGGTCTCAGGCGGCTGGGGATAGAGCCTGGCGACGTGGTGGCGCTCTGCAGCGAGAACTGTTCCGAGCATCTCGCCGTGACCGTCGCAGCCGCGGCCGCCGGCGTGACACTCACTCTCATAAATGTCAAGTATTCACAAGGTCAGATTAAAAAATCTTTACCTCTTTTACTTTGAAAACTAGAGTGGTTTTGACCGTTGGTCTATAGTCAGTGTATTCGACTCAATAATACATAACTTTTACTTCTTTATTGAAAACTAAAAACTGGCTGTATTCCGCGGTTTCATCCGTTATCCTATAGGAACCGTTAACTTTTCCGGGTTAACAAGTAATCTGTGTAATTAATCCAGGTCCAAATCTACTTCCAAATCAAATTTCATAGTATAATTAACAAGAATAGCAGATTTATTTGGTAGATTAAAGTTTATACTTAGTACAAAATAATTGTTTATTGTTAAATGTTTTTCCCGTGAGAATTGTATAAAATACACAATAAAAACAAATGTGTAGGTATACTATTATCTAATTCTCAAAATTAGGTACCTTCAAGAAAAAAAAACAAGTTTATGCCAAACAAAAATAGAAACTTCTGCGACATGAAAAAAAGGTTTTGGTTCGAGGCTGAAATTATACTACCTATCCTGTTTGCTTGAATTTTAGATGAATTGATCTATGCGCTCAATATTTCAAAACCGAAGCTTATATTTTGCTCTGAAGCAACATTGGAGACAAAACTAAACATCCTGCTCCAAGTGTCATGCATAGAGCATATTGTGCAGCTCAGTGGAGGAGCAAGTGCACAAGTGCTGTCGCTCGAGGCTTTGGAGGTAACAGACAGCTGTGTTGAAGACTTCGAGCCGGCGCCTGTGAGCGCGACCCGTGACATAGCTTTCATATTCTACTCCTCGGGCACCACTGGGCTGCCGAAGGGAGTCATGCTCACGCACCAAAACGTTATTTATGGATCTTTAGTTTTCAAGTAAGTATCAGGTCGCTCTGGTTTTCGTCTCGCCCTGAGCTAGAGAAAGCGAAATAAAATACAATGTGATTCAGTTCATGCTCGTGCTAAGATTTAACGGTACGGCCTCTGTAGTAGTTTTTCTGGATTTTACTGATTTAAATTTTTTAAGGCTTTGCGTTTCACCACCACTTTGCCTGATGGTGAACAGTGTGATCTAAGATGGAGCACCCTTGCCTGTAAAAAACTGATTCACTCTTGACTTTTTCTGGGTAATTTTTTCTTGATGTTTTTCAAACATTTTTGGTAAGTTTTTTTTTGTTTTCTTACAGTTATGAAGACAAGAGCAAAGCAAACGTGTTGACTATAATACCGTGGTACCATGTGTATGGGTTACTGACCACGGTGCAATACTTGGTCAGTGGGAACTTAGTGGTTTACCTCACAGACCTCGTTCCTGATAAATATCTAGCCACTATAGAGAAATATCAGGTAAAATACTGCGATGAATGAAGTGCATTGATAGCTACAGAATGCCGTTGAAAGTAAAATATAAAAATCTTATTAAAACGATAAAATTACATTATCAATACATTCTGCGACTGCGTCTTTACACAGTCAAGCATACTCGTATACTGAATATACATAGGGAGCTCTTAAATACCCAAACCCAAACTGCATAAGAAAAACTTTTAGTTATCCAATTAATTTAAAAGGATAATGCAGCACCTAATTTTACACACAACTTTGTACCCCTGTTTTCTCAGATATCAGAAATGCCGGTAGTACCTCCAATGGTGCACATACTGGCCAAGTCACCTCTAGTTGAGAAATATGACTTGTCTTCAGTGAAGAAAATTTGGTGCGCGGCCGCTCCTCTCTCGGCAGATATCATCAAGAATGCGCAGAAAAAGTGAGTGGTTACAAGGAAATATGTATGTACTATGTGTATATGTATGTACTATGTGAGGATGTGAGGTGTGAGTGATGTGATGATGCGAGGATACTATTCTTGTTTTTAGCTATTAAGTTTCTGTATATACCTCTATAAAGAATTTGAATTTAAATTTGATGACGTTAAAAAAGTAGCGTTCCCAGCAGAGACCCAAGTTGCGAAGAACAGAGAAAGATAGAAGTCTTTAGAAGAGCCCTTTGTCGAAGGACAAGCTGTATCGGATAAACCGATTGCCGAGTAATTAATTAATTAATTGTGAATAACTATGTACCTACTTAGTTTTAATATGTCATTGTATAACAATGTACAGCAATAAAGGCTTATTTTTTATTTTTTTAAGATACCATGTGAAAAATAGGCCAGCGCCTGATTTTCACATAGGTGACTTTGATCCATCAAAACTTATTTGAATATAAAATGAATAATGTTAAAATGAATCTTTCAAAACTGTTTGGCTGGTCACAATGGTAGGATAACTAGACACTGCCGATTTCTCAATATTTGCAGTTTACCAAATTGCGTTGGAATATTCCAAGCTTATGGCATGACAGAAACTACTTTAGTAGTTCTAAAAGAGCAAGACGACTGTGGAACAAGAAAACGTGGCAGCTGTGGAGTGCCTTTACCAGGAATTGTTGCAAAGGTAACATGTACCATTAAAATGAAAAACAAAATAAATTAAAAACAACGTTGTCAAATGACACGATAAACGCATCAGAATTCATTGTGGTATCATTGACAATGAATTTATTCGGCACATTGACCCTCACCGCACAACTGGCCTTGAAGCATATAACAAATATTCAAATTATGAATACCTACCTTAGCTAGCCTACCTACCTAGCTTAGAGTGCCAAAGTTCTTTGAACTGACCAGTGAATGAGGATAACGTACCAGTTACCAATTAACCGGTTATTGGTGTGCCAAAAATTTTAATTTAAGTAGGTATTACCCCTGCGCCCAACGGCCAGGTAGACCGACGACCTGCGTAAGGCGGCTGGTGGCAAGACGCGTAAAGTGGAAGATTGTGGCATGTGTTGTTCCTTATGAGAGACCTATGTTTAGCGATAAACAAACACTGGATAGGCTGATTATGTAGGACTTTTTTTGACTAAATTCAACATAACAATTTTTGATTTGACGAATCTGTCCAAACCATACCTTGTTTGTAAATTATTTTAAAACCGTAACATTTTATCGATCATTTTGTTTTAGGTAGTAGATGTAGGGACGCGTGAAAATCTAGGGCCGAACGAGCGTGGGGAGTTGTGCCTACAAGGCCCGACGATGATGAAAGGCTACGTCGACAACGAGGAAGCCACTAGAGCCATGTTCGACGACGAAGGGTTTATTAAGACGGGAGATATCGGCTATTATGAAAACGACGGCTGCTTCTATATTGTCGACCGATTAAAGGAACTAATAAAATACAAAGGACAGCAGGTAAATTAATAAACGATGCTAATAAATAATTATGTGATAATGGTGGTCAATGGTCACTGAACTCTATGTTTGAGGAAGCTACGACTGCATTATCTTAATATATATAAATTACGTGTCACGTTGTTTGTCCGCTATAGACTCCTAAAGTACTTAACCGATTTCAATCAAATTTGCACACCGGGTGCAGTTCGATCTAACTTAGGAGATAGCTAGAATCTCAATTTATAGTAAAAAAACATGAAATATTAGAAAATTTAAAAATACTTAAACCATATAGCGCTTTGGACAATATAAACTTTTTAACCGACTTCAAAAAAGGAGGAGGTTATCAATTCGTCTGTATGTTTTTTTTTTGTTTTTTTTTTTATGTTTGTTACCTCATAACTTTTGACTGGGTGAATCGATTTTGATGATTCTTTTTTTATTAGAAAGCTGACGCTTCCCATTTGGTCCCATTTCAATTTAGTCCAGTTCTGATAATGGTATCCAAGAGAAAACCATATAAGTCTTAAAGCATTAAGTACGTGCGCGACAAATAGATGAATAACTCCATAGTCGGTTTTTGTTTCTTGTTTTGTAAAACTAATGTTCTTGTTTAATGTAACTTTTGACATTTGACATAGAATTGACGCAATGGCTTTTGACAGGACAACGTCTGTCGAGTCAGCTAGTATTATATATTACATAGAGTTATAAATAGGCAGATGGTAAATTAATCACCATTCGGTAAGCAAAACGCCGCGCCGTCTAAGGACACTTGCATCACTAGCAGAGATAACGATGCTTTGCCAGCCCGGAGAAGTGTTTGTTGGCATCCTTTTTTACACACCTCATGTTTATATTTTTCAACAAACTAAATATTATTTTTTGTTACTGTAAATTTCCTTTTTGCCTAGTTTATTTTATTTTTTTATTCTTAAGTACGAATAAAAATTCAGTGAATTCTATAGCATTATAGATAGATAAACTCTTTATTGTTCACACCATAAATTACAAACAAAAGGATTATAGCACCTAAAACTAGTGCGACAACTGGCGGCCTTATCGCTAAGAGCGATCTCTTCCAGGTAACCTTAGGATGGAGAGGATAGATAAAAAATATAAAAACGGGGTGTGCAATATTGAAGAATACTCATATAAACCTACATAAAAAATAATAATAATAAATACTTAGAAATACATTCTAATACTAAAACTACTTACCTACATTTCCGAAAATATAATATACCTACTAAAACGTATAAAAAAAAAAAATATAGGTATAATAATAGGGAATAATAAAATACATAATAAATACATTATCTATATACACTAATATTATAAAGAGGAAATATTTGTTTTTTAGATTTTTGTATGTTGTAACGATTAAACTCGAAAACTACTGAACAGATTTCAAAAAATATTTCACTGTTAGAATGCTACATTATCCCTGAGTAACATAGGTATACCTCTAGTAACATATTATATTTCATACCCGTGCAAAGCCAGGGCAGGTCGCTAGTATATAATAAAGAGATATTGTTGTTGATCAATCATCTCTGTACAGGTAGCACCAGCCTTGGTGGAGAGCGTAATCATGGAGCACGCCGGCGTGGCGGAGTGCGGCGTGGTGGGCGCGCCCGACGACTCCGCCGGCGAGCTGCCCACCGCCTTCGTCGTGTCCAAGCCGGGGGTCACTCTTACCGAGCGAGAACTGCTGCAGTTCACCTCGGCCAGGGTAACTCCTTTTTCTAGATCTTCTTGGCCTGCCTCATTGCAAACTACCTGCGCTCCGCGGTTTCACCTGCTATCATACAAGAACCCTTAAGTTTTAAACTTTTAATGGATAAAAAGTAGCCCATTTTTTTTTTTATTCAATAATACTTGCATTTGACCGCCATCTTGCCTGATGGTAAGCAACAACACGGCCAACGATAGAGCATGCTCGCCTAGAAGAAACCGATTCACTCGCGACTTGAAGACGCCTAGATTATATCTATCGGGAAACACCCACTCAGGCTAGCGGTTCGCACAATAAAGGTAGAATCATCAGGTGGAGCCCTAGCCGGGTTGAAACAGTATTCATACCAAATTTGAGCCAGAATTTGGCGATCGTCAATCCCTGCTTAGAGACAGGATATTTGATTGTCAAAAAAATACGATTTACAAGATTATGTCCATCAAAATGGCGGCCTGGGGCGCGGCGTGAGAATTATGCAGTATTGTTTGGCACTAATTACCTGAATGTATAAATTAATAATTATATTATAACATCAAATAAAATTTATTTTCTCAGGCAAGTCGTCATTAAGATGGATTATACTCAAGTGTATTATATTTTAATTGAAAAAAAAAATTTACATAAAGAACTACTTGGAACTTCGGAACATGGACCGATTCGTTTTTTTACCTATTAATTATTTTTTGTTATGACTAAAATAAGTAGATACATATTAATGTGTGAATTAGTTAATTTAATTAACATAATTTTCAGTTATCGTCATGTTCCCGTCTACGAGGAGGCGTCATATTTGTAGAAGAAATTCCAAAAAATGGATCCGGAAAGATACTTCGCCGCGAACTTAAGAATAAGTTGAAAGAAATAAATGGGTTTAATTAAACGTATTGTTTTACTACCATATTCCCACGATTATACCTTGCGATTATCATTTTTTTGCTGGCTGCCTAGAAAGAATAAAGTTATTCAGGTGTACCTATGTAATTATGTCTCACTGTTTCTATGTGACCTATACTTAAACCCTAGATCAATTTTGGATTGACAGATATTGATAACTGTCATTGTATCTTACTTTTTTATTTGATGATAGGCTTCCGTATGACCGCCATCTTGCTTGATTGTGGTCTACAATGGTGTATGATTGCCTAGAAAAACCGATTCACTATCGACTTGGAAATACCGATTATTTCTATCGGGAACCCACCCCCAAGCAAAGCATTCCACATTTGTGATTCGCACAATAAATGTGGAATCAAATAGTCTCGTGCAGGTTTCTGGTATGTCCACCATAAACTAAATCTATGATGTATAATGGTCCGGAGTCTCATGT
Source organism: Alcis repandata (assembly GCA_949125135.1). Taxonomy (NCBI): domain Eukaryota; kingdom Metazoa; phylum Arthropoda; class Insecta; order Lepidoptera; family Geometridae; genus Alcis; species Alcis repandata. The sequence continues at coordinate 7,400,720 of OX421242.1, read as the reverse complement.
CATATGTGCTCGTGTACATTTTGCAGTAGGTAGGCGTATAGATAGTATAGTATAGACGTTGCGAGGAACGGTAGGCGACGATAAATTAGCAGAAGGCGTTAGTCGCTTCTTTACGTAGTAATAGTTAGTATTACTTGCCCAAATAAATAATTAGTTGCCAATTATTGACCACAAATATTTTGAAAGTTGCGAGCGACCGTTTATATCCAGAATAGTCAAAAGACTTCAACGCGCGCTCAAGTAAAAACACTTTATTAAACCCCTTCTAGTATTTTGGGTATATAGTTTAGTCGTGCTCCCTTGTTTTAAGGATCGGTTAGTTTGAGGCTGGCAAAGGAGGAGATGTACAAAACACCTAGCGGGACGTCAATGCAAGGCCCGTACCCTGAACCAAACTACATATTAGCCACTAGCTGTTCCCGGCCACGCTTTGCTGTGGATAAAAAAAAAAATTAAAAAAAAATAGCCTATGTTACTTTGGGATAATGTAGCATTCGAATGGTCCCCCCCGAATGGGTTCCCGCCTTTCCGTGGCGGGGGGGATAAGTAGCCGGGCCGCCTTGCCCGGTGAAACGAAGAGGAACCCGAGGTGGGGCCTTCCGCGTGTCCCTCTGGCAGCAGAGGGCTGATAGCAGAGGGCACAGCGGATGAGCCGGGGTCTGAGCGATGGCTCGGACCACCAGGGGGGTTTTCCTTGTGCTCCTCGCCGCGTGTGGGTCGCGGTCGGGAGTGCAAGGAAAGGAGGAGGGTCTGAGTGTGGTGGACGCCGGGGGATGCGGCGCTCCACACTTGGACGGTGGCATTGCTGCCACCGGTGACGAGTGTGGTGGACGCTGGAGGAAACGGCGCTCCACGCTCGGGCGGTGACAGCGGTGCCACCAGGAGGGTTTTCCTTGTGCTCCTCGCCGCGTGTGGGTCGCGGTCGGGAGTGCAAGGGAAAGAGGAGGGTTCCTTTTGCACCCCGCCGCGTGAGGTTTGCGGCCGGGTGTGAAAGGAACGTGGGCTTAAGGCGGGGTGGGTGGTGCTAACCACACTGCCCACCACGTGCGAGCGAGCGGGGCTGGGGAGCGAGAGGGCGGTTCGCCCGTCTCCTTGCTCCTCGGAAGTGGGGTTGCCGGTAGAGTCGGGGGACTCTCCCGGCCTGCACGACCCCACACTGTCTGGGGGGTGATCCTGGGGAACAGGGTCACCCCGCCATGGGTGCAGGGGGCCCTAATCGGGCCCGTCGCCGGGGCAAGGTGGCGATTGCTAACGCGACCCCACCTTGCCCCATCTCAGGCGGATGCCGAACACCCCAGTGGTTTTAGTGGGTATGCCGCCGCAGGGCGGAGACTCCCACATAACCACCCTGCCTCCCCCGGGGCGGGCGTGGTATCCATAAAGGATTTCCACTGGGTAAACAAAAAAAAAAAAAAAAGCATTCGAATGGTGAAAGAATTTTTGAAATCGGTCCAGTAGTTTTTGAGTTTATTCCACACAAACATCCAAAAATACAAATCTTTCCTCTTTATAATCTTAATATATATAAATCTCGTGTCACAATGTTTGTCCTCAATGGACTCCTAAACCACTTAACCGATTATAATAAAATTCGCACACCATGTGCAGTTCGATCCAACTTGAGAGATAGGATAGTTTAAATCTCAAATTATAGTCGCAATTTTAATTTATTGCAAATTATATATATACTGATAATTTTTACTATAAATTGACAAGTTAGCATCAACATACTACGGTTGCTATAGTTACGCAATGGCTTTTGACAGGACAACGTCTGTCGAGTCAGCTAGTATTAGTATAGATAACCATCAACACAAGCTGAAATGCGAGTTGCGATGACTTTTATCCCGCTTTTTTTCTATCAGACAAAGCGAAACAAACGCTAGGACGATCCCGTTTAGGCTCACGTTTAAAACTTATGGTTCGGATCCAGGGTGTATAGCGTCGAAAATTTTAATAAAAAAATTGTATTAAGAAGTGCATGTGCAATTGTGCAACCAATAGAATAACGACGATAACTGACCCGTCGACATCGATCAAATTTTTGTGACGTCGATGCCCGTCGATCGAATCCAGTATTTATCGATTCGGTGACACAGAATAAATACGAAAATAAAATCCGAATAATAAGACATAGGTACGTGGACGCATCTACGAAGGTATTTGTTTATACTAATTTTACAAAGAGGTAAAGTTAGTTAGTTTTGTGTTTGTAGAGGGAACCACTGATTCGATAAAAAAAAAATCTATTTGATCACTTATAGTCGTCACAAAATAAGAGGCCCGTTTTGACATTTGAGAAAAACCGTAGAATGTAACTTGGAACGCTTTTCGCGCATACTTTATGGTAGCATGCAATGTCAAATTATAACGAAACTCTCAAAAACAGTTGTTTACGTTCTCAGTCTTCTTTTTTAAAATATTAGTGTTGTAATCAATTAATTACTGAATTTCACCAGCTTCATTCGATTTTAATAGTAATTAAATATTGATCAGCCGGGGGAGGTTTTGTGAATGATACCTTACTCGCATTCGAGTCTAAAAGCACAATAGAATACCACGAAGAAATGGACGCAAATAAATTCACAGAGTGGTTTACTACCTTTCGCTTTTTCTTATTTTTTTGTGATTGAGTGAATGTTATTGTAACTAAAAATGTTAAATTAATAACAAATTGACCTTACGTACCTTTGTATCATTTATAAATACCTACAATACTAAAGTTTAAGTTAAATTTTCTAATCAAAACCTTAATTAATCCAATGAACTTACAGTACACATAATGAAATCGATCAAATACTCATACAAACTTGAATTGATTTATCGTGAGTATCGAACACCGAGTCATATGGTAACTTCACTAGTTACGTCGCGATGACTAATGTCAAAACGGGCCTCTTATTTTGTGCTGACTATAGTTCTGTAGCCAATGGTTTTTGCACCGCACGGCGCGAGCACCGGGCACGAAGTCCCGGGCAGCAGCTTTTTATAATTTTGGTACGAGTAGGTAATAGGTATCTTTAAAACAAGTGAAGGCCAACACTGTTTATTTAAATGCACTTAAATAAAATAAAATGTTAAATTTAATTTTTCCATAATATATATATGCAATTAAGTAGGCAAGTTTTATTTTTGAATTCTAATTTCTATACCTACATATACCTCTAAAAGGCATGACTGGAATTTCAAAGCATAGCCTAAGCCGCTGGTCCTAGGTTCATGAAAGAAGGGCGTGTTGTAATCTCTATACGATGTTGTAGACATTTACTAATAAGATTATTTGTGATATGTAAATCGGATAATAATGTTTGTATGAGATATTATTATATTATTTACTAAGCTAAGCGAGCGAAGACACGCGCGGACAGAAGCTGGCGCTGAGAAGGATGTAAAATTGTTTTTTTTGTCTCGTTTTATTGTTGACCGTGTGCATCGCTCAGGTAGTTAAAGGTACGGAATTGTACTTCTTTGGACGTCCCTGATAAAATACGAATTAAATCTTCTTCTAAAAAAAATCTTGCAAAATTTAAAATATGATTCGTAACAAAGTTGTAGTGAATGGAGCTACGCTCAAAGTACCCGCACATTTGTCCGTCGGAGAGTACTTTCTGGAAAGAATTTCACACAACTGTGCTCGAGAAGGGGATGCAGTAGCATTGGTAAATATATTAAAACGCTAATAACAGTCTTCGCAAAAAGATTGAAGAGACAACGAAAACATTACTCAAACAGATTTTTAACCTTATTTTAATCATATTTATAACGGTATATTGTTGTAGAAGGATGGAGAATATTTTTAGATAAAATAAAAGAGATAGCGCATGCCATGTCTTAGAAGGTCGAAATACTAGCAGCAGACCAGCCTCGATCTACCAACAAGAACTCGCTTTTAAATGCTAATTGATTTTTAGGTGAATGGCAACACCGGTAAACAAGTAACATACAGCCAGCTGTTGCAAGCTACGGTGGATGCGGCCGTCGGGTTGAAGCAGCTGGGCGTGAAGCAAGGAGACGTGGTCGCATTCTACAGCGAGACCAGACACGAACTCATCTCGGCGTTCATGGGGGCTCTGTGTTGTGGAGCCGCTATTACCGTCTACAATACCTTGTATAACAAAGGTAATTAGCCTTTTTCAATAGCCACTTATTTCATCATCTACAGCCTTTTATCTTCCCCTGCTATGGGCCTGTCTCTTGATATGCCATCTGCCTCGGTCACATAGTGACTGATTTAGCTGATCTGATAGCTGGTGTTTGGTAAAATTGCTGCACGAAATAGTTTAATCAACTACCTTTACATTTTAATATTATACGATAAAGTGCAAAGTTACACATACTCGTAGTATTTAAGTTTTAAACTAAATATGTGATTGGGTACTTAAATTGTCACAACAGCATCTCATTAATTATTTGTTGCAGATGAATTAGAACACGCACTAAATATATCGAAACCAAGTGTAGTTATCTGCTCTCCTGCTTTACTTGAAACTCATATCGAAGTTTTGAAAACTACAGTGTGTGTAAAACACATAGTGCAAATAAATGGAGATCCTAAACAAGGGGTGCTAAGTCTTAGCGAAGTATTGGGCAAAGGTGACCCGCGAACATACGAGCCTGAACCCGTATCTGGCGCCAGTGACACGGCGATGATCAGCTATTCTTCTGGCACCACTGGACTGCCTAAGGGAGTTATGCTAACACATTTAAACATTCTGTATGCATGGGTTACTTATGAGTAAGCATTGTTTTTTGTTTCGTGACTGGACAGATTTATGACTTGAAGTGTGTTTATTCATTTCTTAATACCTTCTCTTCAGCGTGAGTTTAATTTTTCAGTTCCGGCTATTTTCTAGAAGTTTCCAACCGGATTCTGACCACATTGCCGTGCTACCATGTGTTTGGAATTATAACAACCACGCACTACTTGACGTGCCATAAGCAAGTGATATATCTAACAGGATTCAACCCGGATAAGTATTTGAGTACCATACAAGACTATAAGGTACGCGAACGTTGAAAATAAGATGATTCAGTTAGTTACGTAGGTACTTTGTTGATGGATAAAAAAACTCTTTTTGTTCATATCAGAAATTGCAAGCTAAAGAACAACGACGCTAAAAACTAATGCTACAACTGGCTGCGTTATCGCTGAGAACGATCTTATTTTAGGATTTTTATTCAAGGTTCTGTACGTTTTACGCTGAATTCTCCAAACCTATATTTTCATGTCCAAACAAATGATCTGGTTTGTTTCAGCAATGATTAAAACGGTACAATTCAGTTTATTTATTTAGTGATTATTTATCGCACAGGTCAATGGATTATTGGTGGTTCCACCGATCATAGTCTTCCTCGCCAAGTCTGCTCTTGTAGAAAAATATGACTTGTCTTCTGTCAAGAGCTTATTTTGCGGAGCCGCACCTCTTAGCCAACGGACAGCTGACGAAATGACCAAAATGTAAATATTATAGACTTTTTTTTTCAAATATTTGAAGTACGAGTAGGAGTTGCGTATTTACAAAAGAGGGTCAGAAAGTTAGGGTAGTTCAAGATGTGAAATGAAGTTTGAATACACATGCTTCACCTGAAAGAGCCTGCTGATCTGAAGTTCTTGAAGTGCTCTTTGAAGTTTTCATTTTGAGGATTGCGTAGCAAACGAAGAAACTTTTATTTCTTCTTATTTTTAAGAGCCCTCTATTTTAACGGTGTAGGTATACGTAACAATGAACATCAAGCAATCAGCTAAAACTATAATACGGCCGTTCAGAGAATGCGTTCCTGACACGTCGCGATTGAACTGACGACGTAACTTTGTAATGGCGTTGCAGTTACGATAAAAATATTTTTGCTGGTTGTTTACCGTTTTAACAATAGATGAGCATTAAAACAACATTATTATATCAATAATCAATTAATGTTATAATTTTGTGCCAAACTGAGTGTCAAACGCATTCTCTGAACGGCCGAACTATAATTCGAGTTTATACTTTTCACAGATTTCCAAACATGCAACAATTTATGCAGGGATATGGGATGACTGAGAGCACGTTAGCAGTTCTTAAAGATAAAGATGAGCTCGGGGCCGAGCTAGGGCTTTTACCAGTCCCGGGATGTAAGCTGAAGGTATTTTAAAAAATAATATACACAGTAAAATACTTCTAAGGGTGCACATTCGAAATAGAATGAAACTAGACCGAAAATGAGACGTAAAGTTCGTATTTAATGCGCTCTTGCGTCCTCATATTCGAAGCCCTTTTCACCTCGGGTTATCGTTTAGTGAACTATAAAAGTTTGGGGAAAAGGATGAAAACATGGAACGAAGTTGTTGAAAAGCGGTAAGCTAGCATATTGGTCAAACGCGGAATTATTCGCAAATAAAATAACGGTAGAAGCTGCTTACGAGAGTTTATTAGTTAAATAACTTATTATTCGTTTCTATCAATTAGTTTATCTTTTAAGGTAGTGGACACAATAACCGGAGAAAAGTTAGGACCTAACGAGGAGGGTGAAATACGTTTTAAAAGCCCATCCGTGATGAAAGGCTACGTGGACAATGAAGCGGCTACAAAGGCCAGCTTCGACGATGAAGGCTATTTGAAATCTGGCGACATCGGCTACTACAACGAAAAGGGATACTTTTCTATAATAGACCGGATTAAGGAAATGATTAAGTATAAAGGGCATCAGGTTAGTATCCATTTTTTGTCTATTTTTTTTGTACTTGTCTTAAATAGATTAGAAAAGAACTGAGCTGATTTATGATGTAATAGGCTATTTGACTGATTTTGAAAAACTGTTTTAAATTATTCGTTGGCATATGATTAATACACCACATGTATATTTCTGCGAAATTTGCAGTATTTTTCGTAAAATACTGTGTTAAAATTTAAATTACAATATTCGCGCTAAAAACGCTGTTTCGGTAATGGCGGACGACATGTGATTTGCGTGACGTCACAGGCAGGTAAGCAAACTTTATTCTTTGACAAACGTCAAACTTGTACCAAAGTGTACATTATAAAATCACACAAAGTGTCTTAGCATTAAACAATGTTTACCTGCGTGTGACGTCACGCGAGGCGTAGCCAATCACAGAGCGTTCTTGTGGCTGAAGAATTTAAAAAAATAATTTGAATTTATTTTGTTTATTTTGAAAAATCTATAAATATTTTTGGATAAAACAGAGATAAATATGTTTTTTTATGTTATTACCTAATAGAATGACCACATTTCGTAGCATATTTTTAATAGTGTCAAATAGCCTATTATTCATGATGATGGAATTGTGTGAGTAATATACAGGGCTATAAGGAAAGGGTATGCTAAGCCAAATAGGGTTCATAGTACTCGTCATTATGAACAACTTTTACTATGGGACCAAACCTGAAATCACGAAAAAATCAGCTGTTCCATACATTTTAGTCGAGTGTCATTGACTTTTTCTATGGAACAGCTGATTTTTTTTCGCGATTTTAGTGTTGGTCCCATAGTAAAAGCTGTTCATAATGATGAGTACTATGAGCTCTTTTCGGCTTAGCATGCCCTTTGCTTATAACGCTATAGAGTGATTTATTGTCCTCATAACGTAGTTCATAACTCATTTCAAAGTAGTTTAATGACCTCATAACAAATACTTATTCACTGGGCGATTGTGATTTGTAATTTAAGGTGGCGCCAGCAGCAATAGAGAGTGTAATTCTACAACACAGCGCTGTAGCAGATTGTGCAGTGGTAGGCGCACCTGATGACATCGCTGGAGAATTGCCCACCGCCTTTGTTGTTCTTAAGCCGGGTGTCCTCATCACCGAACAAGAGTTACTGGAATTCACCAATGCTAAGGTATTTGTCAGGACAAAGCAGCCAATCATGATGGCATACGACAGACTTGGATGGTACTCCGGTAGAGTGAGATGGAAGGGATAAAAAATCGACATAATATAGAATTCTCGCACTACTACATTAGGGAAAGAAGCTCTCTACTATACTGTATTTGGGGATTACTGGAAATATTTGCAGAAGTAACTGGGTAAGGACGACGAAGAGCCCTTATTAGGACAAGAGTTACTGACTAAAAATAAGGTATTTGCAGCGAAATAGACACAATAAAAAAGAAGTTACCCGTGAAGTTAACAAATTTTAAAACACATCTCTGATGTGAATTCTAAAATTAGCGCTACAGTGCGATTTTTAATTTCTCATTTTTTAAATTTATTTGGCCCCCAGGTATCGCCGCTGGCTCGCATCCGCGGCGGAGTTATCTTAGTGAACGAGATACCGAAAAATCCTTCGGGGAAGATATTACGGCGAGTGCTAAAACAGAAGCTTTTGGCTAATAACCAACAACAATTCCGTTTTTAATAAAAACGTCTATTTAAATAAATGTAGTTGAATTTTATTTGGGTTTGTGCATATATTTGTATAAAAATGTTGAATGATCAAATTGTTTTCCTTCATAAAACGTAATTACGTAAATTGCTCGACGATCCCTCGGCACCACGGACATCCAATAAAGACATGATTGATTGTCGAGAGAGCTATATATTATATACTGTATATATAGGGTTATACAGAAAGGGTATGCTAAGCCGAAAAAGGATCATAATATTCATCATTATGAACAACATTTACTATGGGACCAACCCGGAATTCGCGAAAAAAAAATCATCTATTCCATATATTTTGTCGAGTGTCATTGACATTTTTCTATGGAAGAGCTGATTTTCCATAGAAAATTACATTTTTTCGCGAATTCCGGGTTGCTTCCATAGTAAAAGTTGTTTATAATGATGAGGACTATATATGATCCTTTTTTTTATAGCGTGGTGGAATACGGCCTAATCACCCTTCGAGGGTAGACCTGTATCCCAGCAGTGGGAGGATTAAAGGTATACCCTTTCTGTATAACCCTGTATACCATGTAGTACCACATACTGTAGAGGTAGGAATAGAAAGGTAATGATATACCGGTCGAGTAGCCGCCAGTCGCAGGACACCGGGTAACGTACCAATTATGTCTAATGGATAAACTCCCAGCGGTGTCCGGGTCTGCGTGCTCCGGTGGGCGGTAGTTAAGCGAGCTCGCCAATTTGGACAATTTATCAACATGTTTGTGGACACTTGAAGCTAAGTTATTGCAAGTTCGTTTGTGGATATTGGTATAGTAGCGTCCTAATTACATAGTACTAGTATACTTAGTATATTGTACTATTCGGTATTGTGTTCTAGAGGATTTTATGAATCTCAACACTATGTATAATAATTAATTGAAATATTAATATTATGTCAATTTACATAATATATTTCCAAACTTCAACATAATATCAAACAGAGCTAAAAGTCATTACGTCATGTAAAAGGTTAAACTGTACTCGTACCTAACTTCCCGATTGATGTTCGCGATACATTAAAATGCCTGTGTTGAATGTATACGTAAGCAAGGAGGAATGTAATAAAAACATTAAAACATTCGCATAGAGTTTCCGCGATGTGAACGACTACTCGTCATACGTGGCGTACCCGGGGCATCTTGTATCAGTTTAATAGGTGTTCGTCGTCGCCGGCGGCGGCGGTCCAGTGGTAGCATTCGTAAATCTGTGACGTAGGCAGTTGATCGGTTTAGCGCGGGACGTCACCGGCACCGGGCGGTATCCCGCGCGGCCGCACTCGCTTCATCCGCGGCGGGTAGTACACGCGCCACACGCGGTGTTCAAGTGCGTTATATAAGCGGGAACATGTAGGAGGTGCAGTATGTCGGTGTGCGGCCAGAGCGGACAGACGGAGGAGGACAGCGGCTCGGAGGAGGTGACGGCGTCGGCGGCGGCCGTGCGCGACATCTACAAGCAGAAGCCGGCCTCCAAGGTGGTGCGCGTGCTGACCGTGCTGGCCTACCTGCTGTCCGTGTCGCTGGCGGCGATCCTGCTCTCCGTGTACTATGTGTGCGTGTGGCGCTCGCCCGAGCTGCCGCGGCTCAACGGCACCGACGGCGTCGAGCTGGCCGCGCGCCGCGTCGGCCCGCGACACGGCCTGCACCACCGCCTGCATCACCTGCCGCTCGGAGACCACATACACTTTACTGGTGAGGTTAAGTCAATGTTCTCCGTCGTTTACCAGTTGTCGAGTTGCGGGTCCCAGCGTAGTTGCGTACCTTTAGAACGGACAACCTGTGGAATAAGCCGAAGCGCCGCCGTTCAAAAATTGTGCCAACGGTTGCAAATTTTAAAAGCAATATTGGTGCATTTGGTGTAAGCAAACAACACTAATAGTAAAATTACGATGAACTTACCCAGGTTGCGCAAAAAAAAAGATGTCAAGCTTGTACGTAAAATGATGTCATTTTTTTTTTACTTTTAGCACAAGCCAAATTTTACACAGATACATTGTGCAAAAAAAAAGCTTTGTGCAAAAAAAAATTATGAGGTTTTTACTAAAATAAAATAAGCAAAAAAGCGTCTTAAAAATTTATTTTGGTTTAGGAATAAAATATAATAAAAGTCTAAAAAATTACCTACAGAAACTTTTTCATTCCAAAGGATGAACATCGTCGCGACTCGTCATGCAGTTTTGCAGCATGATTAAATATCATTTATTTTGTTTGTGTTTATTATTATCTAAGTTACATTTGCACTGATAAACAAATAGATAGGTGCTACAATACGTACATTTTAAGAGATAACCACTCATCAAATGAGTATTGACGAATGATAAATCATCTGGAAGACGCACTAGCGCATCATCGATTGAGTGTGAAAGGTTGGATGTTTTATTATATACTAGCTGCGCCCCGCGGTTTCACCCGCTGTCCTGCAAGAATAGCGGAAAGCCGTTCAATTTTCTGGGGTAAAAAGTAATCTACATATTACCTAGGGCTTAAGCTACCTTCATACCAAACGTCAAAATCTGTTTAGCTGTTAAATTGTTAAATCAAATTGTCATCCATACGTCCATTACATAGCTGTCATTTGCGCAAAGAGTTTATTAAGTCGTTTTGTTATTCCAAGTCTGATTCTTTTTTGTTATACATACCTCGTTTTATAGTGACTGATGTTTTATGTCAATTCACACTTGAATGCTATCGAATTTATTTAATAGAAATAAATAGTATAATAGGAATAAATAGTATCCTATGTGCGTTTCCTGGCTCTAAGCTACCTCCTCACCAATTTTCAGCCATATCGGTAAAGCCGTTCTTGAGTTATAAGTAGTGTAACTAACACGACTTTCTTTTATATATATAGATTTCTCTGTTCTGGCGTTACGCGACCGATAATACGCGACGCATTTTCCGTCAGATATGTACCGATACCGACCCTAAAAGCAATCACGTTCGCTCATCATTCTACCGCTGGATTATTATCTTAAACCGTGTAGGTATTCAAGTACAGAAAGTCCTCTTTGGAGTTGATATTCTAAATTTTTTTGAAGGTCATACGTTTTTTTGATAGAATAAAAACTTTAAAACGAAAATAAAACTAGCAAATAGTAGTATCTTCTAGGTCTCTATGCTTCATCTTTAACTACATCGGCGCTTACCAAAGGCGAGTTGGTGGTCAAACGTGGACTTACCCGCGATAAAAAATATAGAAAAATACTCGCTCGAGGAAGATTTTGAGCTTTTTTTGTATTATCACAGACGTGAGTCTCAAATCAGCCCGTTTTCGCCAATGGTACCTAAACGACCCTTTAATTACGATTCCCTGACCCATGCTGGGTAACAGGTTGTCAGACACTTAGACTCATGTTCACCAACATTTAATAAGGCGTTTAAATTTTTAACCAACCCTTTTGACAGCTCTTCAATAATTTAAATGTCAACAATGGACGAATAATAATTTTCGTGAACACGAGCCTTACGAAGGGGACAGCTTATCCCCTACGTAAGTCATAGTGATTTACAAAAGTGCTCCATTACGGATTTCTCGATATTCTTTGGTTTAACTTTTTTCTTGTTTTTAATTTCATTTTTTTCTCCTTGTCTAATGACTACCTGGTTAAGTTTAAAGTATTTTAGCAAGAAAATTAAGATGATGATGATGATAATAATAAGGCGGTTAGCGGTATTAATATCTGTGATTAATTTGAGGTTTATTGCTTTACGGGTCTCTTTCACAAACATTAAATAACTGTAGTAAGAAACTTTCAAACTTTTGTTAGTAGTTAATATAAGAAAGAAAGAATAAAAGAAGAAAGATAGACAAATCATTTGTTAAAAAATAATAAAAATCAATATAATAATGTATGATTGATATATTATGTGATTAGCGCCAAAAGTTTCGTTACAAAAGACTGTGTTATTGCTCGAAACTTTTGTCGCATTTTCGCGCCCAAATTAAGGCGCGGTATCATATGCAACCTTTAATCCTCCCACTGCTGGGATACAGGTCTACCCTCGAAGGGTGATTAGGCAGTATTCCACCACGCTGGCCAAGTGCGGGTTGGTGGATTCACAATTTCACATGCGCCATTGAATTTTTTCTCCGGACATATGCAGGTTTCCTCACGATGTTTTCCTTCACCGAAATGTTTTCCTTGTTGAGGCGCGGTATGTCTCTAGCGAATTTAAAATAGTGGGTTTGCTTACTAATTATAACTTTATCCACCATATAACTTATTTTTTGGGTTACGTGTCTAAAAGATAAAAAACCTTTTAGTAGACTTCCAACTGCTACATCATCATCATCATAGGCCGAGTTCATGGATGCAAAGTTGTTTGTGTAAATTTTCCATGTTTTTTATTTGAGTAGGAAAACCTGCAAAATCTGCATAAATCATTCTTAGATTTTTATTCTGTAGTGTAACGTTATTTTATTACCCAAGATTTTTCGTTGTGGTTAATTTCAAAAGTAAGTTTAAGTTCCAAAAGCTGATTATTTTTTCATGATCTCAGGGTTGGTCCCATAGTAAGTAGTATCTAGTAATAGTTGTTCATTAAGATGAGTACTAAGTATAACCCTATTTCGGCTTAGCATAACCTTTACTTATAGCCCTGTTATATATACCACCTGCCAATTCTGAAGGCTTGCATTGACTCATAAATCTAAAACTATTGATGTTATCATCTAATGATTCGAATGTACCACAATAACAATAACAGCCATATTTGAGGGTACTGAACCTCCTTCGGGGAAGAACCCTTAAGGCGAGACTTCAGTGTTTGCCTGTCTGCATCTCACAGACAATTATTTAAGCGTCTGTTTTTAGTAAGTCTATCAACTACACCTACAGCTTTTAGAATTGGTTTGATTCACATTAACCGGTCACCGAACAATTTTAACTGTACAAATTCTCTGCGTTTGATGGTCTGTTTGACGTGACATTGGGCCCAAGTTTGAAGGTATTTTAAGACAGATCTAAACTAACTAAAAATATATCTGTCTTTATCATTGCAAGCCAATAGACAAGGATGCCAATAGTTTTAGAAAATTTAGATCTGTCTTAAAAAGCCTTCAAACTTGGGCCTATTGGCGAAGTTGTGAAAAATCTTCACAAGAGCCGCAAACAAGAGTTGGAGTTGATTTTATACTTGGATTCGACCTGTAATTCGAATACCTTGCTATTTGACAATCAACGAGACATAGTGTTAATCTCGTCGGCAACGAAAACAAAGGTTGATCCGGCTGTAATATTGATTTACTTTATCCAATTGGGCGGAAACAGTACAAGCCAGGGTTTGCTTTCCGTGTCCGTCTGACCCTCTAGGACTTCATTTAGCTGGAAATTGGAATGGTTGCAAACAGTAATCGTAAGCACGTGATAATTTAGTCGCACTATGCCTACTTTCACCCTTTTCACCCTTAGACTCATTTTAGAGTTACGCTGATCGTTGATTACACCCTGAAATTGGCAAAAAACAGTTGTACATTTTTAGAGTTCTGCAGGCTGATTCAGCTATCCGAACATCGAATGTATTCGACGATTATCTTCGACTAGCGACCTGCCCCGGCTTTGCACGGGTATAAAATATAGCCTATGTTACTCAGGGATAATGTAGTATTCTAATGGTGAAAGAATTTTTGAAATCGGTCTAGTAGTTTTTGTGTTTATTCAACACAAACATACAAAAATACAAATCTTTCCTCTTTACTCGTATAACATTAGTATAGAAAAGTCTTCCGCCTTCGGAAAGAATATGTCAAATCTTTCCGAGATTTGACTTATAAAATCGAAAAAATCCGACCACGTTCCGACGATATGAATCGCGAAAAATTCCCGTTTCCGAATTCTTTCCGAAGGCGGAAGACTTTTCGAAGCCTTCTTCGAGGAAGAACTCGGCGATACTCGTGCATCTATCTGTCTGTTGTAATGTTGAATTATAATAGTTTTTGATAGGCTTGCATTTGGCCGCCATCTTGCCTGATGGAAAGCAATGATGCGGTCTACGATGGACCACGCTAGCCTAGAAGATTTAGATGTGGAAATATACTCTTCTAACACACCTACGAGTATATGCAATTTAGGTGCATGTCAGTCGATATTAGCTCCACAGTAATAATAAAAATAAAAACGAATGGGAAAACTATTATACAGGGTTATTCATAAAGGGTATGCTAAGCCGAAAAGGGCTCATAGTACTCATCATTATGGTTGGTCCCATAGTAAAAGTCGTTCATAATGATGAGTACTAAAAGCCGTTTCCGGCTTAGCATACCCTTTATGAACATAAAAGGGGGTAGGTACCTACATGTAAATTATTTTCAAGGTGTGCAGTTTTAATGCATATTAATCAAGATTAGCTCCATTCACAGGATTATTAAAAACGATTGAACGATAAGATAAGCATGTAACGTAGGATTATATCGAAATCCTCAAAAATAGCCCCCCCTAGCCAAGTCGCAATTCTATTTATTTATAATCCAAACGGTATAAAGATCCAGGCAAATGTAGGATTAATGACATTTGGATAATCTATAAATGAATCTCTATTTCCTTTGGTCAATGCATTACGCGTGAACGGATGGAACAATTTCGCTAATTCTTTTTTTGTTGCGTTAATTATTGTCAGGAGAAGATTCTTATATAAGAAAAAAATAAGGAAGTTAAGCGAAACATTGGAAAATTTAAGACAATTCGAATTCAATATTCATAATTAAGACAGGACAACGTCTGTCGGGTCAGCTAGTCTACTATATAAAAATAAGTCGGGTTTTCCTTCCTGACGCTATAACTCCAGAACGCACGAACCGATTTCCACGGTTTTGCATTCGTTGGAAAGGTCTCGGGCTCCGTGAGGTTTATAGCAAAGAAAATTCAGAAAAAAATTCAACATAAAAGCGGGAAAATCTTTTTTCAGAACAATGTCCACCCGTGCGACGCCGGGATGGGCCGCTAGTCTATTATAGATTTTTATCATACTATCCTACTAATATTCTAAACGCGAAAGTTTGCGAAAGTTTGTTGCTCTTTCACGCAAAAACGCCTGAATGGATTTACATGAAATTTAGAACGAAGGTAATTCATGGCCTGGATTAACACATAGGCTACTTTTTATCTCGGAAAACGCGGATGAAACCGCGGGGCGCAGCTAGTATTCTATAACAGAAATGTCATTGCCATACATTGTCTTAGTTTTTTTCCATAGCGTTTCGCTTCTGGTATTGCTACTTGGCTGCTGGATATTGTAGAGCGTGTCAATTCTACTATTCTACACGTACGAACAAGTGCATTGTGTTATCTTACGTTTACAGATTTCCAAGACCCCTTCCAAAGAAACTAAAATCGATTTAAAAGCTCAATGACGAGATAGTGTTGCAATTTTGCTCGATACAATCTTCAGACCGGACGGACTTATAAGATAAGCTGTTGACGTCAATCCAGTTGTAACATGTCTAAGGACTGAAAAATTGTGATCAATTATATTCTTATTGCATACTAGCTGCGCCTCGCAGTTTTATGCACTTTCTTTTTTTTTCTTATAAACCAGTCCTGTATTAGAGCTAACCAAAAGAAAAAGAAAATCATTAGAATCGGTCAAGCCGTTTTCGAGTTTTAGTGAGACTAACAAACAGCGATTATTTTTTATTTATAAAAAGAAGAGGACTAGCTGCGCCCCGCAGTTTCACTCGCATTTTCCGGGTTAAAAGTAGCCTTTATGTTAATCCAGAGTATAAACTAGCTTCATACCAAATTTCATCGAAATCTGTTTGGTGCGTGATTGAGCAACAAACATCAAAAGTCACAAACATCCGAACTTTGACATTTATAATAGTAGTAGGATAGTAGGACTAGCTGATGCATTGGACTTCGTACGCGGTGCAAGTTTGTGTGATCAAATGCGAACGACACTGCAAAACCTAGCTTATTCGTTCCGGAAGTTAGCCCCCTATAAACATACAAACTTAGTTTATATTTGTATAGAAGTAGAGATTTATAATAGAAAGAAATATAGTATTTTCAGATTAGAAAATGGTACATAGCTAATAGTCGATGAGAAAATCAAAGAAGGATGATCCCGCCATCATGTGGGATACATCGCCAGAAAAAAGAGAAAGACGTTGACTAGGTCAGGTAGGTACATTACATCTATTACGTTGCGTTAGTAAATAACTGAAATGAACAATACAATAGCAAACCGCGACAAAGCAGCGACTTTTAAAGTAAACCATGTAAATATTACACTGGCAACATTATAACAATACAAGCCGTAATTCCCAAAAGTAAAGAACATCCGTAATATTAGTTCGGACACAGAGCGCGTAGGGTTTCCTGTAATCCAATTAAGCTAACCCAATTGTGTCCGAAACTGAGCATCAATTACCGCGCCGCAGGTCTCTTTGAATATTTTACTTTAGTAGGTCATGTCATTGCTAAAACAAGTACCTGCTTACGTTATTTTATCGGATATTACCTACTGTATATTTTCTGTGGTGAAGTGGCAATTTTTGTGGGACTTGTTACAGCGACTAGTCGTAGATTTTGCGCTGGCATTTCTGCGACAAACGGCGAGAGCGTGCGACTCTGGTAGCCTGTCGTTGCGACTTTTTAAATCAACGCTCGCCGTTCGTTGCCTTCGTGCCGTTGCCTTCGTGCATTGACAAAGTACGAAATAAAATAATCGTACGTAAATAAGAATAAGAAATAAGAAAAATGTTAGCCAGCAAGCCTGCAAACAGTAAGACCTCGCGAGAACTTTTTTGCGACAATCAATGTTTTATCTCGACAACCTCTTGACTGATTTTACCCATATTCGAAATTCTTGATTAAAATTATCAAAATCGGCCGGTAAATGGCGCTGCACGAAATTTCCTCCTTTTTAAGGGAAATGCCCCCCAACCTAAAATCCGGACGACAAAAAAACCAATGACATTTTTGAACCTGTATACCTACCAAGTTTTGCCGAGATAAGTTGAGAAATGCGACCTGTACGCGAGTACTAGCATACAAACAAACAAACATCCGGACAGATGAAAGCAAATTTGGCCAGTCGTTGCATAGACGCTTCGCTGGCTTGGTCAAATAAGTAAGTAATAGACTAAATAACACTGACTCGTTAAGAACCCACTATAAAAGTTAGGTAATTCGACGGCGACCATACAATCTAGGCATTATAAGTACCTACCTACTCGTATCAGTAAGTATCGCCACCGCATTTAGGACCGGGGCGCGTCGGCCCGTCGCAATTAATTTTACCCGACTGTCTAAGAAAGAGGTTAATGTTTTTTCGGGTGAATTATGTACGTTTGTCCGTTTCTCCTGCAACTTAAACGGCTTGATTTAGCATTAAAGAAATTCGTGTTTCATTAGAAATACGAATTTACTTCATGAGAAACATGAATTATTAAAACTACATGAACACATGAGCAACTACGTGGATTAGTTTTAGATTACTAAAACTCATTGCCTCCAACGAAAAGCCTTTTCTATAGTCGCACTTTTTGGAGATCCAATTAAAGTTTTTCGATTAAATAAACGGGTTGATTAGTTTCACCCTTGTCAATAAATCTTTGCTCATTCAGGACTATAAATAAGACAAGATGTTGCCCGCGGTTTCACTTACGTGATGATGAAAAACAGCGATTATGAAAATACGCTTATGTGTTAATCCAGGGCATAAGCTCTCATAGTCTCTATTGCAAATTTTATCAAAATTAGTTCAGTAGTTCCGCAGATACGAGGTAAAAAACATTCACACGCATATATGTATTCGCATTTATAATATTAAGCAAGAAATAGGATACTTAGTTATTTTATTATTTGTTGTATGTTATTTTCAGTTGAGTTATTTAGTTTTTTTTTGTTTTTTTTTTATATGTAATTGAGTGACGAGACGAGCAAATCTCTCGCCTGATGTTAAACGTCACGTTTGCCCATAACAGGTCTGCACCACCCAGAATTTTGAACTCGCAGATAGTTAGTTATGTATTTTATTCTTCCCTATTAGTATTATTATATATTTATATATATATTTTTTTTATACGTTTTAGTATATTATATTTTCGGAAATGTAGGTAGTTTTAGTAGTTGAATGTATTTTTAAGTATTTATTATTATTTTTTATGTAGGTTTATATGAGTATTCTTTAATATTGCACACCCCGTTTTTATATTTTTTATCTATCCTCTCCATCCTAAGGTTGCCTGGAAGAGATCGCTTTTAGCGATAAGGCCGCCAGTTGTCGCACTAGTTTTAGGTGCTATAATCCTTTTGTTTGTAGGTAATTTATGGTGTGAACAATAAAGAGTTTATCTACCTATCTATCTATCTAGTTAGTGTGCCGCTTGTGTTGTGTGTTTAGTTACTGTTATCTTGCGAATTTCCGTATTCCAGTTCGTTTATAACCGACTTCAAAAAAGGAGGAGGTTATCAATTCGTCTGTATGTTTTTTTTTTTATGTTTGTTACCTCATAACTTTTGACTGGGTGAATCGATTTTGATGATTCTTTTTTTTATTAGAAAGCTGACGCTTCCCATTTGGTCCCATTTCAATTTAGTCCAGTTCTGATAATGGTATCCATGAGAAAACCATATAAGTCTTAAATTTGCATTAAGTACGTGCGCGACAAATAGATGAATAACTCAATAGTCGGTCTTTTGAAGTCGGTTCTTGTTTTTTGTTTTGTAAAAATAATGTTCTTGTGTAGAGGTAGGTACCTATATTCGCCTAAAAACTCAATTCATAAATTATTTCATTTGGAATGATTTCGCCCAAATTTTCAAAGGCGGCCGGTTTATGTACGAGTTTTAATAGCGCAAACAGACTGAAAATCTTGTGTGGAGGAACATAAATCAATGTTCAAAATCCACATTATGGTGCTTCTGTAAATATGTAAATCTTGTTTCACCGCGAAACTAAACTTGCTGACATTTACAACTTTATTGTAGTCAATTTATAAGTTCGTAGGAATTTTCTAGTTTTTAAATAGATTAACTCTTCGTTGTTTACCATAAATTACAAACCTTTGGTTTTATCCTTTTTCTAGGATAAAAAGAAAAATAAACTATAGCTAAATTCTAAGGGATGTGACAAACACAAGCTTTCCTTGATGCTTACACTACTAATTAAAAATAACAATGTATACTTAATTCGTTGCCAACTTTCATCGAGATCGGTTCAGTGACGTTATCGTGAAAAAGTATAATAACAATTAGACATTTAGGTACTTTTACATAAACATAGACTTGTAAAAAATTGCGCGAAATGTACGAAATTTCGTAACGAATAAATTGAAAAGATATTTATGGAATCCTTTCAGATAACTAAAAAAGGAATGTTTTCTAATACGTAATTTTACCTACAGGTATATTAAGTAATTAGCAAAGAACAGTAAAGTAGTCAACATAAAGTAGACAAATAGCGTCGATGTAAATGAGACAAATTTTACGCAAGTTATTATTGATTGGAGAGAGCCGGCGGCGCAGCGGGCGGGCGGGCGGCGCGCGGCCGAGTGGCGCCGCCGCCCTCCGCTGCGCCGAGCGCCGCCGCCCTACAGCTGTCAATTTGCGCGCAACAACAAACGGGACACTTGTGCCGAATTAACTTCGTTTACTTATCGTTCCACCTGAGCGCCAGGGCCGCTAACGAGGTGAAAGCCCTCTGTCCGCCGATACCGACGCGCATCCTATTTCCGTGCACGTGACTATCGCGCCCGTCTGACTACGCGGAGTGGCCGCCGGCTCCTAGCTTAGTTTTACGATATCGTCGATTGAAGCTTTGATGAAAGAATAAACGGCCGTCGAATGTAAGAATGAGAGTTCAGGGACCGGCCCGCGACAGACGAATCCCGATCGTACCGCCGCGTCACACGAACTGGAATAGAATAGCGTGTAACGAGCGTGGAATTAAAGGATAAACAAATGAAGTTGGAGGCGGGCGCCATAATAATGAAACAGCAGTCCGCACCAGGAGGTGTCGCACGGCAGACACGGGCGGCGTGACCCGAGCGGGCGGCGCGATCGGCCGCGGCGCGGCGCATCCCCGCAACTGGGGCATATCAATAAGCGTGGCCCAGTGACCTGGCGCGAGCGGTACCGCAGCCGGCGACGGCGGCGGCAGCGGTGCACAGTGGCCATGTCGAGCAAGTCGGGCGCGTCGGGCAGCGTGCGCTCGTGCGCCGGCTCCGTGCGGCTGGGCACGGCCTCGGGCCACGAGGTGGTGCTGGACGCGCTGTACGAGCGCAAGCGGGACAACAAGAGCGTGCGCGTGCTCACCGTGCTCATCTACGTGTTCTGCGTCTCGCTCGCGGCCATCATGCTCTCCCTCTACTACGTCTTCTTCTGGGAGCCCAAGGACGCGCCTTACGCGCAGCGCAAGGTCTTGCACACAGTAGAGAAGCCAACCACCACCACGCCAATGCCCACATGCTTTATGCCCCACACCGGTAGGTCACTCGACCGACTCACGCTTATAACTCCTTCTAAAGCTGATTTACAACTGTAAACATTGACCGAGCAGTTGGTACCACATTAGAATGATACGTAACCAGTACGAAAACGTACGAATGTTTACCTACCTACAAGTATCGGTAGCGTTTTGCACTCACCGTCCGCACGACGCTCAACTAGTGAGCTTTTTGAACTGTTGAGAGACTACACTTGGATAAAGTGAGCACGATTTTGATTAATGTTAGAAAGTAGAAGCGTCACTAACTATGGTCACTAAACTTGACCAATCTTCAATACTATCTTTTCTGGCTTTTCATATAGAAAATTAAAAGTAGATTGAAGTCGGGAATTCTTTACCCAGAAATGATACAAAGGGTTGTTAAGTTAAAAATAAATAAGTACTGGTAACTCGTAAATAACCCTTTTGTAAGCAAACAAAGAAATA
Source organism: Alcis repandata (assembly GCA_949125135.1). Taxonomy (NCBI): domain Eukaryota; kingdom Metazoa; phylum Arthropoda; class Insecta; order Lepidoptera; family Geometridae; genus Alcis; species Alcis repandata. The sequence continues at coordinate 7,379,461 of OX421242.1, read as the reverse complement.
GTATAGGGAGCGACAGCTGATTCGTATCAGGGACTTATCAAGGCGTATTACTTAATTACAGCAAACATTTTCAGTATGTCGTTACTTATCTAACCCAAGTACATTTAAAATATCTATATATGTATATAAAAATGTTATGTTGGTTTGTGTACGCTTCAAAAACTCAAAAAGTTCTGCACCGATCGAGCTGAAATTTTAGCATGATATTATAATCCGCATCAAGGATTGTTTTCATCTATTTTTTTTTGGTTTTTTTTTATCAATCACAATGTGACACAGCGAAGCGTGGCAGGGAACAGCTAGTTTATTATAATTTTCAAAAATCAAAATCATTTTATTCAGCTTGTGGACCTGGGTTACAAAGCTGTTAGGGTGAATTATAAATATCTCCAGACCCCGCCTGTCAGTGTACAAGCGGGTACTTAAATTACTAATTACAGATTAAAATTTAAAAATGAACATTACAAAACTGAAATAAATAATAATAGGTACATGTCAGAGTTATAATAATATTATTATTATTAATAGTCAGATAGATATTTCATAATGATTATGTAGATTGAGAAACTTAAATGTCATGTCATGACATAATATGTCATGTCATGACATTATGTCATGTGTGTTATGACATATTGATAAGATTCCAAGGAGTAGTATTATACATATAACTAACTGGCTTCTCAATGTTTTCATCTTGCGGTAGATACCTATTCAAAGATTAATCCATTCAGATTTGTGTGACACCATCTGTTGCTCATTAAACGCATGTTTTCGATTGAAGATAAGATATTTCGGTTATTAAAAACAATTGATTATTGTGATATATGTAATTCGATAAATAAGTGCAATATAGCAAGTGAGTTTGCACAAGTTTAAACAAGGTGATAAGTAGGTACGGCCAGCTGTCGATCGATCGACCACCCATGATTATTCGAGAACCTTCCTATTTTTGAGCAACAACAAGATTTTATAGATTCGCGCATCTTATAAACACTTAACTTTAACGGCGCGATAAAGAGTTCTATTTAAAGATTATTAACGAACCAAGCAGGTACTTAGTACCTTTTGCTACAGTGATTTCTTTATGATTTATGTTTTAACATTTTTAAGTTTCCTAGATGTCAAAGCACTTGTACATAACAAGTTCTCAGAAACATCTAGTAAAAAATTAGCCTCTTTTGAGCAGTGAGGGAAAAAGAAAATTTTGCCTAAAGCATAGAAGCAATAATCAGTTTCAGAACCTTGGGGCAATCGCGTAGACTTTTTTTTCAATTTCCATGACCTCCAAAACAAAGATTTACAACCAGTACTCTTCTAAGGCACTTAATAACGAGCTCTTTGCTATAAAACAGGTAGGTGCGGTATAATGGCTACATATTTCTTAGCCATCAATAAATTACGGTTTCATAAAAAACCCGTAAAATCGAGTGTAACACGAATTGCAAATGATTCAGCCGGTGGAAGATCGACGCCGACGGGCGCCTCAGGAGTGCTCTAAATATAGCGTAGGTAGCGCGGTAACCAGCTCTCTGAGATTCAGTTATCACGGTAACTCAGACTTTGTTTAATAAATCAGATTGACGATTTGACTGCATTGTTTTTAACCGCATCTTAAAACGCTCACGAAACAGCGCAGCACAGTTTTGCAATCGATTGGATCCGACATTGTATTTTGTTAAACGTGCTTAAAGACTGTAAGACGTTTCAGTTTTCTGTTTTCAATCTATACTGACACCTAACTAATTTAAAATCAAATCATCTTTAAAATCGGATCAGGCGGAGTTGCGGACAAACTGCGGTACCAATAACGTGCTTTGAATCAACATTCAATCAGAGTGCCCGGAATAGCGCACTGCGCAATCCAAAGCAATGTGCATTTCAGATTACCAGACACATAATGCGAATAGTTCCTAGAACTCAAGTACGTTGGTAATTGAATAGAAGTTTAACATGCACTGAGTTGGTGGTTAACCCATTGGTACCAGCGTTTCATAAAGTAGGTCGTGAACTTTCAGGGGTCGAGAAGTTGAGAGTTCGTAGCCCAGTTTTAGCTTTGGTGGAACCGTCTTGCGGATTTCTACTTTTATAAACGGTGTTATAATAACATAATTGGAGGTATAAATATATTTTCTTTTTATTACATAGAAAAATGTTTTTAAGGGCCGATTTTTCAATCCTCTAATAAACAGCCAGACAGCATTTATTCGACCAATAGCAAAATATTGAATTTTTCAATTCTCAGATAGGGTTTATTGAACGAATAACTCTACTATCTGAGGAATAAATGTATCTGTCATTTGAACGGCCAGATAACCGGTTATTCTACAGAATAAACATTGCATTCAATGACAGTTGTGTGTCGTTTGTCAAAAAAACGGTTTCTTTTTAGCTTTGAGGTTACAAAATAATTAGTTTTTTTCTCGAATTTGTATTTATTACAAAGAAAAAGTGTTATTATGGATATTTTTGACGGAATTGACGATTTGGCTATTGAAGAAGATGTTCTTATTAATGAATTTTTCCACTAAACTCACTAAAAATTTAATTTCAGTCGAGTTGAAATTAGCCAAACGTTCTCTTTTCTTCGCTTCCATTGTAATTATTAATTTTTATTTGCAAATTAGCTTCTTGTTCTACCGAAAATAACACCCCTCAAATGAAGCAAAACACAACCATAACCTAAAACCACTTGTGTCAGAAGTGACAATTGCCCGTCCTGCTCTAACGCGTATACATTTAATATATTTGTTTCACTTGTCTGAAGTTAGCGTTGCCAGAGTGTCAGTTAGCTATTCATGGTATAAATGACTATTGAAAAATAGAGAAACGTTTATGAGACGGATAAACAGCTTAATAAATTTATTCCCTTGGTAGTTATTAGGCGATTTATTAGAGGATTGAAAAATCAGCCCTAAGTGGATCACAGACACGATATAAATGAATAGCAATGTAAGACGAAACTTCTTGTTTTAGTTTACCTTACTCATACAAAATACACAAGTTAAACAAGAAAAATTAAAATGTATGTGTGTAATGTGTGTATGTACCACACCTACATTTTAATTTTTTTTTTGTTTCATTTATATTTTTTTAATACATCGAAACTTTATGCGCGTTAATTTGTTCTGAGTTTTTAGTATGTACTTGTGGAGTGTGGACACTGCACTAGTAGATCTCTTTAACACAGGGCAACATTGTATAATTCAAATGATGATTTGAAAATGATAGACGGATAAATTAGTTTAGTTTGTACAAATATTTAAAAATTGCGCATGTTTTAAGCGAGTAGTGTACAAATGTAAATAAATCTGTGTATCGTCATAGGTGCCGTAAAATGTCGGGCTCAAGCGGAGATTACCCCAATAGATCCCGCATCCGGTCGCACCACCAAGACCGCACACCAGGATGACGAAGCGAACCTCACATCAAAATACAGCTAAAAAATGAATTTTTATTAGTTTACTAGCTGCCCTAGGTTTTTACTTTTAAACCTTCCCTGAACTTTTACAAATATTTCAAGATCAAAATTAGCGAAATCGGTCCGGCCGTTCTCGAGTTATGGCCAGACAAACGAACAGCGTTTAATATATATATATATATATATATATATATATATATATATAAAAATGAAACCCGTTTTCCTTGATCACGGCATCACGCGTGAATGGCTGGACCGATTTCACTAATTCTTTTTTTGTTGTATTTGTTATTATTAGGAGAAGGTTCTTACGGAAAAAAAAATTAAGAAAATCTCTCAGAAATATTGAAAAACCCTAAAAACAGCCCTTTTCTTTTTCCCATACAAATGTATGGCAGTACGAAGTCTGCCGGGTCAGCTAGTTTTTATATATAAGAAGATAAGAAGAAAGATTACAAAGCGCGGTTAGGAAACTTTGAAACAGCGAATGGAAACACTTTATCTCGGTCCTTACGCTTTTTTCCGACTTGGATGTCTTTTTTTTCGCCAAAAAAAAATGTTTTAATGTGATTTACAGGTAGAGTCTATGGATGGTAAATGGTAATCTATGAGTTAAAGTTAATGAATTTTAACTGCCCAACCGAGCTCTCTGGTATCGCAGATATTCTAAATGACTCACTTTTGTAAACCTTCCCAGATTATAAATAAACAGTGCGAATAAATATCCTCCTTTACTTATTGGACAAGGTCGACGTGCGATCTTTCAACTCACAAAAGATAGCACTGGGAATAACAAACTAACAAACTATATTTCAAATGTAAACGTTTTAGATAAATCTACGGATTGCCACTCAAAACTGTTTATCTAAACGAATTTAGAATGGGATCGTAAAAAGGTAGAAGCTGGGAACTGCGATTTGCGATAACATAATTACAGATATAGGCGATATATCATTATAAGTAAAATAATGAGACAGAAAGTGACGTAGATCGCTAGACTAATCAGAACAATATCGGTAATCTAATAAATCATAAGCATTTAATCTTTCAAAGATTATAGTGTAAATAATAATACGTATTACGTATGCGATACGAAGTATGTTATGTTCTGCAGGAGGAGGCGATAGCGGAGTGAAGGCGGTAGTGGCCCCTGCCCCGAGAGACGACACGACCGTCCCCACCAGCCCCACCGAGGAGGACACCACCACAGACTCACTGCCGGAGTCCACCACCGACAACACTTTCACGTCAGAGACTTACAACAGCACCTACGATAGCGGCACCAACGGCACCGACATAACATGACCCATGCTTGGTCTCTTAGAGAAAACTAGTATCCATAGTTAAGTAGTTATTTTTCATGTTTTGTAATGTAGGGATAATGTATTCTGGAACAATTGGTACCAATTGTTATTGATACTTTGAAGAGTTCGGTGTTTTAGTGCGATGCTAACACACGTTTGACTCGCGGTACTTGAATTGTTGCAGACGCGTTTAATCGATGCACGCATGTGGGTGCATCGCTGCTAAAAACGCCGAACTGCTCCGACGTAAAACAGTGTCTGTTGTCTGTTAAAATGGAGCGATGTAAAGACGCAGCGGCACTTATTGCCAGCGCCGGCCCTGGTGTAGAACGAGTGGTCGCTCAAAGTGGCAAGGGGCGCCAAATGCAAAAAAATTATTCGTTTTTTTTTATGTTAGATGGGTTGAAGCGGGAGCGAAGAGCTAAGACCGGCGCTGCCTATTTCGTCTTATGTATGGATGCCCACGCGCATTCGCTACGGTGAAAACGCTTGTGAACATAGGATCTGTTCCAATTATGATTTGGGAAAGGATGCAGAAGTTGCAGTGTGATTTAACTGCAACAAATTGAAGCTCCGTAATTATTTTCCATAATTAAAGCTGCTTTGATCCAAATTATTTTTACTTCGACAAAATAACACCTACCCTTATTTTCAGTAGCTATCTTTACCCATACTGTATTAGTTAAGTCATACATAAATTTAAGTCCATATTTATACCCTGTGTTAGACTTAGTTTAATCAATGATACTTTCCCAGTTAGATGAAACCATTCCTTCTGTAGGTAGATCAATTTAAAAAACTGCTTACAGTAAAATCATTAGTTACTTACTCAACTCGTTAACATGTTTGTAGACGATTGCAATATGTACTTACTTACGGTGTCTCTTTTTTTAATAGTTGGACATTTAAAAAGAAACAGTTGACAATCCGGAAATTTTTTACCAATGTTACCAGTTACACCTTTGAATGTCCTCGCTGGTGAATCTAATTTCCGATATATTGACTTATAATACATGGTTAATTAGTTAGACGTCCAAAAAGAAGCAGACCGTTTATAATACTGATCTCATAATTTATCGAATATAAGGCCTACTTCGTCTTTATATATTTTAGATTTAAATGTACCTACTAACACATTACTTGTCTTTTAGGGATAAGGCTTGTTGTACAGTGATCATTAAGTCAATTTACCAGATGTTAATGAAAACTGATGTAGCAACATTTCACTTTGCCCCACCAGGGGGCAAACTTGGTGGGGCAAAGTGGAACTATTCGTCTCGCTTTAAATGTGTTACTAGATTATAGTATATAGGGTTCAAAGGGTATGCTAAGCCGAAAAGGGCTCATAGTACTCGTCGTTATGAACAACTTTTACTACGGGACCAACCCGAAATACGTGAAAAAAATTGCTATTCCATAGAAAAATGTCAACGACACTCGACAAAATGTATGGAACAGCTGATTTTTTTTCGCGAATTCGGAGTTGGTCCCTTAGTAAGTTGTTCATAATGATGAGTACTATGAGCCCTTTTTGGCTTAGCATACCCTTTATGAATAACCCTGTAGAATGTGTTCGATCGGCTGTACGAAAGGAAGCAATCGTACAGGTCCGTCCAAGTCCAATAAAGTATATGAGAAGTACACATACTACTCTGACTCCACCCTCATTTGTATTGTATAAACATAATGGGTAATAACGTATGCTTTTTGATTTTTAGCATTGGTATGATGTGTATGAAAGGTAACAAATGTATTCAACTACTCGATTCATTTCGAAACGTATGGTTGTTGCAATTAACGATCGTGAGGCTTTTGTTTATTTATAAGGGTGTCACCACCGATGGATAATCGATAATCGATCCATAATCGATGAATTGTCGATCAATAGCCTCTATTCTATCGATCGTGTGGAACAGTCGGCGTCGATCGAGAGGTGCTACAACACCAATCAACCAATCATCGTTCGATTGGTGTAGTAACACTTATCTCACGCAAATATCATCACATAATAAATTACTGAGGATATTTCCACGCCTATCAATAGATCATCGACCGTTTGATGGTAGATCAATGGCATCGATCGATCGGTGTGGCAACACCTTAAGTATTTATTATGCGATGATGTGTGTGTGCAAGAGATTCGGCAACATAGACATGGACTAGAATGTCACTGACCAAGTCACGATGCGGTATATGGGTATTATAGCATGGTCAAAGAATGCACTGCACGTTCACCATATACATTATACATAGATATATCAAGGCGTACTTTACTTGCAACAACAATACGTATGCCAAACCGCGCGGCAAAATATAACACCATAGTTAGCTCGACTCTGCAACACAAACAAGAGCGGCGCAGTATGATAGGGCCGCGGGAAATTGAACCCTTCTCCGTTTACCGTAGGATTAAAATCGCTCCGCCTCCGTGTTCTAAAGCAGCAGAGGCGCCGCGAGTGGCTCGGAACCATTTTTAACCGAGAAGAGTTTACTTTGCCACAGTCGCTTTTACGCTACGTTTTCGACGAGCGTTGCCTTTGAATGTTCCTTAATCACGTTACGTAATAAGTACTTGTTGTAGTAATTAATCATTTTATACAGAATTACTGCCATTAGGCTCACTTACAGAAATAATTAACGTAAAGAACCTTGTTTGAATGGATAGTCGGTTCTTTTGGTCCACTGTCTAAAATTATAAAAATAGTTTCATCTCTTTTCGTATCAATATGTCAGAAAAAGATGGTAATATTTTAGAGCTGTCAAATTTAGCGTAATTAGTTATTAGTGCTGCTGATTTAATTTTACTGTTGGCTCCTCTGTATGTTATTTAATAAAAAATATCTTACTCCGTTAATTGTTTTAACATATCTGATTTGACCTTTTTAGATGACATTTCATGGTGGTATGTTGGCTTGAGTATATCTCTTATTGTATAATTATACATACTTTGTCAAAAAAGTGTTGGTAATTTTATTTTAATATTACGACCTACGTACCAACGAACTTTCAGTTTTGCCGCATTTTCCGGAAATAAAGATAACCCTGTCTTTTTAACTACAACTTAGCCGCTATAACTATTCGAAACGAATGCAAGCTCAAAAAATACATTGATTCAATAGTAATTTATTAAACTACACCAACTATAAAACTAGGTACATATTTACAATAGTAGGAATTAACGAATCTTCTTTTATAAATGAATGAATATACACATTTATCTGGACTAGATATGGATGAGCATACTGCACCCGTATTAGAGTATACAGCCACAAAGAAAGTTGTAACTTTATACTAAAGCTGTTTAAAGAGTGTCACAGATGTGTAAGGCCCGCTTGGGGTGTGCATTTCCTGCCAGCATCTACCCAAGAAATCAATTCCTTGAAATACCGGACCGACGCTCTGGGCTGCTGCCACAATTGCTTCAGCGGCATAGATGGCAATTTTAAAGACTTGTAAATCTAGAGGGTTGGCTACATCTACATAACAAATAACAGACACTCACTGTGAATCTTTATTGTTCAATTCTTCAGGCGTCAGCTCTGGGTACAATCTAGTCACTTGTAGTCTTGACTTCACTCACTGATATCCTTTCTCTGGCCGTTATTTGAACCGGCACTCTGGTCTTGAAATAGCACTTTGGCCATCGTTTGCCTCATTCTTGTCGTAAGTTCGTAAGGCCAAGTGGCTAGCCGAGCTACTATCTTTCAGGCTGCCTCACGGTCTCTGGCAAGTTATTCTGGTCACCTTTCTCTCCATATGTGGTAGGACTCCAGTGGTCACATGTGATCTTCAGTGACGAACATGTGCACGGACTAAAGGGGCGAGAGTCTCGCGGCTCTGACAAGTTACTCAGGTTATTTATGGTGATACTCTTATCATCCGTCGTGTTCTTACTGTAGCTGTCTGTCTGGCCCTTTATTCACACTCTGTCCGTGGTAGTACGTCAGTGATCACTTGTGATCTCCCGCGACGAATATGTGAACGGCTGGTCGGCGTGCAGCGAGCTCCTCTGATGTTACACTGGTCGTTTAACGTTACTCTTTATATCTTTTTTCTTATTATCCTTCACTGTGCCTGTCCGTGGCATAAAAAAGGTAAGGTAAGGTCGTCGCTTGTCTTCAGTGACGAACATGTGCACGGACTGGTCGGCGCGCGCTGTCTGACATGTCACTCTGGCCATTTATAGTAATACACTTTTCTTATCTTGTCTCTTGTCATCCCTCATGTTCACACTGTGTCCGTCTGTGGTCGTCACTTGTGGTGGTAGGCCGGTAGTCTGGTCGTCACTTGTCTCCAGTGACGAACATGTGCACAGCCTGGTCGGCACGCGCCAGCCTGGCGGCGCGCGAGGCTCCGAGCAGCGCCCCGGCACGAGGAAGATCATATTTACAGTATAGCACCGTCACACTCATGTTGCATTCGCTGCCTCCGTATTTGTTCTGGTTTACCTCCTGATAAAAACAAAAAGAAATATTGAATTAGAAATATTGAGCAATGGTACGATGACATCGACGGTAGTCTGAAAGACTAGATGATAGCAGCCTGAGATCGTGAAAAGTGGAGGGAGGGTAAGGAGGAATTTGCAATGCACTGGGGCACTAATGGCTCAATGTAATATATTAAAAATTATATATTTTTTTTAAATAAGCTTTTGTTGCATCGGAGTTACACAGGTATACCAAATTTGAGCTCAATCGGACATAGGGATGTTGTTGCAAATTCAGTTTTAAGGTTTGACCTAAACTAACTAGTACTTACTTAAAAAGAAAAAAAAAGAAGCAAAGAAATTTTAAGAAAAGTATAAAAAGGTAGTAGGTATAAGGTACCTGCATAAGATTGCACATTTCCGAGAAGAAATGCGGGTAGGTCGGCGGCTGGTAGAAGATGACGTGTCGGATGCCCTTGATGCGGAGCCGCCGGAAGAAGTGCACGCGCTCCGAGTACAGCAGGAAGTGGGCCTCGCTGTGGAAGAACATGTCTCGCGCTCGCGCTACTTTGCCGTCCTGGAGACAAATACAAGACAAGTTACAAGACAAGACAAACAAGAGATAAGACAATACAAGACAAGACAATACAAGACAAAACAAGACCGAGACAAGTTTACTGGATCAGATATAGTCAAATGTCTCAGTTTTGTATGTGTCTTATGTATGAAGTCATAAGTCATAAGTAAGAATAACAGAAAGAGTAGGTTGGTAGGGGCTAAGGCAGTTCATATCATGAGCTGAAGCGACCAATTTTGATGAGACAGTATTGCTTGGAAAAGTAAATCTGATCTACATTTTCACCTGTTCTATTTTTCAACATATCAGTTTTGTGTTTTATTAAAAAAACGGACGATAAGGATATAGGGATTATAGGGTGTCACAAGATGACAATTCGAGTCCTGCGAACAACGTGTGGATCTATTGACCCACAAGTACTTATATTATGTCTGCATGTACGCTTAAAATCTAAAAGATTAAAATATTGTATTACAGCAAAAACTTTGCGATAGAGTAAGGTACAATCTCATTAATGACTAAATACAAAGGCATTATAATTTATATTACCATTATTATTTTTGGACAAGTACTTACAAATTGTATGTTAAACTTATAAACTAACGAAATATTATTTACATATGTAAACTCTTTTCAAACTGACATTAAGTCTAGACAAAAATTAAAAAAATACCTAAAAAAGGTCCCTGAAAAGCTCGGGGGAACATAGGTGGAGGAGGTCGGAAAAAAAAAAAAAAAAAAAAAAGATGACAATTCTAAATGAACCACTGATACTATAATAATAAAAAATAGCTATTCATTTTGCATTGGAGCACATTACTGATTTAGCTGTGCCCGGACGTATTCATCCGCGCGGTGATGAACAAAGGTGATGGTAAAAAGTAATCACCTTAGAATATTCGCAAATCTGCACAAAGCCAATATCCTCCTTCTTGAAGTAGTTCCTCAGCCGCACGTAGTCGAAGTAGCTCGGCACGTACAGCAGCGTGTGGCTCATCAGCGGCTCGCGCTGCCGGGGCAGCAGCTCCTTCAGGAAGTACTCGAAGCGGGCCTCCACGGCCTGCAGGGGGCTCGGGGCTTTAAACCTGGAAGGGGAAGAAATTATAAGTATAAAGAGTAAGGGTCGCGCAAGAGACAAGCGTTCGCGTGGATATAAACGGAGGAAATACTATTTCTCCTCGCCGCGTGCTAGCCCTACAGCTATTACAAAAACTAAAACAGCGCTAAAAAACGCTTAAAACTAAAGCAAATACTGGCGATCTTATTGCTAACAGCGATCTCTTCCAGGTGACCTTAGATGAAAAGTACACAAGAAAAGAAAAATATAGGAATAGAGCTAGTTTGCCTATTTAAAATTTAAGTTTTACATTTGTTTTATATTCATAAACCTGCGAGGCAGAGCAGTATGAAGATCACGAAAGCCCAGGTACGAAGTTTCAAGCATCAGCTAGTTCTAAATAAATAAATAACGTTTCACACTCATAGCTCCCCACTAGGATTCCCTGTGGGGATGCCATGGACACACAAAGACAAGAAAAACTAACTCGCAGACCCCAGAACAGATATTTAAATTCATCATTCAAACAATTACCCGCCCGGGAATCGAACCTAGGACCTCTTGCTCATAAAGCGGACGTATTACCACTGAGCCAAACAGGTCATAAAAGGGGAAAAGCTGGTAAAAAAATGCTAGCTAACCGCGGTGCGTAACTATCTTACAAAACTTCTTACAATAAACTAGTTATTACCTGTGGAAGATCATGGGCACTTGTACCAGGACCTGCTGAATGGTGCCCGTGTCCACGGGGTTCTCCACGAGGACCTTCCCCGCGTAGTTCTGGCACTTCCGGTTCAACACCGACTTGATCTCTGGCAGTTGCACTGACGAGAAAACCAGGGTTTGTCTGGAAGTACAAAATATGCTCAGGAAATGGCTGTGAGGTGATTGATTGTAGTGGTAGGGCTCTTTTGCTGAGCCCGCCTGGGGAAGGACCACACCTTTGCCAGTTATTCCACCGCCAAGCAGTAATGTGCAAACATTACTATGTTCTGGTTGGAAGGGCATTGTTTCCAGTGAAATTACAGGGCAAATAGGAGATTAAACAACTTGTATAGACAGATTCACGTAAAAAGAACTGTGGCTGTCAAGCTGCGCAGTAGGCGATTTATGGGTCTATTTGGTGGTTTGAGGTGAGGCGCGGGGCGGGCGGGTCACGCGCTGCATGCATAACAGTGCGCCATTGGTTCGTCAGTCGCGTCAGTCTCAAATTACCATCGCGCACAAAAGTTTTTAGTTAAAATGGTTTTACATAGAAATATGTTACATGAAATATGTATACGATATTTTACTACATTCTTTCAGAAAAAAAATTAAAATAGTAATATAAAAAATTTGAAATGTTGTCAATTAGATTTAACATTCTATACTGAATCAAACATGTTTTTAATTTTATTTAGTGATATTCTATGGAATATATATTTTTCAATCTAAACCTACTAATAACCAATATACGAAGCCGCGAGCGAAAGTTTAGTTCAAACGTTCTCCCAGAGTTCTTTTTACGTGAATCTGTCTATATCTCAGGGTGACGAGCGTAGTGCTGTGCCACGCAGGGTCTTGAATTCTGCGAGTTCAAAATTCTGGGTGGCGCAGACCTGTTATGGGCAAACGTGACGTTTAACATCAGGCGAGCGATTTGCTCGTCTCGTCACTCAATTACATTAAAAAAAAGGTTGTTATTTATAGTTCTAAAAACGTAACATCATAAATATTTACATGCAATGGACGTACATAAAAGGAAAATGGATTCCATGCAAAGCAGGGATTCAATTGATGTGATTCCATTGATGCCAAATTTTGTATGTCAAAGTTCATAAACATAACGAGGATATTAACGAAAGTACTTCGACAGTAATAAGTTTGAGAAGAAAATCTCAATTTTATGCTTTTTTTTTTTTAAATAATCAAATTTTCTCACCTATAGTATCTCGCCCAGCCATTGACTGCCCACGAGCGGACCCTGGAGAAGTCAGTGCCATGCATCTTCTTAGGCTGCAGATGGAAGTGATCTAACACATGCAGCAGATGGTCCCAGTTCTGCATGAAGAACACATCAGTCTGGTCGAGGATCAGGAGCTCGATGGACGCTAAGAAGTCGAAGTCGCGGTCTTCTTCGCCCTCCGCCCCTACTATCATACGCAGCCCGAGCGGCGACGCTACTATGATGTCCGATGAATAAAACTCGGTGTATAGCTGGAAAAATGCAATCAAATGAGTTTATTATATTAGGAAAAATAATGAATGAGAATATAATGAAGATCGGACCATAATTTTCAGAATATGATTTAAAATTCCTGCAACTTGATTTTTTCCACGAATTATGAACCAAATAAGGAGAAAATCACAGAAAACATATCTTTGAAACCGTTTGATTATCAAGAAAATAAAACCTAACATTGCTACACCAAGATTACAAACATGGAGTAATTACAAAAACCTGTTTTCTTTTTTTCATAGTGCACTAGCTGACCCGTGCCCACTTCGTTGGGCATAATGTTAATTAAACCCGAAACCATCGCGCGCCGTCCGGACCGTTTTTTCTCCGATTCACTTTGCAAAACGGACTACCACGTAAAAGCCTTTATTTTTCGGTTTTTTATATAACCTATGACACTCAGCAATAATGTAACTTTCTATTGGTGAAATAATTTTTAAAATCGGTTCAGTAGATCCCGAGATTACCCCTTACAATTTAACAAATATACAAACACACAAACTTTACTTCTTTATAATATTAGTATAGAAGTATAGATTTACCTTAAGAGTTTTTTTAGTAACAGTCATTCCCAGTCTGAAAGTGTCATCTGTATTTCCAGTAAATGTGAGCTCATAGTCCTCTGGCTTTGGGTTCTTTCTCGGCATCATCAGCTCTCCACCAGTGAAGTCCTCTTCAAACCTCTTTTTGTTCAACACTTGCCCAGCTTCTTTAGGCACTAAAATATCGATTATAGTTTTGACAACTCTGTAGGCTGCGTTTTTGAATGGGACCATTATTAAAACCTGGAATACAAAAACAGGGTTTACTTTATTTGACTCTTAATTCCTTCCTTTATTTTATTTGTAGTTAAAAGTGATATTATAAGGTGTCATTGACTGACAGGGTACCATATTAATAGTACAATGTTATGGACTCAAATGAGGGTAGTTTCGGAAAATGTAAATTTTAGAAATTTTAAACCATAAACTCAAACTAGCTTGCTATGTATTGAAGTGTTGAGTCTAAGAGTTTTATAAATGTAGATATTCTTGTTACCTTTGGCCTGACAAGGCCTTGATCTCTATAATCATCAGTCAAGTCATTCTTCTTAGCCAGCTTTGCATTGTGGTGCAGTATTTTCATTCTGCTTTTGAGCATATGATTTATAACATGGAGACAATAGGTATACCGAATCTCTTCAGCATTTGTGAAAGTTCTCTCAGGGTAATATAGGTCTTGATAATTGTTCATGACAGAGAACAACTCTTTTTGTAACGGAGTGAATACTTCAGTCAGTTCAAGATCTTTTTTAATTAAATTTGTTTTATTTGCTGATACAACATTACCTTGAATTTGAGATTTTATACACAGCTTATTAAAGTCTGTATTGTGAAACAAATGTGGTGCAGTACCAATCGCTGCAAATGTTTTTTCTTCGAGAATTGTTATTTTCGGTTTGATTTTTTTTGATAATGTTTCTACGGGTTTTGGTATGACTATGGACAAGTTTCCCAGGACAGGCCAGGTTTTGTTCACACATTCAACTGTTGGTGGTACATTAGTTAAAGAGACAAGAAGCTCATCACTAAGATCATATTGCAAGTGTTTTGTGAATGGGTCATTAGAAACATCATCTGGTTCCATGTCACTTTCTATTTGAATCTGAAAAAAAATACAGACAAAATTTAAAACTACAATTTACATTATCCCTTTGACTCGGAAACGTCACGTGGTCGTCACGTGGTCACGTTGTCACGTGATGGTAACAGTAGGCTCGGAACGCGTATAAATGTGTACGGACACGCACCATTTTGAAAAGGTCTCTAAAACGTTCTTTTTTTAATCGAATGGGCGTAAACCTTTTCATTGAAAAGGTCTTTAAAAAGTTCTTTTTTTAATAGAATGGGCGTAATTTTTTCAAAATAAATAACGGTCAACGTATAAATTTATACGCATTCCGAGTCAAGGGGTTATATAACACTTAATTTCACTAAAGTGTAATATTTTAGTAATCTCAAAGTTTAGTGTATCACAAAAATATTTAAAACTAGATTAAGGTCAAGATAGACTTAAATTGTAAGTAGACTATAATTTGTAGGCATAGTTAGGCATTATTGTGACCAAGAAACAAAAGGATATGATACACACCGTCAAAACGTTTGTTTATCTTTTCGGATTCACACCTCCAACTTTGGTTTTAACGCTGTGTATCACACGAGGGAAGAGGTGGGATGGTTGGAATATCTTTTCTGTTAAACCCCAACACCAAAATAAGCCAAATTAAGAAAAAAAAAATTTTTTTTCAAGAATTTTAGTTTTAGCTTCAAGAGCTTGGAGCTGAGCGTGTTATAAGTTATGCATTTGTAATACAAAACAAACTAAATGCAATTGTTTTGTGAATTTTGTGCTAGCCTGCGAATTTAATTGTTATCTATTTTAGGTAATACAAAGTTCACCAGATCATCTAGTCCAAATAAATTGTGCTACCTCAATTTTCTGGTCGCTTTTATCATGGTCACTATTTTCAACATTTGAATCTTCTTCCATGTCATCATTTTCACTCAGTAGTTCGTTACTAGACCTCATATCTTCATCGCCAAGATCAGAATGTTCGCTGGATTCAGTTTCCTCGTCACTTTCCGCGACCGGTGTTTTCTTGGCTGTGCCTCCAAAACATGACACCAGTTGACCATAAGCATCTTCTTCTTCATCACTCTCAGAATACTGTACTTGCTTTTGCTGTAATTTTCTATCCAACAGCTTCTTTTTCTCAATTTCTTCCTCAACTCTTTGTGCGTTTTTATACCGATTAAACAAAGCTTTCTTATTAACTATCTCGTCTTTTTTAATCACATTTCGCTTCTTTTTCGAAGTAGGTTTGAAACTACCTTTCTTACCCTTGCTGAAAAACTTTTTAGATTTCTTCATTATATTAGAAATTCTATAAAAACTAGATTAATCCCACAATAACATAACCTAACAAACGACACATGACATGACTTTACAAAGACCAAGGAGGGCCGAAGGGAGGGAGCAATAATATACGACACAGAAATTCGACATCCAGTGCTGCCAGCTATGTCTGAGAGCTCTTAGAAAGCTGTAAAAAAACTTTAGAAACAGCTGAAATACAGGTTTTGCCGAAATGCTTTTTTTGATCAAAAATTGCGAAAAACAACAAAGGCAAAAAAACTGTAGATTTAGGGATAAAATATTTTTAAACTGGAAATTTGACACACCAACTATCAGGCAATTCATTGTTGTGGTCTTAATATCATGCTGCCATCGATTTTGCTATAGCAATTGTTAGACTAAAATAAAAATTATACTTTAAGTAAATAAATAAATTATAATTTTATAACACTATAAATTGACAATTTTGAAATGGTTGCCGTCTTTTTCTCACATATTAAAATGGAAAAAGATGCAAAATAATCAACAGTGCTGTCAAATTAGTTAGGATTGGAAATAATTGGGATTTGTAATAGTTCGTCGGTTCCCAACTTAGGGGTTTTCCCCCCAGATTTAGGGGGTAAATAAGTGAGATGGGATTTTTTTAGGGGTCTGAAATTTTTAGGGGTATTTTAAGGGATTTTTTTGATTCTTTATTATTTTTAAATTGATAATATTAATATTTATTTCTTGACCTAGCGACTTTTAACGACATCTAGTACGTAATTCTACATATGAAAATAAATAAATAAATGAATGTATGTAAGACGAAAGTAATGGTTTTTGAAAGAGAAGAAGGTATGTCGAATTGTAGAGTTATGATTGAAGGAGAAAGAGTGGAGCAAGTGAAAGAGTTTGTTTACTTGGGATCAAAGTTTACGAGAGACGGCAAGTATGATTGTGATATTGAGCGAAGAGTGTTGGCAGGAAACCAAGTGAATGGAGCCCTGCATAACTTTATGAGCAGCCAGAACGTATCGAAAAGGGCACGATTGGCTGTACATAGGGGAGTGCTGGTCCCCACACTTATGTATGGTAGTGAATGCTGGGTTTGGCAGAAGAAGCATGAAAGTAAGATTAATGCTGTGGAAATGAGAAGTCTGAGAAGTATAGCTGGAGTGACATTGATGGATAAGTTGAGGAACAGCGTGATAAGGGAACGTTGTGGTGTGGTAGAAGATGTAGTGACAAAGATAGAAAAAGGGATGCTGAGATGGTTCGGACACGTAGAGAGGATGGATGAAAGACGATTGACGAAACAGATTTATGAGGCGAGTGTGAATGGACAAGCTGGTAGAGGTCGACGTAGGCGAAGGTATCACGATCAAATCGAAGACGTTCTCAGTAAAGGCCACGTAAAAAGTACCCGCAACCGACGAGCTTGTATGAAAACACTTATGAAAGTAGAAGAAGCGAAAGACATAATGTCAGGATCGTAGCAAGTGGAGGGATGTAGTCTCTGCCTACCCCAATGGGAAAGAGGCGTGATAATATGTATGTATGTATGTATGTATTCTACAACCACTCTGTGGTGACTGGCGGCAATACTGGCGCTACTGGCGGTCATTTTATTGTGTAGTTTTTAATTAGGTCTAAATTCATCTTCAACTTCAACTTTTGGCTATGGCTTCTGCGGGGTTGCCACAATTTTGCCAGTGTCGCGTGGATAGAGTTGGAGATACACGATGGAGATTGATCGGTGACTTTTATTCAAATGATCGGTGTTACATTCAGTTTTCCCCCATCTGAGTTTACTTGTCAACCTGTCGGAAACCAATAGGACAACACAAACATACACAAGACAGCACAAAAAAAAAAAAACTAAGTCTATATTTTTTTAAGCTTGAACTCAGACTAACAGACAGAACCATAACAGCTACTTTGTAAAAAAGAGCAAGATGGCAAGTGCCAAAACACGGTTGAAAAAGAGAGACAGACCTTTCATTTTTTGTCCCCGTCGCTGTAACCGTGCCAAGGTGGGCAAACCACAGATTAGGAATAATAGTTACTACGTGAGCCGTCTACGATTTGTAGCTGCCAGGTTGTGAATTATGTTTCCCCAGGATTGTACCCAATAAATTAATAAATAATTAATTTATTGGACTATTTCATATTTCCTGCTGACCCAAAACTAAGATAAGGTACATTATTTTCGCAATCGCAAGATTGCCTATTTAATAAAAGATGTTCAAAATTATGAGTAGATTATGAGTAAATTATGAGTAGATTATAGATAGTTATTTTCCTACTATTAGACTTTTTCCTACTATGAGCAATTTTCGGCTTGTATATCCTTTCCTTATAACCCTGTATAACATTGTTTTATTTTGTGAAGTATAAAGATTAGAAATATTTTATGAAATTTTTTCCTTTAAGATGGGGGAAGCATTCCTATCCTGGCATTATTTCAAGAATATAGCTGTCGCATGTGCGGTTACACTTTGGCTCTATCTTTAGCGGCTCTCTATATAAGTAGGTATACAACTATGAGCTTGAACGTATGTTTGACATTAACGTATGTCAGATAGGATACCGCAAAAAATAGGTGAAGAATATTCTTACGACGATTGTTACATCATATTATTTCTAAATCATTATGAATTTATATTTTTATATTTATTAGGGGGACAACTCAATAAATAAGGCGATTTTAGGGGTTTTTGACACAACTTTAGAGATAAATATTTTTGAGAGTTGGTAACACTGAGTAGTTGAGTACTACTCTGACCAGATATGGTTCAGTCTGTTCAGTACTTCAGTGTCTTGGTATTGTGTGTAATTTCGAAGTATTTTCCAAGTGTTTTTCTTCTGCCCGTTTGAAAATAATATACAAAGTTATTCAAACTCCTCGACGAAAGGCAACTAAGTAGGTACTTAAAATATATAAGTGAAAAATGGGAGACGACGCGGAACTTTCAATAAATACATGGTCTCGCAACGTAGAAGTTGTAAAAAAGGTCTGGCCCTCTTACTGCCATAATACTTTATTGGAATAAATAACCTCGAAACTATAATTAAAAACAAATCCTTTTCACAGATTGGCTTTAGGGATGGGGCTGCTGACGGCCGAGCCTATGTATTTCAATCAAGTTTTGATCTGGGCTACAAACAGGGCTTCAGTTTTGGCATAGAACAAGGTCTCAATAATGCCTTGAAGGGGTAATAAAAACATTAAATTAAAAATCTAAATTCAGTAAACTTGTCATTTTAAAATTTTTGCATTTTGCTCCTAAGCCTTATTTATGTAGCTACATTTATTTTTCAGTTTGCAACAAGGAGTCAGTCCAACTGTTTATCTGAATAATATTCCAGATCCAAGAAACATCAACTGCCAGCTCTGTCTACATGGGATACCACCTAATCTGAATCTTGGGAATTTGTACAATAATCAATTGGAAAAAAATAATGAACTATGTGAAACATTAGGTATTCAAGTGAGACCACCAATAGCATTAAATTAATTTATTCACAGACTTATATTTAATTTATACTTTTATTAAGATACATCATTTAGCAGTAAGCAAGAGCTGACATAGTAATGTATTTTCCATGTATCCATGCTTGCTTGTTCCATGCCACTGTGACAAGTAGTATCTGATAAGGTACCTATCAATATAAACCACATAATTTATTAGATCTTTTAATTTAATCACATGCGCTAGCCCCAGGCACGGATAATAGTCAAACGCCTCGTTTTTTACGCACCTGGCGTGTGCAGCCACACTCTCGTTGCGCAAAGGAAAACACAGGTATGTGTTTCCCGCAGCCAAAGTGTTAACAGATGAATGTTTGTCTGTCTATGTACCTACCTCCTGTGGCCTATAATAAACAGTTTCACCGATTTTGAATTTGTGCTTTATTTAATGAATTTGTGTGACTCCCACTCGTCTATAGGGTTATTCATAAAGGGTACGCTTAGTCGAAAAGGGCTCATAGTAGTCATCATTATGAACAACTTTTGCTATGGGACCAATCCGAAATTCGAGAAAAAAAACAGCTGTTCCATAGAAAAATGTCAATGACACTCGACAAAATGAATGGAACAGCTGATTTGTTTTTCGCGAATTTCGGGTTGGTCCCATAGTAAAAGTTGTTCATAATGATGATGATGTGTGATGATGAGCTATGCGCCCTTTTCGGCTTAGCATACCCTTTATGAATAACCCTGTATTCTACTGATATTCTGCTAGCATCACATACATTTAAGAGATTTGACGTATAAGTAATTTCCCGGGCCTGTACCTATAGTAAGACAGGTTATTCTGTCCCTTCTTCATATTTACATAGGTCTTGGCTTCTTTTCAGGAGGAGGTTTCATATTTTCCTGTTTAATTTCAGTTTTAATCTCCGGATGCCCTTGCATGTTTCCGTTAGTCATCTCGGAGCTGCTGGGATCTATTGGCTCTTGTTTAATGCTTATATTGGCAATGTTACTTTCTGCTGGTTTGTCACCACTTTTCTCACTAGTATTCTCTGTCTTTACTGTTACGCCGTTTGTCTGAAATATGATTATGATGCATTAAAGATTAGTCACTAGTTACAGTGTACGTAGTCATACCAATTTACAGTCTTTAGTTGACAGATCTAAAAGTATTGATGTCCTTGTCTAATCTCTTAAAATAGACTGGACTGCAATTATTTTTTGTAAGTTTAGATTGTCAATGGATGGCTTCAGAATTGACTTGGTGGTTATGATTCTTTAACACTTTGACTGCGGCTAATAATCACATGCGCTAGCCCCAGGCGCGGCTAAGTCAAATGCGTTGTGTTTTAAATGTTAACACTGTGACTGCAGGAAACATATCTCGCGTTTTCCTTTGTGCGACGCGAGTGCGGCTGCACACGCCAGGCGCGTAAAAAACAAGGCGTTTGACTATTAGCCGCGCCTGGAACTAGCGCATGTGATTACTAGCCGCAGCCAAAGTGTTATAGTAGAAAGAGCAATTAATCACCTGAGCTGCTTGTGTGACTGGCAAAGGAAATTGTCTCACAAGCTCTGCAAGTAGCATGTCTACTCTCTGCCGCTGGAATAGTGTGGACGGCTCTTCTTTGGGTGTGGTAGAAACATCTTTAGGTCCTGATTGGCCAGAATTAAAAGGGCTCACACCTATAAGAGAATAATAACATTAAAAACAATTAATATGCCCATTGATAAATAAATAAAATAAATACATAGTTATTAAGGTTTAGAAGCATTAATAGTATAAAAATTATGTAATGTAATTAGTGATTAAACGAACTTACCTTTGTGAAGTTCTATCATAATTATACGTAGCACTTTGTCCGAAGAAATTAGTATTAGTAGATATTATATACACATGTAGTTTCGCTAGGTGACACCACTCTTTGCACTAATTGTTGAGAGAATGTAGGTAGAATTAAACAAGTTAAAATATCCGAGGGTAGATATAACCCACCTCGCCATTTTGTCGTTCTTATTCTTCATTTAGTTTAGAGATATACATATTTATATTACACACCTAATTACACCTTTGTCATTGGCATGCTTCTTTAGTTCTAATGATATTCAAGGGTTGCGTTTGCTCCTGGGGGGGGCGGGAGTACATACTAATTTCTTCGGACAAAGTGCTACGTATAATTATGATAGAACTTCACAAAGGTAAGTTCGTTTAATCACTAATTATACTTCGCACTTTGTCCTCGAAATTAGTATTAGTAGATATTATATACACATGTAGACTTTGAGAGTAATGTAAAGAAGTATTGTCAATGACACGTTAATCGTGTGAAATCAACTTAATGTTTATTAAGCACAACCATAGGTACTGTAGGTATATTTTACGTGTAAATATTCATATTTTACGTTACTACCTTATTACTTAACTTAATTGTTATATTTAGCTTAAACAGTATCTAGGCATCTATTCGCCTGATGGTGTATTATTATTATATTAATAATTGCTCGAGCTAAGGACAGGTGACAGGCATCGGTAACAACCCTGTTGTAAAACGGAACGAAGGTAGTGGAGCTGTGGCTCCATCCCGCAGTGTTGCGGATAGTGTCAAGACTGACACCAAGCGAGCGTGCGGCAGTCGCAGTTTGCCGACTGGTTTAAGTGAATAAAATATCGCATTTGTCTATGTATGCCTGTAGTATTTTTGCTGGGTTTTCGTAGAAAAAAGGTAAGAAGAAAACTGACTGCTTGAAACCAGGAATGTTTATTTATATCAAGCTTTTCATTACCAATTGACAATTGTCAATTATGCATAAGTGACCTAAAACACTGTTGGTGCCCCAGGTAGCATTGTATTTAGGTAAAGGAGGTTTACCGTCGCTAAACATTTTCGATAGAAAGACAATTAGGTACGCTAGGGATTGAGGCCTTATATAGAACAACATTGTAATTGTTTAAGCAATACGACCACCACTTCCAGAGAAATCCGTCATGTTGTTTATTGGAGCTTTTAGTCAGTGAGGCAACTTGTAGGCTTCGACTTGATAAAGCCTGATAACACTCCTGCAGCCAGGGTAAGATTGGAATATAATTATCTGCGATTTGTAATGCGATATCAAAATATTATCGTTAGGTGTAAACGTAGCGATATCAGACACAAGTAGGGATTTGAACAAAGAGAACCATGCTTGTGTAGGAACATTGGTACAATGAAACATTGCTACAATCACAATGCCACATGCGTTGTTTGAAATGTTTTTTCGCAGCCTTCTTAGGACTATTGAAAATGAAGGGAAGGTGTAAATAAAAATAAGATGTCTGACCATGACTGCAAATGAATTAAAAGCGACTGCGTCAAGATCTTTGTGTGACGATATGTATCTATTACATTTATTGATGATTCGACTTTCAAATCTATTTCAGGCAGCTCAAAAGATGCTGCTAAGTATTGGGAAGCCCAATCAGCTAACTCCTATTTGATATCTGGGTGTGTTTTACGTGATTCAAAATCAGCGAGAACATTGATACATGATCTACTATAGGACGTGAAGATAAAAATCTTTGTAGCCGTGAGGCCAAATTTCTTTTGCTGTTTTAGTAAGATTGGAAATAGAATTCCATCCATGCGGTTAATGTAAGCTATCGCAGAATTGCGGTGGTGTTGTCGATGCGCAAAAGTATCAGACAGCCGTATAAATCCTTGGAAAAAAATTAAGAGCTATGAAAGCAGCTCGAGGTAATTTCAATGCCTTTCTTGTTTACTACTTGACCATTGAGCACTTGCAGTTTGACCTTTACAGTTCGCCCCCACCCCGTAGTTGAGGCGTCAGAATAAATTTCTGTAACGTGCACAGCACGTCGTTTCTGATATGGTGTGTTGATTGGCCTATGGCACTAATCCACCACTTAATATCGGGCAACAGAGTGTCGGGTACATTCATAAACTTATCACAACATCATAAGTTAAGATATTTGCAGCGTTTTATTTCCTTAGTATAAAGCCCATACCCATACTCAATGGCTGGACAAGCCGACACTAATAAACCTTTGATTTGTGTGAATTTCCTAAATCAACAGCGTCTCTTTTTAGTAAAATTATCTATTTCAGTTTTAATGTGTAACTTTTTGTCCGAGGTTAGACTTAGCGACATCTGATAAGAGTCTATGATCATGCCTAAAAATTAGCATGTAATTGAAGGTGTCAACACACTTTTCTCCTCGTAAAACTCAGAGAAGTAAATGTTTTTCTCGTCATTTCAATATTTATCAGTAGCATTTCAGGGCACTGACTTATTAGTAGCCAATCGACTAAATACAGATTCATAATGTTTGTAAAAGCAAACGGTGCAGTTTGCAGTACTTAAGCCGAACGGCACAATGTTACATTGGAATAGTCGTATTTGTCGTTGAAAATTAACCGAAGGTTTTTATAAAGCCATTGTGATATCTTAAAAGAAAATATGCATCTTTGAGATCAAAGGTGCCATATAGCATTTCTGAGAAAATAATTTTACTGCAGTGCGTAAGTCCAGATCCAAGTTTAAAATGTTCAGTTTTTGTAAACTTATTAATTATATTATTATTATTTTAATTTAAATACAATTATTTCGATTGTTTATCAGAATTTGTATATATGCGTGGTTTAGGAACAGATTCCTGAACGACCGATGAGGAAAACTTCCAGCTATCCAAGAGAGGATAGTACTATGGTCATTTGTAATTTATAAGAACCGGATTATATGCAACATAAAAAGTTTATAATAATTATGTATAATAAATTGGTGAAACATTCGTGAAATTGGTAAAATATGCATCAACATAAGTAAAATATGCAACATTACCTGTTTTTATAAATTTTTAATAAATTTTAGAAAAAAAATAAAAATTACAAGAAGAAAAATGCTGTATTAAGTTTTTTTTTTTTTTTTTTTTTTTTTTTTTTTTTTTTTTTTTTTTTTTTTAAATCAGCGCAAAAAAGCGCGCGACTGATTGCGCTTTACAGACCGAGCGGTTTATGTGCTCGTATGTGTAGGTTTGACCGGTAAATTTTTTATTTATTTATTAAATGTTTCTTAATTACTTATAACAAAAATGTATATTTTTATTTTATTTTATTTTTTGTGTTGCAAGTTGCTAAGTCGCCATATAGCAAGTAATAGTAATAACTTCAGCAAGGCATGATATAACACGTGCCATTTGTTTTTGTTCGGCTTCGATTTCTTTGTCCGGTTTCAGTGCCGTTCTGGAAGGGCAGCTTTTGTTTCAGGGTTAAGCTGTGGAGCATTGATGTGCAAGCATAATTGCTGGCATAGCATGCAGGCATTGAGTACTTAGTCAAAATATTTGTATATTGTAACCTTCAGGCGCGATATATTTGAGGCGGTTGCTAACTCTGAACGGGTGTCGTTTGCAATTTTCATTGTGATTATCGGGTGTTTGCCCAAAACCTCCAGTACCTCTTCATCTAATTTTAAAGGTTCTGTTGTCGATGAAGTTGGATCGTCGACAATTATGTCCGCGATATTATTTGCGGTCCTGAGATCGCAAATACTAACTATACTAAGTTACTGGTAACTATAGGGACCGTCGCCGCTTTACCTCCATAAGTGTCGACGAGATCTGCGCCGAAATTATCAACGTCCTATACAGTCACGTGATTTGGAGGCTCTGGGATTCAGTCGTCTGGGCCCAGGTTTGGTTGGGGTGACTCAGGAATGAGTCGATATTGACTTGTAAGTATAGGTTTTTAACCTTATATAATATACGTTTAGTTTATATAATAACAACAAGTCCAAAGGTCTTAAAATTTTGCTCAAAGTAAATGATTAAAAGTTATTGTGTTTTCAGTTTCGAGTAACTGATCAAATTTTGAACGCGGTGGTTAGTTCGGTTACATTCATTGACAGATTAGTGGACTTTAAGGCTGTCTAGTGTCAGCAAAAAGGTTATCAGTTCCAACTGATAAAATGTCGAATGCGGTGAAAGAACCCCAATGGTTAGTTCGGTTGCATTCATTGAGATAATAATTGAACTTTAAGGCTGCCCTAGTGCCAGCTAAAAGAAAAAAGGTTATCAGTCCCGGCTGATAAAATGTCGTATGCGGTGAAAAAACCCCAATGGTTAGTTCGATTGCATTTATTGACAGATTAATGGGCTTTAAGGCTGCCCAGTGCCATCTAAAAGAAAAAAGGTTATCAGTCCCAACTGATAAAATGTCGTATGCGGTGAAAAAACCCTGATGGTTAGTTCGGTTGCATTGACAGATGTCGTATGCGGTGAAAAAACCCTGATGGTTAGTTCGGTTGCATTGACAGATTAATGGGCTTTAAGGCTGCCCGGTGCCAGCTAAGAGAAAAAGGTTATCAGTCTCAACTGATAAAATGTCGTATGCGGTGAAAAAACCCTGATGGTTAGTTCGGTTGCATTGACAGATTAATGGGCTTTAAGGCTGCCCCGTGCCAGAGGTTATCAGTTCCAACTGATAACAATATCGAATGCGGCGAAATAGCACCGCTGGCGATCTCGGTTTTATGAACTTTGCTTTATAATTATTAAGGTAATGAATACATAGTAATACCACTACATACCTTGTCGATGTACCTACTGTACTTCGTACTATTATCCGTTGCTCCAATGAGTCCTCGGAATCACTACTAGAAACGTCACTTTTATACGACTTATTTTTCACTTTAATTTTTTAATTTTACGCATTAAAATTCCGCGGTTTTCTTTGACAGCTTTCGAGCGTTTTCTTTTAGGTATTTTTTGAATAACAAAAAGAACACTAAGTATTATACTTTTGTTGAATTGAAAGTGTCCGGAGTGGTTGAGCACTAAATTGCGAATGAAGAATAAGAACGACAAAATGGCGAGGTGGGTTATATCTACCCTCGGATATTTTAACTTGTTTAATTCTACCTACATTCTCTCAACAATTAGTGCAAAGAGTGGTGTCACCTAGCGAAACTACATGTGTATATAATATCTACTAATACTAATTTCGAGGACAAAGTGCGAAGTATAATGATGTATTGAAATAAAATAATGGTCCTACTTTTTATGTTATCTTATTTTATTCTACTATAATTTTTCTTTAACTGTTTATTTATTTACTTTTACTAATACTAATCTCACTATTATTATATTCTGAGTTTAAATGTTTGCAACTTAATCATGCTAAAACAGCTAATTGAATTTGGATGTAATTTGGTATGGAGATAATATACCTTGTATTAACACATAGCTCCTTTTTATCCTGGAAAACTCCTAGGGTGCAGCTAGTATATAAATGCTTATAGCACACTATTTCAGTAAGTTTGTCTGATGTTGCTTCCAACACTAATATTACTATTCTCAAAGATGCAGGGTATTCAAAGAAGTATCACAGTGGTAAAAAAATTCCTAAGGATTTTTGTAGGTAATGTATGGTATAACATACCAGGTTTGGGAGCTTTGAAGTCCCACCAATATCCTTTGCTAGGATGGTACCGTGAGTAAGACATTGTCTCTTCAAAAGAGCATTGCAGGTGATGGACTGCAGAAAGCTGAAAAATAAGAGAACAAATGTCACTAAACAATAGATATATACCGGGCCACATGTATGTAACAGATGATTATATACCTGGGCCTAGCATTTATTCCTATCCATTCTTAATTTCACTAGATCAAAGTTTTATATAGTCAGTCTAGGGTCAAAGTACTAATTAACAAAATATATTTTGGACACTAATATTTTACTAAAGTTTTGATAACTTTGATATCAAGATGGTATCTCAAAGTTCCTAGCAGTCAAATACTTTGGCATTGTCAACCCGTCTCGCAGCTGGATGACTTGCACTTCGCTGACCTTGCCACCACTCTGTCACAACTTTATCAACACATCTTTCCAAACAAGGTGCAAAGCACATACTTTTCACCAATATTGTAACCAGAGATTGAATTGTAATATTCTTACCAGCCTTGAATTTAGCACACTTATCAAGTCAGGGGCTTGATATACAATTCCAGCTATGATATAATAATCTGCCAGAGGTATAACGTGAGTTGGACTGTGTCTCTGTTGCTTCCTAATCACATACAGGATAGGATCTTGTACATGTAGCAGTATGTACTCTAAACCAGTCATGTTTCTGTAAATTAAATTGATCTGTAATTAGTAAATATGCAGGATTTAAATCAACAGGTGAGTGCTTTTCATTAAAGGCTACATCTATCTGGAACTAGGACTTACTGCAGCTGATCCATACTTAGTCTCTGCATTTTGACAACTTCATTATTGCATGTGCGGTCAAAGAAAGGATTAGACCGCTCCGAAAAGTAGTCCATGATATTGGTTGGAGTTAGTAAAGGTATCCACGCAGAATCATGCCAGGATAATCCCAGCGGGTTATCATTGGAAACAGCAGTCATGCTACCCATCCTCGCGGGCATCATGTTGACTAATATATTTTGTTGCAGACAACTGCAACGTTCGTTCGAAGAATTGGAAAGACACGATCGCAATAATCCGGAGATTCGTTGAATTGAATTACAAGTTAACACTTTTATGAAACTTCAAACGCGAATGTACCTAGCGACTAGCGACGAATAAAATAAATCATAGAAAATAAACACGGTTGCACGGTTGCCAGATCAAATTTTAGATTTTCCCCATATCGTTTTTTTTTCCAGCAGATTTGTATATTTGATCCAATGGTATTTTGGTATTAAATTGGTATAAAAAAAAAACCAACAATTTAAACAGACAAAAAGACATTTTTCAGATATGTTTTGATCATAACATAAGTAGTTTACACCAATAACGACTGGTTAAACGTAACCAAAACTATTTTTGGTAAACATTTCGATAGAATGAAGCACAGATACTGTTTTTGTAGTGTTAGATAGACCAAACTACGTGTAGGGTATAGTATTTTTAAGAAAAAAGTTAAATAGAAAAGCCCCAAAATTCCTTAAACCAATTTTTTTTTCCAAATATTTCCCCAAGATCCAAATTTTTCCCCAAAATCTCGAAGAAAATCCTAAATCTGACTACCCTGATTTACGAAGACAAATCAAAACTGTGACAATGGTGACATTGACATAACTGTTGACGTGACATGATAATTGGTGATACGATAAAATACTACCAATAATTATTGTACAGGGTCTCAACGAATCGTCAAAAATAAATCGTTTTGGATGCAAATTGAAAGGCAGGCCTGGCAACCCTGACCTTTTGTTTGTAGTTTTGGAATTTGTATGCAGTTTGTAGAAATTGTAGATTGCAGATGACTGATGAGGTTTGTTTGCTGTTGGATTGCTTGCACCCTGTGCATCCAGTACTCAAGGTAAGTGCCAGGAGTGGCTCAGTTACAGTTATTACTATTTGTGAATTATGTTTAAATTCTCGGTTAATGGCACAGAGCCCCATTCTCCACGTCTCGCCACATGCGGAAAACTGCGGTTATTCTTTAAAACTAAATTTTTACAACCACAACAGATATCAGTTTACCAAATAACTGACAGCCGCAGCCCAGCTAAGAAGTGCACTAATATATCAATGTATTTTCTGTCCACAGATTGTGTAGTCCTATTTAATTATCTTTGAATAAACTAAACAAGTGTACCTGGGTATATCTCAACATCGAGTGTCTAAAGATCGTTTAACATAAATTGAAAGGCTACGAGTATTTTTAAACAAAGGTTGCCGCTCGATCTAGATCTAGGGCGGTAAAGTAACCTATATGCTGGCACAGAGTACTATTGACACCTATGGACTAGAATAATAAAATGGAAAACATTAAAATGGAAAGCTTGATTCGCCTTTATAGTGAAATTGCTGCTGAAGCACGCTCTAACTTTGACAATGTTCATACAGATTCATCGGCTGACCAGGTAACAATTATAATTTTTTTGCCAAATTTGGTATTTGTTGAATTATTCAGAAATGATTAATCAAGTGTAATTTTACAGCAAGAAGTAGAAGAAACTGTTTTGAAGCTGTACAGACAATTTGAAAAAGACTCTGCTTTGGATCCAGAATTGCCGAAGCTTAAGAGAAGCGCTCATATCAAGTTTCTCAAGAGCTGGCTTAAGTGTTTGCCAAGAAGTTATGAATGCTTAGATGCAAGCAGAACATGGCTTGTTTACTGGACTTTGCATTCCTTGTGGATATTGAATGACATGCCGGATGCTGAAACTCTATCTCATGTGGTACAATTTCTATCGAAATGTCAACACAGTGAGGGTGGGTATGGAGGAGGTCCAAGCCAGCACCCTCACCTGGGAACCACATATGCTGCAGTCAATGCAATCAGTATAATTGGTACTGAAGAAGCCTACAACTCATTGGATAGGAGCTCTTTACAAAAGTTCTTGTGGACTGTAAGGGACGTGGATGGTTCTTTTGCTCTACACAGAGGTGGTGAGCAAGACATACGAGGAGCCTACTGTGCCATTAGCGTTGCGAAGATAACCAACACATACACAGAGGCTTTGTTTGATAAAACAGCCGAGTGGATAGTGAGCTGCCAGACGTATGAAGGGGGTTTTGCAGGCTGCCCTGGCATGGAAGCTCACGGAGGATACGCTTTCTGTGGAATTGCAGCCCTAGCCTTACTAAACAGAACACAATTGTGTGACATAGACGCTCTTTTACGATGGTGTGTAAATCGACAGATGAGTCTGGAAGGAGGTTTCCAAGGAAGAACTAATAAACTTGTTGATGGCTGTTACTCCTTCTGGCAAGGAGCTGCCTTCCCTATCATTAGTGCAATATTATCACAGCTAGGTAACTATATACTGATATGATAAGAAATGACTTGACTTAAAATTAATCTTACATTTGAAATGTTTTTTTCTTACAGAAAACAAGGAATTAATAGAATCGGTATTCTTTAATCAAGGAGCTTTACAAGAGTATATACTAGTTTGTTGTCAAGCCCGTGATGGTGGTCTCATCGATAAGCCCAGCAAGTAAGTAACAAATAAATAAATAAATGTTTCACACTCATAGCTCCCCACTAGGATAAATCCTATGTCGGGGATGCCATGGAACACACAAAGGCAAGGACAACTAATTAGTGATTAAACGAACTTACCTTTGTGAAGTTCTATCATAATTATACGTAGCACTTTGTCCGAAGAAATTAGTATTAGTAGATATTATATACACATGTAGTTTCGCTAGGTGACACCACTCTTTGCACTAATTGTTGAGAGAATGTAGGTAGAATTAAACAAGTTAAAATATCCGAGGGTAGATATAACCCACCTCGCCATTTTGTCGTTCTTATTCTTCATTTAGTTTAGAGATATACATATTTATATTACACACCTAATTACACCTTTGTCATTGGCATGCTTCTTTAGTTCTAATGATATTCAAGGGTTGCGTTTGCTCCTGGGGGGGGCGGGAGTACATACTAATTTCTTCGGACAAAGTGCTACGTATAATTATGATAGAACTTCACAAAGGTAAGTTCGTTTAATCACTAATTATACTTCGCACTTTGTCCTCGAAATTAGTATTAGTAGATATTATATACACATGTAGACTTTGAGAGTAATGTAAAGAAGTATTGTCAATGACACGTTAATCGTGTGAAATCAACTTAATGTTTATTAAGCACAACCATAGGTACTGTAGGTATATTTTACGTGTAAATATTCATATTTTACGTTACTACCTTATTACTTAACTTAATTGTTATATTTAGCTTAAACAGTATCTAGGCATCTATTCGCCTGATGGTGTATTATTATTATATTAATAATTGCTCGAGCTAAGGACAGGTGACAGGCATCGGTAACAACCCTGTTGTAAAACGGAACGAAGGTAGTGGAGCTGTGGCTCCATCCCGCAGTGTTGCGGATAGTGTCAAGACTGACACCAAGCGAGCGTGCGGCAGTCGCAGTTTGCCGACTGGTTTAAGTGAATAAAATATCGCATTTGTCTATGTATGCCTGTAGTATTTTTGCTGGGTTTTCGTAGAAAAAAGGTAAGAAGAAAACTGACTGCTTGAAACCAGGAATGTTTATTTATATCAAGCTTTTCATTACCAATTGACAATTGTCAATTATGCATAAGTGACCTAAAACACTGTTGGTGCCCCAGGTAGCATTGTATTTAGGTAAAGGAGGTTTACCGTCGCTAAACATTTTCGATAGAAAGACAATTAGGTACGCTAGGGATTGAGGCCTTATATAGAACAACATTGTAATTGTTTAAGCAATACGACCACCACTTCCAGAGAAATCCGTCATGTTGTTTATTGGAGCTTTTAGTCAGTGAGGCAACTTGTAGGCTTCGACTTGATAAAGCCTGATAACACTCCTGCAGCCAGGGTAAGATTGGAATATAATTATCTGCGATTTGTAATGCGATATCAAAATATTATCGTTAGGTGTAAACGTAGCGATATCAGACACAAGTAGGGATTTGAACAAAGAGAACCATGCTTGTGTAGGAACATTGGTACAATGAAACATTGCTACAATCACAATGCCACATGCGTTGTTTGAAATGTTTTTTCGCAGCCTTCTTAGGACTATTGAAAATGAAGGGAAGGTGTAAATAAAAATAAGATGTCTGACCATGACTGCAAATGAATTAAAAGCGACTGCGTCAAGATCTTTGTGTGACGATATGTATCTATTACATTTATTGATGATTCGACTTTCAAATCTATTTCAGGCAGCTCAAAAGATGCTGCTAAGTATTGGGAAGCCCAATCAGCTAACTCCTATTTGATATCTGGGTGTGTTTTACGTGATTCAAAATCAGCGAGAACATTGATACATGATCTACTATAGGACGTGAAGATAAAAATCTTTGTAGCCGTGAGGCCAAATTTCTTTTGCTGTTTTAGTAAGATTGGAAATAGAATTCCATCCATGCGGTTAATGTAAGCTATCGCAGAATTGCGGTGGTGTTGTCGATGCGCAAAAGTATCAGACAGCCGTATAAATCCTTGGAAAAAAATTAAGAGCTATGAAAGCAGCTCGAGGTAATTTCAATGCCTTTCTTGTTTACTACTTGACCATTGAGCACTTGCAGTTTGACCTTTACAGTTCGCCCCCACCCCGTAGTTGAGGCGTCAGAATAAATTTCTGTAACGTGCACAGCACGTCGTTTCTGATATGGTGTGTTGATTGGCCTATGGCACTAATCCACCACTTAATATCGGGCAACAGAGTGTCGGGTACATTCATAAACTTATCACAACATCATAAGTTAAGATATTTGCAGCGTTTTATTTCCTTAGTATAAAGCCCATACCCATACTCAATGGCTGGACAAGCCGACACTAATAAACCTTTGATTTGTGTGAATTTCCTAAATCAACAGCGTCTCTTTTTAGTAAAATTATCTATTTCAGTATCTCTATTTCAGTTTTAATGTGTAACTTTTTGTCCAAGGTTAGACTTAGCGACATCTGATAAGAGTCTATGATCATGCCTAAAAATTAGCATGTAATTGAAGGTGTCGACACACTTTTCTCCTCGTAAGACTCAGAGAAGTAAATGTTTTTCTCGTCATTTCAATATTTATCAGTAGCATTTCAGGGCACTGACTTATTAGTAGCCAATCGACTAAATACAGATTCATAATGTTTGTAAAAGCAAACGGTGCAGTTTGCAGTACTTAAGCCGAACGGCACAATGTTACATTGGAATAGTCGTATTTGTCGTTGAAAATTAACCGA
The DNA here is from genome assembly GCA_949125135.1 of Alcis repandata. Taxonomy (NCBI): domain Eukaryota; kingdom Metazoa; phylum Arthropoda; class Insecta; order Lepidoptera; family Geometridae; genus Alcis; species Alcis repandata. Next base: position 7,346,423 of record OX421242.1, on the reverse strand, counting down.
AGGTTTTTATAAAGCCATTGTGATATCTTAAAAGAAAATATGCATCTTTGAGATCAAAGGTGCCATATAGCATTTCTGAGAAAATAATTTTACTGCAGTGCGTAAGTCCCCATCCAAGTTTAAAATGTTCAGTTTTTGTAAACTTATTAATTATATTATTATTATTTTAATTTAAATACAATTATTTCGATTGTTTATCAGAATTTGTATATATGCGTGGTTTAGGAACAGATTCCTGAACGACCGATGAGGAAAACTTCCAGCTATCCAAGAGAGGATAGTACTATGGTCATTTGTAATTTATAAGAACCGGATTATATGCAACATAAAAAGTTTATAATAATTATGTATAATAAATTGGTGAAACATTCGTGAAATTGGTAAAATATGCATCAACATAAGTAAAATATGCAACATTACCTGTTTTTATAAATTTTTAATAAATTTTAGAAAAAAAATAAAAATTACAAGAAGAAAATGCTGTATTCAGCTTTTTTTTTTTTTTTTTTTTTTTATTTATTTATTTTTATTTTATTTTATTTTATTTTTTTTTTTAAATCAGCGCAAAAAAGCTGTTTCTTAATTACTTATAACAAAAATGTATATTTTTATTTTATTTTATTTTTTGTGTTGCAAGTTGCTAAGTCGCCATATAGCAAGTAATAGTAATAACTTCAGCAAGGCATGATATAACACGTGCCATTTGTTTTTGTTCGGCTTCGATTTCTTTGTCCGGTTTCAGTGCCGTTCTGGAAGGGCAGCTTTTGTTTCAGGGTTAAGCTGTGGAGCATTGATGTGCAAGCATAATTGCTGGCATAGCATGCAGGCATTGAGTACTTAGTCAAAATATTTGTATATTGTAACCTTCAGGCGCGATATATTTGAGGCGGTTGCAACTCTGAACGGGTGTCGTTTGCAATTTTCATTGTGATTATCGGGTGTTTGCCCAAAACCTCCAGTACCTCTTCATCTAATTTTAAAGGTTCTGTTGTCGATGAAGTTGGATCGTCGACAATTATGTCCGCGATATTATTTGCGGTCCTGAGATCGCAAATACTAACTATACTACTGGTAACTATAGGGACCGTCGCCGCTTTACCTCCATAAGTGTCGACGAGATCTGCGCCGAAATTATCAACGTCCTATACAGTCACGTGATTTGGAGGCTCTGGGATTCAGTCGTCTGGGCCCAGGTTTGGTTGGGGTGACTCAGGAATGAGTCGATATTGACTTGTAAGTATAGGTTTTTAACCTTATATAATATACGTTTAGTTTATATAATAACAACAAGTCCAAAGGTCTTAAAATTTTGCTCAAAGTAAATGATTAAAAGTTATTGTGTTTTCAGTTTCGAGTAACTGATCAAATTTTGAACGCGGTGGTTAGTTCGGTTACATTCATTGACAGATTAGTGGACTTTAAGGCTGTCTAGTGTCAGCAAAAAGGTTATCAGTTCCAACTGATAAAATGTCGAATGCGGTGAAAGAACCCCAATGGTTAGTTCGGTTGCATTCATTGAGATAATAATTGAACTTTAAGGCTGCCCTAGTGCCAGCTAAAAGAAAAAAGGTTATCAGTCCCGGCTGATAAAATGTCGTATGCGGTGAAAAAACCCCAATGGTTAGTTCGATTGCATTCATTGACAGATTAGTGGACTTTAAGGCTGTCTAGTGTCAGCAAAAAGGTTATCAATTCCAACTGATAAAATGTCGAATGCGGTGAAAGAACCCCAATGGTTAGTTCGGTTGCATTCATTGAGATAATAATTGAACTTTAAGGCTGCCCTAGTGCCATCTAAAAGAAAAAAGGTTATCAGTCCCAACTGATAAAATGTCGTATGCGGTGAAAAAACCCTGATGGTTAGTTCGGTTGCATTGACAGATGTCGTATGCGGTGAAAGAACCCTGATGGTTAGTTCGGTTGCATTGACAGATTAATGGGCTTTAAGGCTGCCCCGTGCCAGAGGTTATCAGTTCCAACTGATAACAATATCGAATGCGACGAAATAGCACCGCTGGCGATCTCGGTTGCATTCTTATGAACTTTGCTTTATAATTATTAAGGTAATGAATACATAGTAATACCACTACATACCTTGTCGATGTACCTACTGTACTTCGTACTATTATCCGTTGCTCCAATGAGTCCTCGAATCACTACTAGAAACGTCACTTTTATACGACTTATTTTTCACTTTAATTTTTTAATTTTACGCATTAAAATTCCGCGGTTTTCTTTGACAGCTTTCGAGCGTTTTCTTTTAGGTATTTTTTGAATAACAAAAAGAACACTAAGTATTATACTTTTGTTGAATTGAAAGTGTCCGGAGTGGTTGAGCACTAAATTGCGAATGAAGAATAAGAACGACAAAATGGCGAGGTGGGTTATATCTACCCTCGGATATTTTAACTTGTTTAATTCTACCTACATTCTCTCAACAATTAGTGCAAAGAGTGGTGTCACCTAGCGAAACTACATGTGTATATAATATCTACTAATACTAATTTCGAGGACAAAGTGCGAAGTATAATAACAAGTATTATCATTAAAAAAAGAATATACCTGGCTGTAAAATAACAGCCAAAACCGGTTGATTTTGGTAAGATCCTTATGAAAATCAGGCAACATTTTTTTTCATAATAAATTATTCAGCTTAAATCAGTTTCCTCCTGGGCGTTTAGGTAAAAATTGTATGTTTCTAACTCATGTATTATGTAGATTGGTTGAGCATGATAAGTCCTTATTAGGAGGTGGTATCCTTTTTACCAAAATTAAAAAGTTTTTTTTGTTTCAGGCATAGAGATATTTACCACACATGCTATGCTCTGAGTGGGCTGTCTGTAGCGCAGCATGGGACAGGGACTGGAGACCCCCTCATCATCGGCTCTCCGTGCAATGAGCTTAACAGAGTGCATCCCCTTCACAATGTTGCACCTCACTTCGTCTACAATGCTGTCCACTACTTTATAAGACATCCTCCTCCCGTGAAGGACAACAATTAAGTAAAATGTTTATTGTATTATTCACATACCTTTAAGCACTTGAGTCACAAATGTATTAAATCCTAAATTATAAATTTTAATATGTTGTGTTGGTTTGATGAATCATTACAAATCTATTAGTATAATACTGTCAGTTGGTATCTTTAGCCTACTTCAGAAAAAGAGGTCATTATGTTTATTTATGTATCTAATAATATGTCCATTTCAATAGTGAGCACCTATCTTAGTATAATAATATATGAATTATACATTTATATATATTGTTTTGTCTAAAAAGTATACAATTTGAGGGTAATTCTGCTCTGGTTTGGGCCAATAGTGTAACCATTTTTAAATACCAATTTTTAAAATATGGTTACTAATTACACAAACTTAAAACTGGATTAAATTGTATGTAAAGTAGTGACTTATGTCAAATATTTTATAACAAACTGCATTAAAAGACATGAAAAGTATCTTTATTGTTTTGGACACTTCTAAGTAAAAATGGCACTGTTTTCTAAGGATATTTATAACAACAGTAGTTTAAAGAAATGAAAGCGCAAATTCATTCTTCTAATCATATATTTTACAAGCAACATAAATAAGCTACTCATAAATATAAATAAGTAATTCCCTAATTTAACAATACAAATTAAACTAATACAAATTCTTCTGACTCAATGTCAGTATCACTATCTTGAATATTCGGAGCAACCCAATTTTGCTCAGTTTCAAATATTGAGTATCTAATATTAGGTATGTCCATAACAGAAGCACGAGATCCATGGTTTAGGCTAAATATTGGATATTCGGTATTTGTTGGTCCACCTTGTGGGACTAGGAATGCCTTAATAACATTTATGAAAGTTTCAAAGTCATGCTGTGTTGCAAGGTAGAATCCAATGCAACACGAGGGATCCATTTTACTAAGGGGCATTTTACGTGGTGACCGGCAGTGAAATGTTTGCAATGAAAAGTTAGGTTGCCATACGTCAACCATTTCTTGGCAGTAATGTGGATCTAAATGAATCAATCTGTCATCCTGGTATCCTACAAAATACAAAGAGTGTTTTGGTCTTCCTCCGATTATTCCTATACAAAAGTCCAGAGTAAGGAGTGATGTGAGACATGATCCATAGATTGGGTTAAATCTATCAGAACCCAACTTAACAGGTACTAGTAGAACCAAAGACTTCCAACCTCCATGTGGTAATGCGCATTGTGCAGACACATCCTGAATATAGACTGTAGATTCTTGAGCAACATACACTTCTAAATTATCAAATTCATAGTTTTCTTTAGAAGCAGCCGACATCACAGCTTTCAAGCAGTGAGCCACGGAGGCAGGTCCATACCAATCACCTGGTTTCTTTCCCAGAGCTTCACCTAAACAGACCATCTGGTGTATTGATAGAGGGCTATTTACTGAAGACTTATCGCCGAACCACTTGATAATCATACGATGAAGGCAATCTTCTTGAAATTCTCTAGCATTCTGTATACCTTTTTCAGGCGTCCATCTCCAAGATCTTCCAAGAAAATGGCAAACGAGAGCTTGAGCAAGTAACATTTGACCGCTTCTTAACATGCAACCCCAGCCACAGTCGGTTGTAAATGAAGAGCCAATCATAGTAGGGAACTCTCTTCTATAAGTCATCCAGATTCTGCTAATAAAGTCTGATTTAAACCCTTCTATTCCCTCTCCATAAATCTGTTCCATGGGCTGATGTACTGTCGCCTCAGTGCCAATCTCAGTTGATGATTCTAAAGAACCAGTAGGGCTAAGTTTGCGATGGTAACAACGTCCCAAAAGCCAAACAGGTGACTCCTTTGAAAAGTTCGTTTTTAATTTAACTGTCCAGCCAAACTTCACATTGTTCCACATGGACAGTAATCTCGACTCAACTTTTCCTTTGATGTCCAGAAAGTCTTCACTGCCATCGCGGGTGCTTGAGTTTCCAATACGACTCCTATCCTGTTTGAAGGACGTGCTTTGCGCGACAGCATTATCAGTATCATTTAATTCCGATGAATGCATAACCATGCTGTTTGATCCGTTCATTGTGTACGTAGCCGATTTCCAAGTGCAATAACGTGAGTAATAGATGCTATAAACTACAACCTTCCGTGTGGAAATCCATAATACCACAAAGCGGAAAAATACATTCTCTGTTTCGTTGATCTTTGTTTAAAACGAAAGGTAAAACTGTTCATTTTTCTTCGTCACATCGCACCACAAAGTACTTTTTTAGCATCGCCTGAATAAATTTGACTTGTAATTTTTCTATTCTTCAATCTCACAATACAACCACAACAAAATATTTCATTGATTTTTGTAAAGTGGAAATAAAATAATACACGAACACAATAATACACAGCCCATATTTTACAACCTGTGATGGCTCGTTTATAATACAATGCACTGTAGGAAATGTAAAACTGATATTCCAAGTACAATTCAAGTTTTTGTCACTCAGTGACTATGCCACCCTCGTAACGAATATACTAATGTAATAAAGTAAGTACATACGTATCACATGTGTACAACAAGGCGTTTTTTTGAAAAAAGTACAATAGATGGCGTCGATTCGTTTGAACTGGATATCTCACATCTACTCTTCTCACTTCTTAATGGGCCAAATGCCCGACGCTTCTACACCACAAATTTAAAAAGTTGTGAGTATTAACATGAAAATGAAAATAGGTCATTCGAATACAAAATAATGAGATTTAAGTAATTATTTCCAAAAAAAAAATATTGTTCATTTGGTTTTTTTCTTGGGGTTTTCTACGCAGGGCTTTTGACTCATTTAGAAGTGATATAAAAACTATAGATATGACATAGATACTATATATAGATATGACATAAACCGGAATCAAACTTAAAAAAAAACGCCTCATTACAATGAGGCGTTTTTTTTGTGAGTGCATTATTTAGAGTACAGTCCGGCAAGTATAACTTGGCGCGGCTGTGCGCCACTGTGTTCAATGTCAGTGTATCATCATGCTTAAAGTGTTATCACTTTAGGCATGATGATAGCACAGTAGCAAATATAATAGTAGCAAAAATATTCGCAACGATGTTTACTATGAACTCGGAAGTGTCCAAGTGAATTTTCAAGGTGGCCGATTTAGTTCCTCAAATCGCCACCGCCAACTTAAACTTGTGGCACTGTAATGAATTCAGTTTTCCTACCCGTACATTATTGTGTTGTGGAATAAGACACTAGAAAATAACTTTTGACTTATTTGACTTTGACATTTTAAAATCAGTAGTAAACCAGGGTTGCCAGAAAAGTTTTTTTTTTTCTGGAATTGTTGAAAAACTTTGGCGTTATGCCGTTGGGCAAATGTTTGGAGAAAAAAAAATAGCTTAGTGAAATTGAGAGTTTTATTTTGAAGGTGTTTTCTCAAATACACAGTACTCTGGATGTAGTTTTATCTATTCATCACTAAAGAAACAATATCCGTTTCGTATTAGACCTGGATTTTGGCCATAAATTGTTATTCGTACGTCTGATGCCGTTATTATTGGTTTATTATACCTATCAGTCAAAATTACATAGTAATAGACAAAAAACAATACGTAGTCGCTTTGAAGGAAACTGTTTCGATTAGATACTGACCACTAAAAAAAAAGAAAAATTGGAAAAAATGAGTGATTAGGTAACGGTTTTATGTTAAAAAAAAAACATTCATTGCAATATGTACTAAAAACCAAAAAATAATAAAATAGATACAGTCGTGGGAATTATAAACTTATGCATAGACTAGACTAAAATAAAACCGTGGGGCAAGAAAACCGTGGGACGTGCCCATGTTTATGTGCATATGTTTTTAATTCCCACGACTGTATCTATTTTATTATTTTTTGGTTTTTAGTACATTTATCTTAAACATTGCAATGTATGTTTTTTTTTAACATAAAACCGTTTAACTTAAAATTTTTTTTTACCTATTTTTATTTTCTAGGTTTTTATTTTATATAGTACATTGTATTATACTGGTTGAGCACTTTCATTTGATACCCATATTGATGGGATCGATAAAACCTACGTTATCTGCCATTTTGTAGCGGCCGCCATCTTGTATTTCAATTTTTTATAGTATATTGTATTCTGCTTGTTGAGCCCTTTCATTTGATACCCATATTGATGGGATTGATAAAACCTACGTTATCCGCCATTTTGTAGCGGCTGCCATCTTGGATTTCAATTTTTTATAGTATATTGTATTCTGCTTGTTGAGCCCTTTCATTTGATACCCATATTGATGGGATTATTATAACATAAATTATCCGCCATTTTGTAGCGGCGGCCATCTTGAATTTATAATGATAATGAATAAACATAATTGTATTGTCACCAAAATCCAAAGTTTAGACAAAATTTCAGATTAATCGGTTGACAGGAAGAGGGTGAAATTTGAATTACTAAATTTGACCCAAGAATACTACGTTTAAAAAACAAACGGGGTGAGCTAAATAAAACCTTTTAAAAATATCAGCATTATTCTTTTTTTTTGTTAAAGTGACTTTTTGTTCAAAAGTATTTCAAGGGTATTTCAAAAAAGTTTCATTTTGGGAAAATATGTACAAAATGGGGAAACGAATTTTTTTACTGGCTGCCGTGAAGTGAACAGTCCTATGTCATTGTCATTATCTTAAGGTTAGTTGTGTACATTATGTTTACTTTATTTGAATATTATTTCGTTTTCTATAATTACTAGCTTATTCGTGTAGCCAAATTTATATTTCATGAATTTTGTGGTAATATCCAGTCATGACTGATATTAAGCCAATGAAGTTAGAAGAATATAATGCTATTGTAGAAGATTTCAGCAAGCTGTCCTCCTTCAGTCGAAAATCCGAAAATGAGTTAAAGAAAAAGTATAAAAAGCAAGTATACTCCTAATTAGAGTTTAGCAGGTTACTAAGCTTTATTGGAAAATGATGGGACATAATAATAATGTTGTTTTAAAACTTTCAGCATAGCACCATCTACGTTAGGAAGTATATTATCACTGCTTATTCAGAGATCCATGAAACAAAGTTATAGAAAGTCACCTTCTATATCGAGCAAATACCATGAGCTATTTGACCAAATAATGCGGGACAAGAAAAAAGACAATGTGATTTTGGAGTAAGTTTTCCAACCTTTGAACTATCAATTATTTAGTTTAAAATATAAACTATGTAACTTTATTTGATAACAACATTGCATAATATACTTACAAAAATTTACAAAGTGATTTCTCAATTGTTAAGGCACATTATAGATACATACAGGTAGAGACCAGGTTGATTATTTATTATAATTTTTTTTTTCAGGCTTTCTAACAGTCAAGGGATTAGTCCAGCCTTGTTTGCAAGATCTTTACTTCAAGGAGCATATTCAGACCCAGCAGTAGCTAAGAAATGCTTCAAAGATACTACTCTTATTGAGGACAAAGATTTGGCGTATCAAGTTTTTTTGGTAAATAAAATTAATACTTAAAATTTAAAAATAATTCTTTTTTAACAATGGTGATAGCATAACAATGTTTAAATATTTTTCAGGCAATTATGAATGATAACCAATACGGACCATATGCTGAGATAATAAAACAGTAAGTGCTCGAATTTTACTTGCATATCTATTGATAAAATTTGCTAATAGAGTAGCTGACAAATTCTAAATTAGATAAAATACTTTTCTTATAATTTCTTTACTTTGTTTCAGGTCTATAGGTTTAGAATATGAATTGCGTTTAGAAAGAGAACTTAGATTAATGAACATAACTTTTTCTGATGAAAATGTTCTTAGAGCCAGAGGATATGATAAAACTCCTGATTTTAAACTTGATGTTCCAATTGCCGTAGATGGCTTTATTGTCAACTGGATCGAAAGCAAAGCACTATTTGGAGATGAAGAAAATCATTCTGGGTATTTGAAAGAACAGCTTCTGTGCTACTGGAATAGATTTGGCCCGGGACTGGTTATTTATTGGTTTGGATATTTGGAGACATTGGAATCAACACCAGAAGTTAACAATCTGTTCATTTTACGCACAGGATTTCCAGATAAAACACAAATAACGCAGTATCAAATGGATTTCTAAAATATATTTCTTGAAAAGATTATTACATTAATTTTATTTCATTAGAAATGTGTAACAAAACAAAAAAAATGCATTTTTAGTACTTACAGTCGAGCATTTGAGTGTACAGCCGACCCTCATACTTTAGACTAGGTGTAAAGGGGGTTGATATTAGATGTTGAAAAAAAAATCGTGGTACTGGCTAAATGTTTAAACATTGTAAAGGCATAACTAGAAAAAAAAATACTGGCAACACGGCTTGTGCCGTCAAAGTCAATGTAATGCTAAACTTAAAATTATCTGTCAAAAAATTAGTCGATATTCCCTTGGCAATTGGCTTTCTCTCAGCAGTTTTTGGGATAATTTTGTGATTGTGATGTAGATTTCTATTTAAATAATTGAGATCACTGTTTCGTCCGTTTCTATTAGGTCACAATTAGATTAAAATGGTAGTGGGTGCATTTCCGATTGCAAAATTATCAGTTTTGTTGGTCAAGCAGATCAGCAAACCCATCGCAAATGTCTGTAAAGTTAGAGCCAAGAATAGTCCCTTTTTCAGGACCTATGTCTGTATGCCTCCTGCTCAGTGTAAGTAAAATGTTTCTTCTAGAATACTCTCTTTCCTTGATACGGAAATATATTGTAATTTTTTAACATATATTTTTAGTCTACAACTGGTGCGAGGTAAAGGCTAAAATGTGGATTCTGAATTTGGGAAAACCAGTCAACATCCCAGTCCTCAGTCAAGAAATGGCAATTGAACTAGGCGCAAATCTCCTTGGTGAATCAGTAATCTTCATAATAGGCGCTGGCTTGCTCATTATTGAATATAACAGGTAAATTTTATTAGTATCAAGGTTGCATAATATACACAATCAGTTGTGAGTTTTGATTTGTAATACTAGGTAAGAATTTGGAATTGGAACATGGAAAAATCTCCTGTATTTATTTCAGACAAAGTAAGAAAGAAACGGCAAAAGAACTCAGTAGAGCACAGGAGATGCAGCACATTACTAGCACAATAACAGATCTTTATTTCACTGTTCAACGACAACAAACCCAACTTCGGGAAATGGAGAGGATCATTGTTGGCTTGAGTAAGTTATTATAATAAAATAAATTATAAATATTTTATTAATGTTGTGTAAGTATCAGTATGGGTTGGATAGTTTATTATGTATAAATATTTTACAGAAACTGTTATCTAAAGCTAAGAAAATTGTTATTGCAACCTGATGAAATCCACTATCTATTTAACCTATTGATTGCCACAGCATAAAAACATCACCATAGTTTATATAGTAAGGCATAATATTAAAGAACACAATACATTAAAAAAAAGCATATTTAAAAAAAAAATTGGTAGCTGACGCTCGGAACTTCTTGCCCAGGCTTGTAGCCTCGCAGTTATAGTATAGTAGTTATAGTATAGTTTTCAGTGCTACGTGATACAAAACCATTAATATTTACTTCTTGCAGATGACAACAAACCACTTCCTCCACCGCCATCATCACCACCTGTTCAGTCGGGTACCCCACCTTCTTCACCCGGTGCATCACTGAACCCTCCAAAAGTGTCGGAGACAAGTGGAGTCACACCTACTCCGTATCCCAACAAAGGCTTCATACTCCAATCTCTAAATTACATACAAATGGATGCATTTAGCTCTATATTTCCTAAAAATAGTGTAATCATAAGTAAAAACAATAATGATACTCCACCACAACAGTCCCAGGACAAAGCATTTGAACAAAAACACGAACCAGCAGTGGTCACCGCTGCATTGTATAATATAGAAAATAACTTCAGGAGTTTATTCTGAGTGAACCTGTAAATAGATTGTTGAAAAATGTTTTGATTGTAGCATTTTTGTTGTTTACATTTATTTGTATGGCTAACCACTTTTATGTAATATAGTTATTTCTTTGTTACAAGTATTAATGGAATCATACTGGATGAGTGAGGGGATGTTATGGTGTAGTATATAATTTAGCTATTAAAAGTTATTCTTTTGAATTTGAACTTGTATATTATTTACCTACTGTAAGTACATATGTATATTAAATAGAAATCTTTCTGTACATGTAACAGTAGATGGCATAATAAAATAATATGGTCTTGTGCCAGTTTGGGCCCAAACTTTATTGATGTCTGTAAACATTTGGACGATTGGATCGTTTTTAGATAAGATTTGACCTGACTCACATTCGGGGTGCAAACATGCAATAGAATAAATATTTAATGAATAAATTTATTATTATAAAGTACAGTCATAAACAACTGTTTAGGTATCACATTGTTTAGGTGTTTTAGTTTTGAGATATAAGGAACTGAGCCGGGATGAGTTCCACTGATATTTGTAGCCGATTATTATGTCTTAATTGACATGGGTGTCAGAGATAGTCAATAAAGAAATCAGTAATTTTAAATTCAATATATTTCTATTCTAACCATTCATTCATATATGTACAAATTTCAGGGGTGATCAGCCCAGTAGAATAGCATTTATGTATCAGTGGGCAGACTCCACAAGGTACTTGTACCAACCCTGGGGCAGGGATCAGAGGTTCAATGGCTCGATAAACAAAACTGCCATCAGGATACAACGTTCTTTCTGCTTTGCCATCATATACAAGAGTGTTTAGAATAGTGATAACATCTTCAACATCTAAATTTACCTGAAAAAAAAGATTAGGTTTTCAATTTTGTTTGGTGATAATGATAATATGTGGTTTTGTCATTATCAGCATTAAGTGTAGGTGGTTTGCTTAGATTGTCAAGTTATTTAACTTGGGGCAATACTAAAATAAAGTGTGCAGTAGTACTTAGTATTCTGCGGCAGTACTAATCAATTTCTTTACTTTACTTTTGCAGAGTTTATGAGTATAGTTAACACTTTGACTGCAGGAAATATTGTATATTGTATTTATTTCATAATATGTCAGATTACACGTCAATCATAATATAATTAATTCTTACAATAATGTAAAAAATTATATAGCATAGTATACAATTCAGTTCAATTAAATAATAAATGAGTATAAATGATGTCAAGTTTTTTTTTTTTTTTTTTTTTTTTTTTTTTTTTTGTAATGATGCATTTTATCGATAAGTACATCATTAAAATTACGATCTAGCCTGAAAGACTAATGAGTAATTTGCGTTTAACATAAATTGCTAAGTAAGTTATAGCTAAGATTGTGTCCATTAACACATTTCTTACTGTCTCTATTAAGGCGAAGACACTTTGTTAATGTGTTCTTTACTAGTAGATTTAACTAAACTACACTTCACTGTCATAACACTACACTAACTCGAAAGGTTTTTTCCTTTTTAGTCTTCTCACTATGTTTGTGTTGTCGAGGAGCTGGATAGCCTCGACGTTCACGTGGTGGTGGAGTCTATGTTCATGAGCTTCGGCAAACGTTTTAATGACAGTTGAGACGAAGTCCACTTTTAGGTCCCGATGAAGGTCTTCGTTTCTGATGTACCAAGGGGCATTGACAATACCTCTGAGCACCTTATTTTGGAATCTTTGTATGATCTGCATGTTATTTTGGTTGGTACAGCCCCATAGCTGGATACCATAAGTCCATATTGGCATAAGGACTTGCTTATATAAGAGTACTTTATTATGTACCGACAGCGTGGATTTTCTCCCAATTAACCAATACATATTTCTGTAGCGAAGATCTAGTTCATCACGTTTCTTTTTGACATGTGCTTTCCAGCGAAGCTTAGCGTCCAAGGTCATGCCAAGATATTTGGCCGTGTTTTCATATGGTATCACTTGACCATTAATGTACACCGGGTGGTAATTGGGTTTTTTGTTCGTGAAGTCTATGTGAATGGACTTAGACTCGTTAAGTTTAATTCTCCATTTGTCTGTCCAGCCAGATATTTTGTTGATGGCTTTTTGGACTTTTTCCACTGCTTCTTCATGAGTGACTCCTGTTGCCATAATCGCTGTGTCATCTGCAAAAGTGGCGATAGTGTTGATTTCTAGCTCTGGAATATCACAGGTGTACAATAAGTACAAGACTGGACCAAGGACGCTTCCCTGTGGTACTCCAGCATGTATTGGCTTTAATTTTGAATATTTGTCGTCTTGTCTGATTCTAAACATTCTTTGCGTCAGATAAGATTGTAAAAGATCCACAAACTGTTTTGGGAGCATATTTCTTAGCTTGTAAATGAGCCCTTCATGCCAGACTTTATCAAATGCTTGTGCTACGTCTAAGAAAATTGTAGAACAGACTTTCTTTTCTTCTAGTGCTTTTTCAATAGTGTTTGTGATTCTGTGTACCTGGTCTATAGTCGAATGTTTTTCTCTAAAACCGAATTGATAGTCTGGAATTAGATTTTTATATTCTATGATAGGTTTTAATCGTTTCAGGAACAGTTTTTCAAGTAATTTTGACATTACGGGTAGAAGGGATATTGGTCTGTAAGATGACACTTCGTGAGGTGATTTTCCAGGTTTGGGAATCATAATGACTTCAGCCACTTTCCACATCTCTGGTACGTATTTCAGTCTGAACGTCGCATTAATGAGAGTAGTGAGCTTTACTATGGACTTACGGGGAAGGTTTTGTAGCACTTCTCCAGTAATAAGGTCGTAGCCAGGGGACTTCTTTTTGGATAGATGTTTGATTTCATTGATAACTTCTCTAGGTGTAACGTATCTTATCTCTAGGTCAGAAAGCGTTTCAGCCAGTGGAACATCATGAGCAGAGCTTCCATCATTTGGTTGGAATGTTTGCTGTAGGTGTTCTGCGAACCTAGCCGCTTTTTGTTCATTGCTTATGGCCCAGCTCCCATTGCCTTGCTTTATTGGTGGAATATTCCTTGTTGGTTTATTTAAGTTTCTGGTCATTTTCCATAGCGAGTAGTCTGTTGTGCGATCACTCGTTAGTTCACTTAGCTTAGTATCCATAGTAACGTCATTAAAGCTCTGGATTTCCCTCTTTAATTTTTTTGTTAAGTTGTTCAATATAGTTTTATCTCTAGGAGCTCTAGTTGCATGCCATTTTTGCCTTTGCCTCCTTTTTTCAGCTATAAGGTATCTTATATTCATTGGGTAGTAAATGTTCCTGGATTGAGTTTTAACTTGTGGAGTATTGTTCCAAGCGCTCTTTTGAATGTTTAATATAAATTTTCTTAAATCGTTTTCCAACTGTTCCGGATTCTTAAGTGGAACTTTTAAGTCAATTGAGGAATCTAAGTCAAGTTTAAAACTTTCCCAGTCTGTACTCTTATTAACCAACGACAAATTGTTATCTTTCAGTATCACTCTCTCACTTAGATACAATGTAATTGGAGAATGATCAGAACTCATGTCATATCCTTCCTCTATCTGGAGAAAGCAAGATGAAATATTTTTGTATATGAAAAAATCAATTAGGTCCGGTATTTTTAGTGGATCTGTCGGCCAGTAGGTAGGTTTTCCTGTTGACATAACATTACATTTGTTGTCTCTAATTGCGCTCAGCAGTTCTCTTCCTTTTGACGTTGTAAGCCTGGATCCCCAAAAGGTATTTTTGGCATTAAAATCACCTCCAAGTATAAATCGGTTACCAAGCTCACTCAGTAAGTTGCTATATTTTTCAGCCTTTAAGGCATATTTTGGTGGACAGTATATAGCTGATAGGGTAACAGAATATTTTTTAGTTCTGACAGAAACAGCTACTGATTGTATGTGTTCTTCTTCACATTTATATTCTTCGTAATGGTAGATGTTTTCTTTTATTATAACAGCACTACCTCCCCTAGCGGTGTTATTAGGATGTAGTGCATGGTATGTTTTATAACCTTTTATTTGTATGTAAGATTCACTCGTAAAATGTGTTTCAGATACAAGACACACATCTATATTTTGGATATTTAATACTGCCTGTATTTCATTGCGATGTTGAAGGAGCCCATTCGCATTCCAAGCCATAATTTTCATCAACTTATTCATTTTTGTAGTTTTGTTGCAGCTATTTTAGTGCTGTTTTCCACCCTTTTAAGACGTTCATCAAAAGACGTCACCAGACTAAGAATTCGATTTAATTTTTCATCCATGTCCATGCTTGTATGCTTTGGATGAGATGGTGTTGACGGTCTCGAAGGAGGTCCTTTTGAGGCTTGAGCATATGAAACATTCTTTCTGACGCTTGAATTACCACTTGGCAGTTTTGATCTGGTTGCACTTGGGACCGCGGTAGTAGCAGGTGCTGAGTTGGTTTTCTTGCTTAGCTTGTTCCTTATGGTTTGTAACTCTTTGGCTACTATGCACCCCCTATAGTTAGCAGGGTGTGCTTCACCGCAGTGTACGCATTTTGGTTTAGCCTCCGCTGGCTTTTTACAGTCAATGGTCAAGTGTTTACCGGTACATTTCACGCACCTGGGTTCTTTGGAGCAGTATTTTTGTGTGTGTCCATACGCTTGGCACTTTTTGCACTGTGGGATCAGCTTTGATGATTTTATGGGTTGTATATCTACCTTGCAACCCAATATAGACTTGATGCCATAGATCTTATTAATATCCTCTTCTTTGTGGAAAGAAAGCATGAACATGTTAAGTGGCGTTTTGCTCCTCCAGCTAAGTTTATTAACAGCATCGTGGACTTTATAGCCTTGAAGTATAAGGTCTTCAATTATTCTGACGGGCTGACATGACAAATGCAGATTTTTAGCCATCACTCTAATTGGCCTATCCTGTTTATTTTCATAGGAGTGCCAGAGATGATTTTCTTTCGACAAGAGCTTGGTAATGGCTCTGTATGCCTCATCGTTATTGGCGTTTACTTTAACGCTTTCCCCGTTCAGCATTTTTATGACAAACGAGTCCTTCGCTACATTTGATGAGAGCAGATCATACAATTTCTGGTACTCGAGTATGTTTTCTATAACTATTGGCGGAGGTAAAGGTATCTTTTTTACATTTGTTTTTTCTTTGGGTGGTTGGTCGGAACCAGATCCTTGTTGTGGGGACAGTGTCGTGTTTAACTCTAAATGATGTCAAGTAAAATAATTATGTCACATGAAATTAAAATAAAATAAATTCAAATATTAAATTTATAAAATTCATTAAAATCATAGAAGGCTTTTCGTATACCTTGTGTTTTCTTTTGTGCAACGCGAGTGCCGCTGCACACGCCAGGCACATAAAACAACGCATTTGACTATTAATGGCACCTAAGGCAAGCAAGCGCATGTGGTTGTTAGCCGCAGTCAAAGTGTTAATTAACTCAAATTCTGTTAATGTGATTGCAGTCATGAACAATTCTCTGATGTTTGCGGGCAAGACTTACTTTGGGTTGCTGCGCTAGAGAAGTAAGTAATGCATAAAAAAAACATAACTTACTTTGCTTATACCTAAGTCAGTAATATATTTCTGCACTTCTGCAGCACTTGCATATGACTGAGACCTTCCTAGAACAGGCCCTCGAGAATTATTTTTTATAAAATCAGCTCGTTGATTCAAAAACCGAAGGCATTGGACATTAAGAATTTCTACAAACTCCGATTCAAACTCTTGGTCTTGATACCAAGCCCCGCCAGTCAGAGTTCTGTCCGGCTCTAAGTTGTAGAGCATGTACACTTTCTTTTTCGAAGCCTGGAAAAAAGGTCAGAAGATTAATACTTACTAGAATTATAGGTAACATTTAACTGTGGAATATGACAATTTTAAAGAAATAAGAGATGTTTAATTTTCTTACATTAACACATTTCACAGCTTTTATAACTTTTTTGACTTCGAGGTTTTTTAGTACTTTAGTAAGTTGTGTGTTAGCCAAGTTTGAGCGGATTCTTATATCGCGAATCCATATTCCTTTGTCACCGGCTTCTTCTATTAAATTGTACACTACTTTTTCTTCATTGTCCGCACCTTTAACAGCTTGCTTGCTTGATTGATTTTTGAGCCTGTTTGAAAAGATCTATATTAACCTATAAGATAGATATATTCTATTCAACATGTAAAACATTTTGTGGTGAGAAAAAGGGAGGAAGGTAAGAAAGGTTGGGGGATATTATCTTTACTTGTAAATTAGAGCTCCACCCTGATTGAATAAATCGAAATGCTCTTGTTTTAGAAGTTCATTTATCGCGGCAACTAAATCAGCAGAGGAAACTTCAGGTATTGCAGCAGTGATATCTTGGTGAGATATTCCTTTTGGATTTTTCTTGGCTACATTTATAATTTTTTCCTTCAGTTCTGCTGTAACTGAGCTGCTCATTGTTGTTAATTTAATTAATTAAATATTCAAGTGTTTTACAGTTTCAATCAGATTTCTATTTATTGTTTTATTTTTATTTGTCGACACTCGACCGGGTGAATCGAATCAAATCAATAAATAATGCATGTATGTATATGATGCTTAGAGTGTGCGACCCAGTGTTGCCAAGTACCAACTCCAAAAATGCCGAGTCTCTCTCTAGACTCCAAAAGTCGCTAAAACTATAGTCGTCACAAAATAAGAAGCCCGTTTGGACGTTTGTCATTGCGACGTAACTAGTGATGTTATCATACGACTCGGTATTCGATACTCACGATAAAATAATCTATTCAAGTTTGTATGAGTATTTGATCGATTTGATTTTGTATTGTAAAGTACATTGGATTTATAGGTTACGATTCGAAAATTTTACTTAAACTTGAATATTATAGGTATATTGAAATGATACGAAATGATGCGAGAGGTCAATTTGTCTTTAAATTAATATGTTTATTGTTTAGTTACAATAACATTCATTCAATCACAAAAAACAAAAAAAAATGAAAGTGATTGAATCTTCATTCAATAATTTTCTTCGGATGATGAGCCAAAATCGTCAGTTGAGCTATAGTCAATTCAATAATTAATTGGTTACAAGTGACAACACTAATATTTGAAAAAAGAAGACTGAGAACGTAACTGTTTTTGAGAGTTTCGTTATAATTTGACATTACATGCTACCATAAAGTATGCGCGAAAAGCGTTCCAAGTTACATTCTACGGTCTTTCTCAAGTGTCCAAACGGGCCTCTTATTTTGTGATGACTATAACTCTACCAGGAGCGGATCCACGATTTTGTCTGGGTAGAATATCTATAATTTTGTCTGGGTCAGAAAAGGCAGTGTGAAATGTAAGGATAGGAGAAAAAAAATTGATAAATAATTACGTTTTAATAATTATATACGTGCAACAAAATACAACATCTAACTTTTAATTAAATAATTTTATTATCATTATTGTAACAATCACTTAAATAATTTGTTGTTCTAATCACAATTTGCCAAAATTACTTTAAATAAAAATTAAATTAGAAATAGAAATATATCATCATCGTGTTGCCAACTTAGCTACATGCGACATCTATATTTATAAAAATGAAACCCGTTTTCCTTGGTCACGGCCTCACGCGTGAATGGCTGGACCGATTTCACTAATTCTTTTTTTGTTGTATTTGTTATTATGAGAAGGTTCTTACGGAAAAAAATATTAAGAAAATCTCTCAGAAATATTGAAAAACCCTAAAAACAGCCCTTTTCTTTTTCCCATACAAACGTTTTCTAACTAAAACGAGCTTTATTGCTATTGTATAAAGTTCATATTGAATTGCAAGCACTCACTGTTGTTTAAGCAATGTAGGTATGTTCCTAACGTCCAAGAGTCAATTTGCACTTTATTACCTCTGTACAAAGTTCAAATTCAACCATATCTATCAAAACAGTGTGCGTTTTATACTGATAATTTTTACTATAAATTGACAAGTTAACATCAACAAACTACGGTTGCTATAGTTACGCAATAGCATGAGAATAGAGGTTATAACAAAGAGTTCCTATAATTATTCTCAACACCTTTGGTCACGCCATCACGCGTGAACGACTGGACCGATTTCAATTTACTCTACGTTTATCCCAAAGTCTACCCGTGCGAAGCCGGGACGGGCCGCTAGTTAAATAGTAGAAATGAGAACCGGCCGTATTCAATAGCAAAACTTTGATTTGAAAGAAAAATGGATGGTTCAAAAAATACTTTTACTTTGAATATTTCAAAAAATATTCAACGTAACTAAAAAAAGCTAGGGCTGTTTTAATTTGTACTCCAAAAATCGCCAGATATGTCGCTAAATAATTTTTGTCGTCAAATCTTTATTTTAGTCGCTAAGACTAGAGCAAAAGTCGTCAGTTCTAGCGACTAAAAGTGCCAGTACATTATTTGGTTGCGCAATATTGGCCATGAAATATAGTGACTCGTCTTATATTGCATAACATTATCCGACAACGTCAAAGCATATGACGTTGACTTATCTTACATGACATGACATAACTTTTTTATATTCGTCCAATGTTCTGGCTAAAAGTATTTGACCCTTTATTGCTTACGACAGAACACAGTGGGCCAAGCTTACAAAACAAAACGACTACCGATTCTTCATAGGGGGTTCATGGGGCATGACGTATTGTCGATCGGTGTGTGATATTTAATTAATTAACATAAGAATTTCCCTCTGCCAGCATCTAAATGATCCAACCTAGAGCAAGGCTCTGGGTCGCTCGCACCGTCGTCGTCATTCCAGTGGCATAAATAATGACGATTTACCTCGTAAAATATATACCTACACACTTCCTAAGCAAAACAGGAAATAGGTATGCATAATATAAATAAATACAATCGCAAAAATATACATAACTCCAATGTCTGAACTTGAGTTTTCAAGACGCATTACTTAAGCTCATTTTTTTTTTTACTCATTACTTAAGCTCATTTTAAGAATTTGAAATGAGGAACTGCAACGCGTGTCCACGAGGAGTTGAGTTCCGGTCAAGTTTGTTTGCAGGTAGGTAAATATGTAAATCATCTTAAACTATGAGTCTCAATCAATCAAACAGCGTCCTCCTTTAAATTAGTTTTTACGAAAACCGGTTAGCCTCTTTTGCTTTTTACATTTTATATTTCTACAAGTTTTTGTGACTTGTGGCCAAGATGTAATCTTTGCAAATAAATAGATTATAATAGGTAAGGGGCTGCGAAAACGCTTACTTATACGTTGTGTCGGATAGCAAACAACCAGCAACTACCAGCGAATATTAACCTAATCTTCTTCTTCTTCTTCTTATAAATAAAAATGAATTGCTGTTCGTTTGGCTCGCTATAACTCGAGAACGGCTGGACCGATTTCCCTAATTTTGATCTTGAAATATTTGTATAAGTTCAGGGAAGGTTTAGAAGAAAAAAAAAAAGGTGGTGAAACCGCCGGGAAATATAATCTTATATTTATAAAAATGTTATGTTGGTTTGTGTACGCTTCAAAAACTCAAAGTTCTGCACCGATCGAGCTGAAATTTTAGCATGATATAATAGGTACGCATCAAGGATTGTTTTTATCTATTTTTTTTTTATCCACAGCGAAGCAGGCAGGCAGGGAACAGCTAGTCTGAAAATCTAATTACTCAGATAAATAAAGTCTTGTCGCTGTCCCCGGAGAACAAAATGACAATTGCAAAAAGTCAACTTTCCAGGAAAAATCAAAAACCGAATTTTGTTATTTGCTTCTGAATCACTGGACATTATTAGCAGTAAGATAATTAGCATAATTAAACAATTATGATTTTATTTTAGCATAATTTGCGTGTTGGATTTTGTATAAATTTTAATACCAAAACAATCCTCAGGTAAGCGACGACGCGAAGCGGCTACTGGGTTGGCGTCGGTCCTGAGACTCGAAGTCTTGTTGCTTGTGCTTCAGACTTGTGGCTGGCTAGCGAGGAGAGCGGACGGCTCGCATACCTACATATCTAATTATCCATCTATACTTAATATAATATGAATAAGTTATTCATTAATTTGGTGATCGTGGCAGTCTTGGCTACGGTGTGCTGTGCTGTCACACCAGTCAGGCAATGCCAGGGTGAGTAATTAAGTTTCAATAATACGTCAGTTTGTTACAGATAGTCGATTTTACATATTTTATACTATATTTTATATTATATTTTTTACATAAAGCTCATGGTATGGGCCCAGGCTGAGACATGCGTGGTTCATAAAAGGTATGCTAAGCCGAAAAGGGCTCATAGTACTCATCATTATGAACAACTTTTACTATGGGTCCAACTCGAAATTCGCGAAAAAAAAATCGGATGTTCCATACATTTTGTCGGGTATCATTGACATTTTTCTATGGAACAGCTGATTTTTTTTTTCGCGAATTTCGGGTTAGTCCCTTAGCAAAAGTTGTTCATAATGATGAGTACCTACCTACTATGAGCCCTTTTCGGCTTAGCATACTCTTTATGAATAACCCTATATAATATGCAGATGTCATATAATCTATACTTCTATACTAATATTATAAAGAAGTAAAGTTTGTGTGTTTGTATATTTGTTAAATTGTAAGGGGTAATCTCGGGATCTTCTGAACCGATTTTAAAAATTCTTTCACCAATAGAAAGCCACATTATTGCTGAGTGTCATAGGTTATATAAAAAACCGAAAAATAAAAAGGCTTTTACGTGGTAGTCCGTTTTGCAAAGTAAATCGGAGAAAAAACGGTCCGGACGGCGCGCGATGGCTTCGGGTTTAATTAACATTATGCCCAACGAAGTGGGCAAGGGTCAGCTAGTAAGAGATAGGTACCTAAATACGCATATTTTTTATCATCATTATATAAAAGGTAGTTATTTTTAATGGTTTAAATATTAAAATATTTCCTACTTCACCGGTAGTGATCGAAACTGTAGTCGGAGTTCCTGACTCAATCAAATATAGTACTTACCTATCTAGTTAAAGGTACAGTTTCTGTAGAATCGCAATTGAAACCGCGGAGTAAATCTAGGTGTTAAAACTCGCGTTATTTTCTTTTGCTTAGTATTATTAGTTAGATAAGTTATTCAAGTTTATTGACCGTGGAAGATAAAAAAAAACCGGCCAAGTGCGAGTTGGACTCGCGCACTAAGGGTTCCGTACCATTATCCATGAGAGTCTCCATAAATATTTATTTTATTATGTGATTTAGTATTTGTTGTTATAGCGGCAACAGAAATACATCATCTGTGAAAATTTCAACTGTCTAACTATCACGGTTCATGAGATACAGCCTTGTGACAGACGGATAGACAGATGGACAGCGGAGTCTTGGTAATAGGGTCCCGTTTTACCCTTTGGGTACGGAACCCTAAAAAAAAGGGATCCTTACAAACTATTGTGAACATTTCAGTCTTTAGACAGACTGCAGGTAGGCTTCAGAGACTTCAGACAGACTTCAGGACTTCAGGTAGACTTCAGGTAGGCTGCTCATTAATAAACCAATTAGAAAATTCTAAGATACAGAAAAAATCAACTTTCATATGCAGCTGTAGTTACGCAACTAGTGATACTTGTATAAATATTATTTCTAAGACTTTCTACGTACGTAACCCATAATACATATCTATCTACCAATAATAAACTCTATTTTCATAAAACTAATAATCTAAGTCCTTTATTATGAATACTATGCATAATGATTGCAAACCTCTATTCAAATGAAGTCTATTAAAAATAAACCGCGAGTAAAATGCTAAAAACTCGCTCGTCGAGGATTGTTTTCATTTCTTGTTCTACTAAACTAGGTACCTGACGTATTGGATACCAAACAAGTCAAGTGCTTATTACCGAATTCGTCGACTTGATTTCTACAATTTATTTAAGTGCTGAGATTTTTTTTTTAAATTCAGATTCCGATTTTTATTGCTCATCCGTAGGTCCGTAGGTACAGTGCAAAGATCTTAAACAATGTTATATAAATTATATAATGCACAAAAGTTATAACGGGCCCTGTCGGGCGCAGCAATTTAGGGTAGAAGATTGTTACTTCGGAACCCTGCAAATTTTCTGTGTGGTAGCTATACTATTTTGGTTATTCTAGCTGAAACACAAGTATAGAGCATCGGGCAAGTTAAAAATTCCTGAGTCCGTCGGTAAAAATAAAAAACAATGGATAAAATAAGAATAATAGATTACTGATTATACACTAAATTTAAATTTGAAAAAATTAATTAAATTAACATGTAAATATCTGAATGTAAATAAATTTCAACAAAAACTGCAAAAAATTAACTGATAATTTATGTTGGTAATTGTTTGGTTATACTTATAAATTAAATTAATATTACGTTCCTGTGATTTTTCAGATCAAAACTTCGAGGATCTAAAGGACAGAATCGAGGTAATTCCCTGCACCTCCACCAAGTGCAAGCTGCCGCAGGAGGGGAACGTTACAGTAGCTTTTCGATTTAAGCCAAGTAAGTAACTTTAATTAGGTAATCGGAAATATTTAAATAAATAGTTGACATAATATGTAGACCTTACCTTTTTTTTTAATACGGGGGAATGCTTCTGTAAGACACTCGGTTGTATTTGGGTAAATCCGGGTTATGTGGGGGCGTGGGGGTTGAGACACTAAAACCCCCTCCGTGGCCTGCCTCTGTGCCGTACGGAGGGTAGATAGATAGATAGATAGGTAGATACCTTACCTACGAGTACTTTAACCTTTTAGAGCCGATAAAAAGGAGCCTTTGCGCGCGTGGGTGGTTAGATTTGCGAATCTGGCCACCTTCTCTAACGAGCTCAGGGGCTGTACCGCGGACTTAACCTGATAAGCTTGCTCTGTCAGTTAGAGAAAAAGCAAAACAAAAGCCTACGCGACAGTTATGACTCGGGCTAGGAGTTCCTGGTACTGTCCCGGAGAAGACAATGGTATGGTGTAACCCGCATTCTTGTGAGGAGAGACTAAGGACCAACGTCCCGAGAATAGTGCTTTAGGCAACGTGCTAGGGGGACACCACACCGATGCTTTCCTCCTAATGATATCCTATGGATTTCTCGGTGCCTTCTCTAACACAAAGACTCACCAAAGGGGTTTTAGTGGTTGAAACGACCCAATAAAAAGGTACATAACTGCTCTACATTGAGTAGGCAACCGAGGTCTCTACGCAACAATTGGCAAAATTTGCTTTCATCTGTTGATGATGTATGGAACTAGTTGTAGTTCATATTATGAACACTGGGTGGCGCGGTTTTTATTCCATACAAATTGTAGTTTACGTTAACGATCGAATAGTGAACAAAACTCGTATTAGGCACTCGTTGTGGGATGGTTTATTGTGGGTTTAACAGCAAAATTTGACAGTTCTTGTACAGCAAAAAAAGTCAAAAATCTTTGACGAATTATGTGATATAGAGCTCAAATTACAATTCAAATATAAGATTATTGTTTTAATAATTTCAGCGAAAAAGGTGACCAAACTTGAGAACGATGTATGGGCGGTGATCGCCGGTTTGAACGTTCCTTTCTTCGGTACGTCGGGCACGAGCGCTTGCGGCGACGTGCGGTTTGCGGAGAACGACAAACATGCCCCCTGCCCCCTCGAGCCCGGCATCGAATACGTCTACAAAAACGTGTTCTACATCTACCCTCTCTACCCGACCATCGACCAACTCCTCGTGCACTGGAGCCTCGTCGACAACAAGAAGTCGGTGATCTGCTTCGAAGTACCGGCAGCCATTGTT
The DNA here is from genome assembly GCA_949125135.1 of Alcis repandata. Taxonomy (NCBI): domain Eukaryota; kingdom Metazoa; phylum Arthropoda; class Insecta; order Lepidoptera; family Geometridae; genus Alcis; species Alcis repandata. The sequence continues at coordinate 7,321,836 of OX421242.1, read as the reverse complement.
AAAGCTAAAAAGAAGAAGGCAGATTAAATCTATGAAGCTTGCTACTCCATTATTTTTAGTCACTCGGAGATGACGCTAATCCAGGCACGAATCCAGAACTTCGTTCAAGAAAGCAATTAAGGAAATTGCAGACTCGAAGCCAGGAGTCGTGTTTAGATTTTAAGAGGTTTTGGTAAAATTGAAGTACCTAATTTAGTCTTGATTAAGAGAGGGGGAGGGGGTATCACACTCCTGTAGATATGTATGCCAGCACTGACCTCACCCCTGTTGACGCCACAATAGTTTTAGACCCATTCATTAAAAATTTAGAATTACCCCATTTTAGAATTTCATCTTATTAGCCCGGGTTTTATAAAATTTTGATAGCTCCAAGTTACTAAATATTATAATTGAGTTATAATGTTTCCATGTAGATAGATAGAATGGTGAATGGTCCTCTCGGTTTTGACTGCAGTGCCGCCTGCATCGATCAAGTATGACTTCGGTGGCCGCCTGCAATCTGCATGTGCCGCCTGAGGGCCACTAACATTTTGAATTTTATAATATTTCTTATTTTATATTATATTTCACCCCTTGTTACCTCCATATAAAAGTATTTACTATTTACTATTTGGGTAAAATAGATAAAGTAGATAGGTACTAGTAGGAAGTCTTTGTTTCAACTTTTTTTCAAACGTACCTACCTACTTCTGTATTTAAGGTTTAAGATAAGTTTTGAAAACTTGTAAATATAAATAAATAAGTAAAAGTGCGGAAGTAAATAAACTCTTAAATTATCCATTCTGTTGATTCATTTACCCATAGTTTTGTACTGTCATATCGCAATATTGGGTTATCTAACTCAAATCGTCTTGCAATGACGAATCCTATCGAAGTACGACTTTTAAATAAAATTACAGTTTATACGTAAATTTTTTATTCATAATTTTCTAATATAAATACAGGTTGATTCAGAAATGGTGTCCGACCTGTGAGGTTGTTTATCGGTATCGATATGTATGTGATACTATTATTTATTTATTAATATCAATTTCTTAAACACTTACAGCTTTCACTAAAACGTGTTTAAGATACTTAAAACACCTCTGTACTTATGATAATATATTACTTTTATAGAATAATTATGCTGACTTAAAAAAATATGAAATAACTGATTATTTTGTAACTTCTATAAACGTACAAGTACCTACTTACGTTATTTTAAATTTGTTTAAGTTGGACACCAAATCTAAAACACGGTGTAGTACATATAATGTGATGAAATTCTCTTAACTTAATATTAAAATGTTTTACATTTATAAATAGGAATCTTTATAAAAATATTTTAATCATTGTACTCGCCTTATCTAAATTTAGGTTCCAAGTTCCAACAAATTGTAACTTGTTCTTGTGTTTACAAGTTCTTTCGTTTTAGTTGCAAAAGAAATCTACAAAGCTGATGCAACTAGCCAGTCAGCAGAATATGAAGCTTGTAATCAAATAAAAAATGTTAAGATTATATCCGCGGCTGGTTTTGTTCCAATAATACCTACGGCGACGACAGCCCAATCTCCTACTTACATTGAAATAGTTTCAATAACAGAATAGCCCACTTAGCCTGGGTGAAATATATGAATTATATATATATATATATATATATATATGAATTATATGATCGCAAACGCTGAAGACAATTGGAATGACATTTCTTTAATAGAACTAGCTGATCCGACAGACGTTGTCCTGTCTTAACTCCGTCTTAATTTTCTAATGTTCCGCTCAACTTTCTTATTTTTTTTTCTTTTAAGATCCTTCTCCCGATAATAATTATCACAACAAAAAAGAATTAAAAATAAGCTAAAATAACAAACTAAAACAAAGAAATTTACAAAAACAAAAATCAAAAAGTAGGTTTTGCCCGTGTGATAAAAAAAGAATAGCAAAATTGTTCCATCCGTTCACGCGTGATACGATACCAAGGGAAATAGAGATTCATTTTTATATATAGGCATATATAGAATCTACCAAAAGTTCTAGTATCTAGTTAAATGTCGCGTTTGCGATCATAGAATTACAACTTAGCTAGGGCCTCTGCAGCTCTCTCCCCCCTACTGACTCTAGAGATACCTACTTACCTAATCGTCGCTCGACAGATGCCAAACACATCGAGTCACACTGTGACTCGTTTTGGTGTGACTCGTTGGGAACCCCTCTCTAACACTAGCCTTCTACTTGAACAATCCATCTCTCAACCATGTTTCTATTCTTTCTTCTATTGGTTATGTGTTACAAATAGTTCCGTTCTTTTCCTTTCAAAAATTAAAAACGTTTTAATGAAGGAGTTATCTGAAGGAAAAGTCCTCTATTTGAAAATACTTTTACAGCTGCAAATATAGTTATAGTTATAGTTTTATTTCAGTACCAAAAAAGCACATGTCAAATTTCATTTTTCAAATGTCAAATTACAAAACCTACCTACCTACTACCGACCAGTTGAAAACAATAAGCGCGACCCTCATCAGACTGAATCAGAATTTCAATGTAGCTGCCATCGTGATTCGCCAATTACAGTATGGAACTAATTGTGCAGCTTCGTTCCATAATTTGAGGGCTATCACGGAACCACAAATTTGTACGCAGAAATATTTTATGCAAATCATCCAGGGGGTACCCCATTACACTTATCAGTTCGCGAAAGATGATTTCATCTTATAACTATGATAATATCCCACCTCTAACCTACAATTTTAGCTGGAACTTCGAAACAGATAACACTCTCGTCGTTAGTTACTAATGACCATTGCACCTTGACTTCTACATTAGGGTAAAAGCTGAGGATAGGAAAAGAGTCCTTATAAGTGTAGTCTGTGCCGGCCTTTAGCGGACAGGAGGCTTTGTCCCCAGTTTTCGTGAAGACCTTGTCGCAGATAGAAATGCCGTCCACTCCGACGAACGGGACTTCTAGGCCAAACACCTCGGCTTTAACTTTGTTCTTCAAAGATTCAAAATCTTCATCTGTAAAAATAAATTGAAAATCAGTAAAAAGCCGCATATATTTATTGCGGCAAATATCGTCCGAAAGTTTCTATTTTACAAACTAGTATTTTTTATTTTTTTTTATACCATTGAGACGAGCAAATCGATCGCATAAGAAAAAAAGAAAAAAAGGCTAATAAAAGAAAATCTATTACCTGGAGTAAAGTCGATGTTAATATGTGTATTGGTGCCCTTCTTCAGCTTACAGGGTGGCTTCTTACACGGGGTGAGCTGCACTTTGCTTTTGAGATTCTCCACCGATTTGCCTGGAATTAATAAAATACACTTTTAATAAAAGTTGTTCCATACATTTGTAAAGTGTCATTGACATTTTTCTATGGAACAGCTGATTTTTGTTTCGCTAATTTCGCGTTGGTTTGTAGCAAAAGTTGTTCATATGAGCCCTTTTCGGCTTAGCATACCCTTTCTGAATAACCCCGTATATGGCAATGAGTAGTTGTTTTAGCATAAACCAAATAGTTTATTCAAACAAATATTCGACTTCGAAAAAAAATACCCCAGTACGAGTAATCGATCAAGTTAGCAAAATCGATGTAATGAAAAGTCACAAAAAATCTACAAAATGCTATTTGAAATTTACAAATGTAAATATGTACATACATATATGTACTAAGTACTACCTAGTACCTAGCTTCCTTAGGTAAAGAAGCTCAAATAAATTATTTCAAAATTCTATAAATAGCTCGAGGAAACAGTTATTACCGGTTCAAATCGCGGATGTTATCACATAAAAGGTGATCAAAATAATGGTCATAGTAGGGCCTAGGAGTACCTACATCCTTTTCCTGTTTTTATTTTGTTTCCTTAGTTGCTTGTTTGTCCTTATTTAAACTAAGTACATCACTGTATGGTTTTCGTATGAATATTAAATATATTCCATAGTATATTTCAAAAAAAATTGGTACATAGTTATAAAATGAAATATTATGATCAATTGTTGATTATTTATTTATGTGAATGTACCTACCATTGTACTTAGGATTTTAATGATACATTTGGCACAAAAGAAGTAAAGGAAGAAAGTAATATAGATAATTATTTGACACAATGACAGTTCTAATAAAAAAAATGAAATTCATGGATAAAAGACTAAAAAAACACAGAAGAGTATAATGGCCAAATCACGCGCAGGAAAACATTCGTGTTAGAAGGGACTCATATTATATTATAAATTCTGAGTGTTCAGGAGGACTCTCGGCGTGGTTTTCGATGGACCACTTCTATTCAGTATTCGCGGATGACTAATACATACCGCGGTGACCGCAAAAAATGAATAGTTTACGAATAAGTCATAAACATGCGCAGGGCTCGTATAGGAACTCGTGAACAGAATTTAGACATCAAAACAAGTGTGGTATGAATTTAAAGTTCATACATTCCGTATCAAATGTGTTTGCAGTGAGAATTATTGATGTTTGACTTTATAGTGTACATAGTAATTATAGCTCTCATGACGTCAGCTCCTGCGCTTCTCACCTTGCATTTTATCGGAATAGGGATATGCGAATAGGTACCTATATAATACACATATTTTTTACCCATGACGGAATGGATAAGGTATTTGCGTTCAGGGTGACAAGTTATTTGTTTCTGTATGCACTCGAATGTTACCATTTATCTGGAAACCGGCTCGACCGATTCCGATGCGGGTTTTTTGGAAAAGATTTGTAATTCCCCTGCGATGATTCTTAAATTATAGTCCATAGAAGTTACGATGCTAATTCGAAGGAGCGCCGCATTGCAAAAACAAATATTACATCACTACATCGATTAAGTACCTATTCGGATCATCACAACAATATTACAAGTAGTGGGTTTAAAAAAATGTTTTTTTTGTAGTTTTGTATAGACCAATTGTTTTTATTTCGACCTCCTTCACCTATGTACCCCTGATACTTACTGTCGGGAATCTTTAGGTATCCTTATGGTTACTTGTGAATCCTCCAGCCACCTGATAGACGAGCATGGCCCACATAATCAAAAAGGCCGAACTAGACTTGACGACATCCCAAACAGCAAACAAGGGATAGAAGATCCTCAGGCAGGCTTATTACGAGAGCCAGCCCACTTAAAGTGGGAACAGGAAAAGAAGTAGAGATGACTGCTTTTTTTTGAATGACGAGACGTGCAAATCGCTCGCCTGATTTTAAATGTCACGTTTGCCCAGAAGAGGATTTATGAATGGCCGAGTGGTAAATCCTTGTTTTTGGTTTTTAGGCCGTCCTAAAGACTCTGACATAATTAAGCGATTGTTGCGCAAGAACAAACAACTCGATCTACAATAACGTGTCACCCGATCCACGGTATAAATGCCACCCAAGTCTGTTATTTTCTTTAATCATTTCAAGACGGCTTTTATATCTTGCCATTCAAGACTTTTACAATCAGTTCAGTTTACTAATCATAATAAGTAAACCATTTAAAGTTCATTATTGTTAATTTAAGTAAAAGTAGTACTTAAGTAGACGGCTATTTTGATGTTCCCTCCAAAGCAGCGTGCAGCGTCTTTGTACCGAATACTAATTTGTAAGAACATGTACCTACTCGTATGTACGTTGGTAATAAAATATAATATAATAATAAATTTATTTAGTAGTTACCTTTAATAATGCTTTAAGTTTTAACGTAGGTATTTACTTGTCAACAAAATGCAGTAATATCAAGAGCGCCTCTCGCCAGTTCACCCTGAATAGGTGAGGTTGTACTTAGAGCCTACGCTGACCCTGTCGATTGACATAGATTTCATACAATGTTACCTGTTTACTCAATAAACCATAACTCGTCTAAAGCCCCATTTACATGGTGACATTTTCTTGCCTGTTGCATACAATGAAATCGAATCAAATCATTTTTTTTTTATTTTCAAAGGCATATCACATGCGCTTAGAAATTGTCAGTTTAACGTTATTATTGATTGAATACAAGATTGATAAAATTACACCCATTAACAAAATATAATAACAAATATCTGCAATAGCATTAATATTGAAGCAATAAGTGACTGGCATCGTCTAAACAACATGTCACATTCTGATCTATGTTACAAGGCAATTACATAATTATTATTATTTTTTTATCTTCTTATAATATATTAAAATTAATCGCTGTTCGTTTGGCTCGATATAACTCGAGAACTGCTGGACTGATTTCGCTAATTTTGATCTTGAAATATTTGTATAACTTCAGGGAAGGTTTAAAAGTAAAGAAAAAATAAAAAAAAACATCGGGTGAAACCGCCGGGGGTCAGCTAGTTTTAAATATTTATTACGGTATATTTTTAAACAATAATTGCCCTAAATCCTAGTCGGGTTTGTCTAGGCAATAGGTTCTCATAATAATATATACCTATACAGACCTTGCAAGACTGTTCTTAGTGTAAACAGCACATACAATAATCATTAGACTCAAAAAATGGTAAGTACACGCCCATCCCATACAAGTCTGCGTTTAGACAAGTCATGCAATGCATGCTATACAATTGTATCTATTGGTAACAAAAGACAAAACAAGACAAAACAAAAGACACCTGCAATTATTTCTCGTCAATATTTGCATGCAATAAAATTGCATACAATTTTTTATCCGCGTGTAAGAGCCTTTTCACACGTACCGGTTGCCGGGTAGCCGGCGCCGGATACCCGGTGTCAAATGTACCCGCCTGCCGGATAAATAACGCCGGTACATGTGAAAGCTATGTACCATGCCCATACACTTCACCACCGGGTAACCGGCGCCGGCTACCCGGCAACCGGTACGTGTGAAAAGGCACTAACAGTTACTTGCAATTCTTGACGGTCAATCATTGAGCTTCAGTTATTGTATGCAATTTTTGCTCGTTTAACTGCAATGACTTTGGTTAAATACTGAGAAAACATTAGAGATTCGTCTCCGCTTTGTCTTTAGTTTATGATATTACTAGCTGCGCTCCGCGGTTTCACTCGCGTTTTCCGGGATAAAAAGTAGCTTATGTGTTAATCCAGTCCATGAACAACCTTCATTCCAAATTTGTAAATACGTTCAGCCGTTTTTGCGTGAAATAGCAACAAACATACTCACAAACTTTCGCGTTTATATTATTAGTAGGATACCAAGCCTCATAAATACTAAATAAATAAATGCGAGTGTATGTTTGTATGATTTTTTATGTTGAAATGGACAGACGCCATTTTTTTAGGCCCATCTTGATTGTACTTATACTATTTATTTATTCCAATTATGAAACCAATTAATACCGGATTTTGATGAAACATTTTGATTAACTTATCAAGCGCAAATATAATGCGCTTCCAATATGATTTACTATTTTTCAAAAACCCACAAGATTGTAATAGACAGAAATATATGTATCTTTTTATATCGGAAAGTATTAGGTATATTATATATTATTACATAATGAGTCCATTTATAAATTCAAAATTATCGAGAGGAAACCTAATTTAGACTAGTTCTAATTATCATTATTCTTAATAAATTATTTTATTTATGGCGTGGCCGACAAAAATTTACGATATACTTCACGAGAAGAGTCAAGTAAACTAAACATGCGCATATACTTAGCCGCGTTTGTTTTTAAGGTGTTTCTTTAAATCAAAATAAAATTACTTTTCTGACTTTCTGAACGATGAACTTAAGGACTCTTCGCATGTTTCAACTCGGCACCTAGGTAAGTGTCTATAGTTTAAATTAATAGTTCAAAGAAACTAAAAAAACATATATACAAACACAAACATTATTATAAAACAAGTTTTTATTGCATTGTCATCGGAATTACACAAGTATTACCAAATTTTAGCTCGATCGGACATCGGCAAGTGGTTCAAAATTGCATATCAAATTACATACATTTACAAGTTAAATAAAAGCTTGTACCTAAAAGTTGATTATCTTGCCATGTTCACTGGGCTACTCGTATGTCTGGTATCGTCGAGTTATATTATGAGTAGTTATGAAATCGCATCTACTAGAAACTAACACATTCGTTACTACATATTTTTACCCAATAATTTTTACTTTTACTTTAGAGCAACTATTCTAAAACATAGTTTTCCGGTAATATTTTTGTATAGTAGGTAAGATTTATGGGACCACAACCACATACATGCACATAAAAACTTAAAATCGAATGATATTGTAAAAATTTACGCGCGATCATCCTAAATAAATACCTACCATCTTTAGTATGTTGCCTAATTGTTTCGTAAAAGTAGCTCAGTAGCAGTGGCGTAGCGTAGGGGGGGCGGGGGGGGCGGCCCGCCCCGGGCGGCACTTTTTAGGGGGCGGCAAAATTACACAATAAATAATAAAAATATTTAAACCATTTCATATTTTTATCGCAATTACAAATTGGGACCGATTGAAAAGAGCACGGAACTTTTCATTACTTATGCTGTGACGAATTCGGTGAATCTCTTTTCTTTGAATGACATTTTGTAGCGACTGTTTGATTGTATTTCTTGGCAAGAAATACAAACTTTTACTAAGTTTAAACGTTTGAGTAGTTTTCTTTACTACACTTGAAAAACTTGAGTATATTATTTTAAAAAACATATTAAACAGCATAATTTTCAAATGAATAATGCACTTTAGTTAGGTAGTAAAAATTACAGGTAAATAGTCAAAAGTGCAGTAATAGCAGAATTTACTACTAGCCTAAGATCCCGCTATACAACGATCTTCACCGAGATATTTTTTGATGAAATGTATTTTATATTCAATCTAATATGTCAATAAATATATTGCATATGGGTTGTCTAGCAAATTTCAGTCCAGGAAATGATTAATTAATAAAAAAAAAATTCAAACATTTCCAATCGAAAGTATGAAGCCCATAGAATGTGCAAACGTTAGGATGCCTGTTCTTTTCCGGTCACAACTCTCGGGTTGCCAGGTATAAACAGGTAAATCGATACTTGTTAGCATTATGCACCGGTCTGATTATTGAATTAAAATTAAATGAAATTAAAGATTATTTCATTACACGGTGATATAGGGTTGCCTGCGAAAAATCAGTCCCGAATTCCGGTTGTCGAATTTTGAAAAGCGAAATATTGCTGAGTGAATATGTGCGAGTGAGAGGTCCCAACCAACCATCCTATGCGATAGAAGAGGACACAGTATAGCAGCTGTTTGAAGTCCGTCCATTTAAAGAAAGAGAGTGCACATGCTATTTGTTCTTGAAAATGAAAAGGATAGCGATAGACTCGTACTATATGCTGTGCATCATTTTGGAGTAGTTTTTTTTATTAAAATATAGGAATATTTATTTAATTTTTTTCAAAATTCGACAATTCAGGACTGTTTTTTCGCAGGCAACTCTATACCATCGTGTTCATAATGAAATAATCTTTAATTTTATTTTATTTCAATAATCAGACCGGTGCATAATGTTTACAGGTATCGATTTACCTGTTTATACCAGGCAATGAGGGATCCCGAGAGTTGTGACCGGAAAAGAATAGGCAACCTAAACTTTGCGTATTCTATGGGTTTCATACTGTCGATTGGTATAAAATTTGTCTAATAATCAAACCGGTGAAATGTTTATAGATTTTTTTTTTTAATAATTATTTAATCATATCCTTTTTTTTTTTTTTTGGGGGGTGGTAAATCATCAAATGACCCCTCCCACTCTTGGGCAGAGCGGAAGGGAGTGTCAGACTTCTACTGACCAAAACCACCCATGTTCCTTCTACGCCCTTGTGACGCCGAGGCCGCGGTAACTTCTACCCGCAGCCCCGACGGGCATGGGCCCTTTCGGGCCCCTTCCATGTTGCTGACATCTCTTTGAGGCGCGCGTGGAACACGAACGCGCCGTCGACACGGCCTGTGTCGTCATAAGACGGACGGACAGCGAGCTAGCCCAATAGCTCACCGTCCACAGGCCCGCGTCTACGGTGGCCGGAGGTCGTCACGTGACCCCCGACGCCCGGAGCGCCTCCCACGGCGGCGGCTGGGACGAGAGGTTCTCTCCCTCTCACGTTCCGCCACCTCCTTCGCTAGCATCACTGCTTCGCAGAAGGAGGCGACGGCGTCCCATTCCTCCTCGCCCCGGACCATGGCTTGCACCAGGGCCGGACGCGAGAGATCGCCGCCGCCGATCGCCGCTACGAGAACACGGCGGGGCTCCACCCAAGCGGGGCAGACCTCCACGGTGTGCTCCACCGTGTCCTCCGGCCGATCCTCACAGTGGTTGCATCCGGGCGTTTCCTCCCGCCTGATTCGGTGCAGGTACCTCCCGAAACAACCATGTCCGGTGAGAACCTGCGTCAGACGGAAGGTAAGGGCGCCGTGGCGCCTCTCAAGCCACTCCTCAAAGAGGGGACTTACCGCCACTATTGTGGCGTGCCCTATTTAATCATATCCTGGACTATAATTTGTTAGGCAACCCAAATGTTATATATTTATTAACATATTAAATTGAATATAAAATACGTTTCATCAAATAAACATCTCGGTGAAGGTCGTTGTATAGCGGGATCTTAGGCTATTATTGTAAAACTTAGATAAACTTTTTTACTTAAAATCTAACCTGTATAATGCAAAATAATGATGACTGTTCTTGCCGAAAAGTTATCTACAAATAATGTATTGTATACCTACATTAAATTGAAATACCTATTATAAGAGGGCGGCGAAATTGTCATCCGCCCCGGGCGGCCGGCACTCACGCTACGCCACTGCTCAGTAGATTACCTAATGGCATAACTTGCCCGAGCCAGAGTTATTTACACGAACAACAAAAATCGGCTTCTTTATTATCACTGTCAAGCGGCCAATTGGTGCAAGAATAATAAATTTTACTGCGTACACGCAACGCTTCTGTGAACGTAAAACGAGACGAAAGCGGGTCGTGTGCTAGCTAACTTATGTGGACTTACCTCCTTTACACTGGCTTACATCGGTCGCCGAGACGGCGGCGAGGAAAACGAGACACACGACTGCACTCCGCGAAACCATTGTGAAGACTCACTGTCAAGTAACCGATGAAACTTCACTCCCAAGTCCCAAGTTAAACTAAACTGAGTGTGTATCGAGCTCACTGATGCATGCACGACACGGCGCGGGCGCGACTAGCACTACCAGAACCAGACTACCAGCTGTCCAAGCCAATACTTAACTGCAAATGGCATTGAAGCAAATGCGTCAATTCTTTTATAAGAATTTAATAATCAACTTCGATAATTTTTTCTTGGTCAAAAGTCAAGTTTAATTACGTAACTTTCTGTACCTAGTCTTAGAAAAAACAGGATACACTTTTGGTGCTTTTGGTTACATCATAATTTAATTTTTTGGTAGTTATGTTGATATTTTAATTATAATTATATGTATCTACAGAGGTACAGAATAGGTAATCTGGCAAGACTTGATTTTAGCTTTAGTAGTTTAAAGGTTATTTTTTGCGTTTTCTAATTTGAATGATCATTTAAATGAATTTGTATTCATCCGTTTTTATCCCATCTACTCGTATACACCTATTCGAAAAACGATGATTGAATAATTCGCCAATAACGTGGTCTAATAAAAGATCATGGTGTGTTTCCGTGTTCTTGTATGGTTCGTGCAAAATAGGCCTTTTCTGAAAAATTATTTCTCCGATGCCAGTACCTACTTACTTAATGAGTTTGAAATGCTCGATGTTCCGCGATCAAAGAGATCCAACTAAAATATTGTATGAAAAAGTTACTGGCCAGAATCTGGAAGGAGCCTAGTTTTTTTTTGTTTCTTTATTCGTAAGTTGTATTTCCAGATATCATGTCTATTTTTAAGCCAGTTTTAAACATGTAAGTATGATTATTAATTTTCAAGTTTTGATAAATGATCGAACAATTTAATCAAATTCACAGACAAGTAAGGCCAAGTCAGAAGTCAGAAGAATAATTTTATTTTGCTCGAGCGACGACGCTGTTTGAATCCCAGACTGCGCTCAGGCTCAGGAGTCTATTCGTGGAATACCTACCTTCCGAATATTTGGATTCAAAGTGGCTTTGAATTCAAATATTTCATCGTAAAAATATTATTATGCTCCTTTGTAATACAATCTACTATTACTCACGTCGTAGTTATTGCATATCGTATATTTAATAGCGTACATTAGCAATTAACTGTTAATTATCTCTGGACGGACATGCTCCTTCGCTGATAATGTTCTTGCGCTAGTTTATTTTTAGAACTAAGTTTAGACCTTTGGACGTTCCATAGCTCATAAAAACTTTACTTATGTAGTCAATTATCAAGATAAACTTTTTATATTTTTATTAGTTCAAAGTTAGCAAGTAGATGTTAGCGTGTTAGCAAGTCGAATACAATGGGGGGTCAGTGTGGGATGAATTACAATTTTTTAAATAACGTCTCACGTCGCGCGTCGGTGAATTATATGAGGATCTATTTTTTGGTGAATAATTATTATTTTTGTTGTTTTCGACCACATCACTAGTTAAATTTAGAAATCAGGATGATGACTTTATTTCTACAGGGTTATACAGAAAGGGTATGCTAAGCCGAAAAGAGCTCATAGTACTCATTAATTTGAACAACTTTTACTATGGACAACCGGAATTCGCGAAAAAACAATCAGCTGTTCCATGGAATGTCAATGACACTCGACAAAATGTATGGAACAGCTGTTTATTTCGCGAACTAAGGGTTGATCCCATAGTAAAAAAAAACATAATAATGAGCCCTTTTCGGCTTAGCATAACCCCTCTGTATAGCCCTGTATACTAGACTAGGTCATTTCTAGACAAGGAAGTATCTAAGAAAAAAGCATCGCTGCTGGTATATATATACCAGCAGCGATGTTATGATTGTTATTGTTAGATTGTTATGATAATATATTATCATAACAAAAAAAACAAGTTAAACTGGATTTGTGAAACTAATATTAGAGTTAACTATTTATTATATTTAATTGTGTTTTTCTAGAACGTGCGGCAAACAGTAACAGGCCGGGACCAACTCTATCGCGGAAAAAAACAGCAGTTCCAGTGCTTACCATCAGGCGAGATGGCGGTCAAACGCAAGCCTATTAATAAAAAATAAAACTATGAGGCATGAGCCCTTTTCGGTTAAGAATGCCTTTTTCTTATAGCTCAGTAGTTGATGTTTTGCTAGTTCAGAGAGGGTTGTTGGTGAGGCTTCCAAGTTGCGTAACGTGTGGATGCCTCTCGAGATCGAAGACCGAAAGGGACGCCTCATCTGCCTCACCTTAGTCCAATACTGCCTTTACGAGCGGCTGGTTTTGGTACAGATTTACAAAGGTACAATAATAAATACTAGGCCAACGATCTGCAGCTGCCTCTAATTTTTATTTAAGTGTTTATTAACTACCAGCGCAGTGGTTTCATTGCTTCAACTATCTTCATAAAATTCTCACTGCACAAAGTTAGTTTCTTACAATAAATCAAATATAATTTGAACAGCTGCGATCGATTTCACACTCTGTTATTGTGTACACTATACAGCTCATCTGCCTGAGTGTCGCAGAAGTTTCAGACTTAGTCGTTTTTACAAAATACATTTTTTAAGAATCGATTTTTCAGTCTTTGAAAGTAGGTACCTTTGCATGTTAGCTTAGGAAGGACAGATTTTTTAATTCTATGTTATTATTAGGTTTTTATCTACATCTACATCTTAAAGGGCTTAGTCGCCAGGCGATTATGCCACCCCTGCTAAACAACTCCGGTAGAATAGTCTTAGTAGAAATTACAAGCAAAAGAAAATTGTATGTATAAATTATATTATAATTATATAAGGATTTATAGACCACAGTCACAGCCAATTTTTAAGTAGAAAAGTAATAAATCAATTCATATAATAAGGCCAAGTTTGAAGGCATTTTAAGACAGATCTAAACTAACTAAAAATATACCTATCTGTCTTTTTCATTGCAAGCCATTAGACAAGGATGCCAATAGTTTTAGAAAATTAAGATCTGTCTTAAAAAGCCTTCAAACTTGGGCCTAATATGTACTATCCAAAAGGTATGTTCAACAACCTATATTTTTAACTCCGAATAAATTTACGTCAGGAGTGTTAATGCATTGTAATTTGTATTGTACAATGTACATATTTCAACCAAAGTCTTACTATTAATACAATATGACACGGTTGGATATGGGCTCTAATGGGGCGCGTATACTTGGTCTTAAAATTAAAACGGCTGTAGTTCCGTATTTGATATCAATCGTGAGCCATGTCGCACTGTCAGTGGCGGATTTACCAGCAGGCTGAGTAGGCAGATTTTAAGGGAGGCAAATCTAAGGCCAATTTTTTATATGCAAGATATCTGAAAGAAAGTAATTGATGTGAGCAAGGACTGAGGGTGGGGCATGCGTATCTATCGACCTCTACAATGCATAGAATGTATCGAATTATAGAAGTCGATACGAGCGGCAAAATTTTGAGTTTTGAATGGCCTACTGGCGTTAAATGTGTAAATCCGCCACTGAGCACTGTGTATGCATATGTTAGTGGGGTCAGTGGTCAGTGAGATTGCGCAGCAGTAGCTGCGGGGGAATGCAGCAGCTTCTGCAGACGGCTCTGCGTCTGCACCACCGTGGAGTAGCACAGCACCATCACTCCGCGCTCGTTGTAGATCCTCCACCGAAGGTATCCGCGCTGGTTCTGGATAAACAAACGTATTTCTTTACTCTATATAGTTATCTAATAAATAAGTAGTCTCAGAACGGAACAGAAGAAAGGGTAAACATAGATGTACACGGAGCACGGGTAGAGTGAACTAGAAAATGTAACAACTAAGTATTAAATTAATAATTATAGCATTATAGCTAATCCTTAAGTTTGTGAGTGAGTGTGAACTTATGTATGTTTGTAACTTCTTTTAGCTGAATTGGTTCAATATGGATACAATTTGATGTAGAGTTGGGATTTAGACTACTTATCACGAAAAAAAAAAGAAGTTTTTGTAGTGGTAGGGCTCTTTTGCAGAGCCCGCCTGGGAAAGTATCATTACAATATTTGGCGGTCCGAGGTTCCACTCCCGCGGTCCGCCTGTTGCTGAATCTTGTATTTATTCAGTTTGTAACAACAATAAATATTGTGGCTAAATAAACGATTGCTTTGCCGAAGCTTTGTTTTCCAATGATTTAGCTATTCTAGCCAGAGAACAGAGAGCAACAGATCTAGATGGAGATGGCCTTGAGAATCGCGGGTGCAATCGCAAGGCGAAGCTATTATGATATAATATAATTATGTTGTATAGGTTCCACCTATTTACTATGCTACTCACTCGGTTACTTTATTCAAAACCTGTTTTCTAGTCGAAGTTCAAGGAAAACAAATCCATCCATATTTGCACCTTCGATCGAGTAGGTAGGTAAAATAAATAAACCTTTCACACTCATAGCTCCCCACTAGGATAAATCCTGTGTCGGGAATGCTGTGGAACACACACAAAGACAAGGAAAACGAACACCCAGACCCAGAACAGATATTTAAATTCATTTGCCCGGCCGGGAATCGAACCCGGAACCTCTGGCGGATATGTTACCACTGAGCCAAACAGGTCGTCAAACCTAAGTAAGGTAGGTACCTAAGTAAATATTATGCACAGATAATCATGTATTCAGTACGTATCAACATTTTCACGCTACTTATGTTATTACTTATTCTGTGAGGCTACCTCGCACTTACAATAGAGCCTCATAAATCCGGCACTATTAAAAACTATGGGTGCCGGATTGTTGGAATGTCCGAATTGCTGGATTGCATCACAGTAAAAATGTGCGTAAAGCGTTAAATCCGTGTTATTGGTATTATGCTATCACAATTTGCGCAGAGAGTAGATACCAGTGGCGGGTGGTGCCGGACTATTGGAAGTCTTAAAAGGTCGGCCGCGTATCTGTGACACCAGTGTTACAGGTATCCGGTAGGCGACGGTGATGGCTTACCACCAGGCGGCCCTTTTGCCTGTCTGTCACCTATGGCCTATGGTATAATAAAATAAAGTGCCAAAGTGCCGAAGTACTGAAGTGCCTTTAAGGTCGATTCACACAAATCAGTGAAGCCACAGTTCCGACACAGTACTGGCACATTCTCTATGAACGCATTGAGAGCACTGTGTCGTCACTGACACTGACAAGTGGGGATGCGTTCATAGAGAATGTATGAAAGAATAAATTCGCACTGTGCCGGTACTGTGTCGGAACTGTGGCTTCACTGATATGTGTGAATAGACCTTTAGTGAGACTACAGTATTTCGTACTTACTAAGTGTACCTGGTAATTAAAGTAGGTAAATACCAACTTACAAAGCAAAATAATCGTCGCCCGGTTGACCATGAGGAACTCTTATGACTAAGTAAGTAATTGTGGATTTTCCACTCGACGAATATTTACCGTAAGTAACACCTAAGTATTTTGGTATTAAATAAAACTACTTGTTTACCTTCAAAAGACCTCTTTTTTTATTTAATTTAGCTCAGCGTCTACTTTGATCTTTTTAAACTTGAAAGTATTTATTCGTCTTGTTTTGTCATTCTGCTAATTGCACATTCACATGTATAGTTATAGTAAACGTTGTTCATAATTATGAGTACTATGAACCCCTTTCGGCTTGCATACCCTTTCCTTTTAACCCTGTATACCTGTATACCTATACTTCTTTCGACGTGACGATTACTTACCTACATACAATAAATATTCTGTTAGTAAGGCCACTTACCCTTACCTGGTAAATAGGTGGTAAGTACCTAGGTACCTAAATAGCGAACACTCGTCTCTCCATAGCAAACAGAGGAACGGAACCTACTTTTGTCACCAGTAGATGCCGAACTATAATAGACCTCACACTGACAACAGGTAACTGTATAGAAACAATAAAAAACTGGCGTGTGTCGGACGAGTCCTCCTGCTCCGACCATAGATGGGTGCGTTTCGAACTGCGAATGACCACCACACCGCCTTTACCTACACGCAACCCTCGGCGAACGGACAAGGTAAAATTTTGTGACTTTCTAAAGCAACGCCTTAACACCGACGCCACGGAGGCATCAATAAACAACACAACCGACATAGAAAAAGCGGTTGTACAACTGACCAATAGTCTCACCAGGAGCTTTCAAGAGGCCTGTCCTCTATCCACCCCCAACAAAAGAGGGAATCGGGGATGGAGCAGAGACCTGGAGAGTCTAAAAGCAAAGGTACGTAAACTATTTAACAGAGCAATGAACACTTACAACGACGAGGACTGGAGCAATTATAACACTGCCCGCGCAAATTACAAAAAGCGGATTCGATCCAGGAACCGTAAGTCGTGGAGAAGGTTCAGCTCAAGCATAGAGTCAAACACACAAGCCAATAGGATCAGGAAAATTCTCGCGGCCGATCCTAACCGAGAAATCGGATCACTGAGGCTACCTGACAACACCTACACTAAAACAGACACCGAAACCAACTGTCTTCTTCTACAAACCCACTTTCCAGAATGCCAAATCGTTGACGGTACCACTTGGGAGGTCAATGATGTGGACTCACCCACAGCTGACGACTGGTTGACCGCAAGAAAGGTGGTCACAAGGGAGAGGATTAAGTGGGCAATAAACACCTTCCAACCCTTCAAATCAGCGGGCCTCGATGGCATATTTCCGGGCCTGCTGCAATGGGGAGCAGAGTACATAAACGGAACCCTGGACCTCATCTTCACAACTTGCTTGGCGTTCAAGTACGTCCCACTCGCGTGGAGAGAGGTCAGAGTTCTATTTATTCCCAAACCGGGTAAGAGCGATTACACAGAACCCAAAGCATACAGGCCGATCAGTCTAACTTCTTTCTTACTCAAAACCTTAGAAAGGCTATGTGACAGGTACATAAGAGACGACATACTGACTGTGACACCATTACACCCACAACAACACGCTTACAGTGCGGGCAAATCCACGGAATCAGCCCTACACAAAGTGGTAAGCACTATCGAGCAGGATATCAAGAACAAGACGCTTTGCCTGGGTGCCTTCATAGACATTGAAGGGGCCTTTGACAAAACAAATTTCTGCAGCATCAAAACAGCACTCAGAAAGCATGGGGTAAAGGTGACGCTGAGCGATTGGATCATCAACATGCTGAAGTTAAGAGCGGTGAGGGTGGACGCTGGAGGTACCACTAGAGCGACAGTATCCAGAGGATGCCCGCAAGGTGGTGTCCTCTCACCATTGCTCTGGAACATGGTGGTAAATGATCTAATCGCAAAGCTCAACGGACAACGCTTTCTCACGGTAGGGTACGCAGACGACCTGGCCATCCTCATCTCAGGACATTTTGCGAGCGTATCGTGTAACATCATGAACGGCGCACTACGGGTCGTGGAGAGATGGTGCACCGAATACGGATTGTCCGTGAATCCAACAAAAACACAACTAGTAATGTTCACAAACAAAAGAAACCTAGGGAGATACACACTACCTCACCTCTTCAACACACAGCTGGCCCTAACAGATGAGGTGAAGTACCTGGGTATCACGCTGGACAGCAAACTAAACTGGGCAAACCACCTCCAATGCAAAATAAACAAATCCATCATCTCCTTCTGGCAATGCAGGAAAATGATAGGGAAAACTTGGGGACTAACCCCGAAAATAACAGTATGGCTGTACAACACAGTTATAAGGCCCTCCTTAACATATGGCGCCCTAGTCTGGTGGCCTAGAACTAAACAACACACAACAATAAACAAACTGAAAAAACTCCAGAGACTCGGCTGTGTAGCTGCAACCGGCTGCATGAGAACGGCCCCTACGGCAGCCCTAGAGGCATTACTCGACCTGCCACCACTGCAGCTACACATCCAACAGGAGGCCGCGGCCTCTGCTTACAGACTCCGCGCACTCAATCTCTGGGAACATAACAGGAACGCGACCCACACCACAATCATAGAGGAATGTGCAGAGGGCAACCCAGATATTCTCTCTATTTATGACAGGGTACCTAAACAACACATCTTCACTAAAAGCTACAAAGTACAGCTGTACGAGGAGCCTAGTGAAGACACCAACACACAGGAGCTTAGGATATATACAGATGGCTCTAAAATGAAAACAGGTACAGGCACAGGCGCTTTCTCAGACGAGCTGAATATCCATGTAGCGTTAGCTCTAGGGACACACAGCTCCATCTTCCAAGCGGAATGTGCAGGTATCATCCAAGCAGCAACAGCAATACTAAACAGGAAGGTAACTGGCCACAATATCAGGATACTTTCAGATAGCATGGCAGTTCTTCGAGCACTGCAAAAAGTTGAGCACTCCTCGGGGCTAACAGTTCAATGTCACTGTCTACTGGAAAAGGTCAGTAAACTAAACTCACTGACCCTCCAATGGATAAAAGGACATAGTGGATCCAGAGGAAATGATGCGGCTGATGAATTGGCAAGAAGAGGCTCGGCCATGCGCCCCGTAGGACCGGAGCCAATGATACCTCTGCCTTTCAGCCAAATCAGGTCATGGATTCGCGAGAGAACGCACAAACTACACCAAAAGCTTTGGGCAAGTATGGAGGATTGCAGGCAGTCGAGGGAGGCCTTCCCGGTACTGAACCGGAGAACCTCCCGAAAGCTCCTCAGTCTAAAACGGGACAAGCTCCGACTTTTCGTCGGAATAGTCACCGGACATTGCCCATTAAACAAACACCTATTTACTATAGGTGTTACAGATAGCCCCCTGTGCAGAGGATGCATGGAGGCGGAAGAAACGGCCAAGCACGTGCTCATGGAGTGCGAAAGCGTGGCGTCCCAGAGAGCGAAGTTCCTGGGAAAACCGGGAACCCTGCGGGAGGCCTGCAGCGTGACACGCAAGCTGCTGGACTTCCTGGAGGACATCGGGTGGCTGGAGTAGCCGCCGTCACCCGCTCACGCAAAAAGGGCCGACGTACGGCCTAGTTGCGGAAAAGAGCCCGCTCACCAAGTACCAAGTACCAAGTAAGTAAGTAAGCGAACACTCGTAGCGCGAATAGCGTGATAAATGCTAGCAAAGGTACAATGGAAAAGCCATAGTAAATCGTTTAAATTCGAGCATTTTAGTTCAGTGAGCACAAAGAGCGGAAATTCTCATTGCAAGGCCACTTGATTGAGTGATTGCTCACGAATCTGATTTTCTACATTTATCGCGTCCCTGTAAAATTAGTTGTTTACTCGTAGGTACCTACGATATTAACCTATTTCATTAGGCATATTTTTTACAAAAGTTTTTATTTATTATTCAAACGATGTTGAGCTCTGATGTAAATAGTAATGTTTTATGGTGTTTTGGTTGGTAAGAAATAGGTAGGTATTTATAGCCTACCTACATTACATAGTTCTACGTGTCTAACTTGTAAATGTTAGGTTTTAAGAACACTACGGAACACACATAAATATATGCAAGGTCACCCCTTTATTGCGTAATGGATAAATGTGAAAGTAACTGTGTCTTTTCAGGTTTCTTTGTCATCTTCTCGCAACTAGAAATCTTCACGTATCCTGAATAGCATAACGATGAAGAACATACGACATTTTGCTCAAAAAATGTGACTAAACTCGAAATACGCCTAAAATCTTGAATATGTAGAGCATCGATAGATTTTTCAAGTCGATTTTGTCATAAAAAACCGAGGCAACAAAATCTAATACTGCGAACAAAGAAAATGGCGTAGGAGTAAAAAACTTCTCACAATCTTCACAGAACGAATACGTAGGTATTCTATATCTACAGCTTCTGTTTGTAACACGTTTCCATCATGTACCTATGTACCTACATACACAGAAGCGGGGCACGCGGGCCAGAGAACAAAGTTCACATCATGCAGTCAATAAATCAAACAAGATATCTAATTAATATTCTCGCATTGTTTGCGATAATAATTTAGCGCGTGTCGAACAAAGACCTCTCTATTTCATTCATACAATTTATCATCTACAGATACATACTCGTAAATATTAGTCAGTATCACTCTACTTTTCTATATATTCTAGATTATAAGGAATACCCATTCCTTATAATCTAGAATATATTATATGCTATGCTAAACCGCTATGCTAAACCGAAAAAGACTCATAGTACTCAACGAACTAAATTATATTTTAATTTCAAGGATTCTAGGATTCTCCATGTATCCCCGTGTACCTATAGGCATAGACTAATTTAAATACTTTATTTACCTCTATGTTAGTCTATGCTATAGGTAATTTATGTTTCGGTAAAAAGTCGAATATATAATAATACATTTTAATGAACTGAAGTATCTATTTAGCTATAATTATGTACTCTTGTAGGTAACTATGCTATGTTTTCCAGGATAAAAAGTAGCCTATGTGTTAATCCAGACCATGAACAACCTTCATTCTAAATTTTATGTAAATCCGTTCAGATGTTTTTGCGTGTTAGAGTAACAAACAGACTTTCTTACAAACTTTCGCGTTTATAATATTATTATCAGTGGCGTAGCGAGCCTTAGCGGGGCCCCGTATAAAAATTTGTGTGGGGACCCTTTTGAAGGTAAAGATTTCTTACAATAGAAAAAAAAATGTTTGCATATAATTAAAAGAAATATTTATTCATCATTTTTCAAAATTTTTACAAGGAATTCAAATTAAATATACACTCTACTTGCCTCTTTTCGGCCACAATAACCGATGTAGTGTAGGGTGTCGCCAACTTTTGAACGCACGTTTTACTCGGGAAAAAATAAATTACTTTTTTTGACTTATATGTCATTTCTGAAATTAAAAAAACTGGGAAGTTTATATTAATTTTTGCTTACTCACGTCGGGGGCCCCCCGTGGACCGGGGGCCCCGTATAATTGATATGGCAGATACGGCGGTAGCTACGCCCCTGTTACTTATGATAACTGTTTGGAGCTATTTTTATGTTTTGTGAAATATATATAGAAAAAAGTTGTGCGATACAAAAATTATCTAAAATTATTGTGCTCTATCAAGATTAGATTTTTTATTTGATCGCACTCCTTACTTTAGTAGATACCTACCTAAATTATCAGTATTTCATATGTGTACCTACTTACTTACTTTATTTTATTCACTATAATATTACAGCAATAATTGTATTCGACTTTAAGCATTAGAGCTCGTAGTGCTCAGTCTTTAAGCATTAGAGCTCGTAGTTGTCAGTCTTTTTATGGTATTGAGTAACGAGACGAGCAAATCGCTCGCCTGATGTTAAACGCACATTTGCTCATAGCAAGTCTGCGCCACCCAGAATTTTGAATTCTTACAATTCAAGACCCTGCACGGCACAGCACTGCGTCACCCTGAGATAATGTGGTAATATTTCCAGTGAATTTTAAACATTAAGATGTTTAATCTCATAATTGGCCTAAAAATTCACTTTCTGACACCAGGGCTAGGCACTCGGCCTATACGATATTACTTACTTATACAGGGTTATACAGAAAGGGTATGTTAAGCTAAAAAGGGCTCGTAGTACTAATATACATTATGAACAACTTTTTCTATGGGACAACGCGAAACAATTATCTGCTGTTCCATTTTGTCGAGTGTCATTGACATTTTTCAATGGAACAGCTGATTTTTTTTCGCGTATTCCGGTTTTGTCTCTTTGTAAAAGTTGTTCATAATGGGCGCTTTTCGGCTTTTCGGCATACCCTTTGTGTACGACCCTGTATTTGAAATAAATAACCTACCTACTACCTAAAGTTAGTTATTTCGCGTATGTTAACTACTTGGTTAGATAAATAAATCATATTAATCAATTGATAGCATTCACAATCAGCAGTAATACTCGTAAATAACCGATTTGAATCTACGAACAATCCTTCCGAGAATTAGCTCTTTAGGATTCCTTCCTTTTTGTATATATCTACCTACCTAGGTTTTAAATTAGTTTAAATAACTTTGTAATTACGACGAAAGACACGATTGTAATTTATGTGATAACATGGTTTTAGGTTTTAGCCAGTTGTACGAATTTTCATACCACTGATATGAAAATTACCAGATACACTTTTCAGTGAGGAAAGCTCATGTATTTGTCTGGTGAAGAAACTTTATGGCGCATGTGAATTTACTAACTCGCACTTGGCCAATCTCTCTAGATTCTCTCTAGATTTTGGACTGTATTCGTCTGAATACGGCCTAATCACTCTTCGAAGGTAGATCTAGTTTCCAGCTGGGATAAGATGATGGTTTTCACATCAAAATTTCTAAAGCGTTTTTCGCCGCATTTACGAAATTTTTACATTGCAAATTACCCATTTCACGCATTGATGTACGATTGTTCACGCATGCTTAGTGCTTACCGAGCTACTATGGACTGCCTGCAGCTTCACTCGCATGGTGAACGAAAGAGAAGTCTACCCACTTGTAGGCTCAGATTAAGTAGAAAGGCAGATATAGTTCCGCCATAGATCTAAGTGAAGCCAAAAAAACTACCCTACTTAGTGTACGTATACTTCAAGCACACATTTGACGCATAAAAACCCCGAATCAATCGTCAATTCTTACGTCAGTTGCTCAGAGAACGTGGACTGTGACGTGGACAAGAAAAATAAGTAGTAATAAGGGTAGTTTTTATGCGGCAATATCTGCTTGAAGTATACGTAGGTACACGGGCAGTAGGGTAGTTTTTTTGGCTTCACTTAGATCTAAGGCGGGACTATAATCTGCCTTTCTGATTGATCTGAGCCTGTAGGTATTATTATTCTGTGGAATTAGTTAGATATTGTGAAACTTTCCAACTTACCAATGCTATATTTACTGGTATAGTCATGACGCTGTTAAAATGTGTCATCCCTCCTGTCGTCACAGGACACACGACACTATCGCATAGCTCTGTAAAAATAAATTAAAAAACTTAAACTGGACTCCTTCGCATTATAAATAAGTACCTAGCCTACATACTTGTGTATAATACAGGAATATTCATATAGGGTATGCTAAGCCGAAAAGGGCTCATAGTAGGTACTCATCATTATGAACAACTTTTACTATGGGACCAACCCGAAATTCATAAAAAGTCATGATAAAAAGCTAAAAACTACTTACCAGGAGTTACGTTAGTTCTTAAATCCACATGGTTGATGTTCAGCACAACGTTCTGGTCTAGCTTACTGGATTGAAAATCTGTAACAAACAAACCCTAAGTATTTATTCAATAGTCATTTCACTAATTTCATAAAAAAACACCGAATTGAAAACGTAGTCAACATTTTAATTATGAAGACTTTTGATGAAGACGAATCTATGAAACCTTAGCGTTTCAAAACCAGCAAAGCGTCTACGAGGACGAGGACATCGAAATACGCAAACATTAGTAAATGCATTACAACCCGGTCACAATATCTGTGCACCTCGCTGGAATGCGTATAGCCTTATATTGTCGCACTGTCGCACTGGGGAGTGCGCGGAGAGGTGACAGGGGAAGCGGGAGCCTCTCCCACTTCCCCTGCCAACTCGACTGCGACAGTGCGACTATATAAGGCTATACGCATTCCAGCGAGGTGCAAAGATATTGTGACCGGGTTATATATACTTAGTCATTCCGTTATTATATTAGTCATGCAGTGTGGTAAATTCAAACATACTTATATAAGTTGGTACACCCAAAAAACACTTTTTCTTCCTTTTGGAGCAGTTGGTTAAAAACAAAAACATACTGCCCTTGCTGGACACCATAGTTGGGTTACCACCTCTTCGCGAATTTCGACTTGTTTTTTTATGTGGTGTTTTAACAGTAAGTTTAAGCCATTTAAACCAGATATTTATTTATTTTTCTTAGTTCTTAATTTTTTTACAAAATAGCATAAAAAAAGAAACAATATATTATAAAAAACTTAAAAACTAGTAAGCTTATTATTATGTTAGAAAAATAGTTACCAGCTCTAAACGTCAATTTGACAGGGACGTCCTCCCCAAGAGTAATAAGACAAGGCAGGCGCATGCCGCATCCCTCAATGTTCACCGCCTGCAGATCGTATGCCGACCCTGGAAACATAAGAAACATTACATATAAATAAATATATTTAGTGAAAATTATGTATACAGGGTTAAGGAAAGGGTAAAAAGAAAAGAGCTCATCATTACGAATAACTTTTACTGGAGGACCCACCCGAAATTCACAAAAAAAACAGCTGTTCCATACATTTTGTCGAGTGTCATTGACTTTTTCTATGGAACAGCTGTTTTGTTTGGCAAATTCCGATTTGTTTCATAGTAAAACTTGTTCATAATGATGAGTAATGAGCCTTTCTCGGATTAGCATACCCTTTCCTTCCAACCCGGTATAATCCATTTAACACATACCTACTCGTACACTACTTTTATCGCCACCATCGCCGATTTTCATCACCACGCGGCTAAAATAGTGGGGTGTATTGTACCTATTATAAACGCAAATATTTGATGAAATTTAAAAAAGGGATACCACTACATTTCCCTCATCATCATCATCACTGCGCGGATGAAACCGCCGCGCGATTATTAAATAAGAAATTATATACTCGTATCATTTTATATTTCGTAGTTTATGTGCGTTTGTATGACAATGATAGATGATGATTTTATTTTTTTGATTTTATTTCCTTAATTTTCTAATTGTCATGTACCAATCCAAATAATTCGCTTTTAATTTTTTAATGTTTTAATTTTTATTTTGTATTTATTGGAACTGATATGTGTGTAATAGGTATGGACCTGGTCTGAAATAAATGATTATTATTATTATTATAGAGCAAGCGTACGTACTCTACCTACGCTTGCTCTATCTCGACTCTCTCGACTCGATCGACATTGATCAGTAGGGCTAGCACAACTTTGACGTAATAATACGTAGCGAGTTTTCGATAGAAAAGTGTACCCCATTTACGACTGTCAAGTATGCTTCTGACGGGTGCAAATGGCGTACACTTTTCTATCGAAAACTCGCTACGTATTTTTACGTAGAAGTTGTGCTAGGCCCACAGGAGTTTACTCGGTTTTTAATAATATCCATGTAGAATTCAGTGTGACATTCCAATAAAGTGGGTTCGTAAAAGCAAGTTGAGAGAAAAAGATTCGAGTGACGAGCCCTATTTTTATACAAAAAGTAATTTGCGTTGATTTCTAATTACACAAATCATTATTTTGATAAACTGTCGGAACCAGATAAAAATCTATTTGAGGAACTTTTGAGTCAGATAATACGGACCTAATCATATTTCCTGATAGATAACATAAAATAACATAGTAGGATGTGAATCTAAAACTGCTTTGAGTCCATAGGTTATTTACTTCGTTTGGACGGGGCGAATTAACATTTCAAATGGTACCAAGGTAATGGTGCTAATAAGTAAATTATCTGGCACCGTTGCAAGTTTGCCAGATTAGTTAGATTCAGATTCAGATTCAGTACATATCGATTTTGGGAAAGAAAATAGCTCCTATAGGAATTTTTTAGGGTAATGGCGCGACGTCAACGGGGTGAGCGCCTATTCCTTGTTTATTAAAATCACCTTTCGTACAAAAACTATTTTGAGAGCTTTTTCTTGTAAAAAGTATTATTTTAGAGATAATGATAGACCAAGCTCATACAGAGTTCCTAGAGCTAGGTGAGACGCAGATATGGGACCTCGATGGTTGGCACCAATTTACGAGCAAACATAATAATAGAATGTTATGTTCGGAACACCGCCTCTAGATATTTATCTTTATGTTTGAGTCGCTATGATTAATGTGTATCTAGAAGTCATAAAAAATCAAAGCCACTCAACCGCAGGTATAGTAGGTAATTACCTAACCTACGCAGAATAATGACGAGAATTTAAAATATTAACTTGTGCTACCTAAACTACCTACTGTAAAAACCCCTACCCTATTAATAAAAAATTTCTACTTAACTACTTATATCTATCCTAACTACCTATATGCAAACTATGTATTACTAGCTATACCTAAATTTTCCGATTGATAACGTTAACCTACTGTTTTGGCCAAGTGATTGTCTAGTGGGAAAACCATGCGTTGTGATCGTAGAACCTAAGTAACGAATAAGTATGAGCAACCGAGTTACCTGAATAGATTTCCTAACGAATTGACTTACTCTAAAGCTACAAGATTCCTACTACGTAAGTTATATAGGGTTATTCATAAAGGGTATGCTAAGTCTTAACCCTTAACTATTTTTCCTAGTAATCCTAATGTAAAACTGACTTAGCTGATTACCAAATATGATATGGAATATATTCTAGATTATAGTTTTGGACTAGATTCAAGCCTAATAAGTTCAGAACAATATTTTACTAAGACTTTACTAAGATTTTACACCAAATATTTTTTTGTTATTTATTTTATGTGTTTTATGTATTATGTTTGTATGTATTTGTACACATAAATTACTGTGGCTATGGCCGCCGCGCCTCCCCGCGACAAAGCAGTACGATTCGTCAACCAAACTGGGCTCGTCCCTCCACCGCGGTAAGCAATGTGTTTCGGCCCAGACTGGATACACTCTTCCGTTTTTACGTGTACAAATACACACCTCTGTGTGTTCCTAACATTAGAGCGCCTGACTTAAACGTCGTTATCATATTCAACTATCATATTCAACATATTTGAATATTATAACAACCCAAAAGCTAAGAGAAGAGGACATAATCTTTTGGCAAATGTCAGTCAGTCTGTCAGTCATTACATCCTTCATTTTTTTATCTTTCACACATTTATTCATCAAGGAGCTTACTCATTACCTTAAGGTAATGAATCTGGTCCCGGAAGAACGAATGCAATCCCTTTCGAACCCTACCTAACCACCTAACTGCCTAACGCAATATAGCGACTGCAGTGAACAACCAACTAGAATATCGTTTTATTCTGAAGTTAGCGCGTAAATACATACTCTGGAACCTTTATCTAAAAGCATCTAATTAGACAACCAAGTCTAACACATAGTGTGATAAAGATGAATGTAACTCTCCCGTTACCATCTCAAGTCGTCAGTCTCAGATAGAACTTTCTATCAGTAGACTAAATGAAGAAGACTAATAATTAAGAAACCATCGGCATAATGAGGTGCCTGTCATCCCGTTGGAATCAAGGGTAACCTCGGAAACATAGTTCCATGCTTAGGTTAGATAATTAATAGTAAGGTACTTTCCGTGGAAGCCTTTAGTATCTTACGAAGACAACCAACAATTACTAAACCATAGACATAAGAGGTGCCTGTCATCCCGTTGGAGTCAAGGGTAACCTCGGAGATATCGCTCCATGTTACAGCTCAGATAATTATCAGCAAAAGGATCTTTCCATAGAAACCTTCGATAAAAGTAGTGTGTAAAGAAAGATCATCGTTGACCTTCGAATTGAAGAGGTAAATTGACTTAAATGTCATCGTGTCGATTCAGAACCTATGTTCCATTAAATGTAAGACTTGGTGAGTCAAAATATAATATGTAAGACTTGGTGAGTCAAAATATTATAATATGTAAGACTTGGTGAGTCAAACATCACGTGATTTCACGTTATGTAAATAATATTAAAATAGTAAAGAGACTTCCGATCTACTTTACATTTATTCGTATATTAAATAGTTACTCGTCAAACTATAGTTGGCCGCTCATCTGACAGCAACTATTGTCAACCATTCGAGATAGTTCGTATAACTTCGAATGGCTAACTTGGCAAACTAATCGGCTGCCCGATTTACTTTAATTGTAGGCATTCATAATAGATTCGGCAAACTGATCGGCTGTCCGATTTACTTTAATTGTAGGCATTAATAATAGATTCGGCAAACTGATCGGCTGTCCGATTTACTTTAATCGTAAACGTACATATTTACTTTACAGTAGATTTCTACAACCTGATCGACTGTCTGATTTACTTGAATTGACCAAGACTTAAATTAAGACTTGACTAAGCTTAACCTTAACTAAGACTCTGCTAATAACACATCGGCCGGGAATCGAACCCGCGACCTAACATAAACGTAATCGTGTATACGCTATAGTAGATCCTACTAACGCCCAGACTCTAATAACATATCAGTCGGGAATCGAACCCGCGACCTAGCATAAACGTAATAGTGTATACGCTATAGTAGATCCTACTAACGCCCAGACTCTAATAACATATCAGTCGGGAATCGAACCCACGACCTAGCATAAACGTAATAGTGTATACGCTATAGTAGATCCTACTAACGCCCAGACTCTAATAACATATCAGTCGGGAATCGAACCCACGACCTAGCATAAACGTAATAGTGTATACGCTATAGTAGATCCTACTAACGCCCAGACTCAGAACAGGTACTCAAACTCATCACTCAATAACCGTCGGATCAGGAATCCAACCCGGGACCTCCGGCCCATAGGATGAACACAATACCACCGTTTATACCGTTTACATTTATTTTATTATTTACTGCACCGAATTGAGCTAGCTTGAACTATTTTATTTTATTCTGATTTTACTTTGTTGATTTAATCTAATTTTATTTTATATTAATATAATCTGATTTTACTTTATTTGATTTAACTCTATTTAATTTATTTAGTTTGATTTAATTTGATTTTATTTTATTTTATATTAATTTAAACTAATTTCACTTAATTTGATTTAATTCGATTTTATTTTATTTAGTTCGATTTTATTTGATTAAGCTATTTTATTTTATTTTTAATTTAATCTAATTTTACTTTATTTGATTTAATTCGATTTTATTTTATTTAGTTCGATTTTATTTGATTTAATTTTATTTTATTTTAATTTAATCTAATTTCACTTTATTTGGTTCAAGTCTAATTTATTTTATTTTATTCACGAATATTGTTTATTAAGCATGTTATCCTATACTAGGTATTTCACACAATTAACACACACAACACGATACGTCCTGAAACAAACACCGAAAAGATTCTAAACAAACACACATGCACAAGGAATAAATTCAATTAAATAAATGGAGTCAAATAATCTCAGGTAAGTAAGCTCCCCGTCGGCAGGAACAAGCCCTTAAGAAAACACATCCTAAAACACAAAAGGTCACAAGTATCTTCAGTCAGTGACTAAGACTATGTCCTAATCGCTCCTTGTTTTGTATTTACTTAATAGCAGACAAGTACCATATAATTATTACTGTGACATGTTTTATTACCTTTATTACTAAGACATGTTTTATTCTCTATATTTATTGTGACATGTTTTATTACTCTCGTTGTGACATGTTTTATCTTTTATATTTTTTAATTATTGTGACGTGATTTATTACTCTTCTAATATTATGACATGTTTTATTATTGTACAAAGTTGACTTTACCAAATGTTGTAAATAGCATCCTACGGTATGATTAAAATGAATTGAATTGAATTGAGAAAGCTATGACGACGTCTTTTAAAATAATTTAGTAAATTGTGGTACTATATTAATAGGTACTACCTTGTTGTCGGACCCAAAGGAAGTCCAAGATCAACCATCAACGATGTTTATGATCTTTGCTTAAAATACTTACACGATCCTAAATCAAAACTATTGATCAATATCCATAACCAAACCTCCATCTTTAGTGGCCCACATCATTACGTTACGAATTTAACTTTTAAACTATTTTAAAATGATCCCTGAATTCTAAAACAATGTAATCACTGATATGGAAGTACACATAGTTAAAATGCGCACAAGAACTCCTCAAGATATTCTAAGGTCACTCACCCCGTGCGGCGTTCTCTTACGACACGGCGACTCGACGCAATACTTACCACGTTGCAGTTCCATCAAACCTTTTAAAAGTTCGGCAGTCCATCTTAGAATCCTTATCTGGCAACTCCCGACGGCTGGAACATCGCTTACCTATCTTCTTTTCTACCTGTACTTATTGAATCACACATAAATTCCTATTCTTAAACTTTGAAAATCTACCGAAATAAAAGCAATCCAAAACATGGCCGACGTCTCCCAAGCCGCTCGTCGCTGTCTGTCCCCCTTCGTTCCAAGCTCTGCTTAACCATCCGTCGACGACCAATCACAATCACATATTCTCCAATGCTCCCTTATGATTGGACGCTCGACCAACACGCCACCGCCGCGCCGTCAAGGACGCGCCTTACATTTCTGGATTTCAAATCAAGTATAAATAATTGGCGCGTTTATTCATTTTCTCCCTGTGTCTGAGATCTATCCACTAATGTGATATTTGCGATTGAGATAACTAATTGATTTATTGTTTTGTAATAACCATGTACTCATATTTAAATAAGAATGTTTCTTTATTTGAATTTTTATAATGAATACCTTTTTGGCTAGAGTACCTGCTACTGAGCATCCTGCCGTGTTAACTTATTTATTGTTGATTTAAGGTTTTAGTTTATAATAATAAGACGTAACAATTCCTTATTATAATAATAATGTATTTTCAGATCTTCGATATAGCTCAATACCTAATATTACTAAATTATGAAAAATAACGTATCTTAATTACTTCCTAGTGACCACACACATCGGTATTGCAAAAACCGTACCGTTCTACGCAGATTCCCTCAAGGTTTTAGAACTAAGTTCTTAACAAGTAATAACGAAACGTTCTTTTCTACGCAGTTTATTCGCTTTACTTTGATCTGTGGACGGAACCGATATTTTAGTTCTAAAACTAATTCATAGATGTCACCCCGCTGTCGATGGTGCAGATTGGATTAATCAATTCTTACAAAATAGTTCGAAGTAATGTTTCGTGATAGTTTAATCCTAAATGTTCCAATGAAAGCCTTAATGTGCATTTATGTGGCGCAACAATTCCTAATTTAATATTAAAATACTTTTAGATCCCTAATTTTAGCTCAAAACAAAATACTACATAATAATATTGCGATGGCGGGACATTCTACGAGATTTGAATTGATTGACTGGTTTTTACTTAACTATTAACGACAGACGGAATCTAAATATACCAAGATCAGTACAATTAATCTTATTTTCTTATTTAAATAATAGTTTAACATTATTAACCTTTATTCGCATCACTTTTAGAGTCTGCGTTCGATCCTGAGCATCCTTTGCAAAACACTAGAGCATTGCTATGATTTATCAACAAACCAACCTATTATAAATATTTTTATTTATTATTTTGTGAGAGATACGAAGGCTGTTTCGTTACATTCGACCCCTTAAATTTATAAAGATGAATTAATCGGAATAAATTTAACCAACAGTAATGATATCACAAATATAACCGACCAAATAAAAATATTATCACTCAAAAATTATAAACCCCCTTATAAGTTCAAAAGTGCGAATTCTTTATTGTCAATATTCAAGTTTCAACAATAAAATTTAAACGTGTGAGAATTTTTATAGCATAAACTCACACTACGTGTTTATGCCATAATATGTATATTATGTTTATGCCCTAGCACTATATGTGTAGTGTATTTAAACCGATCATGAAATAATCATCTTAATAAGTCCGACTCAACAACAGATCCGTGCTCCGTAAAAGGAATCTTTCGTACTACAAGATATCCGACCTCGGCAAGAACTTGGTTGTGAGTCAAGCAGTTAGAAGAACAAGAGAAAGTGCTTTCCCCCCTAACCTTTCGTATCAGCTACTTGAGATTTCACTTTCCCTCCTTACTTCGATCTTCAACCCTTTTGTGCCTCCTAGAAATTCCCCTTCCGGCACCTCAGGACCCTTAAGCTCTTGAAATCGTACATAAAATTCTGACTACCTCCGATCGGAACATGTAAGTGTGGGGAAATTGTGGTAACCATCATGTGGCACTGCGTGTGAGTATGAATTCAATATAAACCGATTTCTATATCGACGGGGTGAATGTCATTTAGACTTAACCTAGCTCCAAACCCCTTTTTATACTGAATCATTTGTGTAGTAATTGCCAAACCCTGACACTGACAACTCATCTCTAGTTCCGATGTTACTGTGCCCCCAAACCACTTCAAACTATAAACTGTCTTACTTACATCCCTTATCACAAATACTTTTCAACCGTCAACATTTTTGCTATTTAATATCACTCAGAGCGTTCGTTTCACCGCCTTCCATTCTGTTCTAGGGAAACAGCAACATCTACGGACACTATAGACAAACAGATTGCACTTCCCCATTTAACTAATCACGTGAATGTACTGACAGCACTCCGTTTCTATATTTTCATGTATTAATAATATTATTATTTTAAATTTATTTTAATTTTACTACAACACTTACTTATTTATTACTAGTTGTGACCCGCGGTGTCACCCAAGCAATTATGAATAACGGCGACAAAGACTGCGATGATAATATAACTAACTGTATCATTATACTTGAACTGTACTATTTGAATTTAAATTGAAATATTGTTTTCAACACTAAACTTGATCATTTTACTATGACTAACTAGTTTCTCAGTTGCTCCTCAGTCACTAAATATTTACGACTCGACCCCAAAGTCTTAGAATATTATTGCTATAGCTGGCCTACCTAATTTATTTTATCCTTTTAAAAGGAAACCCATTTGTATTACCTAATAATATGGCACTTCATTTTTTCGAAGAACTACCGGGTATTATTATTTTGCCTAAATGCCTTACTGACGCCTTAATTCTGACACTAAGTCTAACCACTCGTTTTCTGAGAACTATTGAAACTTATACGATCAATAACCGTTTTAAAGATTATTTATAATCCTACTTACTTATTTTATTAAACTTATTTACGAGACTTAAAAATAAACGTTTCACTCACAGCTCCCACCAAGATAAATCCTGTGTCGGGGATGCCGTGGAACACACACGAAGACAAGGACAACCAGCACACAAACCAAGAACAGATATTTAAATTAATCTGCCCAGCCGGGAATCGAACCCGAGACCTCTGGCTAATAAAGTAGTCATGTTACCACTGAGCCAAACAGGCCGTCTATATACCGTTATTACTACTTTTAAAGGATCTTATGTCATTGTTTTAGTAATACGAGCTATAATTAAGTTCTAAGAACTTCTGATTGAATCTAACACTGAACCTATCTTGCTTAACCAAACATAAATATGCCTACTTAAGTCAACATTGCAGACCTTTCCGTTATGATATCTGGCAAATTGTGTAATATTTTATTTCATTAGCCTACATACAGACAACTTCGCCTATATGATCTAGCATAAAATATTCTATTTAGTTTTCACAACTGAGTTTTAGTCTTCTTACGTTCCGTTTCTTTATTTTGCTATCTCATTTAGCCTACCTAATGTTGAAACTCGTTTCTTGAACTGTGAACTGTCGTGAGTTTACCTTTTTTGTATATGAAACATAAACATATGTATCTATACATTTATCAAACATACCCTGTTTACTTATTATTTGCGATCTTGTCCTAAACTTAACTACAATATCTGTCAGTAGTCGCTCTATAACCAATTCTATTTCTAAATCTCAACCTTTTTCTATTTCTACTTATCTGCAACGTTCGACCCCAACTCCAACTTATTTCCATAAAATCTTAATATGTGTCTAATCAGTTGTTTTACTAGCTTCCCTAATTTATATTGTACAACCTATTCTAAACAGGTTCCTAAAAACAAACGTACAATTATATTTATACAAGCAGCTAGTAGTTACTATCACACGTATTACCTATTTCAAATAATCAATTACGTTCCTAAATATCAATAATCCTAAATTACTATTTACCCTAGCTTAATATTGGCTCATACTTATTCTCGTCTCCTTTGCACGAACAACAAATTGTGTTCAAGACGACTTGAACACTTCATAAATAACTAACCTTTCTACATATTTCAACCGTACGACCCCATTTCCTTAAATTTTACGCATCAAACATACATTAAAATAACAAATACAACGCGAAATCCTACTAGGAGCAATAAAATAACATACAAATCTACATTTAACACTATGTATTTTTGATATTTTTGCATTCTAACCGAACTAATCTAACCACGTAATAACCGAAGTACACATCCTGGTCACGGCGCACTAAATTGTAAAAACCCCTACCCTATTAATAAAAAATTTCTACTTAACTACTTATATCTATCCTAACTACCTATATGCAAACTATGTATTACTAGCTATACCTAAATTTTCCGATTGATAACGTTAACCTACTGTTTTGGCCAAGTGATTGTCTAGTGGGAAAACCATGCGTTGTGATCGTAGAACCTAAGTAACGAATAAGTATGAGCAACCGAGTTACCTGAATAGATTTCCTAACGAATTGACTTACTCTAAAGCTACAAGATTCCTACTACGTAAGTTATATAGGGTTATTCATAAAGGGTATGCTAAGTCTTAACCCTTAACTATTTTTCCTAGTAATCCTAATGTAAAACTGACTTAGCTGATTACCAAATATGATATGGAATATATTCTAGATTATAGTTTTGGACTAGATTCAAGCCTAATAAGTTCAGAACAATATTTTACTAAGACTTTACTAAGATTTTACACCAAATATTTTTTTGTTATTTATTTTATGTGTTTTATGTATTATGTTTGTATGTATTTGTACACATAAATTACTGTGGCTATGGCCGCCGCGCCTCCCCGCGACAAAGCAGTACGATTCGTCAACCAAACTGGGCTCGTCCCTCCACCGCGGTAAGCAATGTGTTTCGGCCCAGACTGGATACACTCTTCCGTTTTTACGTGTACAAATACACACCTCTGTGTGTTCCTAACATTAGAGCGCCTGACTTAAACGTCGTTATCATATTCAACTATCATATTCAACATATTTGAATATTATAACAACCCAAAAGCTAAGAGAAGAGGACATAATCTTTTGGCAAATGTCAGTCAGTCTGTCAGTCATTACATCCTTCATTTTTTTATCTTTCACACATTTATTCATCAAGGAGCTTACTCATTACCTTAAGGTAATGAATCTGGTCCCGGAAGAACGAATGCAATCCCTTTCGAACCCTACCTAACCACCTAACTGCCTAACGCAATATAGCGACTGCAGTGAACAACCAACTAGAATATCGTTTTATTCTGAAGTTAGCGCGTAAATACATACTCTGGAACCTTTATCTAAAAGCATCTAATTAGACAACCAAGTCTAACACATAGTGTGATAAAGATGAATGTAACTCTCCCGTTACCATCTCAAGTCGTCAGTCTCAGATAGAACTTTCTATCAGTAGACTAAATGAAGAAGACTAATAATTAAGAAACCATCGGCATAATGAGGTGCCTGTCATCCCGTTGGAATCAAGGGTAACCTCGGAAACATAGTTCCATGCTTAGGTTAGATAATTAATAGTAAGGTACTTTCCGTGGAAGCCTTTAGTATCTTACGAAGACAACCAACAATTACTAAACCATAGACATAAGAGGTGCCTGTCATCCCGTTGGAGTCAAGGGTAACCTCGGAGATATCGCTCCATGTTACAGCTCAGATAATTATCAGCAAAAGGATCTTTCCATAGAAACCTTCGATAAAAGTAGTGTGTAAAGAAAGATCATCGTTGACCTTCGAATTGAAGAGGTAAATTGACTTAAATGTCATCGTGTCGATTCAGAACCTATGTTCCATTAAATGTAAGACTTGGTGAGTCAAAATATAATATGTAAGACTTGGTGAGTCAAAATATTATAATATGTAAGACTTGGTGAGTCAAACATCACGTGATTTCACGTTATGTAAATAATATTAAAATAGTAAAGAGACTTCCGATCTACTTTACATTTATTCGTATATTAAATAGTTACTCGTCAAACTATAGTTGGCCGCTCATCTGACAGCAACTATTGTCAACCATTCGAGATAGTTCGTATAACTTCGAATGGCTAACTTGGCAAACTAATCGGCTGCCCGATTTACTTTAATTGTAGGCATTCATAATAGATTCGGCAAACTGATCGGCTGTCCGATTTACTTTAATTGTAGGCATTAATAATAGATTCGGCAAACTGATCGGCTGTCCGATTTACTTTAATCGTAAACGTACATATTTACTTTACAGTAGATTTCTACAACCTGATCGACTGTCTGATTTACTTGAATTGACCAAGACTTAAATTAAGACTTGACTAAGCTTAACCTTAACTAAGACTCTGCTAATAACACATCGGCCGGGAATCGAACCCGCGACCTAACATAAACGTAATCGTGTATACGCTATAGTAGATCCTACTAACGCCCAGACTCTAATAACATATCAGTCGGGAATCGAACCCGCGACCTAGCATAAACGTAATAGTGTATACGCTATAGTAGATCCTACTAACGCCCAGACTCTAATAACATATCAGTCGGGAATCGAACCCACGACCTAGCATAAACGTAATAGTGTATACGCTATAGTAGATCCTACTAACGCCCAGACTCTAATAACATATCAGTCGGGAATCGAACCCACGACCTAGCATAAACGTAATAGTGTATACGCTATAGTAGATCCTACTAACGCCCAGACTCAGAACAGGTACTCAAACTCATCACTCAATAACCGTCGGATCAGGAATCCAACCCGGGACCTCCGGCCCATAGG
Organism: Alcis repandata; assembly: GCA_949125135.1. Lineage (NCBI taxonomy): Eukaryota > Metazoa > Arthropoda > Insecta > Lepidoptera > Geometridae > Alcis > Alcis repandata. The sequence continues at coordinate 7,284,355 of OX421242.1, read as the reverse complement.
ATGAACACAATACCACCGTTTATACCGTTTACATTTATTTTATTATTTACTGCACCGAATTGAGCTAGCTTGAACTATTTTATTTTATTCTGATTTTACTTTGTTGATTTAATCTAATTTTATTTTATATTAATATAATCTGATTTTACTTTATTTGATTTAACTCTATTTAATTTATTTAGTTTGATTTAATTTGATTTTATTTTATTTTATATTAATTTAAACTAATTTCACTTAATTTGATTTAATTCGATTTTATTTTATTTAGTTCGATTTTATTTGATTAAGCTATTTTATTTTATTTTTAATTTAATCTAATTTTACTTTATTTGATTTAATTCGATTTTATTTTATTTAGTTCGATTTTATTTGATTTAATTTTATTTTATTTTAATTTAATCTAATTTCACTTTATTTGGTTCAAGTCTAATTTATTTTATTTTATTCACGAATATTGTTTATTAAGCATGTTATCCTATACTAGGTATTTCACACAATTAACACACACAACACGATACGTCCTGAAACAAACACCGAAAAGATTCTAAACAAACACACATGCACAAGGAATAAATTCAATTAAATAAATGGAGTCAAATAATCTCAGGTAAGTAAGCTCCCCGTCGGCAGGAACAAGCCCTTAAGAAAACACATCCTAAAACACAAAAGGTCACAAGTATCTTCAGTCAGTGACTAAGACTATGTCCTAATCGCTCCTTGTTTTGTATTTACTTAATAGCAGACAAGTACCATATATTTATTACTGTGACATGTTTTATTACCTTTATTACTAAGACATGTTTTATTCTCTATATTTATTGTGACATGTTTTATTACTCTCGTTGTGACATGTTTTATCTTTTATATTTTTTAATTATTGTGACGTGATTTATTACTCTTCTAATATTATGACATGTTTTATTATTGTACAAAGTTGACTTTACCAAATGTTGTAAATAGCATCCTACGGTATGATTAAAATGAATTGAATTGAATTGAGAAAGCTATGACGACGTCTTTTAAAATAATTTAGTAAATTGTGGTACTATATTAATAGGTACTACCTTGTTGTCGGACCCAAAGGAAGTCCAAGATCAACCATCAACGATGTTTATGATCTTTGCTTAAAATACTTACACGATCCTAAATCAAAACTATTGATCAATATCCATAACCAAACCTCCATCTTTAGTGGCCCACATCATTACGTTACGAATTTAACTTTTAAACTATTTTAAAATGATCCCTGAATTCTAAAACAATGTAATCACTGATATGGAAGTACACATAGTTAAAATGCGCACAAGAACTCCTCAAGATATTCTAAGGTCACTCACCCCGTGCGGCGTTCTCTTACGACACGGCGACTCGACGCAATACTTACCACGTTGCAGTTCCATCAAACCTTTTAAAAGTTCGGCAGTCCATCTTAGAATCCTTATCTGGCAACTCCCGACGGCTGGAACATCGCTTACCTATCTTCTTTTCTACCTGTACTTATTGAATCACACATAAATTCCTATTCTTAAACTTTGAAAATCTACCGAAATAAAAGCAATCCAAAACATGGCCGACGTCTCCCAAGCCGCTCGTCGCTGTCTGTCCCCCTTCGTTCCAAGCTCTGCTTAACCATCCGTCGACGACCAATCACAATCACATATTCTCCAATGCTCCCTTATGATTGGACGCTCGACCAACACGCCACCGCCGCGCCGTCAAGGACGCGCCTTACATTTCTGGATTTCAAATCAAGTATAAATAATTGGCGCGTTTATTCATTTTCTCCCTGTGTCTGAGATCTATCCACTAATGTGATATTTGCGATTGAGATAACTAATTGATTTATTGTTTTGTAATAACCATGTACTCATATTTAAATAAGAATGTTTCTTTATTTGAATTTTTATAATGAATACCTTTTTGGCTAGAGTACCTGCTACTGAGCATCCTGCCGTGTTAACTTATTTATTGTTGATTTAAGGTTTTAGTTTATAATAATAAGACGTAACAATTCCTTATTATAATAATAATGTATTTTCAGATCTTCGATATAGCTCAATACCTAATATTACTAAATTATGAAAAATAACGTATCTTAATTACTTCCTAGTGACCACACACATCGGTATTGCAAAAACCGTACCGTTCTACGCAGATTCCCTCAAGGTTTTAGAACTAAGTTCTTAACAAGTAATAACGAAACGTTCTTTTCTACGCAGTTTATTCGCTTTACTTTGATCTGTGGACGGAACCGATATTTTAGTTCTAAAACTAATTCATAGATGTCACCCCGCTGTCGATGGTGCAGATTGGATTAATCAATTCTTACAAAATAGTTCGAAGTAATGTTTCGTGATAGTTTAATCCTAAATGTTCCAATGAAAGCCTTAATGTGCATTTATGTGGCGCAACAATTCCTAATTTAATATTAAAATACTTTTAGATCCCTAATTTTAGCTCAAAACAAAATACTACATAATAATATTGCGATGGCGGGACATTCTACGAGATTTGAATTGATTGACTGGTTTTTACTTAACTATTAACGACAGACGGAATCTAAATATACCAAGATCAGTACAATTAATCTTATTTTCTTATTTAAATAATAGTTTAACATTATTAACCTTTATTCGCATCACTTTTAGAGTCTGCGTTCGATCCTGAGCATCCTTTGCAAAACACTAGAGCATTGCTATGATTTATCAACAAACCAACCTATTATAAATATTTTTATTTATTATTTTGTGAGAGATACGAAGGCTGTTTCGTTACATTCGACCCCTTAAATTTATAAAGATGAATTAATCGGAATAAATTTAACCAACAGTAATGATATCACAAATATAACCGACCAAATAAAAATATTATCACTCAAAAATTATAAACCCCCTTATAAGTTCAAAAGTGCGAATTCTTTATTGTCAATATTCAAGTTTCAACAATAAAATTTAAACGTGTGAGAATTTTTATAGCATAAACTCACACTACGTGTTTATGCCATAATATGTATATTATGTTTATGCCCTAGCACTATATGTGTAGTGTATTTAAACCGATCATGAAATAATCATCTTAATAAGTCCGACTCAACAACAGATCCGTGCTCCGTAAAAGGAATCTTTCGTACTACAAGATATCCGACCTCGGCAAGAACTTGGTTGTGAGTCAAGCAGTTAGAAGAACAAGAGAAAGTGCTTTCCCCCCTAACCTTTCGTATCAGCTACTTGAGATTTCACTTTCCCTCCTTACTTCGATCTTCAACCCTTTTGTGCCTCCTAGAAATTCCCCTTCCGGCACCTCAGGACCCTTAAGCTCTTGAAATCGTACATAAAATTCTGACTACCTCCGATCGGAACATGTAAGTGTGGGGAAATTGTGGTAACCATCATGTGGCACTGCGTGTGAGTATGAATTCAATATAAACCGATTTCTATATCGACGGGGTGAATGTCATTTAGACTTAACCTAGCTCCAAACCCCTTTTTATACTGAATCATTTGTGTAGTAATTGCCAAACCCTGACACTGACAACTCATCTCTAGTTCCGATGTTACTGTGCCCCCAAACCACTTCAAACTATAAACTGTCTTACTTACATCCCTTATCACAAATACTTTTCAACCGTCAACATTTTTGCTATTTAATATCACTCAGAGCGTTCGTTTCACCGCCTTCCATTCTGTTCTAGGGAAACAGCAACATCTACGGACACTATAGACAAACAGATTGCACTTCCCCATTTAACTAATCACGTGAATGTACTGACAGCACTCCGTTTCTATATTTTCATGTATTAATAATATTATTATTTTAAATTTATTTTAATTTTACTACAACACTTACTTATTTATTACTAGTTGTGACCCGCGGTGTCACCCAAGCAATTATGAATAACGGCGACAAAGACTGCGATGATAATATAACTAACTGTATCATTATACTTGAACTGTACTATTTGAATTTAAATTGAAATATTGTTTTCAACACTAAACTTGATCATTTTACTATGACTAACTAGTTTCTCAGTTGCTCCTCAGTCACTAAATATTTACGACTCGACCCCAAAGTCTTAGAATATTATTGCTATAGCTGGCCTACCTAATTTATTTTATCCTTTTAAAAGGAAACCCATTTGTATTACCTAATAATATGGCACTTCATTTTTTCGAAGAACTACCGGGTATTATTATTTTGCCTAAATGCCTTACTGACGCCTTAATTCTGACACTAAGTCTAACCACTCGTTTTCTGAGAACTATTGAAACTTATACGATCAATAACCGTTTTAAAGATTATTTATAATCCTACTTACTTATTTTATTAAACTTATTTACGAGACTTAAAAATAAACGTTTCACTCACAGCTCCCACCAAGATAAATCCTGTGTCGGGGATGCCGTGGAACACACACGAAGACAAGGACAACCAGCACACAAACCAAGAACAGATATTTAAATTAATCTGCCCAGCCGGGAATCGAACCCGAGACCTCTGGCTAATAAAGTAGTCATGTTACCACTGAGCCAAACAGGCCGTCTATATACCGTTATTACTACTTTTAAAGGATCTTATGTCATTGTTTTAGTAATACGAGCTATAATTAAGTTCTAAGAACTTCTGATTGAATCTAACACTGAACCTATCTTGCTTAACCAAACATAAATATGCCTACTTAAGTCAACATTGCAGACCTTTCCGTTATGATATCTGGCAAATTGTGTAATATTTTATTTCATTAGCCTACATACAGACAACTTCGCCTATATGATCTAGCATAAAATATTCTATTTAGTTTTCACAACTGAGTTTTAGTCTTCTTACGTTCCGTTTCTTTATTTTGCTATCTCATTTAGCCTACCTAATGTTGAAACTCGTTTCTTGAACTGTGAACTGTCGTGAGTTTACCTTTTTTGTATATGAAACATAAACATATGTATCTATACATTTATCAAACATACCCTGTTTACTTATTATTTGCGATCTTGTCCTAAACTTAACTACAATATCTGTCAGTAGTCGCTCTATAACCAATTCTATTTCTAAATCTCAACCTTTTTCTATTTCTACTTATCTGCAACGTTCGACCCCAACTCCAACTTATTTCCATAAAATCTTAATATGTGTCTAATCAGTTGTTTTACTAGCTTCCCTAATTTATATTGTACAACCTATTCTAAACAGGTTCCTAAAAACAAACGTACAATTATATTTATACAAGCAGCTAGTAGTTACTATCACACGTATTACCTATTTCAAATAATCAATTACGTTCCTAAATATCAATAATCCTAAATTACTATTTACCCTAGCTTAATATTGGCTCATACTTATTCTCGTCTCCTTTGCACGAACAACAAATTGTGTTCAAGACGACTTGAACACTTCATAAATAACTAACCTTTCTACATATTTCAACCGTACGACCCCATTTCCTTAAATTTTACGCATCAAACATACATTAAAATAACAAATACAACGCGAAATCCTACTAGGAGCAATAAAATAACATACAAATCTACATTTAACACTATGTATTTTTGATATTTTTGCATTCTAACCGAACTAATCTAACCACGTAATAACCGAAGTACACATCCTGGTCACGGCGCACTAAATTGTAAAAACCCCTACCCTATTAATAAAAAATTTCTACTTAACTACTTATATCTATCCTAACTACCTATATGCAAACTATGTATTACTAGCTATACCTAAATTTTCCGATTGATAACGTTAACCTACTGTTTTGGCCAAGTGATTGTCTAGTGGGAAAACCATGCGTTGTGATCGTAGAACCTAAGTAACGAATAAGTATGAGCAACCGAGTTACCTGAATAGATTTCCTAACGAATTGACTTACTCTAAAGCTACAAGATTCCTACTACGTAAGTTATATAGGGTTATTCATAAAGGGTATGCTAAGTCTTAACCCTTAACTATTTTTCCTAGTAATCCTAATGTAAAACTGACTTAGCTGATTACCAAATATGATATGGAATATATTCTAGATTATAGTTTTGGACTAGATTCAAGCCTAATAAGTTCAGAACAATATTTTACTAAGACTTTACTAAGATTTTACACCAAATATTTTTTTGTTATTTATTTTATGTGTTTTATGTATTATGTTTGTATGTATTTGTACACATAAATTACTGTGGCTATGGCCGCTGCGCCTCCCCGCGACAAAGCAGTACGATTCGTCAACCAAACTGGGCTCGTCCCTCCACCGCGGTAAGCAATGTGTTTCGGCCCAGACTGGATACACTCTTCCGTTTTTACGTGTACAAATACACACCTCTGTGTGTTCCTAACATTAGAGCGCCTGACTTAAACGTCGTTATCATATTCAACTATCATATTCAACATATTTGAATATTATAACAACCCAAAAGCTAAGAGAAGAGGACATAATCTTTTGGCAAATGTCAGTCAGTCTGTCAGTCATTACATCCTTCATTTTTTTATCTTTCACACATTTATTCATCAAGGAGCTTACTCATTACCTTAAGGTAATGAATCTGGTCCCGGAAGAACGAATGCAATCCCTTTCGAACCCTACCTAACCACCTAACTGCCTAACGCAATATAGCGACTGCAGTGAACAACCAACTAGAATATCGTTTTATTCTGAAGTTAGCGCGTAAATACATACTCTGGAACCTTTATCTAAAAGCATCTAATTAGACAACCAAGTCTAACACATAGTGTGATAAAGATGAATGTAACTCTCCCGTTACCATCTCAAGTCGTCAGTCTCAGATAGAACTTTCTATCAGTAGACTAAATGAAGAAGACTAATAATTAAGAAACCATCGGCATAATGAGGTGCCTGTCATCCCGTTGGAATCAAGGGTAACCTCGGAAACATAGTTCCATGCTTAGGTTAGATAATTAATAGTAAGGTACTTTCCGTGGAAGCCTTTAGTATCTTACGAAGACAACCAACAATTACTAAACCATAGACATAAGAGGTGCCTGTCATCCCGTTGGAGTCAAGGGTAACCTCGGAGATATCGCTCCATGTTACAGCTCAGATAATTATCAGCAAAAGGATCTTTCCATAGAAACCTTCGATAAAAGTAGTGTGTAAAGAAAGATCATCGTTGACCTTCGAATTGAAGAGGTAAATTGACTTAAATGTCATCGTGTCGATTCAGAACCTATGTTCCATTAAATGTAAGACTTGGTGAGTCAAAATATAATATGTAAGACTTGGTGAGTCAAAATATTATAATATGTAAGACTTGGTGAGTCAAACATCACGTGATTTCACGTTATGTAAATAATATTAAAATAGTAAAGAGACTTCCGATCTACTTTACATTTATTCGTATATTAAATAGTTACTCGTCAAACTATAGTTGGCCGCTCATCTGACAGCAACTATTGTCAACCATTCGAGATAGTTCGTATAACTTCGAATGGCTAACTTGGCAAACTAATCGGCTGCCCGATTTACTTTAATTGTAGGCATTCATAATAGATTCGGCAAACTGATCGGCTGTCCGATTTACTTTAATTGTAGGCATTAATAATAGATTCGGCAAACTGATCGGCTGTCCGATTTACTTTAATCGTAAACGTACATATTTACTTTACAGTAGATTTCTACAACCTGATCGACTGTCTGATTTACTTGAATTGACCAAGACTTAAATTAAGACTTGACTAAGCTTAACCTTAACTAAGACTCTGCTAATAACACATCGGCCGGGAATCGAACCCGCGACCTAACATAAACGTAATCGTGTATACGCTATAGTAGATCCTACTAACGCCCAGACTCTAATAACATATCAGTCGGGAATCGAACCCGCGACCTAGCATAAACGTAATAGTGTATACGCTATAGTAGATCCTACTAACGCCCAGACTCTAATAACATATCAGTCGGGAATCGAACCCACGACCTAGCATAAACGTAATAGTGTATACGCTATAGTAGATCCTACTAACGCCCAGACTCTAATAACATATCAGTCGGGAATCGAACCCACGACCTAGCATAAACGTAATAGTGTATACGCTATAGTAGATCCTACTAACGCCCAGACTCAGAACAGGTACTCAAACTCATCACTCAATAACCGTCGGATCAGGAATCCAACCCGGGACCTCCGGCCCATAGGATGAACACAATACCACCGTTTATACCGTTTACATTTATTTTATTATTTACTGCACCGAATTGAGCTAGCTTGAACTATTTTATTTTATTCTGATTTTACTTTGTTGATTTAATCTAATTTTATTTTATATTAATATAATCTGATTTTACTTTATTTGATTTAACTCTATTTAATTTATTTAGTTTGATTTAATTTGATTTTATTTTATTTTATATTAATTTAAACTAATTTCACTTAATTTGATTTAATTCGATTTTATTTTATTTAGTTCGATTTTATTTGATTAAGCTATTTTATTTTATTTTTAATTTAATCTAATTTTACTTTATTTGATTTAATTCGATTTTATTTTATTTAGTTCGATTTTATTTGATTTAATTTTATTTTATTTTAATTTAATCTAATTTCACTTTATTTGGTTCAAGTCTAATTTATTTTATTTTATTCACGAATATTGTTTATTAAGCATGTTATCCTATACTAGGTATTTCACACAATTAACACACACAACACGATACGTCCTGAAACAAACACCGAAAAGATTCTAAACAAACACACATGCACAAGGAATAAATTCAATTAAATAAATGGAGTCAAATAATCTCAGGTAAGTAAGCTCCCCGTCGGCAGGAACAAGCCCTTAAGAAAACACATCCTAAAACACAAAAGGTCACAAGTATCTTCAGTCAGTGACTAAGACTATGTCCTAATCGCTCCTTGTTTTGTATTTACTTAATAGCAGACAAGTACCATATATTTATTACTGTGACATGTTTTATTACCTTTATTACTAAGACATGTTTTATTCTCTATATTTATTGTGACATGTTTTATTACTCTCGTTGTGACATGTTTTATCTTTTATATTTTTTAATTATTGTGACGTGATTTATTACTCTTCTAATATTATGACATGTTTTATTATTGTACAAAGTTGACTTTACCAAATGTTGTAAATAGCATCCTACGGTATGATTAAAATGAATTGAATTGAATTGAGAAAGCTATGACGACGTCTTTTAAAATAATTTAGTAAATTGTGGTACTATATTAATAGGTACTACCTTGTTGTCGGACCCAAAGGAAGTCCAAGATCAACCATCAACGATGTTTATGATCTTTGCTTAAAATACTTACACGATCCTAAATCAAAACTATTGATCAATATCCATAACCAAACCTCCATCTTTAGTGGCCCACATCATTACGTTACGAATTTAACTTTTAAACTATTTTAAAATGATCCCTGAATTCTAAAACAATGTAATCACTGATATGGAAGTACACATAGTTAAAATGCGCACAAGAACTCCTCAAGATATTCTAAGGTCACTCACCCCGTGCGGCGTTCTCTTACGACACGGCGACTCGACGCAATACTTACCACGTTGCAGTTCCATCAAACCTTTTAAAAGTTCGGCAGTCCATCTTAGAATCCTTATCTGGCAACTCCCGACGGCTGGAACATCGCTTACCTATCTTCTTTTCTACCTGTACTTATTGAATCACACATAAATTCCTATTCTTAAACTTTGAAAATCTACCGAAATAAAAGCAATCCAAAACATGGCCGACGTCTCCCAAGCCGCTCGTCGCTGTCTGTCCCCCTTCGTTCCAAGCTCTGCTTAACCATCCGTCGACGACCAATCACAATCACATATTCTCCAATGCTCCCTTATGATTGGACGCTCGACCAACACGCCACCGCCGCGCCGTCAAGGACGCGCCTTACATTTCTGGATTTCAAATCAAGTATAAATAATTGGCGCGTTTATTCATTTTCTCCCTGTGTCTGAGATCTATCCACTAATGTGATATTTGCGATTGAGATAACTAATTGATTTATTGTTTTGTAATAACCATGTACTCATATTTAAATAAGAATGTTTCTTTATTTGAATTTTTATAATGAATACCTTTTTGGCTAGAGTACCTGCTACTGAGCATCCTGCCGTGTTAACTTATTTATTGTTGATTTAAGGTTTTAGTTTATAATAATAAGACGTAACAATTCCTTATTATAATAATAATGTATTTTCAGATCTTCGATATAGCTCAATACCTAATATTACTAAATTATGAAAAATAACGTATCTTAATTACTTCCTAGTGACCACACACATCGGTATTGCAAAAACCGTACCGTTCTACGCAGATTCCCTCAAGGTTTTAGAACTAAGTTCTTAACAAGTAATAACGAAACGTTCTTTTCTACGCAGTTTATTCGCTTTACTTTGATCTGTGGACGGAACCGATATTTTAGTTCTAAAACTAATTCATAGATGTCACCCCGCTGTCGATGGTGCAGATTGGATTAATCAATTCTTACAAAATAGTTCGAAGTAATGTTTCGTGATAGTTTAATCCTAAATGTTCCAATGAAAGCCTTAATGTGCATTTATGTGGCGCAACAATTCCTAATTTAATATTAAAATACTTTTAGATCCCTAATTTTAGCTCAAAACAAAATACTACATAATAATATTGCGATGGCGGGACATTCTACGAGATTTGAATTGATTGACTGGTTTTTACTTAACTATTAACGACAGACGGAATCTAAATATACCAAGATCAGTACAATTAATCTTATTTTCTTATTTAAATAATAGTTTAACATTATTAACCTTTATTCGCATCACTTTTAGAGTCTGCGTTCGATCCTGAGCATCCTTTGCAAAACACTAGAGCATTGGCTATGATTTATCAACAAACCAACCTATTATAAATATTTTTATTTATTATTTTGTGAGAGATACGAAGGCTGTTTCGTTACACTACTATTATAAGAACTATTAACTAGTATTAAACTAACTACTCGGTAGTACCTAACAACCTACCTACTAGGTAATAACTAAAATAGTGTTAAAGTTATCAGCATTTTTTGAAGATGCGACACGTTTGTGCAGCGCGCCAAAGGTAGGTACCTACCTATTTTTCAGTGTCAGTGTCTTGGTTGCGATAAAGATTCGTAGGCAGATACGTAGTAGGCTAGTAGGTATCTACTCAGGTTTACAACTATCTAAGCTGAGTGACGTGTTTATGGCCGTTAAAGTAATAAAAACTGATTTATAGATAGCTACCTTTAGCTGATAAACAAAATACCTATGATTGATGTAGGTTATGCACAAAGTATCTTTTATAAGACCATGCATAAAGTACATAAAGTGGAATAAAGGTATCTAAGTAAGCATGCCTAAAAGAACTTTTATACTAAACTTAATTAAGTACACAAAATGTATATCTACGAAGACCTACGCATTTTAAATATAAATTGTAGGCTGAGTCTATTCGTACGGGTACTGTACGAATAATTTATGATTATTAATACGGGTACTGTACGAACAATTTATAATTACTAATACGGGTACTGGACAAATAGTCACTTCCTATGGCTGAGTCTATTAATACGGGTACTGTACGACCAATTTATGATTATTAATACGGTTATCATATTTAAAAAAAAAAAAAAAACCTCACAACCTAACCGGACACGATTATTACAATTTTTTGGAAATAACATCAATTTTCTTCAAAATTTTTGCAAACTTTGAAAAATAGTAGCGTCGGTACGACTTTAGAAACGCACCAATAACCTAACTTTTTTCGCTTCCGTAGAAATTAACCTAACGCCTTTGTCCTAAAAAGCGATTGGCTTTCTAGCACTTCGCCGGCCGCTGCCGCGGCACGCTCGCTACGCTCGCTCGGCTCGTGCGTTGTTTTTCATGTTCTAACATAACCTAACCTATTGATCGTTTGCTTCCGTAGAAAATGAACCTTGTCTTCTAAATTTTTCAAATTGAATTTTTATATTATTTTATTCGTATAATTCGCGTCGCGCTGCATACTTGGATTCCTATTATTAGCTTGTTACCCTAATTATATTAGCTTATCATCCAATTCATTCTTAATTTAAAAAAAATATTACCCGTACAAATAGTCACTTCCTAAATTGTATTCTTTCAAAAGTCCACCATCTATGTTATATATAAGCGAGTGGGTAGATACACAAAAGTAGGCATTATTTTAGGTACAAAGCCTAAAACTACCTATGTTGGTTTCTAAAGAGTATTTTTATAAATAAAAAGTTTTTGAGAGCGCCTGAATGTTTTAAATTTATATCAAGTAAAAATCTAGAAAGCGAACGAAATTAATTAAATTTCTATATAAGTATAAGTAGGTACCTATTAATCTTAAGTACAGATAAAAAATTTAATGAGGTAAGTATAGTTAAGTCCCTAAATCCCTAAAACGTAGGTAAGTAGAAATTAAATCCGTATGAGTACTTAGTGGTTTTCAATATTACAATTTCTTACGACAAAATTATTATTATGGACTTAAGTCTCATTTAATTATTAATCAATTTCATGTAGATAAATAATAAGAGTCGACGTTATATATACATTGAAATAATTTGTTGTATATCCTCTACAGCCGATTTACATAATTATTTTTACAAAAAAAAAAAAAAAAAAAACCGACTTCAAGAGACCGACTATTGAGTTATTCATCTATTTGGCACGTACCTGATGCTAATTTAAGACTTGTATGGTTTTCTCATGGATACCATTATCAGAACTGGACTAAATTGAAATGGGACCAAATGGGAAGCGTCAGCTTTCTAATAAAAAAAGAATCATCAAAATCGATTTAATTTACCCAGTCAAAAGTTATGAGGTAACAAACATAAAAAAAAAACATGCAGTCGAATTGATAACCCCCTCCTTTTTTGAAGTCGGTTAAAAACTAATAATTTGCGCCTGATGCTCTTTGAAGATTTACAAAACGAAAGTCCCGAGTCTTAAGATGTTTTTAGTCTAGTCTTTGAAGACGTGGCAGTACACTACACAGCTTTGGTTCCTGATTGTACAAATTTGCATTTGTGTATTTGGAAAACCTATCACTTTTACTTTTGGTATTGTGTCTACTTATTACGAGTAAAAAACATATTCGCAAATAATAAACTAGCGGTGTCTGGAACCACCTCTGCTTTTGCAAAACTCATGATAAACTACCCAAAAGTTTACATCAAAATTAAAATTGATATAAAGCAGTTCAAATGACAAATAACCATCCACCTAAATGTAAGAGCAATTATAGAACATAGGTACACGGTAACCGCGAGTGTCATTTCAGTATTTAGCATTATTTCCTCAGTGGGTAGCACTACGCGCAACCGAGCATCGTAATTCGATGTAATTCCAAAACAACAATGGTTTTTTTTTCTTTGTCGAATCCTTTGTCAGACAGAGGTCATTCATTGGGCAGCCTAAAGAATTATAAATAATCACTAGCGATAGGATGTGGCTAATTAGAGACTCAGCATAAAAAACATGACAGAAAAGCAAAAGGCACTCACCGCAGTCTTCGAACACAATCGACGCAAAAGCAGACAGGATCAAATGCAAGAACACTATTAATATCATTGTTTTCGATTTGATTTGTATAAATCACTGTTTTGAAACTCATACTGAATAAGAGTGGTGCGAAATCGAGTACTTGGTACCTATTTACCTACCTATCTGGCGTGTAGCCCAAGATTATCGATTAGATAACTTCAGGAAAGAAGTAATAAGCTGTTTGGTTGCATCGGCTAGGGGTACTTGGTACTTGGTACGCAGAAGTACCTACTAATAAAATTCATGTCATCGAAATTGTTGTTATCGATTTACGTCAGTAGGTAAGTTCAAGCTACGTCATATTTCACCACCAAAATAGGACGTATCCAAGGTTATAAGGAAAGGGTATGCTAAAGGGAAAAAGGCTCAAAGTAGGTACACCTACTCATCATTATGAACATGTTTAACTATGGGGCCAACTCGATATTTGCGAAAAAAAATCAATTAGGTATTCCATACATTTGGTCATTGACATTTTTGTATGGAACAACTGATTTTTTTTTAGATTTCCGAGTTGGTCTCATAGTAAAAGCTGTTCATAATGATGAATATCTACTATGACACTATGAGCCCTTTTCGGCTTAGCATACCCTTTCCTTATAGCCCTGTATTACATAAACTTGTCTGCAACTGAAAAACAGTATTTTTAGCTACCTACGAAGTACTTAATATGATAGAGATAATCTAATGCTTATAAATGACCGATAATCGTGCTATTAATAGCTCGTAAACAAATTTAGCACGTCTTTGTAATATAACTAGGTCTTCCGAATCAATCCGCGCCGCTTCCGCGATCGTCTGCGTCAGTGACTTGACTACCTACTCAGTGGTCTGCGCTGCACTCACCAGCAGACGGACACTGTCTGAATCTAAAAGATTGTTCGTATAATTATAACTAGCGGTATATTCATATTTACTTTTACATTTATGTACTGGGTAACCTATTTTAACCACAGCTTTACTAATTGGTTTTTAAAATAGTTTATTGGCTAATTATTGAAAAAAAAAATTACCAGCATACTAGCTGCACCCCGCGGTTGCTTGCACGCACGCTTAGTGCCATACCGGAACCTTGAGCTAAGCCTCAGTTGAGATTTCGAAAATCTTGTAAATATTGACACTTATTGAACGAGATGTGCGACGTCATAATCCTCTATAATAAAAAAAATACATATCATTTTTTTGACATTTGACATTGACATTTCTTTTGATTTGGCACTTCATTGGATTTGTTTTTGTTTACCTTGCTTCTTTCGGTTTTCGTCCGAATTTTGATTTATTAGTTTATTCAAATAAATATACATATAGGTTTTCATATTTGAATTGAAACCTAGTGTTTTCATTATTTAGAATGTTACAAAGGTCTTTACAAAATTTCAATCTACCAATAAGAAGAGACCATTTCAAATTCAATTTGAGGTTACGGCATAAAATAAATCGTGAGAATGATGAAAAGAAGCCTCCTAAATTGGCTGCTGATGTTTTGAACTTCTTACAAAGTACACCTGAAAACAGAAACCTCATAGAAAAACTACCTAAAAACTTGTTAAAAAAATATAAGTCTCCGGAAAGTATGTATTTAATAGACCGCAAAACTGCTAAAGAAATAACCAAAACAATAAAAAACTACTTAGGTAAAGGCTCTCCTCTAATAGAAGTGAATCCTGGGCTGGGTCTACTCTCTGAAGAATTACTAAAGTGCCAAGCCGGTCACATTTATATGTACGAGTCTCTTAGTAACTTCTCACCCATATTAAATGTAAGTGCAAAATCTTATGCAGATTTTAACTAACTTGTATGTTTTGCTCCCCATACACATTTTCTCTTTAAAATCTAGACCGATTAGTTGTAACGGCAATTATGTTTAAATTAATATAGGTTTTTGAAGTAAATATAAAACTTCTTCAAAGAAATAGGTTCTATTAATAGGTTGTAAAAATGAATGGGAAATGTTTACAGGCACTACAAAATGAAAACCCAAATAGAATAACTCTAAAAAATGCAGATTTCTTTGGAATGTGGAAGCTTTCATTCAAAGACAAGATGGACGATGGGAACAGGGTTCAAGAATTACTTGGTGATCTTGCTACAGATGACAATGGTATGTATCCCAAAAACTGTTTCCATAGACCTAATATTTATTTAAATTACTATTTATTACTTTTTAACACTTTGACTGCGGCCAATAATCACATGCGTTAGCCCCAGGTGTGGCTAATGGTCAAACGCGTTGTTTTACGCGCCTGGCGTGTGCAGGCGCACTCGCGTCGCGCAATGGAAAACACAAGGCATGTGTTGCCCGCAGCCAAAGTGTTAAACAATCTTAGGACATTAGCTGTGTCAGTAGGTTTAACCACTATTTTCAGTTTACCATTTTTTTTTAGATCAGTATTGTTTATCTTTAGAATGGAATCTCCTTCTTTGCAAATATTTTAACAACATTTAAGCTGCAAACATTTTATTGTTCACTCCAGAAATTCAAAGAATCAGTCTTATTAGCTGGTTTAACTTATTAATGAGGTGAAGAAGTACAATAGTGCACTAAACTGCATTAATAAAATATAGGCAGGCAAAGACAAATAGTTTGCTTGATTGCATTTGCCAATAGACAAACTTCTCATCTAGTCAAAATCATACATACCTGCCTTTAATATTTTTTTCATTCGCCATCATTTTTTTAATTTTATTGGCTTTCCTGTGTTCAAATATGCAGACTTTCATATCTTATTTTTCAGATAGAACAGTCAAGATAGTAGGTTCCATGCCCGGCTTGTCCTTTGTGAAACATCTGATAAATAGCATTGTATTTCACAACTCGTCCAATCAGCTGGGAAAGCCTGATTTATTTATAACAATGCCAGCACATCACTATGAAGTAAGAAATATATACAAGTCTTAATCCAGGGCTCTGATAAATGAGCTAAAATGTATAAGCAAACTACTAGTCAAATTATCCATACTCAAAGGCTAGTCCAGTTCTGACTACAGTATCATATGTGGCAGGACTAATTTGTGTAGTCCTCACCCAAAAAAACCGATCCCTAAACTTCCCACTTTAAATCAGATCTATGTTCTGCTGTCTTTACAAAAAGTGAATAACTAGGTTAAAGCTGGTTTAAAAAAAACGCATTTATAGAGTTTATTTTTACCTTGTATCACCGATACTATTTATGCTTAGTATTAAAACCGGCTTCGTCAAAGTTGCGTAAAAACTGTCTAAAGAAAATATGTAGATCTCGTTCCGCTGATTCCGAATATGTACTTAACTTAATTCGGCCAAAACTCGAGTTATTGCACTTTTTGTAAGTTGCTTACATAAGAAAATTTCTAAGTTCCTTACAGATAAAGAGGTTCAGGAGTCGAAGCACAAGCTGGTGCCCACTATGTTCCAGCTGCTCTTCAAGTGTAAAGTGCTTACGACGGTGCCCAAAGTTCACTTCCTGCCGTGGACTCAGGTGCCACAAAACAAAAGGGTCACAATGGTAAGCATAAAGCCCGGGCTGTACCATAAATTCTTAGCGCGAACCTAAACTGGAATACCCTGGCTGACTCTCGTCTTGCTAGTTAGCTAAAGAAAAAGCGAGACAAAAGTCAACGCGATTCAAATCAGGCTCACTCTAAGAGCTCCTTGTACGAGCTCTGGTACTGTCTATCTGGGCCTATATATATTCAAGTTGAAAGTATAGCGACGACTTGTATAACACGGCTAGTTACAAGAAAATGCGCAAGGCAGAAGATTGTTCCTTATGAAAGGCCTATTTTATTATACATACATATCGCCAGTAGTGGTCAAACATTTAATAGCTTAATGATTATATTTTTTAATATTCAAATCAGATCTTGGACTCGAAATAATCTTGAGTTTTTTTATTTCAGATGGATGAACACAGTCACTACTTGGTAAACATAACGCAAAGAGAGGAGTTGCCTTGTCCGCCCGATTACTTGCCTCTACTTTGGTATTTCTTCAAACCACAAGTGTTTTCCAGATTGACCAGGGTCATTCCGATGTTAGAGTAAGTGCCTACCTTTAACTAATTTTATATTAAGTTACAAAACTTTACCTAATGATTGAAATGTTTGCTCAGAGTACTTACACAAATTCTGTTCTACTAATATTAAATGCGAAAGTTTGTGTGTGTTTCATACGGCTTAGTCGCAAAACGACAAAAGCGCAAAAGGACAAACGGTCGCAAATTGTCCAAAGAGCAAAATGTTCATAGAGCATTGTCAAAGGCGCACAATGACTAGGAAGCAAAATGTCCAAAGCTAACAAAGACCAAAGAGCAAAACTGTGTATATGTGTAACGTCTGTGTATTTTGTGTTTCTAATGTAATGTGTATGTTTTAATTTCAGGCAATGGATCCCCGGGTGCGGCGTGTGGCTGATCACCGGCCAAGACCCTCCTGACACGAACAAGAAGCTGTGCCCGACCGAGCGCGACGCCCAGTTACCGCATTTCACGATATTCACCGAGTTCGGCGATCTCAATCTTGCACAGAAAATTACAGTATTCAAAAGGTAGTGTATTAATAACATTCGGATATGGATTACTTTAATTTGTGGAATATGGCTATGACTAAAGACTACGGTAGATGATGCGTAATAGCTAATCAAAAGTTTTTACGCAATCCTTTTTGGACTGGTGGGTTACACAAGACACGAAACTTTCTGCCATTTCAGTTGATCCCTTAGCAAAAAACATTAATAATGGCACCTCTGCCAGATGACTATAACAAGCTCTTTCTGTTCAGTCCCGTTCTGAGTAACCCTGTAATCGCGTGATATTTCATGCGTTTGTAGCACTCACGCTATTCGTTGTCTGCAATGGGTTTCAGAAGATAAATAAATAATTATTGACAGGGTTTTAAGTAGGTTAAAATATTGATTTATTAATTGAAGCTATTGTTGTTAGGTTTATATCCTGGCCGGAGTTTGAACAGTGCCAGTTCAGAGTGACGATGGAGAACAACCTGCCGAAGTACGTGACACAGCTCGACGACCTCGACAAGAGCTCGATTGGCACTCACGTCGACGATTCCGACCAGAGCGACTCCGAGTCAGAAACGTGATGATTGATCATCATAATCTACATAAGACTTCACGTCAACATATAAATCAATAAAAATTCAGACTTTCAGCTTTATCCACGAAGTTACAGGGGGGTTGAAATAGCTTCGAGAAAAAGATGTTACGGCTGTGCATTTTTATGACTTGGCGGAGGCACTTCTGTTCTCGCAATGCTCGCATATAAGAAATTTGAGAGGAACAGCAATCTGTTGCATTTTCACGGCCGAACTGATCTTGATCGATGCTCAGAAAACCTTGCCCTGACCACTTTACTTGGTTTTAATTCCGAATAACGGAGAAAAAAAAAATAGGCCTAGTGGGGTTTCCCCGTCTCGAAAACGCCATATAGACAACACACACACATCACATATATGTAGACAACTCACACCTATACCTAGAACTGAGACACATGAATAAAATTTGTAAATAATAAAACAACATTCTATAAGGGTATATAATGTGTTATCTTCATTAATATTTACATTATCAACAATTGATTAAGTGGATCATTAAGTAAATTAAGAAAAGAATAGACGTGACTAAATGTCTGCAAAGACAAATTATAATACAAAGAAATAATTGTAAATTACAAATAAATACTGATCGAAAATACAGAAGAATGTTTTCTTATACTCATTGTACTAACCTTTCTGCCTTTGATTTTTTTATAAGCTTGTCCAGTGTATATAGTTTCATTGATGGAGTTTCTAAGAACTACCAGTTATCTTGAAGTTGCTTTGAATCTTGAAAGTTATTTGTAGATATCGTTGCGTATATTTCGTAAAATATGAACAATAATAATTATTATGCCGATAAAACGTGATAAAGAATAAAAATAATAAGAGACTAATAAAAATACATTTTTTGTTGAGCAGTGGCTCACAACTGCGCCAACCTAATATTTATCGGTTTTTCTTTCTGGTAATTTAAAATCTGTAGGTGCTTCGGAAGTTTTTGTTTGTTCTTCTTTCACATAGCAGCGGCTTGATTTGTTTTTTTATGGTAAAGTATAATGTAGTTTTCAATGAGTTACAGGATACTTTTATCCCGGAAAAATATTAATCAAGAAAAACCCAGTCGGGCACGGAACAGTCAGTTATTATAATAGGAGTACCTACTAATCTAAAAATAAAATAATAAATATAAGTAATTTATATCCAACCTACTTACGCATAACTATAACAATTCACAATTTCTAATTTCTCTCTTTATACATAAAAACAATAATTGAACCAATGGTTAGAATTAATTTAACTATATTTTATACTTTATGTATTGCTTTTACACAAAATGACCATGATCTTACGTAGCTATCATTTAAATTATAAACAAATAACTTATAACACAGTGGAAAGGACGGGTCTAATAGTCACTTTTGCAGTCACCGACCATGGCTTATACATAGATTCAACTGTAGCGCCATGCGCGTTACCACGGCGCAAAAGTGTCTAATTTATCTAGCAAACAAATTACATAATGGTGATTATAAAGAACTCACAGTTAAAATTTTATATAAATTAATAAAACTGTGCAAAAATATATCAAATACATTCTAAAATACTATGAACCTCCACCTTATTTACAGATGTGAGTATGTATAAGTAAATTAAGTACATACTGACAGCACCAATGCGCTGTTCAGATTACTGCGGCGGTGTTATAAGTTTTGGAAATGTCTGTCGTTATATGAAGAATGACCGCTCGTTTTTGGTGTGATGTAGTTTAGCGAAGGAATGTCGAGCGGCAATTGGTTGTTTTTTGAAAATTTACTGTTGCTAGATTTCTGTATATTCGAGTTCGTATGAACGTTGAGGCTTATTGTGTTGAGTCCATTTTGTGGCTTGACGCTCGGGCTGGAGACGAAGTCGGTCCATTCGTCGTCATCGACGAACGAGGCAGGCTTCTTTGTCGCACTCGCTTGCTGTTTGGGCTTGCTCGAAACAAATTCACCCCAGTCGTCGTCCGTTACTTGATTGTTCACTGCATTCTTATGATTGTGGATAGGCGACGACCCTTTACTGGAACCACCGACACTCAAATCGCTTTTCAACGACTGCAAAGTTTCCACAGGGTTGAATCTCGAAAGGTCTTGTAGGTCGAATCCGGGATTAGGCCAGTTTATTTGCGAATAACTCTCTAACGACAATGGCTGCAGTATTTGACCTGCTTTCTGTTTACTTTGTGATGATAAGTTAGAGCTCGTAGGCATAGGCTGTAGCAAACTAGGGTGCATTGAATGGCTTGATGCAGGCGAAGTTTTACTGGAGGTGTTTAAGACGGTCCCCTGATTTACTGCTAAAGCCTCATTTGGTCTCATAGAATTACTAACTGATATGATTTCAGACTTGACATTATTTTTCGGGAATGCATTTTGAAAGTCTGCTATTGGTGTTGAATTTTGCGGTGGAATGTTATTTAATTTTCCTAAACTATCGAAGGTAAACTCGGGCACGATATGCTTCGGTGGTAATGCCGATTGGAATGTGTCAAAATCATCGTCGAAGTCTTGATTATTACTAGTAAGTTTCGGCCTGTTTATTTCTTCCATAGTTTTATGTTTATCATTAATTTTATCGAGTACATCTGTTTCAACGGTAGATTTATTTTCAGTAGCGGGTATAGGGATTTCTTCTCGTGGTTTATCACTCCATGCTGAGTTGGACACAAAATCTGAAAAGTCGTCAAATGTTTCTTTGATTTCACCAGGGTCGGGCCAATTTACGGTCGGCATAAGCGGTTCCATTCTTATTGGTTGTAGAACTTGAGTTTGATATGTTACAGAAGGATTTGAGGCTATTTTAGTTTCTGGAAGTGGGTCTGGTTTAGAGGCAGATACTGTTGTTGTTATAACTGATTTATCAGTACCGCTTTTAAAGTCTTGGAAGTCCCAGTAGTCATCATCATCCTTGGAAGAATCATTTGATTGTTGCGTTGTCGAAGATTCAACTTGTTTATCTTCTAACGAATTTTGTGGTAAAAGAATCGGAGGACCGCTATCGTAATGTACAGTTTTAGATGTAGGCGTTTCTGAGTCAGTAGGCGTGAATATGTGTGTATCAGGTAGGCTGATTTGCCTCAACGGCTGTACGTTGAGAGTGCTTGAGTATATTTTATCAGGTTTGGATGATATTGCTGCTTCAAACACGTCAAGGTCAGTCGCCGTCACCTCGACGACACTTTCGCTTTCCGTGTTGCAAGCTGAAATATAGAAAGACACAATGTAAAAACAGTAATGGTGGTAGCGATTCGATTGACCTATCCTTAATTCGTTCCAGCTGCCTTCCTCAGATAAAAATCATGAGAGACAGTTTCTCAACAAGCTTTATCTATCCCAATTTATGCATACATTCAATTACATTTTCCTCCTTCTCTTTCATACAGTACTCTCAAGTCAGTACTCTTAATTAGAGGCATATAAATAGGTCTAACGATCCAACCCAACCAGTCACACCCAAACTGTATGTAATAAAAATGTTTCCTCAAACAACACTCAGAATCAATTTTGATTACGTTTATTTAAATTGATTTAGCCTGCACTGTCTTACTGCTAAATCAGTAAAGTAAAGCTAAATCAGTGCTGTAAAGCATGGAAAATATATTTTCCCTATCTGTTTTTCGCAATTTGGGCCCAGTCTTTCACGTAGGAATCCAGTTCAGTTTCCCATGTACGTTTTTATAATTGTAATTGTGAACCAGGCTACATAACGCATTGCGACAGCAACGCGGTAAAAAAAAACATGAAATGGGAACCCTATATCAACCCGTTACATGACTCAAAATTTAGGAAACCCCCGACATTTTCATCAAACATAGCTAAGAGCACTTCCGACTAAATCACCTTTCAAACAACAAAAAAACAAAATCGGTTTAACCGTTCGAAAGCTACGATGCAACAGCCACGTGAAACCTATAATACCCCGTCGTTTTTGCGTAGGGAGTTAAAAATAGTAGCAATCGTTTATTTCAAACGCCAATATAACCGGTACGGATATACGGTACCGAGTACACATTACAATAGGGAATATGCATTTGGTTTAAATTTAATTGATTTTTTTTCCCCTTAATCTATATTGTCCTAAAATTGTATCTGAACCATTATTATCTTATTTAGTGTGTTTTTAATTGCAAAAAATATTAATTAAAAAATGCAAAATAAGCGCGCGAAATTGAAATTTGGGAAACGCATCACCATTGGTCGAACCGAAACGTGACGTCACATACCATGTTAACGGATTTAGAGACGTTGCTGTTTGTATGGTGTCTGAAAAAAAATTGTTTTTATTTGTGTTTCTGTAGTGTTTTTCATTTAGTGCAACTTCTTCAACGATAATGAAGATACAATATCTCTTCTCATAACCTTACACCATTGTTTTCGTATTTTCGCATCTTTTGGAACAGGAAAAAACACTTTTTCAGGTGTACTTATAATAGTGTTTTTGCACATTGGTACAAGACAATATCTATAAAATGGTTTTTTAGCTTTTTCCATGGTGTGAATAGCTTTTAAAATTGAAAATCTGTATAAAACAACCAAAAGTAACTGTCAAACTTATAGTCAACAAACACTGGTATAGTGGTATGTGACGTCATTCAAGGCCCGCGAAAAATGGCGGCGTTCAAACAGATCCAATTTTAGCGATGTTTTAAATATCATTTTAAAAAATAATTAGAGCGTTTCCAACAGTATTTATATTTTTTACTATTTTATAACGATGTAAGAAGTGAATTAAAAATAAAAATAAAATACATGCATATTCCCTATTAATTTTATCGGTACGTTACCGCCGCAGCAACATATCGAGTGGTCAAGTCCTAATAGAAAAAATCACAATGACCTAGCCGCTTACCTGAGCTTCAAATTACTGCAATTTCAGTCTTATTTATACTCACCCTGTGACAGCAGTTCGGATATCTTGAGGGAGGAGTGGTTGTGAGCCATTTGATCTAAGGTGGCCATAAGGTGTTCTAAGTCTAGGAGTAGGGCTTCGGCATAGGTGACTATAGGATAAGGATTAAGCGAAATTTACAGGTGGGGTGTTAGTCCATGTGCAAGACATGCAAAAGAATTACACAAAAGTGAGTTATCCAAAAGCTTACTTTAGAAACATTAGTCAATTATTTCTTGTAAAAGTTTGATCGATCTGTGTACTTGTGCAATTGGCAGTGTCTGAATTATAGCTTGTCTTCATTATATTTGTTAGGCATGAGCATAAAAATGCTATTGACAAAGCTATTGATGTTAAAAAATTCTGTCGTAACATTCTCTAAAACTAAGCTAATCTGACTCCACAAACCATGTCTTTATTTCGACATATAAGAAAAGGATGTCGAAACTTTTAGAGATGTCAGCTTTAGAAAATAGAAAATGGTACAACAAAATCAATGTCAGTAACTTGTGAAAATTATTATGGGCAGTCAGTTAATTTTGTAGCTTTGTCTCATAAGCAACCGGTTCTCTGAGAAGGGGCTTAGAAAGCCCCAACACCAGGCCGTGACTCTAAATTCGTCTTGAAAGTACTAGCTGTGAAGTATTACTTGTAGCTTGTGTTTCGTTATATTGTTCTGTTAGCTTACTGAGTTAATGTGAGACAGAAAAATGGATGTATGCTTACATTCTTGTCCGTCTGCTGTGAATGGGTCAGTCCAGCCACCTTGGCTAGGCTTGGGTGTGGTTTTCTCAGGAACAGTTTCACTTTGCGACGGGTTGGATGGAGTCAAAGGTTTCTGCGGCTGAAGTGGCGCGGCGCTTAAATTTACTGCGTACTTCGGCATGTTGTAGCCCCACTTGGGGCCAAACAACTGGAACATCAAAAGGTACAAAATTAAACAAGTTTCTAATAACAAAGGATTAACAATGAAAATTGCATGATATAGCTTGTTAAGAATGTTATACATAATGGGCCCAAGTTTGAAGGTTTTATTTGACAGATCGAAACTAACTAAAAATATACCTGTCTTTGTCATTGCAACCTACAATTTAAGGACATCAATACTTTTAGAAAAAATAGATCTGTTAACTTATGCCTCCAAACTTGGGCCCATTATCTATTCCTTTTGCTTGGTAAGATACTGATAATATAAAAAGAGTTAAGTTTGTTTGTCTGTTTGTAGGGGGTATCTCCGAAACTACTGGTCCGATTTTGAAAATTTGTTCACCAATAATGAAAATCTACATTATCTCTGAGTGATATAGGTCTGAGGCCAAAGGTCGAGCAGCACCAGGTATGAAACTGCATTCATCAGCTTGTAAAAATACAGAGGAATTTCAATAATTAAACTTAAAAACCATTTAAAGAATTGGATAAGGATATACTTGAAAATGGTTAGCTAGATGATTAAACAGAGAACAGGGTACTACTTACAATATTTCTTGAATCTATACACAGAGCTCTAAGAAGGGTTTTTTGTCCAAGTGAGTTGTTCCAGTTGATGATATATGGTTGTCTGACATCGGTTTCTCGCAAATGTCCCCAGGTTTCACTAAGCATTGTCTCTAATCTACCTTCAAATTCACTTTCAGGTTCCGATATTTCTATTTCAAAAACTGATGTCAAAACCTTTGTGATGCTTTCCATAACTTGGTGCTCACTGTCTGATGCCTGGAAGTTCAGGACTGGCAAGCTTTGGTCAGAACCAGATTGTAATGATAATTCTCTTACATCATTATCAATTGCAGAGGACTTGAAATCATCAAAGTCACCAAAGTCGTCATCATCAATATTGTTACTATCTTTATGCTCTTGGTCAGCATTAATATCAACATTTGGAGAAGAGTTTTGATCTTCAATGGATTCAAAATTGGCAGTGAAATTACCAAAATCATCATTATCATCTGGCATATTGGTATCCCACGGGTTATCACAGTTTTCAATAACTTCTGAAACTTTTCTTTCCTTATTTACGAATTGAAAATCATCAAAATCTCCAAAGCTATCATCTAAGTTTGTTTCTTGAACAGCTTCATTGTTCTCTTCAATGTTGAGATCATTTTTACAAACTTCATCTATTGATGAGGAATTAGGTTCACTAGATTGATTATCTAAATCTATAGAGGGCTCCTCTATTAGCCCATCATCTGATGTTTCTTTACATTGTTCTATTCTAGTTGTATCAACCACAACTTCATTACTAGAAAGGTTTGATTGTGTTTCATTTGTTTCAGAGGCATCCTGTCTGGTATCCACAACATTTTCAGAAACATTTAAATTTTCAGATTCACTTGGTTCATCTTCTTTTTCACTAGAACTTACTGATACTTCGTTGACTTCCAAGCATAAATCTTCAATGTTTGTATCCTCTTCACTTTTTGGTTTAGATTCATCAACTGTGGTCACAGACGATGAACTGTGATGTTCTTCTTTACTATCAAATTGATTTTTGTCACTTACATCAACTTGCTCGTCATGTATGCCTAATTCTTTCTCAGCTTTAAAATTTGTTTTTTTTTCTTGAGCAACACAGTTTGATTGATAATGATTGTAGGATGAAAAGTCTCCATAACCAAAACTGTCATCATCGTCATCTTCTTGAGACACTGAAACGGAGATTTTAAATCAACAAATGCATATAGTAAGACATCAACGTCCAAGGCAAGTGATACGAAACTTGTTTTTCCCCATCATATTCTGTGTATGTGGAGGTAATTCTATGACTACCAGGAACTAATTCATTATTAACGTTTTAATAAAAAAGAGACTCACGGTTGTACGAGATGTCGAAGTCATCAGGATCTTTGTCTTCCTCGCATTGGTCGGGTGGAGGAGGAGTGCTGCAAACGAGTGGAGGAATCGACATTCTCCAACAAGATTAGAATACTTTTACACTTGCAATTACACTTAATGTTATCAGCTATGTGAATTTGACGCACTACATAATAATAATCTTAAAGAATTATATTCGTTGGTGATAAAATGGGGCCAGCTGTTTATAATTGACAAAATTTTGCTACGATGAAGAAACGAGAAAAATGATAGGAAAATGGAAATTAGGAAATGAAATTGACATTGACAATCAAAATCAACTGACATAAAAACTTCGTCAGTTTCCCTTTTTGTTTAGATTTTTAAATTAATGGGCATGCTAATGCCATTAAGTCCATAAAATCTCATCTTACGTTGACATTCAAATCATTCCACAGAATTTGATGATGATGTCAGGCGTTATAAGTCATACACAACGCCTCAAATCATCATCATGTTGTGACATTTGTATTTTTTACTGTTTGGATTTTTTATTCATTCATTCTGATCTGGCTTCCTTGATCCGGCCCACCCATCGTTGTCGCCGGCCGGTCTTTGACATTTTTTGTTTTGTTCATTCATTCATTTCTTAGGTCTCGGCTCTCGAGTCGTCTTGTGGGTTGTGGGTTTTGTGTAATTTGCATTAATTATTCCTATTTTTTTATGCTCCATGTTCAATTAAATCTATAACTGAAACACTACTTTCTTGTAAAACTTTGTTTACTACTGGTAAGTTCTAATTTGAACCATTCACAGAACTGCAAGGTAGAACAGTGATTGTATCAAACCCTGTTATCAGATTTATCTTATTAGTATTTTAGTACATTCCACTCCACTATCTCAATCGTCATTTGAAGAGCTGTATTGTGTTGAATAGAAGACTGGTGTTAACATTTCGTTTACGTGGTAAATTCCTCCCAAAGTTACTTTCTAGGGAAAGGAGACTGTCAATAACCTTTGACATGTGTCACTGCTTACGTGTCAGCCGATACCTTCATTTTGCGAGCCAGTTTCTGTGATTTTACTTTAAAATAAATGCTCAAAAGAACTTTCGAGTTCCTAAATTCATTCCTAGTTTATAGCGGTACGTCTATGATAGTAATACTTAGTATTTTCCACATTCGTGAGCATGATCATGTTTGTCAATTGATGATTCCTGGTTAAACCCTTGAGCTTGCCCTTACACAGTGTTTGGCTCTAATTGGTGCCTGTGGAACATTCCAGCTCCTATTGTAAGACATTTATACCCTCAATACACCTAAATGTATCCTACTTACTGTCATACCATCAGTAAAATTAGCTTTCATACCTACTGAGTTGTGATCAAATCATTGAAACAAGTTAATATGATAGTAGTAGTTAGTTTATTGACATAAACCTGTTGTCTGGCGACAGTGGGTGCATGCAGCAGGTCCGATGGAGCTGCAGGCATTGCTGGTGCTGTGTGGAGTGGGAGTGGCGGGGGTCGCCGTGCTGCTGCTCATGAGCCTGTTCTCATCCTCGGGCACTAGCTATGAGGAAGCCATCGCTCAGCAACGGAAGGCCACCACTGAGCTCCTAGCATTGGCCGAGAACAAAAACAAGAATAATAAGAAGAATAACAAGAAAGCCATAAAGAAGGTAAGGCTTATTTTATTCATAACAGTATTTAAGACATTCTGAGTACAAGTATTTTCATTGTATAGGTTAGTATTGATTTGGAAAAAGGCATCACTTAGATTTCTTAAGATTCATATTGCAAGCTGGCAATTAATATATTTAAGTACTATTTACTGTGTATTCTGTTAAAGTTTTTCTAGGAATTGAATCACATTTTCACCAATAAGAATGGTGTTTGATAAAAATAAATAAACAGCTGTAAAATACGAAACTACAAAATTATTGCCCAGACTCCAATCAGTATTGTGCTACGTTAATCCCTATATCTGTACCATATCCTGATTGTTTTAGCAAGCCAAGAAGGAAAAGAAAGAAACCGCAACGGCGTCAACTGGTAGCGACCATGAAAGTGAAGCCCCAACTGAAAGTGGAGTGGAAGATGAGATAACTACGGCAGCCCCCAAGGCCCATGTGGAGTTCCAGCCCCCTGTGGTAGTTGACACCAAAAACCCCCCTATTGTCAAGGTATGTACGGCAACTTAAGTCAGATGTACTACGAACTACAATTAATTTCATAGTGTTATTATTGTTTTCTCCTACATATTAAAATAAAAAGAGATGCATTTTAATTATAGTCCCGTGAGATGAGTTTTAAATAATGGTCTCTCAACCATTCAACATTTAATAATCAATTTTTTTCCCTGAACTGGTTACTGGAAACTTGTTTATTAAACTCTGCATTTGTTGATATAATTATTGATGTCTTGCACTACATGCAGTCGCTGACATATAGGTTACTAGCTGTGCTTGGCGTTTGTACCCGCTATCCTACAGGAAAAGTTTATTTTACGAGGATAACAAGCTGCCATCTGCTTGGCCAGCATGGTGGAATATGGCCTGATCACCCTTCGAGGGTAGACCTGTATCCCAGTAGTAGGAGGATTAAAGGTTGACAATAATATAAAGAAAGCTGCCTGTGTGTTAATCCAGGATTCAAGCTATTTTTATCTACATACCAAAAACTGAAATCCATTGGTACCTTTCAGCATAAAAAGTAATAATTATATAAACACACATCGTTGCGAACTTGCATTTTGATTAAAGCCAATACCTACTTAAAAGTTAATCAAAACAAAAGGTATCAAATTATCTGCCTATCTAGAAAAATGGCTGATGCAGAAATTGATACTATTCTCAGTAATATACATCGGAATTTTATCAGTGTTTTAATGGTTTGAAAATTTGATTAACATTCTCATTCAGCAACATCCAATAGGTGTTATTTCCAATAGACTAATAAGACTATCAGTACCAGTTAGTAAGATCACTGAGAACTCACAAAAGACTTACTAAAACTGACTATTGCTTTTTTTTCATTACCCTTACTGGACTCGATCTCTTGTCTTATTGGTGGTAAAACTTTGTTGAAATATTTTTCCTATTTGTTTTACTAGTTCTTTGACAAATGAGTGCTTCATAGCCTCCATGACTGGCGTCATGTTTTTAGAGTTTCGTATCAAAATTGTAAAATGGAACCCACCCTTATTTTTAATGTTATCGAAACTTCAGTGGAAGTTTCCGAATCAATAACGCGAGTTCGCGCTAATACTACAGTTAACTCCCTTGTTGTTAGCAAGGAGTTGAATCTTTATTGGACAGATTAGCTTATCAAATATATCAAATAAGTTTTGATTGTCTAATCGATTGCAATGAAAATACAATAACATTTTAAGCCAATATTTAAGTTCCATCAATTAGGACCTAAATATATTATAACATTTAGGGTCGATACACATCTGACGGAAAATGCGTCGCGTATTATCGGTCGCGTAACGCCAGAACAGAGAAATGCATAATAAAACATCCAACCTTTCACACTCAACCGATGATGCGCTAGTGCGTCAAATGTGAAAGGGTGGATGTTTTATTATACATTTCTCTGTTCTGGCGTTACGCGACCGATAATACGCGACGCATTTTCCGTCAGATATGTACCGACCCTAAAACCAATTAGCGTGCCAAAAACTCGAAAATGGCTGGACCGATTTGTTTTTCATTCTGTTCGCCTCAATACAGGGGTGTTTTAGGAAAAAAAGGCGGATGCAAACGCGCGGCGCAGCTTGTATGGTATATATATTATGTAAATGTAACAGGTTAAATTTTGTCATGCTGCTCTTATTTGGGAGTTCTTTCATAAACCGATGTATCCAATTTTGGGGTTGCATGCTTCTATAAAAGGCATGACTATTATGTATATCACTCATTTACTCACTGCAGAACGATTATGGCCATGATTACATCATCAGTGGAGCTAGTTGGCTCGGAAAAATTGGGTTTTTGGTCCCATCTGACACAAAGCACGAAACTTGGCATGCACGACCAAACATTTTGCTACTAGTTAGCACACTGTATAGGGTGATTCGGTATGCTAAGCCGAAAAGGGCTCATAGTACTCATCATTATGAACAACTTTAACTTTGGGACCAACCCGAAATTCGCGAAAAAACAATCAGTTGTTCCATACATTTTGTCGAGTGTCATTGACATTTTTCTATGGAACAGTTGATTTTTTATTAGCGAATTTCGGGTTGGTCCCATAGTAAAAGTTGTTCATAATGATGAGTACTATGAGCCTTTTTCGGCTTAGCATACCATTTTTGAATAACCCTATATGTAGAGTATAAATACAAGTG
This sequence comes from Alcis repandata, assembly GCA_949125135.1. Taxonomy (NCBI): domain Eukaryota; kingdom Metazoa; phylum Arthropoda; class Insecta; order Lepidoptera; family Geometridae; genus Alcis; species Alcis repandata. The sequence continues at coordinate 7,253,719 of OX421242.1, read as the reverse complement.
TCACAAAGTTTAAGGTGTTTAATACAGCTTTAGAGGGTGGAGTCTGGCGGGAAGAGTGTATTATACATAATTATGTAGTGTACATAGTTTATTAGTGGTTATTTCCTAGTTTCTATTATCGGATAATTGGTTGTTTTGCTTACCAATAGTTTATTTATATATTGGTGCAATACTTAGAGTACAATCGGTTTTCAAGTATGTGTTGGAGTTGGGTATGAGTTTTCTGGGCTAGTCACACTGCACATGTTCTAGATCTTTAGATAATTTGAATGTTTTCTACCTTATTGTTGACGAGTTGGAAATCTTATCAAGATACTCTATAAACCTACAATCTACGAGTACATGAGTACAAAACTAATATTCCCCGCTACATACGAGGACAATTAACCCGATTCGCTGTTTTTTCGCGTTTGTTTTTTATCGGTCCTGCTCTCACTTACCCACTTTTTGCTCTCCTATCCTGCTTTAGTCTTACAATCCTAATTGTAATGTCAAACAAAAACACGGAAATTTCAACACAATTTTCCTATTCCCCTTTTCATGTCCTAATAATATGTCCCTATCGTACTAAATGGTGATAACATAGGAATAATAAATAAGATGTTATTGTTATTTATGATGGTAACGAGCAAGGTGACTGTCTGCAGATCCGCAAGCGCGGCAAGGATCCTAAAGTAAAGCCGATACTGGTAAACAAAGAGGATCCGAGCTGCGTAAGCGATCCCGCGCTGGCAGCTGCGCCCTCCGCTTTTCTCAACCATTTCGACGAAATTCACCCCAAGGACGAGTTCGAACTGTTGCAATCCTCTCTCGCTGCAGAAAAAGTGAGTGCTGTTGTAGTGTGCTCCTTTTACCTTTCACTTAGTGTGTAGTTGGCTAGTTGTGTTAGTAGTTGTATTATCCATTTATTACAAGCCGCTGCAATAAAGAAACGAGGCGGCGGTAATCCTCTGGCTTGCATTACCAGTTTTATGCGATTATGCAAGTAGGGGGACATGATCTGCGCCGCTTTGTTAGATTCGTTACTTGAATGACGTCTTGTAAATGATGAGAAGACCGGTTTCATTATTCAAAAACGGACTGTTACGTCTACCAATTAATTGAATCTTTACACATTACCTATGAAAGTATAAGTTGAATATTTGGCTCTGATATAATAATTCGTTTTACAAGCTTTTTGAATGAAGAAACCGCGATAATTAGTGTGACGCGTTCAATATTAGCAACTGAATAAATAAGACTTGTTTGAAATTAAACAGCCGATTAAATTAGTATTAAAGATTCTGTCGCTAGCAAATAAAGCTGCGGTGATTTATTATGTCTGGTCCGGTTGAATCAAAGGCCTTAACATCCTTTAAAATCTGTTAGAGGTCAGACATACGTCACTGTTTGTAAACACTTTAGAATCTAAGCTCGAAGTATACTAAAGCTTCTCGCTATTTTCTAATAGGTACTGAATTAGTTTCACATAATATTGTGGTCCAATTTTTATAGCAATAGGACAACTAACTAATTATTTGTTGGTTTAGGAGCCGGTGTTTTCATTTTTGGTTTATTGGGCTGTGTTCAGATGTTTGTGTAATCTTTACACCATGCTTTTTTCTTTATTCATCACATCACAATTGAAGCATACGTATACTGTACCTGTGTACTGTACCTTACATACTGTATCATACATTAAGATCTAAATATGATTAACACATTAAAATACATCTTGACGTCATCGGTAGAAAAATTCACATTCATACACCCATGTCTATTTATAACTCACTGATAACATTTTTTAATGGTCACATGTATGTTACTATATAAGACGTTTTGCATGTAAAAGTCATTACATTTCATGTCGTGATTATACAATACGAATGACAATATAAACTTAATGCATTTTGCATGAACAATAAAAGAAGTATGAAGATTCCGAGATGGCCATTGGGGTCATGGACATCAAGGTGACCTATCGAGAAACCAGTAATGATACGTTATACATAAGTGAATTATTAAGTACTAAAGACAAAGTTTATTAAACCGCCTATAATGTCTCTTTAGTATGTTTACTGTAATTTTAAAGAAGTCACTTAAACAGACTAAAATCGAAAACATGTTTTCATAAGACGTCATACGTTTTGTATAATAAAGTATACAATACGTATATAGGTATATTTATTTCAAGTCTCTTACGGCCGCGGCGGGTGTCAGTTAGGTCACTCGTGCATATTTTCACGTGGCTGATGTAGCTATGAATGTTCGTGAACGGTTACTAAGTCTTTGATCATACAGGGTGTGGCGTAAAGAATGGAAAAGCCTTTACCTACGGCTGGGAGACATCACGACTGTTCGGAAAATGACAATTTGTATTCAGTAAAAGAGTCACGGTTTTCGAGTTAAAATTGGACATTTTTGAAAATTTGAGAAAAATTAGACTTCAAATATGTCCAATAACTCGAAACCCGTGACACTTGCTGAATACAAATTTACATTTTCCGAACAGTCGTGATGTCCCCCAGCCCCAGCCGTAAGTAAAATATTATCTACTCTGCGCCACACCCTGTATTTATGTAGAATAAAATGTTAGAAAGAGCTTTGTTGTAGAACTGGGGGTCTACCACCTTTTCAATCTCGTTCTATATTGTTGATAGAGCGAAAGAAAAATTAAAACCAATCACCGCAACTTAGGAACATTAAGCTGTCTTTTCATCTTCAACTTTTTCTTCCTGCCTTCTGAGGTGTTACCGCAATTCTGCCAATGTTGGTGGTTGGTCTGCCAAATGTTACTGGGATCTGGTGGATGGAATCGCCGATTTTAACGTTGCCTCGTGACGACGACACAGCTTCGGGCTCCTTTTATATGTAGTGTTTAAGATGGAAAAATCTAAGTGGTGGTTGGCCCTCATTTCTCTTAATTGCAAGTATGAAAACTGTTCACATTGGGTATATATGTTCTTTAGCCGCAAGAGAAAGTAGAGGAGCCCGTTGAGAAGAAGGAAGCCAAGGTGCCGAAGCCAGCGAAGGTGAAGAGCATCGCTCCGAAGCCTGCGCCGCCCGTCGAGGCTTTCAAGGAAGAAATACGCGAGAGACGCGACAGCGGCGATGCCCCCAAGGAACAACGCAAGGGTAAGAAAAAGGCAACTTCCCGTTTTAAGACCTACCTAACTATTATTTTTTAGTCCGTTGCGTTCCACTGCAGGACAAATGCCTCTCAACCCTCCTTTAATTTACCTTTGTCTATTGTTTGCCAGTCTGTAACATACGGTAACGTAATCAAGTTTCGCTCGCCATCGCTATAGTATTTGTTTGCCAGGATGTCGTTTTTCCACAAAGTGGTGATCCGCGATCCAAAGTGATGATACTGCCGCCAAATTATGTTATTTCCAGTGTAATTTATTAATGTTTGGAAAACACGAAGTCAGTTCTTAGAAATACCCAGTTTCATTGATAATTAATTTGGGTAATTCACAACCGCAAGTCCGCAACTGTTTAATTAAACAACGAGATAAGCCGATAGTACTTATACTTTGCCGATAGTGTGTAGATTACAGTAAACAACTCTGAGATGGCATATCTACTATCACATACATTGTTATCTGACCTCTTGAAGCGTAGGCACAGTATACTCAATGACAGAACTACTCATTGCAGTTAAGTGTTTGTTGTTTTTTCAGTCCAAATTAGTTATGAAGTGTGGGAGAGACAGAGAAATAAAATTGCATATGGCAAATCAGGTTAGCTATGAAACTTCGTGCCGGAAATATACAATTTCGTTAGTATTAAAATTGTTGAGCTAAATGGAACCTAGGGTGATTGAAACAAGCTCGAATTTGTAATACCTGTATTTTTTTAATACAGCTAAGAAAGTAGAGAAGAAGGTTGAAAAGCCAGTCGAAGAGGCAGTGGAAGAGGAGGTAGTTCCCCCGCTGAACGCACCGCAGCCCAGTGAGCTCACCACTGAGAAGCTTCTGAAGCAAGCGTTGGTGACGCCACCCGAGGCCGCGCTCACTCCCGCTGCTACCCCCTCCGGCGGCAAGAAGAAGAAGAAGCCTGAACCTAATGTCCTTACGCTTATGGGTCAGTTTCTATTGCAGATCTTTCCTTTCATATTGATAGTCATAACTGAAATCACTGGTAGGTAGGTAGACAATTAGACATGAATCTAGCAAGTTGCCTGACCGCTGGCTCAAAATAACAAACAAAACACATGTGGTAGCACATACCTAGCCTGCAAGAGAAAAAGTCACCAATACTACAAAAGAACTTTAAATTTAACAATTAAAATCGGAAATCTAATTTTAAAACTGGTCCCATTCGACGGAAACGGCTACCTACGTTTTTGCTTTCCGTTTTCTGTTATCTGTATTCATTACTAATAGCGAGATAAGCAGGTTGCTAGGCGGTATGTTTTGATGGTTTATTTAGATTTTTTTGCTGTTCAGGAGATCGGATCCGCATGCGAAGTCTACGTGAATAGCACGATATAAATGTTTATAAAAGGTCTCTTCTACTAAGTATTAGTTTATCTCTAGGTCACTGTCGTAACGTTAAAGATCTTACGTTGCAAAGTTGATTGATTTATTGATATGATCCATGATTCATGAACTAATACGAACCTTAGCAATGTATATTTATTGCTAATTTAACTAGAATAAAGATAAGGTAAAGTACAGTACCGCTACAGTAGGTTTTCTGTTAATATAACGGATAAATGGATGGATTTTTTTTTTCTTGAAAATAGCAAGAAAATAAATAAAAAAACGTTATTTCACTATCTTAATATTATATATAAATTACGTGTCACGTTGTTTGTCCGCTATAGACTCCTAAACTACTTAACCGATTTCAATCAAATTTGCACACCGTGTGCAGTTCGATCTAACTTAACAGATAGGATAGCTCACATCTCAATTTATAGTGTCTACCCGTGCGAAGCCGGGACGGGCCGCTAGTCATAATATAATTGAAAGCTTTTGTATTACTTGCCGCATTAGTATGTATGTACCTACGAGTATGTCAGTGATCTATTCTTGCGATGACCGATTAAGCTAAAATCTCGTGTACCTGTATAACTCCGATAACCGATAAAACGTTGTTTTTAAATATTTATTTTGAATGTTAAGTTATTTGTAATGTAATGTTGTTGGTGCAGCGGGCGACAGCAGCGGCGTGAACGTGGGCGAGCTGGAGCGCGTCATCCGCGGCGCGCCGCTCTCCGACACCGAGATACAGCTGCTCACCGAGGCGCTGCTCAACAAGCACCACGACCCGCGCCCCGTGCACTCCGAGTGGACCGAGGTACTACACTACACACACATTCCATACGACTTATCTTTGTACCTTGCTGTATGCTCCTGCGTTTATCAGCAAAATAGAGAGGCGAGATGTCAAACGCAAGCCTATCTATATAATTATATAAAAATGAAACCCGTTTTTCTTGGTCACGGCATCACGCGTGAATGGCTGGACCGATTTCACTAATTCTTTTTTTGTTGTATTTGTTATTATTAGGAGAAGGTTCTTACGGAAAAAAATATTAAGAAAATCTCTCAGAAATATTGAAAAACCCTAAAAACAGCCCTTTTCTTTTTCCCATACAAACGTTTTCTAACTAAAACGAGCTTTATTGCTATTGTATAAAGTTCATATTGAATTGCAAGCACTCACTGTTGTTTAAGCAATGTAGGTTGTAAGTTTATAAAGTTATTGCAATTTAATTAGGCAGTACCATAGAGAAGTACTGTAGAAGTACTGTGTATGGCAGTACGAAGTCTGCCGGGTCAGCTAGTTAATGAATAAAAAAAAGAGAGAAAGAGTCACGTCATAGCGCGAGGTGTACATGTACACACCTAAGTCGTGCGGGATATACTATGCCAGAGATGGCGAGCCTTTATAGACTGACATTCCATTTTACTAAAGTAATATTTAAAGAGATCATCGACATTCCCTCAAACACTTTTGACTTAATGATTTATTAGTAAATATATTCTACCTATCGCATTTTTCGCTCACACTTTTTTTCCAATAACAACAATAATGCCCTTATAAAGTTAGAAAGTTACGTTAAAGTTTTGCAAAGGGTTAACCTTAATCAAAGTATGTGATATGTTCAGGGCCCCAATGACCCAATGCAGAAGTTGAAGAAGCAGCTCGCTGACAAGGAAAAGGCGCTGGCTGACGAGATCGAGGCTTCTCAGGCCCTGCATGCTAAGCTGAAGGAACTCAGGTTAGTCGGAGATCTAAACTTTTCAGCTGTAACTGCTAGCCAACAAAGTGAAAGTTGTGAGAAACAGATGACTCAAATGTTGTAGAGAACAAGTATTATACTTCATCATCATCTGCCTACCCTTATCCCACCTACGGTCGGGACAGTATGTACACTTCCATTCATCTATCATTCACTCTATCACTCGTCATATCTGAATACACTCCCTTCTTTTTCATATCATCTTTCACACAGTTTATCCATACTTTCTTTGGTCGTCCTCTACAGCTATACCCATTCACACTCAAGTTCATCGTCTTTTTTGTAATGTGGTCCTCCTCTCTTCGCATAATTAATTAGCATTAATTAGCCGAACCCCTTACAGTATGAACAAGTATTATACCTCAATGTAGATATTGTAAAGTGCTGCTAGCCTTCAACGTTGGTTGATATCGGTATCTATGTCGGTCTTGTGCACCGCTGTACTCAACTACATTCGAGTTTAGTTTATCTTAAAGAACACTTGACGGTTTAGTTCATAGCCCGCTTAAAGATTTCTTGAGCTGCAATTTCTAACGGCATAAGCGGTGCAATGATTCTATTCGCTTTTAATAGAAATTTTCCAGATGGATACTTCAAAGAAAGATACGTAGAAATTTATTTCATTGTTATTATATAATAACGGCGTGTCCACTCCACTGTCCCGCCCTCGCTGCCAGCTGTGCGGTGTCACACGAGAGCTAATCGTAGTATGAAGGCTGTGACCTACCGTGTGATTTAGCCTCGCTGCCGTGTTAGAACTATCGATCGACAAATTAGCTTTTGAACTCGAGTGAATTGCAGAATATTCTTAACCTCTGGGGCTAGCACAACTTTGACGTTAAATACGTAGCCGTTAACCCGTCATGGGCACCACTGGCAGGCGTAAATGGCGTACACTTTTCTATCGATTACTCGCTACGTATTTTTACGTCAAAGTTGTGCTAGGCACACTTGTCTGTGGAACGTGAGTAGTTGAATCTACGATTTGGTGCTGCCAGGTTGTGAATTATGTTTGCCTAGGATTGTACCCAACAAATATTTATTGGACTATTTCAGATTTCCTTCTGACCCAAAACTAAGATTAGGTACGTTATTTTCGCGATTGCAAGATTGGCCTTTTAATAAAAGCTGTTCATAATTATGAGTAGATTAGTATACCTAATAGCCAAACCCGGGCCTCCGCGCCTCTGTACCGCGCAGGCGAGGACTAAGTTTGGCTATAGTAGTCATTTTCCTACTATGAGCCATTTGCGGCTTAGCATATCCTTTTCTTATAACCCTTTATAATAATGTTTTATTTTTTGAAGTATAAAGATTTGGAATATTTTATGAAATTTTCCCCTAAAATGGGGGAAGCTATTCTATCCTGGCATTTCAAGAATATAGCTGTCGCATGTGCGGCCACGCTATGGCTCCATCTTTAGGTAATATACCTATGCTCGTGGCGTAACGGTAGTGCGGTTACAGGGGCAGCCTGAACGCGTCGCGGTCGCAGACGGTCGCCGTGCAGCGCGCCGCGGAGGCGGGCGAGGCGGCGGCGCGCGCCGAGCTGCACACGCAGCAGGCGCGCCTCGCCCGCCTCATGGAGGACAACCACGCGCTCGCGCAGGACAAGATCATGGTACCTACAGTACTATACTAGACTAGACTAACTTAACTACGGTAAACGCAGCGCGGTCGCAGGCGGCGCGCCGCCCGCGCCCGTGCAGCGCGAAATCGTTTCTAACTGTTCGGAGCCAGTTGATTCAATTTATCTTTTTGAAAATATTTTTAGGTTTTTTTTTTCATTTGTGTATTCTCTTCTTCTCCAAGTGCCTCTCCACTAATTAAGGTTGGCAGTCAGCTTCTTAAAATTCCCTTTGTCCAGCGCGAGTCTGAACAGTTGTTCCACCGTCTTTTTCCCAGTATTACAAAGTATTTAATAATATAAGATATATATTTAAGATGTTGACAAATTTCCTCGTTACAGCTACAACAGAAACTCGGAGTGGAGGCCGAGGCGCAAGCGCAACGTATGCAGATGGAGGTGCACATTCAGAGACTCTCAGAGGTGAGGATTTCCTCTCAAAGGATCCACTGACTTCAATTGACTTGTTTGTGAACATGCGCTCGCAGCCAGCGACTTGCAAAGAACTGATTGATTGATTGATGTCGTCCGCATCGTGTCCGATGATGGCGACTCTGGCTATCTTCTGGCGTGTGCTCGTATGTGGCTGGCAAATCCGAACTTCGTTCTGAACACCCGGTCACATGCCGCGCAACAAAGCTGGCCCGCGCTGTTGTAAGTAGTTGTAGGAGGGTTTAGACTGGTGTTTCCGAGTTTGGGGCTTGAGATCTAGTTCGGAAAGGCGAACGTCTTCAAAATTACTGATGCCTTTTTTGATCTTCGAACGCCAGATCGATCTTGTACGAGCAACCTCCTCCCATTTTTCAGTAGGCAAAATACATGACGTGAAATTTGAATGAGTGTTTGTGTCAGGCGGAAGCAGCGTTGGTGCAGCAGATCGCGGCGCTGCAGGCGGAGTGCGGCGCGCACGCGCTGGACGCGACGGCGGCGCGCGACTCCTGCATCATGGCGCAGCAGCACGCCAACGAGATGGCGCAGCAGCTGCAGGTAAACAGACGGGAGAGGTCGGCGCTGCAGGCGGAGAGCGGCGCGCGAATTTAGAGAGGTTGTTCTTAAGTGCAGGAAGTAGGCTCTTTAATGCCTGATGTTAAACGTCACGTTTGCCCATAACAGGTCTGCGTCACCCAGAATTTTGAACTCTTACAGTTATGCAGCTAACTCCATCGAACTGTTTTTACCCCGGTCGAAGAACCACTAGCACTGCAACTTACGCCGTAACTACTAGCTAATCTGTGCTGCAACTCCTCTGTATTTATGAAGCCGTAGAACCATAGCAACTCATTTTTTATGCTATTGAGTGACGAGACAAGCAAATCACTCGCTTGATGTTAAACGTGACGTTTGCCCATAATAAGTCTGCGCCACCTAGAATTTTTAATTTTTAGGATTCAAAAAAACCCTGCTTGTCACCCTGAGACATAAGATGTTTAATCTCTTGTTTGCACTGAAATTTCACTGGAAACAATGCCCTTCCAACCGGAACACTCGCTTGGCTGTTTTCTGCTTGGCGGTAGAATGACTGGCAAAGGTGCGGTACTTCCCCAGTGCGGGCTCTGCATAAGAGCCCTACCACTACCGAACTCTACATTAGTTGCATGTTGCAGGAGGCGAACCGCGCCTGCAACGAGTTGGAGCAGCAGCGGCAGTTAGCCGTGCTCGGGGAACAGCGCGCCCAGCAGGAGGCGCGCGCGCTGCAGGAGAGACTCGCCGGTAACTATACCTGCTGTGTTGCTAACTGTACCTTACTTCAAATGCTAAACAAAAATTGGTTGTCTGTAAAGTCGGTTAACCGACGATAGTTAACGTGACAACGTCATAACAAAACATTGATGAAATGATTGCATACTTTTCTCGCTCCGATCGTAGCGTTACAATGAGCGTAATGGGACACTTTTTCGTGCGTGCAGCCGGCGTTCATCGATTTATTAGACGTTGTCATGTCACGTCATAAACTGCCAGCCAGAGGAGGCTCCTACTTTTTTTTTCGAGCTGTTATCGAGTTTCATTGACATTTTTCTATGGAACATACTATCAATGTCCACAAAGACTCCGCTCGGTAGCATCAATAATGACATGCATTCGAGCTACTCTACCTTACTCAAACTGATTCCGATGAGTGACCGCTATATCATGAGTAGAGCAAACACTACAAGGATTTACCATTAATCTTTACCATTTACCAAAAACTTGTAGATTCGAAGCTACCTATTCGACTTCCCTCTATAAAAATTACCATTAGATGAACAGTGGTTTACTTGTTAGTGAAGAGTTTATTATTTTTGCAGCGATCGCGGAACTTCAGAACGAAGTGCAGCGATTGTCGAGTCGGGCACAGGCGGCTGAACTTAACGCTGAGAAAATAAAGGAGGATGCCGAGAAACAAAAACAACAGGTAGCTTATTCAAATGTGCTATAAAGTTTACAGGGAGGTCAAAGCCAGAGATTTCCGTTTTGAGTTTTGTATACGAACCATAGAAAATACTCATGTTACAGCTGTTTTTTTACCCACGACGAAACGGAGAAGGTATACACGTTTAGTTGCGGTTTCAGAAAATGTTAATATAAATGAAGAATTCACTGATCTTGAGTAGCAGAAGTTGAAGTTAATTTATTATTCCAGTTGACTAGTGAAATCACTTCGCTCGGTGAGCAGTTGGCAGCGAGCGAGACAGAGCTAGCTGAAGTGAAACAACTAAAGGCGGCGCCTGCGCAGAACGGCCTGCCCACACAGGAACAACACAAGGTACACAAAAACATAAACGCCTGTATCTACATATGTAGTAAATGCTGCCACGGGGCGCACCTAGACAGCCCGCTTACGTCATACTAAGCGTACAGATTATTTGCAACAAAGCAATGCAACTTTTCCTATACATCTTAATATGTTCGCTAACGCAATAAAAACAACTGTGTGCACGCTGCGTGCATTCGCAGCGCGCTTTGAATATTGTAAGTGCGTGCAGTCCGTCCAAATACATTTGTGTTATGTTTCAAATAATTATAATACGCAGCTCTAGGTTAGCGTAGTTGACTATGTTTATTAAACTCTGGGTAATACTTGTGTAAATACTTTCTTTTTTACTACAGTAGGACATTACAGGTTAACTATAAAAAAAGTTACAGTATTACAGTATATTTTAAACAATAATTTCCTTTAAACCCAGTCTGGTTTGTCTAGGCAATAGGTACCCGCCTAAATGGACGAGTTAAGTATTTACACATTTAACCTAGTATGACGTAAGTGGGCCTTACATACCTACTCTATGTATTGGTTGGTACTGAATATAGCTGTTTGTTATCAGGGTGCGGAGCTAGCGGCCGTGGAGAGCGTAGTGGAGTCGGTCCGCGAAGAACTGAGCGCGGCGCAGCGAGCCTCGCGGGAGCAGCGAGAACAGCTCAACCAGCTCAACGCGCAGCTCAAGCAGTACCAGGACAAGAACAACGTGAGGACAACACAACACTACACTCTAGTCACCGCGTTACCAACTGAGTCGTAGGGCCATAAACGTTCAGGGCCACAATACTATCTACTATGTTTCTATCTAATTTTATTATTATCGATATGCGCCAATTAACCAATTCACGCACATCACTATGCGGCTCCATAAGACCCACAAGTGCGAGGGAGATAGACATAGACAAATGATTTATGGCCGCACGACTAAGTTGGTAACGCGGTGACTAAAGTAGATTGATTACACGCAACGACTACAGTGGCGAGACAATAAATGGGCACACTCGGCCGAGCAAACAAATCAAGGTTCTAGTGACTGTCTCGCCTCGTCAAACTGTTTACACACCGAGTACTCGGTCGAGGGCACTATGTCGCCACTGTACTTGTTACGAACTCGTACTCGTGTAATCAACCCACAACGCCATAAAACAAAAAAACCAAGCACAGCACGACTTGGCACGACATTTTATTGACACTTCAAAATGAAAACACATAGAAAATCATTAGATGCGCACGCGCACGATTTTAAACACTGCGTTGCGTCTCGAATGGCTGTGGACACTCACAATTTTACGCACGCGCAGATCTTTCTAAGATAAACGTGAGCCGCACTGATGGTACGGATGCGCAGGTGTGTACCCGCCTCAGGGTCGATACACATCTGACGGAAAATGCGTCGCGTATTACTCGACTATATACTCGACGCACTAGCGCATCATCGGTTGAGTGTGAAAGGTTGGATGTTTTATCATACATTTCTCAGTTCTGGCGTTACGCGACCGATAATACGCGACGCATTTTCCGTCAGATGTGTATCGACCCTTAGGGTGCTTTGTTTACTTCTCACAACAACCACAAACATTCTGCTTCTTTTTCAAACTACTTTGGACATTGTTTAGTAACAAGATTTTAATTTCGATTTTCTAACTCTATTTTGTTTTTGTTCCGACTAACGTTTGTACCTTTGACTCCTCCCGCTCAGGAGTTGCGAACTAAAAACTGGAAAGTAATGGAGGCGTTACAATCCGCCGAAAAGGCTCTCCAGACGAAGGCAAGCGCGTTGCCGGCCCAAGACTTGCGCGTAAGTGTTCGCTTGCTCCTCACGCACCTTGTCATTAACACGATGTTTGCAATGTTTCTTCGGCCGGCTTCGCTTTGTTGCGCCTCTGAGGCAGGCAGACAATGTGCAGTCGTTAATCTGGAATATCTAGATCAACACAAAAAAATGTGTGACTCATTGCAAGCTTTTATTTAACTTGCAATATGTTTGTTTAAGTCAAATCTTGCAACTGAATTTTTAACCTCTTTCCGATGTCCGATTGAGCTGAAAATTGCTATACCTGTGTAATGACTATTCTATAATATAAAAGACAGTCATGGAAAATTGTAGAAGCTTGCACAATTAGATTGCCTGTCTGAGAGGACAATAGAAAACTTATACTCTATGTTGCTTTTTTTGTCACTTGGTAGCCTTACAAGGGTTGCACACATGTTTCATGTATTGAGTTTCCAATATCACTACGTTCTTTAGTTTTCATATTGGCCAGCATGGTGGACGTATACGGCCTTACGGCCTAATCACCCTTCGAGAGTAGATCTGGTATTCCAGCAGCGGGATGATTAAAGGCACTGACATCAAAGGAAGTGGTTAAAAAAGTTAGATTACTTGAAATGCGAGAAGAATTCTGACATAACTCAGCGGTTGTTAAGAGGCGTACTAAATGTGGTCATCATAATGATGGATGGATGCTTGAATGAATTGAAATATCTGCTCTGGGTCTGGGTGTTAGTTGTCCTTGTCTTTGTGTGTGTTCCATAGCATCTCCGACACAGGTTATTCTAGTGGGGAGCTATGAGTGTGAAACGTTATTTATCACACAGGAGGCCATAACAAAGGCTGAAGAGGCACAATACGCGGAGGTGGCGGGAGTGCTCCGCGGCGCGTGCCCCGCCGCCGCGCCGGGCGCCGCCGCCGGCCGCGACTGGCTGCACTCCTTCGCGGACAACCTCAAGAAGGAGCTGCAGAAGAGAGACGCCGAGAAACAGGAGCTCCAGAACAGGGCGCCTGAGAAAATCGTCGTTGAGAAGGTAAGAATTATCAGGCTACCCATCAGTTTTTGACGTCTTTAAACTTGCTTCAAAATACAATAGTATAATAACTCTTTATTAACACCACAAAAAGGAAATCACAAGCATAGTAAAATACACAAATACAGAAGACACAAAAGGCGGTCCTATCACTAAGGGTAATCTATTCCAGACTTCAGAGAGTGTATAGTGGGTGGGAGGCAATTCAGAAAACTGATGATAACAATAACGCCAACAGTTTGGTGTTTGTAATTTGAGGTGAAGCATACCACAGAACAAATGTTACCACCTACTTTTATGCAATAAATAATTTTGAGTTTGTTTTGAATGTACCTCTACAATGTCGGACATTCTCAGTCTTTTTATATATTTTTGTATGTGTGGTGTCGTAGATAGTAGAGAAGGTGGTAGAGCCGGCGGCGGCGGCGGCGCGGCCCGACGAGCGCGTGGCCGAGCTCAGCGCCGCCAACGAGCAGCTGCGGGCCGAGCTCGACAAGTACAAGCGGGCCATCGACTTCACGGTAAACAGCCTTTACTTGTTACATACTAGCTTCTGCCCACGGTTTCGCCTGCGTGACCTATCCCTCAGGAATCCTTTCTAATATTATAAACGCGAAAGTTTCTATGTATGTATGTTTGTTACTCTTTTACGCTAAAACGGCTAAACTGATTTAGATGAAATTTGGTATGAAAGTAGCTTGGATAAGCTACTTTATATCGGGAAAATGCGGGTGAAACCGCGGGGCGCAGCTAGTATAAAAATAAGACCGCTACTTGAAACAGCTGACGGAAATTGATGAGCTCCTTCATTTGTTTTCACCAAAGATGATTGTTGAAAACTACGAACTATGATAACTAACGTCGTTTTAAAACATTTTGTCGTATAACAAAACAACGACATAACACAACATTTTGTTTTGTTGTTTTTTGTTAGTTTGTTATTTATGTTGTTGTTGTTTCGATAGTCAAACCGTTAGTTTGTTATACAGGAGGACGTGCTGAGCCGACTGCAGCAGAACGTCTCCAGCGAGGAGGCGCGCTGGCTGCAGCAGCTCGCCGACAAGCAGCGCGAGCTGGACCAGCTGCGCAGCACCACGCTGCACCAGGTACACCACACTACACCGGCTGCTGTAGCCAGACCGTTTATCTCAGTCCTCGCCTGCGCGGTGCAGAGGCGCGGGGGATATGACGGCGCGCACTACCGCGCAGACGAGGACTAAGATAAACGGTTTGGCTATACCTTAACCACACCTTAACATTCAATGCTCCATTATTTTTAGTAGTTCCCAGCAATGCTGCCGTGTATAGAACGCAAGTCGAACGCGAGTATGCAGGTGATGAGGATACGTGAGGACACGCTAGGCGTAGCAATGGCACTGAAACGTACACCAATAACATTTAGTATATTTGTTTTGGAAGCCATAATATTAAATACATATTAGGCCCAAGTTTGAAGGCTTTGTTTGACAGATCTAAACTACCTAAAAATATATCTGTCTATGTCATAGGAACGTATTAGACAAAAACATCAATACTTTTAGAAGAGTTAGACATCAATACTTTTAGAAGAGTTAGATCTTTCAACTACAGCCTTCAAACTTGGGCCTATTAGATACATACGTGTCGAATTGGTTTTGTTAAGTCTCTATAAAAGCACTATAGCCGCCACAGTTTGGATGCTCATCCGCATGTAGAAATCGGACACTGGGCGTTCTACGCGGTCTTTTTAGAGATAAAGGCTACTTTTTATCTAGCAAAAAAAATAATGTTTCTTACAAGAAAACTGCGGGGCACAACTAGTAAAAGATATATTTTAGTCTTGTCTGATTAGTTTAGTTTAAATGAGTGGTACCACAGAATGGGCACCATTATATCAGTAACCTACACTTGTGCAAGTTATCAATCACTTAAGAGACTTTGATTAAACTGTGATGCACGTAATTGAGATTAGACAAACTTTATCGGCCACGCAAGTTGAATTAGGCAATCAAGTTGATAAGCCAGGCTAGAGACGATACTAGCAATAGTAAATAATAATACATCTCTATTGCACGCCAGAAATATACTACTCTGTCAAGAAAGTACCGGGAAAATATCAATAATACACAAAATGTTTGTTATTCATCCAAATTTATTTTATCACCTTCAAAGTATGTTCCTTCAGAAACGATACACTTACGCCAACGAATAATCCAATCATCAAAACATTTTTTAAACGCTGTTTCCGGAATTGAGTTGAGTTCTCGCCTCGAATTCTCCTTTATGTCTCCTACCGATTGAAAACGGGTGCCACGAAGTGGTAATTTGAGTTTAGGAAAAAGAAAGAAGTCGGCTGGAGCCATATCTGGTGAATATGGTGGTTGCTCGATGGTATTTGTTGAGTGTTTGGTCAAAAATTCGTTCACAATGATGGCTGTGTGCGAAGGCGCATTATCGTGGTGCAAAATCCAAGAATTTTCTTTCCACAAATCTGGCCTTTTTTGTCGAATTTGCTCTCTTAAATGCCGCATAACACTCAAGTAATCTTCTTAATATATATAAATCTCGTGTCACAATGTTTGTCCTCAATGGACTCCTAAACCACTTAACCGATTATAATAAAATTCGCACACCATGTGCAGTTCGATCCAACTTGAGAGATAGGATAGTTTAAATCTCAAATTATAGTCGCAATTTTAATTTATTGCAAATTATATATATACTGATAATTTTTACTATAAATTGACAAGTTAGCATCAACATACTACGGTTGCTATAGTTACGCAATGGCTTTTGACAGGACAACGTCTGTCGAGTCAGCTAGTATTCTTTATTTACCGTTTGACCTTCCGGCAAGAATTCCGAGTGCACAACACCGCGATAGTCAAAGAAAACAGTCAACATGACTTTGACTTTTGATCGACTTTGGCGTGGTTTTTTCGGTTTCGGTTCAGTTGGAAGGCGCCACTCCGAAGCTTGTTGACTAGTTTGCATGTCAAACTCGTAAACCCACGTCTCGTCACCAGTAACAATGCGTTTCATAAATGTTGGGTCGGAATTGACTCGTTCTAGCATGTCCTCAGTGACTCTCATGCGATTGAGTTTTTGGAGAAAATTCAGGTCTTTTGGGACTAGCCGAGCGGTAACATGTTTCATACCCAAATGATTACTTAAAATGGTACGGATCGACTCGTGAGATACAGAAAGTTCGGCGGCTATCTCTCTCAAAGTTGAGTGAGGATTTTCAGTCACTATTTCCTTCACTTTTGCGATGTTAACTTCAGTTGCAGACGTTGATGGCCTACCAGAGCGAGGCAAATCTTCCATCACATCTCGACCGCTTTTGAACGGTTTGTACCACTCACAAGCACGTGTTTTTGATAAAGTCGATTCGCCGTAAGCCTTCTGTAACATTTTTAGTGACTCCGAACACGAAATTCCATTGGCGATGCAAAATTTAAGACAAACTCTTTGTTCGATGTTTTTGTCCATGATGAAATTCGTAATACACACTAGATATGACCTAACTAAAAACGGCACCATATTTAATCTAAATAACAGACGCAACTCAAACTCCGCGCCAAAATGGAAAACAGTTGTGCCAATCTAACAACAACAATAAAAACAAAAATTTGAATTTGGAACCCAAAACAAATCATCCATTCCCGATACTTTTTTGACTGAATGTACATCTTGAAACTAAAACCGGACTAATAACATAAAATAACATTTAATAGAGTCTGGCTAACGGAAATTGATACTGATAAAGCGCGGGAAATTTAAATAATATCAGCATGACAGCCCTAAACCGAAAAGGAAAATGTTCTAGTAAGTACTTCAAGTGTTCCTAAGTACTTTCTGCTTAAAATATCCCAATTTGTATGGTAAATAACCGATGGTAGGAACACTTAAGTGTTAACATGTAAAAAGTTTGTAAAAAATTCCAGTATCTACTTTCGTTAGCCAGACTATAGTACAGCTATATCTTCTACACACCTTTGGATGGACATGACTGATAGGATTGGAATACACACATACAGGGGCATAGAACATACTAATATAACACACACTATAAATTAATTTATAAAACATAATGTAATTTTTAACATTGAATAGGTAAAATTATAACTTCAAATGGAAATGTATGTCCGATTATCTTACTCTGCCTATTCGCACGGCTTTACACTAACAATACAGCCAATTCTAAAAGCTTTACAGATCTAAACTTACTAAAAATAAACCTGTCTCTGTCATTGCCGTCTATTAGACGAGGACATCAACACTTTTAGTCAATTTAGATCTGTCAACTAAAGGCTTGAATTGGGTTGAATATGTGTCCATAACTGCTATGTAAAACCTCAACGCACACTGAAGAGTCACGGCGAAGGCACAGTGGCAAAATCAACTCTTTTTGGTTTACTGTAGGTTTAATTTGGTTCGAAACTAGTAAATACCCGTTCCCTGAACTCCTGACTGATCAGGCATACATTGCAAGGCACGATTTTATCCCACTCTGGCTATCTAGCTTGCGACGGGCCAGAGCGAGATAGAAACGTGCCTCGCGAATCATGCCCGGTCAGTCAAGCTAAGTTATTGAAGTACAATTTTGAACTTACGGTAAACCGGGAAAGGTTGTCTTTGCCATGCCAACCGGTCTATGTTGTCCATGATTCTACAGCGAGTGTTGCCACTTAGTGTAAATCTCCGTAGGAACCAATGGCGTTCGCCTACGCCTGCATAGAGCGATCGCTTCCTGTCATTATTGAGGAGGTACAGAACAACTCCATATACGTGTGCTTCTGTGACCTTCGTGTTACGGCAATGTTTGACGTATATTTTCAATGTGTATTTATTTTTCTTGATCTCGAAAGTACCGTCCGAAATACATCAAAAGCGCTGATTTCAACAGTGGGAACCGACACGGCACAACATAATTTATTTATTCCGCGTCAGCTTTCGTTAGCACTGTTGACGTTGAGAGTGCTGTTGGCGTATTTTGAAACGCGCCCTCAATGAAACTTTTCAAAAAAGAGAGATATGTTTGAGACCTACTATCATTATTATGAAACAAAATATGGTTATGGAAATATCACTGAACTAGATTTCAGAGAACGTCATCTGTTTGTAAATCTATCGTCCTCTCACACTTGATACTCGTCTTTTTGTGAGTTGGTGATGGTAACAGTTATATTTGTTGAATAGTTTCTGACTAGTGTTGTTTTTCTAACAGATGCAGAGTAAAATAGAGGCGTTAGAGTCCCAGTTGGTGCAAGCGAAGGAAACTAATCACAACCACAGTTTCGCCGACGCGGAACGACTCACCGAGGTAAAATTTCGAGCATATAGCACCTTAATCCTTACCTTACCTTTTTTGATCTTTTGTATTGTAATTAAAGATATTCTTCTATATAAGGTTATTCATAAAGGGTATGCTAAGCCGAAAAGTCCTCATAGTACTCATCATTATGAACAACTTTCACTATGGGAACAACCCGAAATTCGCGAAAAAAAAATCAGCTGTTCCATAGAAAAATGTCAATGACACTCAACAAAATATATGGTAAGTACAGCTGATTTTTTTTCGCGAATTCTGGGTTTGTCCCATAGTAAAAGTTGTTCATAATGATGAGTACAATGAGCCCTTTTCGGCTTAGCATACCCTTTATGAATAACCCTGTATTAACAAGTGTTTGATAAATTACAGGAAAGACTAATGGCTGGCCTGCCCGAAAAACACAGTTTGGACGTTTGCAATGGCCCATCACAGGTAGATATCGCTTTTTAAAATAACAACTACAACCCTGAAACGGGTGACCAACTTTGCTTTTTACTCAAGTTGGGGAGCCACAATTTTATTGTTTGTACAAAACTGAGAGATTCCCTTAGAATCATTTTAGTTTCCTCATTTGCTGAGTACAGATAGTTTGTCACGCTGTAAAACAAGTTTATATTATAGTTATGTGCCAATTTGTTGTCTGTGGCATCATAGTGAATCTTCTTCATTTGATAAAAAAAAGTAAAGTAAAGTTTTGGATAACAGATCATTTATTAAAAATAATTGATGTTATAGTCTAATAAACAAAGACAAAGACAGCTTTATTTTTTAGTAAACTTCTAAATAATCAAATCTGGTACCTAGCACAACTTAGACATAAAAATACGTAGCGAGTATTCGATAAAAAAAATGTACGCCATTTACGCCCATCAAGGGCGCTCTTGACAGGCTTAAATGGCATACTTTTACTTTTTTTTTTCTATCGCAAACTCGCTACGTAAGTTTACGTCGAAGTTGTGCTAGGCCTACAGATCAAAATTTAAAAGCCTCGTTAGTTTCCAAAATAAAATAAATTCATCAATTGGCTTCACTGAGCATTGTTGTAATACTTGATGTTTCCAGGTTGGTTTAGAAGATAAATAACAATAAAGGATGGCTTCCCGCAAGCAGTCTCAAGGTCCCATTCCTACCGTGCGGCCGCGGCTGCCTAGCGCCCCACGCGCCGTTATTTGTAAACAATTAGGTATAATATAAGGAACACACAAACCGTTCAAGTTCAAACGACTCAATATCAAATTTGATGAATCACACCTGTTTTGTAACAATCGAAAAGCCAAATAAATTGTCTTTCGTTGTTTGTGCAGACAGAACACTTTCCAGTTGATTCCAATAATGCTCAAATTAGAATATTATATTTGATATTAGTCTCATTAAGCCTTAAAATTCTGCGTGTTATTAGTACAATGGCATTCAACTTTGAATACAATAACGATCGATATCAATTGGGAAGTGTATTTGGCGCTATGACAATTGGTAAAACAATCGATTCTACTTTTATAATGCAATAGGAAACTTTTGTCGATTCCGGTATCTCAACAGAAAATCAGACAAAATTATTTTAATCATAGCTAAGAATCGTGCTAAATATTTAGATCGGGAATGTTGAAATTCAATGAAATGAGTAAACATTGATTTGGCAACTAGCAACATTAGCAGCAATGGTTGAGTCTAAAAGACCAATTTATTTTAAAACGTGTATGTTTAGTAATACCGCAAAAGTAGTACTTATGATGCGACTTTTATAGCACTTTGATTATATTATTGTAATATCAGTAAGTTAAATTGTATTAAGTCTGTAATGTCTTGGATAATGATAATGATCCGCCACTTTGTTTAAATTATTAAGTAAAATTGATGTCCATCGATTTTTGCAGAAAAGTTGCTTCAGTGTGTGCGCACGCGGCATTCTAGGAACTTGATTTTAGGTTATTCAATTTTCGTAGGGTAATATTAAATTATATCGTTTTCGGGATGTTTGTCTGAAATATTAAATTATGACCATACACAATTATTTCAATTAAATATTTTTAAATAAATATAATTTGCCGAATTAATTGACGACTATTTTAATTTTATTATTTTAAGGAATGTTATTTACTCTCTTTACTATTTATGAATTTTATTTTTTGTAATTTGTGCATAATCATTTTGTCAGTGCCTTAGGGTAAGATTTGAATAGGTATGTAGTTGGTTTGTCATAATGAATCATTGTTAGTTCATTCAATCAAATATTTCGAACTATTATAGATCCTAAATAAATGTATTTTGCGGATTTTAATGATCACTGAATTATGTCTATGTTACTGAAATTTGTGTCAAATGTCCATTATTATTGATAAACTGGTAACAGTGGATTATGAAATCTTGTATAATACGTAAGTAACTTTGTACGATAAATAAAATAAAGACATTATGAAATAAAAATTATTTACTGTACGTTTTGTTGTATAATTTTTCGACCAAGTCATTGTAAAAGTTACGAACAGTGGGAGAGATAAGGCCGTGGATGATAATATCCACACAACACACAAAATCGTTAAAAGAAAACATCTATAGATCACCGAAACTAAACAAAGGGCATAAAATGTTGGAAAAGTTAATTTCCGAGGTTATTTTATTTTGATTTTGACAATAAAACGAAAGTTTTGAGTCCATCGATGAAAATAAATTAATATGCCAAAATACATGGAAGTATGAGTTGAAGACTTTAGCATCATACTATCTCATAAAAAAAATATTGTCAGGCAGGCGTCAATATCAGTGAGAGTGACATTGAAGTTTGTCTTGTGTCATTAGTCATTTTAAAAATAAAAATACAACACGAAATCGAAACGAAATAAACACTTGGGTTTTGCGATAGACTATATTATATTCAGATTGAAATACAATAAAAATGTCCGAAGTTCCAGTAAAAAATGCGGACAACGCTTGTGAAACAGCTGAAGAATTTACGAGACTATTCTATAAACAAGTGGACAACAGTCGGCACTTAACCTCTAAATTGTATTTGGACACAGGGTTATTAGTGTGGAACGGTAATGGAATTACTGGAAGTGACAAAATCCAAAAATTCCTCATGGATTTACCAGCGAGTAACCATATACTGAGGACACTTGACGCTCAACCGATATCGGAGTCTTTAGTTTCAAACAAGTTGACCTACCTGATCCAGGCCTGCGGCGACGTGATCTATCAAAACGACGATATTAGAAAGCCATTCCAGCAAACTTTCGTGATTGTGGCTGTCGATGGAAAATGGAAAATCGCTTCAGATTGCTTCAGATTACAAGTTCCCTACAGCACATAAAACCATTACAACTATCAGCCAACTAACTTACTAAGCTAACTAGGTATATTTAAATATAAGATTTTAAATTTGTATAAATTCTCTATGTTAATGTTAATACAAAACCACTTTGTATTTTTCATCATTTCTTTACCTTTGAAGGTTGTATCATGATCATTTTTGATTGCCTCTTGTTTCATACTTAAATATGCAGCTGTTGGCAATTATAATATGTAAACTGTCAATACCCTAACGTTTTGTATCAGTAATAAAGCAGAGACTAACTTGTATTGTTTGTAATGTATTGAGTTTTTGTAATGTGTTTCAGATGTGAGCTCATGTTTACAAACAAGTCCACACAAGTTGACATATTGTAGGAAACACAATGTACATATCTCGTTTTATAACAAGATATGAAGTGGATTAGCCCTTGTGCGCAAAGCAAAGGTTTGACACGTCTTGTGTATTGATATTTTGTAACAAGCCAAAGCAAAGTCTTTTCACCGAACTACAACATGGGGCGTTTTAACACTTCGGCTGCTGCTAGTAATCACATGCGCTTGCCCCAGGCGCGGCTAACAGTCAAACGCGCCTGGCGTGTGCAGCCGCACTCGCGTCGCGCAAATGAAAACACAAGGTGTGTGTTTCCCACAGCTAAAGAGTTAAAAAGGGTACAAACACCTCTGGGCTAGCAAAGCTTCATCAACACTGCTAGTGTTGCAGATGTTCCTAGGCGGCAGTTTTGTTTACCAGCAGGCTAACCATCTGCCTGTTTGTCGCTCTTTTATATAAAAAAAAAAACTTACTTTGAATGATACAAACAAGTCAGTCAGTCTCGCCTAAATGTTGATATTAGGTATCTTATCATTATGCCATTAGTAATGCGTTACTCATGTTGTAGTATTGACTATTGTGATAAAATGAATATCTTTGTGTGAATCTAATTGACATTATTGTGAAGTCAATAGTAATGCTGTACCTATATGGCTTGAGTATGTACTAAGGAAATGCAAACACATAATTACTAGTGTAGTTATGGTAATGTATTTATTTAAATAAACAAAGCAATTTTAATTGTACTTATTTATCAATCTTCGATCACATCTTAGAATAAGTTCCAAGTAATTCATCACAGTTGGGGCAATAATGTTGAGCTTTTTTAAATGTCTGGAAATAGTAAGGTAGAGCGGCCAAACAACAGAGCAGGCACCATCTGAAAATTAAAAGACAGTATTAAATGTTGCATAAAAATACAGACCTACAAGTACCTACCTCTCTCCAATGTTATCTTATAATTACGTATGTAAAAGTCTATGTTTTTGTGAAACTATTTTTCTACGCATTCACATTTCATTTGAGTGAAATTTTGGATGACATGTTCCTTCACTGTATGTACGTGGTTGTGTGCATCAGCTGGTTTAATTTGATACGAAAACAATCTATTACATTATACAATTTATTTTATAATTTACAATTTATTACAATGATCCTTACTGACGCTGAAATTTATTTAGCATCTACTATTTTAGATGTGCTAGATAAGCCATATTTCACAAGCCCAAACATGTAATTCAAACAGACGTAACAAGACAAAAGGTCTATACCCAAAAGTGGGAGAAAGGAGGCTGTGGACGATGTTGATTCACGAAGCGCTGTCATTGATTACTTTAGTTTTTCGTTGCGTTTTTGGCTTTTGTACTTTTGATTCTTTCCTGGAGACTTTTTTTGCGGTTTTGGACGTGTTGAAAATTCCCGCAACCCTGTTCTGTATCGAGCTTCGTGTCTAACAAGCTAATGGGTGTCAATTTATTAACATGAATTACTAAAGACTAATCGGTTAAACCTACACTACACGGATGCGACAGATAAGTTCTCGAATATACATAACTACAGATACGTACCTATTTGTGATTTTACAAAAAGTACATTAATACTATGATTTCATCCTGAGAGGGGTGCCTGCGAGGCGATAAAAAATTCTAATGATGATGATGATAAAAAGTAGTCTGTCTTTTTGTGATGTCACGATGCTCAGTAAAAGTTTACTGCATGAAAGCGTAACAAAGAAACTCACTTTCGCATTTATTTATTAGTAAGAATACCTACCACAATTGATTTTTAATAGAACTAAGAGTTGATCAGAAAAATGTACAAATACTTACAAAGTCAGACCGCAGACGAATCCAGCCAGCATATGCGTTCCCTTCGAACTAACATATTTAACTTTAGTCAGTACTCTTTCTCTGCATCGAGGGCACATGTAAAACATCGGGGAGTCCTTGAGTGGGGCTTGCACAATAATAGTCTGGTGAACAATGGAGGGCGGCTGGCTGTCGACGACATCTCTGGCGGAGTATGGAGGCGGCGGCTCTCGGAAGTTCCCTCTCTCGTTGCCGGCTCCAGCGTTAGACTCTCCACTAAAATCTACGTTCCTGGCGGCATTGGCACTATTACTCATATTGAACAACTAAAATAGTCTCTCACAAAACATATTTGTACATAAATATCATATTGATTACTACCCGGTTGGAGAATGTGAGCAGTTATCGTCGCCATAGAGCTATCTTATCATTTGTGATAAATAAATAGGTATCAGATAAGCCGTTTTCCTCTGAATAAGTACCTTCACCTGTTTATAATATTTCCCTGTTATTCTCAAAAACATAGATTGTATTTTTCAAACCTTTATTTAAATTACATACTTATTTCACATAATGATGTAACATAGGCATAGGTACAAAACACAAATTATTATTATTACCACAATTAATAGATAGAAAACTGTGTGTCACGCAAGACACACTCATGGTAGGGTTCCGCAGCTATTGTAAAATTAAACATGAGTAACAAGCAAAGCCGATTTTGCTTTATTCAGAATATTCGCTTGAAACTCCACATGGCGGTAACTTTGTAACAACTGTTAGTTAATTACGTTTAATCCTCGTAATTATCTGCAATTAGGCGTACCAAAGTTGGCGTTAGAAATTGACCTCTACATACAGACGGACGGGCACGGCGAAACTGTATAGCCTCATAATGGATATGTCGCAGCCGTTTAGTTAACAGGCTAGGCTGTTAATTAAACGGCTGATTAGGCTAGTTGGCTGCGACATATCCATTATGAGGCTATACAGTTTCGCCGTGCCATGTTGTACAAGAATAGACGCGCGGCGCTTCGGGTCTGATTCAAACTTATTACCATCGAGTTATATTGTTTGGATCACTATGTTTATGAGCATTCACGCAGAAGAGCTGGCGGTGCCCGCGGTGTCGTTCCCCACGCGCCGCGCCGCGCAACACGTCGGCCCGCGCAGCAGTCCGTGACTCCTCTCCCCGACCTGCTCGACCCTCGACACGTCATGAAATCCCAGTTTCCACGGAACAAACTAGTGCTAAATAGTACATACTAATGAAAATATAAATACCGACATCAAACAAATTATGTTTCATATAATATATGTATGCGTTTACTTAGGCAGATTTACTTTGTTATAGGTACAATGTACATGGACACTTTTCTTTTTAAGGTTTTAAATTATATAAATACAATCATAGATTTACAAACATGGATTTCGCCAGCGCTCATAAATGTTCGTACCAAAGGAATTAATTGTAACGATCCAAAGATCCATGTATTGGTAAATCTATCTACATACTTTACAGCAGTCCGAATATCTAGTTACTTAATAATAAATATACATCTATAACACCAATAAGTGAAGAAAATATTCAAGTTCATATTTTGTGGAACTCTTTAAAAATGTTGTTATAATGGGTACACATTATAACACAGACATATTTTTTCACAATTTTATAATACAGGGTTATTCATAAAGGGTATGCTAAGCCGAAAAGGGCTCATAGTACTCATCATTATGAACAACTTTTACTATGGGACCAACTCGAAATTCGCGAAAAAAAAATCAGCTATTCCATACATTTTGTCGAGTGTCATTGACATTTTTCTATGGAACAGCTGATTTTTTTTTCGCGAATTTCAGGTTGGTCCCATAACAAAAGTTGTTCATAATGATGAGTACTATGAGCCCTTTTCGGCTTAGCATACTCTTTATTAATAACCCTATAAATACATGGAGGAAGCTTTATCCGGGACAAGCGTTCTGATAGCGAAAAGCCTTCTTTTACTGTTCAAATAAAGTTTCCATCCTGTAACATTTATTATTATTTTCATAATTTACATAATTCTAATGTCAGGACTGCGAGCTACACATAGCCATTAGCTATCACTCTTGGGTGAATTCCCAGAACGATTTACATACATAGAAGAATTCACAACATCATAATCAATCAATATATATAAAAGTGAAGGTCGTGACTGACTGACAGATCAACGCACAGCCTAAACCGCTTAAGCTACAAACGTGAAATTTGGACAAAAGTTTTATAACAAAAAGCGGACGCACACTAAGAAAGGAATTTGCCCAATTCAACCCTTAAGAGGGTGAAAAGGGGTGTTTAAGTTTGTATGAAATTTTTTTTTTTCTTTATGCTACGATTATCGAACTTTGCGAATATACTAAAGTTAAAAAAATAATTGACACCTATTTCAACATTTTTTAAAAATCAACCCCTAAAGGGGTGAAACGGAGCAATAAAGTTTGTATGAAGATTTTTTTTTTAATCCTGTGGTTATGAAACTTTGCAAATATACTAAGCTTAAGAAAATAATTGACACTTATTTTTTTGTTTTTTGAAAATCAACCCCTAAAGGGGTGAAACGGAGTATTGAAGTTTGTATGGAGATTTTTTTTTTGATACTGTGGCTACGAAACTTTGCAGATATACTAAGCTAAAAAAAATAATTGACACTTATTTTTTTGTTTTCTGAAAATCAACCCCTAAAGGGGTTAAACGGAGTGTTGAAGTTTGTATAAAATTATTTTTTTCCTAATACTTCGATTATTTAACTTTGCTATTGTAATAAGCTAAAAAAAATATTAGATACCTGTTTCATTATTTTTTGAAAATCAACCCCTAAAAGGGTTAAACAGGTAAAAGTGAATGTCGAGACTGGCTGACAGATCAACGCACAGCCTAAACCGCTTAAGCTACAAACGTCAAATTTGGACAAAAGTTTTATAACAAAAAGCGAACGCACACTAAGAAAGGAATCTGCCCAATTCAACCCTTAAGAGGGTGAAAAATTGTGTTTAAGTTTGTATGAAAAAATTTTTTTTCTTAATGCTACGATTATCAAACTTTGCGAATATACTAAAGTTAAAAAAATAATCGACACCTATTTCATCATTTTTGAAAAATCAACCCATAAAGGGGTGAAACGGAGCAATAAAGTTTGTATGAAGATTTTTTTTAATGCTGTGGTTATGAAACTTTGCAAATATACTTACTAAGCTTAAGAAAATATTAGACACTTATTTTTTTGTTTTTTGAAAATCAACCCCTAAAGGGGTGATAATAAATGGAGTATCGAAGTTTGTTTAAAAATATTTTTTTCCTAATAATACGATAATTTAACTTTGCAATTGTACTAAACTAAAAAAAATATTAGATACCTGTTTCATTATTTTTGGAAAATCAACCCCTAAAGGGTTAAACAGAGTGTTGAATCAACGCATCAAAATCAACAGATCAACGCACAGCCTAAACCGCTTAAGCTACAAACGTCAAATTTGGACAAAAGTTTTATAACAAAAAGCGGACGCACACTAAGAAAGGAATCTGCCCAATTCAACCCTTAAGAGGGTGAAAAATTGTGTTTAAGTTTGTATGAAAAAATTTTTTTTCTTAATGCTACGATTATCAAACTTTGCGAATATACTAAATTTAAAAAAATAATCGACACCTATTTCATCATTTTTGAAAAATCAACCCCTAAAGGGGTGAAACGGAGCAATAAAGTTTGTATGAAGATTTTTTTTAATGCTGTGGTTATGAAACTTTGCAAATATACTTACTAAGCTTAAGAAAATATTAGACACTTATTTTTTTGTTTTTTGAAAATCAACCCCTAAAGGGGTGAAATGGAGTATCGAAGTTTGTTTAAAAATATTTTTTTCCTAATAATACGATAATTTAACTTTGCAATTGTACTAAACTATAAAAAATTTAGATACTGTTTCATTATTTTAGATACCTGTTTCATTATTTTTGGAAAATCAACCCCTAAAAGGGTTAAACAGAGTGTTGAATGGTTGAATCAACGCATCAAAATCAACAGATCAACGCACAGCCTAAACCGCTTAAGCTACAAACGTCAAATTTGGACAAAAGCGGACGCACACTAAGAAAGGAATTTACCCAATTCAACCCCTAAGGGGGTAAAAGGGGTGTTTTAGTTTGTATGAAAAAAATATTTTTCTTAATGCTACGATTATTAAACTTTGCGAATATACTAAATTTAAAAAAATAATCGACACCTATTTCATCATTTTTGAAAAACCAACCCCTAAAGGGGTGAAACGGAGTATTGAAGTTTGTATGAAGAATTTTTTTTTGGTGCTGTGGTTACGAAACTTTGCCAATATACTAAGCTAGAAAAAATAATAAACACTTATTTTTTTGGTTTTTGAAAATCAACCCCCGAAGGGGTTAAAATATGGAGTGTTAAAGTTTGTATGAAAATATTTTTTCCTAATGCTATGATCATTTAATTTTGCAAATGTACTAAGCTAAAAAAATAATAGATACATGTTTCATTATTTTTGGACAGTCAACCCTAAAAGGGGTGAAACGGGGTATTAAAGTTTGTATGGAAATATATTTTTTTAATGCTACGATTATTTAACTTTGCAAAACTAAGCTAAAAAAATAATAGATACCGGTTTCATTATTTTTGGAAAATCAACCCCTAAAGGGGTGAAATGGCGTGGTAAATATAGTACGGAGAGAGAATTGTAATGACTCACTGACAGACAACGCACAGCCTAGACCGCTGGTCGTAGAAATTAGAAATATGGAGTGTATAGTCTTGATGAGTAAACGTGTACCAAGAAAGGATTTTTTGTAATTCAACCTCTAAAGGGGTGAAATAGAGTGTTAAAGTTAGTATGGAGAAGCATTGTTTTTGACGCCACGGTATTGAAACTTTACAAATATACGAAGCTTAAAAAAATAACGAACACCTATTTCACCATTTTTGGAAAATCAACCCCAGTGGGGGTGAGATAGCGTGGTAAAGATAGTACGGAGAAAGAATTTGTTTTGATGCTAACTCAATGAAACTTTACAGATGTACTAAACTTAAGGCGGGTAAACAACATCCGGAAAAAATCCAAAACCTTCGAAAAGTCACATCCTCGAGGTGGAACTGCTAATTAACTCGAAAACTAAAAACATTTTTACCAAAGCGACTAAAAAGTCACCAAAACCTCGGACCTTTTTGGAGCCATTGAAAAAGAAGCAGGGATGCTTCCATTGTATGACGCTTTTTACATGCTCTCAAAAAAGAGGGATAAATTAATTTCATCCCGGAAAAATTATCGGTTCCCGAGGTATAGTCCACGCGGGCGAAGCCGTGGGCGGAAGCTAGTCCAATATAAAAATAACAACATTTACCGAGTTGTATTTTTCCTTATAAAGTAGGACTCATTATGCACGAGTTAAAATTATATAATAAAACAACATGTAATGCTATGTAGTATAAGAGTATAGGAATCTCTTGGAGTATAAATTATACATGCAAATGAATATTTATGACGAACATGTATTATTATGGTTGTAGTACCCAGCTTTAGTTTGCATTAGTCAAAGCACGCAGCATGTACAAATATTAAAAGATGTAACAAACCCGACTGCAAAATGCAGCCTCTGACTCTCCGGATATAAAGACATCTGAAGACGCCTCGGAATCCACAATCGGCACAATCAAAGCCGATAAAGCGATAAGCATACACTTGAAAACAAAAAGTACGTATTCTTATAGACTATGCGGTAAATACTTTTTTCTTATTGAAATTGGACCAAGTGCACCTAAACGCATTTTACTAAAGTATTTCTGACCATACTCTTATTTGCATGAGAACAGTAGAAAATAATTAAAGCAATGGGAACTAATCCATTCCTTCTATAAATTAGAGCTTCGATTGAGGGCATACAGTGTCACTAAAACGGCATAACTTGTAAAAGTTGGGTACATATGAGAATTAACACCAAATATGAATATGATGAGATATGAACACCGTGAAAACAAATAAATGAAGAATATTATAGCACAGGGCAATAATTATGAGGACAATGAACGACACAAAACACAAAACGAAATCATGGCAACACAGAAGTACTCTATCGGTAAGCTATAGAACTGGGAAAAGTAAGCAAATTTCGAGATTGAATAAGTCTCATAGTAAGTTATTTATATTAAGTATCCATGGATAAAGTACTTGGTGCTTCCATTATTTTACAGGCCGTTATATAAGTCCCGGGCGTGAGTGAGCGCCGGGGGCGCCGGGCGCTGGCAGGAGGTAGTATTGCTGCGCATACTGCCTCCCAGAGGTCAAAAACTTGGTACCCCGAGACGCACCTGTAATCACAGATTAAATTCTATGCATACGGCACTCACACACGTCCGGACCATCCATTTCATTATAAACACTTATCACAATCAACTGATCAAATACTGGCCAATCTCCAATACACAAGACATTGGCAAAATTGCGCCAACACCGCAGAAGCCATGACCAAAGTTGAAGTTATTATAAATAATATGTAGTCTTTTCGTTCCGTTCATTGAACTCAATTGCGTAAAAAAATAAGCTGACATGATGCCAGCTTGGCTAAGTTAATAGTACTATATATGCATGTACTGGCCAGTAGCGTAGCGTAATTGCCCGTGCTGTAGGTTTCGAGGTAAATTGAATTATATGAAGGAATCTATAACCCTTTACTTACCTTTCTTCCAGTGCTGCCCAAATCAAAACTTGATCAGATCGATCCAATCAATTTGATAGGATTGATCTGATTTATTGAGCAAAAAAAATATGTATATGACAAGAAACATTGAATAGAACAAGACGCTACGCTACTGAATATGTAATAGAAAACAGCAACCTTACAAACAGACATAAACTTATTCTATGTCACTATGGAAACTAACGTGGTTTTCACACATTTTTGTTTTTGTGTATTTTTTTCCAATAGAAAGAAATAGAATAATTAAACACGGGAATACTCACGTAAAAATTAAGTCGTCTACTACGACTAGTTTCGGTCACATTCGGTGACCTTCATCAGGCGAGTTTACAAACGAGACGCAACCGCGAGCGCGTCACGTTTGTAAACTTTTTACGTGAGTATTCCTGTGTTTAATTATTCTATTTCTATTGGAAAAAAATACAATTGATTTAAATATGTTGAACATAAAAATTATATAATGTGCAATAGCAGAATAAATAAATGACATTAATTTTAATGATTTATGTTGGTGGAGAAAATTCCCTATCCTACAATTTAATTACATACTTAAATATTAATTTTTTATTACAGTGCATTTATTATGGTAGGTATAAAAATAATATGTTTCTATTAGGGTTTCCAGAACCGGTACTGTTTCTAAGAACCGGGATTTCGGTACTTTTGTTCCAAAGAACCGGGAAATCCCGGGAAATCCCGGTTCTTTCGGATTTTTGGTATTTGCTATTTTTTGTTTTTCAATGGCGCAAAAGTGAATCTTACACGCAGTAGTCATTCGTTTTATACTTGTCTGAGTGTCTGAAGTGATGTGTGACTCTCAGCGGACTCTTGGAGTCTGAGCTTCAGCGAGTAATAGCCGCAGCCTAGATCCTCCTCATTCTTCGCCTGTGTATATATTCTACCTGGATGATATACCCAGATATATAATATCCAAGATGTTGTTCTCTATGATCAATGCATACTTGTTACATATTTACAAATTACTTATTCTCGATGCTCGGTCGATTATTCTGTAGTGGTTTGTTATGGGAATGGGACCCATACTTTTCCACTATTTCGTAGATTTGATCCTTAAGGCTGAAGCTATCGCCTCCTGCTGTATGTGCAGGTGTAGCAGAAACCTAAAATTATTTCGCTAATGATGTTTTCTTCCTAAGTGGAAGTTCAGTTGGAAGAACATTGTTTACAGTGAAATTTCAGGGCAAAAGGAGATTAAACATCTTATATCTCAGGGTGACGAGCGCAGTACTGTGACGCGTAGGGTTTTGCATTCTAATTCTTTTTGCATTCTTTCTGCAGCCCTGTTATGGGCAAACGTGACGTTTAACATCAGGCAAGCGATTTGCTCGTCTCGTCACTCAATAACATAAAAAACCAATTAGATCATTAGCGTACGCTACAGTGAATACACCTTTGTTAACGAGTTCTGCGAGTTGATCTACCACCATAACCCAAATCAATGGTGACATAGCTCCTCTGATTCCAAGTAGTGGTGATATGACCTGCACCGGCATCCCGCTTGGGGTGTTTTGTGTACTGCCTTCCAACTGTCAGCTTACCCAAACCAGCCGAGCTCCCTAAACTAGCAGAGCACGGCTTGGGATCGCTGATATACCTCTTCTACTCGTACTTGTGTTGCGCCACGTAGCTCCTTCTTGCGGGCAGCTTTTTGTAGCTCAATACCCTAATGCCCTCTGTCTCAATTCTGACAGTTCTGTTAGCGAGCATTGCCGTAACCCAACAGAAAACTTGACAAACTACAGAATGACAATAGAGTCTGCGGACGCCCATTCCTCTTTGGCAGGTTGGTGTGGAGTGTGTAGTTTCCATCCATTACTGTCATCTAATTGATTTTTTAGAAAGTGTGACTGCAACCACTCAAATTATAATAATGTAATGATATACGTTTTTTAAGCTTTCACAACTAATAAAACCTTCACAGACATTATGTGAAAGCTGATAAGTTGCTAACTAACTAAAACTAGCTTTTATTTGTGATATTCTATTATTTTTATGCCTATTTATGTTATTTTCTGTAAATAAAGTACTTAACGGTTAGTTTTAGTTAATAAAACGCAGTAATTTACGTGTTAGATTCTCTTTTGCGCCTTCAGAAAATAAGAAATAGCTGGTACCGAAAATCCCGAAAGAACCGGGAAAAGATTTAAAAATCCCGGTTCTTTTTTGACCCCAAAAGAACCGGGAAATCCCGGTTCTTTTGGAACCGGGATTTCCCGGTTGGAAACCCTAGTTTCTATACATAATATGTATAATAGAATTACGTATAATTAAAATAATTACCAAAAATATGGCGTCAATGAACTAAGTTGTTCTGGTATAACTTGGATGCACTTTTTTTTTAAATTTTATTAGACAATTTATTTCAAGAAGGGACTTTAATTATAGAAATTGAATATAAATACTTACGTAATAAAAAAAATAAATGTATAATTTTGAAAATAAGATAAAATATCAGGACAAAAATATACCTAATTAAAATTGACATTCGTAAATTTATTTGGTTTTTAAAAATACATAAATATAGGTGTTATCAATTTTTACAGCCTCTAATATTTATCACATACAAAGTAATTCTTCAGCTGCATTTTATAAGAAAATTACTGTTATCAGAGAGATGTTGGAGAATCTCCCTTCCTCAATGACGCCGGCACCAACTGACACATAATAAAGTCCGAGAATAAATTTGCATCACATACACTGTGTCCTTCTTTATATTTATGAAGATTTCGAAATTTATAATTACTATGAAAAGGATGAACAAGGACACAGCATAAATTTAATATCCTAAAAGTTGGCAACCATACCTTTTTATAAAGATTGTATGCACAAAGTAACATCAAGATTTAGATCAAAACCAGGGTACAATGTGTTCATAGCTTAAACAGAGATATTATCACTTAGCATTTGTTGGTTTTACCAATAAATGTGTTGCAGTGGGGGCAGTAGTGCTCCGCATCTTTGAATGCGTCGAAGCAGTAAGGAACGAGGCCGAGGCAGCACAATGAACAAACCCTGAAAACAGAAGTCAGTTTGTTAGCCTGGGAACTTAGTTATCCCAGTACTAAGAGATAAAATAGTCAAATAATTGGAAATGGCAGTTGTTTCTGAGTATTTCATCTGGCTGATAACTATTTGAGTTAGAGATAAGAGTTAAGACTGTGAATAACAAGATTCAGCCCCGGATCTACAAATTTTTTTAGGGGGGGCAAAAACTGAAAAATGCCGCCCCCGCCCACTTATATTTATTTTTACCTTTATCATCTATATCAGGGGTCGGCAGCCTTTTGGCAGACGCGGGCCACATAGTGACAATTTGAAATAGTGGCGGGCCGCACTCGTTCAAAATAATCAAACAAAACCGTGTTTTTTTTCAATGAACCAAATAATTCGATTTTGGAGAGCTTTGTGAATCAAGCACAGTTGCTCTACCCACAACACAGTGCTTAAAGTGCAGTGCAGTAGTTTTTATCAACCGGCATTTGGATGGTATACGCAGCAAGTTTAAAAGAACAAATAAATTAAAAGAATCGCGAGCGTAGCGAGCGCGAAATTTTTCGACATTGTTCATTAATTCAAAACATAGAATTTTTACGAATTAAACGTATAACGGAAATTAAGCACCATAAATACACGAGCGCAGCGAGCGCGAAAATTTGAGATATTTTTGATCAATTTACGATAGATTTTTACGCGTCAGGCTATTTACAACGAAAATTACACAACACTCGCGTCGCGAAGCAAAGAACGGTACAAAACTTGTAAAATTTTCAATCAATTCAAAAATAATTGTGGCCTTTATAACAGAGGCGTCTCTAGCCCATGTAGCGCCCGTGTGCAAACATTACCCGAGCGCCCCCTAGTAAGCGCGTGCGCGTGGTCAAAATGGAATGGATACAAAGTACAAGTAACAGCACATCAAGTTGCCACAAACTGTCAAATTTCCCCAATGGATAAAAAATCTAAGATCTATGCCGCCCCCGCTCACTTATATTCATTTTTACCTTTATCATCTATATTAGGGGTCGGCAACCTTTTAGCAGGCGCGGGCCCCATAGTGACAATTTCAAATAGTGGCGGGCCGCATTTGTTCATTAATCAAATAAAAACGTGTTTTTTTTTTTTCAATAAACCAAATACATAATTCAATTTTGGAGAGCTTTGTGAATCAAGTACCCACATCACAGTGCTTGATTAAGTAACTTCAAATCTCATAGTAGTTTTTATCAATCGGCATTTGGATGTTATGCGCAGCAAGTTTAAAAGGACAAATAAATAAATGCGCGAGCGCAGCGAGCGCGAAACTTTTCGAGATGGTTCATTAATTCAAAACATAGAATTTTCACGAATTAAACTTATAACACAAATTAAACACCATGAATACGCGAGCGCATCGAGCGCGAAAATTTGAGATTTTTAAATCAATTTACGATAGATTTAACGAAAATTACACAACACTCGCGTCGGGTAAAAAACATGAGATATTTTCAATCAATTCGGAAATAGTTGTGGCCTAAAAAGTAATAGTAATACGCGAATGAAGCGAGCACAGAGATTTTAAGATCTTTTGTTTTTAGGACGGGCTATTACGTAACGGACAGTAACGGTGTGTATTTAATAGATATCAGAAATCAAGAATACGCGAGCGCAGCGAGCGCGAAATTTTGAGCTATATTCTGTCATTTTGAAACTAAAATTCACGCGCTAGGTCATACGAAACACTAAATAATAAAGATGTGGAAATGATTTAAGACGTATTTTTAGCAATTCAGAATATATTTATTATACAAGAGGCTGTTTACAAACGAAATTACACTTAGTAATGCGTAAACAGAGCTGAAATAATGCATCCATCGCTGTTCTTGCTGTATTAAGCTTATTTATTAAAATAAAACCGTTGAAATTTGACAAATCAATTAACTCCGTTTTGGATAGCTTTGTGTATTAAGTTTTGATTTAAAAATTGAAAAATAAAAATGTTTTTGCAAAAATTTGCTCTGCCCAAAAACAGTATTCGATTAATAAGCGGAAACTACAAAAAGCCTTTGTATGTCGTACGCAGCATGTCTAAAAGCACAAATAATCATATTAAGTAATAAAAAATTATTAGGCATTTTTGATCAATTCAGAACAGATCGATCATATTTGACAAGCTATGCACATAATGCACAACGGGAATTAAACAACAAGAAAACGCAAAAAATTGGGACGTTTTTAGAAATTTAGGACAGGCTGTTTACAAAGGAAACTACTTAAGGAAACTACTACTAAGTCTTACTCCGCGCTCTGGGCATCGGTCGACTTGATATGGACATGACTGTACTTGTACTATTATTTATTCCATGGTCAAAGTTTAGTAAATGATGAGATGTCTATTCGTCTGTAAAGTGTGAATTTGGCGCCCCCTGAACTTGACGCCCGGGGCATGGGCCCCGGCTCGCCCCCCCCCCCCCCCCCCAGATCCGGGGCTGAGCTACAGATGCTATACAAAATGTATGCAGAGCGGAGCTCTTTTTACGTTGGTCATTGAAAGTGCCGCGACGCTCGGCGCCCCCTAGGACCGCTGCGCCCGTGTGCAACGCACACCCTGCACAATAGGTAAAGACGCCGCTGCTTTATAAAATAAATAGTAATGCGCGAACGAAACGAGCACAGAGATTTGAAGATCTTTTGTTTTTAGGACGGGCTATTACGTAACGGAGTGTATTTAATAGATATCAGAAATCAAGAATACGCGAGCGCAGCGAGCGCGAAATTTTGAGTTATATTCTGTCATTTTGAAAATAAAATTCACGCGCTAGGTCACACAAAACACTAAATAATAACAATGTGGAAATTTTTGAGACGTATTTTTAGCAATTTAGGATATGCATATTTATTTTACGAGAGCCTGTTTCCAAACGAAATTGCACTCAGTAATGCGTAAACAGAGCGGAAATAATGCATCTATCGCTGTTCTTTCTGTATTAAGCTTATTTATTCAAATATTAAAACCGTTTTTATTTGACAAATCAATTAACTTAGTTTTGGGTAGCTTTGTGTATTAAGTTTTAATATAAAAATTGATATATATAAAAAATGTTTTTGCATAAATTTGCTCTGCCCACAAACAGTGCTCTATTAATAAGCGGAAACTACAAAAAGCCTTCAGTATGTTGTACGCAGCAAGTCTAAAAGCGCAAAATAAACATTTATAAGAAATGTTTAGGCATTTTTGATCAATTCAGAACAGATCGATCATATTTGACAAACTATGCACAACGGAAATTAAACATCCAGAAAACGCAAGAGCAGCGAGCGCAAAAAAGTGAGACGTTTTCAGAAATTTAGGACAGGCTATTCGTGTTGGTTGAAAACTTTTGATTTCAACCAACACGAATAGATTGAAGATTTTTTCGGTCAATTCCAAAACAGTCAGCATCTACTTACCGAAAAGAAAAACAAGACGCGAGTAGTGAGCGTAATGATTTTGATTTGGTGGTTATTAAATTAAACACAGGCTATTTAATTACGGGGTGTGTGTAATGGTTATAATTAATCTAAAATATGCGAACGCAGCGAGCGCGTTTGTTTTGGCGTCTATGTCCTAGACACCTTCAGTTTTTATTCATACGGTAACTTAATAAAAAACAAGTATTTTCTTTCCTGACAAACAACACACATGTTCATAATAAAACACTGTCGTGGAGGGAGATCAACGAGGAAGTTTTCGAATATCATCCATTTCGCACGCACGGTAACCGGACGCGTGCTGCCGCGATCTGCGATTCCTGCGGGCGAGCGGACGCGTATTTTGACTAAGCCCTACGCGCCTCGCGAGTAATAAATGTTCGTACAGCACGTCTTACTCCGCGCTCTGGGTATCGGTCGAGTTGATATGGTCATGACTACTTGTACTATTATTTATTCCGTGGTTAAAGTTTAGTAAATGATGAGTTGTCTATTCGTCTGTAAAGTGTGAATTTGGCGCCCCCTAAGCTTGACGCCCGGGGCATGGGCCCCGGCTCGCCCCCCCCTAGATCCGGGGCTGACAAGATTATTACCTCTAAAAATATTACTGGATTTTATCTCATGATTTTATGCACAACTATAACATTTTTTATCTTTACATAAAGCTTAAAGCTACCCAGATTATATAAAATTTTATAAATTACTAATTTACCTATTTATTATTTTGAGAGAAAGATAAACTAACTGGGATTATCATTCCAAAGTTGGTAAATATATAAATATGATTTTCAAGTACTTATCTGGTAAGTATATTACAAGAAAGGACTAGTTAGAATCGAAATACTTACATAGTTATAACACAAATAGATCCTGCGACCATGTGAGTGTGCCACGCCGTAGTGTAAGCAACTCTTGTGGTGACTGTTTTCCCACAGTTGAAGCAGTTGATAGTAGTGGGCTCAGAGCCGACGGAGGGCGGCAGCACAAGGCCGAGGGGCGCGCCGGGCGGCGGCGGCGGTGTGATCACATCTCCCAGGGGTGGCGCGCTCGTCACTGTTATCGTGGGATGTGGGTACACCCCTTGCGGTGTAAACTGCTTAGGCGCAGTATACCCTGGATCACCCATAGCACCTCCGGGAGCAACAAACCCATACTGTGGATTCCCCACCACAGCAGAGTACGGAGGTGGAAGATCTTCTGGCGCATTAGGTGGCGCGCTAGGTGGCCCTTGGTAACTAGCCATTTAGTATTTCCTTGCACTTTAAAGATTGACAAATTTTCTTTAGGAACTCGTACTTCAAACAAAGGAAGTTGGCTTTTGCGTACTTATCACTAGGATTTATTTTCTGCTAATAAAATACAGTATTCGAGTGAGGCAGGAAAAACAACAAAAACTGGGCTGGGAACAGAAATGCGAAAAAAATATTCGAAGAATGATGTCATGAGTCAGATGTTTTTAAGTCACTGTCAAAACTTGTGTCTATGACTGTGTCAGTGTCAAATTCATGTGACCAAAAATTTTTTTATCCTCGAATTCACACGGTTTCTGTATTTGGCCAGTTTTTTGCGTCAATGTATGGATATAGAACAGGGATAATGTTTACATTCTTATTCGAAATAGGAGCGATTAGTTCTGCACTGATATTAATCATGGGTTGTATGTATTGACTGTAAGTATGCATTTCCAACATCTATTGGCAAGCAGGGTAGCGTAGGACAAACGTAGGTAGTGTTTGCTATACCTACCTAAGGAAAATACATTTCCTGGTGAAAGTACATTCTAAGGTAACAGGTTTACCAGAACACAATACTATTTACAACTTCCGAAGCCATCTCAGAAAATCAAAGTAAAAGATTGGATAGTACAGTAGTGTCGAGTGGTAGGTGCTACTAGTGGTGAGGGTAGTGTTGGGTAACCACTCCCGGCTGCGCGAGACGTCGCGCTAGTCTACTACGAATCGCGACGCGAATGTGCTGTGCGCCTAACCAGCTAACAACAGACACGAAAAAAACATCGATGAATTAAGTAATTCCTTACATTCCCGACTAACAAACCGACATAGTTCTCCGCCAACCAACTCAATCGCCGGCAGTGTAGTGTGTGTAAACAGAACGCGCGCAGATTTTCCTCTAGGTACGTTTGCTAATAGATTATGTAACTAAGTTTGATATATTCAGTTGCATTATTCGTGTTATTGCACGTAGTTAGTAGGGTCCGATTGTCGAACTGGCCCGGCGTCGTCGCTGGCGTCGCATCGACTCAGCGGCGTAGCCTGGAAAACTATTGAAGCAATGTATACGAGAATAATAGCGGTCAGTCTGTACTAGGTAAACGTATTAACAAATGAATAATTAAGTAACACAGACACAAAAAATATATTAGAAGTAAAAACACAATAAACTTGTTAAAAATCTAGGTAAACACATTTGTTGGTGAAAACGGGCATAAGACAAATTATACTAAATACGCTGTAGTGTAGAGTAGAAGTTTAGACTAAGTACCTACCTAGTATAAAATAAATAGGTACCCTTATTTACTTCATAATAATTTACAGTTATGTGGTTGTACTTGTAAGTGGGTATATCTCAATACAAGTTTTTAAGCATAAAAACGTTAAACACAAAAAAGTTAAAGCGATCGTACATGAAACAGTATTAGGGAACCTCTTTAAGTGGTACTACCTATCTTCTTTGTTAGTACAGAGTTACGGAAGTATGATGTAACATAATAAAGACTGGCTCTAGAGTTCTGGAGCACGGAAGTCAGCGGCTGCCGGCAGGCCATGTGCTTACTTCTTGTTTCATAATAATGTAGCTATGTAATTGAGGTAATACACGACTCGTACCTACTAGGAATGTAAGATTTTACATACAGAAAGTATAAGGCGTCTCTATTTCATTTCAGAGTTAGAGTATGAATGTTTTAAAAATCTAGATTTGTATTACCTACTTACGCCAGATTTTTTTGAACTAGATTCACTCATAGTTTTGTTAAAAATACCTTCACTAGATTACTCACGTACTCGTAAGTCGGATACACCGACTAGTTTCGATCACAGCTGAGCATTCGATGAAACTATGGTCGGAGTATCCGACTCAATGTTACTCGTACACGAGAGTTCCGTGTATTTATAAAAAAAAGTGTAAAGCCCATGTTAATCTTCTTAACCCTAGAAAGATAACGTGCGCCTGAGAGGCGCCCGCGAAATACATATTTCGCCGCCATTTTGTTACCGACGCGCGTACAAGCTTGTGTTTTCGCGCCAATTCAGTCGTCGGTCAACACTCCCGAGAGACGGCCGCTTCTGTTCGGTAAGTACCACAGTTTTGCTGTTAGAGCGATGCGTTGCGCTCGGGAGGCGCATGTTTATCTTTTGTGTAACTTTCGCCAACGTGTAACTTTTGTATAACAATTGTCTTTAGCCATTGATTTTTCCAGTATTTTTTTTAATTTGAGACTGATTACATTATAATTAATTAGTTAATAAGAAAAAACACTATAAAAGTTACCGATTTTTAAAAATTTCTACCTAAGTACAGAAGACTTCTAATTTTTGTTCATTTTTGTTGAGGGTTTATAAAATCCTAAAAATTTTAATATTTTAAATAAAAAATAATGACAACACTTATGTATTTTATTTACTTATTAATAATTCAACAATTTACAGTAGTTAATGAAATAAAAATAATTGACATGCATAAAAAAATCGGCTATTAAAATAGTGCGCCTCTCAGGCGCATGTTTATCTTTTCAGTACAAAAAAATAACGTTATCTTTCTAGGGTTAATATATATAAATCTCGTGTCACAATGTTTGTCCACAATGGACTCCTAAACCACTTAACCGATTATAATAAAATTCGCACACCATGTGCAGTTCGATCCAACTTGAGAGATAGGATAGTTTAAATCTCAAATTATAGTCGCAATTTTAATTTATTGCAAATTATATATATACTGATAATTTTACTATAAATTGACAAGTTAGCATCAACATACTACGGTTGCTATAGTTACGCAATAGCATAACTTTTGACATTTGACATAGAATTGACGCAATGGCTTTTGACAGGACAACGTCTGTCGAGTCAGCTAGTTTTTATTGTATTTTTTATACCTAAGTAGTTTCTTGACAATGAATATGAGTTTTTGAAGTTCACCATTCCAGTGGGGCTAGCACAACTTTGACGTAAAAATACGTAGCGAGTTTTTGATAGAAAAGTGTACGCCATTTACGACTGTCAAGTATGCTCCTGACGGGTGTAAATGGCGTACACTTTTCTATCGAAAAATCGCTACGTATTTTTACGTCAAAGTTGTGCTAGGCCCACAGGTGTATGTAGAGTAGACTGGTGTACTTTTAAACAAATTAAAACCCTGTTATCAATAATTGTGGTCATTAACTTTTAACCCCAAAAAATAAATAATGATAATGATGGACGTAGAACGTAGGACGTTAAAATATATTATTTATATTTTTTTGTTATCGAAACTTTAAAATATAAGCCAAAGTGCTCTCTCTACATTTAACTAAAAGATATGAATTTAAATAAAGGTAATTTAACAAACCGCTACTTGGCATCGTACCTAAAATAGCCATACTACTTTTATAACACTAATTTTGGAAGTTTCATCGACAATGGCCTTTATAGGTTTGTTATATCATCTAGACAAATTTTGATTTTATTCAAAGTTTCACGTGTCACAAAAGTTATATAATTTAGGTGGGCGTCTCCTGTAACAAAAAACGAATGCCTTTAAAACGTCTTGTCTTCTGTTACGCTATTTCTGACAGTACTTACCTACTTAAAGTTTGAAAAACGTTTCAAAAGGAGAACAATTTTTTTTAAAGTGCTGCCATTTTTTTATTGATGGAGAGAAAAAAAAACCGTGATTTGTCGATAAAATTAATTGCATTTTAACCCCTTAAAGTATCGGACATCGGAAACCGGACACATTGTATATTAACATTAACACAGAGTTATAAGGCCAGGCTATGCTAAGCCGAAAAAGGCTCATAGTAGATACCTACTCATCACAATGAACAACTTATGAACAACTTTTACTATGGGACCAACCCGGAATACGCGAAATAAAAAATCAGCTGTTCTATACAAAAATTTCAATGACACTCGACAAAATGTATA
This sequence comes from Alcis repandata, assembly GCA_949125135.1. Lineage (NCBI taxonomy): Eukaryota > Metazoa > Arthropoda > Insecta > Lepidoptera > Geometridae > Alcis > Alcis repandata. The sequence continues at coordinate 7,211,211 of OX421242.1, read as the reverse complement.
GAACAGCTGATTTTTTTATCGCGAATTCTGAGTTGCTCCCAACTAAAAGTTGTTCATAATGATGAGTACCTACTATGAGTCTTTTTCAGCTTAGAATACACTTTGTAAAAACACTCTTATGCATTGCTAAGATAATCTGGGAGTTCTCAGATTCTTAGGTAAGTTTATAGCGGCACTAAGGAACTTAGTCATTATTTAAAGCTGGCTGAAGCCGGCAGTGGCGCACTGTTTCTTACTGTTATTCAATAAAGGGATGTAATTTTAGAGTGACGTAACGTTATGCAACGTCTGTTCCGGGGTTTGACAAGATTTATAAGGCCAATTCGTAAGACAAATGTTTGTTGTTACGAAGACAAGACATTGTTTTGATGATTTAACGATAGGTTGTTAGTTAAATTGCGATTTGGGGTTTTCCCGTACCTATAGTTGGTATTGTAAAAGTTCCACTTTATCAAGCTTGTTATTTAACTTTTTGTAATAGTTACTGTAGTATAGTGGATTATACTAAGAGGCACAGTTAGTTTTTAAAACGATTCAAATGTTTGGGAAAAGTTGAGCGCGTTGAAGTCTTTCGTAGGTATAAACTTTTCGCAAAACTTGTTCGATAGGTTTTGAAGGCTTTGTAAATTTCAGTTATTATTTTTAACTATTTCTGATACTATATTTTATTTGTTTTAATCGTAGAGAGGAAATGGTGTGGAAATAATTATTTAAATGCGTTATTTCATTTACGCGTTGATGTCTTTTGTATGCGAGAGTTACAAACGTGTCTCAGTTAGTTTTGGCAATAGTCGTACAGCCAACTTATTGAGCAATTATTATTAATTAATCTATTGTTACTAAAGTGCGCCTATTTTTAATTTACTTTTTAATATAATTGAGTACTTCACACTGTAGAAGTGTAGATGTACTTAGGCGGCACGTTTTGGCATATTTGTTACAATTGTATTTGTTATTATTTTAAATTGTTGTTATTTCAAATAAACTATCCGAATTTGACTTTAAATTAATACTGAGAACTACAATGGATCGTATGGCATGTTAAATTGTAGGCCCCGGTTGTTTGATTGTTGGTAAGTAAGTAACAAAAATTGCCAAGCCTTCCGCGGTCTTAACCCTTTGACACCAATGCTAACCATTCGTATATGAACTTTCTTTCTTAATTACTTATTTGTCTTATCATTGTGACCTCTTACAAGCATTAGATAAGGTTACCTTTGTGGATAGTCTTACATTTTTCTTACATTTGAGGATTTTTGCCTCGGCATTAAAATTACTGTTTTAAAAGTTTCCCGGATTTCTTGACGTTACATGCGTCTATTATTATTAGCTATTTTTGTAATGTATTAATTAAATTGACTCAATAAATCGTATAGAGGTGAAAGGCTGTACCTATGTAGGTATGTTAACTAAACAAATCTAAAATTAGCTGATCTAAAGCGCTGCATTCCGTTCATCTTTAATTTTCGCATATTTTTTTTATGATTTTGCATAATTTTTAAATTAGTCTAGTTTAGTTAGAGTATCACTAAAGAACAGTATAAATATCTACGTATAGTAGGGTTATAAAGAAAAGGCATGCTAAGCCAAAAAGAGCTTATTATGAACAAGTTTTAATATGGGCCTAAATCGGAATTCGCGAAAAAAAAAATCAGACGTTCCATACTTTTTGTCGAATGTCAATGACATTTTTGTATGAAACTGCATTTTTGTATGAAATTATTTTCGGGATTTTCGGGTTGGTCCCACAGTAAAAGTGGTTCATAATGACGAGTACTACGAATCCTTTTCGGCTTAACATACTCTTTCCTTGTAACCCTGTAGACGTCACACGATACAAACGTAGCGTGTGCATGGGCGACTGCAGACATGCGTCTGCGCACGGTGCACTGCTACCTCCACCGTCGCCGCAGTGAAAGTACCAGTTAAATAACATCGAGACCACAGCGCGACCTACGACTGGTTTTGTGAATACAAACAATGACACATCGAGGTTACAAGACTGACAGGCTGCGTAAGATGCTCTCGTGTCGTCTGCAAACTTGTGCCTATTCTTGATATGTTAATTTTTTTGTCTGGTTAGTTACGAATAAGTCTACTTTGCCAGGTTTTTATTTTTATTTTTATTTTAACTGATCTGCTGTTCAAGTTCAAAGGGTTTTTGAAGTGAAAACTTCTTTAGCGGCGTTGTACATTTTTTTGGAATGGGTAAAAAATGTTAAACTCGCGACAGGGTCACGTGACCTGATCGAAAATTCGTAAGACGGATGGAGAGTAGACAGCTAGTATCCCCCTCTCTTTCTACGGCGCGGCGAAAATGTATGCCTGCGCCGGCTGTTTCGTTTAGGCGGTGCAGGGCGCTTGCGCGAATGTTCTAATTTGACAGTTATAGTGTTGTGACCTAGTGATTATAGTGGACACGTTATCGATTCATTTTTCTATTAAAATAATTAAAGCAATTCGTGCAAAATTATTCCCTAACCATTCCAAAATATCCAAAACGCACAACGTTAATACTTAAGTTTTCACTTCTGCCGGCACTCCCGGAGTGCAACCCGTCGTTTTGTTTTGTATTAGGTACTCGACTCTCTAAATACAAAAATATGGTATTAAATTAGTTCGGCAACGAAAAAGGTTTAAAACTGTACAAATTAACATTTTGAAACCGACATTTTTCTTCCTTTTTTTTAACCCTCCGCTGTAAAATAATGGTTTGTGGGACAAGTCTATTTTTATTTACCTTTATCCTCATTTGAATAACTAAAAATTAAAAACTATTACTCCTATTATGAAATTCATATCATTTTGTAGAAAAATGAAAATCTTTTAGATGTAGAGGTAGATAACCTTGTATACAAGCATATGTATAAATGTGTAATATTAAGCTAACATTGTTTAATTCAATAACAAGTTACGTGAAATAAAATGAGTTTTTATTAACGGATCATTACCTACATATTTTAGCAATTATTTATGTTTTATGCAGCAGAGTGTGAAGAAAAGCGCCTGCAGCGTTTCTCGAGCAAGCTATAAGATGCGCGTGCGCTGGTGGCGCGCGGTGGTGGTCTGCGCGTGTGCCCTGGTGCTGCGCAGCCACGCGCTGCCGCCCGCCACGTTGGGGGACGTCGTGGCTAACGCTGCCAACAGTCTCAACTCCATGAAGGTAAAAATCCAATTTTTTTTTATCCAGAGAATATTCTCTATGGATACCACCGCCGCCAATACAGCACCGCGACCTACTTAGGCCACTTCAACATGGGTTCGAGGAAAAACCCAGCGAAGAGGCCACACCTCGGTTCCTCTTTGCTTTACCGTGGGTGTTCATCGAAACCACGCGCTGCCACCCACCACGCTGGGGGACGTTGTGGGAAACACTGCCAACAGTCTCAACTCCATCCAAGCAACAGCTACAATGACTGCTGATGCTGATTTACTGCTACTTATTTCATTAATTCATAACTGGCAAGAAACCAGAGTCGGACAGGGGTACTTATGTAAATAATTTCTTCACGCTGAAACAGTTCAATTAGTTTTAGCTGATATTTGGAATGGATAGTTTATTTGTTAGTAATAAAGGTATACCTATGCTACATTTTATCCCAAAAAAAAATGGTTTCTGAAGGTTAGTGAGTGATACGCGAGTGTTTTAAAAATAAATTATCCCATGATAACGTATGATTCGACATGGGCCACCCAAAGTCCCGGTTGTTCTCCATACTTCACTTGTATAATTTACCTAACAAACAGCAGTACACCCTAGTGAAAATGTAGACGTTTGCGTAAAGTAACCTTGCTCTACCGCTATCGTAGGAAAAACGTAATCTTGTAATATGGTGGCACGTTATGTTACGTAAGGTTAATTGTGTGGTCGTCCAGGGATAGTGGCCTAAACAGAAATATCGGAGGTTGAGCAACGTCGAGGGACTGCGTTGCATTCAGAGGTCTTCATTACTGGTCATCTTCGCACACTGACCCTGTTATATTTGGTCATCTAATACATGCCTCCTTGGTTTAAGTACCGTTGATCCTCTGACAGATGTTTTTCTAGACTTAAATGGCAAGGTTATGTGAACGTTTCGTTATCAGAATAGTGAAGATGGTACCGATAGGGTTGAGTTTAATAGATTTTGAACGTGAGTACTTAACAAGAATATTTATCCATAAATATAACGCAATTGTTCAAAATAAATTTAGGTATCGAAGACGGGTGAAAAATGAGCAACCAGCCAGGAAACTTTTTTTTTACTTTTCGTTTTCTTTTTTATCTGGCGTGAAGAACAAAGAGTTTATAATATCTACCCATCTACCTTTTGTCACTTTTCTTAATCTACTATATAAAAATAAGTCGGGTTTTCCTTCCTGACGCTATAACTCCAGAACGCACGAACCGATTTCCACGGTTTTGCATTCGTTGGAAAGGTCTCGGGCTCCGTGAGGTTTATAGCAAAGAAAATTCAGAAAAAAATTCAACATAAAAGCGGAAAAATCTTTTTTCAGAACAATGTCCACCCGTGCGACGCCGGGATGGGCCGCTAGTGCTCTATAAATTAATAAAAGAACAAAAAGCAAAATAAAAATAAATTAAATCGTTGTCTGTGACATACAGAGAGACATACATTGAAAGGTAAGGGTTCTTCCCCGAAGGAAGTTCAGAACCCTAAAAAGTGTAGTACTTAGATGGCAACATAATTATAGACCATGCTCTACTACCAGAACGTTTCATGCGTTGCATGCGGCTCGCGCCCACAACCAAAATATTAGTAAATCCCATCGGTACTGGTAAGTCCGCGTATGTGTTTCCGCGATTTCTAAATACCGTATATATTATACAATTATACATATACGACAAAACTACTTAGTTCATCTGTTGCAACAACTTGCAGTCTCATTTTAACCAACAAAAAATTACGTAGCATCTTGTAAGCCACATTTCCATTGAGCCATTGAGATAATATTTATGAGACGCTTCAAAATTTACTGTAGGCTCATGTAACGAGGTCTTAAAATTTAATTGAGTTACATTGTTTCTCCTGAATTAAAATAAACTGCATACTTTACTGCATGCCAGCAACTGTTAAAATGAAGCAATGAAAAGTTACAAGAGTATTCTTTGTTGTAAATGACTCTAGGTTTAGCAATTTCGTCTCCGAGAATAATAAGACAGAACCTAAATGATAATAGACATGCTGGATTTTAACATTTCAATTGTGAAAGACGGCTGTCTACATAGTCAATTTTTGACTGGTAAATGGTATGGTAAATAGTTGTAATTATAAAACCTCATTACATGATTATTATATTATGATTTGTACTCGTACTTGCTTAGTGCTATGCAAAACCTCTTTTTATGTGCGCAATGCCAAAAAATATTTACTTTGTGTACGTGAACTAATTTATAGCTTAATTACTTGGACTTACGTAGGTACCTACTTAAATTCAATGTTATTTAAGGTCAATTAGCCCCGACGGGTTAGTCTAAAAGATTGCCTAAAATTGCAAAAAATCCCAAATTAAATAAATATTGTTGATTTATTATGTAATATTAATAAAAAATAAGAAAATGAACAAACAACTGGGGAGGCATTGTCTGCTTGAAACTCTTTCTATAAAAAAGTAAAAATAAGTTAAATACAAAATCGAATCATGTAAGAAACCTACAAGATTCATGTCAATCAACCTGAAAGAATACCTATACCTACCAATATGGAATCTTCAATATGTTTTCTTCATCATTATTATGATGGAACTATTATTACAATCAGTGGCGGATTTACACATTTGCCGCCCGTAGGCTATTCAACATTTTGCCGCCCCTACCGACCTAAACAATTCGATACACTAGCCCCGTCCCTGCTCACAATAATACTTTCTTTCAGAAATCATGTCCGAAATTAAAAAAGCTTGCCCCAGAATTTGCCGCCCCTGAAATCTGCCGCCCTAGGCTCCAGCCTACTCAGCCTGCTGGTAAATCCACCAATGATTACAATGATAATGATGATTATGATTCGATGACGATATCGATATTCTTCCAGAAAGACCAATAAAAGTGCTTCTATAATGATTACAGCCCGTAAGCCACATAATTTTGTACGTGTTAGCCAATAAAACTTTTCGCCTAGTTCTGTTTGTGCTCGCTCATTATTTCGCAAATATAGGTAGGCAGAGCTTTCTTCCGTTACTTAGGCAATTGGCAATAGATTACCCTCAATAAAATCGCATTTACGTTTACTAATAATCACAATTTTCCGTAAATACGTATTTCGATCTAGCTACTGTCCTGCATTCACATTTGCGTCACGTTGGATCAAACTGTAGCATTATAATTGGAACAGCTTATGACTTCCGTGTTTGAAGTTATTGCTTCTATAGTACTTAGATATAGTACTACTAGACATAGACTACAGACATAGTAGTACCTACTTAGTATTGGTTCTTATGCATACTTAAACTATAACTTTAGGTTTTAAGTTCTATTGGCTTTCACTTTCTTGTTAGAACTTTTATTGTTTGTATGTACCGGTAAGATTATTTTTGCGAAGATAATATTATCATAGAGTTTTCTTCATAAAATTAAATAGTTAATATGCCCTTAACATTTAACACCAGCCTACCCTGGGACAGCTGTATGAGCTCGTCGACTTGTTCTACTCATTGAAGTATCTTGATGGTCTACCTAGATTTTTTAAACGAGTTCTTGTAGCACAGATTCGATAATAGTTACTTTAGTAGTTCCTAAATTTGGACTAGGATATTCGAACAAAACAAAACGACAAGACGACAAGAGACGAGACGACAAGATGACTCGACTGATATAGCAAGCCAACAGTCGATCACCCTTGTTCCTAAAGTAGAGATTGTATGTTATATTGAAAGTAGTACAAAAATAAAGGATAACTACTCCACCCTCACCTTGCTAAAGGTCATTATAACACACGCGAGTAAATATAGGTAGCCTATATAGTATAATAAGTATATCTGTATATGGTATCAAATTATTTTAGTCGATCTAAAAACAAATCTGATTTCATATTTGATAGCGACTTAGCGACCTATCAATAGGTATTTATAAAATTAGATTATTTACTTAGGTAAGTATACTATTTAAGGATAGATAAACTATTTGTTGTTGAAACCAAATATGTATTACAAGCGAAAGGATAATAACGCGTAAAACGAATGCAACAACTAACAGCCTTATTGCTTAGAGCGATCTCTTCCAGGCCTCAAATAGGCATTACATTGCATGTAGGTAAAGTACAAGTACCTCTTAACTTACAAATAATTTTGTTGACGCAGCGATCCAAGTAGTGTCTTGGCCTCTGAAACTAAAGAGGCGCCACCTTTCTCTATTCTTATTTTTTTTCTTCTTCTTTTTCTTTCTTTTCTTTTTCTTTTATTTCTTTCTTTTTCTTCTTTCTCTTTTCTTTCTTATTTTTCTTTCTTTATTATTATTTTTTTCTTTTTCTTTATTTTTTTTTCTTTCCTAGTGGGGAGCTATGAGTGTGAAACGTTTATTTTTATTTATTTATTTTAAGACAGTTGATGCCAGGTATCAACTTCAAATTACCAGAGGTCATTCACGTCATTCTTCCATTATACCTACAGGGTCATAAAGAAAGGGTGTCCTAAGCCGAAAAGAGTTCATACATGGTTACAATGGTTCAATAGTAAAAGTAGTTGTTTATAATGATGAGTAGTACCTATAATCATCTTTTAGCTTAGCATACCCTTTCCTACTTTCCCATTAGGTACTTACTTTTCTCTTTTTTGTATATTTAGGACGACTTAATTGTTTTAAAACTTGTGCAACCTACTTGAACAAATGTTAACATCTTTCGTTTGATCAGTATCTGATCTGTAGGCCGTAAGTAGGATTGTGTAACTCATAGCATTTATTTTATTACAACGAGAAGGTCATCGTTCACTCATATTCGCAAGTTACGAAAGATAGTAATATTATTCATTGATTTTATGACAAGCGTCTAAGAGTATTGTTAACTTTTGTTGTACCTTCGTGGCCATAATTTACCTATTTATTGACAGCCAACAGCTAACAGGCCAACACAGTCATATGTTTTTACAACACGGTGAGTGGACATTTCAATGTTAAGCCACGTATTCACTGAGCAACAATTGTTTATAAACTCTGTTTCAGAAACATAACATTTTGTTTCTGTAAACACTACTTGTTTCTCGTATGTTAACGTAGTGTTTACAGAAACAAAGTGATATGTTTCAGAAACACGTAGATTTCGTTTCTGAAACAGAGTTTATAAACAATTGTTGCTCAGTGAATACGTGGCTTTACGCTTACAAAAATAAACAAATAATAATTAAATAAAAAATACACATTTTATTTGTAACTTAAGTATTTTTAAGAATACCCTAATTGTGTGCTCTGCTCGTGCTCATTTATCGCTGAACTTAATCTGTGACTTTTATTTATGTAACATTTCAGAATCCTTGTAATTAGTAAAATTAAGTTGGCAGACCCTTTTCAATCATTTACAAGAGACCCAGAGCAGAGCATTATACTTATCACGTCAGCTGTCAAGACAAATTTGCGTGTGGTCTCTTTTGGGTTTCGAAGGCGGTGATTTTCACACCTTCGTTAAAGTTGGCATAATGAGTTATGCAATGCTATGTAAAAAATTGCAATGCCAAACCTCATGTGCGAATTGTAGAGGTTAATTACTATTTGACATTAGAAGACTTTGCCTCTATCATTAGAATATAATATGCCTATTAGAAAAACTGAAACATTTCAATTTTTTTTTTCTTCGAAACAATTATTTTATTAACATGAGCCACTGAGAGAATTGAAGTAGTTGTACTATGGGGAATCAAAGTGGTTTCAGAGTTCCCTACAACTCAACCAGATGGGCATGGTAGTTGTGCAGAAGGTCTGAGTTGAGTCGTAGGGAACTCAGTTGTGTAGAAGGGAATCAAAAGTACCCACGGCACAATCAGTTGAGCATAGTGGTTGTGCCGTGGGTCCGGAAGGCATTACATATAGTTTCACCCGCCAAACTCTCTCACCGTACCACGGATTTGCTACGTCAGCGCCAGTAGAGCTTTTTTTATGTAATATTGAGTGACGATACGAGCAAATCGCTCGCCTGATATTAAACGTAAATATATAAATAAATATTAAAGTACTTAAACTTGGCATCAGCATAGCAGCATAATTAAGTAGCATACTGAGATTTGACTGCTCCTTGCTGCCCTCATAAATTAAGCTCAAGAGCGGTATCTCAAAAAAAAATCGGTTTTTTTCTTGCATCTAAGTAATACGAGTAGCTTGAAAAATTACGCATCTGTTGCGTGAAAAAATAGAAATTCCTTTTTTTGAAATACCGCTCTTTGTCTTATGAGGGCAGAACAGGCCTCATTAACAACCGAAATACTAATATATAAACTACGTAGGTATCAGGAGCATGGCGGCGGCTGTCAAGCACGGTGAGCGAGTCGGTGGGACTGAAGCACGCGCTGCGGCGGCTGCAGGCGGTGCCGGCGCGCGCGGCGCGGCTCGTGCACGCGCTGGTGGACCGCATGCGCGTGGGCGGCGGCCCGCTCGTCGACACCAGCCTCGGCGCGCTGCGCGGCCGCCGCCTGCTCGCACGCACTGCCGACCAGACGCCCTATTACAGCTTCAAAGGCATCAGGTAATGTTCTTAGATACACTCTTGAGACAAGAATTATTTTAATCCTTTCGATTTGGTGGAATCATTGATTTACGAATCGTAATTGTTTCGTTCTTTCTGCTCTATTCAGATGTATTTGTTCTTTGCCTTTTCATATACATGGCTATAAGTAATAAGTAATGCTAAGCCGAAAAGGGCTCATAGTACATCATTATGAACAACTTTTACTATGGGACCAACCCGGAATTCGCAAAAAAAATCAGCTGTATCCAATTAACAATAATCCATTTAACAAGTAATCAGTGTATACATTTAACGAATAAGTACCATTGACATTTTTCTATGGAACAGCTGTTTCTTTTTCGCGAACTCCAGGTTGTTCATAATGATGAGTACCATAAACCCCTTTCTGCTTAGCATACCCTTTAATTATAACCCTTATTTCGATTTCAACCGTACATAGTCAAAGCTATTGGTGACGATTACATTTTGTATCAGATACGCGCAGCCGCCTCGCGGGTCGCTGCGGTTCCGGCCGCCAGTCCCGCTGGAGCCCTGGTCGGGCGTGCGGGACGCGCTGGAGGAGGGCGCCGTGTGCCCGCACCGGTTCATGCTCTTCGACACCTACAAGGGGGATGAGGACTGCCTCTTCCTCAACGTCTACACGCCTGCGCTACCTGATAAGATCACTGGGTATGACTATAATTTCTAAAGGTCTTTAAATCTTCAATCACTTATTCCATTGTCATTTATTATGAATCTAAGACATCCTACTTCCTATCCTACTAATATTTTAAACGTGAATGTTTGTAAGAATGTATGTTTGTTACTCTTTCACGCAAAAACGGCTGAACGGATTTACATGAAATTTTTAATGAAGGTTGTTCATGGTCTGGATTAACACATAGGCTACTTTTTATCCCGGAAATGCGGATGAAACCACGGGGCGCAATTCGAAATAAATGAATTTGAATTTATTGGTCCATACGAAATTTTATTTACCCACCTAAAACAAGTCTTGATAAAATCTTTGCTTATACCAGGTACAACCCAAAGCTAGCGGTGATGGTGTGGATTCACGGCGGGGCCTTCGCCGTGGGGTCTGGTAACTCGTTCCTGTACGGGCCCGACCACCTCGTGGGTGCGGGAGTGGCGCTGGTCACCCTGAACTACAGGCTCGGCGCTTTAGGCTTCCTCAGCTTGGAGAACGATGAAGTTTCAGGGAACATGGGCTTAAAAGTAGGTGTATTTTTCTAGTTTGCTGCCAATATACCATAAACCATATTAACTTCTGTCGAAAAACTTTCAATTCATTGGTAGGTACTATGTTTCCAAAGTTTTATGTAACTTGCAGTCTGGTTAGTTTGTTTAGGTCAAAACTTTAGCCTTCATTTTGAACCACATACCAAAGCCCGATTGAGCTGTTTGGTACCTATACCTACTCGTACCTCTGTAACTCCGACGATAATGCAATGTGCGTTTGTTTAAAAAATAGTACTACCGTATCTTGTTTTGATTGTTAATTATTATTTACACAATTTACGCAAGTTCAAGATAGCAAATAAAACAAACATTTCCAAATGTTATTAGTTGGGCAGCGGACGCCCACTGAAGTAACCAGCGATATAACTACAGTGTAGTTTCATTAGCATGGTCATGGTTTAGCTATGTTGGCCAAGTTCGAGCGGCTGACGCAAGGCGTTGGAAGTGCGTTTGTCAGAGTTGTGAGCGATTCGAGATTATTGTAGGGCAATGCCAGTATTGCAGGCGGCTTTTCTGCAGATGCATAAAATGTAGTTTTAATCAAATTGAGCCTTCTTTTTATAAGCAGTAAGATCTCTAGGCATCAGGCCACTTGGCTTACGAGCTTACTTTCACTTTATCAATTTACTTAGTGTTGCTAGAGAACTTAACAGAATTTATCTAGCTACTTTAGACTAAAAAAAATTGGATTTATAAAGCCATACAATAGAGATTTTAATTATATGTACCTATCAAGAAATTGGAAACGGCTTTTAAATTTATTTATTTTTTAATGACGTCTAGGATAAAGATCTAATTTATATCTATTGGAAATTTGTGCTCAGGACCAAGTAATGGCTCTGCGTTGGGTACGCGACAATATCGAGTCGTTCGGCGGGGATCCGACGCGAGTCACGATATTCGGCGAGTCGGCGGGCGCAGCCTCCGTGCACCTTCACATGCTGTCGCCGGAATCGAGGGTATGGACCAGACAATACATCGAAATATTTAGATGATCGAGATAGCATTTAACTCGATCCTTAAAGAAATTTTGAAAACGGCTAGAAAAGATCAGGGGCCTTATTCACAGATGCACCGGAGATGTCTTGCCGTAATCGTGTGACGTCATACCACGCTTTAAACGCAAACGCGGTTGGCTAACACGAACTTTTCTTCTGTGTCCTTTGAAGTTAGCATATAGAACGCGATTCTTTGAAGATTCTGCGCAAATATCTTACCACGGCGCGGTACGAGTTTAAGAGACCGGACATAATAAGCCCCTGGTTGGATGTTATCTCTGCCGTTCAGTTACTGTTCATGGTTACACCGATTCATGCATGTGTCATATTCTGTATGTTATTACATCGTTGATTTTGTAATCTACACTGTTTACTATTCATATAACTTTATTGTTATTATTTCCATCTGTTCTGCATGACCAATAGATCGACGCAACTGGACCGAAGTCATTTAAATAAAATTTGCATTTTATGCGTTGCATTTTAATAAGGAACGAAAGATGTACCTACCTAGCCTAAATTGGCAAATTTACTCAAATTTAGGTGCGACGACGGAAATTGCGTGCAAAATTTCGACATCTCAAGACTTAATGTCTGTAATTTAGGAATTCTTGCCGAACCATAGTGTCGCGTTATTGAGGCGATTGCTGACCGCAGTCCGCACCAATTGATCGGCCAATCACCGCGGTTAACCAACCGGAATCTAGCCTAATGTTGGTTCCTTTCACGACATTTTGTACATGTACATACATTTTAAAGCCATTTAGGGCCTAATTTATTTAGGTTAATTTAGAGAGTGGAGGAAACTGATGTTTATCTAGTACAATCTTTTGCTTATTTTAATGATGATTTTGTTTTTAGGGTTTGTTCCACGGAGCGATTGCTCAGAGTGGCGTAGCGATGGCCCCGTGGGCGCTGGCAAAGAAGCCGAAAGAGCGCGCCTTCGAGCTGGGCAAGGAGCTTGGTATTGACACCAACAGTACTGCTGAGCTGCTTGGTAAGTCGCTAAGGATGTATTTATGATGCTTAGTTTGAACAATGGTACAAGAGGATTATACCGATTCATACCCAATTTGTAGAACTTCGTAAACTCGAATGTACCTTTACTTATTTATTTCGTTGAGTCGTTTCTCAAGAAAACCGTGTTTGTAATTGATGACATCGAGCTGATTCTTTCCTTCTCCTGTATCATAATAAGTATGGGAGCACAGTTAACTTTTAGTTTAGGTATACTGAAAAATGTTTCTGGTGAAGGCTACCTCCGCGCCACACCCAGCGAGCTGCTGGTAAAGGCGGGCGCGCGGCTGGCGCTCGCGCCGGGCGCCGCCGACCTGCAGAGCACCGTGGCTCTGCCGTTCCTGCCGGCGCTGGAGCCCGAGGCGCCCGGCGCGTTCCTCACGCAGTATCCGAGAGACACGCTGTCCACCGCCGCGGACGTGCCGTTCCTCACTGGGTACAACGCTCAGGAGGGCATCATCCTGTTCCGCCGTAAGTATTATAACCACTCGACGACAAATTAGCGACTGTTTTTTTAACCAAGCTGTCGGACTTTTGCGGGCAGGACAAATTACAGGTACCAGAGCCTGAATTTTTTTTCTAGCTAAATCGTTAGATTTTAGTCGGTGGGACACGGTGGCCCCTTTCTTTTAGGTTTTTTATGCATTGAACATGGGTTTAATCTCTATTGTCTCTAATGGTTGTTTTGAGTCCAAACATTTTGCTCTTTTTGACGTGATAACGTCTTATAATTCGATGGAGCCAGGTGCAAGTACGAAAAAAGTGTGACGTATGTGCCGTTACCTCGATGAGGCGTTACCTCGCTCTGAGTGAAATTGTGATTTCCTATATTCTATTTTTGAAAAATGAAACCATTCCATCAGTATTTTCTTATGACGTTGTCACGTTCAACTATCGTCAGTAAACCGACTTTACAGACAACCGATTTTTTTATGTTGAGTTTTTATTAGCATTGCTTTAGATAGGCCAGTTACCATTAGGTAACTCGCATTATTAACAAAACATCATACGAATAAAAAACTTAATTTAAAATCATTGCATAATATTTTACAATTTGTAAAGACAAAGCACCTAGACTACCTAGTTAGGGAAAGTTTCAGATTAGGTATATTTTACGTTTCAAACATACGAGTATACTCGTACCTAATTGATATAGGTACCTTATGATAATTGTACTTAGGTATACATATCTATATGTATCTACTAATATTGTAGGTCGTTAGATAGATTTGGAAAACGAAAGTGCGGAATAAACCATAGTAAAAGACGTACTCGTAAGTCATACTTTTTAATCGAGGACCTACTCGTACCTACCTACCTTCACCTACAGTTATCGCACGTTCAGATATCACTCACTAAGTAAAGAAATCCTATTTGTAACCTATAAATAATCAGTGCTGATAGGAACCTATTAATTAAATTTATCGATTCACATGATTTTTGTAACTACAGGATTACCACCCACGATTTTAACGTACATAATCAGAAATAAGTATTTATTGACCATAAATAACATTGAATGTTATAGATATGTCACGTTTACAAATCTATTTTGAAATGAAACTAAGTTAAGTTACGTAAAGCTTACCTTATTAAACAAAACTAAATAACTTAAAACAAATTAATGAATTTGATAATATCATTACGACCGTTCCACATTTATTGTTCTTTCCGTTTGTACTTTGGAAATAATCTAAGTCTGTGAATGAAGTTTTGAAATATATCTTCTATCTTACTTTGTACAACGAGTAACACGTATGTTTGGGTTTGGGAACCCGCTCATTAAAAATGAACTTGAAATAATTACCAAGTTGTGAACATAATTAAAATGCGAAGTTCGTATAAAATCACTAATTAGACGTGAGAATGTATGTAGTATTGTAGGTGTATGAATGTATGTAATTATGTAGGGAAAATTATGACAGCAGACCTTGTAATGATTTGCTTATCTAGCGACTAAATAATCCAAACAAAACAAATAAACTACGTATTAGTATATATAGATACCTTAATCCAAACAAAACAATTTGTAAACTACGTATTAGTATAATAAATACCTATCTTATTATCGACACCTAATCAAAACACTGAGGTAATTTTCCAGCTGCAGATGTCGATTTGTTAAACAAACACGGGATATGCGGTAGTAGCACGTAAGTATAATATTACCTAATATGCAACGAGTGTGTGTAGATGGGTCTTAGGGCAGTGTGTGGTGTGAACTGGTGTGCGATTTTAATAATAGCCACCATAGAGTCATTGAGCTATTTTGTTCTACGTAAGTACACTAACGTTGATACATTGCGATGTCCCATTGAATAGGGGCACATATGCCACATTTTAGTCAGCAAGAAAACTATTTTTTTTTTTTCTTTGTGTTGTCAATGAAGTATTGTTGTATTGTAAGTCTGATACAATTGTGCGGATTATTTAACAAAACAGTGACCCACACAAAAGCAAGAGTCTTGCGAGTGTAGTGACAAAGTGAAATTTAATAAGGTTACCGCATTGAAATGGAACATTGCGGTGAAGCGTGACGACAACTCTAGTACCTACGTAGTACACGTTAGCTCAATGTATAGAGCGGATATTCTCGGTGGCATTTTGCAAGAGAACGGATCCAGTTCCAGGTCATATGTAAATACATATGGTTGTGACAAAATGTCCGTATAACTACGAGTATCTAATATCTACTATGAGCACTATTAGTTGTAGGTACATAGCCTGGAAGAAATCGCTCTTAGTGCCACGACCGCTAGTTGTTACACTAGCTGTTAGCGTAATTATTCTTTTGCTTGTAATTTCTGATGTGCGCAATTAAGAGCTTACAAATTGTTTTAATCTTACTGTTAGACTTGAGACAATAGTACCTAACACATACCTGTGTACTAATAAGTTTAAATCGTCACGAAACGGTAGGGAATCGGACTCTTGTCGGAAATGGTATTGAATATGGTAAAATGACATAGCGAAATGTATAGGCTTATTTACTTTTCATGCAGTTCCTATACACGATTACAGAATCCACAAAAAGTCAGTTAATCAATTTGGCATTGGGACATACTCGTAATATTCCTAGAATATGGAACACGGATCCTTACCAAACACGTCATTCTCGTAAAGAAGGTTATGCAGACACACTGAATCCTTGAATAATCGTAAATCCGTCGCTAACATATCGAGAATTTGAGAATTTCACTCTGACTCACGAGACTCGCAAACAAATGTTTCGAAACAAAACGATGGATGGTCTTTCCAGAATGATCAATATTAGCACATCGAGTCGCGATAATTGAGTAACTAACCTTATAATAATGATGTAGAAAGCACAAGGTTTCGAAATTAGATGATTAGGAAAATCTGCCGATGATATTGGGATGTTTTCTACCAACTTCTAGAAGTTAGCAAAGCAAGCGCTGGCGAACTAAAAAAGTGACTTCGAAAACTGCGTAACATATTCCGGTACAGTAATGCTTATTCTAAAAAGATCGTTTCGATAAAGCCGGTCTCAAGATATTTTTTCTTACATATCATAAAAATATCGCTTTTAAGGAACGCGTACATAATTTACTGTAGGTAATCGATAGCGAGAATGCGAAGTATCTGAAATTACAATCAGTCATCTGGACAGCTTCCAATATCGCCGTTAAATTAAGAGGGCGAAACGAAGTTGCGAAACCATTGTTATTTAACTTGAGAATATAGGTCAACATACTAATGTTCAATCCAAAATTAAGAGCTTTTGATAAAAAGTTTTTGCTGTACGATTGGGAGTTTTTTTGGTTTTGTTAGTCGCATGATTATGATCGACACAAGTTTTTACACCATCCACCGTTTAAGAGGATGTTCTCTTTCACGATAATTTTAATTTTATGATAGCAGATCGTTTTCTTCCAACCCCAATCCGTCTTTAATAGCCAACAGAATCGTCAACACTATTTCTCCATATCAATTTAAAGCAAAGTATAGTCACAGGGTATACGTAGTAAATTGTTTCGTCCAGACTGCTATATAAATAAATAAATACATAAATACTTACACTTTACTACCATAAATCAACCACATAAAAATACGTTGGTTGGATTCGAGATTACCTAGTGAATGCTGACAACTAAAAACGGTTCCTAGCAAAAACTTGTCCACCTGACTGGAGACTTGACCAGAAAAACTAAGTCAATCAGACATTCCTCCAGTTAGCAATATTATCTGTTATGCAAAGTGCGTGACTTGCATAACGCTATGCTCAAAGATGCCGAACTCAGCCGAGCCTGGCCAACTAATAAATTTGCATTTACTTACATAATAATAACACATGTGGTTATATCAGCTGTAGCTGTGCCACTTTCCTACATTCGCTCGACATATCGCGAATTTCAAGAGCACGCCTTACTTTATTTTTAACTTTTGATATGGTTTGTTACATTAATGATTGAATTAATTGATTGAGTCATGGTGCAAAGCGTTTTATTGGTATTTTATGTCTTTGTTGGTTCATAACAGTAGCTTGAATTAATAGGTACTAGATTTAATTGCTTATAAAATAAGAAGATTGCTTCAACTGCTGACAGCATCGGGCAATTGATGTTGTTTGTGAACATTATTGTGAACAAAATTGTTAATTTGAATATTGATTGTTGATCATTTCAATTCGAAGTAGGTAACTAGGTGTTTATTTTTTGGTGAAGAATGTCAGTTGATTTTATTTTTTATCGGAAGTAGGTTCGCGTTTGCCTGCCAGCTTACGAGACGGTAAACCACGGTGTAGTTCAACGATGGCGCGCGCGAACTTTGAAGATTAATTTATTCGGAGTTCTAAACCTAAATAAAAACATAGGGATCTGGAAACCAGAAAGTAGGCCTAGTGGTCCCTACGTCCCTAGCCATAACAATGAGGAATGTGAATACACAATTACTTTAAGAACTGCTTTACAGTTGATGTTCTTACTTTTCCAGGTCTCCAGCGCTACCCGAAGCTTCTGACCGAGCTGGACCAGGAGTTCAGTCGCGTGGTGCCTCCTGAATTAAGGCAACACAATGACACCGTCACGCAGAAGATCGCTGAGTCTATCCGGGCGTTCTACTTCCAGCAGAATCCTGTAGATTTAAGGAATATTGATAGCCTTATTGACGTAAGTTTATTTTAGTACATACAGCTACATACATACAGCATACAACATACAGCTAGCACACTGATTAAAATTACAGCTTAAATAGAGCTCTAATTTATCTTATTTTCTAAGAAAGATATAATTTGACACCGTTATAATGGCTCCGCTTTATACCTGAAACTCTAGCAATAGCTGTAATTACTGCTAGAGTTAGTGTGTTAGTTGGGTGCCTACCTTTAGAAGAACTATAGTGCCTACTAAAGTTCTTTGAAATATCTCTGGCTTCCTCAGTAACGTGGTCACATTTCTGTTGAAACGTTTAATTGAATTTTATTAACTTTATTAAAACAAACTAACTTCTCTAAGTAGTGCGGCTCTGGGTCACTGGCACACTTATTCTAGTGCACGGGTCTCTTAGACCACTGGTGTGACAATTTCTATTTGTCTTATAAATTAGGTGTTCCAAAGGGTGATCAAATATTGCACCTGACGTATCATACGTCTACATCGCAAAGTTAAAATGTTCTTAATTTAATAAGGCATTTGCGAATTTCGTACTTTAAATGCTGAAACTTTGTTTGCTAACAGAACTGCGCAAGTATAACTTAACCACCGGAACAAATTATAGATAAAAAACCTCTTTGAGTCGTGCTTTAAAGGGCCCGCCCTTGCAAAACATGCTTTGTTTTGGAAACATAATCGGACATTTCCGAAATTATAATGGTTGTTTTGAGTAGTGTTTCGAAACGTGGCCGAAATGTTACAATGGACACAATCTCCAAAACACTATGAAATTAAAACACGTAAACCACTATACCGGAATGGCCGCCACCGACTCACCTACATTACACAATGTTTACAATGTTATAGTTGTCTAGTCGTAACACACTAATTTGTACATTGTCTATTTCGAGAACAACCCACATAGTTTCAAACTGCTATTCAAATTTACATTGGATTTAATTTTATTTTCCAATTCAATATTTCTACTCTAAAGGATTCCTGTGCAAATCACGTATTTAGACGATTTTTTTTTCTTTATTTCCATTAACCAAACCTCACCGAATGGTCACCATTTCCAGCTGTTCACGGACGTGATGTTCCTCCGCCCGATCCTGGAGACGGTCCGGCTGCAGACCGCGGCCCCAAACCGCACGAGCCCCACGTTCCTGTACCGGTTCGCGTTCGACGGCGCCCTGGGGCTGTTTAAGCGCATGCTCGGCATCTCGCACCCCGGCGCCTGCCACGGGGACGAGATGGGTTACCTGTTCTACTTCTCGCGGCTCAACTACCGGCTCGACGACGGCTCGCCCGAGTGGGCCGTGTCCAAGCGCATGGTGCAGATGTGGACTAACTTCGCTAAGTATGGGTATGTATGAAATCAATGACCATTCTTCCTTCTCTTCAAAAATAAAGAAAAAGAGAAAAAAAAGATAGATAGATAGATAAACTCTTTATTGTTCACACCATAAATTACAAACAAAAGGATTATAACACCTAAAACTAGGCGACAACTGGCGGCCTTATCGCTAAGAGCGATCTCTTCCAGGCAACCTTAGATAAGGAGATAAGATAAAGAGAAGGAGATAAGGATAAGGAGGATAAGATAAGGAGTATCTCTCCATTCATCTCATATCGATGATTTATGAACATCTCAGCCCGCCAGTAGTCAAATAGAAAAACAAAAAAATTACGAAGTGTATTTTTTCCATTGACTTTAAAAAAGTGTGCTTATTGATGGCTTAGTCATATTTCCCCTACTACGAAAGGTTGTTGGTTCCGAGACTAGGTACTTATCTGAAATCTGGCTAAACGTAGTTCTCGTTGCATGATCATCAATCTAGATTGAAATGACAGATTTAAAGATACGAGTAATGTGCATTACGTGAAATCTCAAGATCAGCTTGTCTACCTCCAATTTTGGTTGGTACCTACTTGGTAGAGTTATTTTTTGACACTTCCGTACTTTCCAGGAACCCAGCGCCACCCGTAGACTACGAGTCGGTGGTCGACTTCAAATGGCCTGCAGTGAATGGAACTACCCCAGTTACCTACCTCGACATCACGGGCAACTTCACCCTCCGCACCGATCCCGAGACAAAGAGGATCCGCTTCTGGGACTGGCTCTATGAAAACTACGCGGCCAAACCTTGAAGAGCTAAGCTAAGACCTAGTGTGAAAACTGTGCTCGGTTAAAGTAGATACATTGTGCTTCGCGTGTGTTGCCATCTGCGAAACTGAAGTGAAATGAGGTTCTATGTGAGCTTGAACTCAATAGTGTGTATGAGACTTAAGTTAATATTGAACGTTCCTTACCGATTAACGACTGTATCGTGTGAAAGTCAAATTAAGTCTAAATATACTGTCATGTATAAATCTTACCGAATCTTAAAATATTATGCATGGTTGTTTTATCTTATGGATTGTAAAACATTAAATAAGATTTAATTAGACCCGTCATAATTAATCAATAATGTTAAACTGTATCGTTTTACTGTTTGTAAAAAATCTTAGGGCTCAATTGGTAGCTAGATAGACATTAGATACACCAAAAATTTTTTGCTATTATTTGGCAACTTATTTTATTTATTTTAGGATGATCTAATCTCAGAATTTGATGCATACTGCATAGGTACATATCGTGATCGGTTGATTTCGCAGGACGATTTACTTGTTACCTACTTGACATAATTTCGACAAACGTCTGACGTCGGCCAAAGTGAAAATAAGCAAACTGATAAACTAGTTTTTTCTGGTTTTGACTTAAAATATTTTTTATGTGTACGTTTTCCTTGTAAAATTACTCACAATGATTACAGATTTTGCGTCTGAATTTTGCTCTTGAACGACTTAACCATAGTAAATAAAGTACTCATATCCCACGTTACGGTGCAGAAGTTTATCTTCAAATAATAATTGTACTTATTTTCCTGCCTTTTCTTGAAGACAGAAATACACTAGAAATACGTTTGAAAACAGTTATTTAAAAAGATTTTTCTTGATATATCCTTGCGCCACCTATATTTATTGACTGTTTATATTATCGTCTGATTCGTCTGCATGTTTAGGTACATAAGTTCTTAACTAAATGTTAAATTAGTTTTACGTAAGTTCAGTTTTAAAAATATGCGTAATTATAAATAAGCTGTAAATAAAAATTCGTTTAATAATAAAAATGTATTATTAAATATAATAATAAACTTATTTAATTACCTGCCCTTTTGTTTTTTAACTAGCGTACGATTGTTAGGTACCTTTTACTTCAAGAATTGCGTAGAACTGCGTTGTAATAAGAACTAAATAAATATATCATTACACGGAGGTTTCCACGCCTAGAGTATACGTTTACCTTCGTAATATGCAGTTTGAGGTTCCACGGAACGGTGGTAATAACAGAGCACTTATGCTCGCCATATAAATAAATAAATAAACGTTTCACACTCATAGCTCTCCACCAGGAATAAACCTTGTGTCGGGGATGCCCTGGAACATACACAAAGACAAGGACAACTAACACCCAGACCCAGAACAGATAATATTGATATGAATGCCTTTTGCTGTGAGACTAAACTTGAAATCGCAAAAAAAACTGCCTAGTTATTCCATTAAAAATGTAATTTACACTAATGCAATTTTTTGTGATTTAAGTGTTTGTCCCGCAATAAGATTTGTATAATATAATGATGATTACAAATGAGCCCCTTTCGATTTAGTATCACCGTTCCGTGTACCCCTGTGTAATACAATCAAAGCCTACACGATAGACGATACCACAACCTATACTTTTAAATAAGTAGGTGTTTCTAGCACTCATGGTTACGCAGTAATGAAGTGACATGGCATGATGCCTGGGACTCCGTTCTGGCGATCGAGATATCTCGGTACTATCTCGGTCCCTGTCGCTCTCACTAGAAAAGTCATAGGAGTGAGGGTGGTGGAGATAATCTCGAACGGCCCAGAATAAACCCTTGATGCCTGAATCATTATGTAAATTGCAGTTTCCGAGTTGTTTTATTTTTATCGTGTCATATCAGACGAGATCGCCTGCATCCAGTGCATGTATATGAATCCGAGTCTGGTTATACAGGGTTATTCATAAAGGGTATGCTAAGCCGAAAAAGGCTCATAGTACTCATCATTATGAACAACTTATACTATGGGACCAACCCAGATTCGCGAAAAAATCAGCTGTTCCATATATTTTGTCGAGTGTCATTGACATTTTTCTATGGAACAGCTGATCTTTTTTCGCGAATTTCGGGTTGGCCAATAGCAAAAGTTGTTCATAATGATGAGTACTATGAGCCCTTTTTGAATAACCCTGTATGATAATTAATACGGTGATGTTTATTTATAAATACCTAATTAATAAAGTTGGTTGACAAATTAATTCTACTATGGAAACTAACGTGATATTGAGTCGGCTACCCCGACAGGTTTGATCACGTTCGGTGATCTTCATCTACTATTGAGTAGATGAACATCACTATTGAGTAGATAAATATTGATTTATGTGATTGTTTCCGTGTTAATTAAAACAAAAAAATAATCTATTTCAAGTTTACGAACCCGTTTCCTATCCGTTCCGAAATGGTCTTGTTCGCGAATTGTATCTTTAGATTGAAAACAATATTCATATTCAGGTTCAAGAAGAATTGAAAATTCAATTTCAGAACACGAGAAACATTAGAGCTGGTGACTCCGCTCCGGTTCTCTAAAACCCTATTCTATTGGGCGCTATATTATCTTCGTCAGTTTCACTCTTATGATATTTTTATTGAGTGCGAAAGTGACCGAGATAATATCTCACTCGCCAGAATAGAGCCCTGGTGCAAAGGATCTATGTATCCATCAAGTAACTTACGTTCTACGACTTTCGAAAATTCACAAAAAAAAATCAACTGCTCCATACATTTCGTCCAAGGTCATTAAACTTTTTCTATGGAACAACTGATTTTTAACCGACTTCAAAAAAGGTTATCAATTCGACTGTATGTTTTTTTTTTTTTTTATGTTTGTTACCTCATAACTTTTGACTGGGTGAATCGATTTTGATGATTCTTTTTTTAACCGACTTCAAAAAAGGAGGAGGTTATCAATTCGTCTGTATGTTTTTTTTTTGTTTTTTTATGTTTGTTACCTCATAACTTTTGACTGGGTGAATCGATTTTGATAATTCTTTTTTTATTAGAAAGCTGACGCTTCCCATTTGGTCCCATTTCAATTTAGTTCAGTTCTGATAATGGCATCCATGAGAAAACCATATAAGTCTTAAATTTGCATTAAGTACGTGCGCGAAAAATAGATGAATAACTCAATAGTCGGTCTTTTGAAGTCGGTTTTTGTTTTTTGTTTTGTAAAAATAATGTTCTTGTTATTAGAAAGCTGACGCTTCCCATTTGGTCCCATTTCAATTTAGTCCAGTTCTGATAATGGTATCCATGAGAAAACCATATAAGAACCGACTTCAAAAAAGGAGGAGGTTATCAATTCGAGTGTATGTTTTTTTTTATGTTTGTTACCTCATAACTTTTGACTGGGTGAATCAATTTTGATGATTCTTTTTTTATTAGAAAGCCGACGCTTCCCATTTGGTCCCGTTTCAATTTAGTCCAGTTCTGATAATGGTATCCATGAGAAAACCATAGAAATCTTAAATTTGCATTAAGTACGTGCGCGACAAATAGATGAATAACTCAATAGTCGGTCTTTTGAAGTCGGTTTTTGTTTTTTGTTTTGTAAAAATAATGTTCTTGTTATTTGGAAAAAGTCGTCGAATAGAAGTTGTTTGTCTCAAGTACCTCAGGCTGCGTGTGGTGGGTCTGGGACCGTTCAAGTATTACGTAAGCACTATAGGGGGGGGCGGGGGGGTCTTTGCTTTGCTTATTTTTGATGACATGGGGGGTAGGGGGGTCTAGATGATGATTACGTCATCCGTTGCTATTTACTTTTTTTACACATATGGCAACTAACACATTGTCTATGCTTAAAAACGAAACGCATTTTCGGAATTATAATAGATAAATATTTTTGTACCTGACTCTGTTGAATTGTTGAATACAGTGTCAGTAAAATTTGTTTAATTGAGTATGTTATAAGTAGTACTTATTTATAAGTATTTTATAAGAAGTACTTATTTCTAGAATTATAACTTCTGCTCATGAATCAATAAAAAAACAATACATTAAGTAGGTAATAGAAAAATGTTTACGTATGGGGAGGGAGGGGGGGGGGGGTAAGAGCTTTGCTTACTTTTGTTGACAAGCGGGATGGGGGGGTAAATAAATGTAATAAATCTGCTTACGTAATACTTGAACAGTCTTCAGTGTTTTCGAGTTGACCCTATTTAGGGTTATTCATAAAGAGTATGCCAAGCCGAAAAGGGCTCATAGTACTCATCATTATGAACAACTTTTACTATAGGACAAAAAAAAAAAAGGAAAAAAAAAACAGCTGTTCCATAGAAAAATGTCAAAGACAAAATGTATGAAAAGCTGATTTTTTTTTTCGCGAATTTCGAGTTGGTCCCGTAGTGAAAGTTGTTCATAATGATGAGTACTATGAGCCCCTTTTCGGCTTAGCATACCCTTTATGAATAACCGTGTATATCTATGATTAGTTATACGAGGTAACTAAGTATATAGCTTTGAATACGAGGAACTAGGAAATTCTTGTATAAAGAACTGTATCTGAAAACCTTCGTAACTCCATAAATAGGTAGTGAAGCAGGACAGGAGATAAAATTAGTAGTTGCTGTTGCAACATTGTTGCAACACTAGAATAGTAAATTGCCTGCGTGCTAGTGAAGTCACATCTTGGACGGTCTTATTTTGTTAGTTCTAATTTATTTAAGCATAGGAATTTGGTTGGCAATCTTACTCTTATTGATACAAACTTTATCTACTTTAATAGATCGAAATCCTGTAATATATAGTTTTAATAAAATAAATCCTTAGTATAATTGACTGGTTGTAGACAAAAAAAAAATATCAATAATTTTTATCAGCAATTGTTTTAAGCGATTTAAATATTTCGATGAAAATGTGAGTAAATGAAATTGTAAAAGTCACTTGATCGATAGCAAGAATTGACACACCTTTGGGTGCAGCAACGTGTCATTAATTTATACGTCACTGCAATTCTACGATAACGCAAAAATACATAAATATAAGGATTACATTTTATTTAAAAAAAAACGTAACACTTAACTGTCTGTGTTAACTTTTTATGATTATACGGCTGGATTAATCCTAATGATACTTTGCAAGAATATACACACAGTCAGTAAACTTCACCCGCAAAATATGTAAAGTCTGGCAAAATAATAATGATTATACGAAAACAAGCTTAGCTATCCGACTGTTTGTTGTTGTTGTTTGTTGCTGTTTGTTGTTGTTTGTTTGTTGTTTGTTTGTCTGTTTGTCTTTTTCTTTCACATGACGAAACGAATACATGACAGATCGACCTTTGAAAAATTTGGCTACAAAATTGTGTACCTAAGGAATATTTATTATCCTTAACATTAATGTGAAAAATAGGACAATCCATTAAAAATCCAAATTATGGTAAACCGAATGAAACAGCTAGTCTAGCATTACATTCGTAATTAGAGATTTGATGCATGACGCGAGCATGGGTACGCTAATCGTTGTTTAGTGACGCGAGGTGCCAAGTGCTAGCAAGTGCTGGCCGCTAACAGTCTCTGCATGCACTTGATGTTATTTTATTTCAAAGTGATACAGAGATACCCATTTCCTAGTGACTCAGTCCAGCATCCGCTCCGGCGTAGCGACAGCGTCTGCCACTCGATACTCTGTTTATATACAAAACAAATCGATTCAAAAATCCATCACGTAAAATAAAAAGTTCATTATCAAAACTAATGACTGTAGTAGGTAATATCGGCTATCGGAACGATCTACATTGTGCGATGTGTCCTGATAGGTTTTGATAATCGAGTCGTTATTTTTGCTTTTATATCGAAATTATGATGAATGAGATGATATCCTCAGGAAAGTGATAGACGTATATAAACCAGTTTGCTTCCTTATCGTTTCCCAGACATTTCTTCGACGCCCGAGGAGTACTAACTCGTGATTAAAAACTACAAGTGACTGAAAAGGATTGATTGCTAATAAAAGTGTCGAAAAGATTAAAAAAATGGAAAACCACTCAAGGTATGTATGGAAACAGTGGAAGACAGTGTTGGTTGTTTTATAAGTTTACCTAAATCTTGATCGGAGCTTTGTGATGTCCTTAATACATTTCAAGGTAAGGAAAATCTTGTTGGTTGCTATATCGACACATGGAATTAATTAATATTTGTGTCAGTTTAAAATTCTTCCTATGTCGGTCTCGTGATTTAGAAAAAAATATAGAGTAGGTACGTAGCTTGCTAGTACAACTTAGAGACCTGAGTTTTACACCTAGTTCCTACACTAAACCTACTTTGTGTACATGCTTTTTTAATGCGTGTTATGTTAAACCCATAATTATGTAATGAAATATCCTGACTATTTTTCCGTGCTAAATAATGTTTCCGCCTGAATCATAACATGAGTTATTGGCTTTAAATTACCTTAAAAATGTATATTACATCCAATATTTGTTTTATATTTTATACAAACACACGCGATGTGTAAAATATTCTGGGTAATAACTTCCGCAATTCATAAAAAAACTGCGTAAATGGCATATATGAAGCGCACGGAACTGTGGTACTAACTACTAAGCCAGAAGAGCTATGATTATTTTTGTTTGTAATTTCTGGTTTGAACAGTGAAGAGTTTATCTATCTATTATAAACAACTGTTCCAAATCCTCAAATGACGACAATAATGGGCTGTGCATAATATTATGATAATTGTAAAATTCATTTTGCAAGTTTATTTCCACGATATTTTGGTCACATAGGTACCAAAAGTTGATCAATATTTAATCAAGAGTAAACGACCTCCTTTTAGCTCAATAACGCCGTCCTGTATAGCCCTCTAAGATAACAATAAATAGAAGCAATAATTTAAATAAAAATAACTTTACAGCGCACATAACACCCGGGTGTACGACAACATCCTGCAAGTTATCGGCAACACTCCACTGGTACGACTAAACAGAATACCCAAGGACCATGGCCTCGAATGCGAAATGTGTGAGTAAATACAGTGATTTATTTACGTTTATCAAGTTATCAATCAGTGCAGTGATAAAAACGTGTTAGGTACGATTTCGGGTATTATATAAGTCCTGACGTTTCCTATCAGCGGCTGATACGCTGTTGCAAATGGAAATATGCACTTAAGTACTGTGCACGAATATCTAAGAACCTATTACTTCCAAGTTCCAACACTTCCAACCAGGCGTGGATAAGGGGAATCGTGTTGACCTTTTTTTTGGTCCCACAAATTCAATCTCAACGGGTTATGTGGGATTGTAGCCACTAAAACTCTCCCGGTGACCTGCCTTAATGCTTGAGCTCCGAGCTCCCCAAAGAACTAATCGGAGTCCTCAGCACCGCGCTTCAGTTCCTCCCAAAACAGCTTGAGCTCAGACGCCTCCTTTTATTAGGTTCTTACTACAAGCAGGGAATATCTAGGATACTTAGATGGTGATGACCTAGGAGGACTATGACGGCTTCAAAATGTTAAAAAGAGTTTAGGGACTACCTCCTGAAAATTCAAAAATATTTGTTCGTAATTCAGGGTTCAGGAAGGGCAATTTCCGCTGTATCCGCGCCTGCTCCCAAAGTCCCAACTTTACTGGTCTCCCGCATGAATGCATTCTATTCCTGGAGTAGCGACGAGAATACTCGCCGTTTGTTATAAAGTCTAGCAGCAAAGCAGTAACCGCATGTTTTATGTTATTGTACTGGTTTTCCATTACAAGAGTTACGTATTGCTTTATGACTATTCTTGGATCATAACTGTGCTGTACCTATTACGAGTACAGTCGGCAACAATGCAGGGTTTTAAGCTTGGGGTATACTTCGCCGAAAGTACATATATTAAGGGCTCATTTTATACTTTTTGTTTAGTACGGGGCCCTAAACCTGAAATCATGAATAAACAGCTTTTACATAGAAAAATGTCATAGACAATCAAACAGCAGGCGACTGTATCTGTGTAGTCCGTAGAGTTACGAATCAAACCCTACTGAATATAAATACGTTTCAATGTTTTGTTTGGTCTGAAATATAAATTGAAAGTAATCGTTATCTTCCAATACATCCAATAATCCATGCAAACATATTGATTATTTTATTAATTAATAATCATACATGAAATTAAAAGATTTGCGAAAGTAGTGAGTAAGTAAACAAATGGTTTCTGTAGGATACGAGTAGAGCCTGCCTATTTATCTGTAGTTTGGCAGCTGTAGTGTATCCGCCTAATAAGCCAGAGGTCCCTTGTTCGATTCCCGGCCGGGCAGATGTCTGAATGATGAATTTAAATATCTGTTCTAGATCTGGGTGTTAGTTTTTGTCCTTGTCTTTGTGTGTGTTCCATGGCATCCCTGAGACAGGATTTATATTATGAGTGTGAAACGTTTATTTATTATTTATTACTGCCAGCAGTGCCAGCATAATGTGATGTTCACTGCGCTCATTGAGATTGACATGGAGGTGACGGTGACAGAAATAATGCCGATCGCTTCAGTTACATTTTAGATTATTTTTGAATAGGATGATAGGAATATTATATTAACAATCTGATGCGCTTGAGATTATCACTGTCATTAAGTCACTAATTAACTATATTAATAATTTCAGTTGCAAAATGCGAGTTCCTGAACCCGGGTGGTTCGATAAAGGATCGTATTTCGTACACAATGGTGTTGGATGCCGAGAAGAAAGGCCTGGCGAAGGAAGGCACTCGTTTTGTGGAGCCCACCTCTGGAAACACCGGCATTGGAGTGTCCCTGGCTGCGGCTGTTTGTGGTAAGTGCTTCCACAGAATAAACAGCTACAGAAAAAATACTCTGAAATTACTTTTAGACTTTCGCTGAGTCGCAATAAAACTATTTTTTACTAACACGTCTAGAGATAATTATACTTTGAAAATACCTACGAAGAATCAAAGCACGCTAGAAGGCGTAACGTGTATGTCTATGTATATCGCTTTGTCACTTAGGTACTTAACTTACTTTACACTCTTTAACTTACATGTCAAATCATCTTTTTTAAAACGACTCTAGGCCACTACATGAACATTCCATGAACATGGGCTATATATTATACTAGGTATTCGCAGTAAGATTGTTGATTGATGTTGCTGCCTTAAACAATATAGGAAACAAGAATGACATTGCAGGTCCATAATATTGAGTATTAAATAGGGTGCTAGTGCTAGGTTGGTACATAAATTACCATATTTATACGGAGGTAGGTACTTTAGGTGTAGAGTAGATCTAGGTCATAATCGAGGCATATGAGCTATTTTACGATTTATACTAACCCGATCCCGCATTCTACTAGGTAGGTACTAGTGGTCTTATACTTACTTACACTAAAAGCGCATGCGTAACTCAGTCTCTACTCTACCTCTGATTGTCAACTTTTCAAGGCTGCAAGACTTTTGCAAATAAATAGTGTGCATCATCATCTGATATGATGATGGGCAACTCTAAAACACTGAAGACCCTCCACTCCACAGGCAGCATAGGACAATTTTGTTTTACTACTTTCGAGAATGCATAAAAACCAGCGATTCTTAAAAAAAAGTTCATTGAATGTATTTTCGAAACTCGTATGACGAAAGTTCCTTATATGAATGTACCTACTCGTATGTATAAAAGCGCAAAACTTCTTAAGCGTTTTGGAATTAATCCTGTAGGTATATGCGGTTAGAAGGCGGTGGAAGCGCAACTACTTATTATGAGTATGTAGATGAAATAGGTATACTATTCAGCGTCTGTTGCATATTATATTTAGCTTGACGCCCACTTCAAGGAACATTGTTAACAGTGAAGTGGTCGTATCCCAGGTTTCGTGCTGACAATGCAGTGACTTCTCAGGAACGTGAAATCTAAACCCGATCTATAATATAATTATGTATAAGTATTAGGTCCAATATATTTAACCAAGTTATGGGTGCATAACACAAAGTACTATAGGACAAAAAAAAGTAAATTCTGCTTTATGCTTAATTTTGCACCAGACTGCCCAAAAAGGAGGATAATTTTTTATGGTATACCTACTCACGGTCTATGTAAGTGTGTATGTATATTTGTTTGTTCTTATAAGACGCGCTGGCACCTAAATCTAGGGTTTTCTTTGACTAAATAGCTTGATCGATTTTGGATTGCCAGATGTCTTTAGTCAGACTTTTTGTCACGCAGATATAATTTTAGAAGTTTAATTTTTGTGACGCAGAATAATTTTTCGCAAATTGTATAATGTAGGTAAGTGTATCGGTAGTCGGTTCTACTGTAAACACCCTTGTAAATAGTATGTCACGATTTGACCTCGATAATGTTTATATGTTAATTTAAGGAAATATACCAGCCGTTGGAGGTCACCCGGACGACATGTATCCTACAAGTTCGAACCACATTAAAAAAATTTTATTTATTTACTTTGATGGCGCAGCGGCTCTAAAATTGTTGGTAAAATTCAATCGAATTAGAGTGAGAACATCGGTGATCTCTTACCATCGAGTACCCCGTCCTCTTGTTGGCTGCGTTAGCTGCGTATGACATAAAAAATAAACGTTAAAAAAAGAAAATCCTACAACTTTTTTTACATTGGTTTTTGGCTCACAAGTTTACATCCACAGCACAAGCAAATCAATAATTATGATATTTTTTTCTTTTATTATTACATTATTTTAATTAAAGAGATACGGTAATAATCTTTATATTTGAAAATGAATCTCTATTTCCCTTGGTCATCGCATCACGCTTAAACGGATGGAGCAAATTCGCTAACTATTTTTTTGATGTGTTAATTATTGTCAGAAGAAGGTTCTTATGAAAGAAACAAATAAGAAAGTTGAGTGGAACATTAGAAAATTATTATTTAGTTAAGACAGGACTACGTCTGTCGGACAGCTAGTTAAAATTGAAAATATTTAATTACTCATTATTGTTTCTCAGGATATGGTTGCACAATCGTGACACCTGACAAGAACTCTGACGAGAAAATATCCACCATAAGCCTCCTTGGTGCAGAGGTGGTCCAAACTCCTGCGATGGCTCTCTATGGAACTCCAAAGAACTTCGCTTCAGTTGCCAGAAAGATTCTAGAGGAGGATCCTCACGCAATCTCTTTGGACCAGGTAGTTTATTTTTTATTGTGATTCCATGGTTATTAAACGTAGATAAGTTTGGTCTAGACTAAGTTAGTCTAATTAGTGGCTACAGTAATTTTTAGTAAGTTTCGATCTGGCTTTAAATTACTTATACTGATGTTAAACTAAAATTGATTCGAATCTATAATTCAGATGTATAAAATTCAAAAGCTATGATGTATCAAAGTCAAGGTTTTCTGTATTGCCAGTACAAGAACGACGTAAACCCGTGGACTCACTACGAGTACACGGCCGAGGAGATCCTGTCCACCTTGGGGGAGATGGACATGATCGTGATGGGTGCCGGCACCGGCGGCACCGTCGCTGGCGTCGCGAAGAAGGTCAAGGAGAAGTGCCCCAAGTGCGTCGTAGTGGCGGTCGACCCTGAGGGCTCCGTCATGTTTGAGGATGGCAAGCCGAAGTTATTCTTTGTGAGTTTTTTATATGTATAGAGCTGTAAAAAAATCGTATGCTAAACTGAAAAGAGCTCGTAGGACTCATTATGAACAATTTTTGGTATGTGACCAAACCTGAAATCGCTAAATAATATCAGGCTTAGCACTTTCTTTCTTTTTATGCCTGTTTTTACGTAGTGTTGGTAAAAATAAGTCACTCGTAAAGCACGAAATTAATGGTAAGCGCCATGCACTATGTAGTAACATTAGATACCTACTATTAATTTGTTATATTTTCAGGTTGAAGGTATCGGAGGTGACTTTATCCCGGATGTTTTGGACAAAACTCACGTTGATAAAGTAGTGCGGCCGAATGATCACGACTCGTTCAACATGTGCCGCGAAATTATTAGGAAGGAAGGATTACTTTGCGGTAGGTAACCACTTTGCTACATTCTTGGCACTATTAACTCGAATGTTTACTGTTTATCTGTGCCGATCGACTCATATCATAACGATCAATTCAAACATTTCAAACCAAGAGCTAATCTGTTGGCTACATCTTATCCCTGTTTCTTCTTCTGGATTTTTAGTAGGTATTTTTATTTATTTAGTCGGTCTACTTCTACAGTCTTGATACATTTTTACCTATACTTTTAGCATTCGTAAAAAATCGCTAAATCGATGTTTTGAGGTTAATGACTCGGATTTGATTAAAATCGTTAGACCTAATTCCGAAAACGCGATTACAAACAAAAAACTAATGAGCGATCATATCATTCATTATCGTACACTCATTATCGTTCATACCATCTTCACGGTTCTGTCCTTTGTAAACATATGATGACCTGTTTGGCTCAGCGGTAGCGCGTTCGCCTTATGGGCATATGGCTCCAGGTACGATTCCCAGCCGGGCAGATGAATTTAAATATCTGGTCTGAGTTGTCCGTATCGTTTTTTCTTATTTCACAGGTTATTTTTATACACAGGGAATTCTAGTAGGGAGCGATGAGTTTAAAACGTTATCTTTCTCCTCTTACATATAAAAACCAATCGCTGTTAGTCACGCTAAAACTCAAAAATAGCATGACTGATTTTTTTTTTGTTTGCTTTAATACAGGGAAGGATTTAAAGAAAAAAACGGATGAAACCGTGTGGTAGTATTTATAAATTTCCATTGTGCAGGCGGCAGCAGCGGCGCGGCGATGTTCTCAGCCATCAAGGCAGCCAAGGAGCTGAAGCTGGGCGCGGGCCACCGCGTGGTGGTCATCCTGCCCGACGGCATCCGCAACTACATGACCAAGTTCGTCTGCGACCAGTGGATGGAGGCCCATCTCTTTAAAGAACCGCCTGAACGAGATTACATGTACGACCAATCAATAGCGCCTATTAAATGTTATTTACGCAAATACATATATTATGACTTTATCAAAGTTGGTAGATAAATAAATAAATAATAATAAACGTTTCACACTCATAGCTCCCCATTAGGAATAAATCCTATTAGGATAAATAGCTATTTACGACCTATTGACTCTACCTGACTACCACGTTATAAATTACATCGCTTACTTTATTTTGTAAGAATATGGCCTATTTCGTTGCTAATCTTTAAACAATGCTTTCGTTATTCCAGGTGGTGGAATCGATCTATATCAAACCTACAAATGAATCGCACCGTGCCGCGGGTGCCTGAACACATGTCGTGCAACAACGCCGTCGCAACCATGGGATCTGAACACAACCTTGCCCTCGTCATCGGCAACGACGGGTAGGTAACCTTTACCTGTGTGCCTAGCACAACTTTGACGTAAAAGACAGACAGTCATTATTTTTCTTTTGTTTCAATTTTCCGTTAACCCAACAAGGAAGAATATTCAGCTTCAGTTTTCAACAAAAAATATAGGTAGGTATCTATAAAAGTCTTGTGAAAAGAAAACCTCATTCAGGGTTTTAGTGATACTTCACACTCACAGGTTTTCCGAGGCTCAATCAGCCCTAATGGTATCTACGTACATCCGTAAATAAATAAATACATTAAGTATCGCAAAGCAGTGTCAATATCATCTTGTCCTTTCAGGTTTTTCAAAGGGGTAATAAGTAAGAACAGCTTAAGATCTGAAGCCACGAATCCGAAGCGGAAAGGAGATAAACTAGATCTGTGCGAGCCGGTGGGCCAGCACCTCATCAAGACTTACTACAAGGTGGTGGAGAACCGCGGCCGGCCCACCGCCGGCCTGGTCTCCAGGATCTTGGACATTGCGCCTTTCGTCATCATTGTTGAAGAGTTCTCGCGACACAATGTTTTTGCTGGTAAGCTTCAAGCAGTTTTTTCATACTTGTAATACTTTAAAATGGGCTAAGTATTTACTTTTCAGACGTTCAAACTCTGAGAGTTCGCTTTATAACCGACTAGCTGTTTCCCTGCCACGCTTTGCTGTGGATAAAAAAAATAGCCTATGTTACTTTGGGATAATGTAGCATTCGAATGGTGGGGTGCTAGGTCGGGTAACCTCCACGTGGTGCACCCTGGGCAACAGCGTGCGGTACTACTGCATAGCTTTTATGCAGTAGTACCGCACGGTGGCCAATAACCCGACACGGTGGGCCCGTCCGCGTGTCCCTCTGACTAGCAGAGGGCACAGCGGATGGTGTGTGGTGGAGTGTGGAGCGTCGGAGGATACGGCGCTCCACGCTTGGCTGGTGGCAGCAATGTCACCAGGGGGGGTTTTCCTTGTGCTCCTCGCCGCGTGTGGGTCGCGGTCGGGAGTGCAAGGAAAGGAGGAGGGGATCGCTCGTTGCCAGGCGTGGTGAAAGCCATGCTCGGCGGCGAGAGATCGTGGCAGGCCGTGGTCTCCTTCTGCGAAGAGGTAATGTCGCAGAAGGGGCCGCGGGGCGGATCGGGGAGGACGACTCCCGCAGGATCCGCTCCGGCGCAGACGACGGGGAGGGAGGAGGGGGCGATCCGATCCATCGCCTCCTTCCCTCTCCGTAGTGGAGCCACTGGCGGAGGGTCGGGGGGCTCTCCGCTGGCTTGCACCGGCTCCACACGTCTGGGGGCGGCCTTGGGTGACCAGGGCCGTCCCTCTCTTGACGCACGGAAGACGGGGCCGAAGGGCCGACCCTGGCTGAGGGTGGCGGAGACTCCGAAAGGGAACCCCGCTGCCCCCGGCCACAAGGGAATGAGGTCAACTTCCCAGTGGTTTTAGTGGGTATGCCGCCGCAGGGCGGAGACTCCCACATAACCCCGGCTCCCCCGGGTTAGGGGTATCCATAAAGGATTTCCACTGGGTCAACAAAAAAAAAAAAAAAAAAAAAAAGCATTCGAATGGTGAAAGAATTTTTGAAATCGGTCCAGTAGTTTTTGAGTTTATTCCACACAAACATCCAAAAATACAAAAATACAAATCTTTCCTCTTTATAATATTACTAGCTGTTCCCTGCCACGCTTTGCTGTGGATAAAAAAAAAATAAAAAATAAAATAGCCTATGTTACTTTGGGATAATGTAGCATTCGAATGGTGAAAGAATTTTTGAAATCGGTCCAGTAGTTTTTGAGTTTATTCCACACAAACATCTAAAAATACAAAAATACAAATCTTTCCTCTTAATAATATTAGTATAGACTAGCGGCTCGTCCCGGCTTCGCACGGGTGGACTCTATTGAAGTTTTAGTAAGGATCCCTAATTTTTTCAGGTAATAAATATAGCCTTTGTCACTTCGGGATAATGTAGCATTCGAATGGTGAAAGAATTTTTGAAGTCGGTCCAGTAGTTTTCGAGTTTATTCCACACAAACATCCAAAAATACAAAAATACAAATCTTTCCTCTTCATAATATTAGTATAGATTAGTATATTAGTATAGACTACTTGTTTGGCTCAGCGGTAGTATATCCGCCTTATAAGCCAGAGGTCCCTGCTTTGTCATAACAATAAAGTAGCAATAGTAGTACCTAGCAGTCTTTTGTTTTTATACCAATAATAATGTAAAATCGTTTTAGTACCAACTAGCTAAGCTTAGAGCCTACAATAATTGGAATAGCAATAAAACATGAACCAATCATTTTATTTTCAGGTTACATTGCGAAAGGAATCGTCACGCCTGACATTATGCTGGATTTCATCGTCCAATATCAGCATAGTATATAGAATGATCATTTTTGAAAACTAACTTATTTAATGTATAATTAAGGTCTTTTAGATCAAAACTGTTAATAGGTATAATAACTTAAATACTTACTATTTTCTTATTCATAAAAGCTCAAAGTAATCAGCAATTATAAATAAGTCAAGTTTTCGTTGACGTTGACGAAAGAGAAATAGAATAGATAAACTAATGAAGCGTTTATGATTAAGAAAAAAATAAGTTTGAAAATATGACCTATGCGTATTTATGTGCTTTACTATACATATGCATATCAAATTTTAATCCACATATAATTAAGTATTAATGATAAGTAACATACGAAGTTAATTAGATATTACTTATTTCTATGTTATAAGAACATTTCATTCGAATCCCAATATAATTTTACTATTTTAATCTTTAAAACATGTTACTTTTTAAGTTTAATTATCAGCCCGAGGTACTTCGTACTTCGCCTATCTGTATCTCTATGGAACATTGACTTTCCAGATATTTAGTGTCTACTCCAATAAATAAGATAATATTAAAAGTTTTATCATTTTTTCCTACTCTTCTTGCCATTTTCAAATATGTATTAAATTAGGTACGAGTACTATGGTCGCGGGTCAAACCTAGGTTAGATTGACGCAGGACAAGACCGAAGCAGATGGCACGGTAAGCTGTAAGAGATAAGCCTACCCCATCTAAGGAATAAAAAAGCATGTAGCTGGTTGATGATGAAATTTCGCAGGTTGTGTTTATTAGCATGCAAAGTTGAATGTCCGAATTTTCGAAACACTTTATTTGGTCAGCGTTATCTCGTAAACAATCAGATCCCAGAATAATTTTAGAAGTTATTTCAGTTTGTGTGTTACTCATCATCATTATCTACAGCCTTCTCATGATGGTAGTGGCAGGTGGACTAGAACTTTGACAGCTTGGTGGCCGCGAATCGGTATAGGTACGAGGCGTCGCGCGTCGTGTCGATTGTCGGTCATTCCCTAAGTTACCAGTTTATTGGTATTTATATTAAATCTGACTGTAACTTGCTTCACTTGCCGCTATCATCGAACTAATGACGTCTCTCGTCTGTCACTCCCCAATCCCCTACCGGTTTTTGGGGAGTGACAGACAAAGTTCGGAAAGTTCATTTTGTGTAAGAAATTTAATGACAAACTTTCAAATTGTATAGGGACCGGAGCGAAAAAGTAAGCATAGTCATAAACTTTTAGGTTCATGTTGTTGTGTAATATAGCCTTCCAAAATTATTATTTCGTGAAGGAATAAAAATAATCTCTGTAGACTCTTTCGTTTACCTAATACCCTGTAGTACAACCGGTTCAACCACCACCGGTTGCACAACGGGTGTTTTTTTCGAACGTGGTATGCTCAATCAGCATTGCGTTTTTAGCATGGATTTACATACTGTTTGTATAGGTTCATGGTTTATAATAATACTTTAATCGTGGCAGCACTGGACTGTCCAACGTCCAATCAAACCTAAGTTCATTCATTTTCTTGTTCATTCATCATTCTTGAGTGAATGAAGGCGTTCATTGTAGACAACTAAACAAAACAATTTTTTAATACTTTACTTTTTCCGCGGCGCGTGGTCGAAATCAGACGGCTCGGTTAACGAAACGCGAGTTTTTTTTTGTATTAAATTGCTCCATTTTTTTAGAAAGGAAACCAATAAATAATTTATACATGCAGTGCGTATTCTATTAATACC
This sequence comes from Alcis repandata, assembly GCA_949125135.1. Classification (NCBI taxonomy): domain Eukaryota; kingdom Metazoa; phylum Arthropoda; class Insecta; order Lepidoptera; family Geometridae; genus Alcis; species Alcis repandata. The sequence continues at coordinate 7,173,643 of OX421242.1, read as the reverse complement.
TATTCGTGTTTTAGTTATATATATTTGTGAACCCGTCACGTGCTACTTCACATTTAATTAACAATAACTTATTGAGAAACTTATCACAAAGCCTATTTAGTTTGTTCGTAGTGTTTAGTGATTGAGAAACCTTCAAAATGTCCAACAACGTGGAACGTTTGTCGGAAAATGGGGAGAGGAAATTCTTTAACCTCAAGGAATTACCGCACATCGTGAAAGCTCTGTAAGTTATATTTTTTGACATAGTTGGAAAGTACCTACCTATTTTTAAACTTAGTTCTTGTGGGTTTGCTCACATATTATATTATTTTATAGGGACAGGAATCAAAAAATTCACCCCGACATCCTGCATACGATTGCAAATACTCCCTTGGTGAAACTTAATAGAATTCCAAAAGTTGAAGGCCTCAAATGTGAAATGTGTAAGTACCGTTAACGTAGTGACCTCAGTGATACCTACAGCAGTAAACAGGATAAAAACCATTTATGTAATTTACCTAGTCTTTTCTAAACACAATATACTATAATTATATTGTGTGAAGCCGAACTATCAGCTGATTAAAAAAAATACTTTCAATTGTTTCCGTCAGTAATAATTTCAAATTTTTACATTTCGTTTCTGCCAGAACAATTTTCTGTTGTGCTAATTGATGGCTTAATTTATTATACAGTTTTAAAAAGCCGTTCCTAAATATTTTAACATTTTCAGATGCAAAGTGCGAGTTTATGAACCCTGGTGGATCTGTGAAGGACCGCATTGCATACCGCATGCTTATTGATGCAGAACAAAAGGGGTTGATCACCCCTGGGAAGTCAGTGATCATCGAGCCCACATCTGGCAACACTGGCATTGGTCTGGCTCTGGCTGCTGCTGTAAGAGGTATACAAACTTCTACAATGTAGATAAAAACACCAAAAGAGATCAAAATTCCAAAAGAAAAATTCAGAAAAATTAAACATATAAATGCTACTAGCTATTCTGGCCTAGCCAGTTACTGTTGTCTTAGCTTTTTAAACTTTATTAAAAAAAACACTAATATAGGTATTAAAAAGTGAAGGGTCATTGAACTCATCATTACAACAACTACTATGAGACCAATCCGGAAATCCCAAATGAATCAGCTGTTCCATTTGTTTGAGTTTCAATGACATTCTTCTATGCAATACCTGATTGTATGATGTAGCTAATCTAACAAAAGGTATTTTTGCATCCTAGGATATAGATGCATCATAGTACTGCCAGAGAAGATGTCAGATGAGAAGGTGAACACCCTCCTGGCACTTGGTGCTGAGGTGGTGCGAACACCCACTGAAGCACCCTCCTCTTCACCAGAAGGCAACATCCTCGTCGCACACAGGATGGCCAAGGAAATTCCAAATGCTATAGTCTTGGATCAGGTATGATGGCTAAAATTACAAAATTTTCTTAAATCAAATTTTACTTGTGTCTTATTACGTTAAACACTATGCTCAAAAAAGACAAAAAAAAAAAACTATAAAATCACAGCCTCTAAAGGCTTTATTGATAGATCTAAACTTACTAAAAATGTAGCTGTCTTTGTCATAACAATCTAATAAAAAAGGATGGCAATACTTCAAGTCGACTAAGGCCGTGGCTGCATTAGCTAATACATAGTTGCAGTACCTATGTAAATATAGTTAAAACCCTCTGAATAAGTTAGTGAGTTAGTTAGAAGTAATAAAATAGTTTCATTCACTCGTCTATAGTACCAGAACCCATGCAACCCATTGGCGCATTACGATGGCACCGCGGAAGAGATCCTATGGTCTCTGGACGACGCTGTGGACATGGTAGTGATCGGCGCAGGAACCAGTGGCACCATCTCCGGCATCGGCCACAAGATCAAGGAGCGCTGCCCCGACTGCCGCATAGTGGGCGTCGACCCCCACGGCTCTATACTGGCCGAGCCGGAAGAACTCAACACCAGCGACGTGCAGATGTACGAGGTGAGTCATTATTTACGAATTTTACGATCGAGATTTCAATCCATAGGAAAATTAAATTGTCATTGGCAATTTTTTTTGGCTTTGATTTAATAAAGACCTCTGCCTCTACAGCCGCATACGCGCAAACGCGTATATTGAATGTGTCGTGTATAGGGTTATATGGAAATGGCAAGCTAAGCCGAAAAGGGTTCACAGCACTCATCATTATAAACGACTTTTACCTTGTATGTATGTATGTATGTTTGTAGTCAGTTTTACGTCTCTTCTACATGCAGTACAATACTAAGTGTACCATCCTCTAAGTACATTGCATTAGATTTTATTGAAAGATGTTCACAGTGATCCAAAAAATTAGCCTTTCAGGAGCGCTAGAAAAAGCGTCGTCTTTCGTCAAAGAGGTATTTTATCAAGCTACACCTCCAGTACATACAACTATGTTATGTAGGTATCACTAAGTTCTACAAATACATAATATAATTTCAGTAAACATAATTTCATTCATTGAGTTAGTCATTGATTTAGCAATTTGCATCAGCTACGAGTATGCATAAATGTCAATATTTTACATTGCAAATGTTTCGATAAGTAAAGGATGTTTTTGATACGCGTTATTTTTAGCTCGGTATGCCATGGTCTTGTAAATGTTTCGATAACTTTGAAGGATGTTTGTAAAGCCAGTTATTTTACTCGACGGCCGAGAAAGACGGTTAGTTTTTCGGCTATAATGTACCTAATTGTATGGTCTTATGTGACCTACCGCCAAAAAGCTAGACCGATTTTAGATCGTGAGATGTCGCTAGATTCCTCTTATGCTATATTGCAGTAAGGCACAGAATATGTAATAGAACCGAGTTTGTTTTTCCTCCTATAATATTACTTGTTAGCTCTGTAATGCATTAATTGGATATGAAACCTTGCCTTGAAGTTAACACCAGCGATAATTTTTTTTTTATCGTTGGTGTTATCGTTGCGTAATTCTACGCTTCAACTATTGTGTGACGATGTTATTAATTTATCATCGCTGATATCGTCACAGCTAGTAAGGGGAAAGCTACACGTGTTTAAAGAAAACATTTCATTTCGCGCATAACAAGATCGGTTAGTGAGATGTGACATCATCTTAATTGCTGAACTCTCGGTCAGGTGTCAATATAAACACGACATTTATCGAATGTTTATTGTGCGATTACAAATTTATCTGCCTCAAATGACACATATATTATTGAATTGTATACCTACAATGGTGTAGGTAAATAGATTAAAAAATCTGCAAATATTTTCGAAAAAAAAAATATTTTTTTCTACTTAATTATGTGGCAGATCAGAATATGATAGAAAAGGTAAAGAAGCAAATCTGAGATGGACCTGTTGGTTAGATTTTGATTTTGATTTTGAAGATTTTACGCAGTTTTTGTTTGGTCATTTTGATTTACAAGTAATTTTAAAACGGCAGTTTGTGAATAACTAAATGAAATTGCATCCTTAATTTTCAAAAAAAAAAAAAACACTTAATAATTTATTCAAATATGGGTACGTCAATGTACACTTATGAATGTCAAATACAATTTTTACATATAAATTAATACACAATAAATTAAATGTCAAAGAAAATAATAATATAAGAATGTCAAAAAATTATAGTAAGTACAAATAATTATTGTAACGCAATTTAGTATTATCTAATTACATTTTCGATAGATTACACCAGAAGGCGATAACATCGCCTTTTGTGGTGTTAACTAAATGTAAAAAGTAGATTAGGTAGTTTTTGTTTCAAGGAAATAAAATAAAGTCACGTTTTCCTTTATAAAAAAGTGTTTTCTTTTCGAAAAGAACAGTATGATAAGAACGATATGAGGCTATTTTCTTGCTACATCCCATATGACTGGTAAACAGATCGCTTTTCCCCGTTTAGGGATGATAAATGATGACGAAAATTATACGCTCAAATGAGCGTATTATCGTCGTTAAACAATAACATGCAGAATATGTATCTTAAACATAAGCAGGCTCTTACGAAAATAATACTCTCAATTCGTCCATTTATTATTGGTTTCATTCTTTTATATGATTTTTTAATTTTTCGTTTACAGGTAGAAGGCATAGGGTATGATTTCCTCCCGATGACGTTGGACCGCACCGTTGTAGACAAATGGGTGAAAACCGACGACGCGGTCGCGCTGCCCATGGCTCGAAGACTCATCAACGAAGAAGGCTTACTTTGCGGTACGGAATTATTATTTTATGTCTTGGCATGGTTCCACGAGACAATATTGAACTTTACGATATACCTGCAAGAGTTCACAGTCGCTCGTCGATCGTCGATCTATGTATTTAGACCCATAGTTTAACATGACGATTATTTACTTATAGGGCCCAAGTTTGAAGGCTTTCTTTGACAGATCTAAACTAGGGAACTAAAAATATGTCTGTCTTGGTCATTGCAACAAGGACAAGACGACAAGAAGAAGACAAGGACGTCAATACTTTAAAAAAATTAGATTTGAAACTAAACCCTTCAAACTTGGACCCATGGTTGACAAATAACTTATTTACAAAAGATTCAACTTACATAGTATACTAGCGGCCCGTCCCGGCTTCGCACGGGTAGACTTTGGGATAAACGTAGAGTAAATTGAAATCGGTCCAGTCGTTCACGCGTGATGGCGTGACCAAAGGTGTTGAGAATAATTATAGGAACTCTTTGTTATAACCTCTATTCTCATGCTATGGCGTAACTATAGTTTGTTGATGCTAACTTGTCAATTTATAGTAAAAACTAGCTGACCCGTGCCCACTTCGTTGGGCATAATGTTAATTAAACCCGAAGCCATCGCGCGCCGTCCGGACCGTTTTTTCTCCGATTCACTTTGCAAAACGGACTACCACGTAAAAGCCTTTTTATTTTTCGGTTTTTTATATAACCTATGACACTCAGCAATAATGTGGCTTTCTATTGGTGAAAGAATTTTTAAAATCGGTTCAGTAGATCCCGAGATTACCCCTTACAATTTAACAAATATACAAACACACAAACTTTACTTCTTTATAATATTAGTATAGATTATCAGTATAAAACGCACACTGTTTTGATAGATATGATTGAATTTGAACTTTGGACAGAGGTAATAAAGTGCAAATTGACTCTTGGACGTAAGGAACATACCTACAGTGCTTAAACAACAGTGAGTGCTTGCAATTCAATATGAACTTTATACAATAGCAATAAAGCTCGTTTTAGTTAGAAAACGTTTGTATGGGAAAAAGAAAAGGGCTGTTTTTAGGGTTTTTCAATATTTCTGAGAGATTTTCTTAATATTTTTTTCCGTAAGAACCTTCTCCTAATAATAACAAATACAACAAAAAAAGAATTAGTGAAATCGGTCCAGCCATTCACGCGTGAGGCCGTGACCAAGGAAAACGGGTTTCATTTTTATATATATATATAGAATATAGATATATAGATAGATAACTCTTTATCTTTATGTAATTTTTTTCGGGGTAAAAACTAGCTTATTTTAAATCCGTTTTAGCTTGGAACCCTCTTACTCAGTTACGCTTTTAAAATAATATCTATATAACATCAATGTAATTTCAGGCGGCAGCAGTGGTTCAGCGATGTGGGGCGCGCTACAAGCTGCCAAGTCCCTGAAGGAAGGCCAGAAGTGCGTGGTGCTGCTGCCGGACAGCATCCGCAACTACATGACCAAGCACATCTCCGACCCGTGGATGGAGGCCAGGAACTTCAAACCCGTAGTCGCAAACAACAAAGTGACGTAAGGAATCTAATCTGTAACCTACAATTAAGTGGGTACTTGGGCAATTCACACCGCGACCGGTTCGAACCGTGGTGTGAATCGCCCAAGTACTGTTTCTGAATGGGTTTTTGTTGGTATTTTAAAATTTTCGACAATTTTTTTTTTAAATCTTTTTATTGTGTTTTATTGCATGCGAAAATGTCGCACAAATCTTTTTTACTCCTAATCGTGACTGGGGGCACGGCAGTGACCCTGTCAAGTCGAGCAGAGGCGCATCCGTGCCAACCTTTTCCTGATTGGGTTATCTTTGTTGTATTCAATAATTTGCATCCGCAATCCTACAGATTTTTTTTAATTTACCCGAATAAATGGTATTTTATTAGTTAAAGCTTCAAAAGTAGATAACATTTTCAAGCCCCACGTGTTCATATCCAGGGTTAAATCTACCTCCATACTCAATTTCACTATAATACGGCCGTTCAGAGAATGCGTTCCTGACACGTCGCGATTGAACTGACGACGTAACTTTGTAATGGCGTTGCAGTTACGATAAAAATATTTTTGCTGGTTGTTTACCGTTTTAACAATTGATTGCATTAAAACAACATTATTATATCAATAATCAATTAATGTTATAATTTTGTGCCAAACTGAGTGTCAAATAACTTTGTGAACAATATTTTTCTAAATCTATACTGCGCTATTACAAGGTTATGTCAGCGCTTTATATTTGTAGTGCTGTGCTAACAATAACAGGCAATAATGGACTATAAGATAACTTTTATGAAATATAAAAATAAAACTACGACCAAACCGAACGCGCGAAAGAAAGTAGCATTTTTATACTTTTATACCTTTTTTTGGTTTCCACTTAAATATGTAACTAAAATATAAATTTTAAATGATTCCGCCAATTTAAAACGAAAATAATCTTAATAATATGCGGCGGTTCATTTTGGAGGAACGGTAACGAACTCAGTGTTATGTTGTGCCCATCACTAGTCGTGAATAACTGATAGGTGTCAGGAACGCATTCTCTGAACGGCCGAACTATAACTTGTTGAGCCGTTTCAACGTATAGAAATACCAAACACCCACTCACACACACACCTAAGAAGAATTCTGTGGTGGCCCTAAATGCAATAACTTGAACTATCAGCACATTCGCTACGCTCGGAGCAAATGCCTCGTGTATTACAAAGCCGGTGATCTTACGATATTTTTCTAATTTAATCTAAATCTAAAGTAACAGAATGAAACGGACAGAAAGAACGATGCAATAATTAATTCAATAAATTAAATTAAAGATAGGAAAATCGGGTACAAACTGATCGGGTAGTCAAAGCCAGATATTTTGAAAAGCACTTCGAAAAAAATTGCTCACAGCGGTTTCTTCCTGCCAACCAGAGGAAAGAAATTTGGTATTAGCCCTCGTCCGATTAGCGAGAATATTACAACGTCATTTGGCAAGCATAATCTCGGAGACTAAGATTAAAGTGGCTGGAAAAATAACAGCTTAAAAAACGTAGACCTTCGGCGACATCGCGCGTCGGTCGTATGTTTTCGCGCAAATTCGGTTCACGAGGCTATCGTACTATTTTATCGGTCTCGCAAAATGTTTTTGTTCGTTTAATCTTGTACCACGTGTAGATTAGATAAGCAAAACGGTTTCAACTTAAGATTACCGACGTAACCTGCCTATTCTTATGCAAATATAAACAGAATTTATGTGAATACTGTGAATACTTACCTACCTACATACAGTACATACACCTACTTAATTTATTAATAACACTAGCTGACCCGTGCCCACTTCGTTGGGCATAATGTTAATTAAACCCGAAGCCATCGCGCGCCGTCCGGACCGTTTTTTCTCCGATTCACTTTGCAAAACGGACTACCACGTAAAAGCCTTTTTATTTTTCGGTTTTTTATATAACCTATGACACTCAGCAATAATGTGGCTTTCTATTGGTGAAATAATTTTTAAAATCGGTTCAGTAGATCCCGAGATTACCCCTTACAATTTAACAAATATACAAACACACAAACTTTACTTCTTTATAATATTAGTATAGATTTGTAATATGATGTTGCTATTCTAAATACTTATCTAAGTATACTTCCTGCCAAGTTTTAGTTAGTGCTATCAAGCTCGCACAATCTATATAAACTCCAAAAATGTATTTTCAAGTTATGAAATAGTTGAGGGTAGTATTCAAAAATGTAGTTTTATGTCAGAGCGATACGCTGATCTTAACTGTGGCCGCGTTTAAATAACTCCAACAGCACCAATGAGAAAAGCAATGAGACAAGATTTTGTTTTTTATGCCGTGTTGCTTCGGATAGGTGAAACTAACACTAGGGCATCCACTCGGCCTATAAGAACATACTAGCGGGTTCAGCATGTTTCAATAGCGCCCTACATTTTGTCGGTTTTGAAAAACGTTTGGCACTTCCTCAGTTGAAAAATAAGCTACTAAATCCTTGTTACACATTTCCAGGTGGTGGGAGAAGCCAGTGACGGCGGCAGTGGGGCAGGCGGCCGCCAGCATCCAGCTCGGCCGCTCGCCGGCGGACGCGCTCGCCGCCTTGCGGGACTCGCGCGCGCCGCTGCTCGCTGTACTCGATGATAACGGGTTCGTAACTAAGCCTAAACCGAAAAGGACTCATTAGTACAGTGCCACAAGTTTAAGTTGGCGGTGGCGATTTGAGGAACTAATAATAAAATGACGAAGGTTTGGCGTCCATGGGCTCTCGGTCTGTTATCATAATACTCCTCTAGTAAATCCGTAAATCATTGAAGTAAATTTAATTTTTTTCCCAATTTTCGCGTCATCTTCTGTGCAGTGGCAAAACTGACATTGAACACAGTGGCGCACAGCCGCGCCAAGTTATACTTGCCGGACTGTACTCATCATTTAGAACAACTTTTACAATGGAACCAACCCGAAATTCGCGAAATAAAAACAGCTGTTCCGTACATTTTGTCGAGTGTCATTGATATTTTTCTATGGAACAGCTGATTTTTTTTTCTCGAATTTCGGGTTGGTCCCATAGTAAAAGTTGTTCATAATGATAAGTACTATGAGCCCTTTTTGGCTTAGCATACCCTTTATGAATTACCCTATATACCACAGTCAATAGGCCTAACATAACTTATGACGTAAAATACGTAGCAAGTATTTGATAGAAAAGTGTACGCCATTTACGCCCGTCAAGAGTGCCCCTGACGGGCGTAAATGGCGTGAAACTAATTTGAATCTTTATAGTACCATACTTACTATTTCATAAAGGGTAGCGATTATCTCCTCGGTGATAACACTTGTTAACCGACTTCAAAAAAAGAGGAGGTTATCAATTCGTCTGTATGTTTTGTTACCTCATAACTTTTGACTGGGTGAATCGATTTTGATGATTCTTTTTTTATTAGAAAGCTGACGCTTCCCATTTGGTCCCATTTCAATTTAGTCCAGTTCTGACAATGGTAGGTATCCATGAGAAAACCATATAAGTGTACGTGCGCGAAAAATAGATGAATAACTCAATAGTCGGTCTTTTGAAGTCGGTTTTTGTTTTTTGTTTTTTTTAAATAATGTTCTTGTTTATGTTCGAAATTGTAGTTTTGTAGAGTAATTTATTTATATTTGCTTAGCTGATGTAATTCTCTTTGCGTATAAAAATAGGTTGCTTACAAATTGAAAGCAGACAAAACTTCTGTCTATTTGTCTACATGACTTGCAGTCAAAAATATTAAAGTCCTCTCTGAACCAAATTTAAATTTAAATTTTATTAAATCATAGAACACAAATGCAGCCGATATAAAATCTAATGGAACAGAACATCCAACTCACTAAACATGTATAAAAAATTAAAAACTCAATAAAATATAAAGAACACTAAATGTTACCTGATGGTACTCTTGCTGATATGCTTAGTAATATATGTGTACCTGGTTATCTTCTTCTTGGATTACGCTAGTAAAGACGACACCTTGTCAGTTCATCCATAAAATTAAGATATTATGAAAAGGCAGTGCCAACGTAAGTATATATTGAAGGCAAATAAAGCATTACCATTAAACACTGAGATAGTTTTAGCGCTTTTTACATGCAAGGCAAACCACACGTTTTTATCTCATACTTCTCCTATAACGTTTTGTTATACTCCTGTGACTCTTGTATTATCTATCATTGCGGACAAGTGTTCCATCAGTAGACAACGGCCTGTCATTCTTGAATGAGATAAAAAATGTCATAAGGGAAACGAGACCCATACTGAGCAGTGGGTCTATAGAAGCTGACAATTTTGAGTGATGACGTATTATTGAGTCGGCTCTGGCTGTAGTTTTGATCGCATCCAGTGATGTTTTCTCATTTCTTCTCTACAGGAGTGTAACGGGAATCTTCACGGCGGACAATGCCCGGCGCCGGCTCGCCAACCTGGCGGGCTCCACCGCAGAGCCTCTCTCCAAGTTCACGGTGAAGAAGTTCTACAAGGTAGACCTCGCGCTGCGCCCCACGCTCGGGCTCGTCTCGAGGATGCTGGACATCTCGCCGCACGTGCTCGTTGTCGAAACAGGTACATATACAACAGGATTTATGCATGCAATCGATTATACACAAAAAAATACATATTTGAAATCATCCTAATATTTGCCCGGTTGAAAATCGAAACTTGTGATCTACGCGATAGTCGCGGTACCAACTAGGCCATTTCATTTAACACGACTATATTAACCCTTGATAGTAAAGACTTTCGTGTCGCATCGCGGGTCAAGACTGGATCCGATTGGCGCAGAACCGAGCAAATGGCCCAGTAAAAGAGCCCATACCAAGCAGTGGGATATAAAAGGATGATGATGGCTTAAAACTATATTACATCATTATAAGCATTTTGTTTTAAATAGCTTTTATTTAATTTTGAACCACTTCCTGATGTCCGATTGAACTAAAATTTGGTATATGATGTAACTCCGATAACAATGCAATAAAAGCTTGTTTTTAAAAATATTATTAAATTAACTTATTTTTTTACAGATGCATCTACAAATATCCAGAGCCCAGTTGCAGTAATCACATCAGAAGACCTATTACTGCATATTTCCAGTCCCAAGCATATGAACGGGAATTAAAAGTAGAATGAAAGAAATTGGCATCAAGGTAATTCATGCGAAATAAATAGTGCCATGCACAAAAGCATGAATACTTTTCAGCAATGACCCGTGACATCATATTTATGTGTGATATATAAATACAGTTCCCAGTGGTTGTAATATAAGAATACTTCCAAATCTAAATATAAAATAAGATTGGACTGTTACAAAGAAATTTTACTTAGGTATGATATGTTTTTTATTAGAAAATAAAGCTAATTTATACAAATATATCTGCTGTATTATTTAGCACCACCTGTCTCTATTAGGTACTAGTGGATTTTTGACTGATGACTGCAATAATTGAGTTACTGTTCTGCAATTTTTCGTTTACTCCCACCTGTTCTGTTGAGTAGTTCTGTTGACAGAACTACTGGGATTTTTTCCCATTAGTTCTGTCCACAAAACATATGGTAATATAATTCCCACCGCTTCTGTTGAGTAGTTCTGTTGACAGAACTACTGGGATTTTTTTTCCCATTAACTCTGTCCACAAAACAAATGGGAATATAATTCCCACCTGTTCTGTCGAGTAGTTCTGTTGTGATTCAAACTATTTACTTCTCCATGCAATCAATTATCAAGTTTTTTTTAAATCAGTAACAACCGTTTTTTTTCCGTTATAATTTAACTTTTTTCGTATTATTAAATACACGATTATTAATTGTTAACCGTGTATTTTTTGTAAAATTGACTTACCTGTAACATTTAATGTTATTTATGGCCAATAAATTTTCTGATTTCTGATTACGAGTTTGAATTTTTGTATGTTTTTAATTTCTAACGCCCATAACTCCACCATTTTGCAAAGATTCTGCAACCGTTCATCGATGACCGGTTCGTCGAAAAGACAGATTGGTAACAGAACAGGCGGGGGGATACAGTTGAGATTTTTGTTCGGTGTATAGTTTTTTAAATCAAAGAACTAATGCGGAGAAATTATCAGTAGTTTTGTCAACAGAAGAGGTGGGAATAGTAGTAAAGCATAGTCTTTTAAGTCACAGAACTAATGGGAAAAAAAATCCCAGTAGTTCTGTCAACAGAACAGGTGGGAGTAAACGCAATTTTTCCATATTTTGTAGTACAAAGAGCATCATACCCTTCCTATTATAATTTGATCTTTACCTACACCTTATCAAATTTTATCAAGATGGCCGTTCGATTTTACCCATAATTTTTAAGGTTTTTGGTTAAATCTATTATTTTTGACTAGCTGCGCCCCGTGGTTTTACCCGCGTTTTCCAGCATAAAAACTAGCCTTTAATCCAGACCATGAACAACATTCATTCCACATTTACAACTGCTAGGGTGTGTGGAACGCTTTGCCTAGGTCTTTAAGTTGCGAGTGGATCGCTTTCTTCTAGGCAAGCATGCTCCATCGTAGACCACATTGTTGCTTACCATCAGGCGAGTTGGCGGTCAAATGTAGCCTATTACTGAATAAATAAACATGTAAATCCGTTCAACCATTTTTGCATGAAATAATAACAAACATACATCCATTCTTACAAACGTTCGCATTTATTACATTAGAGCCCAGTATGGCTTCAGGCTTACCTCTATTGGGTGTTGTTGGCAAAAGTTGCTTGTCATGCCTAATATAATACCATTAATGAGAAAGTTTGTATATCAGAATATTTGTTTCTCAAAAATGCTTCACGGATTTGATTGAAATTTGATATGGAGGTAGCTAACTCAACATTTACACAACAACATAATAACATTTTTATTTTGTATCTCGTAAATGTTAAGTTACTGCAGGATAGAGGTTGAAACCGCGAGGCTCAACTAGTATAATAATAATAACATGCCTATCTACAAAATAGATAAAACTACAAGATATATGAAAAAACAATTTATTGCTTAATATTATGAAACATTTCATGGAGATGGCGGAGGAGATTGTTGTTTGGCATTTGCAGCCAAAATTGCACCCGGGGCTGGGTAGGGCCTCATCTGAAATAATGGTCCTGTCACGGTAGAATCCACTCCGGTTTTGGCATGGCTATCCAACCCTGAAGTCCATTTACCCCTTGGGATGTCAGAATATGAAGCAGGATCCATAGGATCCAAATCATTATCTTTAACTCTTGTTCGCCTCTTGTCTCGGTGGTGAACCATTACTTTCTCTTTTTCGCGCTTTTCTTTCTTTTTCTCTTTGTGAGGTTGTTGTGGAACTTCTTGATCAGAAGCTTCACTGCTGTCATCGCTCTCATCGCCTTCTTTCAGTAAGCGTTCCTCGCGCAAATGAGCGGCACTCTCGCAATGAATCGCATTTGGGTGAGCTGGAGGATACCATGACACTAGATTGTTGTGTACATTCCAAAAATAATGCTGTCCACAACCCTCGTCGTACACCTCCTCCCACCCAGCAGGCAATGGCCACATCTCTAAAACCTTACGTTTTAACTCCAAATAATTGTCAGAAGGCGATTGTTTACCTTTCTTCCATTTTTTCACACAAAACTTAGAACACTCATGGTATATGTTGCTTTTATTTGGACAACCTTTATGGCCTTTGATGGGGTCGACATTGACGCCTTCAATTCCTTCCCAGAACAGCTCTGCGTTGACTTGTTCATCAGGTCTGGAATCGTAGTCTTCGGCTATAATTTCTTCGTTTGATTGAGGCGGAGTATGATCATTATTGACTTCGTTATTTTGGTTCGGTCTCAATATACCCCTTTTAGCTAAACGGGCAGCAAGAGCCGGGGGTAACGGCATGGTTAGTGATTTTATTTATATGGGTCAGTGATCCGACCGATCTTTATACACGTATTAGTACAATATTGTACTTTGGTACAGTAGAACAGTTTTTTAATGGGAAAATAACTTAAAATTGCCTTTATTTTATTCCACAGAACAAAATAAATGATCTATCTGGTTTGGATATTGTAGGGATGTTCCGTGCTCGACAATTTAGAATTGATGATGATCATTCATCGAAGTTCTAAAGCGGTAATATTTTTATAAAATATGGTTTTATAATGGTTAATACTTATTTCTCATCTTAAATATCTAAATTTTTATATGTGAAACAATGAATTATAATAAAAACTCTGAATAAATATCATATTTCAGTGCTGCTAAACTCTCAGAATATTAACTTATTAAATGTAATATTTGGGTATTGATACAATAATGTCAAACAACATTTAACTTTATTTAATTATTACTGTATTTTATTTAAGTAATATTAGCACAATTTTAACCGCAAGTGCAAAAAACATCAATGTTCACCAACATCTATGCTTTGTTGTTTTATGAATACTATACTTATCGAAAGTTGGTGTAGAGCAATCGATGTTTTTGTAGAATAGGTCATCCCCATTTTGTTTCAAGCTCACCTACTGTCACTGTCAAAATAAAATTGATGTTGACATTTTGATCTTAGATGAGTTCCAGATTGATTTTTATTTTTAAAATGAATTGCTTGAGAACATAGCTTGAGAACGTGTAGTCCATAGTAAATCTACTTAAGGCTCACAGCACACGGCTCGTAGGGTGATTTATTTATTTTTTATTTATACATATACCAAAGCGCACAGCAAGCAAGAATTACAAATATTGTACGAAGTATTCAACTACTTATTATAACTTAAAAATGGACACACAAACATAAAACAATTAAAATTTGTCGAAAATAAATCGACTTCTGTTTCCTGACAAATCAAATCTTTGAACAGATTAGTGGCCCGAGTCGTAGGGGCGCGCGGGAGTATCAACCTGTGTCAGTACGTAGGTACGCGCGGCGCGGCGCGGCGTCCGTCCGGAACAGTGCGCACACTGCGCACGCAGCACGCGCGCGTTAAAGGTATATCTACACTGATATAAAAAAAAAAAACAGTCGAATTGAGAACCGTCTCCTTTTTGAAAGTCGTTTAAAGAGGAAAGATATGTATTTTTGTATGTTTGTAACGATTAAACTCAAAAACTTTCTAAACTATTTTTACCATTAGAATGCTACACCCCTGAGTACATAGGTAGGCTATAATTTGGGGCTGGTCACTATTATAGTTGTAGTACAGAATATTATGGCGTTGTACTTTATTACCTATTAGATCACATAAAAAAAAGTTAAAGTAACTACGATCATTAAGAAAAGCGTCATCTAGTTTAATTCATTTAAAACTAAAACTAGCTGGAGCTGGAACTTAGCTGGTTGGTAGGTATATCATCAACCAACTATAATGTAATCAAATATTAGTTAATTAAGTGATAAAGTACCTACTGACACATCCTCACAAAAAAATACATACAAACATACAGGTGAAGCTAATAAAAGCGTGTTAATAAGCCGAAGGGTGCATGTTTATGCTCAATAGGTAGGTACTCATTAACAGTCCACACTTGCTAAGGCTAAGAATATGCACGTGGCCCGTTATGTTTATGGTTCTCCCGTGTAATGTAAAATCATCTTCTCTTGGCTTAGTACCAATTTAATACTATATCTTTAACAGAAAGAAAGATTCATTTTTTCTAACGAGACGGCTTATCAAACTAATTTTGTAAATATCTAAGACTAATAATTTAAAAAAAATTGTATTATCAGAAAGAAGTTTATAAAATATTTTTAAAGGAAATTAATATTTTAAAGGAAATTAATATTTTAAAGGATTTTAAATATTAAATTAGCCTAATTTTCACAAAATAAAATAAAATTCGTTTATTTTTTTATTCGTGATGTAATGTACTTATACCTACTGTAATTATTAATAAGATGACAAAATTAAGTAAATATATTTGCTTACGGTTTTCAAGCTTTAGCAGTACATAAACAAAATAGATAAACTTTTGATTTTTTAGTTCAGAAGTTCAGAAGTCGAAAACAATAACTGTAACAACTGGCGGGCTTATCGATAAGAGCTATCTCTTGAAATCAAAGTAAAAAGTTGTGTGAAAATTTTATTATGCGTTGAGTCTTAGAAGAGATTTTTAATTTACGTAATTTGACTACCTTGATATTTATTTATTTTATACTAGCTGTTCCCTGCCACGCTTCGCTGTGGATAAAAAAAATAGATAGGTAAAAACAATCCTTGATGCGTATTATATTATCATGCTAAAATTTCAGCTCGATCGGTGCAGAACTTTTTGAGTTTTTGAAGCGCACACAAACCAACATAACATTTTTATATTAAATTAATTTAATATTAATATAATATAAAATTTATATTATATTATTATTTTTGAATTTACTTATTTATACTTATTCTGCTACCAATCTATTTCAAGAACACGTATCGTTTTTCACGTATTCCTTACCTACATGATCTACTAATTTATGAATCATTCCAAAGTAAGAAATAAACCAGGACGTTCTTAAACTCTGAAACAAACAAAGAAAATTATTAGGTGATAATTAATAATGACATAACATCGCACACACAACAGCAAGGGCAATAAAATCCTACTAAAACATAACATAACCTAGATACCTACCACAAACCTACGCAATCATTTGCGTAGTTGATCTACGTTAAATCAATGGATATGTATAGAAAGATGTTATAAGTACTCTTACTACGCATTTAGATTTCAGTCTACCTACCAGTGGAGATAACGTTCTACTTGCCTTGCAAAACTAGTCTACAGTATCACCTACTATAGTAGCATTTCAATTGACTATGAATCTACGAGATCTAACAAGCACTGATCAAACGGCAGCAGCAAGTCATGCTATGACTGATAGAACAGAAATTATTATCACCTGATTTATAAGAGATGTCTTCACTCACCACGGACGGCAGAAGTATCGTTTCGAGACACTTTAGTCGGCAGGACTACATCATGAAACTCCCCAGAATGTACTAACTTTATATCTTCGGAGCTGCGCGGGCTTGGGACGTAAGGTGAAATGACGTCGGATTCGTCAGAGCTCAACTTTGTGAGCGATCTCCCGTTGCGCCGAAGAAGCCCTTCCGTGTCTTCCCTGGGACTTCTTACTATATCTTCGCTTTTACTTATTGTAATAACAGTTGTAGGCGTGACAGTGCTTGCAGAAGATATAACATCGCTAGCTTCATTATCGTCTTTAGTGGTATCATCAGTGTCTATTGGTTTGTCAGAGACTAAATCCCTCTCTGAAAAACCATTCTCGTCTATTACCACTTCCTTCACCGATTCTTCGCTTAGTTTTCCGCTGTTGTTACTAGGCGGTGAAACGGACTGAACCGCATCTTCTCGTTTCAACATTTTTCTGCGTTCACTTATATCGCAACTCAGCGGATGAAGGTTGACCGACGAAGGAGGGCTGCCGTCCAATGATAAATCCATCGACGTGATCAAGCTCTCGTCTCTGCTTAAATAGTTTCCTTCTTCAGGAACGATGTGAATATTCAAAATTGTTTTATTTTTGTGCTGCTCTGGATCTGCTTCTAAAACTTCGTGCGAGCTGACCAGAGAATTCATAGAAAAAGTTTTGCTAGAATTTAATCTGTTTCTTACTAAAAAACCTCTGACGTGTGCTTGAATAGTAGTGGCTGCGCTAGACAAAGTAGAGGAATCATCGGTAGATAGCGAAAGCGATTTTTCTTCATTTACGGTTTGTAATACAGTGTCCATTCTCGTTATGCCCAAAGGTCTCCTTTCTTTATTCAGATTGGCAGCAGCATAATATTCTTCCTATAAATCAGGAATCTACACTATATTAAAACTATTTTGTTTCTATCTATCAAATAAATCAGAGATAATTACAATTGAGAGCACTAATACTATTAATAATTTTAAATTCTTAGTACATCACAAACACAGTACATTAAAAAAACATACCTTTTTGTCGTTGTCTTCATCTACAGAATTATGTTCGTCATTCGCGTTATCTTCAAACGTAGAGTTCCGGCTTTTGAACATGAAAGAACGAAATACTTTCTGTATTGTTACTGCCGCAGTTTCTAAATCTACATTGGAATTATTTTGAGTTGAGTCGTCGTCAGTTTTTGATAGATCAGACTCTACCATGCTTAATATGCTATCTTCATTAGTATTCTCGGTACTATCTGATTTTTGAAGTGAAACTTCCGTATTGTCATTATGTTTTTCATAGTCATTACCCAAATTTTCTTCATCTGCTTTTAGTGTGTGCTGTATCATCTCAGGTTCAATTTTACCGGTATCGTTATTTGTATTTGTATCAACGTTCGGACTTTCAGTTTTATTCATATGTTCAACATCTATTTTAGATGTCAAATTAGACTCATTTTCTGTAGACATATCTCCACATACAATGTCTATCTCTGTTTGAAAATTAACTTCATCTTCTGTAGTATTTTTTACATGTTCAGTGTCTGCCTCTGATTTTAAATGATCTTCATTTTCTGTAGTCACTTTTACATGTTCAACATCTGTCTCTGCTTCCAAATTAGATTCATTCTCAGTAGTCATCTTTACATGTTCATCGTCTGTTTTTTCTTTTAAGATAACTTCATGAACTTTGGAATTTTGGGTAGCTTCAGATACATCTGAATTTGCAATCCCATCATTAGCAGTCGTTTGCTTGTCTTCGATAGCATCTTTAGGAGCAGGGTCGTTCACGGAGTACCCATCGTGCGAAAGCTTAACGTCTGGTGCGTGAGCTATTGAGAGTTCTATATTTGAACTATCAGTATTCTGAATTTCGTCTGTAAGTACTTTACTGCTGGAATCACTGCTTGTGGCTTGTTGAAGATTGCCATCATCTGGATTTGCCACAGTTGTGTCAGCAATAGGACTGTTAAAGGACTGAGTTATATCAGGGATATTACTGATATCTATTTGTTTCTCACTGTTTGCCGATGTACTGTCGCTTTGGTCTTTGTCATGATTTTGATCGACATCAGGCTTTATCGATTCGAAGGTACTCTCAGGAACAATTGTTTCGTTTTTCGTATCGTTACAGTCTAAAACGTCATTTTCAGATTTGTATTGAAGTTCTGGAGATTTTTCTGTGTTACCTTCTGCTGTATCTTCATTATTTAGCTCGTTTATCATATCCAGCTGTACTTCCTGCTGAGATTCGTCAGATAAATTATCCGGGTCACGACCATCTTCGCCGATTGTAATTTTGGGTAAAATAATAGCATTATCATTCACAAAATTCTCCTCAGAAGCCTCGGTAATAGTTTGTAGCGGAGAGTCTATAGCCAATATTTCAACAATGTCCTCTAGTTTAGGTTGTTTCAAAGGTTCAGCATTAATGACTTCTTTCTCCACTTTTCCAAATAGTGGTTCGTCGTCGAGTTCTTTATATTTTGTTTCAACTTTTTGTTCATGTTGGTCATCGCCTATTTTTTCAGTATTCTGGTTTTCAGCTTCCGTTAAATTATCACTCAGGACATTTTGAGTTGCTTCATTAGTAGAATTACTTTCTTCATTTGAGTTATTGGTTTGTTCACAAAGTGGGGCCTTTACTACTTGAAGCACGTGGGAAATTTCGACCTCAGATGCATTTATTAAATCATGGTGAATCGGATCTCTATGGCTTGGGCCTGGAACTCCAGAATCTTCTGAAACTAAGGGAGTATCAGTTACATCATAATCAATTGGAGGTTGTAGTTTTATTTCTTTGTCGAATTTTTCACGTCGCTCCTGAGCTTTCTCTCTCATTTTCTCTTGAGCTTTTAGTATCTTCTGTTCGAGGGTCAAAGGTTTTTTCGACGCTGAAAATCGCAACCTTTTATGAGAATGAGTTTTCCTAACACAACTACAGTAATACACATGTAACTTGTAACAGTATTACTATCTTCACTGTTTTCAATAATTGAAACGGAAGTCCTATTTTGAATCACAGCAAAATAAATTATATTGAATTAATTTCAATGACCATGTGGTTACGAGATATTGATTTGTTCGATTTAAACGACATAGTTAATTAAATAAATCTGTCACTTACTTGATGGTCCATCTCTGATTTCGAGAAGTTTTTCCATGTGATTAGCACAAAATTCGAACACGTTAGTAGGATTGTGCATCAGGACGTCTCTAGCGAGACCGTCCATCAGCTCTACCAGGCCCGGAGGCATCCTCGGCACGGGCGAGGGCCGGGTGTACGCCCGCGAGCTGGTTAACCTCATTTTAGCTTAAGACTTCTAGGAAATCTTTGCACGATAGTACAAAGGGTCTTGATCAATACTGTCTACACTGACGACTGCAAAGTATGAAAGCTAGATTCTCATTGCGGGATAGATCTAGCTACTTTGTGTTGAGCGCTGGTAGTCATGGCGATGCGCCACAGTAACCTTGGCTCACGTAGCATATCGATATCGATCTAGTAAGGCAGGTCAACGCGCTCACTACGCTAATTATGTGGGGGTGTTGGACTCGAGGTCAGGCTATATGCAGACATCAGCACTGAACTCAATGTCTAGGTCTAAATGCCGGCGAGTCAATGCTAACGTCTACCGTTATATGGCTAGAAATGAAAAACTGTGTAATGTGAAAATTTCTTGTGTATTTCCAATGCAGTTGGCGCAACTGAGTAGGTACTAAGGGAACGTTAGCTCCAAAGGACATTAAGGACAGGTTTTCCTCATACTCTACAACAATTTACATTAAATTCCTGTTAGTGATGGCAATCCTCTCTGGTATATTATAGATTGGTTTTGATTCCATGTGGAACTATATTAAAAAGCAAGTATCTTAGATTTTAAAACTATTGCACAAAAAGCGTTTATACACATAATATATTTTTTTCCTTTTTATAAAACTAGCTTAAGTCGATACTCTACTGCGAGCAATAAACATTCTCTCAACGGAGACTCACATAGCTCCCGGACATATTTTGTTAGATTTAAAAAGCGCAACGGAATAAACTAGAGACATTACACGTACATTTTACGTACAAAAAGACGTCTATATTTTGTTGCGCGTGCTCGATATTAGTGTTCAACAGGAAAAAATCGAAATCTGCACGGATTTCAGCGCATCGATTGCATTGCGGTAAAACCCGAGCAGTTTTCGAAGGGATCATGTAAAACACTCGTATGGAAAACGCGAACGAGACATCGTACGAGCGTATTCGCTTACAGTAGAGCTTCAACTACTATCAGTTATTAATGCTACAGTTAAGTCATATAATGCATAAGAGACACCACGAAATGAACCGACGTGATTCCTATACGATACGAAAGCACTATAGTAAGAAACACGCCGGGTGATTTGTTCTGGTGGCGTCGGGGCACCACGTATAACTCAGCTGTAGATATTAGGAACAGTGCCTGCACCTTTATCCTATGTTAGCGAGTAGAGTAAGTCCACCAAGGAACGAAAACCAATGCACGTGAATCGGCCACAACCTACGGAACGGACCGGCGAGCCGCGGCGAGCGATGCCGGCGGCGCTACTACTGCGGCGGGGCGCCTACCACTAAATTACTTAAAATTCAATTTATGTGAGTCAACTTTTTTATTTTCATACCGTGTTCTATAATAGTAATTTGTATATAAGATCATATATAATTTTTGCAATGTTAATACATTTTACAATAACAAACATCTCCATAGTGTACATAGATACACACGCAGTGGCGCTAAGTCGCGGCGCGTCTCGGTATATACAGAGGCGCGGACGCCTCCTACATAGTGATGATTGAAAAATTAATGGCTACAAGTAATATCATACAAATTAATGACTATTCCCTTACAAATTATCTCATATAATAGCATCCTTCTACACTATGACCCATTGAACGTTCCCCCGGTTTGCTCTGCACGCGCGACACGCGATAGTCTCCAGTTCGCTCTGACCGATTTTGTCCAATTACAGCTTCCCACTCCCGCAGCTATGAAGGTATAAAAATCACACTGCTATAAATTTATAATAAATAAATGCCTATTTACACTATGTAACTATACAAAATGATAGTACGACGAAATTACATATTATTTTAGTCGAGCATCTAATTTTAAATTAAAATCCATACAACGAGCTACGGCCAGGCAGCGCGGTCGCCGGGCGGCGCCGCTCCGGTCCTCACTAAACGTATTACACATCATTTAATTATTTTTATTCATTTTTGTACAATCATATTCAGCCGAAAAGCTGGGTGCCCGATCGATACGATTATTATCGGTGATCCGAAGAGCGGGACAATCGATCATGCAATAATAATACATACAACTCGTAACTTATTTAAACAATTTAACGACATTAAGAAATTCTAAAGTAAACTATTGACCTATACGTGACGCGATCGTCGTCGACTCGGCCGGGCTCGACTCGGGTCGACGCGAGGCGCGGTCTCGGGCGGGAGCGAGCGAACCACCTCCACGGAGACATCGGCCGATACTCACCGGAATCACCAGAGGTGTACAAAATCAATAACGTCATTAACAAAAGTGAAATCGAATAGAAAATATCAATATATAACTGAAAAAGAAACGATCTCATTATTCTAGGAGGTGGCTGGAGTGCGGCATCAGTTGGGCGGCGCGGCGCCCGGGCCCGGCGCGCGCTTGTGGCTGATCTCGAGCTCCGCCAGCCGCTTCCACAGCTCGTCGCGCTCCTTCTCGCGCTTCTTCTCTCTGCGGGGACAGATTCATTCATGTTTTTTTAATCCTTATTAACATAACAAATAATATTACACATGTCCAAGAGTTTATTAGACTAAGTTAGGTTAGCATATAAACGTTTGTTTTGTAGGCTGAGAGCGCCTTTTAAAACTTCAAGCTAATAAAAATTGGAAATTATTAAAAAACATTAAAAACTTAATTTAAGGGTAGTTGTAAACAAAACATGTTGATATGTTACACGCTACTGGGCTATTTCGCGTGTTTATAGCAGCTAATAAAGTCTGAGGGGACAGAGGACATGCTGTAGACCATGTGACCAAGAAAATGTATGAGAATGACATTTCTGTCATAGAATAATATAGAATGTACAAATAGATTACAGAAATGTAATTCCCATACATTTGCCTACTTTTCTATTGCGTTTCGATTATGGAATTGCAACTTGGCTAGGGGGTAAAGTGGCCACCGGATTGCACGAAGTGGCTTTGGCTTCATCATCACAACAGCTGGACCGTAGCTCATCACTGATATCATCTTTGGCACTGAAGCAACTGTGCCAGCAGCCCAGAGCCTCGCTCCGTTATTTTAAGGAGCTGGGTGGGCTTGGGTGACCACTGGCAAGGGGGAAACGCACAATGCACCCTTTGCGAGACACCAGTGCGGAACCGATCGCCCCATTCCGAATAAGAATAAGGACACGCTGAGTACGTCTGCTGCTACTGCTACCCTACTAATCATACTAGACTATAGTGCGAGGCAAAATACTCATACAGTCAGATTTAAATACAAGATTTCAATCTAGTTTTTTTATGGACGCGGTCGGCACGTGTGGCCTGGAGATAAACATAAACAGAGAAAACACGAAGACATTTTTATGATTTTAATGCAATTGGAACGTTTCCAAAAATCATGACGCTCGATAGCAATGTATTTTAGGAATTTTAGAGATAGGCATCAAAATCAGGCTATTTGGACCAATTTAACCTGTCATTATTCAGTTTCTTTGCATCTTAACATTTAAAAGTTGTCTGCATGAGATCGCCTTTAGCGACAGGACGGCCTTTTCTGCCTATTTTAGTGTTTTTTCTGTGTTTGTACTTTTCTTTAGTGGTAAAGCAAATAAGCTCGTTTGGCTGAGTGTCTAGCCTTGGTAAGTTTTTAGGCCGCCTGATGGCCTCTGACATGTAAAGATATTTGTTGCTATAGGACAAACAGGCACCTACTTCTTTATCTACTTCTATAGTGGTGTTGATAAAGTACAATAATGATCTATCCAAGATTCAAGGTCAGAGTGAATAGGTCTCTCCTAGGACTGCGTGCTTCATCTTCGACCGCATCACCGCTTACCATCAAGCGAGTTGGTGGTCAAACGCAGACATAATCATGATGAAAAAACAAAACAAATCAATGAAAAACAAAACCAAAGTTTGAGCGGGGGTGCGCGCCGTCGCGTCGCCGTCGGAACTTACTTCTGCCGTTCCGCCTTGTAGCTGGCGGTGAGCTCGTCGAAGAGCTTGGAGTTCATCTCCATGAAGGTCTTGAGCACGTTGTAGACGAGCGCCACGATGGTCTGGTTCCAGTGCTCCTTGCTGATCCGGTACAGCGCCGGGAACATTATCGGCATTATCACGTGGTTGTTCTCCTCCATCAAGGACATTATGTATTCGTTGTTCCAGAAGTACAGTGCCCGCTCTGCCACCTGGAACGGGGAAATTTACTGTTAGCTAGAAACTTGGGTTTCGCTCATTAGAGGTACTTTAAAATTCACTTTTTTAGGGACTTGTGTCGCATAATAGAGGTATTCTAAAATTGTGGAATGACGTCATACCGTTCTTTTGCGATACCTCTACATTTGCTGTATCAGAAATATTCAAGGTCAAGACAATTTTTTTATGTATTGGCCTTGGCCTTGACCGCAGCTTTGCGCGGTAGGTAGATAAACCCTTATATCATGTTGTAAAGAGTTCCTGTTTTTAACCTGCGGCCTTATTGGACGAGCTTCCCTAACGTTTGATTTTGGTTTTATGATATTTGAAATGGGCTAATTTGGCTTTTTTCCAAGACCGAATTTACGTCCTTCTGGCCTTTAGTTTTTGATCTTTATGATTTTGAAGCCGGATAAATGAACTAAATTGTGAGTAACAAAAAAATTCACATGGACTAGTTTTGAAGAGTTTAATTAAATCGCCGAATTTCGAACATTATTCGAGAGGGATGCAACATACATACGACATACGTACGGATAATACGCTACCCGCAGCAGTAGCTACAGTATCGTTACAATGCAATGTCTGCTCCGCGCGTGGAACCGAGTGATAAAAGTAGTTACAGACAAGTAATCGTCGGCAAACTCAAGCGTTTTGTTGACAGTTTGCGACGTGGATATTTCTAAGTTATGTTCATAAATGTTTCTTGTGT
Organism: Alcis repandata; assembly: GCA_949125135.1. Taxonomy (NCBI): domain Eukaryota; kingdom Metazoa; phylum Arthropoda; class Insecta; order Lepidoptera; family Geometridae; genus Alcis; species Alcis repandata. Next base: position 7,148,858 of record OX421242.1, on the reverse strand, counting down.
CATCTCTAAATGCAGGAGTAAACATAGACATTGAGTATATCAATATTTAATAACCAGTGGTCGTTAATTCTAAATGCATTTCACTGAATTCTCTAATCTAAACTAAACTAGGATTTTGCTGTGAAATGATCTTCACAACTTCGACCGATCTTGCTTATAATTGAACCTCATTTCATAAAGATTGAATTAACATTACTCAAGTTATCCTACAATAACAGTCTGTATTATACAGACTGTATGTCTGTAAAACACAGACATACAAATGCCGAGTGCTTCATTAGTCTCTCAAGACCTTAAGTTCGCGCAGTCAAATAGATTCCGGAATACTGTTTTAGAATAATGTTTAATGGGGCAGGATTAGGAGCTAAAGTGAGCACACTAATCCTAACTTGGCCACCTGTCCGGTGAGCAAGTTCGTCAAATGGTTACAGAAAGGAGCGCAGGTCGTGTTGACATCTGTAACAAGCCTACAAAGTTCCTGCACGTGGTGTCGCCTGCTTTTGGTCTGGTCCCCTATGGAACAGACGTAACAGATACTTTTAGGCGCAATTCTGAACTCCAAACCCTCCCATCCCATTCTCCTCCTTCCAATCAGCGTGGTGGCGTGGTGGTCAGGTCACTGCGGGCCTTACATCTCCGGATGCCTGGCTGGGGGGATGACCACCCACGTATTTTGTGCTGTGCGTGGGGGGCCCGTAGGTTGGATGCAACAAACCTGGTGGCTGAGTGATTGGTTGGTCTTTCACAACACTCCACTTTGGTGTGAATTTCAACCGAAACGGGAGGATATGGACTAGCCATACATATTCATTCAGCACAGGTGGCAGTCTTCTACTACACCGGGCGAGAGGGGGGGTTTTAAGGGGCCTGCAGGCGGCGCTGCTCGCGGACCACGTTATGATTGGCGTGGACCTGGGAGCGGCGTTTCGCCTCGTGGGTTCCTGATTCCGCCCTTCTATATCCGCTTAGTAACCCTGGTGTTGTAACCCAACATCCCCAAATGGTGCGGGCTCCGTGGAGGGTGGGGATCTAAGCGGATGAATCACAAATTAAAACAAGTATGGAGGACAAATCCAAACAATCACAAACCCCCCCTAGTGGGGAGGCGGTGAGATACCTCGAGGCTTCAATAGAAGCCGAAGAGGGAAACACTGCTGCCTGGAAGGTCGTAAGACCCAAAGGTAAAAAAGGGACTGTCCCGAATGCGGGGGAGCGGCCTACAGCTGCAACCCCAAGTTCCAGTACCCCAGCTTCCCTGGTGGCTCACGCCCCAGGGAATCTAAACAGAAAACAAAGACGCAAGCTGAATCGTCAGCTTCGAGGGACGCGCAGGGAAACGGGTTCGGGCGGACCACAGCCAACGGCTGAGGCCCCCCCAATGAATAGACCGGGACCCAGCGCCTACTACCACGAGCGACGATCCGGCCAAAACAAGCCTGGGGCCGAGCCGCATGCCCCGTCGACATCTACCACAGCTCCGACTGTGACGAATGCCGATGGGTGCAGAGGCAAAGCCACGGGCACAAACACTAACCCTAAAAATCTTAACAAAAGATCCAACCGCAATAAGCGTGCTGCGGCAACCAACGTGAAGACGGCGCAAGCCTCGGCACGCAAGGAGCCCAGCAAACGCTCGCGGTTGGATGACTCGACATCGCCGAGAGGCGACCACAAAAAAGTGAGGCTGGACAATACTCGACGTGCCCAAACCAGCTACGCGGGGATCGTGATGAGCGAGCTCTGCGTAGCGGTGACGAGGGACGACAATGCCCAGTTAAGCGAGGAGCAGGTCACCTTAGTGAAGAAGTTCCTCCAGCGCAAGATTTTGGAGGGTATTAAAGACCCTGCAATTGCCTACTCACCCAGTTTCAACGGCAAACCCGTCTCTGCAGATGGAGTGTTGAAGCTGTGGTGTGAGGATGAGCGCTCACTAAGGTGGCTGACAGAAGCTGTAGACTCCATGCCGGACATGAAAGGCACCAAATTTGTGGTGAGGAAGCAGGGTGAGTTGACCCGAAGGGTGCGAGCGGCCCTGTTTCTTCCAGAGTGTGAAAACACCCTGGAGGACACCAACCTTGTTCTGGATCACCAGAACAAGTGGGCCCTCGTGAACACCTGGACGGTCTTCACCCACACGCTCCAGAAGGATGGGACCATGTTCCTAACTCTGGGTATCCCGGAGAGCGTGGTCCCGGCTCTTCTGGAGCGTGGACGCAGACTATCCCATAATTTGGGAAAGGTATACGTCCGCTTCTATGGAGCGGACGGGTCCCTTTCGGATGAGCCCCCCCGGAAGGAAGTCCCTACCTCGGCGGAAGGAATGGAGACCGTTCCTCCCGTGCCTACGCACTCGTCCCCAAAACCAGTGACATCTGATGTCGTGGTGGTGGGGATGAGTGTGGACCCGGAGCCCCAGAGGAGTGGCACGGACGAGGTAGAAGAGCTTGTAAAAGAGCTGAAGCAGTTGGTAGGGGATAAGCCTGTTGATGGCGACCCCAACCGACTGTAACATCATACAAGCTAACCTCCAGCACAGCCTCACTGCTACGGCTAACCTACGCAGAGTGCTGGAGGCCCCACACAATGAGGAGACCGTCGCCCTGATCCAGGAGCCGTGGATCAGGGGTGGGCGTGTATGCGGTCTCAAAACGCCATATGGTAAGTTAATTTTAAACAGCACATGCGATAGCCCGCGGGCATGTATTTATGTACCGCGCAATGTCTCTGCAGTGCCCCTCACAGAATTCTGCTCTAGGGATCTGGCCACTGTCAGACTCCAGAACACCGGAGTCGACGGGGGGATGACGATCATCGCGTCGGCGTACATGCCAGCCGACGAGGAGATCCCTCCGACACACATTGTGGACTTGGTGAAATACTGTGAGCAAAACACCTTTAAACTAATTATCTCAACAGACACTAACGCGCATCACCCTTTATGGGGTATGCCAGTAGCCAACAACAGGGGAGAGGAACTGGTAAACTACCTTTTCACAACAGATCTCTCCATAGCAAACAGAGGAACGGAACCTACTTTTGTCACCAGTAGATGCCGAACTATAATAGACCTCACACTGGCAACAGGTAACTGTATAGAGACTATAAGAAACTGGCGTGTGTCGGACGAGTCCTCATGCTCCGACCATAGATGGGTGCGATACGAACTGCGAATGACCATCACACCGCCTTTACCTACACGCAACCCTCGGCGAACGGATAAGGTAAAATTTTGTGACTATCTAAAGCAACACCTTAGCACCGACGCTACGGAGGCATCAATAAACAATACAACCGACATAGAGAAAGCGGTCGTACAACTAACCAATAGTCTCACCAGGAGCTTTCAAGAGGCCTGTCCTCTATCCACCCCCAACAAAAGAGGAAATCAGGGTTGGAGCAGAGACCTGGAGAGTCTAAAAACAAAGGTACGTAAACTATTCAACAGAGCTATGAACACTTACAACGACGAGGACTGGAGCAATTATAACTTTGCCCGCGCAAAATACAAAAAGCGGATACGATCCAGGAACCGTAAGTCGTGGAGAAGGTTCAGCTCAAGCATAGAGTCAAACACACAAGCCAATAGGATCAGGAAAATTCTCGCGGCCGATCCTAACCGAGAAATCGGATCACTGAGGCTACCAGACAACACCTACACTAAAACAGACACTGAAACCAACTGTCTTCTTCTACAAACCCACTTTCCAGAATGCCAGATCGCTGACGCTACCACTTGGGAGGTCAACGACGAAGCGTCACCAACAGCTGACGACTGGTGGATCGCAAGAAAGGTAGTTACAAGGGATAGGATAAAGTGGGCAATAAACACTTTCCAACCCTTCAAATCAGCGGGCCTTGATGGCATCTTCCCAGGCCTGCTGCAATGGGGAGCAGGGCACATAAACGGAACCCTGGACCTCATCTTCACAGCTTGTCTGGCGTTTAAGTACGTCCCACTCGCGTGGAGAGAGGTCAGAGTTCTATTTATTCCCAAACCAGGAAAGAGCGATTATACAGAACCCAAAGCATACAGGCCGATCAGTCTAACCTCTTTCTTACTAAAAACCTTAGAAAGGCTATGTGACCGGTACATAAGAGACGACATACTGACTGTGACACCACTACACCCACAACAACACGCTTACAGTGCGGGCAAATCCACGGAATCAGCCCTGCACAAAGTGGTAAGCACTATCGAGCAGGATATAAAGAACAAGACGCTTTGCCTAGGTGCCTTCATCGACATTGAAGGGGCCTTTGACAAAACAAACTTTCGCAGCATCAAAGCAGCACTCAGAAGGCATGGTGTAAAGGTGACGCTGAGTGATTGGATCATCAACATGTTGAAGCTAAGAGCGGTGAGGGTGGACGCTGGAGGTACCACTAGAGCGACAGTATCCAGAGGATGCCCGCAAGGTGGTGTCCTCTCACCATTGCTCTGGAACATGGTGGTAAATGATCTAATCGCAAAGCTAAACGGACAACGCTTTCTCACGGTAGGGTACGCAGACGACCTGGCCATCCTCATCTCAGGACATTTTGCGAGCGTATCGTGTAACATCATGAACGGCGCACTACGGGTCGTAGAGAGATGGTGCACCGAATACGGATTGTCCGTGAATCCAACAAAAACACAACTGGTAATGTTCACAAACAAAAGAAACCTAGGGAGATACACACTACCTCACCTCTTCAACACACAGCTGGCCCTAACAGATGAGGTAAAGTACCTGGGTATCACGCTGGACAGCAAACTAAACTGGGCAAACCACCTCCAATGCAAAATAAACAAATCCATCATCTCCTTCTGGCAATGCAGGAAGATGATAGGGAAAACATGGGGACTAACCCCGAAAATAACGTTATGGCTGTACAACACAGTGATAAGGCCCTCCTTAACCTATGGCGCCCTAGTCTGGTGGCCTAGAACTAAACAACACACAACAATAAACAAACTGAAAAAACTCCAGAGACTCGGCTGTGTAGCTGCAACCGGCTGCATGAGAACGGCCCCTACGGCAGCCCTAGAGGCATTACTCGACCTGCCACCACTGCAGCTACACATCCAACAGGAGGCCGCGGCCTCTGCTTACAGACTCCGCGCACTCAATCTCTGGGAACATAACAGGAACGCGACCCACACCACAATCATAGAGGAATGTGCAGAGGGCAACCCAGATATTCTCTCTATTTATGACAGGGTACCCAAACAACACATCTTCACTAAAAGCTACAAAGTACAGCTGTACGAGGAGCCTAGTGAAGACACCAACACACAGGAGCTTAGGATATATACAGATGGCTCTAAAATGAAAACAGGTACAGGTACAGGCGCTTTCTCAGACGAGCTGAATATCCATGTAGCGTTAGCTCTAGGGACACACAGCTCCATCTTCCAAGCGGAATGTGCAGGTATCATCCAAGCAGCAACAGCAATACTAAACAGGAAGGTAACTGGCCACAATATCAGGATACTTTCAGATAGCATGGCAGTTCTTCGAGCACTGCAAAAAGTTGAGCACTCCTCGGGGCTAACAGTTCAATGTCACTGTCTACTGGAAAAGGTCAGTAAACTAAACTCACTGACCCTCCAATGGATAAAAGGACATAGTGGATCCAGAGGAAATGATGCGGCTGATGAATTGGCAAGAAGAGGCTCGGCCATGCGCCCCGTAGGACCGGAGCCAATGATACCTCGGCCTTTCAGGCAAATCAGGTCATGGATTCGCGAGAGAACGCACAAACTACACCAAAAGCTTTGGGCAAGTATGGAGGATTGCAGGCAGTCGAGGGAGGCCTTCCCGGTACTGAACCGGAGAACCTCCCGAAAGCTCCTCAGTCTAAAACGGGACAAGCTCCGACTCTTCGTCGGAATAGTCACCGGACATTGCCCATTAAACAAACACCTATTTACTATAGGTGTTACAGATAGCCCCCTGTGCAGAGGATGCATGGAGGCGGAAGAAACGGCCAAGCACGTGCTCATGGAGTGCGAAAGCGTGGCGTCCCAGAGAGCGAAGTTCCTGGGAAAACCGGGAACCCTGCGGGAGGCCTGCAGCGTGACACGCAAGCTGCTGGACTTCCTGGAGGACATCGGGTGGCTGGAGTAGCCGCCGTCACCCGCTCACGGAAAAAGGGCCGATGAACGGCCTAATTGCGGAAAAGAGCCCGCTCACCAAGTACCAAGTACCAAGTATAATGTTTAATGCAATAAATTGTTATTAAATGGCCTAACAAGCATAAAGAATAGAGCAATACAATAATAAATGTTTACCTGAAAGTGTGGGCTGGAAACACATTTTGCTATTTGCCTGAACAGCGGCTCCTGTATTTCTGCAAAGTGGGCCGGTTCAATCACATCTAATATCTCTTCTATTTCGCCCAAAAACATAACCTGCAACACGGAACATTTTCATTTCATTATCAATGCATGCTACTCTTATCACAAGTGCGTTGTGTACTCATGGCTTTTGTTCATTATATGTAGATAGGCGCTTGACCACTGTTGGTATGATATTAAGTAACTGGGTCGAAGTATTATGTCAAGTCTCTGTAGTTTCTGTGTCTACGGAAATAGAAGATTAAACATCTTATATCTCAGGGTGACGAGCGCAATGCTGTGCCACGCAGGGTTTTGCATTCTTAAATTCAAAATTCTGGGTGAAGTTTAACATCACGCGAGCGATTTGCTCGTCTCTTCACTCAATAACATAAAAAAAAATTGTTAACAATTGTAACCAAAATACAATCGTACCACCTTAACAACATTGTGGAATGCTAATGTTTTTTTATGTATTATGTTGGTTATGTTAGTCTGTGAAGTATTTATTTCCTATATGCCTCTGTAACTTGCATTGTATGCAAGTTATATTGCCTATATTATTAAATGAATGAGTAGTGCACGGACCTCTTTCTGCGAGCAAGTCTTGGGCCAGAACTTGAGCAGGCCGCGCACGACGGGCTCGGTGAGCATGGCGTCCTTCTCCAGGAACTGCACGACGCAGTAGGCGAGCTGCGCGTGGTACAGCGACAGGCACTTCACCTTGTGCAGCGGCAGGAGAACCTTCACCAGGAACTGCTTGTGCTCGCTCTTCAGCGGCAGCGCGAACCCGTTTATTATACTGAAACAATTTTAACGTATCTTTATACTGGGACTACTACTACTCTGCTCTTTCTACTTTCTTTCGTTATAAACAGGCGTCACTCAAAAGCATAAAAAACCATCATCATATCATATGGAACCTTTAATCCTCCCACTTCTGGGATACAGGTCTACCCTCGAAGGGTGAAAAAAAATTAAAAATACTTTTTGCTAGTTCGGCAGCCTTTGGAATAATTACATTGTAATTGATTAATAATAAGCTATGTAACAAATAAACTATTTGATTTGGTTTGATTTGACTTTAGGGGCTTACTAGGGGTCGTAGATATACGATATGAACACGAAACTTCTTAAAATGTCGTGGGACACGTAATGGGATCGACCATCAATTTGAAACCTACCATTATCCTTAATCAGGACTTCCCACCTCGACTGTGTTATATAATTACTAGCTGTGCAATTAACATCCCATCCTTATTAGGACACGGACTGCCCTTCACTTCTACTGCGACGAAATCGGTGTTTAGGCTACATTCAAATGTCAATCTGCTGCAAGTTTTAAGTGAAGCGTCTAAACGTTCATATTAGCAGTTATAGTGCAGTGTTCACATAGATGTTAACGTCGCGCGTCGCGTCTACTGCAGGGATTTGCTCGCATCACGCGTTACCACTCCTCATTTACATGTTGGAAAGGTTCAGATGACGCGCGTCGAGTTGTGACCATCTGAACTAAGCCTAAAGACGACAAATTCGCGCTAATGGGCCGGAAAAGAACAAAATAGGCGACACCGCTTACGATTACGGCTTATTCAAAATCGCAGCAAACACTATTAATCTGTGTAAGTTTTAATCAAATTATTTCAAATTCATTCTATAATCGTAAGCATTAGAAATATTGCATCACAGGATCGTTTACGCAGACGAGGCCTTCGCCAGGCAATGCGAAAACTTTGACAGTTCTGTTTCTTCTTATTTGATGGAAAAAGTTTTCTGTAGTTACGACTCTGAGTTTAAAAAATAAAATAAAAATCGTCTCATTTCCTGCGTCTTGTACCCAAGTCAAAATGATTTTACGTTTGGATTGCCAACAAGATTTTCTACTTCATCAAAAAATTTGAAACATGAAACTGGAGCTTCTTTAAAAACAAAAACAGTAGTATTAATTTAATTTAAAACGTGAGGCATTTAAGTACTACAAATATAATTGTCTAAGTAAAAAAAGAACCAAGATTCCCCCAAAACATAGACAATATACCTACATACATTTATGTACTGAATTATGAGATCTTCGTTCCGAGAACTGTGCAACAAAGATTGAGGAAAGAGCGTTTTTAAATTAATTATAGGAGTAAGTTGAACAATGCGTGACACTTTTTAATTATCTCGAGTAAGAAATCTATAGGAGGTAATAATCTGTGTGAAAATAAAAAGTTGTGGTGATGATCACATTTTGATATAATTTTTTGACTTGTTTTAATAATTTTATTCATTTCGTTGACATTGTATTCTTTTTATTATTATTTTATATTGTGTTTGTAATTTTGTGAATTGAATTTGTATTTTTAGTAATGTGTCATTGTAATTCATTGTGTTATAGCGGTGTTACTTCAATAAATAAATGATGTCGAATCGTGACTGACCTCCCAAGTATTTCTAACAGCTCGCCGACGCCGTTGAAGTGCTCGGTCTCGTAGACGAACCGCAGGAATATGTTGTTGATCTGTTTCCGGATGAAGGCGCGCAGGCCGAGGAACTTGCCGTAGATGCGGTGCAACACCGTCTTCAGGAAGTCACGCTCGCGGGGGTCCTCCGAGTCGAACAAGTCTAGCAGCTGCACAAAACAACACACGTTATTGTTTGTACATACATTACTATACAGTCCACCGTGGTTCAGTGTGCTTGCGATGCACCCAACCGCCAGAAATGGAGAAGCATTGCGAGACGCGCGGCCGCAACGGAAAGGGGCGTCGACGACAGTGAGGAGCTTCCGTGTAACATTACAACCATGACCACCTCTGCCAAAACTGAACGACTAAGAAGAAGTACTATACAGGCTGAGCGAACGAATGCGCTGTACTTCTTTACTTTAAACTGGGATGAAATGAGATGTGGCGCATTTGCTCGCGTTCGTTCTGTACAGAGCATTCCATTTTAACTTGTACTGGGAACAGCATAGTACACTTCATAAAACGTCTTCAAACACCTCTCAGGGAGTGAAAGCGCATCGACAGCACCTCGCTATTGTTACAGCTGTCAATTTACGTACCATCAGACTGACTGTATGCTTGTTTGCCGCTCTTGAAGATTGTTGTTCCTCTAGAATTTAGAACAAACAACCGGGATCTCTAGTATAACGTGTTATACAAAACACGGTAGCCCAGCAAGCTCTAGCGCTAGCCCAGCTAGTAACACGATAGTTCTGACTAAAAAGTGTTCTTGAAAATGTATGGAGATGATAAATGCGGTCGCGTTCCCAATATTACTGATTTATGACGGCACTGCTGCATTATATTTATTTTAACATCTACCTTTAAAACGTTATATATCTGCCTGATGAGATTACACAAAAAAATTACTAGCTATATCGGCGTGCCAGCTATTATGAATTCAAAACTCGTACCTTAACCGTTAAAGATTACTGTATGATGACATTGTGGTCTACTATTTAGAAAAAAAATACAAAACGATAAAAAAATCAAGTCTTTGAGATAGGTCAAACTGATATTTTGTGTACATTTTATCAATAAGTAGCTGTTTAAATCAAACGTGGGCGTACAATTACTCTCGCGAGCTGAATGAATATTGTTTATATCAAAAGTGGAGCAAGATGACTCACAAGGATTTTGTATGGAGATAAAGATTGCTTACCCTTTGGTTAATACCACATAAGGCTTTAGCACTCACCGTGGATGCATCATTACTTGAATAATTTAAAATATCAAGTAAATCTTAGACTTATCAGAAAATGTAAGTTTGTAACTTTGCTAGACTAGGTGAGGATACAGCCGTATATCCCTAGATATATTCAGGTAAAATAGACGAACGAGTAGTCGAATTGGAGTGGTTTATTAAAAAATAATCTCCATTTCCCTTGGTCATCGCATCACGCGTGGTACATTGAGCGGGAGCTACGAGTATAGAGAGTTGCTCAGATTTTCTGTTTTGTACAGTGTTCCTAAAAAAACCGAAATTAACTAAGTACCCACTCGCTCGCGTGCCAACTGAAAATCATCGAAACTACTTTTTAATTTAAGGATAAAAATGTGTACTAATTTAACGTACATGAATATTTATTTTATCTTGACATCATGTAATGGTAGATCTATATGTAAGATATTGATTTCGGATAGATATTTGCTTTTGCCTATTGTGACAAATAGCAAACTAACAAACGTTCCGTTCTTATCAATAAACCTATAAGTACATACCTTTGATAGGTCAGAAGATAGCATAGAAATCAAATCAATATTATAAATGCGAAATTTTGTGTGAGTGATGCTTATTCCCACTCAAGTCTGTAACGGCTGAAAGGATTTAGTTGAAATCTGAATTAAAGCGTAGGCTTTTTATTCTGGTAAAATTAACGGTTCTTGTAGGACAGCAGGTGCAACCGTGGGATTCAGCTAATATGAAAACATACGTCCCGTACAGTTTAAAAGTTCGTGAATGTAAAATAAATACTTTAAATTGCTGGAAGAAACTTTGTACCCGCTAATAAAAGTGAATTTCAAATTCATTGGCCTATGCTATGCTTCCTAATATATTATTAGTAAATAAACAAACATAATTCACTCAACGTATGTCAGCAATAGACAAACCTTGTGCCTAAATCACTACCTACGTCATATAATCACGAAATGGTTAACTGGGAAACAGCACACGTGTTCTTCGGTAATATTGAATGAGGTTACCTGCAAAACAAACTTCTGATCGATAACTTTCTTGCCGATAGTGGGCTGGAAGTCGGTGGACTCGAGGAAGCGCAGGAAGAACTCGTAGACTAACTGGAGGTGCGGCCACGAGGCCTCCAGAGTCGGGTCGTCCTCTTCGGGGTCGAAGTCAGGATTTTCACTCGGCGGCAGAGTGCGGAACAGATTCGCCGATATCTGGAAACAAAATCGTTCATTAAGGATCGCCGTGCCGTGCTCAAAACGAAGCGTTCTCATAAAGTTTACTATCTGAACGTTGTTATGTCATGTTTTATGATAGTTTGGATATAAAACTGAATCCTTACAATTCTGTTATTTTTAAAACTCACATCAGTTAGTATAGATTAGCATTTCATTAGGCGAATCAAATAGATATATCTAGACTGCGTCAGCATTAGACTGCGAATTGAATGCAGCTTATTTGCGTCGGATAATGTTACGCTAGAGGCCCAAAACAAGAAAAGGTACCTTTTTATTCAGCACATTGTAAGATAACATGCAGTACCGTATGTATTTTCAGGTACCTTATTATCGACATCCATAATTTTCTGCGATCCTGGTATTACAGCTGGGAAATGCCAATAACATCAATACATACGCAAATATCTAATCTATCACAGGCCAAGAGATGATAATGTATGTTATTGTAATGAAGCATCTCGAGCCTCGAGCAGACCTTGTTAAAACCTAAATTGATAACAATAAAATGATTAGCAATACGATTTGAAAAGTAGCGCTATCGCAAATAGTGAATACATAGTAGCGAATAGTTAACAGACAGTAGGCTCAGTTGGTAAACTTCTGACACTGAACTTATCAATTCATAACGAAAATTGCAATGGGTTATGAACTTTTTCATAACAACCAATGAAATATGAAATTCATATAACCAACATATGCTGCTTTCATGAATAATTAAACATCTCCGTAAGGTCACAAGCAAGAACATAATACGAGAGCAATAAAAACGACAGAATTCCATAAAATTGGTATCGCATCACGATAATATTATGAATGTGAAAGAAGCCCTGTATCTGCAACCGAAACCTCTGCTATCGTATCTACATTTCTACACTATCTACACTGATGTTTAAAATAGGTGAAGTTTGTATGAACTACTGACCCCAGAGAATCTGTATGATCTTTCATCCAAGAATGAAACGATTCCGTTTTGATTTCATATATAGACAGTCAAATCCCTGAGTGACATATAAGCCATTGCAAAGGTAAAACATAGCATATGAATAGAAAGCGATTTGATAGTATCGAATAGAAAATTAGAACCTTGACCAGATGTTCTGTTTACAAGTGAGTTCATACACGAGGCAGTGGCACTATAGCTCGTAGACGGGTAGGCGTAGGGGTGGAGCTGGTGCTATTATATCCTCGGTGTACAATTTACTTTTACTAGTTTCGTTGTTTCTTTTACAATTTGGTCCAATAATTGAATTAAAAAAACTTGACTAAATATGTAGAATAAAGTAAAATTGCGAAAAATGCACTCCAGATTTAAAGATCTGAAAGCGGTCTAGCCGTTTAGGCGGTAATGGGAAATGCATTCTTACATACACTCTAAAAACATACCTTCTAGGCAGTCGGCGAACACTACTCTACTCCGCTTGCGATGTTCCGCAATGTATCGTCCTTATAATACCTTACCCGGATGTTTTGTACTTACTCGTATATCCTTAAATTATTTATATCAGAAACTAGTGTTCACTTTATTACAATTTTATTTCCTTATTTCAATTCTATTACGGACTATTTCGATGTTCATAAAATAAGAAGATTGTGTATTGAGACATCTCACATACATTTTTTATAAATAATAATTGTATGTCTCTTTATTCTACACATTCTTCCTTGAAGTAAAGTAAACAATGCTGATCACTTGAAAACAATCGTGATTAGATTCTGTGACTAATCTAAAGTCCAATCATTTTCACACAAATTAATCACGATTGAGGGAACTTGATATAAAGGACTATCTCCGCCAATGAACTAGTACAATTACTCTTGACTTAGTAATAAACTTTATAAGGACTTAGGTAAAGCAAAGTCCCTTATTGGATACCACTTTTTGTAATGCCGGTTAACATTTTTAAATCCTACAAGTTATCTTTTACTTTTCCTGCCTATCTCTTATGTATTTTACTAAGTTAGTAATTTCCATTTTGTGGTGTGTATTGTTACTTTATTACAATGATAATAAGTTTCTGAAATTTTCTTTGTGAATGGATCAAATCTTGCACTGATTCAAGTGATCAAATACGAGTAGTTGGCTGACGACAGGCGCGGAGCTTCAATGCTCCTTTACAATACCGACCGCTCATTCAATTCAATGAAGACACGTGAGCTAATGCTATGCATGCATACCGCCTATAATGGACACGAATCACTTCTTTGACACTGTTTGTTAAGAAAGCAATCTTGTCTGTAATAAGTCGAAGATCGTAAATTCGCTGACGTACGAAAAAGAAAAAATGTAATAATGACCATATTACTTAGGCATTGAATATGTATAGCTAAGGCATATTACTTACTAGCTACGCCACTCGGCTTCGGCTCAACCTTCTGCTGACCCAATGCTCTTTTTTGTCCTCTAAACCGCCTGGGTTTCAATACAATCGATTTCGTAGTACAGACAGATTATTATAAACGAAGTCATACGCATTTTGGTGTGTATATATAGACATTTTTACATCTTATAATTTCGCGTAATTAACTGTTGGATATAAAACAGATCGTTAAAGGATCTGGTTGGTAGCACGAGATTAATTTGTAGGGTTTATAAAATGTTTCCAGTATTACAAAAAGTTAGGGGCTAATTTAATTTAACTTATTCGGCGTGTAAGCGAAGTTGATGTATGACTGAGGGTTAATTAGGTAGGAGTACAGTGCCCTGTACACCGAACACTTAACTGACGGTCACTAACGAAATTTCCGTCGACTAGAAATACTCTCTAAAATGGGTATTTAATACTGAAAGCCCTGAAGTACTAATTCGCGTGGGTGGTCCGTGTTTCCTGTCGGTCGGATCTATATTCATATAACATGAGGCACAGGCCACACAGATGGATGTCTGATGTATAGACACATGAAAAATGCAATGTTTTTTTATGTAACTAAATAACAAGACAAGCAAGACGCTAGCCTGATGTTAAGCATCACGCCTGTCCTTACTAACTTTACAACCGATTGTTGTGAGGTTTAATTAGCAGGTATTGCAATATTTGGTAAGTAGTTTATTAAATATTGTATAATAAACCAAGAAATAGGATAAAAATATTAAGACAAAATTTTACTGTTTGAACGCTTTCTAGCAAGTTTTTGCACTATTTGGCTGACCCAGGCTATCCGTTCGCCGAGACCACATAATCTTTGCATGGACAATTTACGAAAGCCAACGTCATAGTAAAGTGTAAGGCACACCTACATAAATTACGCGGACACTAGTGTCGAGTTTGAAGGGCGCAACGTAAAAATCTTAAATCTGCTAAAATACTTAAATTTAAATGACAGGTGTAAAAATTGCAAGTTCGAAGGCACCACCTATCTAATAAATTGAACGGAATTTAAATCGTTTTCGTTCAGCTAAGTTTAATTCACAGATAAATAAAGTTGTGAAAAAAGACCGGTTTCCGTTCTAGTTTCGTTCAAAATTCTTGATTATCGTTGGATTTCATCCACAGATAATCAAGAATTTTGCTGAACGAAATAGCGAATATTGCTAGCTCTTAACCGATTTTTCTATTTAATTTTATTTTCTGTAATTATCTTTCTTCATACATTAATGTTTTACTAGAAGTATTCGTGTGTTCCTGAATTAACTATGTTTACGTATTAAGTTAATTATCATGTAAAAATGTGTTCTCTGCTTGCACATGGTTCAATTTTTGTAAAATATCACTACGTAGGTACAAGAAATTGTTGGATTCATATAATAAATCTTGTCTAGTGAAGGCATTCTTTTCTGTAGTAGAAAAAGTTGATAAATATTTTTTGTTTTGGTTCACGACAAAAATTTATCAAATGGAATTACTCGATAAAAATGGTGGTTTTTGAATTTTGTAACCTGGCACTCGCTATATCGTATTTATCATTAAGATTGATTTCATTGTTTTGGAAATATAAATTGTATACAAATTAGAAGATAATTTAAGAATAGCTTTATTATTTATTAACCGCATCGTTGTTGTCCGTGTAAAGTAATTCAAAGATACCTACACAAAGCAAACTACGGTATCAAAGCAAGAAAGCTGATGGAGTAAAGAACTTGTAAAATAACTACGCATTCAAATAAAGGTAAGCTAATCCCATTAAAGAAGACTTAGCTCCTCGAAGTCCAGAAAATATTGAAGACTATATGTATCCCTTGGATTAACTTGCTCTATCAGAAAATAATATTAAACGAACCATAAAACCTTTCACATCAATGTTGTGATCTGTGTTAAACTCGTAAGATGTGATTATCTTTCACTGCTTCTAATGAATGTTTTCAATTTTATCGTACCTGCTAGCTAAATGTTATTTTTATTTTCAGTGCAATGAAAATAATAAGAAAACGAAATCCAGTTCAATGATGGTGTAAACAAGTTATGGCAAAGAAAGCGCAACAACATCGCTTAAATTAGTGTTTTATGTACAGAAAAGTTTATTTCGTTCTAAAAATACTAAAACAAACTATTGAAACAATTCTATTCTCAAGGAACTTCACATACAAGATAGACTTTCGTCGATTGTGCAAGTGCGAATACTGCAGTGCTGTGGGCATATCTCCAGGTACGAGAATTCGATGGAGAGTAGTGCAGTACCGTGTTAAAGGCAAGCACAGTCCCGATCTGGTCACCAACTCGATGGACCAATCTCATAAAAAATGCCACACAGGCCACCATGCTTCAGTGTGTTTGCGATGCAATCAACCGCCAGGAATGCAGAAGCATTCCAAGACGGACTATCGATGACAGTGAGGAGCCTCCTAGTAATATTACAACCAAGACCTTGACCAGTCTACCAAAAGTGAACGACTAATAAGATAAGAAGATTAAAACTAAGATTTAAAAAGTTGTTATTTTTTGTACACATTTATACACATTTATTTTAATAAAATTCACAGTAAATTACATTTGCAAGAAATATTTATAAACTGTAGTTTGTAGTGTATTATTCTGTTTCCCTGTAGCAATTATAAGCGCTGGGTCTAAGGTACTAGACCTAGTGCTTTCTGAAATCCTTACCTAGGGTGTGTAAGTTAAAGATATAGGTTAAAAATCCAGACAAGTTTATAGTTATTAAGGTTTTTATTTATTTTTTTATTCAGTCATAAATAGGCTTGCGCCGCCATCTCGCCTGATGGTAAGCAATGATGCGGTCTACGATGTACGGTTTTCAATAGAAACCCACTAAAAACACCAAAACGGCCGAGGTAGATACACTTTTCTATTACTGATGTTATTCAAAAAATAGTATGTACTTTGATCACATATAGCGCTGAACAGGAAAGACTATTGGGCAATTACAGGTTTTCATACATTTTTTGTTGTGCTTAACTTTGCAAAGAATTTGTTTTATAAGACTTGACCAGTCTAGTACCACGAATATTAATACTAAGATTTAAAAAGTTGTTGTTTTTTGTAATACACATTTATTTTAATAAAATTCACAGTAAATTACATTAGCAAGAAGTATTCATAAACTGTAGTTTGTAGTGTATTATTCTGTTTCCCTGTAGCAATTTAAAGCGCTGGGTCTAAGGTACTAGACCTAGTGCTTTCCGAAATCCTTACCTAGGGTAAGTTAAAGATATAGGTTAAAATTCCTGACAAGTTTAAAGTTATTAAGGTTTTTCAATAGAAACCCACTAAAAACACCAAAACGGCAGAGGTACACTTTTCTATTACCGATGTTATTCGAAAAATAGTATGTACTTTGATCACATGTAGCACCGAACAGGAAAGACTAATGGGCAATTACAGGTTTTCATACATTTTTCGTTGTGCTTAACTTTGCAAAGAATTTGTTTTGTAAGTAAAAACACTCAATTACTTGTTTTAAACTCACTTTGAAATTTAACTTTTTTAAGCAGGATTCAAAATGGTGCTTCCTAAGTTTGTTTAAAAATAAACCTAAAGCATTTTAAAATGACATAAAAACGTACCTTCAAACTACCGAATCAAGTTATAATTTCTAAATTGAGTAGTTTATGTCGATTTCGTTCATTCGTTTCGTAAAATTGACTTTGACGTTTCTAAATTTCCTAAAGTGGTACCTTCAAACTTGCTTTAAGATATTTAGGAATTTTACGCGGTTTAGATAATTTAGAAATTTTAAATGCGCCTTCAAACTCGGCACCACTATGCGGTCACGGGGTGTCTCAGCGAGTACCGTACAGCCGGGGCGGGGTGATAAATTTACCGCCACGAAGTGTAGTGGTTAAAAAGTGGCAAAACAATTAAGATGCTACTCAAGCTAAAATCCGTAAAATATCCTGTTTTTCGTGTAATTTAGGCATATTATTGGGAATACAAACTTGGGGAAAATAAACGTTAAAAGGTTACCAAAAAGATCAAGAAAAAAATCGCAAATAAACTTCAGAATAATAGCTTTCGTCGCGTATTTTTCAATATTTTGAGTGACGACTACTACCATTTTTTGTGATAAAAAAAAAGGAAATTCAATAACCTAAAGACAATAGGTCTTTAACTTATTGAATTTCCTTTTTTTTATTTATTTTAATTTCTAAACGAATTAAAATTACGTAAAAATCATCTTGGGAACTTAAACGACGTGTGATATTGAACTTTATTTCTCCAGATATTGAATTTATTATTATTTTTATTCAATGATCAATGATGCGGTCTACGATGGAGTATGCTTGCCTAGAAGATATAATGTTAGATCCTTGGCTAAAACTGATGATTGAGTGTGTGCGGTCTGATTGATATTTTATTGTAATGTTCTTTATGCGAGTGTGACGTGACGCATTTTAATGTCATTTGCTTTATGCAAGTGTGACGTCATGCGTAGGTGGTAGAACCTTTTTTTCTTCACTTACTACTACCATAGAACACAAAGGAACAGATGCCAGAAGCGCCAAATAATAGGTCAGCGTTTCAAACGTGCCTAGCGTTGAGCGTGAGTCGTTTACGTTAATTGCCTCATTGATAAATCGAGAGTAAAGCTATTCATTAAAATAGGTCCGCAACAAGAAAATGAAAATACCGCAATGCCCTTGTAACCATACATCTCAAGATAGTAACAACTCTTTCTACAACATTGTCTATTGACCTACTCTAACTTTGGCGTTGATATTAACGTCACTGTAGTAAAAGTTAGGATAACCCAGTACCTTATTTCTATGCAACTTTGTTCTACCGGTAAACGTGACAAGCTCGTTGGGTCGGCGATATTGTAAAAATCGCGACTCGAAGCTGGATTATGTTGGCTTGGGGGCCCTATTCTTGCCAGTGAGTTATTATATCTCATTAGATGTGTCATGAGAGTGAGAGTGACGGAGATAATCTCGATCGCCCAAGAATAAGAACCCAGGACTGAGAGGAGTGGCAAGAAAAGAAGTATATCCTGTATGTTTGTTACTCCTTCACATTGAAACGGCTGGACGAAATTAGTTGAATTTCAGATTAGAGTTAGTTAACACCCTGGTTTATCACTTAGGCTACTTTTCATCATTATCATCATTAACGCGCGGGTGAAACCGCGGGGCGCAGCTAATTATAAATATATGGCTGTGAAATACAGATAGACCAATACGGGGCTCTTATTATAGGTCTTCCTTTTTACCATTTTGGTAAGGAACCCTAAAAATGAATTTGGGTCTATGATCATTTGTTTTACCAGTACTTCAACAATTTAGGTACCTTTTTAGTCTTATTCTATTATCATACAAGTTTTTAGCGCATTGATGATTTTGTTTGAAACATTTTAGCTGTCGATCTTTACTCGAAAGTCGTCGATTTAGGCTAAAACATGTATACTCTACAGTTCATAGTTTTTTTAATTACAAAAATGTTACAATTACCATTTTAATAATCTCTGGGTAGACGGGCTCTGTAAGCACGCCGCGGCCGCCGGTGATGTACTCGACGAGCTCGTTGAGCGTGGCGCGCTTGATCTCTTTGCCCTTCAGGTCCGCAACCGGGTCCATGAAGTCGAATGCCACGCAGCACTGCCGCAGCTTGCGGATGAACAGCTCCTCCTGTTCACCGCTCGGTACATCTGCAATTGCAATATTGACTTATTAATACTTGTGTGATAGCTGTGACCTCGTGACCCCTATATCTTTACAGTGCCCGAACCTATATTGCTTATTTCTATACTTGAAAATTGGATTACTCATCTAATAATATTAGAAGATCAGCAATTAAGTACCTAATTATTGAATTTTGCAAGTTACTGTCGTCGTCCAACAAGCATACATAATTGAAATGAAATATTTATTCATAGCACTGCTACAAGCCAACAGGACACAGGCACTGCATTCAGGACTTTTTGTAAAGTATGTTTAAAGTAAAATTGAAATATGTAGATATTTTTTATCTAGTCTGTAGAGAACTTGGTCTGTTCTGTATGGAAGACAGCAATATATAGTTTAGCATTTAGTTAATAATTAAATACTTTTAGAACATTAAATCAGAATGGCTAAAACATTTTTGCTGAAGCTGTGTGTGATGTGAATGTCTCATACAAAACTTAATAAGGTAGTGTTATGTTGTACATCCATTAGTCATCATTTTGCATTAATTATGGACCATTTCAGATCAGACAAGATTATTGAGATTTCTTTATGACAGTTTATATTAATAATCATGAATAGTTTGAAGGAAAATATTACTGATTGTAAACAATACAACAAATACACAGACAGATAGATCTACTTTAGAATTCATAATGTTATTAACAGTGCCCTGTTGTGTCTGCAAGTCTCTCATTAATTTTTTTTTGGGGATTAATTTTATAGCCTACTAGCTGACCCGGGAAATGTTGTTTTGCCTTATAAATTATTTCTAGTAACTATTGAGAAATAGGGGTTGGTGATAGAAGGGTGAAAATGTAGGGTTGTATGTATTTTTAATGCCACATTAACCACATTATAAAAAAATAAAAATTTTGTCCAAAAAATAAAAATTTTGTCCAAAAAATAAAAATAAATGTTAGGGGTGGACAACCCTTATCACTTGGGGGTATGAAAAATAGATAGTAGCTGATTCTCAGACCTACTGAATATGCATATAAAATTTCATAAAAATCATTTCTGAGGAGTATGGTATTTGTGACATGAGAATTTTATATAGAAGATGTTATTCTGGGCTATAATAACCTATCACCATACCCCATATTATTGAAATCTTACAGCCATCTTCAATTACCTACATACTTTATTGCAAAAATAATTTAGCTAGCTAATTTGTAATAAACACATCCAATCCAATTGGCAGATGATAGATTGTGTGATGGAATACTGAAGGCAATTAATAATAAAAACAATTTTATTATACACAAAGATTTTTCTACACTTGAAGTACTTGTAAAAAACAATATTAACCAGTATAGAAAGAAACTGGATCAGATAGGGTTCATTTATTAGTGATATGGTTAATTAATTTAAAATCTAGGTTTTAAATTCTTGAGTGGTTTTAAATAGAAAGTTTTAATGCCTAGTTAGGCTGTCAGGACCAACAAGGATACAATTAATATTTGAAACCAACTGACCTACATATAAATAAAACCTTGTCTATACATTTATTTATACCTTGTGGAAAGTATTTACAAGTACCATAGTTCTTTTATCTTACAGAAAACCTTTTTGCAAAATAATGAACATTCACAAATATCCATAACTGTAAAGAAACCAATTAAAAGTATTTCTGTTTAAACAATTCATGCAACATAGGGTAAGTGGACCAATATGTTAATGTGTATTACAGATATTTCATTATTTTATTTTAGCTCTTAATGTTCCTATAAACTTCAACTAAGAATGTCTTAGTAGATGAACATTGATTTCAAATTGAAAGCAGATATTAAAGTTATGATAGTTAAACAAATAGTGTTTCACACGCATAGCTCCCCACTGGGATTCCCTGTGTCAGGGATGCCATGGAATACACACAAAGACAAGAACAACCAACACCCAGACCCATAACAGGTATTTAAATTCATCATTCAAATGTCTGCTCGGCCGGGAATCGAACCCGGAACCTCTGGCTACTAAGGCGGATATACTACCGCTAAGCCAAACAGGCCGATAGTAGACCTACACTAGTGTTTATGAAAGCAAAATGAATGCTGATATTTACAGGCTTCAGATGGCGTTCTCAGAATATACCTTGATTTTTCTTTTCATTTAAAAACCAATAAACATTTTTTTCACAACAATGTAACACTTGATCACAATAGCTGAAAGTAACCTAAACTACTACACATTATTGCAGAGCACTACTATGTTCAGGTCTATTTATGTTTCAGTACTGCTTAAAATAAACAATACACATTAACTATTTTGTTTTCTATTTATCAAGGGAATCTAATGCAATGTTTACAAATGTAATGATTAGGTTATAATAGCTCACACAAAAAAATATTTGTTATAACCTCTCACTTTCTAACTGTATGTGGGATTAGAGGTTTATGGTGAGGAGACTGTGGAGCACTGGTATCAAAACCTAATGAGATAAGGGTAACAGCGCTAGAAGGCGCGCGCCGAGAATAGATAAGGACCCACCTTTGAGCAGAGGCAGAGCCTGCAGTTCCACATCTTGCGTGTTGCGGTATCGAGAGGAACCTTGAGACTTCTTGGTCTTTTTCTTCAACGACCGCTTGGCGAAAGGATCAATCCTGTCCACAAATGTTCCCGAAGACATTTTGGCAGTAAAAAAGTGTCCCAATTGACAATAGGTAGACTGTGTATCAATGCGAAAATTGTTTTGATTCGGATAGTGTCATGATCTGGCCCAGTCCACGAGACGAACGCGCACTTCCCGTAAGGTCGGAGCACAATATTAGAGCCTAAACAAACATTCCTTCGTCACACATGACGGTAATGGAGTGGTCACACTCAGGCCATTCTTTACACACTTCAAGATTCCACAACAGTTACGTAATTTTAAAACGTCTTTATCGCTAAAATGACACAAATTCGGTAAGGAACAATTTGATTCACAAATTCAGTTTTATTTTCTGAGGCGTGTCACGAATAGCTGAAGGCAGAAGTCACATATACATACAAGCCTCGTGTAATATCAGCCGGTCAGTCAATGACAATAATTTCTTGGCAATAATCACTAGAGATTTCTCACAGTTTTATTAGTAACAACACGTAAAACAACGAAACAAAACAGTTATCGTCCTGTTTAGACGTAATCGGAAACTTATGCGGTGATGACACGGACTAAAATTTTAACACCAAAAATCTATCATCTTCTCGCCATCGTTCACCATCCGTTTCGACAATGAAACAGGACGCATTTTATAACGCTCTGCACTTGAATAACTAATAACAAATTAGTGAACTTGATCGCTTCGATAGACTTGCAGAAACATAAAAACGGTTTAGTGAATGTGTTAAATCTCTAAAAGATTATCATCACGAATTGCTGCGAAAACGCTACACTCATAGAAAAGTACCTACTTCTGAAAATAGATGAGATAGAAAATGTTCAGTTACTCAACTCACATACTTTTATACTTTAAAAAGGTTTATTATCAACTATAACTATCAAATATTATATTTTATTATAAAATTAATTTTATTGTTGAAAAGTGAACATAAAAATTCCTGAAAAAATAAAAATTAAAAATTATTGCAATAAGAGTACATCAATGAACATCTCAATTCCGCCCACAGAGAGTAAAGAAAAATACAGATAATAAATTGATACAGATATAAATTGATTGTAAACAATAAATAAGCCATGGAGGTTGCATGTTTTGCTTATTACCAATTGTCTATGATTGTGGTAAGAACGATGAAAACTGATCGTGTATGAGACTGACTGGTACCGTCGTGTTCGTGATTATTAGTTATGAATTAAGTTCACAGATGCTTCAACTTAAGTAGTTTGTAGAAAAAAAAAACACTGTTTTTTTCAATTATTTACTTAATAAGTTAATTGTTAACAAAATACTGTTAGCCCTCAATCACTTGACGTCGGTCTCTGAGACTCCGGCGGTTTTATATTTCAAATCTGTTTCCACCCACAAGACACTGGCAAAATTGTGATAAATATATTCACAAAAGCCAAAAATTAAGAGTTGAAGTTGAAGTTGAACTGCTATGATACACGCGACGCTACTGTGTCCATGTATTTTTTCTCCTCCTGTCCTACAAACGCGTCGTTTATTCGGTAGCTTCAAACATGCTTGCATTTAAAAATTATTGATACATATATTAGCACGTGGTCTGCGCGACCGACGTCAGGTGATTACGCTACTTTTGTTGGTAAACATGTCTGATACATAAATATTTAGGGCTTTAAATAGCCTATTCAAAAAACTTTGGAAAACATGTGGAATGTACCTAATTACGTTGAATAAAAATCTTAACACAAGGTTTTTTTTATGTTTAAACATTTCTTTTTAAATTATCAATATTGTTAACTACTCCAAACTTTAAATAAGTTTGTTTCGAAACTATTTTCCCGTCAGGTTAAACTGACAATGAGAAGTCGCTTTAACACTGACGGTGGTGTCGTGTTGCATGGCATGTGTTGCGGGTTGTTAATTACCATAGACAATACGAAAAGTTGGCGTTGTTTAGGCGAAAGAAGGCAACGGTGTCTGTAGTCTCTGACTGATCATTCTTCATTCTTCATCTTCACTTTTTTAGTCTATGGTATTTAGCTTTGGAAGAAAGTAGCTTTCTAAAGATTTTTTTCCAGTTTATTTGGATTCTAAAGTTATTGTGAATATTAATTGTTATCTCATTGAGATCTATGTACTTGTAATTTCTGTCCTGAAACCGCAAGTGTGACCAAAACATCTGCAACGCCAGATTGTTGGGAGAAATAATTTAGAAAGCAACATGGAAGCGCTGACAGTTCCGCCATGAATGCAAAATAAATAGAAATTGTGAAGGTTTGAAACGTAAATATATTTTCATTGTTTAAGACGTAATGCTATTGTTTTCACGTATCGAAAACAATGATGATATAACGCTAACAAATTGGGTAATATGTGACGGCGTTCCTTATGTCACCAACTCTCGAAGAAAGTCCCCTGCTTTGCATAGGTAGTTCATTGGTGGCTTGTACTCCGATTTGTACACGTTATATTGATCTTCAAAGTTTATTAGATCTTTTGTATCCTAATAATCATAAAGACATTATATACATTACCTTGTGAACAACAGTACAGTCAATAAATTAAATATATAAATGTTCTCTCTACCCCAGTATTTCACTTAAATGTATCGTTAACGTTATGTGTAGTTAGAACATAGAATAATGATGTACTTTCTTGTAGTAGTTTCATATGTAAATGAATAATGATAAATGAAAGGTTTGTAATTTTGTAAATAATTTGTTTCAGCAGCTGGTGATCAGTCAAACTGGCTAGACACTTCACAATGTTGAGAGGTGGGCGAGGAGGCCGTCACAGTCCAGAGCTGTATCCCCACACACTGAAGTGCTCCAACGCAAGTGACACAAGCTCGGCTTACAGCGGCAGTGACACTATGACTTCCGTACACAGCTCTCTCGACATGGACATGGAGGTAGACCTATCAGGACTCCTTGAGTCCATCGTGGACTCAGACGAGGAGGAGGACTTGGAAGAGAGCATGGATAGTCTCACTGTGCGCGATGCAGTGCGAGAGTGTCTCGAAAAGGACCCAACTGAAAGAACAGAGGAAGACATTGAAATACTCCTGGAATTCACACAACACTTGAAGGCATTCACTAACATGACCTTAACAGTGCGAAGAGCACTGTGCACTAAAATGGTATTTGCAGTGGTTGAGAAGGCCGGAACAATTGTTATGAATGATGGAGAAGAACATGATTCATGGTCTGTCCTTATCAATGGACATGTAGGCATTGAACATCCCAATGGGGAAATTGAGTACCTCAATGTGGGTGATAGCTTCGGAATGGCCGAAGCTACTCTTGAAAAATTGTATCATAGGGGAGTGATGACAACACGTTGTGATGACTGCCAGTTTGTCTGTGTAACACAAGATGACTTTTATCGCATATTACATCAAGGGGAGGAAAATATTAAAAGACATGAAAATGAAAATGGGGTTGTAGTTTTGGTAACAGAATACAGAGGGGCAGCAGGAGAGTCAAGCCGCCTTCTTGGTCATGTGGTCATTAGAGGCACTCCAGATGAGTTGATGTTACAGCTCATCGCTGACAATTCACGTGATTCAACTTATGTTGAAGACTTCCTGTTGACACATAGAACCTTCATTGAAAGTCCACTTGTTGTGGCAAAGCAACTTCTTGCCTGGTTTTCGGACCCAACTGTTCGAGATAGAGTTACAAGAGTGGTATTGCTTTGGGCAAATAATCATTTTTCCGATTTTGAAACAGACCCAACTATGATGGATTTTCTGGAATGTTTTGAGAAATCACTGGAAAGAGAGAAAATGGAAAGTCAGTCCAGGCTGCTCAACTTGGCATGCTCAGCAAAAGCAAGAGTAAGGAGTATAACTTTATCTCGTCCCACTAGAGATGAACCTTTGAACTTTACCATCATAGGAGGATATGAAAGAGGCTATGGGATATTTATACAAAAAGTGGAAAAACATTCAAAAGCTGAAGATGTGGGATTAAAAAGGGGTGATCAAGTTCTGGAAGTAAATGGTCAGTCATTCCAACATGTCAGTCATGCTAAGGCAATGGAGATTATCACTGCTTCAACACATTTAAGCATCACAGTAAAAAGTAACTTGTTAGATTTCAAAGAAATGCTTAAAAAACCTGAAAATTCTCCAAGACAGAGAGGCTGTGCTAATATGGTACGCTGGCAGACAGATCCCCGAGCAAGATTATCCACAGCAGAGCTCCTGAGTGAAAATCCTATCACACTAAACCCTGTATTTCAATCCCCTACAAAGAAACCACCACCAATGAATATCAAGAAAGAACCACAAAAGGGTTTCATGACATTAGGCCCTAAGAGAAGATTTCAAAAGGCTTTAATGAAAATGAATATACTCCCAAAAAACACAATTGCTGATGTTTTACATAGTGATGACAGTATCCTCTCAAACTCCGAATCCTTACACAAAGCCAACAGCAGCAGTTCATTCTACAACTCTCACAGCAATCCAGACTTAATATCCATATGTTATGATGAGTACCAGTCTTCAGATTACCCTGAGCATGTTCTAAAAGTATACAGAGCTGACCAAACATGCAAATACTTACTGGTCCATAAGGAAACAACAGCCAGAGAGGTTGTAATGCTATCACTAAAGGAATTTGGCATCACTGATCCTAGTACAAATTTTTCCTTATGTGAAGTGTCCGTTGCACATGGAGGCATCATCAAACAACATCGTTTGCCAGATCAGCTACAAAATCTAGCAGAAAGAATTGGACTCAGCTCCAGATATTATTTGAAGACAAATGGAATAAGTGAAACCCTAGTACCTGATGATATGGCTCCAGAGCTCCTGAGAGACAGTGTGGTTCACTTTCTACAGTTGAATGCTGTCGAAGTAGCAACACAGCTCACTTTGCAAGATTTCTGTATCTTTTGTCAAATAGAAAGCACAGAGTATGTAGATGATCTGTTTGAACTAAAGAGCCGGTATGGGACACCTATGTTGACCCAGTTTGCAGAGCTTGTCAATAAAGAAATGTTTTGGGTGGTGACTGAAGTTGTCAATGAGCAAAACATTGTTCGAAGGTCAAAAATTATAAAACAATTCATAAAAGTCGCCCGCCAATGTAAAGAATACAGAAACTTCAACTCCATGTTTGCAATAATTTCCGGACTGGGACATGGTGCAGTATCCAGACTAAGAATGACTTGGGAAAAGTTGCCCACAAAGTACTACAAACTTTTCACAGATTTACAAATGCTAATGGATCCCTCAAGAAATATGTCAAAATACAGACAATTAGTGTCGGCTGAGCAAGGAAGAGTACCCGTCGTGCCTTTCTACCCTGTGGTAAAAAAGGATCTGACGTTTATTCATTTGGGAAATGATACAAGAATGGAAGGCATGGTAAACTTTGAAAAATTGCGAATGATAGCAAAGGAAGTGAGGACGCTCACTAACATGTGCACTCCAGGTGGAGTTCAACAGGGGCAAGTGACAGTTAAAAGAAGGAAAAAGTCTTCAAACGTACCTAACCACAAAAAAATGTTTGAAGAATCGCAAATGGTGCGCCGCGTAAAGGCGTACTTGAACCGTATGCACGTAGAAACCGACGAAGACCGGCTGCACGCGATGTCCGTCGAATGTGAAGGAGCGGGGCCGGCGCCCGCCATGCCGCGGCGGCGCCACCCGTCGCCTTCCCTGTCGACCACCAGTAGCGCATCATCGGCGAGCGAGAGCAAAAAGAGTTTCGCGGGAAACAAGTTCGGCACCGCCTCTCCGCAGGCGGTGCGAAAACTGTTAGCTCTATCGGAGCCCGCCAAGACTAGACCGCACCAGCCGCGCGCGCCGCCGCCGGGCCCGTCGCCGTGCGCGCACCGGCGCGACGGGCCGGCGCCGGCCTGCTGCCCGCGCTCGGCGCACGAGCGCTCGCACTCGGACACGCCGACGCCGCTGCCGGTGGACCTGAGCGCCGAGAGCAGCAGCGTCACGTCGCTGGTGAACCTGCCGCTGCGCAAGACGGGCTCGGCCACGTCGAGCGACAGCGGGCACGGCTCGTGCGGCGCGGCGGCGGCGGCCGGCGCGCGGCCCGTGCCGCCGCCGCGCATGCCCTACACGCTGGCGGCGCAGGTGGCGCGCCTGGAGCGCCTGAGCCGCGCGCACTCGCACGAGGGCGTCACGCGCCCCTACGACTACTACCAGGACGCGCCCGACGACGACGACGACGACCAGCAGGTCTCCGCTGTCTGAGCGCACAATACTCTCCTATCCGTACATGTCTATTTATAATAATTCACTGTTTTGTAATCTCACTTGAGGAATAGAGAGCACGAGTTACATTTTTGTCTCATGAACTATAATATATTGTTATTATTAAAATGTGTATGTACCCCTAATATAAGTCTAAAGACTGTATATTATTAATATTTTAGGAATCAATCCTAGTGTTATATAATGTAAAATTCCATTAATTTAAGTAATGCCTCTTCTATTTTTAATGATAATGTGACCCACCATTTTCCAGTTTTATCTAGAGATGTTTGATGTGTAAGTATACCGATCATAGTAATGTGTCTGGATGTTGGTATCTCTACATTCCGTTAATTGTATATTAATCAATGTAGTTTTCATTTACCTATTTATAATTATGAAACCTAGACCAAATAATAAAATTAATGTACCTTTTATCATTAATATGACATTGAATAATTTAATGATTAATTTTGTCATAGCAAGTAATTTGTGGTAGCTTTGAGGACCAATAATAAGTTTGAATACATGATTATTTCTTACAATGGCTCGAATTATGTTGATATCCAATTTTTTAATAATGTACTATGATTGTAAATAATTAAAATATAATTATTAAACTCATTTAATGCGTTTTTGTTTGTTATATATAAAATTAGATAATAAAATCGTACTCTATGAAACGGTTGCATAATGAGGGGTATTAAAACACGAGTGAGAGTTTGAAAACCGAGCCGTATGCGAGGTTTTTAATAGTATCACACGAGTGTTTTAATACCGAGTTATGTGCAGTTTCATACACTATTGTAACTCTCATATCATAAAATGCGAATTATAAACTTCAATACGAATTTATGTGGACTTATTGACATACTTTAAACACACCACCGAAATTTAAAATGCATGCGCTAACGTAGTGTAATATTATAGTTACTATACTACGTGTGTGCGATGCGCCAAAAGTGGGAAGGCCGATAGTAGGCATCTCGCTACAAAACCAACTGTATCATATGACAAAAAAAAATTACTAACTAAAAACTACACAAAAATATTAACTAAAATCAAAAGCAAAAACGAGCGTGCATTCTCCGACGCATCATGCAGGAAACATACCCTGTTTTCCTTTGCGCGACGCGAGCGCGGATGCACACGCCAGGCGCGTAAAAAACAAGGAGTTTGTTTGACTATTAGCCGCGCCTGGGGCTAGCGCATGTGATTACTCGCCGCAGTCAAAGTGTTAAGTATCGACTAGAGCTGTTTACCACTTAACCACTTTATGTTATGTCTATTGATGATAGTTCAATAAAACTCATTCATTGGTAATAATTATAGTTCTTTTAATTAACACTATCAACGCCTACCTAACGTGCCTGGCCAGTGACGACTGATGTCGCGACCTCGTGTCATGCATTGCATTCCCTGAAGTCAGCAGAATACAACGCCTACACAATAATGTGTCGCTACAGCGGCCTTCCGAGCGAAAGCGTTTTAACTCTGTAGAACAAAAGGCTGCGCGCGCGTCGAGCTGCATTATACAAAACAAGGCTCGCGCCGCGGGTTTGCTTGTTACAATTTAATTTATTTGGTGAATTTTAATTTGGAATTGGTATAATAAAAAATGGTTTTCTGTAAAGTCGGTTTACGGTAACGTGACAACGTCATAACAAAACATTGATGAAATGATTGCATACTTTTCTCGCTCCGATCGTGACGTCAAAATGAGCGTAACGGGACACTTTTTCGTGCATGCACCCGGCGTTCATCGATTTATTAGACGTTATCACGTCAAAAATTTAATTATTAAAAACTATAAAGACGGAGTGAAGCTCCTACACTTCTCCCCTGCTGAGACTGAAGGTCACTGAGGTGGATAGCATTATATAGTAATAGATTTAGAATCTATCTAAACTGCGCCAGGTAGTCTAGTTCGAGCGGATGCAGGCTGGGCGCGGGGATGACTAGGCTGTGCAGCGGAGCGCCCAGTTCGCAGCTTCGCATCGCGTCCAGTGACATGACGACTATCCTTTGATCGGGAGATCCGACGCGGCTCAGCCCTACAGCAGTACTGTCTGTTTTAAGGCCTGAAATAGTAATAATAATTAATAGTTAAAAAAAAATAAAAAAACACGCTTTGTTTAGGGTATTGTCATCGGTCTTCGATATATCTACAAAGTTTGAAAGAAATCTGACCGTTTAAAGTGAGTCAAAACGCGCCCTAAGGAGTCGGTTACACACATACATACAGGTGAAACTAATAAAAGCGTGTTAAAAATGGAGATGGATCAGATCATTATCTCATAGCTGACTCGCCAAGGCGCCTTGCACTTGCACCTGGTATACTACAGTAACGATTAACACTTCGACTGCAGCTAATAATCACATGCGCTTGCCTTAAGTGCGGCTAATAGTCAAATGCGTTGTTTTACGCACCTGGTGTGTACAGCCGCACTCGCGTCGCACAAAGGAAAAAACAAGGTAACTATGTGTTTTCCGCAGTCAAAGTGTTAATTTTGCTGGGACAATAAGTAGTAGTTACAATACAGTAATGTGAAAACATTATTGTTGTTCCGGTTGGAAGGTGTTTCCAGTGAAATTTCAGGGCAAATAGGAGATTCAACATCTTATATCTCAGGGTGACGAGCGCAGTGCTGTGCCGCGCAGGGTTTTGCATACTAAAAATTCAAAATTCTGGGTGGTGCAGACCTGTTATGGGCAAACGTGACGTTTAACATCACGCGAGCGATTTGCTCGACTCGACACGAACTCAATAACATAAAAAAATATACAATAACTACAGGGCTATTCATAAAGGGTATGCTAAGCCGAAAAGGGCTCATAGTACTCATCATTATGAACAACTTTTACTATGGGACCAACTCGAAATTCGCGAAAAAAAAATCAGCTGTTCCATACATTTTGTCGAGTGTCATTGACATTTTTCTATGGAACAGCTGATTTTTTTTTCGCGAATTTCGGGTTGGTCCCATAACAAAAGTTGTTCATAATGATGGTACTATGAGCCCTTTTCGGCTTAGCATACCCTTTATGAATAACCCTATATAATGACACCTCAAAAATGAATTCACAAACAGTGAAATACATGAGAGAAAGGCACAAAAGGCGGTCTTATTGCTAGGAGCTATCTCTTCCAGACAACCCTTCGATGAGGTTTGGATGTTAATCCAGTGTATGAATTACATATTTCCATTCGAAACTCTCAAATCCATCAGCATCATCCTCAGGCATTGATATTTGTTTGTTACTTCCACCCACTCTTGCTTATATCTGCATAGATCTACTAAATTAGGGATCGTCCATTAATTACGTGGAGCTTGAGAGGGGGGGGGGGGGGGGAGGGGGTTCGGAAAATATCACGACGGGGAAACGGGGGTTGTAGAGAAATATGATGTGTATTTAGTTTTTTATTAAATTCTGAAATGTCACTTTGACTGCAAGAAACACATACCTTGTGTTTTCCTTTGCGCGACGCGAGTGCGGCTGCACACGCCAGGCGCGTAAAACACAACGCATTTGACTATTAGCCGCACCTTAGGCAAGCGCATGTGATTAAAGCCGAGGTCAGAGTGTTCAAAACAATTTGTACCAAAAAACACGTGACATTAGCGGGAGGTTATTTATAACCTCAGCGCGTGTCACCAGGGGTATCGAGCTTTGGGGGCGTGCTGCCGATTGGGAGCGCGTCTTCATAATGCAGAAAAGAGCCGTACGAGCCATAGTTCGAGTGCCGCAGGATACTTCCGCGTCACCGTATTTCCGGTCCATGGGTATACTTACCATTCCGAGCCTTATCTGTCTCCAAGCGGCGCTGTACGCCAGGGACCACCCCGAGGAATACTCGCGCCTGGGTGACGGACGCACGTGCGACGCACCGCGCCACGCGGACCGGGTGCGGACTATACCTCACCGCCTTGCCAAAACGGCTAAATTAGTGCATATTACTGCGACGGAGGTGTACAACCGATTGCTGACAATTACTAAAGGTAATAATTGGACTATCATAATTTTATACAATTTTATTTTTTATTATTATTGACATGTAACATTTTTGTTATAAATAAAAACTATGAACTATGAAAGAAGGTATGAAAAAGTTATTAAAAAAACATCACGCGATTAATGGACGACCCCTAAAGGGCCCCTCTCGAGTCTCACGCGATTAATGGACGATCCCTTACTAGTGTTATACTAAAAATAAAAACTGACCTGCATCAGGCTTATGTTCAATTATATGCACCAATATAGCTGCTGCTTCCTTTACTGACATGTACATGGGTTCCATGTACCTGCGAATTTTCTTGGTCAATGACTCCAAAGTGGGTTCTTTCACTTTGATATCTAAAAAATTAAATTAAAATGTTGGTACTTTTCAAAGTTGCTCCTAGGTAATTATTTACAGGTTATTAATTTTTCAGAACAAAAGAAAGATGTTTTGATGACTAGAACATTCAATGAAAATAAATCAAAGTAAAATGATATGCAAGGTTAGTGTGTAATTGTTTTGTTGACTCAGTATGGCTAAATAGATTTGAATTAACACTTTGACTGCGGCTAATAATTACATGCGCTTGCCTTAGGTGCGGCTAATAGTCAAATGCGTTGTGTTTTATGCGCCTGGCGTGTACAACCGCACTCGCGTATCACAAAGGAAAACACAAGGTATGTGTTTCCCGCAGTCAAAGTGCTAACTATAGAGATAGCTTTATAATACCGAATAAAACATAGTTACTTATAATCTGAGGATCTGTATACAATAACAAGAGCTGTGATGGCTTCTCTTTTAGCAAATTTCATTTCATAGTGTTTATAATATCTACATCTCATGAGAACAAAAATACCTAATAAGCAAAGTGTGTGCAAGTTTCTAGAGAAATTGCCAACAATTTTCTCAAAAAAGCTGTCTGGTTTCCATGTCTCTGTCCAGAAAGGTATGGAAACAGTTTCCCCGAAATTGTAAAGTTGTAATCCACAGCAACTCACTGCGTTCATAATAGAAGCATTGTGAACTATCTGAAATCGAATGATATAAATTTCTAACCATTCTTGAACGAAATACAAAATTAAAATATTGTTGGTCAATAGGATAGCAGAAATCACAGCGCAAGCAGTGGTTATTGACATTTCTGTACAATTTAATAAAACAAAATCTTAGCGTAAAAATAGCTGATGATATTGATCAATTACCTGTGTTTTAACATCAAATTGTTTAGCCCTCAAAAGCATGTCTGTATGAGTTGTAGCACCCAAAGGATCACCAACCACAAGGAGGGCTATATTTTTGTCCTTTGCTTCTTTTAAGATGTCATCTATACTGCTTTCACAAAGATTTCGGTCTGCTATTATCAATGGCCTGCCGTAAAACTCTTCCTTTAAAAGATGAAGGCTGATAAAAGTATCAAAAAGGTATAAAATGCAGTAGATGTGTGTTTGCTTCTATTTGAAAAAGTAGAAAATGTTTCTATTGAGAAAACTTAATGTATTTGTTTGAATTTATTTGAAGTTGATTGATTTGTTGAATAATACTAAACAAAAACATTGATCTTATTGTATTGTTGTGGACATAGTATTCTTACCAATACTTCTTTGCCGACCGTAAGTATAGAAGTATAAGCTTCTAAATACACCAAGTCACATTCCTTTACTATCTCTAAGCCTTTTACAGTTATATCCTTCGCATCTCCTAGTCCTATGCCTATTAGATAGAACATTTTTATTTTTATTCACAAAAACCGCAAAACTTAAAAAAGTTAGGTTAGCTGAGTGGATAATTTTGGGCACAGACACAGATTACTAAGTAGCTAGCTCAGATGTTTGGGACTTGGGACAAATCCAGATAATCCAGACAAATCAAATCAGAACAGGAGACTAGTTCACAGACTAAAAAGCGAGTGATGTGACCACAGACTGCTAAATCCTGATCTTATATTTACTGGCATCGTGTGTAGAGCTCGTGAAATAGATAGTCTGTGGAAGTTTTTTACATTTTTCTGTTATGTCAACAAATGTCAAATTGAATTAATGTTGACAAATGGCCGCACCAGAAAGTTGTTGAATTTGTTGTTTTTTTCAGTGTTTTTTACGATAGAACAGTGTATTTCAATGATAAAATCGTATAATTTACTATACGACAATGATATCACGGAAAGGACAAAAGGCTATAAACGAAGGGGTGGTTGGAAAATACATCAAGAAAGATACCCCACCAGATTTACCCAGTAAGCCTGAGGAAAACTTCATTGTTTTATTTATTTACATATGATAATTACAATAAGTAGCTGTAATTTCATCTGTAACTACTATTTGGAAAAGTAGTGATCTAATATTATAACTTCATAACCAAACATTTTTTTTCTGTAGTTATAAACGTGTGGACAACAGAACACAACAAAAGACCCCGAAGCCAGCCGTTCGGAGCTAGCGATGCGGTGCCCACTAGCCATGAGAATAAATTTGGCAAAGCTCAGACTATGAGCGGGCACGCCGGGAAATATACACCTAGTGAGTCAGTGCCAAATTTAGCACACAGGTATTTATCAACATAATTTACAAAATATTTCTATGTAACTGTAATTACAGCATAAGCTTTAAGTACATACCTGAATTTGGTGAAATAAATCAAGCAAGTAAGAAATAAATGCATATTGCACAAACAGAGATAAAGTTTGAATCTTTGTTTGTATCTTCAGAACTACTGGTCCGATTGAAAAAATATTGTATTGCGACAATAGTTAGTACACACTATTTTTGTTAACACTTTGGCTGCGGGAAACACATACCCTGTGTTTTCCTTTGCGCGACGTGAGTGCGGCTGCACACACCAGGCGTGTAAAAAACGAGGCGTTTGACTATTAGCCGCGCCTGGGGCTAGCGCATGTGATTACGCACCGCAGCCAAGTGTGCCAACCTCATTCATTACTTTCAAAACTTTCTTTTTAAACTAACTTTTTGTACTATTGTAAAAGGTCTTTTCCTATTTCCTATCCATTTCTATCCTAGTCTACTAGCGAAAACCTTGAACTTTTGTAGGTTTGCAAGTTTGTCAACCAGTTCAGAAACAGCGAGTACATCCAACTACAACTCACAGTTCCACATGGACTCTAATGTGGCATCCCATTCCACTCTCAATGACATTGATGAGTCATTTAGCAGGCAGACAAGCTACCGGTACTATGGACACCAACAGGAGGATCCTATTTACCAAAATCAGCAGCAGGTTTGTAAATATCTTCTCTTCTATTGTCCTCAATCATACGGCAGCGGCATAAATACATATATACTTTATTACAAATACATTCACGTATGACCACCAACTCGCCTCTTGGTAAACGATGTTGTGGTCGAAGTTGTAGTCGATCTAAATGATTATTATTTAATTAGTCATATTTTTTTGTACCTATCTAAACCTAAAATAACAAGATGCATAAACCTTTGCAAAATATAAATCAACCATTACAATTACAAAATAGCTCAAACAGCCTAAGTATAGAAAGAATTTGAGCATACAAATTTAGCACAAGTTACAAACTCTTACTGTGCCTAGGTCCAGCAGCAAAAGCAACAGCAGTATGGGTCCCGGGAGTCTTCAATGCAGCGGCTGTCTTCCAACATGAGCCTCACGCCGCGGGTGCACCCGCCCTCGCCGCACCCGATGCGCCTCCACAACTGTAATGATTGTACGTATTTAATACTTATTTATTTATTTGATGACTAGCTGCGCCTCGCGGTTTCACCCGCGTTTTCCGGGATAAAAGTAGCCTATGTGTTAATCCAGACCATGCACTACGTTCATTCTACATTTCATGTAAATCCTAGCCGTTTTTGCGTGAAAGATATACACAACAAACATATATATAACCCGGTCACAATATCTGTGCACCTCGCTGGAATGCGTATAGCCTTATATAGTCGCACTGTCGCACCGGGGAGTACACGGAGAGGTGACAGGGGAAGCGGGAGAGGCTCCCGCAGTGCGACTATACAATATGTCCGGTTTCCGATGTCCGATACTTTAAGGGGTTAAAATGCAATTAATTTTATCGACAAATCACGGATTTTTTTTATTTTTCTCATTATCTCTTATTTTACTTTTTTTGTTTTATTTCATTTGCTGGGGTATGCGCGCTTTTCAAGTACGTATGTTTACACTGTCATAGCTCCTAAACTATCTAACTCACAGTTAAGATTTAAATGTACATTTATAGCAAATATCCTGTATTATTAAAAAAATAAATAAATAAAATTGGTTAACACATTGGTTTTTTTTTTAAAACTAATAATCTAAAAAAAACATCAATTTGTTGTCCAATTTATTTTTTTCAAAAATTATTTTTAATAATACTGAAACATTAAAAAATTAAAATTTGAATCTAGATTTATTGTCTACACTATTAACTAACATTTGAGACCACTTTTGTGTTTGTAAGTCTTCTACTTGGGTAGATATTGTTAAATTAATACAAGCACCTATGCTTCGCTAACAATTTTTTTTAAAGTGCTGCCATTTTTTTATTGATGGAGAAAAATAAAAAAAAATCCGTGATTTGTCGATAAAATTAATTGCATTATCGGACATCGGAAACCGGACATATTGTATAAGGCTATATGCATTCCAGCGAGGTGCACAGATATTGTGACCGGGTTGTACATTCTTACAAACTTTCGCGTTTATAATATTTAGTAGATAGGCAAGCAGCATAGGCTGATGTACCAGTGTCGAAAGTTATTAATTATCAGTTAGTATTTAACTATCAGCACAAATTTCTCTTTTTTAATCCACAAGTATGGTTTATTTTCAATACAGTTTAATTTATTTTGAAAGAACAGCAAAACAAATCGACGCCATTTCGCTTTATATTTTCCTTGTTTCAAATTTGTAATAATTTTGCCACAATTGTGTATTGTTTGTTGTTTTTCTGTTTGATGTTCATAAAACAGTATTTTCGTTTCTATTTCAGCTTATACATCAGGTAGTCAATCATCTCCAATATATTCGAATTACGTGAACACACCAGTCTTGCCGTACCATAATAAAGCCCATGGGAGTAGCATCATCTCCAGTAACCAAGGTAAGTATGTCTTCACCTTGGAGTCATACATACAACTATCGCTCGCGATTATCTCGGTTTACATTTCTAATGAGATATAATCTCATTGATTAAGATAATATCTCACTCACCAGATTTAAGCCTCAGATAGTTTTATAGCTCTAAAAGAAAACTGCATCAGAAATGACACAACTTAAAGTTGTCACACCATTTTTAAATTTTGTAGTAATTTCAAGTATTAAACCCGAAATTAAACTTCGTTATGGCATATTGCATTCAAATCAGTTCAATCGTAAAAATGGAACATAAAACGTGCTCACTGCAGTTATTTTTATTTTGTACGTAAAACTGTTCCCTATATTTTAAAATCCCGTAAATATGTGTACATATATTTTTGGTCGTTACAATTGTCACTGAATGTGGTATATGTGTGCAGGTTCGGAGGAGTGCGAGCTGCCGCTGCCGCCGGGCTGGTCGGCGGACCGCACGCTGCGCGGCCGCCGCTACTACATGGACCACAACACGCAGACCACGCACTGGACGCACCCGCTCGAGAGCGTGCCGCAGCCCTGGCAGCGCGTCTCCACGCCGCACCACGGCGTCTACTACTTCAAGTAAACTCGCACTCTGTTATATGAATTACAAGTTGCGCCACGGTTTCAACTGCGTTTTTCGGGATAAAAAGTAGCTTAGGTGTTAATCCAAGTTATAAGCTACTTCATACCAAATTTCATCTAAATCCGTTCAGCCGTTTTAGCGTGAAAGAGTAACAAACATACTCACATACTTTCGCGTTCATAATATTAGTAGGATACTAAGTCTAGCTGCACCACGGTTTCACCTGCGTTTGTCGGGATAGAAAGTAGCCTAAATGTTATCCCGGGTATAAGCTACTTTCTTCACTAATACACTATCTTATTCTGCTTAAGATTTTTTTACGATTTCCGGGTTGGTCCTATTTTAAAAGTTGTTCATAATGATGAGTACTATGAGCCTTTTTTGGCTTAGCATAATACCGTTTCCTTATAATCCTGTATAAAACTAGGATCTTTCACTTCACAAAAAAAATTAAATTGCAGCGAAATAACTCGGCAGACGACGTACGCGCACCCGTGCCTGGTGGGCGGCTGCTACCTCGTCAGCCCGTACGCGCCGACGCTGGTGCCGCCCTACCTGCTCGAGGAGATTCCGCACTGGCTCATCGTCTACTCTAAAGGTAAATAGGCTGGGAGATGATAACAGAAATTTCAAACCATTTTTCCCCGTGTGGCGACTCTTCAGGTGTCCTAATCACGTAATGACGGAAAGGACAATGATGGTCAGTAGCGCTGGTACCAGCGGCGCAGTCGCGTGAGCGAGGATGGAGAAAGTATAGCGGCCATTTTGACCCGTCGGTAAAATATGGCATGGTGATTTTCGTGACTCGACGATGATTACTCGTAGCTGTGCAAATTCTAGAGTTAAGTCTGTTAAGTCTACTAATAACAACTATTAAGTTAAACAATTGTAACAGCGGACCAAGAGCTGGACCACAAGCTGCGCTGGAACATGTTCCGGCTGAGCGAGCTGGATTGCTTCTCCGACATGCTGACGCGCCTCTACAAGCAGGAGCTGCAGCTCGTCGTCATGAAGTATGAACAGTACAGGTCAGTGCCCAAACAACACATTACTATAAAAAGCGGCAGTTATAAAGTTAACGTGAGTTTTCCTGGCTCATGTGTAAATCCAGACCATGAAAGACATTCATTGAACCGTTCCAGGGTTTAGTGGTAACAAACATACAAGCTTTCACTTTTATAATATTAGTGAAATTATAAGGTGCTCCTATTGTATTCTAATAAATGAACCATGTCAAAGATCTTTATAAATATAGAGTCAACGTTACCACTATTACATTACAAAAACAAACCATATTGTTACAATTTATTTTTCAAATGTGGGAGTGCTAGCGTTCTTCTCTGTATGATAACTTAATTTTCGAGCCGTTATTGTGTCTCAATATTAACTCTATGGTATTAAAATGCGTTTTAGCTATAAATTCATTTTTTTAAATAAATATAATAGTCAAAGTAACAAAGAAGAGTAAATTATGTCTATTTTATTCCAGATCTGCATTACTACAAGAGATGGAGAGAAGGCGGCGGCGGGGTATCGCCTACCAGGCGCACTCCAACTGTTAAAGTTCACTTAATTTGCCTTTTTGAGCTGTGATCACTAACATAGGTATATAATGCCCAAGGATGTAGAGAATCAAGCTTCTTTTATATATTTTGTGATGAAGCAATTTAAATTTTAAGACTTTGTAGGACTATTCAATCAATGTACTGGACAAGAATGTCTCGCAATCGCATTCATAAATTAGTGCCTTAACTTAATAAATATTTATATTTTTAATGTATACTTTATTTTATTGTAAGTCTTCAAGTTTTAGGATACCTTACTTGTGTCTTTCCCACAAAATAATTCCTATTACACAGTACAGTAACCACAAACTTCATGTGGAAACTTTTGGAATTTTTGGCAAAAATGACAAAATTATGTGCATGTGTACACATTCGTATATCACACATGCAAATGATTGTTGGCAAAAGTGTAGTTTTTAACAGTTTTCATTCCCGAAAGTAATGAAAGGTAAGGAATGTTTTGAAGTTCAAAAAATATCATGGACAACCAACTACTTACAGTATTTATTTACACTATCAACAATTTTATATAATTTACTATGAGTAATATAAATAAAGCTTATTCTTCAAGCTCCTCGGGGTTTTTAGGTGTTTTAGGTTTCTCTTCTACTACTTCTCCATCAACAATTTGATATTCCTCAACTTTTGTGAAACCAGATATTTTATACACTGTTGCATTCTGTATACCTAAAGTGTTAGCCCAAGCATGACCTGCAAATAACATTAAAAGTTTATAAACCATTATAAATCATATAAATTAGCTTTTTATCGATTACAACAGATTCATAGTTCTCTTGGCCACTACATTAAATAGATTCTGCTGTTTCAAAAAACTCAAAAGGAAGTGTACCTGGTCTTTTTGACTTCTCTTCGTCGGATTTAAGTCCATAATAGTCAGCCCAGTCTCCTTTGCCATGGTATGCACTATAAAGGAGCACACCAAACGCATTCCAAGCTAATAGACCATAGGCTACGCTTAGCCTTCTTTTCCAAAGGACTGCCACATCTTCAGGAATAGGCTTGGTCCTTTTTCTAATAAATTTATGCCACCATCTATGAATCATTGCCTGGTAAAAAACAAATTATAAATCATGTAGATTTTAAGGTTACAATTTTTTTCTAGTAAATAAAAAATATTACATAGAATTAAGCTTCTGTAATACCTTTATTAGTTATTGCCGGAATTATTTATTGAATATAATAGTCATTGGCTTATTACACAATAATTTATAACTATGTTTTACCGAAAATAAACAAAAACATAGTAACTATATTTGACACTTGATCTTGACAGTGACAGTTGTTATAAACCGACATTTAAAATAAGATCTTGTCCACAAACAACAAGTGTACTACCGATTTGTTTTCAGAAAACCAGGAGCGAAGGTGTGTGTAACTAAATTACTTGACGCTAGATGGAAACACTGTTATAACTTCAAATCCTCAGATTAACAGATGGAACCATGATTGCTACTTTGTAAAAAAGAGCAAGATGGCAAGTGCCAAACACGGTTGAAAAAGAGAGACAGACATTTCATTTTTTGTCCCCGTCGCTGTAACCAACCGTGCCAAGGTGGGCAAACCACAGATTAGAAATAATAGTACTCAGTGAGCCTTCTACGATTTGATATTGCCAGGTTATGAATTATGTTTGCCTAGAATTGTACCCAAAAATATTTATTGGACTATTTTATATTTCCTGCTGACCCGAAACTAAGATTGGGCACATTATTTTCGCGATTGCAAGATTGGCCTTTTTAGAAAAGATGGTAGATTAGTATACTACTAGTCATTTTCTACTATTAGACCATTTCCTACTATGAGTCATTTGCGGCTTAGCATATTCTTTCCTTATGACCCTATGTAATGATGTTTTATTTTGTGAAGTATAAAGATTTGGAATATTTTTATGAAATTTTCCCCTAAAATGGGGAAGCATTTCTAGGTATAGAGTATTTTATAATGTTCCTTGATTTCTATCCTGGCATCATTTCAAGAATATAGCTGTCGCATGTGAGGTTACACTTTGGCTCTATCTTCAGGTTAATAGATCTATGTTCAAATCTGACATCTGTTTCATTTGACGGAGCTTCGAATAACTGTTTCATCTGTTTCATTTGTCGGAACTTCCGATTATCATTACACCTTCGGTGCCGACTTCGGCTCCGAAACTTTTAAATCGCAGGTTTTTCGGAGGTTGAAGCATAGCGGCGGCCTGCGTCGGTTGCGAGTTTTCGACTTTTCGATAGAAAAGTGTACGCCATTTACGACTGTCAAGTGTGCTCCTGACGGGTGTAAACGGCGTACACTTTTCTATCGAATACTCGCTACGTATTTTTACGTCAAAGTTGTGCTAGGCCCACAGTTCAGTATCTACTGATAGATACTTAATATACTCTTTGATCTACTGGTAGACGATATCCCGGAACTACTGGATACGCTCCATACCATGAAGTCTTCTCTGTATACGAACCTCTATTATGACTGCTACGTTGATTCAACGATAATTTTTACTCTTTATTAGGTAGGTACGGTACGAGTATGTTCTCCTTGAATTTATGAATAGTGCGCTAAGATGCGCTCGTATTTTTGAAATTTAGGGGTCCGTAGCAACGGTAGCAAAGAGTTAGGATCTATTTTGTCTCGCCATAAACGTCTGTGTGTATCCGTCTAGATGTAAAAGTATTTTGACGTGACAACGTCTAATAAATCGATGAACACTGGGTGCACGCAAGAAAAAGTGTCCCGTTACGCTCATTGTATCGTTACGATCGGAGCGAGAAAAGTATGCAATCATTTCATCAATGTTTTGTTATGACGTTGTCACTATCGTCCGTAAACCGACTTTACAGACCACTATTTTTTTTATTCAGAATCAAAAACTATGATACCTAAAACTTTGTACACCTATTTATGGATTGGAAGAATCCGAACTGTGGTGTTGGAGGAACATGGAGAGAATAAGCTGGACAGAAAAGTAGACAAATCAGGAAGTTTAAGTTGGGCTTGTGTTTAAGTTTAACAAAGTTAAAAATGGGCGACTACCCAACACAAACAGCGTGAATAACAAAAAATAGGTTTTACCATATTTTGTAAAGTTTCCTCTAAAACTCAATGAGGCAGTACCTAGCTACGAGTAACAAAAACATCCTTTTATTAACCATAAGTACCTACCTCTTCGTGTCAGATATCATGAAATTCAAAATATTTATAAAGTTTCTATAAAAAACGTCGAGGAAGAGGACGAGAAGAAAAACCAAATGTTCCGGAAAACTAGCAAAATAAGAAACTACGAGCTACGGAACCCAAGCAACGTTTAATTTTTAATTTTAGGTACTTTTTATAAATCTGTGTCATTTACACCGGGCATTTTTATTTATATTTTTTGGACAAGAATATCACCGATTGTCATGTTGAAAATCAGGGTATCCCGATTCTCTCATATGTAAGTATTGTGTATTATCTATTGCAATAA
This sequence comes from Alcis repandata, assembly GCA_949125135.1. Taxonomy (NCBI): domain Eukaryota; kingdom Metazoa; phylum Arthropoda; class Insecta; order Lepidoptera; family Geometridae; genus Alcis; species Alcis repandata. The sequence continues at coordinate 7,106,069 of OX421242.1, read as the reverse complement.
TAAGCCTGTTAGAATTTCGACTGCAAAATGTATATGACAATAAAGATAAAAATACGACTCACCTCGCAATTTAAAGTCAGTTGATCGTTTCAGAACACAGGACATAGGATAGGACCAGGTTACAAAAACAGACAAACATTATAATAATTATAATAAGCATTACCCGTCTCCCCCTACCGAACGAAAGATAGCCGACATAGCTGAGAGGATTAGCAAGCTGAAGTGGCAATGGGCTGGCCATATCTGTAGGAGAACCGACAACCGTTGGGGTAGATGGGTTCTAGAGTGGAGATCACGCATCGGCAAACGTAGAGTAGGGCGCCCTGCGGCCAGGTGGAGCGATGACCTGCGTAAGGCGGCAGATAGTAAGTGGATGCGTGAGGCAGGAGATCGTGCCTTGTGGCGTTCTTTAGGAGAGGCCTATATCCAGCAGTGAACAAAAATCCGATAGGCTGATGATGATCTCCCCCTAGGCTCTGGCCCGGGGTATGATAACTAATATTATAATTGCGAAAGTGAGCTTGTTTGTTAAGCTTTCAGGCCCGTAGGAGTAACTAGTTATACTCCATCCATCACATCCGTTATCATAAACATTTTTCATGCACGTGGTCAGGTGTACAGAAAAGGACAAAGGCTACTTTTCATTATCATTGCCCACTGTTCTTCCACCGCGCGAGTGTAACCGCGGCTCGCAGCATGTATCCTACTAATTTTATAAATGTGAGTTTGTATGTTTGTTACTCAATCACGAAAAAAAGGCTGAATGAATTCGGATTAAATTTGGCACGAAAGCAGCTTATACCCTGCACTAACATATAAACTACGCGGGTGAAACCCCGGGACGCAGCTTGTACACATAGTCTTATAAAACCTAAAGAAATTTATTCCATTTGACCCAAATAGTATAGCGTGGATCGGTGATTTCACCTTATACACACGACACGGGTGAATAATAGTAGATAGATAAATATCATACTACATTATTATTATTAACATATTTATATTACATCGAATCCACTTAACACTTTAACTGCTGAAAACACATACCTATACCTTGTGTTTTCCTTTGTGCAACGCGAATGCGGCTACAAACGCCAGGCGCGTAAAACACAACCGCACGTGATTATTAGCAGCAGTTTAAGTGTTAATTCTGATGAATTAACAGACTTTCCATCCATTGATATCCTGTAGGATAGCTGGTACGACTGCAGGGCGTATAATTATGTTCAGACTAGTTTGAGTAATGTATTGCCATTCGATCCTCACAGTGCGAAATCTATAGGGTAATCTCTGGCCTAAGCAAGCAATATAAAATGCTAAGATACTAAACTGCAGTAAACTCAACAATGACTTATCTACCTAAAGTACCCTAAACAATTACATACCTAAAGCGCACAAAATGATTGCATACCTAGCAGCTACCTCAGTTTCTGCAGTCTCGAAACTTAGGAACTATTTCTATGGCATCGCCTTGAATAAAGCTCACAGTTTATTCTATTCATAAACTGCTGACATGGGTTCCGTGCCGCCACACAATGAGTAGGTACCTCACGACACCAAGGTCGAAGGTCATTTGGTGGTGCCGTTCCATGAGGCTATTCGGAGTAGATGGCGATCATTGTACCACGTGGTGCCAGACACTGGAAGCGGTGCGTTTACACAATACGAGACAATTTTTGTTTTGCAAAAATTTTTATTAGGATTTTTTTTTTGAAAAATTATGGAACTATTTCTTGGGTGTGATGTAGGTTTTCATTGTTTAAAAATGTGGCCGGAAAAACAGTTTGCCATAGTAGGAACAATAACATATAATAAATACAAACATGCATACAACCAGCGAGATGTTTTAAAAATCTTAGCATACAACTGCCCGTCCAGCACTTCTTGGACAAATTGTCTTTCCATCGTTTTTATTCCGCGAGAAAGTGGCAAACAATGCAAACATGTTGATCAAAGTGGTGGAAAGACAATTATGTCCACGGCACGAATTAAATGGGTTTATAAACATTGCCTTTTAAGACACGTTTTTCAGTATTTTTAAAGGCTTAATTAACTTGCAATCTATGTAACTATGTTCGGGTGTAATCTTGGAACTTAATTTTGAACCACTTTCCGATGTCCGATTAAGCTGAAATTTGGTATACGTGTGTAACTCCGATGACAATGCAATAAAAGCTTTTTTTGAAAGTATTTTTAAAATTAACTTATTTAGTAACAGGTTGTCTTAATATGAACGTGCACGAATGCGTTTACGATATCGGTAACAACATGCGCCAAGCCCCGGCCCGTGCAAACCTCGCTAAGGTCGGCACGGCACGGCAGTGCTTTGTTTACATCGGCGCGATGCCACACAGTCTGCTTGTACTGTGACCTCGTCGCGCCCCGATTCTTTTACTCCTATGGGGAAGAAATCTGAGAAAAAGTATTACAAAAACACTTTCATATCTTACTCATATTGTAAATGCGAAAGTTGAGTGTGAATGTTTATTACCACGTATCTTTGTAACTGCTAAATCGGTTTTCATGAAATTTGGAATGTTTAATTTAGGTTCTGCAATAGCACATGCTACTTTTTATCATCGTCATCAACACCGTTTTACATCACCGCGTGGGTGAAATTGCAAGACGCAACTAGTTTTATAACGCAACCAACTAAAAATACTACTTAATTATGTTTGTCTTTACAGAGTCAAATCGGAACGCATCAACGCTCTGAAGAAGCAATATGACGCGTTTCTTGAAGAAGATAAGAAACGTAAAGAAAGAAATGAATTCATTTTGGGAAGGCTTGATAATATGCGGTACAGTTCCACTGCTGTCCAGATCCGGCACAAGGTGAGTGAGCTGGGCTTATGCTAGAGGGGACACAGTACAGCAGCTGCTGATTCTGTTTGTTTTCCTTTAATAATATAAGGTCATATTATGGGAGCAACCCCGAAATCGCGATAAGAAACCAGCTGTTCCGCACATTTTATTGTCATTGATATTTTTCAGTGGAACAAGTGTTTTTATATTTATTTTTTCAGGGTTGGTTAATACCCATACTAAACATGGTTCATAATGATGAGTGCTATGAGCCTTTTTAAGCTTAGCATTTAGTGTTTTCCTTATAACCTTCATATGTCTCTATTATAAAAGATACTTCACTAAGCCAACTGCAGTTCCAACTAAGACCATGTTTGTTCAAAAATCATAAGCCACATCGTTCTGTGTAGTTCAGTTTTATGTTCAAAGCAATATAGATGTTTTTATTTATTTTACAGCCCATTGTGTATGGAGATGTTATGCCTATTTACAACCGCGGCGCTTACCGGCCAGAGCAGTTCGAACGACGTGACGTCACTCCTGAGCCAGATCTCCAAATAAACCGCCCTAATCATCACAACCTGCAGCTAGACGTGCAGAGAAATTATTTAGATAACTCTTCTCTTTTGAAGGAGATTAGCAAGAAGTATATTCTGATCCCAAAATTAAGGTCGTCTTTGGTTAATGATTATGTTGGGACTATTGGACCTCAATCGCTGCCGCCGATCGCAGTGTCTTCACCACAGACTAATGTTAATAACAATGATGATTGGAAAAGTAAATACGATATATTAGAACAATTGAAAAAGAAAGAAAAAGAGGAACAATCGAGCAAATACACTAATGATGAGCTGTACCCCGTGAAAGATAAACAAAGTAAAGACGATACTAAAGTTATCAACAATTATAGCCCAAAGCAAGAAATTGGTGGATTTAAGACACCTGAGAGAAGTGATGGTTATGCATTACAAAATTATAATACTCAAGAATTTAACACTAAATATGAACAAGAGGTTGCTGAAAAAGATTTGACATTTGACAAAATTACATTTGGAAGCGAACCTCAAAATATTACACGGCCTAAAGTGAGCAAGAACAAAGATAACGAATCTACCGCAGACTATGCGCTAAATAATAGTGCTGCTGCTTATACTGATCCCAAAGCTAATACAGTTTATGATGATAACAAATTACAAAACCAAAATTTGGAAAATCATGCGCCATTTGATGGTGTTCCGGCTAACAATATTGAACAAACTGTATCTGATAGCAACTATCCCAACGAAAATGTAGTCGCATCAGAATACACTAATGAAGATATTACAATCAATAGCGAACACCATATAAATGATGTTCCGCATCAAGAAGTTATGTACGAACAGCCTATTGAAATCGAAGGTAACTTTCCTGATCCTAAAAATGCTTACTTAGATCCCGAAGATTACAGCCCAATACAAGTTCTTGATCCTTCTGGAGTAGTCAAACAAATTCATAACGAACCTACTGAAATCAAAGAAGATGGTGTCGTTGAATATCCTAACGAGATGTTAAACGAACAAGATTATACGCCTACAGAGGACGTTAAGTTGATAGATGGTGTCAATGTAAATCCGGTATATTTAGCAAGCGAAGATAAAACTGAACCTGTGTATGAAAAAGAATCACAAGAAGAAACAGTCGTTGAACAAACGGTTGACCCCGAGATCTCTTCTGGTATTGAAGCATTTGACGCTGAGCAGAAGGAGATGTTCTATTCCGAGACACCTGAATATACTACCGATCAGCAGCAAAGCAACGAACAACTCTACGAACAGGATTATGCAAACGCGCCGACTCAGGAGTACGCGTACTACGAGAGCCCTGCAACCGCACTGCAGGATCAGGAATATCCTGCCGAGATAAATGAACATGCAGAAAGTAACGAACGATACGACCAGAACTACGAACAGCAGTATGCGACAGAATATGCACAACAAGAGTATCCGGGGCAGGAACAACAGGAATACGTCCAACCGGAAGGTTACGATCAAACGGAACAGCAACAGTATGTCCAGCCCGAAGGTTATGATCAAACTGAACAGCAGCAGTATGTTCAACCGGAAGGTTACGATCAAAATGAGCAACAGCAGTATGTTCAGCCGGAAGGTTACGATCAAACTGAGCAACAGCAATATGAAGGTTACGATCAACCTGAAAGATACACATACGAATATCAACTACCCAACCTCGATGTAGAACAGAACGTACAGCAAGATCTTGATAATGAAGCGGGATATACGGATCAGCAAAACGCTGAAGTCACTAAATTAGAAACTCAAGGAGACCCGGCTGCGCAGGTTGTCGACCAGAACGTTGCTTGAGATGTTTAGAATATTTTGATGTTTATAAACCATGTCTTGTTACCGCTCAAATTATTTATGTTCACGGAATAAAGTTATTGAAATGCAAGGTGCAATAAATTTTAGTTCTGTTTGTGACTTTGTTTTGAGTTCTAATCATCATATCATATTCCTTTTTGTGACATAGATTTTTTGCATTCTATAATTTTCACCCTGATCTACTGCTGATCATCTCACTTTCAAATTAAATGCGATCTTAGAATTTTTACAAGAATGGTTGAGCTATGCTAGCTAGTCTAGAATATTCTATGTCACCTACCTATGCATTGGTTATAATCAGGTCAGGTTAATCTACATTAAAATCCATGTGTTAAAACTTGATAACAATACTTATTATTCGAATCTAAAATCCTAAATTAGTTCTTTTACATGTTACTGTTGGTGTAGCGGCATTTCTTGTAATACCGCAGCTTGTTCAGGTATGAGGGCTTCCTTGGGCTTTCTCCAGTGGTGCTGCTCCCAAGGGACTCTTTCCAAACCAATGGCCCAGTGGTGGATTCTGCATCGTACATTCACTTTTTCTTTGTTGTTTATCTGGAAAATTTAAAACATGCCTGCTATAATTTTTAATTGGCATAAGAGTGGCATTATAATACATAAGTAGGTGGTCGAGGTTGCGAAGGCGAATATGGATCGAAATTCTATATTACTGTATCGTGAAACAGTAATGTAGCATTTTGATTCGTAACAGGTTGAGTATCGCGACAAAACGCATCTATATTCAAATACCACCCAAATGTCGGTTGGCAACTTAGGGCATATACTCGTATTTATTGGATTGCTACTTTAAAATGTATAAACATCAACTCATTTTGTTTCAAACTTCAATTTTACAGTCTACATTCTATGTATTTCTATTTATGACAGGGATGGTAAGTTTTGCACTGATGTTATGCAGTCTTTCGAGTTTATTGATGCTATAAAATACAATAGTAACTATCCTAGACTAAGAAATTATACTGTTTAAATCATAGCGAACTTACAGTGACGATAACATAGAACTCCTTGTCCTGCAGTGAAAGATCGGGCCCAGTGATCTTTACTGGAGGCATTTCGATGGCATGTTCAGGGACGTAGAATCCGGACTTACGGAATGAGGCCTTTACATGCCAGGGCTCCAGTGTCCAAGGCTCTGATTTACTCATTGTGATGGCTAGTACATGCTTTTGGAGTAGTTGCATTGTCTGAAATAATAGTTTTACATAGTTTTATACAATTGTCACAGATAAAAAAAAATTTAAAAAATCATACTCATAGCTCTAGAATACTCTGTGACTGTGTCTGTGTAGATGAATTTAATTTTTGGTGCTTTATCATTAGGATGAATTTATGACCTAAGATTTTTGATAGAGGGGCCTTATTGCGTAAGTCTGATGGCGATAGCGATCGCGTGCCATCCCATATACGTACTAGCGAGATTAATATCGTCACCAGACTTTCGCAGTAAGTCCCCAAATCCAGAATATTTATGGCAATCACTGTGTGCAGCACTACTGCAGCAATAAACTTCTAGTTAATTTTCCCACAATTTCTGAGATGTTTAATTAAACCAACCCTTGTCCAACCCTCATGTCCACCCCTCATGTCCACCCCATTATTATCTTTAGTTCAATTTTATTATTATTATTATCAAACTAGCATCTACAGCAGCTTTTAGTGAGAAAACCTGATCTTAAAATGAATTTTATTTTGAATCCTACTTCCTACTAAATATTATAAATGCGAAAATTTGTAAGAATGTAATATGTATATGGATGTATATTTGTTACTCCTTCATGTAAAAACAGCTGAACGGATTTACATGAAATTTGGAATGAAGGTTTTTCATGGTCTGGATTAACAAATAGGCTACTTTTTATCCCGGAAAACGAGGGTGAAACCGCGGGGCGAAGCTAGTATAATTATAATACGTGATTTTTTACCCTTTCAACATATGGAGAGCTGTATAGATCTTCAGGTTTTGGCTTGTCTTCATCAACCTTGTACTTGAGTAAATTATCTGGAGTAGCGTACACAGCCAGTCCAGGCAGGAGCAGTTGTCGGTAGGCTTGCATCGGCCGCATGGTCATTACATCTCCTACGCTGCCCACACCTGAAAAATGGATTACTACAATTTCAGGCAACTAGAAGTCGGTAATTTAATAGGTATTTGATATGTTTACGTTGCTTTAATATTTTAAAAATTAAGGGTAGCTGTTTTGAAATGAAACGCACCTATGATGGTCCCGTTTTTGATTCCATTTCAGAAGAAATATCGTTTTGTTTGTTGTCTGACTTGATTTGTTGATTGTTTGATGTTCTCAATGCTTGACTGCCAAAGGGACGGAATAAAGCCTAATATAATTTACTAGTGACCTGCCCCGGCTTTGCATGGGTATGAAATATAGTCTGTTACTTGCTGATAAAGTAACTTTATTATGGTGAAAGAATTTTTAAAATTGGTCCCTGAGTTTTTGAGTTTATTCATTACAAACATACAAATCTTTCCTCTCTATAATATCAGTGTAGAAATGTAGATAATACTAATTAGGATTGACGTACACCTTACCTGGTACAAACTCTTTTAAAACCACCTGCAGGTCAGGCTTTCTAATAATGTTTGTGTCCTGCTGTAGGTCATACACAAAGTGACGGCCCCTTAGCTTGATAGGCTTGCCACCTTTCTTGTGCAACGGCACCTGCCATCTACGCTTCAATACAAAAGTATTCTGGAAAATTAATAAATTGTTTATCATTATTGATTTTATTATAAAAATTAGCTTTGTTTCTAAATTCAGAGAAAAGTGTAAAGGAAAGGACAGGGAAGAAAAAGGAAGGGAGGGAAGAGAGGTATTTGCCCTGCAATGGGACAATGCTGGCTGGTTTTAATAATTTTGTATTGTGGCAAAAAAAAGTATACACGAATGTGGCAAAAATAGGCACAAAGTAACTTCATATTGTATTAAAAATAAGTATACGATTAGGTTTTGTGCTGTAAATTTGAAAAAAAAAGAGGAACCGCTGGATATTTTTACTTACTCTTGTTTGTTGACATATTATATCAGGAGCGATTGCGACTGCCTTACCAATAAAGGAACTCAATCCAAACATGATAGCTCGGAAGCAATCGCTGTTTGAAATATTATATATTATCGTCAAAAACTAATTTTGTTTTTTAAACAATAACAAAAATTTTAGGTTAGTAGTTTTCGTTTTGAGCCAAGAACAAAATCTCCGACTTCCCCAAGTTCCCCAAGTCGATTTGTAATAATGTACTGCCACAGTGTACTGCTCATTAAACTAATCTGACAGAATTAAAATTATCTGCATCTCCTTTTATTCCAGTATCTAAAAATGAAACGGCATTAATTTTTTGTAACTGTGTGAGAGATTTTAAAATAGGTTTTATTGTAGTTTAGTTGATTTTAGATTGGACTGGACTCGACTGGATTACTGGACTGGAACTGTGTGAAACGACCAGCTCTTCTCAGTTTTTTTTATTCGTTAAATCAAGATTTTTGTTTATCTGTAGTCTGTAAAGAATGGATGTGAACATAAGAATGAACATTATAAAGTCATACCAGTACAAAAAAAACTATGTGCTAGGAAAACAACTATCGCTAAAAATAACAGCTGATACACTAATATCTCCTCTAAGTTATTGTGATGGAATAAAAATGTTATAATCACCAACACTATGTTTGTCAATATATCGCCAACAAATGAAAATATCATAGTGTAAGAATGGTTTTCACAAAAAAAAATTTTAATCATATTTTGCATCATACCATGGCAACATCGACATAACAAAACTGTCAAAGTGTCCATTGTCCAATCAAAGAAAAAGTGAAGCAAATGGCTTGTGGGTTTACTATTTTGCGATGCCATTACTTTGAATGTACCTATAATATTCAATGCAAAGAGTTATAAATAGCGGTTTACTTTTAAAAGTTCAATTTATTTTAAGTACTTTCTGAAAATCAGTTCGTTATCGTGTTGGATCGATAAAATAACACGGAGCGTGTGCTGCTAACAAAATGGAAGATGAAACGAGCTCTGACATGCAGGTACGTCTAGTCATAGGTTATCCGCCGATTTATAAGACAAAAACTTGCAAACTTACGTTATTTCTCTCCTCCAGAAATGTCCCTCAGACGGGCCGTTGGACAACGACGAGGGACCTTTGATTAATGAGAACTCTAACGGGCTGTCGCATCTGCTGACAGAAGGGGAGTTTAACAGTGTTGAAGCGGCCGTGGACGAGTCGTCAGCTTCGAACCAGGGTTTTCTGAACGCTGCAGAACTATCAGCCGGTAGCGTTGGGGACTACCTTGAAAATAACACGGGTGGATTTGAGGGCGGGTCGTTCGACGTGGGCGACAACGCCGTTACATTTCCGAGCGAGTCGCTCAATAATGCGCTAGCTGATAGCGACTCCATGCTCAGTGAACCCGCGTTCAAAGCTTCTAACAATGATGGTACAACAGACAAACATACAATCAACGATTTTGATGTGAGTGAGTCAGACGCTAGTTGCCCTGTGCCAGCAGACGATCCAACTACCAAAACTGAAACTGAAGACGAATACACTAATGATCTTACAAATGATACTACAATCAAGTCTGACAACACTAGCATGGCAGTAAATGATAATTCTGATGCAGAGATGGTATGTGTTTGTAATTATTACATGTAAAATATTGATAACTAATGATATAAATAATTGATTTAAAAATTTGATAATTTCAGCATTCTCTTGATGAGGAAATTGACGACTCAAAGGAAGCATCTGAAAATATTAGAGAAATTAATAGAATTGACACAGTTGAAGAAGCAAACGAACTGGGAGCTGCAGCAGAGAAAGCAGAATCTATGGAAGTAAGTTTGATAAATAAAAAGTTATACAGTAGACAACAATTTAATTTATTACTAACCATTAGTTTTAGATATAAATATTAACATAAGTTTTCTAGCTAGAGATTGATTAGTCCAAGTGTGATACAAAGAAAGAAACCATTTCTGGCACTTGTACAAATAAAACCAACTCATCAGGTCCATAAACCATACAAATTTACAGAACTATTAATATTTATCACCAAACCATAGCTGTAACAAACTATACTTTAATTTGAATATAAATGAAGTTTGATTTTAAAACATGCTGTGTAAATTCAGAATTCTCCAAAGCCAAAGAATAATGCCAAGAAAACTGCTGATGACAAGAATAAACAAGCAACTAAAAATACTTCGAAGGTATTTATAGTATTGTAACATCATATTAACAACAGGCTTTATAAAATGTTTTTTTTTTTTTTTTTAAGTTTTTTAATGTCCTGCTGTGTAAACATTCTTTTTTTTGCAGTGGTTTTGGTCATGGAGTAGTTTATTGCAACAGCTCTGTTCTCTTTTTAACACACTTTTATTAGCTTCACCTGTATGTTTTTTAATTTATGATTTATCATTTGCTTGTCTACATAATGTACAAAATTATAAATTAGACTATTATTAGTTATATTTCATAATTATAATATTTGTTTACATTATTAGACAGAATATTTATTTAGCTATCTGAATATTTAGAATTTTTAGCTAACTGCTAAAAAGTAACTGATTATTTATTTTTTGTTGCAGCATATCTAATTTATGTAGATTCTAAACATTATATTATTCATGTATCATCATAACTTTTATTACCACATTGAAAAATTCCTTTCGACGCGCGCCATTCGATGTTAATCGAACTTCAGACTGTCACTTTGTTGCGAATCGCTGATGCTTTGCACCTAGTTTGAAGAGTAGCACACAGCTGAACAACAAATAATTTTACAACAACAACAAATAATAAACACAATAATAATACTACAATAAATAATTTTTAAATTTTAAATCTATAACTTGACTTTACAACAGGTGGGTGGTGCTGAAGAAACTGAAATTGTGTCTGAAGATGAACTGCCCGAGGTTCAGAAGCCAAGTGTGAAGGATGCTGAGAATGTATCTGATGATGAGCTGCCGGGTCCTAAGCCTGCCGAACTGCCTGCTGATACTGAAGTATGTCGAACTTTATTAGAAACTACACTTTAAAATTGTTCTTGAGACAAAAACCAGTCTAGGACTGCATCATTTGTAATGAACCTAATGCCTGATGCACACAATGTGCAAACATTAATACACTACACAGTACACACAGGTTTTCAGCTTAAGTCTTATGTGCTCCAAAATATAGGAAGAAGTTTGATATTGAAAGTCATTGCAATAAAGTTAATCAAGTTTCAAGTTCATTACACTATTGTAGATGATATTGGAGTATTTCAACTATTTCATTTTGTTGTGATATTAACATAATTTTTTGCAAAAAAATAAAGAGTCCGATCTTATTCTAAATTAAGCTCTATGTATGAGTTTATTCACACAATGCTGTCAACATCTTGTATTCAATAGGACTTCCAAGAGTTTTATTATATAGTATGATATTCATCAGGTTGTATCAGAAGATGAACTGCCTGCATCCAAGAAGGAATCAAAGGAGTCTCGCAAGAGGAAGCCAGATGGACAAGCTGATGGGTATGACCCCGGCTCGCCCACCTCTGAGACTGAATCTTCTATCAAAAAACTAGCAATGGCCAAGGTGGGAGAATCTATTTATCTTTACACATTATTCAGTCATAAATAAACTTTGAGAAACTGGTGATTAGCCCCTTCATCCCTTCAATGTTTGTTTCAAAATAATCTATCTAATAACTCATTAATGAGATAATTTTGCATAGTGTTTTTAAGATAATTTTGCAGCATTTTGCATTGCACATGAAGAAAAGTTTAAATGTTTTTATTTTTATTTTTTATATTGATGAAAAGAGTTTTTGTATGGGAGCAGTTGTGGTCATCTACTGCATTACTCTCTACATTTTTGCAGATCAAAATTCAGCTCCACTCAGTCCCTGAGTCTTTGCTGTATTAATTTTTGTTCAAATTTGCTTGAACAAACACATTAACTTGTTGTATTGTGTTATTATATATTTGTTGTATTGTATTATTATGTTAAATTTATGTGTAAATCGTTTTTATCCTGATCTTCTTTTCATTGATTAACATTTCAGAATGGAGAGAGCAAACCAGTGCCGCCTGAGAAGAGGTCCTCTGTAGATGAAAAGCCTAAGAAGAAAGTTCTTCCGGAACTGGACAAGTATTGGAAGGTTGTCAACGATGACCCCACCGATTTCACTGGATGGACGTACCTACTGCAATATGTGGACCAGGAGGTACTAAACTTACTTTCATACAAAACAATTACTTTTTACTTTTTTTCCTTTCACTTTGATGCATGTAAAAAGCGACCACGACAACTAAATTCGCGCAAGTTACTATGCATTGTCCACAATGTAGTTGTAATTTACAACTTCAAATTTGGACTTTGTGATAACCTAACAAGAACCATTTGGTTTCAAATGATGAAAACTCACGCTAATCTTATTTGCTTTGTGAAGCGATAAGACCTGAATCACCATGTCGATTCGCAAGGGCCAACTGAGCTGCTTGCTGCAGCACAGCTATGATGAGGCCAGTATACAGTTGATTGACTGTCTTCCTTGTTGGCAGAGCGACGTGGAAGCGGCGCGCGAGGCGTACGACGCTTTTCTTTCCCACTACCCGTATTGCTATGGCTACTGGCGCAAGTACGCTGACTATGAAAAACGTAAAGGAAGTAAAAAGAAGTGCCTCGAGGTGAGCCCGAGCGCTAGCTCTCCTGATACATTTTTATTGTGCACTTGAGTTGGTAAGAGTTTATATCTACTCGTACATTGAACACCTCGATCTTGGTGACTTACATAACGATGTATCTTGGAATTGTGATGTTTTAGACGTAATTGGTATTTGCAATTGTTTTTTTTCCCAACAGTGCGACGACGCCTTCGATGCTAGTAGCGCAATGTCAACAGAACGCACCGGACAGTTCTATGAGCGTCACGTAGATTTCGTTCTAGTGATTCACATGTTGTGGTGTATTTTTAATATTTTAATTCATATATTTACTATATTTTGTACTCGCATGATGTATTGTAAATCTGTTTCACTGTACATTATTTAATTAAGTCGCATACGTAAGGTTCTAATCGAATGGTGGATATACTTAAGTTTGATAGCCGAAATCCATGATAGCATGGAGCGCAGCGGTCCTCATATAGAGCCATTGATTGGCGTTAGGAGGCGGCGGCGAGCGGCGGGCCTGCGGCGACGCGCCGGGTGCGAACAGGTGTAATATGCCCAGACAAACATTTTTATACGATTGATTCAAGCGGGCCGCCCGTCGATGCACTAACTACCACTGGCCAGACTCGGCGGCTCGCTTACCCTATTCTAAATTATGGACATACAATACTCAATACAATGCTATACAATATTCCCTTTGCTTCACAGCGTCGTCGCTCCGCGGCGGCGCTCGGCGGCCCGTCGAGCTCTTTTGACCACCCATATGTTTCAGGTCTTGGAAAGAGGGCTCAAAGCCATTCCATTGTCCGTGGATCTTTGGATCCACTATCTGAACCACATTAAAGCTACGAGGGCCGAGGATCATGTGTGTATAAGGTTGCAGTACGAGCGCGCGATCGGTAAGATATTAGTATTATCTGAAGCTAAGCTACTGGCATCGGTTGTCCGTGGGTTGACGTTTGTTTTGACGTTGCAGAGGCGTGCGGGCTGGAGTTCCGCTCGGACCGCCTGTGGGAGTCCTATATCAAGTGGGAGGCGGAGAACGGCTCCGCGCTTAATGTCACCAACATATACGATCGCTTGCTCGCCACGCCCACGCTTGGATACACGTCGCATTTTGACAAGTTTGTACACTAATGAATCTATCTCAGCTTGGCTCGGCTTTTTAAACTTATTTTCTGGCGTGAAATTTATAGTATTCGATCAAATTGATATGAATCCAATTTATAAGTTGTTATATTATGTTTTGTCGCTGATAAAATAAAATCTATCAATACGAAAAATATAAAATCCGAGGTGCTTGTTTTGTTTTTTTCCCTGCGTAAATTAAATAAACGAGACTATTTTAAAGTCTCGTCTGACGTGCAAAGATTAATACTTGTTTGTTTGTGGTTAACTCTTAGGAGCACAACATGCAAAGAGATGTATAAGTTATTTTAGAGTGCCAAGACAAAGACTAAAGTTACAATTATTTGCATAAATTTTGTGTTGAAAGATGTCAAATGGAGAATGTACGCTCGTTCGGTTAATATATAATTATTTGGAATATGTTAATACTAGTATTCAGTGCCTATCTACGTACTGGCGATAGGTGCTATACAGGTGTTCCATAGTAGTTGTTGTAGTTAAAGGGTTACCAATCATTTGGCTGGATTTGCAAGTAAGTATTAGCTTTGGTAACAAACAGGTATACGTGGCGGTCGTGGATGAGGAGCGCACGAGGCGGGTTATAAGTCCTCGCAATAGCTGCTACCAGCCTCGCACTGACTCACGCTTTTTGCGCATAAAAGCGCAAAAAGCCCTGAAGATTGGGAATAATCCCCGAACGCCACAAATCATTTCATCAACAGATTTTTCTTTTTTTTTTCATTGAACTAGGCATTCGTTTGACCACAATCTCACCCGATGGGAAGCGACGATGTGGTTGAAGATGTAGCACGCTTGCCTAGGATATACCTATGCACACAACCCTGGGTTGTCCTCATCTGTAGGTGTATTGATCGAGGCCTGCACCCGCAGCTGTAGCTGTAGACACGATGTCAGATGTTTTTTAATGCCATTGAGTCACGTTTGCCCAGAACAAGACTGCGCCCCCCAGAATTTTGAACTTTTACAATTCAAGACCCTGCGCACAGCACTGCGCACGTCACCCCGAGATATAAGATGTTATATGTGGTTGTAAACGTGGTTGTTGTTCCAGCTTCCAAGAGCACGTGATGTCGGAGCCGGTGGCGGGCGTGGTGTCGCGCGCGGAGCTGGTCCGGCTGCGCGGGGAGGTGCGCGACTCGGCGGGACAGGTGCCGCAGCTGGACCTGCCGCCCGGGGAGGACGAGCCGCAGGACCATGTTGTACGTACCTATTTTTTTGACCCAGGGAAAATCCTTTATGGATACCACCACCCCGGGGGAGGCATGGTGGTTATGTGGGAGTCTCCACCAGTGGTGGCCTACCCACTAAAAACCCTGGGGGAGTAATCCTTGTGCCCAGCTATAAGTGTGAAAAGTTATTTATTTGTTTATTCTCGAATCAGAAGCCCTGCTCCCTAACCAAGTTGCAATTCCATAATCGCCAACGCTATAGAAAACCAAGACAACGTATGCGAATGATATTTCTGTAATAGAATCAATTCTTATTCGGAATGGTTACAAAGTTATTTTTAACGTTTCGCAGGCGTCAGACGAAGAAGCTCAAGCGATCAAAGAACGCATCATAGCAGCTCGCAGGAAGGTTCACAAGACGACGGGCGAACAAGTGGCCGCTAGATGGACCTTCGAGGAAGGAGTGAGTGTTCAATAGAACTCGTCATATTATCTTCTTCTTCTTACAAAAATGAATCGCTGTTCGTTTGTCTGGCTAAAACTGGAGAATGGTTGGACCGATTTCGCTAATTTTGATCTTGAAATATTTGTGGAAGTTCAGGGAAGGTTTAAAAGTAAAAAAAAAAACATCGAGTGAAACGGTTGTTTGAGTACTTCCATAAAATACTATAAAGTTATTCCATTCCAACCAATAATTTTTTTGACCTTTTTCTCTGCCTGTTACGTTCTACATGCTTGAAAAAGATTGCCCTAATAAATGTTTATTTTTAATTAAACCCTCAATCACTGAATTTTTGTCAGCTAAACTTTTGCAATACTAAATGTATGTCTGTGTAGGGTACATTTTGCTATCGGTTTTAAGTTTTTTTTAATTACTCATTTTTTATTTAGATTGCCCTGTTAGTTGTAATTTTCGGGTCAAATCTTGCAATAGAATAATGAACCACTTCCCCATGTCTGATTGAGCTAAAATTTGATGCACATGTGTTACTCAGATGATAATGCAAAAAGCTTGTTTTTTTTAAATTATTAGGTATCTGTTTTCTTTAGTAACATTGTAACAATTCCAGATAAAACGTCCCTACTTCCACGTGAAGCCCCTGGAGCGCTGCCAGCTGAAGAACTGGAAGTCGTACCTGGAGTGGGAGAAGCAGCACGGCACGCTGAAGCGGACACTCATCTTGCACGAGCGGTGCCTCATCGCCTGTGCCCTCTACGAGGAATTCTGGATGAGGGTACCTCATTTTTTATACAAACTTTTTTTAATTGACTACTGCCTCGGGCGGCTTGGAGAAAACTTCGTTTTTATTCTTTTCTTGTTTTTAATTGGCTACTGTCTAGATGGGTTTGGAGGCAACATTGCCAGCCTTTATTTAGCTTACAATGTTTGTATGATCAGGTCAAATCTTGCAACTCAAATGAACCACTTACCGATGTCCGATTGAGCTGAAATTTGTTATAGCTATGTAACTTCGATAACAACATGTTAAAATCTAGTTTTGAATACAAAAAATATATATTTTCCTTTTTCCAAAAAAAAAGAGGCATTTTCGTACAATTTTTCTCTTACAATCTATGTATCGTACTTCGGCTAAATAAATTACATTAGTCTTTTAAACTGCAGAAAGAAAATCACTGATTTTACCTTTTGTCAACAGCTCATAAAGTTCTTGGAAGAGCAATCTGGGGCGCATCCGGAGCTGATACAAGTTCAGCGCGAGGTGTTAGAGCGGGCGTGCAACGTGCATCACTTGGACAAGCCAGACTTACACCTGCATTGGGCGCATTTCGAGGAGGCGCAGGGAAACCCTACTAAAGCAGCCGAGATACTCGACCGAATCGAAAAGACCTGCCCTAATTTAGTGCAGATACAGTACAGGTACGACAGCTATTCAACTCTGCCGCGTTATAGTGTTTCCTGGCCTAAAAGGTATGGAAAGATTTCAACTAAAAATATATGTATGTATTTTAATTTCATTTTTTTAATTTTATCGACCTGTTGATTGTACAGCTTGGCTATACCGTTTCCTTCAATTTGTCATGCTATAAATCCTAGATCCAGTCTCTGATCCTATCGATGTAATCCTGCACCTTATATTTTATCTTATCATTATAACTTAGACAGTTATATTTGAACAAGAGTAAAAGAAGGTACCTCTAGATGAGGCAACGTCGCATTTTACGATAAAACTGGCGACTTGTCGAAAATGTTTACTCTTCTCATTTGTTCATCTTTATGGACTTCATTCGTCGAATTTTGGTTTTACACAAGTATTTTTACAGACGCGTCAACCTCGAGCGTCGACGCGGCGACCTCGAAAAATGCTCTCAGCTATACGAGAGCTACATCGCAAACGAGAAGAGCAGAGCAGTCGCATCCGCGCTCGCCATCAAATACTCGCGCTTCCTGTTCCACGTGAAGAAAGACCCGGTCGGCGCGAGGAATTTTATGGACGAGGCTATACTAAAGGACCCATTGAACCACCGCCTTCACTTGCAGAGACTTGATTTGGCGTTGCATTCACCAAACACGACCTACACTGAATTCGAAGGTTAGTTCTTATTAGGGTTGGGAATATTTAGCTGCAGAGAATGCTCACGTGACAAGTAACAAGTATAACTTAATTGCAAGCCACATTATAAAACGCATTCCCTCTTAGTGCGAGTCTAAACTCAATCGCCCTTATTTTCATCTCGCTCTGTGAGCTAGAGAAAGTCAACGCCGTTCAATTCAGGCTTGCGCATGGCACGGGGTCATGACAGTATCCTTTTTTTATTCAATGGTAGGCTTGCGTTTGACCGCCATCTTGCCTGATGGGAAGCTATGATGCAGTCTGCGATGGAGCACGCTTGTCTAGAAGATACCGATTCACTCTCGACTTGAAGACACCCATATTATAATGATTGAGGAACAGCCACTCGGGCAGAACATTCCACACTTGTGCGGTTCACAAAATGAATGTGGAGTATTGTGGAGTCTTTAGTACTGGTTGTACTGTTTCTGGTTTGCTATCCCAGCTTGAAAAAAAGCCTCTTGTATCCCGAGCGTTAGCTGGAGACTTCAACACTTTGACTGCGGGAAAAACATACCTTGTGCGACGCGAGTGCGGCTTCACACGCCAAGCGCGTAAAACACGACGAATTTGACTATTAGCCTCACCTAACCTAAGGCAAACGCATGTGATTATTAGCCATAGTCGAAATGTTAATGGCTTACCGTTTCGCAGAGTTGGTCACGTCGTACGAGAAGCAAGAGGGTGCGGAGCTGGAAATTTGCGCGCGCATGGCGTGGAGGCGCCGCGAGCTGGCCGAGGAGCTGGGCACGGCGGAGCACGCGCGCGCCGCCATCGCGCACGCGCGGACGCTCGCCAAGCATCTGCGCAAGCGCGCGCGCAAGGAGAAGCACGACCCGCCGCCGCTGCCTTGGTACGTATCATACTATCATAGCTGTTTCACTTCTATTAATAACACTTTGGCTGCGGGAAACATACCTTGTGTTTTCCTTTGCGCGACGAGAGTGACGAGAGAGTAGCCGCAGTCAGTGTTAAAAAAATACAAGAAGATTACAAGCGTGACGCGCCCGCGATTGAAACTAGTCTGAATAGCCAACTACGTCAGTATTCTCATTCTATTGTAACAAAATGTTTCAAATTAGTTTCCGTAGTAAAATACTATATACTAATCTTTTATTGACGCCGCAGAAAGGAAAGTATGGTACTAAAAGACAAGAGAAAGACAGAAAAGGCGTTCTTATTGCTAAGAGCATTTCTTCCAGACAATCTTTGGATTAGAGGTAAGATATCCCCGAGGACCGAGTTTTAGCTAGTGCTGTAGTTTAGTACTCTATCAAAAAGACTCAACTAAAACAAAATTTGTCCTAGACGGCAGTGTTGAATACAAATGCTGAATAGTTGAATAGCTCACACATGGAACTATTCTGTGCTATATAGGTAGTTATATCCAAGCAACATCGTTACAGCTCGAGCACAACGTGCGAGCCGAAGAAGAAGGAAGGAAACACCGCGTCGGCCCCCGCGGCCGCC
This sequence comes from Alcis repandata, assembly GCA_949125135.1. NCBI lineage: Eukaryota > Metazoa > Arthropoda > Insecta > Lepidoptera > Geometridae > Alcis > Alcis repandata. The sequence goes on along the minus strand of OX421242.1, from coordinate 7,086,818 downwards.
TCCAACAGCACCTACTACCAGCCGCCCGCCGCCGCGCCGCAGAACTACGACCAGTCCTACGCGCAGCCCTACCAGCCGCCCTGGGGCTACCAGCAGCCGCCCGCGCCCTACCAGCACCCGCACCCCTGGCCGCAGTACCCCAACTACTACTAGCGCATGAGAAGATAAACGCGCCCACATCGACTTAATGGAGTGGATCTTTCGAACATTTTTACAGCACCGATCCAGTTTCGAATTTAGAAAGTGTTTAACCAGTGATAAAGCAAAGCAAGCTCATTAGCAATCAGAGACATTCAGACGACAGCTAAGGTGGAAGATGGAATACTGAATGCTTATTGGTCCACTCGAGCTCACGACATCATATTGAGGTGTTATTGGTGGAAATCTTTTGTTATAGCATTTTTTGTCTGTGGGGTAGAAAGTCTAATATGAATACTAGGTTCAACTGTATAATATTACTGACGTGACAGGTTTTGAGTTTTTGGTGAATCCACTTGCGTTTGGTGTTGATATGCGCGTTTATTGTCGTGTCACGGTACAGTTTCGTGGCAACAAAGTGTGCAATGTTCTTTATTCTGGACACCAGTCGAGTGCAGTGAGATTGTTTCACGACTAGCTATAAGAGTTTACGATGTTCTTAGGTATTTTGACGATTACATGTGTATATGTCTATTATATAATATTATAAACGACTTACTCTATTCAATTCACACTATATCCTCTATTATGTAGCTATCTATGTATTTATAACCATGTGGTAGGATGTAAAAATTAAAAGATGTCTGTAATCGATAAGTGTTTATTACGTAAACATAATAATTCTGAGAATAGCTTATAATTCAGGAAATAAATAGTCTTCACAATACACCGTGTTTTACATTATATCGATCCGTCAGTCTTCAGTAAATTATTATTCGCCTTCGTATAGGTGGTTCACATATTTTGGTACTTTACTCATTCAATTAGATCTTTCAATATGCTTCATAATTACAACGACAAAAAAGCAAATCTGAATACCAAAAGGTAACATAGTCGCACCTACTAGAAAAAAATATAACAATAACGAAATAATTTGATTTAAACATTTAATTACATACTAAAGTCTAGGTATCTGGTTTGCACTAAAAACTTAGGGTACAAGAGAATGAAAAACTATTTACAAATGATTAGCGTGAGCGAGATAGGTTTATTCTAGAACGAATAAATTAAAGATTATGTCACAGCTGCGTCGGGCAGTTTTTTCCTCAATTGTTAGGTACATGCCGCCTTTGCCGCTTTCACAGCTGGAAGAGACAAAAATTATAATTACACATAATGTAAAAAGGTGTGATTTACATATATTTGATTTCTTATATTTCTCGAAAGTAAAGAAAATGTTTGTGAAGGCAGGATCGGGGTGTAATTTATAGCTTATTCTCAAAGTAGTTCTACCACTAGAAGAATTACATCCACAAAACAGACATTGATTGATAGCACTATTACGAATAACATCTGAAGAGTCATCAAAATTTGGAAGAGCCAATCTCAAAGTCTATTAGAAAAAGACAGTCGATTCATACCCTCTCTCTCCTTCCGTCGCAGCTTCTTACGGCGGCGGTCGATGGCCGCGAGATCCGCTTTCACTGTGTGATACGCCTTACGCAGGTCCGCGAGCCGCGACGTTAGCAAGTTGATGCGCGTCTGGCAGTCCCATGTCGGATCTGAAAGTATTTTGAAATAAAGAAGACTGTTTTGTCTTCGTATTCAAGGATAATAATGGACCCATTTACGCAAACAAGATCTAACCCACAGCAAGCCAATATTGAGAAATCGAGACTTTTGTGAAAATAGTGTGCAAAACGCATAGAACTTATAGTTTAAAAAAAAAAGTAGTCTAATGGTAGTCTTATGTTTTAGCCTGTAGAAAGCTAGAATTGGATTTCAAAAAGCTAGAGCATGTAATTTAAATTTTATGTACCTAAGTCAATTTCACTGAAACAGTGGGTTAGTTCTTGTTTGCGTAAATGGGTCCATTAACGAGCCTGTGATTGGGCAATAAAGCTAGCCTTATTGCGAATCTCTGTCAAACTTATTCATTGCAGTTATCTTAGTCATTTCTGTCGACCGTATGGTGCGAGTGTTTGCGCGAGCGGAATAACCATAACGTTCAAGTTATTTGGATTTATTATTACAACTAGAGAATATTTAGCTCCATTGGTAAATAGAACATTGAGAAGTGATTCAAAAATTCAGTGGCAAGATTAATTTGACCTACATTAGTAAAAAAAAAAAAAAAACAGGAATTTCACGAATTTTTACTTGTCATGCTTCGGCTACATTAGCGGGCGAAGATTCGTATCGAGTTGGCGCGACAAAAACATCGTGTTCGGACATAGGCGAGTTGACGCGATGCATCGTGCCGGATTGTGTTGTGAATTGACACTGAATTGACGTAGGTGTAGCCACCAAAGCGAATATTGTCGCGACAAAAATCCCTTTGATCCGTGCCAGTTTACCGACAGCTCCCCGAACTACATCGTCTTCGCCCGAACACTACGCGATGACACGATGTACCCGGCCACATTCATCGCGTTAACACGAATATTCGCTGTAGCCCGCTAATGTAGCCCCAGCATCACAGTTGGTCACATTAGGGAGACTCCCCCCTTGTGTGACGTCACAAAACTTAAGACCTTCCACCCCTTGTCACACTTCGCCGACCCTCCATGGTCCCCTAACACGGCATGTAAAACAAAAGCAATAAAATCTATAGTCACCGCGTTACCAACTGAGTCGCAGGGCCCTTTTCAGGACCACAATACTATCTACTATGTTTCAATCTTTCTTCTTTCTTTTTCTCTCTGATTTTAGTAACAAAGTTTATTCTCACCGAGATCCACATAGAAGTTGTACTTAGTAGCGGCGTGGTGCGAGAGATGGCTCTGGTCGTCGGTGTCGCGGCGCCGGCGCCGGCCGCGGCCCGCGCCCGCCGCCGAGCTCTCCGAGGCTTTGCGCGAGCGCCCCGTGAATATGCCGCCTACTGGGGGACGGAAATAACCTTCACACACAGAATACGTCCTAGTATAAATAAACTATCCCTATTAGCATTTCAATATGCTGCGAAATGGGCTTTGTCATTACTCATTAAGAACAACTTTTACTAAGGGATCAACACGGAAATCGCAAAAAAATTATGTAATTTTTTTTTTCCATCAGAATCATCATCATCATCGTCAGCCTGTGTCGACCCACTGTTGGGTATAGGCCTCCTCTCCCTTGTGCCATTTTTCCCTGTCTTGGGCCGATCTCATCCATGCATGGCCCGCGATGGGTCTAATGTCGTCGACCCATCGGGCTGATGGCCTGCCAACTGACCGCTTGTCCGCAATCGGAAGCCACTCCGTCAGGGCTCTACTCCACCTGCCATCACCACGCCTAGCCACGTGTCCTGCCCAGCAAATCATTCCATCAGAATGATTCAAACCAAAGCCCCTAAAATGCTGCTCTATTGCTGAAACACTAACGTAATAATAAAATATAGTTTCCATTGATAAAACTGTGATTGACAAACCGTGATTAGACTTGTCAATGTCCATAGCGGCATCGTTGGGCCGGCCCTCATCGTCGTCATCCTTGCGCTCCGAAGGACTATCGCGCTCCGATATACGACGATCCCTGCAAACAATATTCTTTGTAAAAAGTGTCTCAAAGTAGAGCGGAACTTTTAGAATTGGTTGTTGTAAGCAAAGATACATTACAATAACTCTTTAATGCCACCATAAAATGGAAATCAGACATAGCAGAATACATAAGAGAAAGGCACAAAAGGCGGCCTTATCCCTAAGAGCGATCTCTTCCAGACAACTTTTGTATGAGAGGAATAATGAAACTTGTCGATTATGTATGCAAAAAAAGTATCGGAGGGAGACGATTTATGCAATAATGAATCGCGTTTACGATTGGTTGGTTTAAAATTAATTATGCAGTTTGCGCCTAGAATTGCTCGACTCCGCGGCCGCCTTTTGCGGCCATGACAGATAAGCTTGGTCTTCACCGATCGAGCATGCTTCGCGAGGCAATCTTCTGTTTCGCTCGAACTCAAGCTTACCACGGTCTAGATCAGTTCCCATTCAGGCGGGAATGTCCCTCTTGGGTGGAGTAGAGCGACGTTAGCAGAACATGATTCAATTTAGAAAGAAAACAAAAGTACGATACCTGTGAGGCGAGGCGTCGAGGCTGGAGTCGGGCGTGGTGGGCGGCGTGTTGTCGAACAGCGCGCGGCCGCGGCCCCAGCCCGCGCCGCCCGCCTCGCCGCCCGCCGCCTGCGCCTGCGCCGCGTGCGCGCCGCCCGAGCGGGAACTACCCTCGCCGCCGCCGCGACGCTCATCTGAAGGATCAACACATTCATGAGCAACAAACACCTAAACCCTTAAACTTTATTATTTACATTTGAACATTTCTAATATTGGTAGGATTATATCAGCGACATAATCCTAGAACAGTCAAATACAAGATTTGATTAACACTTTGACTTCGGAAAACACATAGCTTGTGTTTTCCTTTGTGCGACGCGAATGCGGCTGCACACGCCAGGCGCGTAAAACAACGCATTTGACTATTAGCCGCAGTCAAAGTGTTAAAAATTCAAAAACCACCAAGGTTGAAACGGTTGAACCGATTTTGATAAAAACATGTCAAAGAACCACAGCTAGAAAATCTGGTTTCAAATAAAAACCGCACTCAAACGCAAATCGGTTCACTCGTTTAAGAGCTACGGTGCCACAGACACACAATCACATAGCGGTCAATCTAATTCACCCGTTTTTGAGAATGGGCTAAAAAGTGGTCTCACCCTTGGGGCGGTGGTGGTGCGGCAGCGCGGAGGCGAAGGGCGTGCGGTGGTGGTGGTGCGACGGCGCGGGCTCCGCGTCGGGCGCCGGCGAGCCGGGGATGGTCTCCTCGCACAGCAGCAGCGACAGGTTGCTGTCCTCCTCGGGCGGCGGCGCCGGCGCCAGCGCTGCGGGGCCGCGCCCGCTGCCCGCAACCACCACATTCGCACCTGCCAGAAAAATAAACTTAAAAAAACCAAAAATATTTAGATATATTTCTTTAGGTATATTTTTAGGTAATTTCAGCTAAATCGGACACCGGGAAGTGGTTCAAAATTCAGTTGCAAGATTTGACCTAAAAAACCAAAGCAACAACAAACTAGGATAAAGAAGAAGCTTTTTTTAGCTTTACTGACTGTGTTTCCTCTCGTTCTTGCAAGCGTCTTCCAACATGAGCAGCGATTCGCCGGCGCTCCACTCGCCGGCCGACTTCTCCGCGTGCAGCGCGCGGAGCCCGGCCGCGGCGCCGCTCGCGGCCGCGCGGGATGCCTCGGAGGAACCCCCGCTGCCCCACTCTTCTATTGATAGCTTGTCGATTATCAACCTGGGGGAAAGTAGGGATTAGGCGTAAGATCTTCTAAAACCGCTAGGGTGTGAAACGCTTTGCCTGAATGGCTGTTTCCCGATAGATTTAATCTGGGTGTCTTCAAGTCGCGAGTGAATCGGCTTCTTCTAGGCAAGTGTGCTTCATCGTAGACCGCATTGTTGCTTACCATCAGGCGAGATGGCGGTCAAATGCAAGTCTATTACTAAATAAAAAAACAAGAACATTATTTTTACAAAACAAAAACAGACTTCAAAAGACCGACTATTGAGTTATTCATCTATTTGTCGCGCACGTACTTAATGCAAATTTAAGACTTATAAATGTTTTCTCATGGATACCATTATCAGAACTGGACTAAATTAAAATGGGACCAAATGGGAAGCGTCAGCTTTCTAATAAAAAAAGAATCATCAAAATCGATTCACCCAGTCAAAAGTTATGAGGTAACAAACATTAAAAAAAAAAAACGAATTGATAACCTCCTCCTTTTTTGAAGTCGGTTAAAAAAAACGATGGCCTAAAATCTAACTGACTGATATATAAAATAATTAATGAATTTAATGGTTTTCGGGTTCGTATTACAAATGCAATAATAAGTACTATATTGTTTGTTAAGACTAAAGGATATTTTTTTGGGGAAAAAGGAAAAAATACTAGAAAGACAATGCAGGTATAACGGCAGGACGCTAGTGACTGCTAGTTACCTTCTATCGGAGTCATCGGAGTCGCTGCTGTCGCTATGATCCTCAGCAGGGAAGGCTGGTAGCGGAATAGCCGCGACCGAGGCCGCCGCTTGATTGATCTGACTCGACAGCTTCTGTATTGTGTCGCTTAGAACTTTGTTGTTCTTCCCTGGAACGCCCAGAGGAGGCAAATCTGCTACACTCTTTCGTCTCTCTAGGATATTCAGAGGGCTCTGTAATCGAGGACTCTGCAATCTAGGCGGTGTCCGCTCTTCGGACTTTTTCTTAATGTCCAAAACATCCCGTTTCACATCCAATAGGTTAACCGGCTCCCCGAATATCGAATCTTCGGGTTTCTTTGTGGGTTCGCTGACTTTTACGATAGGTTTCACTGGGTCAGTTTTAAGTGTGCTTGTCTTGGGCTCGGGAGATATGGGCGAGAGTTTGCTTTCTGGTTTAAAAACTTTGAGGGAGTCTGTTTTAGGCGTGTCAGGTCGGTTTTCTACGACGGGTGGAGGGGACATGGATAGTCTTTTTGCGCTGCTGATTGCTTTCAGAAGCTTCTCGGCTATCTTAGGGCCTTCCGATTGGAGCTTGAAACCTGGTGGTGGTTCTGGAAGAACGTCGATTCGAGCAGGGCTATCAGGTTCCGATTTATCCTCCTCTGTGTCAATCAGCGGACTAGGAGGTTCTAGTATAGACTTCATTGGTTCCGGATCTAACGTCTCAACTTTTTTTGGCGTAGCCATTTTTGGTATTTCTTTCGGCTCGGAAGTCGGTAGGGGTATCGACATCAGTTTCAATTGTTCATCTTCTTTCGATTCTTCTTTGATTTTTTCTTTAACTTCCGTTGCAGCACTGCTCGTACTAGCGGTGACAGGCGGAATAATAAACATTTTAGGCATTTCTAATTTTGGTAACTCAACTTTCTTCGGTTGATCAACTTTTTTGACTGTCTCTATCTTTTTCGGCTGTTCTATCTTTTTGGGCTGTTCTATTTTTTTAGGTTGTTCGATTTTTTTAGGGTTTTCTGCCTTTTTGGGGTTTTCTGTCTTTTTGGGGTTTTCTGTTTTTTTAGGGTTTTCAATTTTTTTAGGGTTTTCAAGTTTTTTAGGGTTTTCTATTTTTTTGGGGGTTTCTATCTTTTTAGGGGTCTCTATTTTTGTGGGTGTTTCTATCTTCGTAGGTGTTTCTTCTTTGGGTATCTCTATTGCTTTAGGAAGCTCAATTTTCATTAGAAATTCAGGATCAACCTGCGGTGATGGTGGTGTCGTAGGCGGTTTTGGGATGTTAAGAATGTCTAGAGGTATATCCTGGATTTTAGTGTCTTCCTTAATTTCTTTAGTTTGTTCGGGTTCTTTTACCTCTTCTTTGACGTCTGACGCCGGTGATTTTGATTGTTCGGCACTCGGTAATACTGGAGTCGGTTCTCTTTTTACTTCGTCTTCCTCTTTTATTGCTGCTTCATCGGGTTCATCGTCATCATCATCATCAGAAGACTGCTCGTCATCGGCTGGACTGTCCGGCGAGTCATCTATCAGTTTTCTCAGTTTGGAAACTTTGCTCTTCTTTGAGTAAGTTTCTTGGTTTTTTGCCGGAGTGAACCCTTCGAAAGTGGGACCGGAACTTCCATCGCCGTGGAACGAGTCATCGTCTAACGAAAATGAGCCGTCTTTGGAATCATCTTCCGGGCTCTGTCCAGTTTCGCGCGTGCCACCGAAGTCCCTAAACGGGGACAGTGATGGAGACCTCAGTGACGACGGCCGCGGCTTCATTGGGTCTTCGCTGATCTCCTCACTCAAGGACTTTGACAGCGTTGAAGTGTACTTGTTGGGTGATATGTCGTCGAAAATGCGGTGAGTTCGTTTCTTCTTCTCATCGTGCAGCTCTAATTCAAACGGCTCGGGTTCCTTGAACTCGTAGACGTCTTCCGCTTGTTTTTCCGGCTGAGACAGGTCGGAAGCGGGCGCGGGCGCGGGCGCGGCGGGAAGGGGAATGGCTGCCATCGTAACGTCTTTATCTGCCAGTTCCTGTTTGATCTCATCCGGTTCTTGCTTGACCGTGTTGAAACCTTTGAGTTCAGATCTGATTTCGTTCAGATCGTAGTCGCGTCCTTGGTGACTGCCCGAGTTAGGGCGAGGTTTCTTCAGAGGGGAGACATCGGTAGGGGTGGCAACATTGCGTATCGGGCGCTTGCGAGGCTTACTGGAGCCACTGCTATCACTTGACTTAGCATCTTTTGATCTGGGAGCTGCAAATAAAGAAAAAAGTTATTTTTAATGAGCTTTTTCGTTCACCCAAGCTTTTTATTCACTCACGGTTTAGATAATATCTTACTCACTCTTAGGGCTAGATTTTTCGTCCAACTTTTTCGGAGGTCGCTTAACCTCCTCGTCACTGTCTGATGTATCGGAATCGGACCGGGCCGACGAATCTAGAAGAACAATAAACATGTTAAGATCACAAAATACATTTTTTTAAACAAACATATTTTGTAAATAACTTTCATACCTTCAACCCTTTTTGCTCTAACGCGTCGGCTCATACCGGAACCCTGCAAGGAGAAAAATTATTCAGAACGTATCACAAAAAACTCAATCGCCCAACTAACAAAAACGTCACTTCATTCATTTAAACATTACACATTTACAAACTTTATTTTTTCTCGCAGTTTTAATCGAAACTGTACCCAATACCTTCTTGTTCCTATCCTCGTGTTGCGAGACATTGACTGCGATTCTCTGCGGCTTGATCCACTCATCGTAACGCGTGTTCCACCCAGTATAATGCACTCGGAGCGTACCTTCCGGCGATATCTCGATCACCTTCGCCTCGTACGTGACCTGAGAATAGTGCTGGTTCAGTAACAACCCCAACAGCAACGAGCCAAGATATATGGGGACTTACGATGGCTTCGTCTCGCAGAAACGTATGTGAAGTACCGCGTAGACTATTTCGAAATGCTCTAAGTGGCACTGCTTTTGTGGGCAAGACTGAGCACTTGCTGGTGCGCTTAGTAACATAAAAACAAATAAAAAGAATAATTTACAACAATTCCATTACTATGACTATTTTATTATTGTTATGAGTTCGCATTGGGCGTCTTATAGTAATACATAGATAAGAGTGCCCAGAAAAAGGGAAAGTGTGTATGTTCCTACGTGACTTCCTACCGAGTAAACGGTTTGACCGATTTTGGGCTACTAGGTGTCGTTAGGATTCGTCTTCATATTGGGAATGTCATAGGCTACATTTTGCAATAAAATTTTTACTTTTTAACTAATTTATCAATTTAATAGCAAATTTAATAGAGCACAAAGTAATCTGAGTTAATCTAATTATTATCACTAAAGGTAAGGGTAAGGTATGGTTAGGCTTACTTGTAAACGCTGCTTAAATTGCTCTGACAACTTCTTGCTGATCTAAAGTAAGCAAAAACAAGACAGAATTTTAAACATTGATTAAGTTTAAGCAACATTTATAGGTAAGGGCCTAAAAATAAGTTAAAATTAAAAATTAAAAACATAGATATAAAAAGTAGTAAATGAGGGTATACATACAGAATTTACCTTGGATTCCGACTGCGTCGGCCCGTAATAGACCTTCAACTTGTCGCCCACTTGAGCTTTGACGTTAGACACGGTTCTTGTGGGCTCGCTTGTGGATGGCCTGTCAAAAAAAGAACTGGTTAAGTTCCAATCGGACACTAGTGGGCTTAGCATATCTTCTGACGTTAATTTCAAACGAGTATTCGATAGAAAAGTGTAAAAGTGTACGCCATTTAGGTCTGTCAAGGGGTGACAGGCGTAAATGGCGTAGGTACACTTTTCTATCGAATACGTACTCGCTACGTAATTTGTATTATAGGTCAGGCTAGCGATTTGATTGTCTTTGTGTCTCAATTGCACAATAAAACATAATGGTAAGTATGCTTATTTTTAGGGATCTCTCCTTTAGAAAACTCGCTGCCAGTGCGGCCGAAAGGCAAGGTGCTAGTCAAAATGGACTATCAGAAATTGCAATGATTGCATTGCACCTAATAAGGCGTAGTCCGTAAAAAGTGATGTGTAATGTGAACAGGGGATGGCAACCTAGAAAAGCTGGTTATTGTTGGCAATACCGTAGGCAAGAGAGTATGAGACCAGTAGCCAACACGATGGTCTGACCTAGTGAAAGAAGCCACCTCTACTTAAATTCTACCAGGTGGTTAGGACTACTTCGGACCAGAATAGATGAAGGCAGATTACCCGGCTAAGGGGTTCCGGTGACCAAGATCCTCAGAAACGAGAGAACTATTGAAGATAATAAGCTAACAGTGCTAATAAGAACCAACACGGAACATGGTTTTCTTTTGTGCTATTGGCGTAATTCAATGGTCAATATTAATGATGATGATGATGATGATCTTACTCAGTGATCTTTCTCTTGCGCGGACGCTTGCTGCTGTTAGATGCTATAGTGTTCCCGCTACTGGCGGAGTTTGCGCTTTGACTGCGGCGGCTTTGTAGCTTCTTGGTGAGGCCACATCTGTACACAATACATTAGTTAGACCAGCGGAAGCTTAAGGAACACTTAGAATTAACTTAACAAAGCTCATTTATTATATGGAATACCACATCAAATAGTTTTAAACGAAACATTTACTATATTTTGCAAATAATCGACATAACCGCAATAATTCTTATTAATACAATTTTACAGTAAATGTAAGTGTTTTTTTGTTTGGGAGATAATAAAATAAATTTTACCTGGAAGCCCTGCCCGAGCTGTCGCTGTCAGTCGACACTTGCGGTCGTCTAGACGGGCGCGGTGTGCTTGTAGATGCACTTTCAACTACAATAAACAATTCATACAAGTTAGCACATTCTTCAATTACTGATAGAATTAAAATATTTGCAAATTTATAAACCCCAATAAATTGATTAACTTTTATTGTCCAGACCAAAAATTACAAACAAAAAGATTAGATGTTTAAAACCTAGCAACTAGTTCAGACAGGCCCCTTGATGTTAAGAAATCGCCATGACCTATGACTATCTGTAACACTGGAAGCATTACGGATACATTGCAACCCTTTTAAGATTATTTACCGCACTTCTAACCTATATTTTATGAAAGATTGATAACTAAATTCTGACGTCTTACTTTTAGAAGATAATTGTCGTCTCTTCAGCGTGCGTTCAGTTTTCATCGGCGTGAGCGTGCGTTCAGTTTTCATCGGAGTAAGAGTCCGTTCAGTTTTCATCTGAGTAAGAGTCCGTTCAGTTTTCATCGGAGTAAGAGTCCGATCAGTTTTCATCGGAGTAAGAGTCCGATCAGTTTTCATCGGAGTAAGCGTCCGTTCAGTTTTCATCGGAGTAAGAGTCCGTTCAGTTTTCATCAGAGTAAGAGTCCGTTCAGTTTTCGTCGAAATAAGAGTGCGTTCAGTTTTCATCGGAGTAAGTGTCCGTTCAGTTTTCATCGGAGTAAGCGCTCGCACCTTCGACTGTGAGCGCGGTTTCATGACAACCGGCTTCGGCGGCTCTTCGCTGGTCGATGTCGACATGCTTTTCTCCCGTTCTTTCTCTTTTTCCTTCTCCTTTTCTTTCTCTTTTTCCTTCTCCTTTTCTTTCTCTTTTTCCTTCTCCTTTTCCTTCTCTTTCTCCTTTTCCTCCTCCTTTGCCTTTTCTAATCTGAAAACGTTTTCCGAGCAGGTTAGATACAGACAGAATTAAATGGCAAAGATTTATACAAGAGCTGTTCTATTGAGCTGTGCCTTAACACTTTGACTGCGGCTAATAATCACATGCGCTTGCCCCAGGCGCGGCTAATAGTCAAACGCGTTGTTTTACACGCCTGGCGTGTGTAACCGCACTCGCGTCGCGCAAAGGAAAACACAAGGTATGTGTTTCCCGCAGCCAAAGTGTTAAAGCCTATACTAGTTATACATGAGATGGCAGTTCATTGAAGTAAACTCTAAAGAGTCATGTTCTCAACTGAACCAAATTTTACACGTCTAAAATAGATGTTATCGTTTTCTCACAAAGAGAAGATGCAAAAAGCAAAGATAAATTTAGGTCTTAGAAAATTACAATTATGTAAAATAAAATGTAATTAAAAATGTACCAAATTAACCAAGAGGAAAACATTGACTTTCAAGACACGGGTTCCCCACACCCAGTTTAGAAGGCAGTGATTATAAAAGATACGTAATTTTTTTCTGAAGAAAGCATTTTAAATTTTTTAATTTAATAAATTAATTAATTATGGTATGACTTATTTTGAAAGTGAACTTCGTTTATGCACTTACTTGGGAGCTGCAGTGACAATAAGCGGTTCGTTGTCCGCGCTGTCCTCTTCGTCACTTTCTATTTTCTCTTTCTTAACTCCTTTCTCAGATTTTTCGTCCTTCTCACTCTTATCTGTCTCGCTCTTATCCGAATCTTTATCTTTTATTCGCTGTAACAATGACGTTTAAGTTTAACAAGATTGACGAAGAAATTGCTGATATATTTTCAATCATCATACTAATATGTATACTACAATTGTTTCAAAATTATGATGTACATAATGTGTATGAAAGTGAAAAAAAGGTATAGATCAAAGAGACAAATCATTTTAGTTTCGTCACCAGTGCAAGACTTGAACTTTGTCAATAGATAAACTGACGTTTAAAATCGATAAAATCGTGTTAGTGGGCAAAATAAAAGCAAATACCTGTACCCTTGCTTTTTTTACCCTTAGCCACCTGGCTCAAGCTCCAAACCAAAATCCTGAATTCACACTGGTAAGTTAAAAAGCTTGTAAAGCAGTACTGCTAGTTACCTAGAAATTTAAGTTAGATTTAAATTACTTGCTAGCTTGTTTATTGGCTATATTGTACTTTTATTAAGAAATTGCTATATTGGCACTTCTAAAAACATAAATAACAAAATAGTTTAAACAACTAAAAAACACGCATTGTCATCGGTTTTTGGCAGGTGTGCAAAGTTTGAATTAAATCTGATCGTTCAAAGTAGGGCAAAATCGAGTCCAAAAGGTTCGATTACAACCATACAGGTGAAACCTTAGACTAAAATAAAATAAATGCACGCGCCTAAAAGAAGCACATTTTTGAAGACTATTAAAATGAGCGCCGGACGCTCGCTACGTCTGACTAAAACTCACTCCTTCCCAGCATCTCGGAAGTGCAACACATCTGTGGAGTCAACATATCAAGACCTTCCATCGATCAAATATTGCCTTCGTGCTCATTTCCGTTATGCAAAAATACTTAAAAAAAGAGAAAAAGTTGTTGACTTATCTTGACTGAAAGCGATCAACGGTTTAGGACCGTCCATTAATTTTAGTCTAAGGGTGAATCTAATAAAAGCGTGTTAAAGAAAGAAGTACTGACGAGTGGGCCGGTGGGCGTGGAGCAAGCTGATGAGGTGGTGGGCAGCTGCTTGTCTCGGTCGCGGATCAGCGAGCGGCCCGCGGGCGGCGTGCGGGCCCCGCGCGGGTGCGCCACTAGCGTCACGCCCAGCTTGCGGTAGAAGTCTTCGAAGCTGTGGAGGAATCTGCAACGGAAAGTTTATTTATTGCATTCTGTCAGTACCACTTAAGCTAATTACACTAACACATCGTAACATTCGAAATAATAATTGTCATTTTTGTCCTAAATTTAATACTAGCTTTTTTGACATTTTGTTATAGAATTTTTATCAATTTACTAATTTTAATAATATTGGTACATCACACGAGGCAAGAACATGAGCAATGAGCATTAATTTTATTTAGCACCTTGTATGCAACTGTGTATTTTTGTGTACCAATATACGAAGCCGCGAGCAAAAGTTTAGTTCAAAAATAAAACAATAGGCCTAGTACTTTTGTGCACGAGTGCACCCATGCGCGAACACCCCCCCCCCCCCCCACGTTCTCCCAGAGTTCTTTTTACGTGAATCTGTCTATAACAAGAAGAAATAATTGGCCGTGACGTATAGACATGCGGAAGGACATGTAACAAACACAGAGCTGTAAGGAAAGGGTATGCCAAGCCGAAAAGGGCACATAGTACTTATAATTATGAACAACTTTACTACGGGACAAACCCGGAATTCGCGGAAAAAAACCAAATTTTGTCGAGCGCAATACCTTTTTCTATGAAAGAGTTTTCATTTTTTTTTTTTCGCGATTACGTGTTGTCCCTTGATCCATCAACTCTAAATCAAATGGCCGTAAAAAAGTCAATGTATTTGGAATCAAGGCCAATACTGCCGCAAGTCTTAAGTTTTTCACACTATCTTATTTATAAAAATGAATCGTTGTTCGTTTGTCTGGCTATAACTCGAGAACGGCTGGACCGATTTCGCTGATTTTGATCTTGAATTATTTGTGGAAATTCAGGAAAGATTAAAAAAAACCTGCGGGTGAAACCGCCGCCGGTCCAGCTAATAAAATAAAAAATATTAAATAATTTCTTACTTTTTGTATGCTTGTTTGCAGAGATTCGTAATGGTAGTAGTCGTGGGATGGAAGCCCATTTTGTCAGCTATAGTTTTCCACTGATTTTGATTCGTCACTCTGTTGTAACCACCTAACTTGTGCACCACCTAAAAGCAAAGGAATAATTAGATAACCAGAATCATATGTTAATATACATACTTTTTCAGCTCATATTTATTCTTACCCTAAACAATCTATACAGATCGATGTCTCTGTTAGCTATAGTAGGGTTCCGGTTGAGAGGAGTCCCGCGGTCGTCCATAAACTTATAGAGTTGTGCGACGAAATGGTCCTTCTCTTCTCGCGGCTCGTCGTCAGAGCTCTGCGAAAGAAACATTTTGATAGTTGGAAAATACTTGAAGATGTTAAAGTTATACAAGTCGAGAGGATTTGAATACTGCAGCCCAAAACACCCCAAGCAGAACTACTGTGCACCCGGTGTCACCCGGTGGTGGTGGTGGTGTCACCCCCACTAAGAATTTGAATCGAGGGGAAAAGAAAAAGAAAGAAAGCAAGAACTCAAGAATATTACTGTGTTCCGGTTTGATGGGCAATGTTTCCAGCGAAATTTCAGGGCATATCAGATTAAACAGCATATATCTCAGGGTGACGAGCGCAGTGCTGCGCCGCGCAGGGTCTTGAATTGTTAAGAGTACAAAATTATGGGTGGCGCAGATCTGTCATGGGCAAACGTGACGTTTCACATCAGGCGAGCGATATGCTCGTCTTGTCACTCAATTAAATAAAATAAAAAACAGTCCAAACAGCATCTTCTCATCATTTTATTATATTCTTATTCAGAATGGGGGCGGTAGGTCCCGCACTGCAAAAGGTGCGCTGTGCGTTTCCCCCTTGCTAGCGATTATCCGAGCGAGGCTCTGGGCTGCTGGCACAACTGCTCCAGTGGCAAAGATGGTAAGATTGGTGATGAGCTAGAGTGCGGAATGCTCTGCCCGTGTGGGTGTTTCCCGATAGATATAATCTGAGTGTCTTCAAGTCGCGAGTGAATCGGGTTTTTCTAGGCAAGCGTGCTCCATCGTAGACCGCATCGTTGCTTACCGTCAGGCGAGATGGCGGTCAAACGCAAGCCTATTAATAAAAAAGGAAAAATAGCTTCACAGTCAAGCTATCGTCGGAAGTTTAAGTACATACGTCATCGGAAGTGTTCCTGGGCTCGTTGAAGAGCGCGGCGCGGTCCCAGTGCGGCGGCAGCACGCCGTTGTTGAGGTACTGCAGCGCCGCCTCCACGCCGCACCACTCCAGCGGCGCGCTGCCCTTGCGAAACTCGCGAGCCTCCTTCTTCGGCACGGTATAGCTGGGAAATTGAGGTACATTTTTAGAACAAATGAAAGTTAGGAAAACCTGAAGAAAAAGCCAAGTCATCTAAAAAAGTAAACACCTATAAATTTCAGGTTTTAAAAATGTTATCAGATCTAGTCCTATACAAATATGATTAAGGCCTAGATTGTATGAAAGGTCAGATTTTAAATATTTTTTCACCAATAGAAAGCTACACCACCCAGGAGTCTTTTGGGACAGGCTATATTTTGCCCCAAAATTGCGAGCACGAAGTCTCGAGCATCAGCTAGTCTTGAATAAGTATTATCATCATTATCAAGTCGACCGACGCCTCGTTTACGTTTGAACAAGTATAATAGAAGACTCACTATCTGCCATCCTTGAAGGAGCGCACGAGGTAGTCCTCCTTGACCTTGATCTGCGCGGTGGGAGCCACCACGAGCGCGGGGAAGGCGGGCTGGTGCGGGCGCCGGCGCTCGGCACCGCCCGCCGCCTCCACCAGCACCACGCGCCCCACGTGCGGCTCACTGTCCGCCTTCGAGGGCCGCGCGCTCACCTCGCCCTCGCTCTCCTCCGACCTGAACAGTGAACAAGTCAAGCGACCGCGAACATGAGAGTTCAGCGGCAAGAAGTGCCGCTTTCAGCGTAACTAATTTTCCAGGGGTCATAGCCTTAACGCCCAGTCTTGGTAATGGGAAGCCACCCCAAGGCCAACTCTCACCACGCCCGAAAAGGTGGTGGAAGAACTATGATATATATGAGCGTTCAGTTGCTCTGAACTACTACCCGAACATAAACGATTGAGCGCGCTCCCAAATAGAGCTACAAAAGCGCTAACTATAAACGGCAGACACGAAGAATAGAATCTACGAAAATATAATAAAAGATATAATACAAACTTCCAAAAAAAAACTTCAAAATTATTTGGTTAACACTTTTTTCAGTTAGGTGTTTTGATTTTAAAAACAAACTATTGAACCAATTTTGTGAAATCCCTATGGTACCAATCTGAAAGTAAACCTTTTAAAGAGTTCTAAGACACCAAACATAAAAACCCAACTAAATTGAGAACCTCCACCTTTTTTTAGGTCACTTAAAAATAAAACTGGTTGGTTTTCATTAGCGCTATTGTCGTCGTTGGCCCTGTTGCCGCGCGGTTTAAAGTTCTAATTCTAATAAGATTCACATAGAAGAAAATCGAATTTCTAAATGTGTTCCTCGGACATCCTTGCTGGCCAGTTGGACACCCAAGATATTTTTGGACAGACTTAGTAGAAATAGACTTGCGAAAACTTCAGCCTTAAGACTGAAAGAGACTGCACTGAACGAGAAATAAAGAAAAACAAAAAATATCTTGTAGAATTGTCAGAAAACAATAAAAGATACTCACTGAGCTCTCCCTCGCCTGCCTCGTCTCCCTGCTATCACTGGTGTAGAAAAATGTTCCGGATGTGTCAACGGCAGCTGATCTAACGTCTCACTCTCGTTGAAGTGTCGCCCGCTCTTGAGACATAGAGCGGACCTCCGGAGCGTCGTTATGTCGCCATCATCAAACACTTCAAATATAATACACATTATCATGGAATCAGCACAGCCAGTTATTGAGGGCAACATCTCTTCTCTTTGAGGGACTTTGGAGGGGTTTTTGAGGGTATTATGGAGCTGGTCATTATTGGCAATACCGAAGGCAATAGAGCACGAGGCTGGTCGCCAACACGATGGTCTGACCAAGTGAAAAAAGCCACCTCCTCTTCTAAATTCTACCAGGCGGTGAGGGCAACATGGGACCGGAATAGATGGAGACAGATTACCCGGCTAAGGGGTTCCGGTGACCACGATCCTTAAAAATGAGGGAACAACTGAAGATCATGGATTTAGAGCATCTGATCTTGTTAACAGATAGCCAAATTTACAGTGATCATGATTTACAATAAAATGCATAAGTTTGTGCAAAACTATTTTGCAATAAAACTTCATCATGCAGACTATCAGATGTTCTTGGATTTCAACTTCAAACCTGAATACCCACACTTCAACACACTTACTTCTGGTGAAGAAATCAATTTTCAAGTAAAAATATATCTTACCATTAACTTTTTCTACTTGTCAGCGTATTATTACGACATTGCACATGACACCAGTTTGAGATTCAGATTTTCAAGTAGCTCATTAATTGTAAAAAGAGTGAAAATGATGTGTGAGAAACATTAGTAACAGACTGACCCACAGTATACTGGCTGCAGTCCTGAATCTTGGTGATGACAGCTTCCATGGCATCCTTCTTAGGATCCTGTTTCACCTCGACTGTGCTGCCGACGCGGAGGGTGCCTTTGATGACGTCATCATTCACCGTGATGGTGCCACCAGGTTTTAGACTTAACTGAAATTGTATTATATGTAATGTGAGAATCTTAATAATAACAGTTTTTGTAGTAATGTAAGTATTGGATGTAAATATAAACATGTGCCCCATGTACTATATATCCGTGCCTGGTGTGAACAATGAGTTCTTTGGGACTTTGGTACGAATTTACATACCACTGGCTTTTAGGTGAAGGAAAACATTGTGAGGAAACCTGCATATGTTCGGAGAAGAAATTCAATGGCGTATGTGAATCCACCAACCCGCTCTTGGCCAGAGTGGTGGAATACGGCCTAATCACCCTTCGAGGGTAGACCTGTATCCCAGCAGTGGGAGGTGGTCGCATATGATGATGATGATGATGATGGCGTGAACAAGTTGACATCTCTACTTGTTGGTTTTTTTGTTTTGTTGGCTCAATGCATTCTTTGCATATATATGTAAAAAAATAATTTATATGTAAAAAATTGACAGCTCATAATATGCACAATTTTTGGAGAAATCTTAGTCAGTAAACTCACATTTTGCCGATATACCAAATAAGGTCAAACTTTAAATTGGCCGCCCTGTAAAATTGGCATTTTTGACATGTCAACATATTCACGCCAGGCACGGATATGTGCTATGGTGAGTAATCATCATATGCAACCTTAAATCCTCCCACTGCTGGGATACAGGTCTACCTTCGAAGGGTGAATAGGCCGTATTCCACCACGCTGGCCAAGTGCGGGTTGGTGGATTCACATACGCCATTGAATTTCTTCTCCGGTCATATGCAGGTTTCCTCACAATGTTTTTCCTTCACCGAAAACCCAGTGGTATGTAAATTCGTAATGGTGAGTAATGGTGATGATGAAAATCTATGTGTTAATCCAGGGCATTTTTCTATTCGAAATTTTATCAAAATCCGTTTAGAAGTTAAGGAGATATGTGCTAAAAAAGCTTCACACACACTTTTGCAATTACTGTTATTATATATTTTATGTAATAATATATTCACCATTCAACATTGTCTGGAGTATTCAACACTAAGGGCCTTAATTACAAAGTTTTCTTTAAACTTAAGTGCCATTAGTTAGTACTGTGCACTACATTTTTGTATTTTGCACAAGTAAAATGACAATCTAAGCAGGATTTTTATAATCACTATTTAAATGTTCTGACAGCTTCTCCCTGATCTGAAATATCATATGCAAAAACAAGACAAAGAATTTCAAACATAATTAGTGTCTGCAGTGTATAAGGCCCTAAATGTCAATATACCTGCCCTGATTGCATAGCATTATAATAAAATATAGTATAGCAAGTATTCGTGTAATTTTAAGTTAAAACAATTTACTCACTTTACATTTGATGTTTCTCACAACTTTCTTGACCTTGGCTTCACAGAAGGCCCCCTTGTACTTGGCACTGACATCAGTACCAACTGGCAGGTAGGGAGGGTCATCCCCCTGCTGTAAATACAAAGAAATACTTTTTATTTGGTGCAATTATAACACCTTTCTACCCGTTGTTGATCTAGTTTTAAGTTATAATCCTTTTTTGTGTGTATTTTGGGTGTGGATAACAAAGACAATATTTCCTAATTAGTTCACTGATCATTACTAGATTTCATTTTGGTTCATTGGTCATTTGAAACAAGTAATATATTTACAGATTATCATATTGTTTTGTAATGTTAGTGAATCTTTTTACTAAACATTTCTTTGACTTGGGCACCTTATTCTTATGCTATTGATTTTACTAGATAAAATGGTGGGTGTGTTCTGTTAATTTTAATCCCAATCCATTGCTCATGTAACAAGAATGTTAATAACTAAGCCAATCTATGTGAATCTCTATAATGTAATCTAATGCTCATATTTGTAAGGGTTATAAAAATAAGTTGTTATGGGAGAGGAGGCCTATACCCAGCAGTGGGTCGATACAGGCTGACGATGATGATGATGATGAAGGGAGAGGCCATTCTGAAGTAGTACTTACCATTTTTAGGTGAAATTCCTTGGCCCAGGGGTCCAGAACAAGTTTCCTAGAAAAATAGTAAATCCTATAAGACACCAGTCCAATCCTACAGTGATATTGTTATCATTTCCATCAATCGTTATCAGTAGGACACTGCAGCAAAATGTACGCTACACAGAATAGGATGCGAAGTAACAATGGCCAGTCTGTGTATTGATCTCTAAACCTACATGTACCTACTCTACCAATTGATATAACATTAATAACAATAACTTTTTATATCACTTTTATAGCGAAATTACAACGTATTTACGATCTACCTCATTTTTCAGAACACAACAAGCGTAAATTGAAAAAGAAAGTAGATAGCGCGGCAAAGGTTTAGGCAGCGGTATAATATCTTACCGAGCAATCTTTTTAGCAGGAAATTAGATAGGACACACGTCGTAATATCGTACCGTACATGTAATTCAATTGTACATAGTTATAATTAAGCAAAATAATTAGTACGAGGCAAATGCAACACAACCACCATTTTCATTTTTGTAGACTGACTGACTTTTACAAGTTTTACATTACATTCAGTGTGACCAACTTCAAATTAGAGATCCTGCCCTGCTTCGGCAAAAAAACTGACAAAACCTGCCAAACTTTTTTGCACAAAATGCCGAAATAATGCCGATATAATTCTAAAATTAAAAAAAAAGTCACATAATTTTATATATTTTTATTTAAAATAATCAAATAAGAGTAATAATAAATCAAATTATACATTCGTATTAGCATCGTATTCTTCTTTATCACTTTCTTTGTACATCGCTTTCGTCATTTGTTTAATCATTTCTTTAGTTGGCTGGAATGAAACGCAGTCACCATATTCACTAATGCTCTGTTTTACATGCAAAATAGAGGCGACATGCTTATTAATAAATCTATTCCGCGTTTTTGTTTTTTTATGGTTGATTTGCGAGAATATCCTTTCACAAGCAGCATTCGACATTGGCAAACACAACAAACTTTTTACAAAATTAGAAACATTTACATATTTTAAGTTTCCATTTCAATTTCGGATTTTGCCAACGGCACCCCAAAATTTATCGACACTTAGAATTGGCTTTGCATTACTTCCACCAGATTCTAATAAATCACTAACATCTTTATCAAGTTTTAATTGTCTGTATTCGTCATCAATTTTTTGAATTGTATGTTCATCAACAAGATTGGGAAATTGGGTAATAACATTTACTATCGAAGAAAACTCCTTGTACACAACGTCTTGAGGATCTAAGAACTGCAATTGCTTAAAAAGAGTGTTTAATGGTAGACGTGTTTTTAGTTGACTTGAAAGTTGAATAAGAAATGATTGCATTTGCTCAAGAAACGTTTGTATCGCCGGTTTCAGATTTATATCTCTTGCTAGACAAGTGATTTCTCTGCTGACGTTGACACATAAATACATATCCTTCAAAGGTAGGTGGTTAACGCTAGATGTCGGATCTAAAAGTAGTGGGTCTGTATTCTTTACGTAACGGACTTTCATGTAGCAGCTTAACAATGTCATAAACATTTCAGACACGTCTTTATAAACCAAGTGTACAGTCGCATAATCCCCTTGAAAAACCGTATTTAATTTATTGACAATAGGCAGGATATAGTCGAGTGCGTAAAAATACAATTTAAATATTTTGTTATTAAAGCTTTCGTATAAAAATTGAGAAGATATATTTTTGTCGTGCAAATATTGTCCTTGAAAATAAAGTTTTAGTGCATCCCATTGCTCAAGAATTCTGTTCACACATGAGTGGAGTGACAGCCAACGAATATCATAATGTTGTAGTATTTTGTGTTTATCTGTATTAACAAATTGTTGGAACTCCGAAAATTCCCTCTGCCTTTTGCTACTGTGAGCAAAATACCCATAAACTTCCTTCACTATTTGATATCAGGAATAAAAACATGCACGTCGAACGAACTCCGAATCAAAATTGTGTCCGACTAATTAGAAATTTAGAAAAACAACTGACTACTACTAATATTATTATAGACATTGTGCCTATCACTTTAAGGTTCACAATGGAATGAACTACAAATTCAACTAGAGATGTTAGGGGAAATCCCCGAACCAAAGGTCTTATCGTAGCCGATGTTACCATTTTTAAATTCCTACTTACTGCTTTTTTGTCAATACTGCATTTTACTCCTTCTGAAGGCTGTCAAATAAAAAAATAAAAATAAAAAAAGCCTATTAAGCTCTAAACTGCCAAATACTGCCGGATTTCTAAAACGTCAAACAAATATGCCAGAAAGTAAAATACAGGGCCAAACCTGCCAAAAAGGCAGGATCCTGCCACAAATGGTCACACTGATTACATTTACATTTTACAATACACAAAATAGGTTGCCACCTACAAATATTGACTTTTGATTTTACGACCACAGACTATATGACAGAACACAAACTAAAGCGTAGTAGTGATTGACACTTCCTATTTTTTTTACAATGACTGTGACCATGTAAAACTGCCATTAATTATTTTATCTGTGGAATGATAAGAATGAACAAAATGTGATAGCTGGGCGTAGTCCGATATAATCTAACAGTGCTTTAGACTTCTATCAGTGGATAATGGCTAATAAGAATTGAGAACCATTAAGGTAGAGATGGGTCGATATGTGATTTTGCGATAACGAAACTGTATACTGATACTGATGAAAATATCGTGTTTTGAAACTACATAATTATTTTGTTATTGTATACATATATTATTTTAATATTTTTATATCTGTATTTCGACCGATAATTTTCTCGACGTATATTTTGATTTGTCTTTCCGTGCTGGTCTTAGATTAATCCTTAGATCACGTAGAATGCAGATATAGTGCTGCCTTAGATCCAAGTGAAGCCAAAAACTACCCTACTGCCCGTGTACGTAAATTTCACGCACTTCACGCATAAAAATATCTGCTTTTTACTTGATCTGAGGATGAATCGTTATGCGTGTAGCTCAAGTACCTACCGATACCGATTGGTTAACTTTTATGATGGAAACTAAATATTTTTCAAAAGAACAAAAAACAGAACAAAAATAAAAAAAACAAAAACAAATCACTGACCACAACAACTCCAAATTATGGTAAAATACTCAATGGAAGACACTATAAGAACAACTTAGACTTTATCCTTTATAATCAAGTATATTTGTTTACAAAAATAGACTTCATCATCATCATCAGCAACCTTTAACCCTCCCACTGCTGGGATATAGGTCTACCCTCGAAAGGTGATTAGGCCGTATTTCACGACGCTGGCCAAGTGCGGGTTGGTGGATTCACATGCGCCATTGAATTTCTTCAAAATATAATTGTTTTTTACAAAAAGTAACGTTTAAAATATTTTTTTTTTCATAACAGATTTTTTAATGAATATTTTATATTTAAATTTGCATTTTCTTTTTAAACTTGTCAAATGACCCATCAATCACCAAAAACTAAACTACCAACAGTAGACACCGCCACACACCACACAAAAATTTATGAAAAAAAAATATTACTGGCAACAAAATTATGCAAAAACTTATATATAATAATAGATTCATTTATTTGAGCCTCGCTTTAAATAAATAACTTAAATTGATCACAATAACGTACACAGCCCACCATTGCCATGATTTCGATAGCTTTTCGTGTAATTTTCTGGAAAATGCAGACAAATGTCTGGTACTTTTCAATTAAAAAAACTAAGGTATGCTTAAAGCACCCCGCATATTTAGCTTACCCCCCACCTTAGCTTTGTCATGGTTATTTTCTTCATCTTTACCTCCGTGTTTTTCATTATTCCCGTTTACGTCAGATAGATTATCCCTAGAAACTAGCTCTTCAGCCTAACCTATTCATTTCTTCTGTCACTTCTATCATAGTCTTATTACTTTACTTTTTTACTGTTTTTCGCCAATTGCCAAACCGTTTATCTTAGTCCCCTCGCGCCGTCATACCCCCGCGCCTCTGTAGGACTAAGATAAACGGTTTGGCATACACTTTTTGTACTTCTTCGTTCTGTATTTTCTTCCACCAATATCCAATAGTTGACACCTTCTACACCCAATAGTTGACAGTGTCTAGTATTAGACAGAATAATGTAAAACTTATAAAATTTAAACAAAACTCTAAAAATAAGGCGGTAAAGACTATAATTGCATAAACATGAGCTAAGAAATTCAGTTTAATGAAACCTAACACATACATGACAACCAGTGTCATCTTTAGGGTTTTCGATAATTTTTGATGCCAATAGAAGACATAGTGAAAAGAGTTACAAAAACGAAGAGAAATAAGAAGATTATGTCTGTAAATAAATGTATAAACTACAACTAATTCTTAATAAGTATCAAGACCACGCGTTAAAGATGAAACTAGGTATCTGTTAAGGATAACGAGTAGACAGAGAAAGCATCATATTGCTATCTCTGTCTCACTCTCGAACACATTCGAATCGAACCTTCTCGATTTAACTTTACCGATCGACCGTTCTCGATTCTACTGGTGAGGTTGGCATAAGGTCAAAGCGAAGAAAGATCTGGAAAGTTCTTAAACGAAAGTTCTAAATTAAAATTAGTAAAAATTGTGAACAACCGAACCGTAAACGTAATAATCAGTCTATTTGAATTTGAACGTGAAACTGAATAAAACTCAAGTTAGTATCAGAACGCGATACCGATCAGAACCTTGGATTTAAAGGAACCTAGAACCGAACGAGGATCTTTTATTTGAACTATATGCATAATACAGTCCATCACAGTAGTTTTACAACAATAGTAAAATTATTTCATTTTTATTCGAAAGTGTCTTCTATTGGTTCACAGTCCAGCATAGGGCATTTTACCTTGATTACCTACGTAACCTACGAAATGCACAATTTTCAACCTTGACCTCATCATTATTTTACAATAACCGCATTTCTAGTTTTCTCTCGACTGACGATTCTCTCACTCTCTCTCTCTCGACCCATGACTTCTCTTGAGAGCACGATTGCATATTATGGAATATTTCGGATAAATTCGGCTACAATTCGGGTGCATCGCATCTGCCGATAAAACGTTTTATCGAATACCAGCCGTATCAGTATCAGTGACGACGATTTACGATTGACCAATATCGTCGATATCATAGCATCCGATATTCGATTTTTCATTGACATCGAGATATAAACTGTATACGATTCGCAACGACCATCTCTACAATACGGCACAATTTGTAGGAAATTCGTGGCGCCCTGTGTTGGTTCTCATTAGCGAAGAAAGTGTTTGAGGCGCTGTTGGTGGTATTCCGGAACGTGCCCATTGACATTTTGTTTTGTGACACAAATGAGCATTGAACACGTCAAAATTTAGTTTTACTGTGAAGAAGACACGAAAAGATGTTTTGAAAATGTATAAAATGACTTTTACGCGATTTTGGATTGCATAAAATAAAGTTTCAAGTTTTAGTTAGTGTATAAAGAGATCCACCAACAAAATGAAGGCTATTCTAGCAACAGTTATCAGTATTGCCCTTACGACGGTGGTCATCGGCAATGCCTACTACCAGAAGAAACAGTTCTATCCCTCGATAGTCTATCTAACAAATTCCAACCCCAGTATGGCTGTAAGTACATTAAGGGAACACCCACCTCTACTGGTTCACCACCACAGCAACCTTCACAAATGATTTTGGTAAATCTCAACAAACACTGATATTCTTGGCCATATTGTCAAATAGGTAGAAAAATCTACGTATTGTAGTAGGTAATAATTGAAGACTATCCATCACTATTAGCACAGGTGTTGAGACAAATATCCACAATTACCGTTACTATTCAAAATTATGTTTGTTAAATAGTGTAGTTTTTAATCAATAACACTACGAATAATCAATTGTAGGTACATGGTCTATTAATATTTAAGTCAATATTGATTAACTTACAATTCTTTCTATATAAATGTCAAAATCTAGTTCTGAAGTCTACAAAATAAAAGCAATTGTAACACAACATAACCCTCATCTACACACACACAATACATTACACATACATAATCTTGATCCACAATATCTTACCAGAATCACATAGTTAAATATGAAAAGAGAAACATAACATTCTGAGATACCAGTGCCTTAACACTTTGGCTGCGGCGCGTAATCACATGCACTAGCCCCAGGCGCCTTTAATAGTCAAACGCCTTGTTTTTTACACGCCTGGCGTGTGCAGCCGCACTCGCGTTGCGCAAAGGAAAACACAGGGTGTGTGTTTCCCGCAGCCAAAGTGTTAAGTCACTTAAGATGTAGGCGCTACAGATATAAATCCAATGTTACATACTTTGTTTTAGGTAATGTACTTGCAAGCTTTCATACTAGTACTGTTGATTGGAAAAATATTGAGAAAAATATTCTTTGGACAACTGCGACCGGCTGAATTTGAGGTAAAAAATCCTTGATCTTTTCTTGGCATGTATTGTTTATGTTCAGTAAGATGGAACGCTACAATAATTAAAACATCTTTTTGCTACTATTCTATTTAAAATATGTAGATATTTTAAACAGTGGTAAAGTTAATGTCTCATTATTTTTTGGAGAACATGGGTCTAGCTGTTGGTTTACCAATTTTTGCTAATGTAAATACTCATATACCAGTACTTTGAGTTTAATTTAAAAATAAATCAGCATTAAGTTTTCGTGTATCTATTTACATTTAATGACATGATTTAAATGCAACTTCTAGTGTTCACTACGTAACAAAAAATAACCTTGTTTCAGCATTTGATAGAGAGGTCATGGTATGCTATCACGGAGACTTGTCTAGCATTTACGGTATTCAGAGATGACTTTAATCCAAAGTTTATTGCACTTTTTACACTTCTGCTGTTCCTTAAGGCATTCCATTGGCTCGCTGAAGATAGAGTTGATTATGTAAGTACCTATTTCCAATATCAAATATTAATGATTTAAAAATTTAAAAGGTGTTATGACAATGAAAAAATTCTTCTGGAAAATTTTAGCATCCATTTCTGATATTATGTAGATTAAAATTATCTGCTTCAACTACTATACTGCACATGAAACCACCTGTAACAAAAAAAATACTTTGAATGAAGGAAAAGCAAAAACCTAAAAGGCTGAAAAACTAAAACTACAATCATGTAGTAAATAAAAACAAGATGCTAAAACAAATACTTTTAAACAAGCGTTTTATTGTCATCAGAGTAACACCAGTCAGTATACCAAATTTCAGGTCAATCAGACATGAGCAAAAATAGTAAAGGATAAAGTTACAAGATTTGACCTAAACAGACTAAGCATTGCAATTGCAAGTAAAAAAAGCTTGTAAAATTGAGATTGATAATTTTGTTCTAGATGGAAAGGAGTCCAGTAATAGGTTGGCTGTTTCACATAAGAATTCTCACGCTGCTGATGCTGCTGGCTCACGCTGACTGCTACTTCATCAACCATGCCCTCCAGTTCACTGCGTCCAAGGGACCGTCTGTGCAACTGGTCTTTGGATTTGAGTACAGCATACTGATCATTATGATTATCAATATTTTGATCAAGGTATTTATTTTAAGCTTATTATATTTTTTTATTTGGCCATTTGTGTCCCACTGTAAGGCAAAGGCCTGCCTACTCTCCCTGCACTTTGCCCGATCTTGAGATACAGTGATTCAAGTTGAGGCTATGTTTTTTTTTAATGACTGAGTAATGAGACAAGCAAATCGGTCACCTGATGTTAAATGTCATGTTTGCCCCAAAACAGCAAATACACTACATATTATACAAATACATAAACATATTTGTTCACTTCAGCTTCAAATAGTACCTATTCTGAACAACTACCTGTCTGTATAAAATGAAGAATAAGCTTGTATTGTAAGAAAACTACAAACAACAACACTACGAAAAAATAAACCACTACAAAAACATTTGTCAACAATTGATGAATTTTGATAATTTTCAGTAACTTTAGCAATGTGACTTTATAATAATAACCAGCTGGTTCTTGAGACAACATAAAATGAATTTAAATATCTGTTCTGGGTCTGGGTGTTAGTTGTCCTTGTCTTTGTGTTCCATGGCATCCCCGACACGGTATCCTAGTGGAGAGCTATGAGTGTGAAACATTTACTTATTTTTATTTATGCCTAGTGTATTGCTGATCGGCCTTCTGCTTTGTTTGTTTGAGTTTATCTACTCGTATCTATCTATCTCTTTGCCATAGTGTAGCTATCTTTTTGTAAAAAAATAAATAATCAAATTAATTCTTTAGACAATACAAACACAAAACTTACCTCATTATATTGTTAGTATAGATTAATTAGTCAATAATAATTATTATTTATGTCAGTATAATTATACCAATTCTATTGAAGAGAATATTTCGACCGTCTTTTGCTACGTCTACTTAGAATTAAACGAAAATCCAGTTTCTATTGTATTTTTTACAATACAAAGGAAACTGTTTGTTATTTTTATCTCTGTTTTTTTTTCATTTTGTAAATGTTTACCCAACTGGCTAGATAGACTATTGTATGTAATTATGTTTGTCTGTTTCTATGTGAACTGTAACTTAAATAGCTTAACAAATTTTAAAGTGTGTAGTTGAGATTTCAAGATTCTGGGTGGCGCAGACCTGTTTTGGGCAAATGTGACGTTTCACATCAGGCAAGGGACTTGCTCGTTCATTACTCAATTGAATAAAAAAAAAGTTACGTCTCTATGCCATAGTTCGTTTTCCCTTAAAAATTGATCTTGTTATCTTTGTACCTACAAAAGTACACAATTGGAATGATTCAGAGGCGTCTCTAGCCCATGTAGCGCCCGTGTGCAAACATTACCCGAGCGCCCCGTAGTAAGCGCGTGCGCGTGGTCAAAATGGAATGGATACAAAGTACAAGTAACAGCACATCAAGTTGCCACAAACTGTCAAATTTCCCCAATGGATAAAAAATCTAAGATCTATGCCGCCCCCGCTCACTTAAATTCATTTTTACCTTTATCATCTATATTAGGGGTCGGCAACCTTTTGGCAGACGCGGGCCGCATAGTGACAATTTCAAATAGTGGCGGGCCGCATTTGTTCATTAATCAAATAAAAACGTGTTTTTTTTTTCAATAAACCAAATACATAATTCAATTTTGGAGAGCTTTGTGAATCAAGTACCCACATCACAGTGCTTGATTAAGTAACTTCAAATCTCATAGTAGTTTTTATCAATCGGCATTTGGATGTTATGCGCAGCAAGTTTAAAAGGACAAATAAATAAATGCGCGAGCGCAGCGAGCGCGAAACTTTTCGAGATGGTTCATTAATTCAAAACATAGAATTTTCACGAATTAAACTTATAACACAAATTAAACACCATGAATACGCCAGCGCATCGAGCGCGAAAATTTGAGATTTTTAAATCAATTTACGATAGATTTAACGAAAATTACACAACACTCGCGTCGGGTAAAAAACTTGAGATATTTTCAATCAATTCGGAAATAGTTGTGGCCTTTATAAAATAATAGTAATACGCGAATGAAGCGAGCACAGAGATTTTAAGATCTTTTGTTTTTAGGACGGGCTATTACGTAACGGTGTGTATTTAATAGATATCAGAAATCAAGAATACGCGAGCGCAGCGAGCGCGAAATTTTGAGCTATATTCTGTCATTTTGAAACTAAAATTCACGCGCTAGGTCATACGAAACACTAAATAATAAAGATGTGGAAATGATTTAAGACGTATTTTTAGCAATTCAGAATATATTTATTATACAAGAGGCTGTTTACAAACGAAATTACACTTAGTAATGCGTAAACAGAGCTGAAATAATGCATCCATCGCTATTCTTTCTGTATTAAGCTTATTTATTAAAATAAAACCGTTGAAATTTGACAAATCAATTTTTTTTTTATTTTTTTTTTGTATTTGATTAAGTGACGACACGAGCAAATCGCTCGCCTGATGTTAAACGTCACGTTTGCTCATAACAGGTCTGCGCCACCCAGAATTTTGAACTCGCAGAATTCAAGACCCTGCGTGGCACAGCACTGCGCTCGTCACCCTGAGATATAAGTTGTTTAATCTCCCATTTGCCCTGTAATTTCACTGGAAACAATGCCCTTCCAACCGGAACACAGTAATGTTTGCACATTACTGTGTTACTTACAATTAACTCCGTTTTGGATAGCTTTGTGTATTAAATTTTGATTTAAAAATTGAAAAATAAAAATGTTTTTGCAAAAATTTGCTCTGCCCAAAAACAGTATTCGATTAATAAGCGGAAACTACAAAAAGCCTTTGTATGTCGTACGCAGCATGTCTAAAAGCACAAATAATCATATTAGGTAATAAAAAATTATTAGGCATTTTTGATCAATTCAGAACAGATCGATCATATTTGACAAGCTATGCACATAATGCACAACGGGAATTAAACAACAAGAAAACGCGAGCGCAGCGAGCGCAAAAAATTGGGACGTTTTTAGAAATTTAGGACAGGCTGTTTACAAAGGAAGCTACTTAAGGAAACTACTACTAAGTCTTACTCCGCGCTCTGGGTATTGGTCGAGTTGATATGGACATGACTGTACTTGTACTATTATTTATTCCGTGGTCAAAGTTTAGTAAATGATGAGATGTCTATTCGTCTGTAAAGTGTGAATTTGGCGCCCCCTGAACTTGACGCCCGGGGCATGGGCCCCGGCTCGCCCCCCCCCCCCCCCCCTAGATCCGGGGCTGAGCTACAGATGCTATAAAATGTATGCAGAGCGGAGCTCTTTTTACGTTGGTCATTGAAAGTGCCGCGATCGCGCGGCCAACGCGCCCGCCGAGTGGGGCTCCGTAGCGAGCGGCGCTCGGCGCCCCCTAGGACCGCTGCGCCCGTGTGCAACGCACACCCTGCACAATAGGTAAAGACGCCGCTGGAATGATTAATAACATAAAGACAGAGAAAAGAAACGCATAAAGAAGGGTGTTACAAATTTAACTTTGTAATATGTATCTGTCTGAGGCATCATGGCTGGTAATGAGGTAATGGTTGAACCAGTTGGAATTCGCCTTTTTCTTATTTGAAATGTGACTCAATGTTCTTTCTTATGATGCAAGAGAATTGGTTCAACCGTTTGAAGATTCAAGATGATTATCAGTATTTTTTTTCTTAATTTAATTTTAAGCCAGTGTTTTTAAAAATTTATTTTTTAATTAATTTGTTTGTTGTAGTATGCCCTGCACGCTATCGATTCTCGCTGGGAAGCGCCATGGGAGAGCAAAGCAGCGGTTCTTCTCTACACGGAACTGGCCATCAACTTTTTCAAAGTCTTGCTCTACATCGGATTTGTCGCTGTCATGGTCCGAATCTACACTCTGCCGTTGTTCGCGTTCCGGCCTATGTATGAAACAATGAGGTAAGTAAAAAAATAATAAAAAATCACACAAGAAAAAAATGTTTTCCTTTTTTTATTTTTTTGTGATATTTTTTTAAATGAAATAAAAAAACAGGAAAGGAAAGGAAAAAAGAGATAAATATGTTACCAGAGTCACCGCATTACCAACTGAGTCGTAGGGCCATATACGTTTACATACCGATTTTATTCTTATCGATATGCGCCTATAACCATCTTACGCACATCACTATGCGGATCCCTAAGACCCACAAGTGCGAGCGAGATAGACAGAGCAATGATTTATGGCCGCACAACTCAGTTTATAACGCGGTGACTATAGTATAATTTGGTGTTGGCCTTACATACCCAGAAGCACCTTTTTGTGTCTGCCAGAGAAGGTGGTTGGTGGAGAGTAGAGCTAGATTGCTATCAGTATGGATCAGTAAAAAATAGTCTTTTTTCAAAAGAAATATGTATTGCGATAAATCTTATTTGTAAGTGATAAATGATAAGGTATGTGTACTTAATACCTACCTGCAAAGGACCGAAGTATTTCAAACAATGGCCAATGGCCATAAAATAAAAAAACTTAATTGTTATTTTCAAAAAATTATAATGTACTTGAGAAGTCGGAAATTTAAATATATTATTAAAATATTCTTATTAATGCACATACAAGAGCTAACCTTGACACTAAAAAATCTCTTTAGCAACCTTTGATATGCTTTGCCAGACAACTTTTTTCGTACCAGGAAACTTTATTGTTTCACCAACATGTAAATTGTCGTTTTATGGGTTTGAACCCGCCATCTTAACGATGCAAACCGGCTGTTCTCCCACTGAGCTACAAGTACTACTAAATAACTTTTGAACTATTAACACTTTAACTGCTGAAAACACATACCTTGTGTTTTCCTTTGTGCAACGCATATGAGCTACACACGCCAGGCGCGTAAAACAACGCATTTGATTATTAGCCGCAGTTAAAGTGTTAATCCTTGTCTGTGATTTTGTTGCGCAGGAGTTTCAAGAAAGCATACAACGACGTGGTCCTGTCGCGGCGCGCGATCCGCAACATGAATACTCTTTACCCGGACGCGACGCCGGCCGAGCTGGCCGCCGCCGACAACGAATGCATCATCTGCAGGGAGGAGATGCATACTGGTGACTACTTTATTATTCGCTTTAGGGTCACCGACGACAGCCACCGGTTCGGCGTTTAGAGTGGCGAGTCGCGGCCACTGCAGTGGCTAGTGGCCGCCTCCGACCACACGTTTGGCGATATATTTAGAGAACTATCAATGGAAGATGCGCAATGGCAGACGATCAGACATTCTATGCATCTTTCTTTACTTTTTTCCCCTCTTTTTACTCCTTATTATTGTTATTTTGTCGCCTATAAGCGACGTTTGCGTTCAGAAGATAAAATCGTCCTTTCATTTCAAAATGTTTGCCAATTAAAACTGGAGCTCGCTCGAGGTTTAGGTTCATGAAATTGTGTACAGGCATTCCTTTTCCTTCCTCAGTATCAGTATCTATACTTGTTGGCATTTACTGTTTGTTTTTCTCAAGAAAATAAGTAATAAAGCAGCAGTTTTCTCGCAGTCGAGAAAATAAGAATATGAAAGGAGTGACATCGGAAATTGTAGTGGCGTCGTATAATGTAAGATTGAACATTGAGGACAGAGGAGCGGCTAGAATAACTAATATACGAGCTAGACAAAATTAAGTGGGACGTAGTTGATTTATCGTGGGGGAAAGCGGTATTGGAATGGAGGCCGTGGGGCGAAAAGAGACCTAGAGGAAGACCGCAAATGAGATGGAAGGACGACATAAAGAAGATTGCTGGAAATAACTGGATGGAAGTAGCACAAGACCGAGTTAGATGGCAAAGTCTGAAGGAGGCCTACACCACAATGGTTGAAAACGGCTGAGAAGAGAAGAAGAGATTGTTTGTTTTTCTCTAATGTTATAAGCATTGTATTTAATACCGGTATTAAAGCAATTTTCTCACGTCCTTACGTGAGATTTGTCTTACGATTTTTCTTAAAAAAACAGTGCCAATTCTTGAGCGCTCGAGATTATCTCGGTCGTTCTCACTCTTATGAAATTTATAATGAGAGCGACAGTTACCGAGATAATAACTCACTTCCAAGAATAGGGTCCCGTTTCGTAAATATTACGCATGGATAAAACAAGTTGATATCCTACCTAGCTTTCAGGTTGTTGACACTGTTGCATATCATTAAAACAGTTTTATGCATATTGTACAGTTTAAATGCCCCTCTTTATCAGTGGGTCTAGCACAGCTTTGACGTAAAAATACGTAGCGAGTATTCGACAGAAAAGTGAACGCCATTTACGCCCATCCAAGGCGCCCTTGACTGGCGTAATGGCGTACACTTTTCTATCGAAAACTCGCTTCGTATTTTTACGTCTTTGTGCTAGGCTCACAGCTACTAATTGCACACACGCACGGTGATGAAACGTAGCCTATGTTCTTTTCTGTGCCTCTGACAACGAGTATGCATCGGTAGAGTAGTTCAGACAAACTCGCTTTCGCGTTTAATTATTAGTTAGGATGAGGCACCGGTAAATAGGGTGAAAACCAAATAAAAACAATATTGTCGCTGATTAAGTTCTTAATTTTATAGTTTACGGATTTTATTCAAGCTGCAAAATGATAAAGATAACCTATGCTTTATAATAGAGTTTATTTTTATTTTTGTTACAATAACAAAGCCGTTTAAACAACAACATTCATGTATAGTAAATAATGAATCATTATCAACATTAATGGATAACACGGTTGCGAAGATAATAAAACCAGTAGGTAACGCATACAAAAAAAAACTTGTCTTATAATTTTATTGTTTCTTTTCGAGCGCGAGACGAGGTAATTAATGACGGTTATGATAGGGGAAGCTATGATTTCATTATAGCAGCTTGGGTAGCTTAAAATTCATTAAACGATCTGCGATCTCAAATTGGCCATTGGATTGAATTGCCTAAGATTGGATTCAATCATCATGATCCATAGACTATTTTAAGCGTATTACTTCCTTAAGTATATATACGATCGGTCTACTGGTTAAACAGTCTATGTTCGGTTGATAAAAATATTTTCATTGGCGATAGGTGAGTTGCATAATTCGACAAATTCGCGGCCACTGAGCTAAGTACCTACATACTTATAGGTACTTAGTTGACTCGTTTGATAATGAACGTGGCTAAATTTGGAACTATAGTTGTTCTATTTTCTCCTCAGTGTTAAAAAGAGACAAACGTAGTGACCTTATCCTCACTAGCATTCATTAGAACCGTTTGGAATTGTTTTTGGTGTGTGAAATGTTAATTTTCCCAAACATTTAGTATTCGAATTGGTATTCGAGTGCAGCTGATAAAGTACAAGGTCGGTGAAACTTAGCCGACCGGCATAGTACACGTCAGGTAAATCGAATCGTATTTAATTGATCAATTTATATTTTGATGTGTAGTTCTCGATTTTGTGTTACAAAGTAACTAGGTTTCATTTTACTATGTATTTTGTTCTTGTGTGAGTGAATAAGGAATCTTTTAGTGAAGGTTGTGTTTTCTAATGTACCTACTTAGATTGTGAATTTTTTTTTACCTAATCATCATCATCCACAGCCTTTGTAATCTTATTGCCTAGTGTAGGCATTTGTCTTGCTTTGCCTTCTATTGTAGTGTTGCGCGAATCGTCCAGGACCGAGGCAAATAAGATCCTACCTAAGCTAAAAGAAAAACAAGTTCGAAGGTATTTCAAACAAAAATTCCGGTCTGAACCAATTTTTTTTGGGTGTATTTTCTATACATAGGTATCATTAAGCGTAGTGATTACCTACGTACCTAAGTATCATTTAAGAATGTAAAGGCAAAAAACGAATGTAATGTACAATAAAGTTTCAGTAGGGCATACTGCCGGTAGAATTGCGGCACGATGACGATGTTATCATAATAAGAAGCATGATAAACAGACGCGTTATCAAAGCATTCTAAATATTAAACAGATAATTCACACTTGGGGTTTATTCACCGAGGCCGCCCCCTCTGTCCTTACTTTTTGGTAAAGTCTTCGACATCAGTTGACGACACAGCGCAGAAGATAGGTGTACCTAGTAATATGACATACTCGTTGAATTGGTATTTTTGTATGGATGTACCCAAATCTGATTTTTGCCATAAATAACTGAATAATCAAGTTCTCAAAACATCCACGCATGACGACTATTATGCATTTTATTTAAATGTTTTGCATAATTTTGGCTGCCTTAGCTAGTGGGTTACATCCCATTTTTTCCTTGATGACAAATTGTCTGGCTGCCCACTACCTTCTAATATCGTCCGCCATTACGTGTCAGTCCGCAAAGACTGATGATCAGTTTAGTAGTTATGAGCTCATGCCGAAATGTTGTGTTAGTTGTGCTAGAATTTTTAAGGACTGGGTTGTCTCTGGTAAGAGAAACGCACAATGCACTGGCGAAACGCCGTTGCGGGACCAATTACCCCTTATCGAATGAGATTGTAGATATGATCTAAAAATTGGGCATGTTTATCCAGAACACAATCCTTGTTAGAAGACTATATTATGAGAGCCACTACTACTAAGTACTCAACCTTTTAATCCTCCCACTGCTGGGATACAGGTCTACCCTCGAAGCGTGATTAGGTCGTATTCCAAGTGATTAGGCGTGTTGGTGTGGATCCGTTAGAAGAGCTACTTCTACGTAACCGTACATAGTTATTAAAACCTATTTGCATAGACAAACCCGATTGGGGTTTTAAATAAAAATATGTTGAAATAAATCTGTGCGTCCTGCGTAAAATGTTACAACTCGGAGGACACAACTTCCGAGTTGTATCATGTTGCACAGAAATAAATTAAAAATAAAACTAATGTTTGCGTATGTGACGTGTCCAGGTGCGAAGAAGCTGCCGTGCAACCACATATTCCACGCGGCGTGCCTGCGGCTGTGGTTCCAGCGCCAGCAGACGTGCCCCACGTGCCGCCTCAACGTGCTGCGCGCGCCGGCGCCCGAGCCCGCGCCCGCGGCCCCCGCCGGCGCGCCGCCGCCGCCCGCGCCCGCGCACCCGCCCTTCCCCAACATGCCGCCTCCGCCACGTTAGTACATCTTCTTTTCTAAGTGCCTCTCCATTCATTAAGATTGGCAGTCTTCTTGAAGTTATCTTTGACCAGCCCGAGTCTGAACAGTATACGAGCCCTCTGACATAAAATACGTAGTCTTTATTCCTATCCACTCCCTGATGTTACGGAACCATAACATCTTACGTATCTTAGTACATCATACTCATATTTAGTTCAGCATCATACGTCTCTTGTCAATTTGGCGAAGGTATCGATGAATACAAAAAAAATCATACAGACGAACATAGAACCTCCTTATTTTTGAAAGTCGTTTAATAAAATGAGTCATGTCTGTGATTTAAAAATCTATGTTGTTTCATTGGAATCGATTATTTTGCATTTTGATCCTCGTACTACACTACGGTAGATAGGTACTATAGCGAAATAAAAAGTAGTGTTCGTCAACACTGAACGAACGCAACATAATTTCCTTGATCATCAAAAGTGTTGACGACAGGGTGTTACCGACTGGGAATGACTGATATCATACTAGCGAGTTAGTGACTAGCCGTGTTGACCCCGCAGCGATGGCGATGGCATGGGGCATGGGCATCCCGCCGCCGCCGCCGCCGCGGCCCGCCGCGCTGGCCACGCTCACCGCCGCCGAGCTGCAGCGCATGGAGGGCACCGAGCGGACCAACATCGAGGCGCGGCTGCAGGTCACACATACACTCTCGAGTCCTCAACACGTACAAACCGTCTAGTCCAGGGTTGGCGAACCGATGGCTCACGTGCCAATTTTTCTAAAAAAATGTTTATTGAGGCTTTAGACGTGCCGATAAACAATTTTGCAAAGTGATCAATTTATCACTGGTGGTAGCGTGCCTAAAATATTTTCATCAATCAATCTTGGCCGTCTTGGCGAGAAAAAGTAACGGATGTATTCGCTCACAAACTTTCGTATTTAGACAGGGTTGTAAGGCGCTAAAAGTCGAAAAAGCAGAAAGAAGCTCGTAGTATTCATCATTATGAACAACTTTAACTGCAGGGCCAAACCGAAATTCGCGAAAATAAAATCAGCTGTTCCATAGAAAAATGTCCATGACACTGGACAAAATGTACGGAACAGCTAATTTTTTCTCGCGAATTCCGGGTTGGTCCCATAGTAAAAGTTGTTCATAATGATGAGTACTATGAGCCTTTTTCAGCCTAGCATACCCTTCTCTTATAACTTTGTAATGGACTTATACAATTTAATATAAATACATTTTTTGTTTGCAGCTTCTCCGCGAGATTCAAGCGATGCTGGACGCCTCCGTATTATTGATGCAGCAGTACTGCGCGGTCGTGTCCACTCTACCGCAGAACACTACCACGGTCGCCACGCAAACTGACACTATGTGAGTCCAACTCTACTCTGTAGTACTCTTATTTATAGGAATATAGTTTTTAATACTAGAAAAGTATTGTACTTGTGTTTAACACTTTGATTGCGGCTAATAATCACATGCGCTTGCCTTAAGTACGGCTAATAGTCAAATGCGTTGTTTTACGCGCCTGGCGTGTGCAGCCGCATTCGTGTCGCACAAAGGAAAACACAAGGTATGTGTTTCCCGCAGTCAAAGTGTTAAATAAACTTCAGCAATATTAACCCTGGCATAGCTTGAGTTTGAAAACTTGATAGTTTTACTTTTGACCAGCTGAAATAGCTGTTTTTTTTATTTATTTTTTTTATTACGTACAGCAGCCTAGCCAGTAGACCTAGCGTAAATTCTGACGTAAAATATGTAGCGAGTGTTCAATAGAAAAGTGTACGCCCGTCTGGGGCGCCCCTGACGTCTAGTTATTCCATAACTCCATGTTTTTGCAAGCAGCACAACCCCGGAGACCGCGCCCGCGCCCGCGCCGGCGCCGGCGCCCCCTAAGCCACAGCCGGAGCCCGACGTGGTCCCGACGCCAAGCCCGCAGCCGACCGCCTCCACGAGCAAAACCAGCGTCGACGACGCACAGCCCGGCCCCTCCACTGAAGCCGGATCTACTTTTAATTCTAATAGGTAAGACGAAATTTATAAAGAGCTCCTCGTGTGGTCGAAGCAACGCGTGACCAAAATGCTAGCCTCTCTCGCCCAAAGGGTGAGCATCGCCACACAACGTGGTAATAGGACCAGCATTTTGGGAACAATTCCCACAGGCAACGGGCTTTTAGATGAGTTTTTAATGTTATTTAATTTAAGGGCAAGACAAGAGGTGTCGATTTTATATACCACTTTTAAAACTGAGATAGCAGCGTGGCTTGCGAGGCAAACTCGGTTGATCTGTTCTCCCGCCTATATAGACCAATAACGTATTAATTTCACAAAAGATTAAATTATTGTCTGTAGTAAAATTCTGACTGACTCTTATGAGGTTTTACTTCTTTACTTAGATTTCATTCACTGATTGATAATGTTATTTCCAGAGATAAGACTGATGCTGACGCTGAGGAACTAAGAAGACGACGACTGCAAAAATTCACGTTGGATAAATGAGTTTGTTATTACATTTTTCTTTCTAATTTTCCTAACTTACTATTATTTAATGTACAAAGTGATTGGTACGCGTAAGCATTGTGTATTCTAATTCTAATCAAAGATGTGTATTTATGTTCTTGTAAATATAATGGGATATACACATGAATACATCACATCGGTCTTTGCTTTTCACACTGTTTAGGATGTAAAATTATACAAAATAGACTTAATAAATTATTTATTAAACTAATCTAAAATGACACCGAGGTTTGAAATCTTAGGAGTTATAAAATGCATTGATGTATCCGTAGACCTTGTTATTGTAGTTTTCTAGAACAGGCATCCCGCTAAAGTACCGGCTTGAATCGTAGAGGTTCATGTCGTTTTTGCAATACCACACATTCTTGGTGCCTTCTGTGCCGCTGACGTTAAGAGTGTTAAGTTGTAAGACACCGAAATGGAATTTCTGCCCATCTGTCTGGATGCAGTTTAAGTAAATAGGCTCCAGCAAGTCTTTGACATCCTCCTGTAAGAAAACAACAAAGACTGAGTAACATCAAAAGTGTA
The DNA here is from genome assembly GCA_949125135.1 of Alcis repandata. Lineage (NCBI taxonomy): Eukaryota > Metazoa > Arthropoda > Insecta > Lepidoptera > Geometridae > Alcis > Alcis repandata. Next base: position 7,047,049 of record OX421242.1, on the reverse strand, counting down.
TAGTAATATAAAAAGTCAGCTTATGCTGCTCGCATATCATCATATAAAAATATTAAGTTCATAACTCGCTGGTTCAATATTTCTGAAAAGTAGAAACATGTTTGACATATACCTCAAGTAGCTAGATAGCAGAGTACTTACCCCATGTAATTGTTTAGCATAAGCAGAGGCGACAGTGAAGGCATGGACGAGAGACCGGCTGAGTATCTGTGGGTGTGTGACTGGGGTCTCGAAGATGTTCTTCACTTCAGTGCAATTGTAGTGAAGCCATGTGGTGTGTGGATGCCTCAGATTGACCGATGGGTGGATAGCTGTAACACAGGTTTGTTAGTGCAAGTAGACAGCCAGGTAGTCTTTCATGGAATGAAATTGTATTTAGAGTATGTATATTGTGAACACACATCTGCTAACTCTGATTCTTATTCGGAATGGCGATGATAAGACCCTCACTGGCATCCCGCAAAGGGTGCATTGTGCGTTGCCAGCAATTACCTGAGCCAACCCAGCTCCTTAAAATAACAGAGCGAGGCCCCGGGCTGCTGGCACAACAGCTCAAGTGGCAACTCTGATCTTTAGAGTCAAAATGTTAGGTGCCATAGAAACAGTAAGAAGGTGTATTTTCTAGTAGATCAATTTGCTCAACGTCTACATTACTTAGTACATATATCATGATTACTTACGGTATTTACTAGTTTCACTGTAAAAATGTTCAGGAGGCAGAGTAATGTTGTATTTCACAGGATACAGATCAGGGATCTCAACAAAGGGTATGTCTTTCTCAGCATCATAGCTCACAGTCTTGTTGCTGGTCACCAGGATGTTCGATACTTCTTGAAACTGTATGAGGTCTTCCTCCTTAGTAAATACAGTGTGACTTTTAACATTGTTTACAACATATTTTGTTTGTGAGACTTCTGTATCACTACTCCTTTCTACAAGCTGTAGCAGCTTGTTTGTTAGGATTTGGCTGAAAATTGTAAAAATGCTTTTAACACTTTGGCTTGTAATCACATGCGCTAGCCCCAGGCACGGCTAATAGTCAAATGCATAGTGAATTACACGCCTGGCGTGTGCAGCCGCACTCGTGTCGCACAAAGAAAAACAAGGTATGTGTTTCCCGCAGCTAAAGTGTTAAATAGTAGAGAAGCTATCAGTGAACATTTTAAATAGCTGAAATAGTTTTAATTTAGCAAGTTTTAGACTATATGTACTTACTTTCTCCTTCGATCAGTAATACCCAGAATCCGTGGAAAATTGTAAGCTGGTCTTTCTTTATCTTTAATTTTTGGCAATTTCTTTTGCTCACAGTCAAACACGTTAGCTGATAGTATGGCTTTCTTGATATTGTCGTGGATTGTCGTAGGTGCCGGCAGCTCGGCTAGCTCTTCTATCTTAGAGGGCAGTTTGCCTTCAGCTATCACGGTTTTAGTGAGGGCTTGTGCTTGAGCTATGCCTTCCAGCAGCACGTTGGTGTTCTTGAGGGTATAACACGGGCGCTCTTTATAGTCAGGATGGTTCTCGTCATAACGTATCGGCCGTTCATATGGTCCAACTGTGGGCACCCTAAACGAAGATTGTTGTTGTTACTAATGTTTTTATCAAATAAAAGAAGCAAGTGTAATAGATTGGGATCACTTACTGTTCTTGTTGCTGTTTTACTCTGACGAATTCAACGGCATCTTCAACTTTGATACCTTTCCCTTTTAAATAATCTTCAATCCTAGTATCAATAGGCGTTCGATTTCCTTGCACTAACCAGTGCTTTTTGAACATAAAATCTTTGTGCTGTCTGTTTAAAACTTGTGACAGTCTCATTTTGTCTGCTTTATAGAATACGAATGCGAAAGGAAATTCTGAGATGAATGTAGTAAAATTTATAAATTATAACCTAAACACAAACATAACCTTAAAAATAATAAAAACTTGTCAGACAGTGACATACGGTTGACATTAAATCTGCCAAAAAAAAAGGGATGACGTTAACAATTGTTTTTTTTTCATTAAACTTACTAATTTCGTATGTTTAGCCAATTTTATAAAATAATTTGCCGATAAGATATTCTTCTTTTTCTCTTCATGAAAGGAAAAACAATTTACGGGCGATCTGAGGTCGGGGGGGGGGGGGGGGGGGGTGAGTTTTTAAGGGTAAAAAACGTTTTTTTTCCATTTCCGGCGAAACTAAAAGTCTTGTAATTTTACTATGGAAACTAACGTGGTTTTCACACATTTTTGTTATAATTAAACACGGGAATACTCACGTAAAAATTAAGTCGTCTACTACGACTAGTTTCGGTCACATTCGGTGACCTTCATCAGGCGAGTTTACAAACGTGACACGCTCGCGGTTGCGTCTCGTTTGGCACGACTTAATTTTTACGTGAGTATTCCCGTGTTTAATTATAACAAAAACTAAAAGTCCTATGGAAAAACATCAAATGGCAGAGTTGTAGGTAATAAGAAGATCCCCCCCGAATTGGGTTCCCGCCTTTCCGTGGCGGGGGGGATAAGTAGCCGGGCCGCCTTGCCCGGTGAAACTAAGAGGAACCCTAAAGGTGGAGGCTCGGGCCGGCGCCCTGGACATTCCGGGAAGCGGCGGGCTGGGCCTAGGAGCCCTCCCGTATACCTCTCCGTGGAGAAGGAACGTGGTAGGGCTCGGGGTCGTCTGCGGACGACGACGGGGGGCACATTGTGCCCTCCAGAGGGGTAGACTCGGCCGGCGTCCTGGACAGTCCGGGTAGCGGCGGTCGAGTCCCCGAGAGGGAGAGAGCGGGAGAGAGAGAGGGACCCTTTCTCTCACCCGCTCCGCAGAGAGAAGAGCGGACACGGGGGCGAGTCAGGCCAGAGGGGCCAGTAAGGCTCGCACTCCGTCTCCGCTAGGAGGGCCTGGAGTGGCGGGTGCGGGGACACCCGCTGCTTCGCATTGGGCCCTCCAGGGTGGTCGACGCGTCTGATGTTCCGACGCGTCGCCACGAAGTGGGAGGGGGTGGCCACCCCCTACCCGAGGTGGGTCTGCCTCACGGCGGACATAGGCTGGGCGGGGCTGCGGTGATTTAATGGGCCCGCGGCTCCGTCCATTGCCTGGAGGAACTTCCCAGGGTTTTTAGTGGGTATGCCGCCACTAGGGCGGAGACTCCCACATAACCACCCTGCCCTCCCCGGGGCGGGCGTGGTATCCATAAAGGATTTTCCCTGGGTCACAAAAAAAAAAAAAAAAAAAAAAAAGGTAATAAGAAGATCTAAAACTTTTGTATTGACACTATTTTCACATAACCTCAAAATTTATGTGAAAAATTCAAATAACCAAGTTTTTGGTTTTTTATTTATATCTTGTACAAAAATTATTTTTTTTTCACGAAATTTGGTGAAAACTTACCCTTTTACGCTCGCTTCGTTCGCGCATTACTATTTATTTTATAAAGGCCACAATTATTTTTGAATTGATTGAAAATATTATAAGTTTTGTACCCGACGCGACGCGAGTGTTGTGTAATTTTCGTTTTATATAGCCTGAAGCGTAAAAATCTATCGTAAATTGATCAAAAATATCTCAAATTTTCGCGCCAGCTGCGCTCGCGTATTCATGGTGCTTAATTTTCGTTATACGTTTAATTCGTAAAAATTCTATGTTTTGAATTAATGAACAATGTCAAAAAATTTCGCGCTCGCTGCGCTCGCGATTTTTATTTATTTATTTGTGCTTTTAAACTTGCTGCGTATAACATCCAAATGCCGGTTGATAAAAACTACTACGAGATTTGAACTTACTTAATCAAGCACTGTGTTGTGGGTAGAGCAACTGTGCTTGATTCACGAAGCTCTCCAAAATCGAATTATTTGGTTCATTGAAAAAAAAAACACGGTTTTGTTTGATTATTTTGAACAAGTGCGGTTCAAATTGTCACTATGCGGCCCGCGTCTGCCAAAAGGTTGCCGACCCCTGATATAGATTATAAAGGTAAAAATAAATATAAGTGGGCGGGGGCGGCATTTTTCAGTTTTTGCCCCGCCTAAAAAAATGTGAAGACCCGGGGCTGGGTTCACTGTCTAGCATTAGGTATTTTACCATACCAGGCACATAGGTACATACCTACCTACGTACCTAGTAGGTACCTACTTATTAAATGGAAAAGATTACTAGAAACAAACCAACCTTTATTGACCGAGCGAGCGAAGCGTTTCTGCAACAACTGGCAATAATGGCTTTCGTCTGTCCGGATGTTTGTATGTTTGTGTGGATGTTGGTACTCGCGTATAGGTAGGTTTAAGGTACAGCTTCTACAATTTCATAGTTTTTTTTTGTAGTAGGGAATTTTTGATGGGGGAGGTATTTTTCACAAAAAAGGGAGAAATTTGCTGCAGCGTCATTTTACCGGTCGATTTTGAAATGCAGAAAATATTCTACCTTAAGAATTTCATTATGAGTGAACCCCCTGGTACACCTCTGATTAACGAATCAGAGGTGAACCACGGAAAGAAAAAAATGCCCCTGGTACACCCAGGTGAACTGTGTAGGTGGACCACGGGCAGGGACCGATTTTTAGATGGTTTATTTCAGTGCGTCAAGCTAGCTGTGATTTCGGTATCAACTAAAACTTACTATAGTCACCGCGTTATCAACTGAGTCGTGCGGCCATAAATCATTTCTCTATGTCTATCTCGCTCGCACTTGTGGGTATGGTATGGAGCCACATAGTGATGTGCGTAAGATGGTTATAGGCGCATATCGATAAGAATAAAATCAGAAAGACGTTGCACATTCCTATCCCTATTGACATTTATGGCCCTACGACTCAGTTGGTAACGCCGTGACTATAGACTAAGGTATTTGAATTATTTTAATGTTTACTAAAGTTGTGGGTCACTAAAACTCATGAGAGTCTCGTATACATAGGAATAAAAAGCAGAAACATTTCGTAAATATATATATTTAAATTTATATCTTCCATCAATACATACAACGACACTTACACACCCAAAAATTTGGCCATAACTACAAATAGGTCTCACTTTATAATGGCGGTCGCTTACAGCTTATCGTAATACATTACAAAATGGTCTGTCCTATCTACACACAGATTGTTCAGTAAAATATTTATTGTGATTTAAAACCATTGTAAAAATTACCCAAGTAGGCAACGCTTCAGTGTCTTAAAACATGACTTTAGTTCAACATTTAGTCAAATTTTATTGAAACCTGAATAGGTACAACATTAAGGCCAACGTAGACGATACGATTGTAAACTGAAAGTTGTTTTTGAAAAAGTTGATTTAGTCGTCTGCGCAAGTCCCAGAATCTCTATTTGCGGATTTACACAGTCAGACCTATAGTTTGGTAAGGCGGGGAAGACATTTAATAGTTTTTCCTGTTCCATTAAATCAAACAGCACCGTAAAGTACCCACATAGTCACAATTTTCACTGCCATTTGCACAAGACAAAGATATATAGGTAAGGTATGATATTGATGGAGAAGAATACTTTACAAAATAAACTTATCGAAATATCTTCGGTGTATGCTAGGAGCTATAAAAATTGAAAATAATACAACTAATTTAATTTCATAACTAGTAAGACATTAGAATCCCTTACCACGAGATCAGCGACATGATGACGTCACCAGGTGTTGAATTAAGAGCAAATTGAATTGTTTAGGAATCTGTTATGTCTAGTTAGGGTTGAGACTTCGCTTCACGATTTGTGTTCCAGAAGGTTTTGCTGGAAAATTGATGGTGCATTCTGAGCCTTATCGTCAACCAGTAAGGTACAAGAAATGAAACTCCTATTTTTTTTCGCATAATTCATTTCATCAAGATGCTGTACTAGACACTCGAGAAGTCCCTTTGGTAGTTTACAGTATTTTTTCCAATTGGTGGGAATTTAGATTTAAACATCTTTGGACTAAACTTTTGTATCATATAAAAACTTTTTGTCCATACACATTCTGACTATGCATTAATTTAATCGCATATTGCAACAATTTGCGAATCAAACATACAACACTTAATTTCTACTATAATAATAATACCTAATTATTTTTATAAAGTAACAAAATTAACTTATATTTACAGTTATCGTTATAATTATAGCAGAATTTTACTATTTAGCACTAAAGATTTAATTTTCATATAATTAAATTTGCACGAATATTTCAAGGGGAAAATTGATAGAACCAAAATGATGCTATCACAAATGTTTATGTATACATACATAACATACTTTTATTTGATAATATATATAATAATATAATACGAGTGCCATGACCAATTAATACTGGCGGTGAAATGAACATTACAGAAATTATAATAATAAACAACACGTTGTGACACGTAAGGCACCATTGGTTTGGTACTTAAATTATGTAGAATTAATGTAAGAACCTCGATTGTTAGTTATATTACACTGGTGGCTGTATATGAGATCAAATCCGACAAGTGAACAAAGCTAGAAATGTACCTAAGTATGCAGCCTAATTTCAAATCAAAACTGTATCCTAACGGCTCATAAATCTTATAAAACGGCTGCACATATCTAATAGCAGAATCAAAAACATCTAGCACTGGCAAATCGAAGCACTGAAACATGTGATTCTCCATTGCCTCGTCGTTGAACAAAATTTGAAGCTATTTTTCAGCTCTTAGCCAGAATTAGACAAATAAAAATCCATCCTTAAAGCGAGTGAACATAATCTATTGCAAATATAAAATCAAACGATATGCGGGTAGTTGTAAGTTGACGGTTCCAGGTTTGGAGCGCAACTGTTGGTTCGCGAAGCTGAGCGGGTCGCTGCGTGAGTTGCGGTCGAGACGCGATCGAGTCGGTTCAGTCGTCGTCTTTCTTCTCCATTTTGGGTTCATACATTGCGTGCAGTTGTTCAGGCGATATTCTGGAAATATAATGTGAGGTTAGTTAACATGTAAATTATAAATCTATTGTTATCGTAGAATCATTATGAGACAACCGCCGCCCGAAAGGTCTGTATGAAGTTAAATTTTTATTGAAGCAATAAGGATTGATTATGTAGTAACAAAGTGATCGATAAAAGTTATTATTAATCAGACAATGGCGTCGATAACTTTTTTTTTTTCTAAATTTAACTAACTAGACAGCACCAAACCAATATGCGTCTATTTGATTCCAATTTCTGAGAAAGAGATAGCATCCAGCTGTGAAATTTAGTTCAGTTCGAAATGAAAAAAAAGTGACGCTTTTAATACAGTGGGCCTAGCAAAACTTTGACGTAAAAATACGTAAGTAAAGAGTATTCGATAGAAAAGCGTAAGCCGTAAGCGTAATTTACGTCCGTCAAGGGCGCTCCCGACGCTTCGATGGTTCGTACCTATCGAATACTCGCTATGTTTTTTTTACATCCAATTAGTGCTAGGCCCACAGGACGAGAACCTTCACGATTAAATACCGACCCGAGCAAGCTCTGTAGGTCGCACACGAAGCGGTACACGTAGCGTTTGCCAGCTGTCTTGTGGATGATGTTCTTATCGTAGTAGTAGCGCAGGCCGCGGGATAGCTTCTCATAGTTCATTTTAGGCTTGTTCTTACGGATGCCCCAACGTCTGGCCACCTAGAAATAAATAACAGCAAAATTATTATCAATTGACACAGTTTTACATTTATAGCCACTTTCGAGTTTTTGTAGTAACACGTTACTGTTGAATGATCTAGTAAATAAAGCAATTCAAATATGAAAAAGTGTAGTAAGTACTAAACGACTATGAAAAAATCACTCGCGACTTGAAGACACCCAGATTAGGTATATCGACCGGTAATCGCTCACAAGTGCAAGACTCATTACTCTATTTTGAATCCGAAGAGTACCCTATGTTTATGCCTATGTATTTCTTTCATGATCTATGAGATATATAGGGTTATTCATAAAGGGTATCCTAAGCCGAAAAGAGCTCATAGTACTCATCATTATGAACAACTTTTATTATGGGACCAACCCGAAATTCTCGAACGAAAAATCAGCTGTTCCATAGAAAAATGTCAATGACATTCGACAAAATGTGTGGAACGGCTGATTTTTTTTCGCGAATTTTGGGTTGGTCCCATAGTAAAAGTTGTTCATAATGATGAGCACTTATGAACCCCTTTCGGCTTAGCATACCCTTTATGAATAACCCTGTATATGGGCAAAACCTCAAACAAAAATATATTTCCCGAATTGTTTTCGCGGTTTCCCGTAGTTAGCCTTGACATCGATAGTCTAGGCTTGTGGTGAACGCTTGATACGCATAATAAACGCGTGCACTTTGGACTAGGTAGGTACGCTGTGTTTTGTCTTTTTCTTTCGTGTATATTTTGAACTCGATCGAAAAAACAAAAGAAGGAGACTAATATGAACCAGCACTCGATCGAAAAACAAAAAATTAATAGTTAAAAAAACTAAAAAACACGATTTGTTTAGTGTATTGTCATCGGTCCTCGATATATCTACAAAGTTTGAAAGAAATCTGACCGTTTAAAGTGGGTCAAAAACGCGCTCAAAGGAGTCGGTTACATACAAACATACAAACATACAGGTGAAGCTAATAAAAGCGTGTTAAAAAGAAGACTAGTATAAAAGTACAGATAGTTTGAAGAGTAGTTTGTTTGTGTTTTTACTGTCCCTACGTTTAACGAAACGTCTCCTAGTGAGTCGGGCAAAAGTGGAAAAATCACCTATAGTGTTTTAGTATTTGGCTGTGACATACAGATAGGCACCGAAGTCTGAACTTAAGGGTTCTTTCCCAAAGGAGGTTCAGAACCCTAAAAAAGGTAGTCTGAATTTTCCTATAGTTCACATGTTGTGCGTTTGACTACAGCGCTCATCTAATGAAGACGGTGTAGTTGAAGATAGAAAACAAACTAACTGGAAGAGATCGCTCTTAGCGACAAGGCCGCCAGTTGTCGCACTAGTTTTAGGTGTTGTAATCCTATTGTTTGTAATTTATGGTGTGAACAATATAGAGTTTATCTATTTAGCTAGATATAAAACTAGAGTTAAAATGCAGACTTCAAAAATATAAGAAGTAGGAACGTACCTCATCAGGGTCAGTGAGCTTGAACTCCCAGCCGTCTCCGGTCCAGGAGATGAACCCCTGGCAGCTCTTGTCCGTCAGCAGCTCCAGCAGGAACTGCCACAGCTGGATGGGGCCTGAACCTGAAATGTAGCGCCCACTTGCTTTACATTGTACGACACGGTTTGAAACAATCATGGGGTTGGAAAACACCTTTTAGAATGGGTAAAGAAAATGTATTTTCATGGTGCTTTTGGTTTACCTACGGGCTTACAGCCATTCAGTTAGCAGATACAGTGAAATTTAGCATTTTGTTTGGATGCTTAAATTACATAGACGTCTATGAGAAGTATACGGATTTCATGTTTCGTGCCTAGAAAAGACTTCAACGCATGTTCGTTTTAGTAATAAGGGTGAGGATAATTAATATTGTTTTGTATATGTCAGAATCCTCCTACTACAGGTTATGTAACAAACTATTATATCAACTAACGATTTTCATAAATTTCTTAAACTAAATATAGCAATATACAAAAGCTTATTTGCCACCACCTTGCGATTCACGTAATTTTTTCTTTAGAACAAATTCGCAAAGGTTTGCGAGGAAAATATTTAAAGAACCGTCACCTAAGTTTCACAAGCGGTAGACTTCTAGTAGCGAATACGTACCGGTGAAGCAAGGCCCGGAGGCGGGGTAGGCGAGCTTGTCCTGCGGCAGCAGCGCGTGCTGCTCGGCCGGCCACTCGCTCCACTCGGTGCACGCGCCGCCGTACTCCGGCGCGTAGCTCTCGCCGTAGCCTTCGCCGCCGTACCTGCCGCCAGCACCTGTGGACGTAACACCCTTGTTATCGTTCTTGTTGTTTCAATATAGGGTTATTCATAAAGGGTATGCTTAGCCGAAAAGGGCTCATAGTACTCATCATTATGAACAACTTTTACTATGGGTGGTTCCGAAATTCCCAAAAGAAATAAATCAACGGTTCCATAGAAAAATGACAATGACACTCGACCAAATGTATGGAACAGCTGATTTTTTTAGCGAATTTCGAGGTACTAGAGTAAAAATAATGTCTGTTGTACACCATGGACTTTAGTTAATACTAGAATTTACGCTGCGTGATTAGTTTCACTAAACTTCAACTTTTTGGTTTTCAATACAATACAAAAACAAAACAAAACCATCTAAAAAACAAAAACAAAAATTCAAAAATTCAAAATTCAAAATAATTTATTCAAATATGGGTACATCAATGTACACTTATTTATTAAACAAAAAAACAATTATAATATTATTATTATATTATTATTTTTCCTCCAGAAAACAATTATAGGTAAGTACACCAAACTAATTACATAAAAATTAAACCCATTATCGCCTCAATTTTAGGTCTTAAAGCGATAAGCAATTTGTACGGTTTTCACTTAACTTTTGACCAGTGTTTATGAAACACTAAACTGGCTAAGTTCACACGATAAAATTTCACGCGTCTGCAACATGCCCAAGATATCCTATTCTTGCTCACCCAACTGTGAAAGTGCGTTTCATTGTCTTTCTTTTCCATCAAAATGGAGTGTGATTTTGCACGAGAGGGCGCGGTTTGTAGGTACTCTTTAAGACTACCTATATGACTCAACAGCGAGGTGTAGGTATCAATTGAAGAAGGCGCATGTTTTCATACCCATCAGCCTATTTATATCGCCACTGTTGGACATAGGCTTCTCCTAAAGAACGCCTCATGACACGATCCAAACATAATGCCCATAATGTCGATGCCTTACGCATTCGCTTCACCTAGGCCGTCGCTCCACCTGGCCGCAAGGCATGCTCATCTACGTTTCCTTATCCGCGATCTCCTCTTTAGAACCCGTCTACCCCATAACGAACATTTTATTAGTGCTAAATATAGATGAACTAACTGTTACATTATAATAACAATAGACGACTATTAGCACACTCGCTCATAGCCAATTATCTACTATATAAAAATAAGTCGGGTTTTCCTTCCTGACGCTATAACTCCAGAACGCACGTACCGATTTCCACGGTTTTGCATCCGTTAGAAAGGTCTCGGGCTCCGTGAGGTTTATAGCAAAGAAAATTCAGAAAAAAATTCAACATAAAAGCGGGAAAATCTTTTTTCAGAACAATGTCCACCCGTGCGACGCCGGGATGGGCCGCTAGTTGCATATAATTATGACTAATAAATTAATATCATTACAAAGAAGCTGAACTCTTCTCGAATGACTAATTCTTTATGGCCGCTTTGTTTACATCCGAACTAAACTGACAGTGGCAAAATGAATACAAGCGGTCCCCAATTAGCGCACCCATCAACACATGTAAAAATATCCGAGCAGTAACCAGATCTCCTCCGAATTAATGACCCAGACGAGGGACTCGACGCTGACAACTTTGTATCTTGAAATTGAATAGCTTCATTAATTTAACGCTGACCAAAACCTTTTTAATTGTTGCCTTGTGATCTCTCATAATGAAGTCGCTTGTGCTTCTGTTTCTTTTTATATTGGCCACAGAATACTTCCCATAGATCCCGTGGTCAGGACGATCGTTAAAAGAAGCTTTTAGACATTTGCTCTCATCGGTGCGGCTAAGTTTGACATTTTAATAACCAATAGCAACGCTTTCTAGCAGTCCACGCATTCCGTGCTTTTTTATCCTATTTTGTCGCTTCTTTGTCGGAACAAAAATCTCGTAATTCGATATCTACAAGGGGTAATCTGTGTATTATTCACAAGGAATCGCGTTCCCCGAGTGATTTATGTGTTGGTCGTTATAAAATAAAATTGTGGACAGTAATATGAAAACTAAAGGATTTTCTTTTAGCTAGTTCTACGAAGACGGAAGAAGATTTATATCAGAGAGGCGAGGAAAGCTTCCTAGTTGGCACACTATTTGTTACAGTTCATTTCCTGTCGTAGTAGTCAACTTCTTGTTTAGGTTTTACGACTCGTGTTCTGTTGAGTGGAACTGCTTCTGTCTTTTATTGTTTTAAACGGAGATTTTGGAGCATTTGGTTTTAGTTACGCTAACAATTTTTGTTTGAGCTTTTAAATAAATTAGACGTGTTTGTCATTAACTATTTTGCCAATGCGTGATTTGTGCACAATTGTGATTTGGTGATTCGGATTTTTGGTGTAAAAGAGCATAGATAGTTTATTTACTTTTTTTTTGGTTACTCAAAGCCTAATAATAAGAGCATATAGAAATTGAAGTCTAGTGTGATATTAATAGGTAGTGAATGTAGTACAGTAGTGGTGCTTACCTCTGGGGTATGGTTTGGGGGTATACGCGTGCGGCTGGTACTTGGGTTCGTGGGAGAGCAGCGGCTGCGTGTGCGCGTGCGCGTGGTGGTAGTACTCGTCCAGGTACTGCGGCTGCGCAGGCGCGGCGGGCGCGGGGTACTCCTGGAATCGAAGCTGATTGTTAGTAACTAGCTGCGAGTTTGTGGGGGTTCAAAAGTAGCCATTGTTAAGTTAGAGTACCTAGCTCCATATCAAATTTCATCCAAATTAGTTCTGCTGTTTTACGTGATTGAGCAACAAATATACAAACTTTAACATTAACACAATTTGGGAATGAGTTTTTACTAGAATTTTTGGTTTCAAAATAATTGGCATATTTGGTTTCGGTTTTGAACAGACTAAAACGAGAAACTGAAATTTAATAGATAAGTATTATTTTTTGTAATGAATGGCATAATTACCTGCTGGTAGTACTCGTCGAGGGGCGAAGGCGCGGGGGGCGCAGGCGCTGAGGTGGCGCCGCCGCCGCCGCTCGCCTCCGAGTAGCTGTAGGCCGTGTCGCGCCCGCCGCCTGTCGTGTACCCTCCTGTAACAAACGGAATAGATATTAACATCGTGGATCCTGATTTCATGACCAAACGCGGACTGGATTAGTTCAGGTCTTCACGAGTCTACGATCAGCAGGGGGCGATGACTCGAGTATATGTTTATGAATAGATATAAGTACAAACCCGCATTAATATAATACATCCGAGCATTAAATCGTTAAGCCTTTTTGAAGTCTCAGTGAAGGCAAGAAGTAACTTTCGAAAATTCTATTTAAACAACTTAGCTTAACCTGCCTACTTAGCAACTTAGGTATTTATTTAGTACAAATTTCCTCGTAATAGAAAATTGCAGCAGAAATTCTTCGAAGTCCCAGATCATATCACGGCGAAACCAATTTGGTAAAAATCGTGTGGACGCTATGTCGCGGCGTACGGCGCGGCGGAGCGCGGCGGCGGCAGCGGACCGCGACCGACGCGGTTCACGGCGCGCCCTTTGTTCTGCGCGTGCGCCGCCGGCACACACCTCGCACTCGCACGCCGAATTATGGACGAGAATACAGTCTAGGTGTAGTTTGCTGCTATCTACAGTGTATAGGTGCGACCAACGTATCGGGAGTTTAGTTAAAGTTAACTTGGCTTTTTCTAAACAAAACTGAAACTTTTTACTGAACTTCTGTGAAATATTTTAGTCCGCTAACAAAAATTCAGCTTTACAAACAAGCTGGTTGTAAGAGATCTAAGATAGTACATATCTAAATCTAAGTAGACGTTTTTACGTTGATATTGAATCCACACTACGCAGTTGGGAAGAAGGATAAAGGTCAACCCATCCTTTTCATGCATATGTAAACTTATTTGAAAAGACCTATGCGTTCTGTTTATTTTACTATAGCTCTGCGTTTTGTTCTGACATAAATGACTTTCGAACTTGTAGTTACACTAATTAGTGGTTTACGTAGCATCTCGTAGACTACGTAGCCTTGACATTGAGAATTAATTGGCATACTGCTAATGAGGCACACGCGTGTTAGGTATGTAGAGTGTGAAATGTAGAGCCGGATTAGCATGCACGTGCACGGAGCACCCGGTAATGCCGGTAACTTTAAGTTAAAAGATGGATATAAACTCTTTATTGTGCACACCATCTTGGGTTGTCAAGAGAGATAAAACGCCGTGCGAATTACACAAACCATATGCGTTCCCCGTGGTCCTGCTGCTTGGTTCCACTGGTAAGTAGTGTATCGAAAAAAAAAAGTACTTTAATTACGATTATTATCATGGATTTTTATTTTTAGTTGTTTTCACTGAAAAGTATTCGCATAATCGAGAAACTATTTCGAACTATGGCGTAAAACTATTAATTTATTTTTACTTTTTCAACTTTTTATAAATAACAACTTTCTCGTTTTTTTTATGTAATTGGCGTATTCGTCCTTTCCGCAAAATGCAGAAGATGTTTTAAATCTTTAAGTACAAAAGGAAAGCTAAAAACCCATACCATGTCAGTTCCTTCAGACTTGACCGATCCGCTAACAAGTTTACGAGTTACGAGTTCTATTCAATGAGTGTACGATTGAATCTATCAGTGTAACAATAGAGTGATGTGTAGAGTGATGTAGTACAGAGTAAGTAGGCATGCGGGGTCAGTACTCGTTCATTGTCCGGACCACTCGCTGTCTCTCACACACTTTAAAGACTTGCAATGTATTTGTCTCATTTACATTTTTTGTTTTTTTTCAGTAAATTAAAAATTGTAAACAATTGAATTGCTTTAATTAATTTTTAGTAGACAATATTGAGGTCTTTGAATTTTCGTAGGGAAACATAGAACTACGGGAAAAAGTATTTATAAGGTTTATACTTAATTATGTTCACACAAAACTAAATTATTTGATTTGATCAAAATGTTTTTTACAAAAAAATATGTACTTGGTAAAGAATAGGTATTCTATAAATATCTCTCTGAAATACGCTCCAGATGTACCAATTAATTGCGGTTGGTAAAAACAGAAGACTGGGAAAATTTAAGTAGGTGTTACATATCTCTAATAACCAGATTCAAACTAGGAAATACCCAAAACTGTTTAACTTTACAAAAATAAACCAACAGGATAAACTTCCAAGTGTTCCAAGTATAATTATATTACACGCTATAAGAGACAGCCTTACCGCTTTAAGCGATCTGTTCCTATCCTAATTAATATCATAAATGCAAAAGTGAGTTTGTTTGTTTACGCTTTCACGGCTCAACTATACGAACGATTATCATGACATTTTGCAAAAACGTTGTCAGTTGTGTACAACTGACAACTGACTGTTTTTCTGTAGAAAAAGACATGATGATGAGCCACTGTTTATTATCATTTTCATCCCGTTTTTCATCACCTAGCGGGTAAAACCACGTAGCGCAGCTAGTTATTTCAATACAGTAAGTTCACAAAGGACTTGAAATAGCTTATCTAACGTCTGTACGTAGGGGGTTAACCCATACATGTAGAATCAATGGTCCAATACCTACAGAAATAGTCCCATATTGCGATGACTCAAAAGCAAAGATCAAACGTAAGGATATGCAAATATTGCCTATTTTGCGTACTAGTGAGTCTAAATGGTACTTGAAAACTTGTGCAATTCGTCGAAATCATTAGTGACTTTTTTCTGACTGTACTTTTATGACAACTAATATGACAGCATATTACAACATAAGTATGGTAGGTATGTAATTTATTTTTATATAGGCACTAATCTGTGACCGCCACATTGCAGTGGCCGCATATAGATCTCTTCATAAAAATAATCCTACTAATATCATAGATATATAAAAGTTTGTATGTTTGTCACTCAACCGCGCAAAAACGACGGAACGACTGATTTGGTATGGAGGTAGAGCTTATACCCTGGATTAATATTTAGGCTACTTTCCGGAATAATTAATGATTCGATTATTTGATTCTCGATTCGATTAATTGCGGGTAAAAACGCGGCGCAAAACTTGTGCTAAACATAAAGTAAACACATGTAGGTACAAGTGCAATGTTAACCCTAGAGTGGTATTGTTGCGGGCAGTCGATTCATCACGACCGTTGACCGTCTGTCCACAGAATACTGCATAGTTACCACGTGCGTGATAACACTCTCACGACCATTGTAGGCACATGATATTTATAACAAGTAAGTAAGTATAGTGTGTCGCTCTGGTGCGCGCAGTACAGTGCGACCAAGTTAACTGTAGAGTTGTTGAGGGAGCCACAGCCGCGTTTTCGGAATAAAATTGATAGAATGTTTAATTTCCTCATTTTGCCACTTTTTTGGATAAGTTGGTCAGTCTGCACATTTGTCACGCATGTCGCACATGGACGTATTGTTTTATTTGGCGTTTAGACATTATGACATTTTGAACGTTTTGGGTGTTGTGGGAAAAGGAGAATGGGCACTTTTGTATGGGCGCCGTCCCCGTGTTGTATCAAGTCGTGACATATGTCATTTGAAAGATGATAATATTAGCTTTATTTAATTGTATGACTCAACCTTAAATGACGTGCAGGGAAAAAGATATGATCGTTTTTAGATTTAAAAAAATTGCTGATTTTTTGCTCTCTAAATCTATTATAAGGAATTTTATTAACATGTATGTCAAAAATTACTTTTATTATTGAATCCAGGGTTATTCATAAAGGGTACGCTAAGCCGAAAAGGGCTCATAGTAGGCATTATTTTCATTATGAACAACTTACTATGGGACCTACCCGAAATTCGGGAAAAATTCAGCTGTTCCATAGAAAAATGTCAATGACACTCGACAAAATGTATGGAACATGTAGAAGTCATTTTGACAATAGTTTGCAAAAAATAAAGAGTATTAAGAGTGCTGTCTGATAAAAGGCATTTTATGTCAGTCGCTATGTATCCAGTAGCTGAATATGCCCTCTCTGAAAAACATATGAAAAAGCTAGTCGTTTCCATGAACACCTGCAAAGCTTTCACCAGGGTTTGGCATAAAAGCCTTTTAAGCAAGCTCCCTTTGTTTGGCTTGTTCATTTGGTTTGTTGCATGGATATCGAACTTCCAGCGGGATTATTTGATTCGAGCAGTGGTCATCGGTGATTTAAAAGATATCAAGGCTGGTGTTCTCCAGGGGTCGGTGCTCTCCACAACGCTTTTCCTTGTTCACTATAATTATCTGCTAAAGCCTGGTGTTTTTGGGTACGCAGACGACAAACCGTTGCCGTTGCATATCCGACGCGCGGTTCAGCGGATGAAAAATCTAGCCTCCGAGAGAAGCCATGGTCAAGCGCATAAGCTTGTCTCTTGGCAGTTTTCGATTGAGGCGGTACTAACCTGGTTAAGTTTGATGCGCACTATGACATTTTATTGAATAATAAAGCAATACCTACAGTAAAAACACGAGTTTTTGCAATCGGTATAGTATAAGATACACAGTTCGAAAGTAGTGTTACTGATGGATAGTATATTATGGATAGGTTTTTTTGAGACTGGGGGAAACCTTAAGAAAATAACCGGCTGCGTTGGGGGGCAACCGGGTCAAGGGGATTTTTTGTGGGGTTATACCTACTAAAACTACCTCTGTTACCATCCTCTGTCGGTGGTGATATGAGCACTTCATCATGTTTTCAATAGTCTCTCAGATGTGAGTGGTAAGATCACCAGTAGACCAGTTTCAGCAAAATCCGTACTGCCAGTCACTTACGAGGTCATTAGCTTCTCGGTACGCCAGGAGCTTGTTCCATAGTATGTTGTCTTGCAGAGTATGAATATGATCGGGATAGGCATGTAGTCAGATTCAGCACGACTACCCTTCTCAATAAATACGGTTCTCAATAAGATTTCTTAATTATTTTCTAGAACATCAATAATGTCGAAACAAGCCGATTTTATCGATAGTACCTCACACCGTTAGCAGTATTGTGACGCTTTGAGCCAAATTCATGGCTGGCTCTGCAAAGAAGGCCTAATTGGCCACTATTTTTAAAGTCAAAAGCATTTGAAAAGTAAAACTCTCTGCATTTAGTCTATGATTGCTCTCTGCTCTATGCCTTTACTCTTATCTGTAACCATTATTTAAAGTTCATCTCGCTCGCTTTTATAGTGTCTTGGTAAAGGGAGAGATAATTAAAAAAACAAACTAGTTTGACGATAGGTTCGGGCTTTTAACCCTTCGACAAGACAACTTATAATCTTAATCAGACTTCACTTACAGGTAAGTTCGCTTAATTTTTCAAATATTGATAATGGTAATAATAAATCGATATCATATTATGGCATTATTCAGACAAAAACTGTCGATAATCAGCAATGTAAGGATTTTGGCATGTGCCAGTATAAAATTAAAATAATTACAACTCTATAAACGTTTATAAACAAACTATTATTATCTAATTGTTATAAGGAAGTGATAAAATAGTCACAGGAAATGCATACACGATAATAAAATTCGATAAAATAGTTTTTAAAACGAAAAAAAATAGCACTTTTTAGAATCTAAAAACCGTCATATCTTTTTCCCTGCACGTCACTCAGGGTTGGTGTCTTATAATTAAATAATGCTATTGTTATGCTCTTTCGAATGACATATGTCATGACTTGATACAACACCGGGGACGAAGTGCCCATCATCCTTTAGTGTCTGAGATTTGGATTAGTGGCGAATTATTTACCTAATGTTTCTTTTTTAGAATTACTTTAATAAAACCTACTATTTCTTTCCTTAGTATTTCCTTTGTCTTTTTGTAAGAAACTAATAATAAAATTAACAGTCTTTTGTTTTTTGTTAAGTACCTACTTTAAAACTTATACCTTTTTAAGTTGTACAGGAAAAATTGCTTTTTTCTGGCTCTATACCTCTACATAATACAGAAATATTATCACACTACATAACAATATATCAAAGGTAAAATTGTAGACTATGTTTACAGTTAAATCGAGTTGGAATGTCACTCGTTAAGGGAAGTTCATTAGAATTTCACATTAAGTTTTTTAAGTTTACAAAATTCCTGTCCAAAATTACAAATACAAAGAACAAACCGCGTAAACAAATCACCGCGCTGTCAGCCCGACAAATAAGTACCTACAACTATTTTAATGAACCAATAGAGCCCAATTACAATTCCCTTGTGTTTTTAAAATAGCATAAAAGAATTTGGAATAACAAAGTATGTTAAAGAAACATTCTAATGGATTGATCCTTGACACTCAAAACTCTCTGCGAGACAAGTTGCGTGACATTCATATACCTACTTATGTATGTATTATGTAATGCTTCGTAAGGACTCGACCAATATAACTTTTGTCAACCGTAGATTACAATTATTAACCGACTTCAAAAAAGGAGGAGGTTATCAATTCGACTGTGTTTTTTTTTAATGTTTGTTACCTCATAACTTTTGACTGGGTGAATTGATTTTGATGATTCTTTTTTTATTAGAAAGCTGACGCTTCCTATTTGGTCCCATTTCAATTTAGTTCAGTTCTGATAATGGTATCCATGAGAAAACCATATAAGTCTTAAATTTGCATTAAGTACGTGCGCGACAAATAGATGAATAACTCAATAGTCGGTCTCTTGAAGTCGGTTTTTGTTTTTTGTTTTGTAAAAATAATGTAATATACACACGGTGCTGCTCGCCAGTTCTGTCACTTGAACTTGGCTTGACACGCTACCGCGTGTCTAGATGTTCTTGTTTTAGAGGTAGGTACATCTAGGTTGATGTCTACTCGTATTTAGCACCCGTTGCACACTTCACAAACTTCATTGGTTGTATTGTAGTATTCAAAAGCGATAATTTTGACGTTAATAGATACAGTTAGAGGAAAGGATTACCTAGGTTTTAGTAATGGTTGACACAAAAACGCAAATGTTTGGATGGGCATATCCTTACTATTGAGATCTTCGGTAACAACTTCGTAATCGTATATTTAAGTTGCTTGTGAAAAACATCCTTGTTTTGCTTTAAAGTTCCAAGAGCAATGTCCTGCCGAGTTAAATGCACTTTGTATGCCATTGTATCGTACCATCATGAATTTTAAAAAGGTATTTTATTTAAATTATAATTAAACGTATACTATCCTTTCATTATTTTTCACTTCATCCGCTACAAAACTTGTAGTAGGTATATAACTTTTCGTTTTAATTTTTCTGAACGTGCACGTGCATTTTAAAGTAGATATGTAAATAGAAAATTTATTTTGGCAGCGACCACCGCGCGAGTTGGCTATTCGTTAATAAATCATATGAAATATGAAATGCGTCAGTCAAACAAAAGAGGTTTTTTCTTAAATTTTTGCAAGCTCTTATTTTGTTTGCCGTGTTAGTAATTTAGTATGTATGTTTGTGTGGACCAAATCTTGAAAAGTAATTGAATGTAAAGAAATGGTTCAAAACCATTTCCTGACATTCAATTGCTAACATTTGGTATTCCCAGTTTGTTACTTTTGTTTTTACTATGTTTGAGATTTCCTTTTTGCGGTGTCACTGAATAGATATTGTATTGTACTGTGATGTAAATATCTTGTTACTATCTATATGTTATAGCCTATATGTTAATCTAAAGCATAAGCTATCTATACCTACTCCAAATCTTATCAACATCGGTTCAGTAGTTACAAAGATACATGATAAGAAACATTCTCACACAAACTTTCGCACTCAACAAACTTTAATAAATATTATAAGTATGTAGGATTTTAGTAGATTTCAGTAACAAAAGCCGAGAAGTGAGTTTTTGAGGTTTTGAGTGGGTGGGCGTGGCGGTGGGCGGGGCGAGCCAATCGGGCGCGGCCACGCCCGGCCGGGTCGGAGGTCGCCTCTCTCCGCGACCATTGGCGCAGAACTGACGGCCGACGATCGACGCGCGACCGCAGCCGCCGCGCGCGCACAGATTTATTCGCCACCGATCTACGCGAATGAACTAGTTCGGTCGCGACCGAATGAACGTCATTCGATTGCGTACGGGAGATATGCTTCATTCTTTTCTAAAGCAAAACCAGGCTTTTGTGTATTTTACTCGCGGAAAGGAACTCGGTTTTTTATTTTCAGATTTAACTAATCGAGGTTTATGTAAATGTGTAAAAGTGAAATCGTACATAGGCTGAATTTTAGTCTGGGTAATTTTTAGTTTCTTTAAATTATTTTATTAATATAAATAAGTATTACACTCAGATCTAATTACATATCTCAAAGATATGTAATTATATACATACCAAAAAGATACGCGCGAAATACAAAACCTTTCCTCGGTAGTCAAGTAAAAACGGTGCAAAAAAGTTCATGATTAATTCTCAACCGTCAACTTATAGGTAGGTATCTTTCAGGCAAATGTCGCCAGGACAGCACATGCGAGAGTAACCTTAGACCTCGAAGCAGCTGCGTCACTTTTTTATTTATTATCTCCAACGAAACTTGAACCCGCGAAAATTTGTTATTTTTTTAACGAGCACGCGCTAAGCCGCCATATGGTGTCGTCTTGATGACAGGAATATTTTTTGCTGGCAACATTTTTGCAACATCTCATTATTCCGACTGAAGGACTCGCCTTCATGGTCATAAAAAAAACTTCATAATTATTCTTAGTCTCTTGACGTTAATTTTGCACTTAAATGAGGAAAAACACATTTTTACGATGTTGTTTTAAGGAAAATCGACATTGTTTTAGGTATTTCAAGTTATCGATTTACGTAAGTAGAGTAGAGATTATTTCAGGTAAATGTAAAAATACATTAATTTTAGGTACCTAAGTCCTTATTGAAAATGGTATTATGGCAAAACTGGACTTACCATTTTACCTTCTTAAAGAGGTAAAGTTTGTATGTATTGTATGTACCTACTGTACATTTGTGAAGGGCAACCTTCGAAACTATTTGTCGGCATAAAAATATTTCAATGATGCAAGCTTCTTTATCCCTGAGTGCCATAGGCAAAATTTTGAAGCCCTGAATCTGCGACGGCAAAGGCCGAGCAGCACCAGGACAAAGTTCCGAGCATCATCCAGTCTATCTACTACGAATTAACAGAAGTCATGAAAAACTTAGATCAGAGACGCAGCGCGAGCTCGGTTCAGTCGACGTACCGCGCCAATTCCAATTCGGGAACGGAAGTCGAAAAATATGATTTTTAAATTTAGAAGCAATGCCGGCAGGTGAGCGCCGGGTGACAGCGCGCCGACGTAATTATTGCACGTCCGAACCATGCACGCTGTGACATAAATACCCTCTCGGCCTATTAATTAATTATAACACCGACTTTTACCAATTAAGGTGAGATAAACTGTTGTAAGTTTTCTCTTTCCCGAATTTTTTAAATTATGACGATTTTTAAATCTTCAGTCAGTGATTTTATGACTTCTAATGAGCGAAAGGGACTGACATAGTCGTTTATTTGAGCCATAAAATCGAATTAAACTAGTAGTTTGATCGACCTGAATATCTCTATATCTCTACAACCCGTCGAACGATTCTGTATATCACATTTAACCCTAGAAAGATAACGTTATTTTTTTGTACTGAAAAGATAAACATGCACCTGAGAGGCGCACTATTTTAATAGCCGTTTTTTTTTATGAAAGTCAATTATTTTTATTTCATTAACTACTGTAAATTGTTGAATTATTAATAAGTAAATAAAATACATACAATTATCATTATTTTTTATTTTTTAAAATTAATTTTTTTAGGATTTTATAAACCCTCTACAAAAATGAACAAAAATTAGAAGTCTTCTGTACTTAGGTAGAAATTTTTAAAATTAGGTAACTTTTCTAGTGTTTTTTCTTATTAACTAATTAATTATAATATAATCAGTCTGAAATAAAAAAAAATACTGGAAAAATCAACGGCTAAAGACAATAGTTGCAAACATCTTTTTTATATTCTCCGCCCCCTGTCTTTTTACATTTTGTGCACGTCATCTTGGGCATTTTTTTTGTACATAAGTACAAAAAAAAAGAAAAGAACTCGACGGCACTGTAGCTTATGCTACAGTACCGTCGAATTTTAGCTGGAGGTTCCTCATTAGCTTCTTCAGACATCTCTTGGTTAGTTTGTGGGAGGATATTCTCAATACTTTCTCTCAACCATCATACAACACTCTTCTGCTTGCCATGATGGTAAAACGCTCCTAAAAACAATTCATTACAAAAAGTATTCATCAATAAAAAAAACCTACCGTTATACTTACCGTACATTAGTAAATATAAGTAAAAAATAACAAAAACAAAATGACTATGAAAGTGGCGAAAGTTACACAAAAGATAAACATGCGCCTCCCGAGCGCAACGAGTCGCTCTAACAGCAAAACTGTGGTACTTACCGAACAGAAGCGGCCGTCTCTCGGTAGTGTTGACCGACGACTGAATTGGCGTGGAAACACAAGCTTGTACGCGCGTCGGTAAAAAAATGGCGGCGAAATTTGTATTTCGCGGGCGCCTCTGAGGCGCACGTTATCTTTCTAGGGTTAAAAATTGTATTGAAAAAAATAATTACTTGCTTGCAAAACTTCGAGGCGACCGGATTAATCGTACTCTTATCGTCGAACTACACAAATGCCACCCTTTTCCTAACCCGACTTATACCTATACCTAACTTCGCTCGGTCGATAATAACAAATCATTAATCGAATAATTAAATTACTCTCAAATTAAAGTCGAATATATCATATTAAACACTAAAAATGTTCAAAGATAGTTGTTAGCGCGTCTGTGGCCAATGTTTGTCAAATGAGAATAGTTTAAAAATTATAAAACATGAAGAAAAAAGACAAGATAAAAGGAAATTGCCGTCAACGAGAGGTGTTAAATCAAATTCAAAATTGGAACATCTTTCGGCAGGAAGTGTTAAATATTTTAAAAAGTCAAGTGTCACTCGTGGCCTTTGTGTCGTTTTATTACTTGACTGCAAAAAATAAATAAAAGTATGTTAACCTAGATCTCAACATGACAAATTACAATGCGTTAAATTATGATTCACAAAAATTTAAAAACTATTTACCAACCTTCCTATATTTAATCTTCATTCATTACCACAGAATTATTACACAAAATTAAAAAATGCTTGGTTTTACACAATTAAGATGTCCAACGTTCAGAGTTCCAACTTTGAAAAGCCCATCAAGTACACAAATCCCTTAGTTATACTCGTAAGTATCTTTGTAACTAATAGTTATTTGAAGTAGGTAGGTAACTGGTAAGTAATATTATATCGTCGCTCGTCCTCACAAATTTTAAAAATAAAGAGAGCCGCCCGAGTTTCTTTTGCCAACGCGAAACTAAACACCAGACCACCAATATTTATTGCCAATAAAACAGCACATCGACACCGATAATTACGCAAACAACTTTTTACCAACAAACAATTTACGTCGTACATAAGAAAACTCTTTCGAATATTAATATCCGTTAGGAAATAACCTTAATTTATAATCAAGCTGTCGTCGCAGATGTTAATTTATAAATTTCATAATTCTGATTCTGGCAACACAATAATAAGCTTACAATTTAAAACATAATAGGTGGAATACACTAATCGTGCTGAGTCGAAAAAATGAAACCAGACGATCGATTACTGCAGACATTCAATCAATTGATTCGATGAAAAACCGTTGAATGGATTGAATAATAGTTGCACATGCCGATAGCTGGTCGTAAAAGATTCCCGGGAATCTGAAGGTGGTTCAATAAAACCTTCGCACAAATCGTTCAGCTAATACATTATTGTCTAGACTTAAAAAAGGGTAGAGCTGTGAAGCGACAGAGTGGTGCATTTATGTTCAAATGAAACCATTTATTGGGATGTCCGATTTTAAAAGAGTTAGCATTACTTGACTTTTCTTTCAAGTTATGATATAAAAGTTAAGATCAACGGCTTGTTTTTTTATTAGCTGTATTTTTTTGCGAAATCGTGGAGTCATTTTCAAAATGCAACTAACGTCCTGTAAAGCTTAGGATTGACACACTTCTTTTTTCTAATGTGTGACACCTACCGATACGGCAATGTAGGCAATGTATTGCGTCAAGAGCCTAATAAAGTTGACATTAAAATGTAGAATCGCGTGCAGTATGCCGTGTCTGCGATAGACGGCGGTATGCGAGGCAGGTGCGGTGCCACCTGCGCACGAGCGCGAACGTTACAAAAACCGTGCGCATGCGCACTTGCGGCCGCGCTGAGTAGGGCTGCCGGCTTTAGATGTTACAATATCTAACGATAGTCCCCAAAAGTGACAATAGTTTTTCCGAATTCATGTCTATAGTAATTAGGGCTTTTTGATATCAAGACCATTCAACTGATTTGTCGTTTAGCGAAAAGGACATTCTGATAGAGACACGAATTTATTAAGACTGTTTTCTAACGGTATGCTACGGCTTACTTCAGAGTTTTTAATCCCGATTAGCCTGATCTAAGAGTAGAATCTTCGGTCATACATTAGATAAATATGACATCGAAATTCACCCAAAGTTTTATATAGAATCAACGTTTCGTATTTGGATTCATATGCAACTTATTTTAGTTAACATTATTTTTTTTGTAACAAAAAGGCAATTCCATAAAGCAGTACAAAATAAAAAGTTGCAGCAAAATTGAAGGTAGACACCAAATATCAAATCTAAAAGAAAGTAGATAGTGGTAACCCTAAACTATCGACTGACCCGCACGGTTAATCACAAAGGCTGTCATATTTACAAGGTACCTGACATAAGGGAAACCCTTAAACTCCTGTTATTATAATTTTCGACCGTTTTAAAGCCGATTAAAATTAGGGCTGGGAAATAAATGTAGGTATTATGTTACTGAAATTAAGCAGGAAATGATGGTTTTCAATATCTTTGCTGTTACTAAGTCGTCCATTTTTCATTGTTCCTTTGTATGTAGAATACTAATTTAGTTTATTTAACTTATTTATAGGCAATCAAACGCAACGCGTAAATTTTGTTGTATTTATTTCCTCATAAATTCCTTTATTAAACTCGTAGTAACCTTGACACAGTTCCGCCATATTCAATATTAAGTCTTATTCCCTTTTTGAACGTTTTAAAATTGAATAAAAAAAGACCAAAGTGACAGTTACTTTTCTTAAAATAGTGAGCTTTTGTTCTTGAAGATAGTATACTTCAAGAACAACTTCAGTCGCAAAATCGATATTCGATAGAAAAATGTTTGGAGAATGATACAGCGTCTCTATCAGGCGACGATGGAGACGATACATACACACGACACACGTACATACGATGATACATTTTTCTATCGAATACGTCTACTATTTATTTTACGAAAGTTACACTAGGGATAGGTACAACACGACTCGTCATGGAAGGGCAACACTAGCGTGTGATGACGTCACACCCGTCGACGACACGTAGCGCCGTCCATTCATAAAACGAATATGGCTACTTCCGGTCGCGCCGGCTCGCTGCCGTGATCCAGACGAAAAGTTTAATCGCTTCCCGTGCCGGGCAGCCGCGCCTTGACCAGCCCACACTTGTCACTATTATGGAACTGTTACTGTTTTTCTTTAGCAATTGGTACTCTATTTGTAATGCACTAAGTGGATTGAAATAATTATGTGTTGTGCTTTCACCCCAGTTTTTAACTAGTTCCCTCTTTTTACTGCTTGTTGTTCTGTTTATGATTTTGGTTGACATGGTTTCTTAATAGCCATATGCCATCGTAATAAGTAATGTTATTTTGTAAGAGCATAACTTTTGTAAGACATATTTTTTTTATTCATCGTCCCGAACTAAGCCCTTTCACATCTTCACAACCCCTTGACACATTTTTCTATTTGGACTTAAAATTATAAAAATTATCGTCAACAAACATACAAAAAAAACGCCGAAACCTAAACTTTGAGATCTGCGTTTCAACCGTTCGTCTGTCGCAAAAAATACATTCATCGGGAAAGGAATTACGTAAAAGAAATGTTTAAAAAAAAAATTGATTATTGGCAATGCTCGAAGATTACATTCAGACGTAAGAATTTCGTGGAGATTCCCACGGTCGGTGTCTCCAAAACAGGTTTGATTGTAATTAAGAAAGAAATACGAGGAGTGTAAAAGACATGTTTAGCAAAGCGAATTTTTACGTCTTGGCGAAAGTATTATGTTTCTTTAATTTGTGAATATTTGAATAATGACTCCAAAATTAGAATATACAACGGGGCTTCATGAGAACTATATTTATTAATTCAAATGATAACATAACTTTTTTTCCCAGGAGTTTTTGGGGTAAATATTTGGTCAAATTTCACAAAGCCCATAGAAGGACAGACAGAAAAAGGGAAGTGGTGAAAAAACTAGAAAAACATTCATCAACTAAATACAGAGAAAAATGCAGTGTAAAATTGAACTAAGAGGTCTTTATTCTGGCCAAAAGTTTGAAATAAACAAACGTTCTCTACTGCTCTACTTTTAAATTAAAAAAAGAAAAATAATCATAATTCAAACAAAAACGAAACTTTTTTTGATAAATTCTAAAAGCGATTTTCAACTGAATTACATAACGTGGTGTGCTGTAAAGTTGAATGGGTGACGTCACGAGTTCGTGTAGTCATTGATGATCCGCGCCACTTCCGTCGTCGGCGTTGGTAGCGCCGGCACATCCTGTCTGCTGGTTGTTCAAAGCTCAACTTGTCAGTGTTGGTAACATCTCAAGCTTTTGTCTGATTGGACTTCTATCACATTCTAATCAAAGATTTTGTTCCGAACTTTGTTCCAATTTATTGTTTTTGTCAGGTTGAAGAGACCTGTTCCGTTTGGACCTTTTCTACAACATAATGCTATTGTTAATAAAAAAATGCTATGAAAAAGTTACTATCGTTATGAATTTTGTTAGTTAAAAAAATGCCATATTGAACTACGGTAAACGCTGATTCTAAAATTATGAACTATTCAGATAATTTCTGATGGAACCGGTTGTTCTATTTGCATTTCTTATGAGCTACAAAATAAATAAGTGAAAAAAAAAATTACAGTAAAGCAATATGCATACTAATACTGATACTATATTACTAATACTTTGTGAGTGTGTATATTTTATACTTCTTCAACAGTTAAACAGATTTTAGTGAAATTAGGAAAGGAGAGTAGATAGCTTATACCGCCTCGGCTATTAAAGAGACATTTCTTCCCAGTACAACAATTTCTGTAGGATATAGAGTGCAATACAAGAAGGTGCAGTTTGTGTTCATATAAAACACGTATAGAGGTACTATAAGTTAGAGCCTGCGTGTCACCGTAAGACATACTCGTAAGTATTTTCCTTATATGAATGCACATGAGTTATAATAAACAGTTGTGCAAACAGACGACAAGTACACGTAATCTACAAACAGTCATTAACTAACACATTAATTTACAGCCGTTCATTATTTTTTTAGAAATTAGACGTTTAATTTAAACTTTATGTCTAGGTACCCATGACATTAAGACTCAGCAATTGATAACGAACTGTCAGCGACTAATGAGGATAAAAATATGGAGTTCATTAGAATACCTAACTGATAGTTGTTTTTTTTTAGTTTTAGTTTGGTTAAGCACATGTCCGCGATCATCTGCGCCGCATCTGGTGGGTTAGACAGGTGCTTCTAACGCCTGCCGAGTCACGTGGCACTGCCATCGATATCATAGACTTTAATAACTCTGTTTGTTTTTGATAATGTTAATTTATGAGCAATCAGCGAACGAGTTTGAAATTAAGACGATTAGCTAAAAGTTTTATAAAAAATCTTTTAAGAACTTTTAAAGACTTATTAGAAATCAAATCTGATTCAACATCATCATGATTATCAACCCGTAATCACCTACTGTTCAGCATAGACCTATCTCTTTTCTTGTACGCCATTCCTCTCGGTTCTGTGCCAAAATTATCAAGGCACGAACCGCGATTATTTTGAAATTTGATTAGTTTATTACACTAATTTACGAATAGAGCAATCAGATTCCAATATCACCAAAACATGCGATAAGCATCACTGCAGACTAAAACTAGTTAATACCTAACCGGAGCCACAAGCCTGTTTCCGATAAACACAATTTGCGATGCCAACGACCTGTCAATCTTATTAGAAACTATTGAGTCACCAAGATTTAGGCAGTTATATTGATATGATCGAAATTAATGTCTACTCGCAATAACGATTGCGATCACGTAAACTATGGGATTTGCGATCGCCGTATTAGGAAGGAAGCGATTACTGAAAGGTGAGCGACCGTGCACCGTTACCTCTAGCCTCCGAATGGTGACCATTTATGACCGCCACCGTTCGCTAGCCACCGTTGAGTGGCAGACACGGGTCGACAACGATCACATCTGGAGAACCACCATGAATATTCATTCTCCTCATACGTGCGCTGATTCAGAATCGAATTAAAAATCAAGTCGTTGCTCTAGAACTAATTGTTTTTGCACATTAATAGAATACTTAAGAAACCGAGTCCGTCGTTTAATATCCCATTTGTTGAATAAAATATTAGACATTTTAGTAGTAAAGCAGATACAGATTTGTTAATTACGCAGGTGGTAAACTTAATTAACTTTTTTATGTTTTTTACCCTACTTAAACATTGAATGATAAATGTGGCGTTTCTGAAAAAATAATTCCGTAAGTTTTGAGTTTTATTTGTCTGAGAGCTTAAAAGTAGGCTTAAATATTTATGTAATTAGATTTATTTGAATACTAAGAACTTCTTATTAAAATAATGGCTTATTGTTGATCTGGCAATCATTGATATTCTTCCAGCGAATGGTATCAGTGGTTGAGGTGCCTTTACATTATTTTCACGTAAGCTATGTATGCAAATGTAAGCTATGTGACAATACTGCCGAGCTGGTGTCGCGCGTCACGCGGCGGAAGCGGCGCGGGTGCGCCCGCGCAGCCCGCGCCGCCGGATCCAACATGGCGGCGGCGAAAGTGCTTCCGCTCCTGAGCTTGAGAGTTCTCAATGAAGCCGCTTATTTTTATTTTGAATGGATTTTTCATTACATTAATTTCATAATGTTTTATTTTCGTCACACTGATGTGTTGACATTTTTTTACTAAATATCTAAATTTTGTAATAAATAAATAATTTGCTTTACAATTAAATTTAGAAAATTGTTAATGACGATAAAAATACATACATGTGGTTTACATATTATTACGGACTTTTTTGTTATTTATTTGTTAGAATAAGAATAGACTGCTTTGAAAAAATGAATCATGAGTAGAATGTGTCAACAACCGCAGAGTTGAAAAAAACTTATGTGGATTATTTTTAATACTAACTTACTAAAATAAAATAGCTACTAAGGCACAGTGTATAGGGAAAACTCTTTCAGCAGTAGGTACCACAAGACTTATTTAATTAGTTACGCACTAATAAGTCACTTGTGTCGAGTACTATTGCGTAGGTACGTGTAACTGTGGCCATAACAAACTAATTAATTTGCTCGTCTTAATTCTTCTTAAGACTTGAACTTAATATATTTGTAGACCCATAAATTTACAATAACAGTCTTCTCATTGAATTTAATACTTTTCCAAGTGCAATACTTGCATAATAACACTTTTATTATATTTTGAGTTCTAGAGAACGGATTTAACGATTACGATGTAACTAAGCTGTGCGAAAAATCGATCTATCTATGTATCTTCTCTAGAAATACGTATTTTCCTGAGTTTTCCCAGCTAAGCATATTTCCCATATTTTTAAAAACATTCCTGACTAAAACTTATTTATTGTACTTTGATACCTATACCTAACATTTTAGGAATGAGTATGACGTACGTACCTAATATCCATTTTAAATAAATTTACGTAGGTTAACCTTTCTTAAAACAACATATGGAGTTGAATAAATGAAAAACCCTACGAACTAAATGATTTTGAAAAAAAAAAAGTAGTCTAGTATATTTTCTCTCTATGCCTGAATTTTATTAAGTAGTTCTTTAAATAAAACAACATTTTATAATTTATTATAATCGTAACGAGAATTAAAAACGTATTAAAAATTAAAATTAGTTGATACTCATGACTTAGTTTTTGTCTCCCCGATATAAGATGGAACTGCACCGAAACTTTGTTCTGTCGTTTACTTTAACTTAATTTTAACTGTTGTGAACTTACACAACAGTTAAAGTTGTTTAATTTTTTACTAACAATAAAGAATGAAGAAGTGTGGAACTAACCTGTCATGTAGGCAGGATCGCACATGGGATCCATTGAAGGATCGAACGCGAGCCTATTTTGTTCAACATAATGCAGTTTGCCGTTATTGGTTACCGACTGTTCGTAATTTAAACGGGCCACACTCGCGAGAGCCTGCTCGTAGTTAAGCCTAGAGTCTATTTCCCGGGAGTCCGTCGGCGAGGGCGCGTAGGGTTTGTTCACTTTGGCACTATAGTCCGTGAAGTTGAGCTTGGTGAGCGCGGACATGGGGAGGTCCAGGGGCGCCGCGCACGGCGGCACGGCGGCTTCGCGCGGCGTCTCCACCAGCAGCATCGCGGACGGACTGACGCCAGTCCTCGACCCGTCCACTCGCACACTAATCACACCACATCGCACTCTACCACTGATTTTAAAATGCAAACTTACTTAATGTTTGTTGGTTTCTGAATTATTTTTGTGAAAACAAAAAATTATTGGGTATTAAACTTTTTCGGATTAAAGTTAAAAATAAATCGTCGGTAGTACGAGTTCGAGCTTTCGATCGCGGAGCACCGTAGCACCAGTCGGCGGCGCGTCTAATCAACGACTGCGAGCTTTCGGGCGGGCCGAGAGGGCGGCGCGGCTGTGCTGCGGGGAGGGGGGGGGGGGGAGCTCGCGACCGCGACCTGTCGCGCCACCTGCTGCTGCGACCGCCGACACCAACTGTTGCGTGACCGTTGATTTTTTGCCAAACCTCCACCCCCGAAACGATGATGGATATTAAGAAAATTAGAACAGCGCACCTTAAATCAATTTTCTAACACATCTACATTTCAGGCTCTACTCATGATTTTTTCAAATGTACATTTTTAAAGCGATTTTTTTTATTTTATTACTTTAGTGCTAGACATTGTAATTTTTAGAAAGAATACAACAATTCCATTATTGAAGGAACTAACTATTTTTCAGGACAATATTTATTTACTCGCAACAACCGCCTGAAAATTGCAGTAAATTTTAAATGAACATCAAATTTTCCAAGACTCCAAGTCATCGTTTAAAACAGTGAAACAGCGCATTGTTTCAGAGGAGCATAAAAACAAAATGATTAAATTGTCAAGAGCGATCTGCTACGGAGATAATGGGCAAACATAATGGAACTGCTGACGCACCTCTGAGAAAATGATTTATCTGTCAGCGGCCAAGTGGACTAGGGACTACGGTTAATAAGATGTACTTAGGTAATTTAGTCATAATGAGTACCTTTATTCGTATCGTATTAATGTGGTAGGTAATTAATTACCTTAGCAAAACTCCCAACAAACGCGTCCGTAGCACCCAACAGAATTGTCTGTCAAAGACGTTTGTATCGTATTTGTCGTCGTAACATAGCTATGGAAAATGACAATTGAAATTTCACATAGTAGACTAGCTGACCCAGCGAACTGATTGGTTCATTTTAAGAAAAACAAACCAACCGTAATGCGTATTTACTACATAAATACTTATTTACTTAATCACTCCTTCAACAGACTGATAATAATAAACTTATCTTTTAAATTTTGCCGATTAATAAAAAAATAGGTATCTAGGTACATACCATACCAAAACGTCATTATTTTTTTAGTTCACTTATCAATCAATACCAATTTATATGTGATCACACTATTATGAGAAGGTCTAGTGTATGTTTGTATGCTTTGCGCTAATTGCGCTACGGATTTATGTTAAATCTGGATTAGAGATAGCTACACCCTAGCCCTTGATTTTAACGTAGGGTTTTTTTAACATCGGTAAATTTTTATAATTTTTTCAGCGGGTGCAATCTTGGGGCGCAGCAAGTATAGCTAACAATGCTTCTGTTTAATACTGTACTTACGTTCAGAAGTTCTTTTAGTATATTTAAAATATGCATGCAAATGATTGTTTCGCAAAATTCACGTGGTGCTCGGCGTAGGTAATAATTACGTTATATATAATGGCCATGACGCGGCGACCTTGAAGCGATTCCTATTGTTTCATAGACGTTAGGGTTGTCAGCTCCCAGTTTCAGAATATTGAACGTATGACTTCTACCTAATAAAGAAACTACAAAACTTTCCTGCAACATTTATATTATTTATGTAGATGTCAATTTTATTATTTTTCGGTACACCAAAATATTTAAAACACTAAATCCTATATAAGCAACCAAATACCTATAAATTGCTGGGAACAAGGTACAATATACCTTGTTGTCTTGTATTCTCCTTGTTTACACGAATACCAAAGAAAAGAGGATAATGTTTCATGACTGAATATAAGTAGTGAATATATAAATATTCCCATGTGACCTAAATAGCTTAATTAGTTTTGTGTTGCTAGGTATTTTTATTTGTCTTTGTATAATTGGAAAAGAATTGCAGTCAGATGTTTGTTTTTATTGTAATAAGCTCTTCTACTATACTAAGCTGTTAAAATGAACTAAAACTATCGATTCTTTTTTTCTTACCCTTTTAAGTTTAAGGCTGGCAGCCCTATAAGTGAACTAGCAAACGCGAGACTGGCACCCACTTGAATTTTAAATTTAGTTTCATTCGCATCGTTACGATGTAACAATAGTGTTTACCGCTAATGTAACAATAATGTACGAGCCACCACTAGCAATGACCTTTTGCTCTTCACATAATGAGTTATAGAACTGTTGTCTCGTGGTCGCGGACTTGGTAATTGTTCCAGTGCTGCGGGTATTATGTCAGATTCGGTAGTAATTAAGTCATCGGAATACGATTTGAACTTGAACCCCTACTGAATACATAGTGCTTCACACTTGTAGCTTCAACCAGGATTTTATTTGATGAGGGATACCGTAGATCACATACTTAAAAAAATGTATGATTTTAATAAGTTACGTACGTCATAAAACCTAATGTCAATATGTCAATTGTTCATATAAAACGTGTCAAAAGAGCGAACAGAAGTCCAAAAGTATGGGTCTGATGGGATTCGAGCCTAATCCAGACATTATCCCGATTCCAGGATGTTGACAAAGATCTTAACAATGATCTTAACTACATCGAGCCAGATGTTCCGATATCAGTATCCGATACATGGAGTGTTAAGGACAACGGTGGGAGGGCACGAGCTTAAGGGCGGAGAACCGGGTCAAGTTACCCGGGGGTGGGCAGAGCCGGGTCACAATGAGCACTCGGGATAATAGCCACCTGAGCACGTGTGCCACCGGATATAGAGGGCTATTGTCTACCAGAGGAAGCGATTTCGACGCCGTCGGAAAATAAGACGCCGATTTTTTTAGTACGCTGTCTACAGGTACAAAGTGTAGAGTTACGTGAGCGGTAACGTATAATGCGACGTTTAGATGAGTAATATTCACGTTTAATTATACTTGCAAATCAACGGTTCAGACGAAACAATCGACTTAAAGACTACGGAAGGAAGCAATTTACAACTTGCAATATCAATGTCGACTAAAATATGTGTTCAAACAATATAAAATCTTAAATTTCAGCGGATAGTTGTAGTTAACCAGCAAAATCATTACCAACTTTCAGGACACAAAGCAAAGTGCACAGAGCTTCGTAATGCAGTTTCCGAGGACTTACAGCTAATAGAGCCTCCGCTCGTATATTTAGAAGAGGAATGTGCGACGCCAACGCTATTAGCGAGACGGGAAACCTCCGCGGGAAATGGTCCGGGAAATGAGTTTTCCATATTTGCATAAATGCGAGAGGAAATAAACATGCACGGATATTGTCTCCGATAGAAAAGCAGAACAATCTCCTCAGCAGCATAACTGTGTCTCTACATTAAGGAAATGAGTCTCTTGATGAGCAAAAGACAATTATATATCGATTCGTGTGATTATTTCTTATTTTCCGATTTATCTGAATATAGAAGAGTACCTCTACAGTAGGTATCGACTAGGTATATTCGAGCAGACGTCGTTCGTCACGGTCATCAAACACGCCAGAACGTAGATGGAAGTTTTTTTTATAGCTATAATGAACCAGTCGCCGTGTTGGTACCGCACCAGCCAGCGATAACAACGACATGTATAAATTACAGTTTTTCCTACTTCCACTGAACTGTGACGGTCAAACATTCGCTTGAATACGAGATAGTGTTTAAAGATACCGTGTATAAAAGCGCCGGCTTTAAAGAACCACATTACGCATGGCATCGGCGTAAAATCGATCGCAAAACGTAAAAAGATTGAAATAAACCGGCGGCGATCGATATTCACAAAGTAAGGTGCCACCGTTCCCATCGTGCACGTTTACATTTCAAAATACAATTTACCGAAGAATTCCTGCTTTGAATTACATTAAGTGTAAACGAGCGTATCGGCCGCGACAGGCGACGGAAGTACCAGATAAACAATCTTTTTTAGATAAAACACTGAAAACGGTCCATAAATCTGTACAACGGCTCGGGAACACTTCATCCAGAACTGTCAAAGCGGTGAGACCGATGGGCTCGAGTTATAAATACGTATTCTACCTAACGGTTGCATATAATTACACGCATCCGATCATTGACAACATAAAAGCTTTTTTTGGGTTAACGCTCATAACCTTTGCAATAATTAAAAAAAGCTCAGCGCATCCGGTGCTGTCGATTATACAAACTGATTGAATTCTAATTTCAAATTCAATTTGTATTCTCTATGAGACTGGGGTGCCTATAAAATTTTTATTTCCGGCGAATTAAGGATACGATATATTGCTGTGACATTCATTAACCTCAATTTGGTTTTTTGCTGGAGAATAAACACTGAGTCGTCGCCGAGTTGGATGGATTTCAGTTTTAGGAAGGAATGAAACGATATCGCTGTTGCGCTCGTTCAGCGGGCAAGAGTATCGACACAGCTCGCGCGACGTGTGTTTTAAATTGGAGCGTGCCCGAGACGTCACTTCCGGTGCCAATAATTTATATCTCTCGGCCTCCGTCATCTGTCGAGATGGCGCGAGATACGACATTTATCCACGTTTAAATTTGGAACGATTTCTGAGAACATTATGATTGTGACATTTGTTTTGAATTAGAACTCGCGGTGATATCGTATTTGCGTTGCACAAAACGCGGGTAGGTACCTAATAATGTCTATGCTATGCTAGGTCACTAGTCTACTAAATGATAGTATGACCAACGGCGCCCATTGTGTGTCAGTGCATAGCAATGTATTTCGTTATCAAGCGAATTATCTCAAAATATACATATCTTTAGAAATGTCAATCAAACTATTTTATCGGCAGCTTAAAAACAAGACTCGACAACGATGGCTGGCAGCTAACATGACTTAAATGGCGTTGTTGTGACATCTCCCAGAAAAAAATGATATGATGTTATAGACCGACCAAGTTAACTGTAGAGTCGGCAAAATGATGGAACTATTTTATGCGGAGAGCTCGTTTCAGTATCGTTTATAAAATACGACGATGGCTCCCTCGTGCAACTACAGACAAATTGGTCGTAGCGTACAAATGCGAAAGATGAATGGGACAATGTGACACGTTATCTGAGGGGCAGTTGCGAAGGGCAATCGGGGCGCCCACGCCTTCCGCCCCCGCGCTCGCCGCACCCGCGCCCTCGCGGATCTGCGCCCGCGCACCCCGCGATAGCTTATCTCGGACAATTCAGAACAAAATCGCATTTACGAGCAAATGTTAAAATTATCAGTGTAATATATATTATATAGAAACTTTTTTAGACGCTGGGAACAGAAGCCTTCCTACTATTAACTTGGTTCTACCTCTAGAGATATAATTAAGCAGTTACATAAAAATACTTTTTTTTATAATATATGCATTTATAATTAATTTTTAAAAATAGTTATAATAATGATAAAAGAAACTTTCAACCGTGTATTCATATATTATATTTTTCTGTGTAAACAATAATAGTTATTTGTTATACAAGAGTGCAAAGTTGATTTTTAACCGCGTGTTCAATTTTGATGACCGAGCAAGCGAAGGATTCTAAAATTGAATCACGAGCGCAGCGAGTGATTCAAAATTAGAATCCTGAGCGTTAGCGAGGAAATCAAAAGAGCACGAGGTGAAAAATCTTTGCACTCGAGTGCAACACGTAACTTTTCATTCCACCTCAGCGAGGAAAGAGTATTTTTAATCTTCAATATCTGAATGGAAAAGCTCATTTGCGCATTATTAACAGTTTCAGTCAATTCTGTTGGCGTCAAACAAACTTCCTCGTCGCTAGAATCACTCATTTTAGTTTTTTCACTTGTTTTCAAGTTTCTTGTTTTTAATCTAGGGTTTAACAATGACGTGAAAAAATGCCGCGTAAAGAACCGCGTACAAAGCAAATTGAAAAAAGAACACCAAGAAGGTTCCGAGTCTGAGTTTTTAACAAATTAAAAAAAAGTTGTATGATATATTCGGCACCATAGAGGTAGCAGTAAATAGGTTTAATGTTTTTTTTAATTCACAAACTTAGTGCACACGATGTTCTAAATTCAATTTACTTTATCCTCTAGAGAATAAAAACGGCTTTTCCACTCAGATATTGAAGATTAAAAATACTCTTTCCGAGATGGTGGGATGAAAATAGTTTTTATCTACTTGTAAGAACATTTTTTTTAATCCAGCTGTAAGTTAAAAACTCCATTCCAAGATAGAGCAACGGAGCTATCCCTCAAAGTGAGATAGAAGAACGATTAAAACGCGCAAACTAATAACGGATAATGAAGTCTCGGCAAATATTTGTTCTTGCGGGAGATTCTGCACCGAGCGTAGCGGCGCAAATAAGGCAATTAATTGAATTCGGCACTTCAAAGCGCCGCCGACGGGCTTTGTCGGCGTTGCATCAGTAACCCGACACTTGTATTGAAAGTTGAAATCGGCGTCAGGGAAGCAGGTTCCAATCCGCGAAACTACGAATTCCCACAGCGATAGACAAAGGTAAAGAGGTGCGTTTAAAACACCTGTGAATTGCCAAATTTATCGAGTTTCAGAAATGGCGGCACCTTTTATGTATCAGGTAAAACTTACCTACCTCGTTCAATATTAGGCGAAAAAAATCTTCAACTGTCATTGCTTTTTTCTTTGAACAACACTATAAAAACCATCGGAAAAACTACCAGGCAATATCTGACGTGCTTGGGTAACATACTCGTAACATGCTATCATGATATGATATAATTAGACTTATTATTACGCCCAACTTTTATTATCCGACAAAGTCTGAAATCAGAAATAATAATTGACAAAAATATCATTCAGTCTCGATGAAATGAATGACAGCTGCTTTTCTTTTCGCAATTTCAGGCTAGTAAAAGTTGTTGTTAAAAACGAGGACAATATTCCTAGAATATGTCGAATGTCTAACCAGTCAACCTGTATATCGACGTCGGAAACGACCTACATTGACATAACTTTCTTAGCTACAACACTAGATCGATGGCTACAACGGAAACGAAAGCCAGCTTTGCTCCGTGTCAAAATAAGATCCTTACTAAAATTATGAGCGCGAAAGTTTGTACGTACATATATTTTTTACTCTTTCATGTTAAAACGGTTAAACGGATTTAAATAAAATTTGGTATAAAGGTAACTTATAATCTAGGTTAACAAGGCTACTTTTTATCCGAGAAAATACAGGTAAAACCACGGGGCGCAACTAGTTGTCTATAAAAAAAATAAGAAGAAAAATAAACAAACAAAATAAGAAATAAAAAATATGTATAACTTTTTATGTAAATTAAAAATACATTTCGCACTCCCATTGTCTGGTAATTATTATACTTTATCAAATTATTGAGTTCATTATGTGAAATTCCTGGAATCTACCCACACATATTACAGCGCTGATAAAAACTACTGAAATACCTACAAGAGTCATGCGTCAACAAGTAAACCTCGTGGTTTTATAATTTCGTGGTCGGTACTTAGTTTTTATATAAATATCAGTTACAATTACAAATAATAACAAGAACATTATTTTTACAAAACAAAAAACAAAAACCGACTTCAAAAGACCGACTATTGAGTTATTCATCTATTTGTCGCGCACATACTTAATGCAAATTTAAGACTTAGGTATATGGTTTTCTCATGGATACCATTATCAGAACTGGACTAAATTGTAATGGGACCAAATGGGAAGCGTCAGCTTTCTAATAAAAAAATCATTACATCATCAAAAACGATTCACCCAGTAAAAAGTTATGAGGTAACAAACATAAAAAAAAAAACAAATAAAAAAAAAAAAAAAACATACAGTTGAATTGATAACCTCCTCCTTTTTTGAAGTCGGTTAAAAACAGTAATACGTACTTATGCGCATTTTTTACTTTATTGTATTTTATGTTTTATTTATGTTTAATACCATCTAAAGATTCGGAATTCAAGCATCATTTACCGCTTGAATAAGCCATTAGACTAGGAAGGTTAGGTTTTAGATTCGATCGTATGGATTAAAAAGTTAATAATCGTAACAGCGCTTGCCTTAAAAAAATAACACGACGATTATCTCTTCATTTGAATTTAATAAAAGAAAAATAACCCTTTATTGCGCTTACAAATGTTTATCAATGCATGTTTGATGACTTCAAATTAAAATAGCTGTAAAGTGCCGATAAGCCCGAACTCGAATGGTCTCTTTGTGTGCCACATTGACCCTTTACCCTTTATTCCAGCACAATAACATTCACAAGCAAATCAGATTTAAATTTGGAATATTTGGAATCGAGGGCACCTGAACTAGGTGAAGAAAAAGACTGATTGAATGGGTACTTCGCGAGGGCTCTTATTGGGGAACAAGGGGCCCTTAAGGTCGAGTCTGGGAGCACCCTAATGCGCATATCAAAGGAGCCCCTTGCTCTTTTCGTGTGCCAACCCTTGAGGGTTGGGCTTTTTAAGTTCACCTGGTTTAGTTGTCTGTGCCAATGTCTTTTGTTCATTTTGTATATGCGTTTCAAGTTCTTATGTACGGGTAGATAAAGAGAACAGGAGATGTATCATGGCGGTGATGATGTTTCTTTCTTATCGATGTCGTATCCCATTAATACAAAGTAACGGAAAAGTGTAGTAAAACTTAAGGGTGTTCTTCTATACGTTAAAGTGAACAACTTTTGTGACACAAGTTTGCTAACTTCGAGAAAAAAAAATATCGAGTCTCCATATAAAATACTTAGTCACGTGATCAATTTTTTGGGAGATTCGATAATTTCTTTTTCGAATTTAGCAAAATTGTGTTTTAGAAGTTGTTCACTTTGACGAGTAGAAGAACACCCTTCAGTATTACTGGATATTTCCGTTACACCTCGTATTTGGAACTGCTAATCAATTCCATTTACTTATTATTAAGTACTTAGGGCTTTTTTTCGTTTTTTTTTTAAATATCATAATTTCGGTATCAAAATAATAGCTAAATTTGATGCGGGAAGTAATTCCTCCTAGATTCCTATGACCCTATTCCGATTGTAAATTACGAATCGTTTGTAAAATTATACACCCCTAAACTCATTTGCCGGCATGATTTGATTTCTTGTCCCTCAAACATCCTTTGTAGAAAAATCGAAAAGTAGATCGAAATTTGAAAAGGTTCCGCACGTGCGCAGGAGTGTGTATCGGGTTGCACCGGAAGCTCCCTGGCTGAAGCACAATGGCCGCCGGAAGTGGCCGCTCGAAACTAAATGACACGTATCTTTATATTGATATCTTAGAAAGCTCAATATTTTTAATGTCTACACTTCAACCCTTTGGACAGTTATGATGCATTGTATTGTAAATTACATTATTCTTGTCTTTTTACAATAAAATTATATGCTTTGTATAACTTAGCATAATCAACCGAATAAAATGTGTTTTTATACCAAAGGAAATAAACTCTGCGTAAAACCGTCTTGATATTCTCAAAACGGCAATGCTAATAACATTAACGTTTTTTTCGTAATTTATATTATAATTACACCTCGATAGAGTTGTGATTGCAATTATCGAGTTACTGATATATTTGAATATCATTTATCTTAAAACGTTGATCAATAAAAACAGAGGCTGCCTTGGTAGGGTGAGGACCTTGGCGACTGGGCGGAGCCTTGTCCAGCCACTGCTAAATCACTGCTGATTCTGGCATCATCGAGTTAAACAACTAACTGGCCACATATAAAGATATAAATGATTATGATTGGCTCGCCGGTAACCGCCCGATACGTAGGTAAGAACTCGTAAATATAAGCTAATGGGCTAATAAGGATGCCCATGCAGTTAATACCGATACAGATTGTTAAATGATGTCATATTTTCAAGTTCTCGAAACGCTTTATTGCAGTTCAACTTTTTATAATGATCAACGTTTTCGTCTTAATGATGTATTTTTAAACGAGATAAGTAGATCCGAGGTGGAAAACTTTACGACGCCAATTGGACGGATATATTTTAAAAATGACGGACGAGGATGATTTCGGATGGTATAATTAATTGTGATAAGTGCCTCATTTATTACAAGCTTTAAGAGTTATTGAACATAATCATGGAAAACAGCTTATAAAATGAAGAAAAGAATTGTATTATAATTATATAACTCAGTTAGTCGCCTACGCAGACCGTATCTACGGCGTAGCAGTCCGGACAGTATGACCATGAACGATTTCAGCTAAGGACATGATAGGAGCGGATTTAGCAACTAGTTCCTTAGGCTGGAGCAGCGGCGCTGCGCGCGTCCGGCGATTAGCGGCGAGTGCGCAACGCGAGGATGCGCCGCGCCGCCGCGCGCCGTGCTGCCCCTTGCGACAGCGCGGATGCCGCGGAATTGCACCAACACAACATTAGCCATATAACTACACGCTTTATTAATACGAGTGCACTTGCAAAATATTGTGTTTTTGTGCGTTAACCTTCAGATTCGTCGGCCCACTTGCATTAGTTGGTAACGCTTGGGTTGACGCGAGGACACGAGAAATTTACCCGCTGATATATAGGCAACTGATATCCCAATATCTCTCAAGGTCTCTAAGCCTGAAACCTTCTTGAAGTCATAGTGACTCGGAATAAACTTGTCTACATATCTTTTTATTGAGGCTACTCGTATTTGAAATGGTAGAGATTTTAAGAAACCTTTTCCATAATTTAAAAAATTGAAGCAAACACCAGTTAAAGATTCAAAAGACTTACCCCGCCAAACTAACAAAGGATCCAGGTCTGTGGAGTCCCTAGACCAGGAGCTCGGATGAAGAAACATAGCTTATCCGGAGTCAAAATCCGCCATATTGGACCATTCACACAAATCACTTGTCACTATCACCGCTTTCGTTAGACGCGGAGCCAGCCGCCCTATTAAAAATTAAAATATTTTAAGTACCTACTTATAAATAAAATATATGCCATAGAACAACATAACATGGAATAGACACGACACAGAACTTTCAAGTGGTAAGAAAAGGACAATGGTAAAGATGAGTAACCAGCGTGCTCGTAGACTGGGCACTGAGGTCACGCGCACGTTCTACCAGCGAAGGTGAGGGAACATAATGGAAGGGGCGGTGTAATTCATCCATTTGTTTAATGAAAAGAAAACGGAGGTTTTGGGTGTCGAAAGAGTTTGCAGTGATCGCTTAATTACAAGTCTGTTGGCTACCTATTCCGACTATCACTGTTGTCACGACATGACTTGACTCAAATGTTAAAATAAAGCATTCAACATTTCTCAGTCAGTCAGTTTTGCGGTAGTACGTTTTTTCAGTTTGCCACTACAAATAGTTAACTCTCATTCTTTTAGTTTTCAAAACAT
Organism: Alcis repandata; assembly: GCA_949125135.1. Classification (NCBI taxonomy): domain Eukaryota; kingdom Metazoa; phylum Arthropoda; class Insecta; order Lepidoptera; family Geometridae; genus Alcis; species Alcis repandata. Next base: position 7,004,345 of record OX421242.1, on the reverse strand, counting down.
AGATAAAAATAGTACAGAGATACTTGTACTTTTCAAGTATTCATGAACAAACAGAGTATAGAGGTACAGAGTTACAGAGGTTATTTTTAAGTTTCTAAGCTATAAATAAATGGTGTTTTTATTTCTGGTTTATAATTTAATCAATAATGGTACAGATGGCAAGTCTGTGCCCAACACAACTGCCTGTCATGGGTATAACAGATGTTACTTGAAGCGTGTAGTTGCAATGCAAGATATAAATAAAAATAGTACATTACCTACATTGTATTGCGCAAACTTATCGAAGGCTCTAACTAGCAGGTGCTTTCGATGATAAGATTGAAGTTCTGTTGAGACGTGGGACATCTTTATTAACGATTTTTGCCTTGTTTCACTGGAAAAAGACTAGACAAAGCTAATTAATTAAATACGATCACTTTTGCTTTTGACGATGTGTATTCTAGAAATACTCCGTCGTTTATTCCGTCATCTTACAGCACTCTCGCAATTTTGGGGATTAATGTTATTCAATATTTGTTCTAGTTTCCTATCAAACATCTATTTCATTTTGGACTATTACACCCTTACACCCTTGATATAAGCGTTATTTTTAATTTGATTCTTTCAAATACTAGGAGAGCGTTTCTTTCAAATTGATTTTACATACATGTTAGGGTAAGCAACAAATATATTGTTTTAATTAGGTACAGATTTAATTGTTTTAAACAAAGTATCGAACAGTGACACTTTATGACATTTTCCAAGAAAGTAAAAGCCGTCCCAGTCCAGTTACAACAAAGAAATATTAAAATGACACATTAGTAACAGCGGCATAGGCAGAAGACGATTCAGGCAGACCTCGGATCGGCTGAAAGAGAGCGGAAAAACTGCGCCAAGGTCGGGTGTTGCGCCACGTACGCGCACCCGAGTGAAACGACGCTAGATATGTGAACACTTTGATGCTTCAGTGAGAAATATGATTCTATGATAAACGTTTCGTGTACTGCGAAACTTCAAGGACTCGCAACCCACGCTGTCATTATAGAATTAGCCCTGAAAAATAACTGTTGCAATATTGGGCAATATAGGGCGTATACCATCCTTTTCTATAGTCTGATGAGACCAGGATGGCAACCTTCATAAAAAAAAAAAACAGTATTCTGAGCCTAACGAGTATCGATAGCGAAATGTATGAAAAACGAAACAGTGAAAATAGAAACTGAATTTTTCATACATTTTCAACACAAGTCTATTTAGTCGTCGTGTCACACTCGTCAACTATACCTATATATCTGTCTTGTCGTGTACAGTTCTTAGGAAGAATAATTTCGCATGTTAAACGTACATGCACCAGTGAAAGGTCGCGGAGACCACCCGTGCTAACGATGGAGATGACACGTCTAGTTGCTTAATTTATTATTTCAGCGGCGAGCGCGAACAGTCACAACATCCCGCAAGGATGATTTACCACCTAATAAACCCTCGTTTTATATCAAATGGAAATGAGCTTTTATACTTGAGATAGCGCAGTCATCCCAATACACCTCTAAACTTTGATTAATCTCCGTACGGTTTACTGTTCCTGCTAGCTATGGTCATTTAAATTGCAGTTGAAATGGTTGCGTAATTCAAAGTAATATGTGTTTCCATGTTAAAATTTATGCAGCGATTAAGCGGTGCTGCGAAGAAATTGGTCAAAGAGGTAAATACGTAGAGGTGGTTTTATAAATCCTGCCTTTCGTTTTGTACTAAACTTGTATTAGTGTTATCCATCAAAATCTTTAGTAGGCACCTACCTAACTATGTCGCATCATGGCGTGACCGACAGTACTTTGAATTATGTATGTATCCGATTCTCAAAAATGACACGATGTACGACCACCGCACGCAAACAAAAGCAGCTTGTGCCAGAGTTCACAATCAGTGGTGCGAAGTATGCTTGTTAGCACTATTGAGCCGGTTTCATTTGAAATATTCATTAGCTCCGTCCTCAACAAGTAATATAAGTCAATGAGATCAACTCTTCACGGTAAAGGATTACTTCTTGACGCATCCGCATTGATAAATCATAATGATATGGGATGCGGACACTGGACATAAAATGTTGGTATTCCTAACGACACATTTGATAAATTGGCAGGATGATAGATAAACATATGTTTTAAGAAAAAAAGGCAAAAGTATATATATTATTTATGTTGATTTCATGTTTTATTTTGATTTAAAAAATCAGGTTTAAAAAAAAGAACTTACCTAATCTTAATATCATGAAACTAAGAAAGGAATTTCCATGCAAACAACCGGGGAAAGGAATTATTCCCAGGGATTATCGATATCGATATGTGCATACTCGTATAATTAGCTACAAAATAATGAAACTACGTCATATAGGCTGGAACGACGTTAGCCGTAAAAGTGGCAGTAATTGCCGGGTTATCGCGGTAGTTAACGAGACTATAACCGCGCTGATAACGATACTTATCTTTATGACTCGATACACTTGCGGGGGGTGCTTGCCATCACATCACTACTTGTTGCACAATGCACATGCTTGTTGTACCCATATTTTTTTTTTATTAAAAAAGAAGTTGTCTTAAAAAGTTTGTAAAAAACTTGTCTTATTCATTAGGTACGAGTTTTTGTCATGATTTGATAATTGACTAATAAATAATGTTTGCGATCTAGTGTGTTTAAAAATGAGTTTTTTACTGTTAGTTGTGTTTTTACTTTACTGTAAATTGTATTATTTCTGTAAATTCAATAACACTCTAAAACAGTAGGAAATACGTAAACGTTGAAATGAGATAAAATGTCATCTTGATTTTGTGTGTGCTACGAATCCCCGTAGACGCTCGTAGACCCTTTGTAGGTTGGACCATCGAAGTTTCCAGTCGTTGCACAGACCTTACTTTATAATGATACATGGATACATGGATATCCGCTGTACGACGATTACATTAATGTCATACTTACCAAAGTACTAGAGTTGTAAAGATTGTCAAGTCTAAAACTGCACGCCTTCCACATTATTTGTGTATGTGTCGGTGACTGCACGATCAATTTGTGTACCTATTGCGTTTATACACCTACTTTACATGGCAATGTAAACACATTGGAAGAGCATGCAGTTTTAGACTAGACAGTCTCTACTACGTGCATACGTAAAAGTCATTCCTCCGCAAATAGACCTAAAAATTCGACTCTCACGCTAATGACGTCACAGTTCAAGTTAAATGCCTGGTACATTAGTAGATAAGATGACTTACCACTGTTGTTGTTGTTGTTGTAGTGGTGCGCCGGCGGGATGTAGTCGGGCAGCTCGGGCAGGCACACGTTGCTCTCGTACATGTTGGGCGGCACGTTCGCGAGCAGAGACCGCTCCTTCTCCACGTCTGCATAACATAGTCGTATTTAGTAAGTGAATTTCAGATTCAGATTCAGAAATATTTATTGAACAACTGATACATTGTAATTTATAAGCTAGATGTTAGTGCATTCGTTGAAATTGTCAGTTTACCCACATAGACATTCAATAGAAAAAAAAAGTGAAAATTCATTCAAGTGAATATAGTTTTTATGTGAGACGCTGCTAGTAAGTCATACATAAAGTTACAGGTTGGCTTCAGAACGCATACGCGAACGTTTTTAAAACAGACTAAAATAATTTCCAAAAACAGCATTTCTCACAATCAGCATTACAAATAGAAAGTACATATATACTAATAGAAGGTAATAGGCACCTTTCTGCAGTATCTCGAGGTGCTCCCACAGGATGTCGCCCATGAAGGCGGGCGCGCGCGCCACGAACTCCTCGCGGCCCATGGCGCAGATGTCCTTGCCCTGCGCACGCGCAAACTGCTGCAGCGCCACACCTTCCAGCGAGAACTCGCGCGCCGCCCAGCGCAGCCACGCCGCCACCGCCGCCTCGCTCCATTGTCGCGGATCTGAGGACAAAGAAAAAACATTAAGAAAAAAAAAATGCGGACAAATACGTAGGTATTTGATAAGAAGAATGTCGTATTTGACTTTTGTGTAACCGTGTGCTTACAGGAGAATTACTTTGTCACGAGAACCAAATGCGAAAAAGGTGCGAAAAAACGATCGTGCGAAGTGGATAGAACACATCAGAAAAGATGAACCCAGCTCGAGTAAAGAAGTAAAAGGTTTGTTCGGATTGATCATTCCAAGATCGAAGATCGAAGATTGATCAATCGAAGATTTTAGATTAACCTACAATGACCTACATTGTTTCAATCTTTATCATTCCTAAGTTTATTTTAATTAATGTCACAGATAACTCAAATTTTGTACGAAAATAGAAACGCGTGATACTGATGTCCATAATGATAAATAAAGATTCAACCAGACGAGTTCACAACGGAAAGTAAAATCAGTACCGAGGCATCCCTAATTAGAATTCCCTATAACCCGTAAGTAAAACAGTAGAGCGGATGGCAGGGCTGCAACATCAACAATTAGGCGGGCAGCGAACCGCGCGGTTAGCCAACAACGGATCTTGCCACACGCGCCGGAAGCTCGCGACCTTCACGCCGAATGTATCCGCCGCGACTCTTTCTACTATTGATAAAAGGATTTCTAATGCTCTATCAGGATTGTAAAGTACGCGGGCGTTAATAGGGGACCCTTGTTTGATGATTTTTGTATAATTGTGAAGTTTTAATTTCATTGTACGAATTTTGCAAAATTGAGGCAAAACAAAACGAGATCTTGCTCAAGTCGATTAACTTCGAGGTGTTCAATGTTCATGGTAGTATAATTATTACAGCCATATTAGACACGGCATGTCTAAAATATTTTACACTAGCCACTAACCTAAATAGCCCAGAAATTGATGCTATTACCGACAAGGAAAATCAGCTCGCACATCAATCAGCGCATTTGTAAAGTTTCCCTCGCAGCGAGTGGTCACCGAGAAAAAGTAAATCGATACAAACCGAGTTATGGTGCTACGATGTCAAATTACCCCTAGACAGGGCACTTGAGTTTTTCCCTGCGAGATCGGGTAATAATGAATAATTAGTTTAATTATGGCTTTTAGTGACCGGAGACGCCGCACAATGTTGCGTAAATCGATGACTGGGAAAATGCTCGCTTCCTGTCGGCCGGGGAAAAGGTTTGCTCTCTCGAAATTTTGTTGAACTTGGTTATTGAAGAATTGTAGCTATTTTGTTTGTTAGATTGTTTATTGATATTGGAGTTGACGTATCAATAAAGAGTACCTACTTAATTAGTTTGTCGAGGTTGATTCCCAAAAATTTTACTTGAATTACAACAGTGCACATTTGAACTGGATTTTGAAACATTGCTAATATATACAGATTTTTATAGAGGAACTCAATTTTGATACTGTGTGAAGATAAAACCTTTGTCTTCAGATTTTTATAGAAGAACCACGCGGTCAGTTGTAGTTATTGAAAAAGATTTTTAAGCCCACGCAAAAATGGGGGATGCTAACGAGACTTATAAATAAAGAGTTTGACAATTATTTGGTTTCAACCCACATTCAATAAATAAAAATACAATTGTATTATATTAGCTACTTAAGTACATATGTATATAACACTACACATAACAGCTCGGACTATTTCGTTCTTGGAATATTATCAAAGACATCAGATTTTACGAAAAAATATAATAATAAAAAAAGGTTATTTTGCTCTTAGCTTAGCTTAGCTCTTAGTTTTTCATAATTTATCAAAACGCATACTAAAAGTTGTGATTGAACATTCGAAACAAGAACAATACATCGTATGCTAATGTATCGATGAGAATCAACCGCGGAGGTACCCGTATATCTCCTAGAGTTATCTGGGCATCGTGACCAGACGAGATAACTTTATGTCCCCGATCCTGAGATAACCTGTCCAACAACTCGAGATGTGGGGAACAACCGCTGTTCGTGTCGCTGTCCACAGTTCGATAATCGATTCCCTATGTTAATTCGTTTGTTGAATCTTTGTTAATTAAATTAGGTGGTGTTTTAATGACAGAAAAAGGAAGGAACAAGTGTCAGATTTTTTTTAGTAAAACCTCTTGCAAGAAACATCTTTCCAATGATACAATTATTTTCATTTCTTATTTCAGAAATAAAATGAAAGAGTATGTTCGTTAAAGATACTCACATGAAAGTCAAATAAACGCACTGCTGCAATGTTTCTTTTTACAACACGTAACAGCATCGCTTACGCAAACAAAATAAAGAAGTAATCATAAAGTTAAGCACTACGGCGCACCATAACGCACATTCCGTTTTACTGCACTTCTTTATCGCGGCGCATCCACATTATTCTTACGACGACGACTTAATTAAGCCCGCTGAAAGTCGAAGCATTTAATTCGTAGAACCAGTTTTTAATCTGTTTATTTTTATGTTATCATCAGTAACCATTGTTTTTATCCAAACGAGTGATACTAGTTGCGTAACACCGCTTCGAAACAAATAAATAAACTCTATTCTTTTCTTTATAAGTTTAAACGATTGTAGAGAAACTCGTTCCACTTTTGGTCGCACTACGTTGTAAACTTTGAAACGTGAACTAAGAAGGGCATGGTTTTATTGATGTTTTCCATTTACTTTCGTGCGTTCGTCAGGTTTATCAAATTCGGGTTTATTGCTGAACTTTATGATGTTGAACAATTAAAACGATTTCAACGACATTTTGTTTTCGTATTAATGCATTTTAGTGATAAAGTCTTCAACAAGAATGACAATGCCGTGTTTTGTGTTAACTAATCTTAAGTTTTGAATGTGCATTTCAAACTCACAAAAAAAAAATGATTTAAAAAAAGATGTATTTAAAAATTGTTAATTAATTATTTATGCGGTAACAATGTCCATAAAATTCAAATGCTAAAAATATACGTTTCAGACGAGTATGCACTATAACGCGCATTTCGTTAGATGCGCGCGCGCACCGGAAGCGCGAATAGACGCGGCGCAGACGCACGCACTTCCGGCGCGCTCGGCCGTCGAACCCGCCACCTGTCGTGATCCTAGCGCAATCACAATCATGTGTTGCGCTTTCCAATTACCATAAAACAAGTTGCATTGTAAAACCGGTCACAAACCTTTATTGTCTGCCAACATAATACTTAACCAAGAAAACAAGTGATCTTCATCAACATAATTATCTTATTATGATAAATTAATATAGCTTCCATTTGCTCCCTTTCTTGCCGTTACCTTTTTTAAGCTATGTGTTGCTTTATAAGGCACTGCTTTAAATACTTAATGAAGTAAGTACAATAGAAAAAATGTTTCGATTGTCACCATTAATGCTTTGCTTCTTCGGTGGGCGACATTATCGTAGCCAAGAAATTAGCATCATCCTCCCATCCAAGTTTCGATACAAATATCGCGTAATGTTGGCAGTTGCCACCAACAACGAGTGAGGAGTGTGGCGCTGCGTCGGCGCAGGGCGGTCGAGACGGAGGCTCAGAGACGAATTCAGAGACCACGAAAGATAATTGTAGGAACGTAAGACAGTTTTTGGGTTTAGTAATTTTTTATTAATAGAGATTTAAGTACGGAGAAGATGATAAATGTTTGACAGTCTTGCTTTTCGGTGTCCTTTTCGTATATTTATTTTATTCTTTAGTGCCACTAAGAAACATAATGAAGTAGGCACACTTTGCTTTAACGCTAAATACGGATTAGGACATTATGTCATTTTGACTTTTTATTCTCTATATTTATTATTTTGATATGTGCAATACATAAGTTTCGTTACTATTTTTTAGACATCGTTTAAGTATGTTAAATATCCCACTATGTTACCTATTCTTGTCATCAATTAGACATTATATATTTGAATTTGTTAGTAATTATAGCGGGACACAAAGAGTCAAGGTCTACAGGCATCTCAATACGGGCCTGGTGTCGACGCGTCGACGCCGCCGCTGCATTACCATATGCAAATCGCGCCATGTATCGTACGCCCAGTGCACACTACACTAACAGTTTTTGCTTGTTCTGCATCAAACGATGGAAAAACAAAGCCTCTATCAGGCCCTTACGCGCCGACTGACAATTTTACCTCAAGGACTAGCACCTTCCATTGTTTTGTATTTCTTGGCAACGTTATCTCGCAGCGCATCACATCTGTTACTCTCAAGAAAAACATTACGAAGATTGAATAATTTTCTGAAGCATCTTTATTCATCTCTCAGATCTCGAACGACTGATGTCTAAAATTATATTAAATCGTGGTTTTACGGCAGTTTCTTCCTGACCATAAAGTGATATTGGAGCGGGTTTATAAGGGACGGGTTTACACGAGTCGGTGCCGTTTACTTTGCGTTTACAAATAATAAAGAGTTATTTAATGAGAGAGTGAGTAGAGTGAACAGAGTAGGTTAAAGTTCAATATTTAATGCACCTAGAGCAGAGCTGACCACTTAACTGAACTAAATAGATAAGTTAAAAAGCAAAGCTAGTAGATAAACTTAGAAAAATATAATTGACACTTAACGAAATGTATTGAGCAATATTTTTGTCGCAATTCAAGCATGGTTTCGTAGTAAAAGTTGTTCAGATATTTCAGTAATAGACGTATTTTTGGCTTTGTGTACCTAAAGTATAGAAATAGGTTTTGTGTATGTTGACAAATAAGGCACAGAAATAATTGACCCCGAAATAAGTAAGAGCGAGTCCTAATAGCTGAGCAATTCGTCTAAGACTTTCATTAAGTAGAATTACGAGAACAATAATAAGTTATTGCATTTATGATGAGAAAAGAGATCTATATTTACTCAGTAGTGGGCGATGTGTGTAGTGGGGTATGTGGGCTGAAAAAGGTGATAGTCGCGAGTGAATTGGTTTCTTCTAGGCAAGCGTGCTCGATTGTAGACCATGCCATTGCTTACCATCTGGCGAGATGGCGGTCAAAGGCAAGCCGATCACAAAATAAAAAATAAATAAAAAAGATAGTGATAAAGTTTTAAAAAAACCGGCCAAGTACCAAAAAACGGCAAAAATAAACACGTTTATTATATGGGAGCTCCCTTAAATATTTGTTTGATTCTGTTTTTTTAGTATTCGTTATTATTGCGGCAACAGAAATACATTATTTATGAAAATTTCAACTGTCTAAGTATCACGGTTCATGAGATACAGCCTGGTGACAGACAGACAGACGGACAGCGGAGTCTTAGTAATAGGGTCCCGTTTTACCCTTTGGTTACGGAACCTTAAAAAGTGATAAAGTTGGAGACTCACCTTTCGGCACGCCGAGACGCAGTTGCTCCTTCTCCCAAGAGGCGAAGGTGGCCTTCAGCGCCTCGGCCATCTTCTTGTTGGTGCCGGGCGTCAGCGGCGGCACCTGTGATGGGATGTCTGGAACAACAGAAAGGTTACATTAGGAATTTGGGATCTTTTTGACAAAACTATTAGCCGGATTAGGTCAGGCAGGACATCGGTAATTGGTCGTCGATATGCTTTGCTGTAAAGTATTTTCAAATATACAATTTTTTGTTTTTATTTTTGTACAGAATACTGCCTAGTAATATGCACCATATTACTAGGCAGTATTCTACTTTCTGCTTTGTAGAGTAGACATCAAATGATTAGCAATTAGCGTAGTTATTCAAAAAGTTATTTCTTTGTCTGAATGTCTTCAGCAGCTAAGTACTCAATTCATAATTTCCTGTAAAAAATTGTGTTCGTGTACTATGCACCCTTTCTTGTTAGAAAATATGCAGCACATTCATCAAAGTGCAACCAAAGCGAATAGAATTCTAAGAATATGGGGTAGTTGAGAAATTGGATACAACGCACATTGCTACGCATATCAATTTGTCTTTCATTTCATCGCATCGATGAATGAAACATTATTCCACGATCGCATCCGCATACTTCATTGATTACTATATGGAAATTACAAAGTTCATGATATTTGCAAAGAGCACGTGACATAATTTAATCACCGTCTTTTCTTGCCTTCAATTGAGATACAAGATCTGAGTTTGTGACATTTTATTTCTTGATTTTAGGTAGTTTAGGTGCGCATGGGAAACTCATAGAGCGGAGAGTTCTTTCGGTTACAGAGTGATGCTATTAACTGAGATCGTTATCAGTCGGATTAATTACTTTATCTACAGCATTTAAGCCGAGCACCGGGGAACAAATTAATAGCCGACTTTTTGATACTTGATGGTCTCGTATAAAATAAATCAGAGATAAACAAGCGAGATTTAGCGGTGCGTGTGTGTGTGGCGTGTCCGTTGTCGCTGTAGGCTTCATTCATAAGAGTGTCTGGTTTGGAGTGCGCTAGTGTGCGTGCGTGTGAGGCTGCGCTTGTGTGCGTGGAGGCTGCGCACCTGCCGACCAGTTCTGAGATGCGGAGATTTGTGCATTTCTCCCACGGTCGCTGCCCTGCCTCTGATAGCTGCTCTAGCTCAGCCATCGATTTTATTTAAATTTCTAGTTTTCTTCAATATTACCTTATCAGTCTCTAAGTCATTTTCAGACGTTAATTTCCAGTTTAACGTTAACAACTAAATTCTTAATTATTTTCTACTTATAATTCGGTGCACCTTTTGTCAATGAAATAGCCTTATTATTGGACAGAATATAGCAATACTTATTATGCCGAAACGTGAGCTTTGCCCTTGATTCGCTCTACAAAGCCAGGGGTGTTGTAAGGGCGAATTAATAAACATTAGGATACACCTGCAGCTAAGCCAAGGTGCAGAGGATCACGAGGTCATTAATTGCGATCGAAGCCATTGTGATTTACTCGCCGTTACCGGCCGCAGCTGCGCTTGACTCATGATTATTGCGAGTATTCTTTTTGCAATCGATAAGTGTGAAACAATCTTACAATGTGTTCGATCATGTGTAGCAGACTTTTAAGCTCATCTACTTGGTTAATAAAATTTTAACGACTGACTGACAGACAATTTAGAGCCTAAACTGGTGGAAAAAATAAATTTTTGAGTAGAGATTATTTTGAGAGTTTATGTGACCACTAAAAAATGATGTTTGAAATTTCATTTTCAAAGTGGGTTAAATAGAGGGTGGCGCAAAACCCAGACTGAGCTGTACCGCGTACAAAGTTTTAAACATCAGCAAGTCTTTTTGTGTACATATTATATTTTCTTTTGGTCCTTTTATATTATGAAGCTTTATTGTTATCAGGCAGATATGTTGCCGTATATTCAAGAATAGAAAATACCACACTTCAAAAAGCCATGCCAATTTTGCACATTCAAAATATTGTTTTTTTTTTTTTTTTTTTTTTTATGTTTGTTATTTCATAACTTTTGACTGGGTGAATCGATTTTGATGATTCTTTTTTTATTAGAAAGCTGACGCTTCCCATTTGGTCCCATTTCAATTTAGTCCAGTTCTGATAATGGTATCCATGAGAAAACCATATGAGTCTTAAATTTGCATTAAGTACGTGCGCGACAAATAGATGAATAATTTTGTAAAAATAATATTCTTGTTATATCTACCTCTATGGTGTAGGTAGAATAGGTATGATTAGATTAGTTTAGTTTAATTGGTTTAGTTTTTAATTTAATATTTTAATATTAGTATGTTGGTAGGATAGTTTTACTGCTACTTCATTTCACTGTCATTTACCTAAAATCTCTCTCATTTCAATCACAACACGGATCAACTGCTCAACACCTGCAGTCCTAAACCTACAAATTAATGACGAACATGATTCTGTTAGACGGAATAAGCCTCGACATAAAGGAGGATTATCATACACGAGTACGTTACGTCAATTTATGAAGCACTCTACCCATTCGGACAAATAAAACGAATCTTAATTAATTTGTGAAGTGGACATATGAAAAGGATCAAACGCTCTCAGTGGAAATTAAATTGTAATTTTGTTTACTAGCTTCAATAAATCTTGTGGGATCAAAGTTGCCGCAAATAATAAAATGTTTAATGTACTCACTGTTTTATTAATACGAAAAATTATATAAAACTCGTGTCCTCTGAATGTTTTCATCGCTTCAGAAATATGCACCCGCCGCCCCCGGATTATTTAACTGTATGTGTTATGTAGGTATAATAATATTGTATGGGCCAAGGACACATTTTATTTAAAGATGAAAGATTGGCCAATGCAGACAGGGGGGAAATACTAAATTGTTTTCACGAAATAAATGTGGTATCTTGGAAACGCTCATTTTTCTTATGATCTTCGACCATCAAAATATGTAGACAGTGAATAAATATATCATCAGGGCACTTTACTTGCAGTAAAAGAGAATAAATTACAAATATTAAGCCAGCATTTTTTTTTATTTATGTCGCTGTAGCTCTAAAAGTGAGATCAATTCTCGGACTTTAATTCTTGGCAGGGTTAATTGTTGGGACACGAATCGGGGTAATTACTCGCATACACTCGCAGGATAATATTACTCCGCTGAATGTTCGTAAATAGTCCTCGTGCTTGACATTAAGCTTCGGTATGGCATTTTTCGAGATCCAGCACAAAAACTGCGAGCCAAGACTTCCGTTTCCGTAATTAAAGTAATTTATCCTGAGTGATTTCGGTTTAATTGTCCCGTAAGTTTCCGCTGGATCCATTTGTCGGATCTAGACCGCTATTTTAATATGTGTTTATTTTAGTTGCAGTCACCTGTTTCATCCTGCATTGAGCTTATTAATTAGAGACTGACAGAATTTTGCAACAACAGTAAAGACCGAATCAAGGTCGTGTACAGAATAATGGGTACAATTTTTACAGGCGGACTGAAAAGAATGGCGTAGAGCGTTTAATAAGAATTGAGCATTGTTGAAGTAAAACAATCGAGTTGCAATCTCCGATCGAGGTCTTGGGGCGCCTTTGAGGCCATCGCGTAAGTAATGCGCCTGGAGTGGACCGAATCTTGAATGGCGTAGATAACGGCACAAAGGACCGGAGATGCGCCCCGTGGCTAGCCGTGGCCGAATGGCAGAAGGACACGCCACCTTCCAAATTGAGAAGCAATGTAGACTAAGAGAAAACGAGTACCGACAATGAGAAAATAAGAACCTTCTAAAAGCAGAAATGTAGACGGAAAACAAGTACCTGAGACAACGAGAAAATAAGAATCTTCTAAAAGAAGAAATGCACGGAAAAAGAGTGATGTTGACTAGATTGAAAATTATCTTTGTACTGACTTGCAAAGTGGCTAATTTTCGAGATTAGGTTTTTAGGACATTTTATGGAGAATTCGTAAATAACGAACAATGTAGACTATACGGAAAACGAGTACCTGAGAGAATGAGAAAATAAGAACCTTCTAAAAGAAGAAATGCAGACTACATGGAATATGAGTAAAGATTGAAAATTATTAGTGAACTGACTTGCAAAAGTGGCCAATACTCGTGATTAGATTAGGACATTTCATGGAAAATTTGTAAATAAAAACGCAAAAGACCGGAGCTGCACACTGGCTGTGGTACACGGTTAATTTTGGTGGAAAATTATCATTACACTCATTGACTTATTTTTGTATTTAAGAGAAAATATGGATCATCACCATACTGGCCTGTAGTAATTGGTAGGTTATTTTTTGTCATACAATTCCAACACATAAGGCAAGGTAACAATTTAAACGTGCACAAGTTCTAGAACTATTCAGAAAGATATTCGATATCATATCAGCAGTTGCATATCGATTATTCTGCAATGTACCTCTAGTTGCGTGTTAATCAAGATGCCTTCCACATTAAAGCAACAATGCCAAGTTGCACTGCAAAGAACATTTCGACAAGTCTACGCGCTTTTTATAAATTCTCCATTCAGTGGTTAGAAGAGGTGGAACAGGTGGTTACGAAGGGTGGCTTTCAAAGGGGAATGCTTGAGCCGACACTTGTTGCGTAACATGCGATGCCGATAAATATGTGTAATAGCTTTATTATGTTTTATTAGTTTGTTAGGAAACAAAAAACATAGGAATAGGATAGAATAAGCAGGAAACATTCTTTCATCTTATTTCATTTCACATCTTTGTCATACAAAACTAAACATAGGTACTCGTATAGAGTTTGTTATAGTAGTGTATAACCAAAAATTGCATAGATATGCATAGTTATGGTTTAAGAATATTGACAAGTTTTGGATCAGTGAAATTAAATGAGTTTTAGGTTCAGTTGCCTTGAAATTATTTTTGGGTTTACTAACCACCATTGCTATGCGTCAGCAGACCTCTGCCTATTACTTTTTTACTATATATTTTAATTGAGGGTTCATTTTGTGTTAGATCACCTCTGGCACGGTTAGTCGGCACAATGGCCAGCCAGAACAAAAGCTCGCGCCATTTTTACCGGCTCCATTGTTCGCAGTTTGAACTTGGAACGTCGCGTGACGTGAGCGGCGCGTGCGCCGTTTCGCATTCAAATCGCCTCCTTTACTGCTAATAATTACTCTAAATGATGCTCTGTTAACGATTCATCAAATAAAAACGAGACATCTGCGGTTTGGGTGTTTTATGCCTGTTGGTAAATATGGTTGTCTTCAATAGAGCTGCCAAACCTCCTTTTTGACATAAAACGATGGAAGAGTTTAGGTCTTCTTGTCAGTTCTCACATTCGCAACTGTGTGAAACTTAATAATTTTTCTAAATTGTCCATTTGCGTACCGATGTCGTATCACCCTTCTGCACTCGACCATGAAGGAGGGTACTTTCATAATGCGGTACATTTTTTATATTCAAACAGTTCCCTGCTCAGTGCTCGGTGACGCGGAAAATGAGCGTTTTGCGTACGAAACGGCCGCGGACGAAGACGAATACACACGCTTATGTTTTGTGTACTTAGGATCTTGTGAAAGCCAATTCCACCGTTGTCTTGGAGTCCGTTGATAACGAATTATTTCGAAGTTTTCCAAAATTTCATGCCGGATATCTGGTAAATTGTCTGCGGAATGATCTGTACTCCGAGTTCTATTTCCTATGTTAAATGCTTCCGAAGTGATGTTATGTGATGTACCTATAGATATTTGAAAAATGTTGCGAACAGATACTTACAGACAGCACGGCCAGGAGAGCACTCATCTTTGCAATAGGACTTGAGCGCCTGAAGGGTTAGAACGGTAAATTTGGTCCATGTTAGCTGTAACATCTCCAGCGTTGTTATCTGAGTGATGTACTGATCACGACGTAGGCGAGAGACCTTTGCTCAATGACAGAGGCGGCGCGGCTCGGCGCGGCGCGGCGCGGGCGCATCATCTCATTGAGCGCGCACCGGATGGGCCAATCAGCGGCATGAATGGCCGCCCCCGCGCCTCTGTGCGCTATTAGCTCCCGTACTAGATGCAGCTACACTATAACCAAACCACCAGTGTTTTAGCTCCGTAGATACTTAGCTACTTGGATTCTTCTTCCAACTGTAAGCTCACAAGCATTGTTGCATTTTTGGAGTTTACATGTCTAGAATTGCTTGGTTAAATACTTATCTTCTTCCATTGTTTTGCTTGAAGATATAATTATATTGGAATTTGCATTTTGTAGAGTTGACATATTCTTTGTTTCAAAAATATTTGATATGAAGCCGAAAATCCCATAAATCATACCTATCTCAAGGAGGCAACTTGAGTAACTGTCTCTCCAAATATCTTGAGCTATTAGCTCCCGTACTAGATGCCACTGTTTCTTTGTTACGCCAGTAAATTGTTATGACTTTTTATGGCAGGAATGTGTGGAGTCGTAAATCCGCCTCATTGATACCACCATTGTCCGGCATGAGAAGATCCTGGCTACTGTTTGACCGCGGCATTGTTTAGCTTGTTAGTGTCGAGGTGATATGTCCAAAGGAAGATGTTTGATGCTTCTCAGACTTTTAAGTCTTGCTGCTATAACATGAATGTACGTTGAATAACTCGAGTCTTTGGCGACGTGTCACCGAGCGGTAACACGGTAGGTATGTATGAGGCTCGTCATTTGATTCTGCTTATGCACAGCAGTATTATCCAATTGACGTTAATGTTAGCTAATGGGCATTACGAGGTGGGCTCTCATGATGAAAACAATTGAGTCGAGCGTCTCCACAAACAGTAGATTAACATTCTTGTTAATCTCACTCTAATGAGCATCACGTCGCCAGCCTCGAATGCAGCGGCTGCACCGACAATGCACGGTCCACGAATAGCATTTGTATACAAACATTGTTTTCTAGTTCTCAGGTTATGAGCAAGCACAAGGTCTTTACTTTCAAGATCATCAGAGCATGCGCAGGAGTGTGGGCCAAACACACGAGGTGAGAGGGGAGGGAGGGGGGTCAGTAATTACGGTAATGTGGCCGGTGGTTGCGCAAGAGACACCCTCCGCCGGACATGCGATGTTTCCAAATAGATACGTGCGTATCGAAGGAAATGAATATTGCGCGAACGGTGCTTAGCTTTGTACACCGTTTGTTATTATGAATCGGTAAATTCATAGTTGTAGTTACTTATTTTAACAATTTTGCTAAATTGAACGTTTTGGACGTTCAATATTATTGTGCACGTTGCACACATATTTCAATAAGAATTTAGTACATATTTAAAATAAGAATTTACAACCAATCTTTACTATTCATTACAAATCGACACACACACATTTCAATAAAAAAAATTGTTTGACAAAAATGTTTGAATCATCAAAAAAATCAACAAACTAGTGCAAAAGACCTATGAATTGAAAAATCAATGTGATTAGACATGCAAGACTATGATACACGATAGCCAATTATGTATTTAGTAAATGAGCGTTTTTATTATTTTTTTCTTCGGTCACGGCGCGTGCGCATTCGGGACAAGTGCACGTGAAACCGAGAGCGTTACACACGTTGCGTCACGACGCTTCACGCCGCGAGCCTTTGCACAGTAACTTCTTTTAAAATACCATAAAATATTAATATTATATGGGAATAGAAAGACGACAAAAGAAGTTAGGATTCTAAAGAGAAGTCAAGACGAGCAAGATGTAGTAGAAGTATAACTGGAACAGGTCTTTGGTCAATTTTGTGATTCATCATCATCAGCGACCATTAATCGTCCCACTGCTGAGATGCAGGTCTACCCTCGAATGGTTATTAGGCCGTATTCCACTACGCTGGCCAAGTGCAGGTTGGTGGATTCACACACACCATTGAATTTCTTCTCCGGACGTATGCAGGTTTCCTCACAATGTTTTCCTCCACCGAAAAGCCAGTGGTATGTAAATTCGTACATACATAAGTTCCAAAGAACTCATTAGTACGAGATGGGGTTTCCTAGAATGCGAAGCAGTTGTTCTCCCACTGAGCTACCACGGATTATGTATTATATTTGTAGAATAGAGACTTACCTTTTGGCTTATTGAAAGCTTTCATCATGACTTTGATTCCCATGCCTGCGATGACCGCCGTCGCCTTACACACGGGTCTGCTACGGCTTGCTAGTCCGATACCACGCCCGACCAGGCTGACAGAGTCTTTTACTTTACAATTATTTACAGCTGCTTTTTAACACTATCTTAACATTAAATAAGATCAATAAATATCACACTGTTTCCGCAACTGTCCATCGTCAGTCTAAACACTCTTCACTGTTTTTCATTTTGTCAAAGTTTTATATCACGTCACGGTGGAAAAGTTTGTGGTTTTACTGTTCATGATTTGTTAACTGTTCTGGAGCACCTGTTAGGGAATACGTCAGTAAGTTGTGGTTGCAGAATTTTTCACTTGACTAGGTACTTGCAACTGAATATTAAATTGTTTCATGAGATGAATACGTTGCTGTCGAACTCACTGAAGTTTATAAAAAAAGAGCGCTGAAACTAACATGACGCAGTACGAGGTACCAGGGTAGAATGAACGCGAGCGAGTGAGTGCCAACGGATCGATATTCAAATTGCCACATTCCCACAGGTGCGTGCGGAACGATCCGGCACAGGCGCTTCCGGCCCAGACCCGGTACCCCACTTACCCTGTGGGTTCCCATTCCCTCCCCCGCCCCCGAGCCACCCTCGCAGTTCCCACCCCGGAGTAACCCCCGCTGCGGGCTACCCGATGTTTCCCACACGGGTCACCAGTCCGTGACGAGTAATTTCGCTAGTCTAAGTGGTTTGCGTCAAAGTGCGTAATTTACATACACGGCGATAAAGCCACGAGTAGGTACTCGAGGTACTCTTGAGGCTCTATGCCAAGAGCGAAACCGTGTTCATTTAATTTTTGCATAAATACTCCAGCCTGATAGGTGCAAACAATGGAATGAAACTTAATGCGCTTAGGTACCTCATTTTAAAGCTTCTTTATGTCATTGTCTTGGAATAAATAGGATTGCTCTAAGTGCTATCTAATAAAGTAATTCAAAACTGTACCTTCTAGGTACATACATAAAATTACTTAGGCAAAATCAATCAATTTAAGTGTTCATCAATAAGCAATTGAAATATCATTTCATCATGTGGGTTCGACCGTTTTTAATCATATCGGCTATTAATATGTTAAACAATGTTTACACAGTTGATTTATTCATGTGCGCTATCTCACCACCATAAATAATAACCGAGCGTTACAAATTGATAAAACGGTACAAACGGCACTATAATACCGAGTGGGTTCAAGGGTTAAGTACCAGTAAACATCTTCATTGCGTTTTAATAACTCTGCCAGAAGGGGTCGAAATTACTCTGTTAGTATTGAGCAATACTGATCAGATAATACAATGCATTCTAATGAACTTCTTTGAAACGGCTAACTAGTTAATACTTTCTCACGGCAGTTAAGGCTTTTCGGGGAAGGGTCTCCGATCATTATCAGCAATTTTTAGTGTTAATTGTTTTTTTAATATACTTAGAAAAAATAGGTTCACATGAGAACGCAATATCCACTTGTTCTAGTCGAAGTATCGAAATGTGGTCTCCGTGACCTCAATTTAGCTTATTTATATTTGATGGGGGCGTCGAATTGTTCCTAATCAAAATCACATTTAGGTATAGATGACATGGGTCATGACCGCAGACAAATCGCTTTGACACTAGTAACTTTTTGATCGATGATCCGACTGAAAGGAATCTGTGTTAAATGGCTGTTCGTGTTCGTTTTGATAATCTTTTGAAACGACGATCAAACGAGGCTATATTTCAGTCACAGTTTAGAAATAAGACTAAAAGTTAAACGTTTTACACCTAAAAATCAATCAAGAATACCAGAAACTTAAAACTTTTAGTAGTTAATGTACATAATTAAAGTATTTCCAATATTTAGAAAGTATTGTAAAATGGATTAAGTATTGAGACTACTGAGGTAAATTAGTGATAATATGGACAGAAAACTATCAAATTCGTAATATTTCATGTAAATTTGGAGTTTTTGTATTAAAAACGTTGGCCCTTAAACTGCCTGGTCAATATGACGCCTAGTAATAATGTTAGTTCGAGCAAGTCTATTGTATTGTAAGTACATTCAATGATCATCTCGTCCATTCCGATCCGATATTGGAGGACAATGGTCGAATAACGCGGCTCGCACAGCGACACTGCTCATGACTTTCAATTGTAGTACTGCCTTGATCTTAGGCATATTATTAGCTTATTGTATGACATCTACGATCTATTTAATTCGACTACCACTTGCCGCTACAGCCATCTATTGCAAAACGGCGGAAGCAAAGTTGTACACCTAATAAATTCAGATTTAAGCTGATAAATAAGGTCTATGATGATCATCAAACATATTAAGAAAGTCTTATTTTATACTAAAAAAATAAATCATTCAAAAATATATTATTTTAAAATGACATTATAATTTAATATATTTATTAAAAAAAATCTTTTAATGGGATCTCCATTAAAATAATTTTGATATAGGTATATGTAATTAGGAATTTAGTACTCTAGATAATATTTAATTCAGCTTTATGCAACTTAGCTTGAAAGTCCGGTACCTATATTTTTATTTTTCCTAACATTAAATAACACAGTCGTTACAATATGTGCGATTGAAGAAGCAAAGTGTGGGCAAAAAGATCGTCTCATATTACTGAATCACGGCTATATTACGTGATGTAAGATTTATGCAAGTTAAAGTGGACTGATGAAGGGAATTAGGTGACTCGGTGGGAACAAGAACGCTGGATTAAACGCATAAAACGAGAGCTTCGTCATCTGGACTCAGTTAACCTAACAGCATAGAAACCTTGTGCTTTTACACAAAATTTAATTTTCGAAAACAAAAGTTGGCACTCGTATTTAACATTAATTACTATGTAATTCTAAAGCCTTTCTTAATTATAGTTTGAAGTAGTTTTTTTTGATGTGTCATTTTTTAGTTTCACAACGTAAGTTGACTGGAAGGATTGCTCTTAGCAATAAGGCCGCCAGTTGTCGCACTAGTTTTAAGTGTTTTGATCTTATTTGTTTGTAATTTCTAGTGTGAACAATAAAGAGTTTATCTATTCATCTATCTATGTTAAGTATATTTTTTAATGTAACTTTTGAAATAAACAGCTACAAAGTGTAAAGAAGAAAGTATACAGCTTCCACTGTATCCTGAGAAGGCAGTAGCGTGTGGGGTGACAAATTGGGCGCGACAATCGAGTTACTTGACCCGGAGCCGAGGCCGGGCCGGGAGTCGGGACCCGGGGCAATCTCGGTGATTAACAGCCCAGATTCTATCTCACACGGTAGCATACGTCACACGATTCAGGATTAATGTGGACTCGGATTATCGTTCAAATGATAAATAAACTAACTCAATAAGAGTCTGTCTGGTAGTCTTTTGTCTGAGTTTTATTTTAAGGAACTGTTTTAACTTTGAAAATAATGAGATTGGCTACTTTTACGTTTTACATTGTAGGAGGAGAGAATAGAGTTCAGAAACAGAATGGGTTTTTTTTTCTGTGATTTTTTTATTAAACACGTAAATTGAAATATTCAGTATGGTTGGTCGCTAACTTATATTGTTTTTAATAAACTATTTTGAAAAAAAAAATCATTAAATAAAATTAAAAGTTCTGGTGGTCAGCCCACTGCACAAACAAAACAAGCAAGAGAAATGAACCTCGTTAAGTATTCGGTGTTTGAAAACTCATTAACGTTAATTAACAAGGAGAAGCAAGTCGAAAATTGAATGGGCACCGGAGTGTTACGTCTCTAACGTAATCTAGAGTCGTGCGACACTAATCAACGCCTACAGCGGAATCTGGGCGAGGGCCGTGTCTGTTGTCCGCCGGGCAATTGTGAGATCAGTAGTTAACAGGGGTCACCGGTGTCAGGAGCCTGACTCTCCGACCCCTCAATGGAATAGTGGACACCCGCATCTTTAGACAGAGGATGAATACAATATTTCCAAATTAAGTGGATTTACTTAAACTGCAGGGGGCTGATCGAAATTACGAGATCGTCTACTTGAGATGGATTTTCAAATTAGTATGAAATTGAAAAATAACGGTTGTTTTTCTACTGCTTAAATTTGGTCTCTACAAATATTTTTTAAACGGGTATTTGAAATTTTTAAATGAATTTGAGTAAGTTATAAACAGGTTTTCATATATTTGTCTGAGCCATGATCTACCATGTGAGATATTTTCAAGAAAATAGTTCCCGAGCGTCAATGCTTGTTATGAAATCGAGCATTTGCGAGATTTAGCGCGGTTCGGTCAACTGCGCGCGCGCATCAACAAACACGGCGACAATGGATGTTTCGGCGAATCGTGACGCGCTGTTCGAATGTGGAACAATGTGGCATAACAAGAAGCAACTATTCGGCACTGGCGGCGTATTTGTTCACACAATGCCGCAGATTGTGCATAAGTGTTCGCAAGCTTTCGTTTCAATATGTTACACTTACATTGTTTGCAATCGGTATCGTATTTGTAAACTGTTATACATTTAAAACTATTGCTATGCAAATTAACAACACTATAAAGTGGTCGAACAGCCATTGTTTATTACGTTTCTATTTAAATACAAGGGCGAATTCAATTTATATTGCTGTACGGAAAATTCTGTATGGCAACACTGCTTACCGGTACCGCTAGTTACGTGGAGACTGATCTTTACGGGTCTATTCTTTAACCTTAGGACTAGTCTATTGGCCTCAACAAACTTACTTTATCAACCCGTTATATTTTATCATAGCAAGCTGAAGGTACCGGTAAGCAGTATTGCCGTACAGAATTTTCTGTTCAGCAATATAAATTGAATTCGCACATGTATTTTTTTTAAATAAAAGAGCGGCAAACAGGCAGACATTCAGCCTGATGGTAAGCAAAATAGCCGCCTATGAACATCTCCAACACTAGCCGCGTTGATAATGCTTTGCCAGCCTGGAGAGGTGCTTGTAGACTCTCTTTTTATTAAACGGTTTTATTTCCTTTTTTTTTACTTTTCTTTGTTTTTTTTTAAACACTGCCAAAGGTGTGTAGCCCTACAGAATTTTCACCTACTTATTTTATGTTACTACTAAACTTCCCAGCTCAGACTTAGCTAAACTAAACTCAGCTTCCCTAATTTCCATTTACAAGCTAAATCAGTATCTTAGCAGCGCTTGTTTCAATTCACGTAGCAAGTGACGGTGGGGTCGGTCTGGCGGCCGCAAGTGATTTGACCTCCGGCCGCTCAATTAAAACGTTATTACTATTCTCCAACTCGCGGCGGCCTCATATCGCATGACTGTTACTAAATATTCGTCGCTACTTTATGATGGTTCACTATCTACCTACTAGCTATAGATAGGTAGATATTTATGTGTATTTGCTTGTTATGAAAGTTAATTTAATGGTTAACTGTACATTGTTAACAAGAACCTATTGGCTAGACAAACCCGATTTGGGTTTTAAGGTAATTATTGTTTAAAAATATACTGTAATTAAAAAAAAAGGTTAGAGCAATTATTAAAAAGAAAAATGCTTGAATAAATAAATATAAAGAGGTAGGTATATTTGGAGCTAATATTTAATATTATTTTTATTCGAGTTTCCTGAAGAAGGGAACGGATGTTTTTCGAGTATACGAGTATGTTTTTGTCTTCTGATGTGATTTCTTGCGAAAACAGCTTGGCCGATTTTAGATCGCGAAATTTACATTAGATTAGATTTCATCTTGATATCCGTTACCATATTTTGTATTCAGATTTAATTTAATAATGCTTGTTTGTGTTAGTTACTTTATATTATTAGGTTTGGTAGTAATTTAGCTTTAGGAGTACCCATGTCGAGTTTTTCAATTAATTGTAGTAAGGATAAGAGGAAGTATCTAATTGCTTTCTTTTTTATCTATTACAGCTCTTTATTACGAAGTAGGTATTAGGTAAGTATAATATCAATTAATGCATATGAGCTATCAGTGTGAATTTGAAACGCTATTATTTATTTAACAAATAGAAACGAAGTATAATTATTTGTATTGAATTAAATGCTCGTGCATTAACAGAATCCATAACGCCATAAAAGTGTTAATAGGCACAGATCGATAACAATATACGGAATTCATTCATCAAATGCACTGAGATTTATGCACTCGTGCATAAATAGCTGTAATTACCCGCCCAAAGCAAAAAGCTATTAAACTATTTTACCTAAATTGGAAAAGTTAAGAAAAACTTAGTAATGAGCCACTTGTTTGGAGCTACTGCTAGTCGTGGCCGAGCCTTTTTACCTTTTTTACTTTATTCGTGCATATTTTTAAATTATCGCATTACTAGCTCATTACAGCAAATATTTCAATGGCTATGTTGGAAACATACTACTTACTACATTGTTGCTTACTAGGTTAGTTGGCTCAACGAAATGGCGTGGAAAGTCATTAATTGACAATTGTCATTGAAGACATTGATTGATTTAATCTGAGTTTGTCAAGGAAATTTAATTTATCAGTGTTTTATACCAACTCTGCAGTCACCATACAAAACTTTACCTACATCATGTAAAAATGTAGTTTAACGCGACCACTGAAGTTGGTGCCAAAAATTTTCGCGTGCCATTCGCTTTACTCTGGCCTATTAATCGACAGAATGATGTTCTGAGTCAAGTGGGTAGTAGATACAATTAGAAGTTTTGCGAGATGATCAGATTTTAGGCTAGGATATTATACGAGGCGTGTTTGGTGGGCGGGCGCGCGCGGCTTACCGCCTCCCGCCCGCGCATGCGCGTGCGTCTCGCGAGAAAATCTTGAGGAAAACTAATCACGAACATACTCGAATGTATTCTGTGCTCATTATATTATTAATGTCGGTCAGTGTTGCCAGATATTTTGAACAAGGGGCCAATAGAAAATACTTTCTTAGATCTAAACTTTGGCAGCTTTCTGCGATGTCTATAAAATAGCTAGTATTAATTTCGTGTTTTTTTTTTGTTTTTTTTTTCGTGGTAATGAAATGAAAACCAATTACCAAATTCGTGGAATTTGGCCATTTGGTGGTTTGGGCTTTTGTAGCCCTCTGCGGTTTCGTTAGCTATTCCACAGAAACTATTGTTTTTGGATAAAAATTAGCATATACGTTAATTGGGATATCAACTATCTCCATACCAAATTTCATCTAAATGTGTTCAACCAAGGAGTAGAGTAGGAACAAAGACACAGACACCTTAAACTTCTGGATTTATAATATTAGTGCAAATAATTTTCCATTAAGTAGATATATTTTAGAAATGAGTAAGAGCAACACCAGCCACTCGTTAGAGCTGCAAACAAACTCCAACCGCTGGTGGTGGGCGGGATAATAGTCGAGACGAGACAAAATGGCCTCCTCGGTTTTATGAAGAGATTATTACACATTTATTACACATCATTTTTATAATAACAGCAACGGTCGCTTGGAATTCACTTTATCTCCAATAATTTAAAAAATCCAAAGTCATGATAAAAATTCTAATGAACGGGTAAACAAGTTCGTTTAGGAAAATAAATAAGTAGCTACTAATGGATTTCATTAGACATTTAGATTAATGCATTTTCAGTACTTTTGTATGTTAATTTAGGAGCTGGTGAGGTTAAGTTCAGTGTCACAGCTGTCATTACGTAGAGGATACTTGTGGCATTTGTTAAATGTTTGGTAACAATTTATTTATGTTGTTTTATACATTTTTCAGTTTTATTAATTTAATCACGTATCTTCCATGTATGGTTGTAGGTACATTCTGGTACATAAAGATAAAAAGTATTTTTTAAATACTTTATGGATTTTATGCAAAAGTTAAAGACCTTTACTTTAGGTTTTTGACTTTGAGTGAAAAAGTCACACGCAGAAGGCTGGCTTTAAAACAAGTTTTAGGTATCGACTATGTACCTATATTTTTTTAATCATCGTTAACAATGTCTAATAATTACGCTAAATTTATTACACATAGCC
Source organism: Alcis repandata (assembly GCA_949125135.1). NCBI lineage: Eukaryota > Metazoa > Arthropoda > Insecta > Lepidoptera > Geometridae > Alcis > Alcis repandata. The sequence goes on along the minus strand of OX421242.1, from coordinate 6,979,081 downwards.
AAATGCTAGTATTTAAAAAGCATTTTTTACAACATGCGAGACACTATTTCTTCTGCGTTTAACTGCAGTCGTTAAGATACCTTTTAAAGGTGTTCTATAAGTTGAAACTTTAAAAGCTAGGAAGATGCGTGCTCACGAGTGGTTTTAAATACGTTATGTTCAGTTTAACCGGATATTTACGATGCTCGTAAACCAATCTGTCACTAAAAGGAGAAAAATACGGAAGAATTAATTTAAATTTAAATACCGGTGAGGTATTCGAATCGCATGTCGTCACTCAGGGATTGGGGTCAGCTGGCGACACGCGGCATTAGCGTCTATTAACAACATGTTAACGATCTGTTAAAAATATCAATTTCAATAATAAAATATGGATTTATGGCTACAAGTGTGGTTAGTGTTCTTTTTGTTGATCAGAGTTTGGAGTCCTTACAGATCATTATCGTATAAGTTAACAGTTAACAATCTCTAGACTGCAGTGTAATTTAATCGGCGAAAAGTAAGTTGTACTTTCACTTTGAGCTTGAGAAGTAAGAATCAAAAGTTGCACCAATTGGATAACTTGATAAATGTTCTATATTCAAAATAGTGGAATAGGGTTAACGTTTGAATTTGTGTGTGTCCAGTTTAGCTCCTTTGTGAGTCAGAGTTCACGGTTGGCTGATCGCGCAAATTTGACGTTTGCCTCACACTGGCGCGGCCACAGCGCGACGGCCAGACACCGATTGTTGACATGTGAAAATTTAATGCATGAATTATAAAACTATGGCAAAAAGTTTAATTAGCGTTTAGTTCTACAAAACTTTTATATATCTGAGTACAAAAAAGTTGAAATGTAAATCTTGTAATAGTTAATGTTTTAAAAATTAATATATCAGTTTTAGCTATACATTATATTTTGTACTGCAAAAATAAACGCGAATGTCATTTCGTTTCTTTGCTATTTGTTCCTTTAAATGACCGGTAGCTATACTTATTGCGATTAAATTAAGCAGCAAAATAAAGTACTCTTTATTTAAAAACATACGTGAATTTTAAAAGCTAGCGCTACAATATATGCTAGTTTACAATTAGTTGCACTAATTTACATTTCTGCAGGCATTTACAAAGTTATGTTGTACTATCACTAACATATACCAGCTATAATTACCGTGGTAGGTATTTATACGCGAGGTGTTATTGAATAAAATTGGCAACAGGCAAGCGGGCGTGACCGCGGCCGCGCAAATATTTGCTTTTAGCACCAAATCGCATTTGTGTGAAACTGGGTTAAAATAAACTACACATCATTCATAAATTTTAATTACTACCAGAATAAATGGAAGTGAATTGTGATTTGTGACATTCCAGTGAACTGCATTGTAGGTAGTAATATTGGGTTGACATAGAGGTCATGTCATGGTGTCAAAAGAACTGTGAAATGTACTACTGTGGCGGGCTTACTACCCGGGGAGCTAGTGTCGCAGACGATCTACTTTCCTAAATATAGGCCAGGAGATGATAACAGCAATTTCCAAGCCATCATTTTCCTTTCCGTCATTACGTAATTAGAACCCCGAAGAGTCGCCACACGGGTTAAAATGGTTCGGAAATTTCCGTTATCATCTCCCGGCCTAATACTAGTGGTATCCTACTACTACAAAAAACTGAGTTTTTCTATTCTGCTACTGAACTTTTAAACGAGAACGTGGATGTATCCAAATCAAAAATTGGTAAGAATTGTAAGTATTATATTGTATGAGATTCAGTAAAAAGTTGAAAAAAGAACTATAGCCAGGATTTGCAACGTCGCGGCAACGAGTATCGACAAACACCTGTATCCGCTATTGCAGCGGGTGATTTACGTCTTTTGCTTTTATTTTGAAAATCCTTCCTTCTTTCTAGATAAATCAGCTGATATTGCGAACACTATCTAAACTGCAAATGGCAATTTTTACATGAGAGCATAAAGTCAATATTTGACCTAAATTAATTTGTCAAAATGTGTAATTTTATTAGATTTAATACAAGTAAAAAAATGATTTTTTAATCATTTGCTTTTCTAAAAGTATACTAAATTTTCGTATAATTACTACAATGAGGAAAAAAAAACATTATTTTGTATTTTCGATAGTATTAGTAGGGGCAGTCGAAATGGTTGTAAATTGATTTACTAGCATGTTACATCCTTTCGAATAATAGTATGTATACAACGAATAAATCAGAAATGAAAATGATTTTACATAGATATACTCGTAGATTAGTTAGATAAGTAAATATGCCTAGCCCAAATCTGATTATACAAGAAATAGTTTTAGCTCTACCCGAAAAACCATAGATAAAGAGAATCACCCGATGAGTCACGAAGCCCAGATGAAGCCCAGAGAACATGAGTCAGAAGCAAGGAACACGCAAATGAAAACCCAAGTTTGCTCTAAAGGCACAAACCCCAAATGGGGTCTGACGAATACTGACGATGTTCTTATCTGTGTGCTATTGTTTAACACGCTTTTTTCATTCCCACGGTCGTTGGAGGCGCAGGCGCAGGCTGATAAGGCGTACCTGCAGCGCATGGCGGCGAGAAACGCATCAAGAATTCCTGCGAGAATTAGCAGCAAAAAGGCTAAAACCCTAAGTAATTGGAATAGTGACAGTGTGGCTGCGTCGGCATCCGCGGACTGTGACGACCTGAACGCTGCATGCGAAACTGGTGTGGATCAAAGAAATCTTTCCATTATTTTTTAATCTTATATTTTTTTTAAAGAAGGGTTTTGTCAACTATGACATCCTGTAATTAAAACAACATATTGAAACGAAACCGAAACGTTTAACAACAAGGACACTTATAATCTTGAAACAAACAGTCGAATTGAGAACCGTCTCCTTTTTGGAAGTCGGTTAAAAATAACTAACCAACCATTGCACTTATAATTATGATATAATTGAAGTATGAAAGAATAAAAACTTATTGTAGATTGCAATACCTATTGTTCAAGTTTGTTGCTTTGAAAGAATATTGTGCAGGCATTTGTTCATAAGGAAAAAGGATGCTATTTTAACCGTACTACAGGAAACCCAGTTTCGATACTTTCTTAACAGTAATATTTAATGTAGACGAAAGTAAATGCATAGGTACAAAGATGTTGCGTGTAATTATAATAATATCTAGGCTTAGATTTATCTTACTCTACCGATATCCTACGTTAGTCTAAAAATGTACATTAAATATTATCAAAATGGCAAAATATTAATGGCTGTTTTTGTTGATTTAAAGAAACCCTGTATATTAATGATGTTTACTCGTATTTGTTTCTTTAATTGAACCGAGTAGGCAGCTCAGTATCTGTGGCACGAGGTGAGCAAACTAACCGTAATTAATTGCGATCGTTAATTAATAGGTATTTGCCTTTCAGTATATTTTAATTGGACACTAAGTGCTAAACTCTTTTTATGTTCCCGACTTCGTGTAACTAAGCTTGATGAAAGGCCTGGCGAAATTCGATCTAATTCGGTCGGTTATTAGAGCAAATAAATAAGCACTAAGATCTTTATTTATGTTATTACGAGTATAATAAGCCATGCAATAGTAGGTACGTCGTTACACGCCCGTCGTAAAGTTTTAAATAAGTGATTTCCACGCAGTCTCTTATCGGCTAGCGCTGCATTTTGAAAAAGATATTGAATAACGACGTCTTTAAAGTAAATGACACAGGTAAATAATAAATATACCTACGGCTTTGTATTCATCTCATGAAAACAGAAAATGCATCGTGAATTAAACATATGGAACGGCAACCAAACAAAGAGTTCGGACGAGAGTCAAGTGCAAAACTCGGGCGGCCCACGCCCGCGGTAACGACAGATACTATGTAATATGTATATGAGTCGAATCCATTATCCAATGACGTGCACCAATTACCCATTTAATGCAATTTGGGCCATCGTACAGTCGTCCATCGCGCGTTCTCGTACATTCCCGCCGTCACTCACTCAAAAGCACCAAATAGAGAAATCACTAGTGAGCAAACACTCTCGGAACACAGGGCGATCGCGAGCGTTCGAGTCTCGAAGCGGTCATTTCAAAATTGTAGTTGTTTATCCAGAGTTTTCAGCGTGGTAAGAGGGCGCGCGCGTGCGTCGGCGGCCGGCGCGCGACTACACGCGGCTGAATGGGCGCCGGCGGAGGGGCGAAGCTCGTTACGTCTCACTCCCAGCGAGCTTACGAAAATCACCAATTGCAACTGTCCCCTCATTAACCACCACTATTTTATGACCTGAACATACGTTCGCAATACTGACTTTTGAGACGCATATTATCACTCATGCCGACAGTTCCTCCGGGATAACTGAGACTACGCGACACGCGTAGCGAAAGAATAAGAGGTTTTCGAGAGCTTCCGATCGAAGCTCCGGTGGTGTGTCGCTATGCATCCGGTGGCACCTGCTCGCACTCGAGAGGAGTCTGTGCGTTAGAAGGAGATGAAGTGATCGATCAGAGCATGGACCGGATGGCGGACTCGGTTATGAATGAATCGGGCGTCCTTGTCTCGCGCGCGGGCTCGCGTGGTGGAGTCTCTCTCGGGCTCAGGTTGTCGCGCTACAGAGGAAGTGAAAGGGACGGGACGCGTAGTAAATATTGCGCTCCGTGGAATCATCGGGAGTATTACTAAAGGGTCTCGGTTTTTTGTCCCACCACAAAGAATAACTATTTTCATTGATAGATCTGCAGTGGGATCTATGAGTTTGTCATTGATAGGAACGCTAGTAAGATTAAAAAATAGTTAAAGAACAGGTTTGCTCTCCTGCATTACAAGAAATAGTTTTATCTACCTAATCTATTTTTTCCTCTACTCTATTCTAGTTACTCTAGCGTGTAACTAATAAGTAGGTATAGCTATTCTTAGTTCACTACTTTAGGCAGAAGATTTATTTCTTGATTAAGACTTTTGCTGTAAGCAAAACGATATGGCAGATCAATAGTTACCTAAGATCTAAAATACATCTAAAGACACGATTACAAGTGGCTACATTTAAAGGAGTGGTTGTGAGACCTGGTGCGGCATTGTTCGCGGTATTGTTATCAGCAGGGCGCGGCTCGTGTCAATGTTTGGACGCGGCGTCGCTGCGCCGGCGCAGCACGTGGATAGTTCCTTTGTCGAGAGCAAACACTCTGGCCGGACCGTTTCCGGTCGAAGGACCAGTTGTTCAAGTGACCGTGGATCTTTGAGACAAAACATATCGGTTTTCGTTTCTAGCTGACCTGGTAATGTGAATCAATCAATCAGTTGAGAAACTACATAACTAAGAGAATAGATAACTGTTCTGTGTTATTCTGTTGTGTGGAACATCGATGTTGGCGACTGGCCGAATATAAGCCATTTTATTTTTAAAACTATTTTTGAAACTATTTTATGTTCTACCTTTTTTCGTGTGTGTTTTGGTTTTCAGTTCAGTCAAAATTGTGTCTTTGTGCTAGTATGTTATAATTTTGCTTGTTAAAATATAATACTATTTTCCACCATTGTGCTCCTCATTTCATACCTATTCAGTCTTATTAATATACAGTCCACCGCTCGCCTACAATCGCAGACAAAAGGTTATGTTGTTGTCGTTTACGACATAGCCTTTTTATCTTGGTATTCTGCATACTTATTTTACTTCTTGGTTATTTTCTATTAGTACTTGTTCGTCCTGAACAGAGTGCTAGTGACCCCTATTTAGTTATAACTCCTCGACCGATTTTGTTCATATTTAAACTGACAAAGTATTTATTTGCTTACATACGAGTATTTCGTATAAGCCAAGTGGATAGCCTAAGTGTTAGAGTTTGTCAGAGCACCTTAAAGGCCCTAACAAGTGTAAAAGACTTGTTTCGATTTTAGTAATTCCATGATTACCTTATTACGTACCTGCACCTTTGCCTGTAATTTCCGTCAATCTCCACATCGGTCAACGCAACATGCTTTCAAAAGTTTAGTTAAAACAAATAGCGAGCATCGCAACAATGGCCTTTCACTAAGACAAACAGAGGATGTGGTCGGCATTGTCATCATCGATGGTTGAATGCTTCGCCGATCAACACCCCACATTGTTTCTGTTTTCCTATTACTTGTCGCTGTTGCTAACATCTATTTGGGCATTGGTTACAGCGCGACTATTGTAAACTTTGTGTTGGATTCGCGATTGTAACAATGGATGTTAATTTAAGGAATTAAGAGTCAAGATTACGTAAAAGGTTCTAGCTACTAGAGAACTAGCTAGCTGGGCCTATATACCTACGAGTAGATCCGTTTAGTCATTTTTGCGTGATTGAGTAACAAGTATTCTAGCATACTAAATGTCACATTTATAATATGAGTAGGATATCAGACTTAAAGTTTGTAGTCTAAACCCGAAACAGTTAATATAATTTTATGTACACAATTTTTATTAAACTTTAAGGTATACAATAGCTGATTCATTTGGTGCAGATCCACAAACAAAGGGTAAATCTGAGCGCAAGTACTGACTGCATCTTGCCACAAATCAATGAGATCCCGTCGAACCATGTAACCTCGGAGCGCCAGGTGCTACGCGGGAAGTTCTCCCCTCCCGCTCCGCACCCGCTCACGTCTTGCACTCCCACAGAGATACCACTAGAGGAAGTGCACACACACTCCTGCGATCATGTGGCGACGATGACGTAAAGATCGATGTACATGTGTGTTTTCTGTAATTTATTAATGGCTTGCATTTGCGTATGCACCGCTCGTTGCGCATGAAAAATGGCAGATATAAATATGAATTGAGTGGACGCTAATTCAAAGTATACTCATTTAAAAGCGCCATAAGTGTTGTCTTTGACGCCTGAAAGGGGCCGCCGTAAGAGCTTTGGACAGCTTAAAGTTAGAGCCTGTTCACTACATGATAAACGAGCATTTTAAGTTTCGTCTTCCGAGTGCGTTTTAGCTGAAATATATGGCTGAAATTAATTTTAGGGTCGTTAGCGCTATATATGGATGCTTGACCATTCTGATAAGTAGGTGTCTAAATTTATGGAGTCAAAACAAAGAATATCTGTTTAGCGCTGAATTAAATAAAATTTAGTTAAAACCAATTATTTTTGTAATTTGTGTATTTGAGCTGCTACAACTGCAAGCTAAATTAAGTATTATAGTAACAACATAGGATTCATATTACATTGGAAATATTTCTCAAATGTCATAAATTGTAAAAGAAAAACTTCAAATACTTTTTTCGTGAATTTTGTACCATATTCATCTATTATAATTTATTTGACTCATTTCAATACTGAATAGCTGTAAAAAATTTATACAATTATTTTTAATTCACATCTGCCAGTATTAAATAATACAGTCTTGGCATTCGCGTATGACATACAAAGTTGCTAGTTATCATGTGTACGTATTATATAAAACTAACTATCGCAAAAGATAAAACAGGTTGTCTAGCGTTACTCATCGCAGGAATGCTTTTAAAAGTTTCTAACGTTAGTAACAGAGTATTGTGCACGTTCTCGACTCACAATGAAAATTATCAACAGGTAGCGAAGGCCTATACAATGCGTCCTTCCGGTATCCGTCCTAACACTATTCAAACAGAAACACACTCTAAGATCGACCATTACGGTCTAAACTCCTTTACGACGTGTCATCAAAAAGTTACACGATGAAATATTGAAATTGTAAAGTTTGTAAACAAGTTTAAGTACTAACGACAAGAACATAAGGTTTATTGTAATACAAAAGTTGGTTTAGTTGTGCTCAGACTATAATGGAGGGTCAACCATCATCCGGTGTAAGGTGACACCGTGGGGAAAAGAACCTTTTGGTTCTTCGATAACGTTATAATGTCATATTCTTATTGCTTGCTATATTGATTGCATAAACGATGGAACAATTGATAAGCACACGCAAATCATTTAACAAAATTCGAAATGATATTACTATTACACCAGATACTTGCAAAGAGTTATTTATACTTCCTATTTTGAAGATTAAGATCACTCTCATTCGATTTATTTTTGTTTTTTACCCGACTGCAGTGGCGTCAAAAAAGGAGCTTTATGTTTGACATGTAATGTCCGTCCTTACGTTCCCTTGTAACTAATAAACGGCTATACTTATGTCCTTGGATTTGTCTTAATTATACAAGTGTTATTGGGTGTAAAAAAATCTAAATGGCAGATTTTTTAATCCAGAACGTATATTTTTCCGTGTTTTCGTTACAGTTTCTAAAAACAATTAACTTGTCGCTTTAAAATTCAAGTATGCCTTCTTGGGTTTTGTGAAAAAATATAAATAAATAAGTTTCTAATAAATAGTATTTTACGCAATCAAATACTAGTAAACTTAAAATTATGTCTAATAAACATGTGAAATATATAAGACAAAACGGTAAGAGCGCGCGTTTATGTCTTTTCTTTGTATTTTATTGTCACCCACTTCCGCTCGCGTATACACTTTTTATTTTAGAGATCAATGCTATTCCGTACTAATGGGTATTTATAAGTTAATATTTATGCAACATGTAAGCATTGACAAAAGTTAAACATTAGTTAGATATTTAGGTAAATTTAGGTAAATGAGATGAAATAGTTTCAAGGTTTTGGGATATTCTACCCTATCGGAACCATTCGGGAGCAAGATAGGTTATCTATGCAAAATTAGGTTTTAATGTGTTTCGTTAGTGTTTTTTTTTAAACTACAGATTTTAACCCACGCAGCCCCAGTGGATTTTAGCCCTTATACGACTTGTTTTATCAATCTTTCTTACATAATGCTCATTAAAAATTATAATTGAAAATGCGCGGTAACGTTACCAGTTCGAATTGAATCACCTACAATCACCACGAAAACCTATAACCATAATTCAAAAGTGAATAATTAAATACATTAAAAGTACGTACCACGCATTATTATGAGAAAAATTACACGCAACCGTATCTACGACATAAATCGTCCTGTATTCATTAAATATAATGGGCGGCCGATACGATCCGTTTTCCCAACCATCGCCACCGATCGGAAACTGGTTCTTTCTCTATCCATTAATTTATATTGCCCAAATTAAATTAACATCAACTCCGAACACTATCTCAGGAATATTAAAGTTATAGTGTTGATGATAAGTTCGTTATAAAAACATGCGCCGCTACCTGTACACGACCGCATGTGACGTAACATCAAACGCTTCATCCCGAAACCAAAGGGAATAAATACATCAAAAGCTATATGTACGTTTAATAAATTAGGGATGCGATAAAGCATGCGAACCTTTACCCACGCTAGCACCGCTCATTGCTTTATTTGGCCCTCTGACATAAAGAGAATTGAGATTTCATTATGAGTACAAAAGTCATTGTGCCTCTACGCCGCATCACCGCGCCGCCGCCGCGGTCTAGACTTCGATAAAAAAAATCACAAACAGTAAATGTCGAACGGAACCATAAAAAGTTGAGTAAAAGGCGTCGAAAGAAGGCAGCGAATTTTGAGTCAAACCAGTTTAATGAGGGTCGAATTTTAAATACGAAAATAAAGCGGTTCCCACGGAGTCGGTCGCGGGAACGGAAGCCTCGCCGATGTCGCGGCGACGCGGCGCGACTGCTCATATCTCGCGATCATCGCTTGACGCCTCGGAGCCGCGGCCGCCCGCGGCAGCTCCGCGCTCCTCGCGACCGCCCGCCCGCCCAGCCTAGCCTGGCCCGTCCGCTCCACATCCGAGTCAATATAACACAGCTCTAAACATACTTGTCACTAAACATGTTGTGATCGGAAAGCCCGCCGCGAAATTGAGTCAATTAATGAATATCGTATTTCGCGTTGCTTTTTACACACATAATTTACACTGTCCTGAACAGGGGAAATTTATAACACTTATCGATCGGTAGTCGAAATCATTTAATCGTGTCATTAATGTCGAAAAGCATTAAAATGATGTTGTGAATAAATCTGATTGACCATCATAAATCTCGAATGAGATTTGTTTTTATTCCTTCGATAATATCTCCTTCAATAGAATCGCAGGTAACTGTTAAATACTTCAACTCTATAAGATGTTTACGAGTTGTATGACTATAAATAAATAGCTTTGAATTTATTCTATAGGCATAATACTAGTACATAGTTAATTAAAGAAGCAAACACAAAGATATTACGATAAAAGTAAACGCGTAATTGATCTATCGTTTATTTCACTTTTTAGGGTTCCGTACTTCAAAAGAAAAAAATATGACTCTTATAGGATGACTTTGTTGTCCATCTTCTGACAAGTTTTTTATACGATCTACAATGGTTATTGGTTGGTACCACTTTTTGAGCATACAAGTACTTAATACTCATACAATGTTCTGGGAAATCTTGCAAAAGACAATTTACATTTCGAAATATACAAGTCTGCCGTGAGTCGGCCGATCGGTCTGTTTGAGCTTGCTTTCGATAATGTCAACACGGCCTCAGTCAACGGAACTTGTTCCAACACCTTTATTTGTACGTTTTTTACATAAACTATTTATAGATCGCCCTTTGTAGCAGCAACAAAAGATCTTTCCTCCACGACAAAGCCTCTGCAAATAATCACTGAACAAATTTAAGATTTAATTTCAGATTAAAACAAAAAAAAAATGAACGTGCAATTGTGCATCATACGTAGTAAGTGCATGAGTTCACAAAGCAATTTCATTTTAAAATGCAATAATTTCATAGTTATTTTGACTTCTGTGGGGTTATTTTTGAATCGATAGCTCGAATATTTTCATGCGTGCTTTATTTATGTGACGAAAGACGATAAATACGCGAGCGAAACTACCCTGAGGCTCCGAAGCCCAGAACTTCCTTGCCACAGTCAACAAAAGACGATCGGAAATAAGAGCCAATTACAGTTTTAAAGTCCAAGCTCAACCACCGAATAATTGTATTGTTTGCAATCAATGCTGGCAACCGCAAGCTTCTGTAATTACGCGTGGAGGCTTTTCTTGTCATTGGATACATGAGCTATGGCATGCGAGCTCACAATGCGACGAGCGGCTCATTGAGCACGGATAATGCGCTCTTTGGGCAAGGCGCGGCTGTTTGTTTTCCGCGGCGGCTTATGAATGAACTGCGTTGTCCTACTCCCATTTATTGAACTGGGACGTTTCTTAGCCTATACATATGTACAGGTTTAGGTTAGAGAACTTTGTTATCAAATAAAGATGATATTGTGGTTATGTGGAAACCTAGATTTAATTCTTTGTCAGTGTTTGTTTTCGTATTTACCTTCTACTGTCCAATAATCTCTACGTAATACCTATGCCTATTTACTCGAAATAAATTGATGTGCGAATAATTGTCTGACGTCTGTATTTTTATAGCTTCTTAATAACTATACAAGTATGTATTAGTGAGCTTAATAACAATAAGATCAAGAACCTATTCGCTGTCTTTAAATAATTTGTATTTCCTTTAAGCAATGCAATGGTAATTAATAGATCCCTTATAAGGCATATTGGACTTAAGAATTGCGACAGTGACTTTTTGAACTAGCAAAGCTGGCCTTCGAGATGTTTAATAGTGTTTACTGAGACAACAGACGGAGTTGCCACAAAGCAAACCTCAGAGTGACTCAAGTCTCTTGTTAAAGGAAAAACCAAGTTTCAAATGTTATCTTCTACTTAAAAGATACCTCCACTAAAGTATTTATTAAACTGAGATAAGCTGAACAATTTGCTGTCCTTTTTACAAGCAACAGACAATCGTCGAGTGAGGTATTTAAATCTTTAACAAGCCAAGTCTTATGTAAATTACCTCCCATGCGAACTTTTTTAATCAGTTCGAAACTTGGCGTAATATTCGATTACTTAATTCGGTTTATTGATAATCGTTTATTGAAAATGTTGTTTCTTTAAGACTAGTGAGAGGAAATACTTCGCGATATTTTGAAGACGAATTTCGTTTATATTCGTAACGGAATAAGCTACAAAAATAACTGAGTGTCGATGGTTGTTTTATAATCATGAACGTCATATTATCATACAAAGCTTTCATTTTCTCACCGTTTCCGAGGTGATATCCATCTGTTGAAATTTGATATCAGTCGATATGGTTATGGGATTTCAATTTGGGCTTCATCAACAGACGTTGATGAGTTTTCGTAAGTTTTGTTATTAACATAAAGCTTGGTGATCGCTCGCATCTCTTAATTAGAGAGTAGTGTTCGGTATTTATTAGCGTGTTTCAATTTAGACAGTATTTTAGTTGCATTTAAGTAGTAAGTTGAGATGTGATGATAGTGGGAGGCTGTCAGGACGGAGGCATCCGGCGATATCATCGCTTGTGTGATACCATCGCCGACATCGCTCTTGATGCGTTGACACATATAAAATTACTTATTTATTAATTATTCCAATGCGTTTTCACAGGACCTTTTAAATGATGCAGCTAGAAATTCCCCTTTGCTGATACATTTTTTATACTACGAGGTAGAAGAAGTCTCAAGAAAAAATATTATTTAGACAAATAAAATAACTTCATGTGATAATTGGCGCTTTTATAGATTGCTTTTAAACTGGTGTAGGTATCTAGTTATTTTATGTAGTTTTAAAAATAGCTAGTGTGAAAAAGATATGTTAAAAATATTAATTTTCACTAAATTATTGCCAAAAGTCATTAGTGCCCAGCAAGTCATATCCTCACGGAGTTTCTTACAAATTTAAAACCAATTTAGCGATCTATTAGAATATATTTCATGCTTAAAAGCGCTTAAGTACGGTTAATATTAATTTAAAGCAGCGGGTTGTTGGCCTCGTCTAATGATAATTATGTTTGGGAGCTATCGACATAAACAGGCATTATAACCGACGCGACGTGGCTCTCGACGGCTTCGGCGGACGAGTTAAGGGCCGCCGTGAATAACATATCCAGTCTTCCATTAAATCCGTTCGTTATTCTTTTCTAATCGAGGCCTCAGTTACGGCGGAGGTCAGAACGCGGCCGACCGGTCTTCATTGCAACATTTATACCTCCGTCCAGCGCAAGCGCCATCGTGAGAATATGTAAAGCAACCACCGTAACTTGTCCCCGCTCTCTGCGACGAATGTTACCAAAATCAACCGCAACATCGACTAAAGCCAAAGGTGAAACGGCTCGACATTGTCTGGTTGACGATTTTCGGCGCACCTATGTTTGGACCACGTGTAAAAACGCTCATTTGTGATAAATCTATGTAGGTGCGGTTTTGGTTCGGACCGAATAAATTAGTTCGATTGACCGAATCTTGTTTTAATTTTGTCGCGTGAGAAACTTAGATAATAAAAGAGATAGCAACGTGAAAGTTAAACGGGAACATTATCTTCGGAAGCGGTGTTGGCTCAACGTATGGATAAACGAGTCTTAATTACAGCAGGCGGTCGTATTACCATCGATTAACGATCGCGTAATGTGACTGAAATCAGTATACAGACAAATGGAGGCACTTATAAAAAGTTTAAAGGTGCATTGAGAACTAAATTGGGCAATTTGGAAAAGTTTATAATGTACAATTAGCTGTGAGCAAAAACCGCGACACAAATATAGGTACGTCCAATTCTCGAACTGGCAATAAAATGCGATGATACCGCCGATGGCCATTTGTCTTCAAGTACCTACCATTAAAGTACAAATTACTGCAAATCAGTATACAATTTTAGTTTTCAAAGAAATGTTCTGCAACGCCAGAGCGTAGAATGTGATCAAATTAATATTTTTAAATTTAAGATCCCGTGAACAAAAAATTTTATGATGCCGCACAATGTTCACACAGTGTCAAATAGAGTCGTAAAAAATCAAAACGCATCGAGCGACCGCTCGACCGGTACCTAACCGACGAACGCATGTTTTTTCAGTCCGCTTTCTTTAATTGGTCTCTTTGTAGAATTTGTTGATACGGATTATGGACATTAATGTCCGAACTTAGGCTGACCGAGTCGACATATAAAGAGGGTACGAGTACTGTTAGTCGGCCGGCAGGAAACGTCCGATGAAAAAACTTAGCAGTCGACATCTCCATAAGACACGGGAATCTTGCCTTCCGCTAATTATTTACAATATATTGCGTAACGGTGAAACGCCGGGAAGGAAAGAGGAAAAAACAAGCTCTACAGGATGTGAACCACCAGCTCGAGAGACCAGTTTGATCTAGATCTCACCATAAATACAGGTACCGTAAGGTTTAGTGTCCCTTGACGGTCAGTACAGCTTGGTCACTTTTAGAATATCTTTATTCATATTCCGAACGATCTCGATAAAGCTGAAATGGACTCCGATCGGTCGATGTTTTCTTGCAATATGCACTTTGTTGCGAGAGCTTTAGAACTTCGATTGGATGCTTTCGGTGTGGAAGCACCGGTCTGTTTACGCTGGCGTCGTAATTAAAGATACCATAGCAGGAACCAGGAAGAGTGTCGTACTATCTCAACAGTTAGCCGGAAGTTCTCGATCTGTGAGTTCATTCATAAATGAGAGACCCGACGCGACAATGTGGTATGACAGGTTGACGCGCCACTATACTAACTTTTATTTATACTGCGCATAAGTTTATATTGCTGGAGCAGTGGATCAAGCCGATGTAATTAACCATGAATGAAACGCAGCGTTTCATTGAGTAGAAACGTGAGCCAACATTTCGTTAGGTAGTCGTACCGTCCGTCGGTCTACTTAGAGCGGGTCTATTTCCTCTTCTTCTTGTTTTTGTCGATTCTCATACATTACATCGGTTAGTCTACTTTTAGCAAGCATGAATGAAATGCTCCTATGCAAATTAGACTTCCTTAAGCGTATTTAGAACTAGTTTCTAAAAGTAAACCAATGTAATGCAAAGGTTGATTTATTATTAGGCACCAATTTCAGACACATTTTTATACGAGCTCATTTCAAAACGGAGCATGTTGGTAAATTTCCAGAACTTTATTACATGCAACCTTGACCATCACAAGCACTTAACACCCATAATGTCTCTTAAGTGAAGATAAAAATATCAACAAAGGAGTTCATTAATTAGTCCCGGTAGACGTCGGGGCGACGCCGGGCCGGGCCGGAGAGGGGCCAGAGGGCAACACTCTGATTGCTGTAATCGAGTTAGTCAACTAAACAAAAAGAGTAGCCAAGTCACCGAGTGGTCGAGTGCTCGAATAAACAAAAGAGTGGCGTAATTAACGCACGCGTGGGTCGACTTCCGTTTGTGTTCCAGGGATGGGACCAGAAACCTACTCATGCTAACTGGACAGTGAATTTTAGGAAGAATTGGATTGGTATGACGTATGCTGATAGGACTTTTTATATATTATTGAGTATTTATAATCATCATTATCATTCTAATTTTGTTATTAACTATTTGAGTATTGGCTCAGTTTAAGCCACTTATTGCGGTCGGTATTGGCTGTACCTTGATAATATTTAAAAATGTCGATCTAAGAGAAAGGTTTTATATTCTGTTTATGTGTATTTTAGGATGTTGTTTTATTTTTAAAAGTATTTTTTGAGACATATACTTATGTAATTAAAAAGATGGAATGAAACTTTCTAAATAAAAAAAAAAAAAAACAAAGTATTCAACACAGTACGTACCCTGACACCTATATATGTATACCTAAACTTAAACTATATAATTACTAGCTGACTCGACAGACGTTGTCCTGTCAAAAGCCATTGCGTCAATTCTATGTCAAATATTGCGTAACTATAGCAACCGTAGTATGTTGATGCTAACTTGTCAATTTATAGTAAAAATTATCAGTATATATATAATTTGCAATAAATTAAAATTGCGACTATAATTTGAGATTTAAACTATCCTATCTCTCAAGTTGGATCGAACTGCACATGGTGTGCGAATTTTATTATAATCGGTTAAGTGGTTTAGGAGTCCATTGAGGACAAACATTGTGACACGAGATTTATATATATTAAAGATGTATGAAAACAATCACATTTGTCTTGAATATGCTCCAAAATGAGTCGAAAACTATAGAGCCCCCCTAATTTTTATTCGTGATTCTTACATGATTCACGTCTTAAGTAGGATACTAAACCCAGTCCACAAAGCTGGAGGATCTGAAGGAAGTGGGCAATCAAGGTAGATGCGCATTTAGCCAGCGATTCAAATGCCTAGTTCCCTTGATTGGCTTAATCAAGTTACTGCCGACCAAGTGATAGAAATAAGTCAACAATTACAGCTACGTAGGCAACGGAAGTGACGACGTAGTAAGTCTAATTATAGTTTGTTTAATGAACAAGATAGAGGGATAATTTCTATTAGCGAACGTTCTGAAATACTGACTGACATAGTAAATGTTCGGAGTATTTTCTGTTATAATACTGAGAGATTTAATGCCAGGTAGGTACAATAAAATTATCTATCATAGTAGGTACTTTGAAGTGGACACATTAATGCATCACAAAGGTAATGGTTTTATGCAGATCTTTCTAGATAGGTATGATTGTATGACTTGATAAAATTTCTAGAGTACTTCACCGTTGTCTAGATTAGTTAGAAATAATATACGTTAATAGTCCTTTTTTAAATATTCATCACTAGCAAATGTTTTGAATATCTTTTTTGCATGTTTATGCAACCGATAAACGACGTGAAATCGTAGCTTTAATGCGTTTGTCACAACAGATTTGTATAATCAAATACCGATATAAAAATTAAATACTAAATAGTTTTATGACCGCATCGATAGCATGTTAACATTTTGCAGGACACTCGCTGTTTCGCGGCAGGAAGCGGGCCACGCTGTGCCGCCGTCGCCGGACGCGCGTATCTACGTATCTAGCTACCGTATCTACCTAACTCAATCTGCTGCGTCATACTCCAACCTCTCGTTCTTATTCACTCCATCCTCCTCGGATGCCGAGTAATTGTATTCCCTTGTCTTGTTCCAATCTCGCTTTATCACGTTGCGCAATGCCAGAATGGGCCCGTCAAAAATTACATCGACCGTTACCTTTAAATTATTGCGCCGTCATCTACCCAGGGCGAGCTACTTTCGAATAGGCTACTGTTTAATGATACATATTACGCTTCTAATTTGATCGCTTCGTCTTGGAGCCTATAGCTCTCGGAATACAGTTTTTGTACTGACAATGGTCGCCAGTTTCATTAATGGGTGTGCGATGGCGTAAGCGGCCGGGACCGGAGACCAGAAGCTGCGCCCGCGACCAAGAGCGGCTAGAAATCATCTCCGCGTCCGGCCATTCCGCCAGTTGCTGTGTTTTAATTATTAATGAAACTGGCCGCCGCGGGAAAGCCGCACTACGGCCGGCTATGCTTCCGTTCGCAACGCTGCGCTTCATTCATAAAACCAGCTGTCCCGCATGGGCCGACGTATCTCCCGCACACGATCGTTACAAAACGAGCTCTATCACCAAACAAAAAAGTCTATTTTGTATCCACAGAAGAATACTAAACGCCTTTTATGAATGAAACGGTATACGCTCAGAAATAGACATCGTAAAAAGTCGTAACTCGAAACGTACATGCGCGAAAGTGGTTTTACCATGGACAGCAGAAAGTTGTTTTCCGTTTGAGGAAACGCGTTCGATTAGGGTGAGAAGGCGCGCACGTGAATGGTTGATTTACTCGCCTGTCGTGAATGGGATGCGTGCTGCGACGAGGTGCGAAGCGCGGCTCGGTGAATGGAGACGGGCATCTAGGTTCTACTAGAGAACAAATCTTGTGATCAAGGTGTGACAACGCCATTGTTTTATCGGTTTGTAACTGAACTGCGGTAAAATCAAACAAACGAATCCTACAGCGTCATACTGGTCAAATCTACCCTTAATGCTATTGTTATAGTAAGCAAAAGTTCAGGTATTGTTTGGACTTACTAAACTGATTTAAAAAAATCTACTAAACCACCTCTATTTTAATAAACTAAGCAAGTTTTTTGGTGTAGGTACATATGGCTAAAACCACAGGCAACTGTTTGTATGCAATATTCTAAATTAACTACGCGTTCCTTTTTCTTTCAAAAACTGGATGCGGTTCAGATCAACACGCATTAATTAAAGTAAGCTCCCACAGCAATTAACTTACCTGTTCCACATAAAATATCAAAGTGCCAACATAGCAGTAATTTGTGAACGAAACTTAGTCATACAGGACATGAGGCAACAAAAATACGATAGGAAGTCTCCCAGACACTAACTAAAAGTCATTGGCAAAAGTTTCGAAACCTTGGTCTTTTAAATTAAACTTTGAAAGTAAAAACGTGGTCAGAGCTTTATGAATGAGAATAAATCGTGGTTGTTAAGTATGTTATTATGTAAGACAGTAATAGGTACTAGAAATCTAGTAGAAAACTAGCTAGCCTAAGTAGCTGCTAGGGTTTTCAAGTGTGAATCATTATTAAAAAAAAAATACAAAAAAGCAGACTGATTTAAATTGATTATCATCTACCAATAAAGTAGATAAAGGTACGAATAATAATGACAATTAAGTGTCATTTTTACTATCATCCCATGAGGTAATGTTTTTAGCAACTTTATCTTCAACCATTTCTTCACTTTAAAAGAAAGTGATCAACTGTATTTTTGGCTTTAAAAAATCTTTATTTCAATGATAAATTAGTATTTTTTTCTAATGTTAAAAACCTTTGGCAACCCTGTAATTGTAACGAGGAAATATGCCCAAGCTAACTCAAATCTAGTTGCTTGCGCAGCTACAAGGAGAAAGTCTAGTGACTAGTAAAACCGATTCCTTCTTAGTTTATTTTCAGATGTGTTTAAGATAAGATGTTATATTTTATTGTAATGATATCCAATTTGCTTAAATTACAAGGTAGGTCATAGCGTGTCAATCAAAGCTAAAGTAAAAGCGACCTAGGAGCTTGAATTGAAATTTATTTGTCAGAAAGAGAGATCGTTTTACGAAGAGCAAAAAATATGTTCGAAAAGGCTCAAAAATGTTAGTACGTTATGCTTTGATTAGATACTATGGAAAATTAATGTGGGTTTGAAACATTTTGTTATAATATAATTAACACGGGAATACTCAGGTACCTATATATTAAGTCGTTTACTACGACTAGTTTCGATCACATTCGGTGACCTTCATCAGGTGAGTTACAAGCGTGACACTCTCGCGATTCGTCTCGCCTGGCACTCAATATAACGTGAGTATTTCCGTGTTAATTATAAAAAAATATAGTTATATTACGATTTTTTTAGGCAAGATAAAATATAGCAGCAAACACGATGTAAGCAAAAAGCTTTAACTTTGTAAAAGCACTTATTAAATTTAAAGACATGAAGCGATATAAAGCTACCGTTTACGTAACTCCGAGAAGTCGTCAATGGGAGCTTAATGCATGTAAATGGCAATCGAGAAGGTGCTCATTACAAAGTGCTTATCGAGTGGCGGCGAGCCGCAGACATATCGGGTAACTTCTCCGATGTTCGATTTTGTTCACGAAATTTGAAATGGACTAATCTGACTTTTATTAAGCTTGACGAGATGTCACTCTGACTTTCGATTTTTTGCCTTGACGATTTTGAAGATAGATGAGTGAATAAATTGTGTTTTGACATAAAATTCGTAACTATCAGCTAATTTTGACGACACCCTGAAGTTCGATCCTAACGTCAAGTAAGCAGCATTTATTAAGTTTCTCATTGCATGATTCTTCGGAGTCCACTGGTGAAGATCACCAGTAAACTTCATCATGAAGTTCATGTTCAGAAATACGAGAATTAGACGATATGGCCGCCGGTCCAGGCCGGTCATCGCACATCCGATGTTCCTGGTATCGGCTCATTCATGCCTGGTGCC
This sequence comes from Alcis repandata, assembly GCA_949125135.1. Lineage (NCBI taxonomy): Eukaryota > Metazoa > Arthropoda > Insecta > Lepidoptera > Geometridae > Alcis > Alcis repandata. Next base: position 6,959,317 of record OX421242.1, on the reverse strand, counting down.
CGAGTATTTTGCACGAACAAAAAGGCTTCGGTGCCACACTGTCTGCAGCCACAAAAGAGCGTCCTTTTTACAAATTTGGGGTACCTTAGAAATGCAACCTGTTCCCACGGCACTCCAAAATCCACCTTACTATCTTACCGATTAGGTTTAATCTCGAACGGGTGCTGTAATCGTCATAATGAGCAATTTTTTTTGTGTTACCTGGCCCTCAATATGGTGCTCACCGGATATAGACGGTCCCTGAATGGGTCGGGATAAAAAGCATATATTTACGATTATGCACGAGCGATTTGTCGACACTCGATACGATGCGCAGGAGAAGCCGTGTGCGATTATTGTATCGCGTTACGGAAGATATTGTTTAGGGAGTATCTCAGGAGTTTTAAACTCTCTATATTTGTTTGATATTGATGTTTTTAAAAAGCCTTTGTAGAGCTTTTTTCTGAAAGCGGTGCTAGGTGGGTCTGGTGGGTAGATAATTATATTTAGGTTTACCTAAATACTATATACATTAGTTAATATAATCAATACATTATTGCACTGAAATGGTCGTTAATAATTTTGCAAGCAAAATTCATACTTGTCACTTGCGTAATTTTAATGCAAGTCGCCACTTGACTCGTTGGTAAATGTCACTAATAGGCCGGGAGATGATCACAGAAATTTCCGAACCATTAGTACCCGTCTGGCGACTCTTCAGAGGTCCTAATTACGTACTGACGGAAAGGAAAACGATGGTCTTAGCGCTAATCATCATAGCTAATCATCGTCGTGTAGCCATTCACGAAAATCACTATGCCATACTTTTCCGACGGGTTTCACGCCCACGCCTACGCGATTGGCCTCCGGTACCAGCGGTATGACCATCATTTTCCTTTCCGTCATTACGTAATTAGGGCCCCTGAAGAGTCACTAGACGTAAGTAGTCAGACGTAGTCGACAAATGGTTCGGAAATTTCTATTATCGTCTCCCGGCCTATAAAGTGTCATCTTCGGAGTGTAGCAGTTTTAAAAAAAAAACAAAAATATGTACTTATGCAAGATACTGTGGCGATAAAGATAAGTACTAATGTAGAGCAAAGTTATTAAGAATATCACTTATTACATTGATGGATCGATAAACTCTAACCACGTTTAATATAATCGGTGGCTCATTTAACAAAACCTCCACGAACTGTCTCTCAAATTATCTTAATATTTCACACAAACTTTAAGAAATCAACACATTATACTTTTAAAATATCATCGCGCCTGCATCGATGACACTTCCCTACTTCACACGCTCCTGTTTCAAGAAATGATCAATCATACAGAGATCGGTGATTTTTCAAGACGTCTGAGACGCGTTTTGTTTTTCCAAAACACAACATAAACCCGCCAAATGACGGGTTAAATATAGTTTTAAGGCGAAAATAAACCAAGTGTTGAAACGTTCCTCTCTCACCTGCGCGCGGAGCTCGCCGATTTATCTTAAGATTTACGGATGAGCTTACAACATATGCAATATACATGCATATATTGTAAGTATATGAAATAAAGCGAATATACTACTGGAACGATAGTATTAATTTTTTAAGTTTGCATTCTTACAAGAGCTTTTTGCAGCTTATTAGAATTTGAGAAACCATTAGGTAAATGAACTATTAATTATACAACGCGTGAAAAAAGATGTAAATGAACCGCAAATATTTTAGAACGATTAAAAATGTAATTAGATCCGTACAAGTCGAAGAGCTAGCCCTCCTGTTTGTTTATAATACTCCTGAAATAAATTATTATTTTAGGAAAAAGGCCTTGAAGGCTTTTAGGCTTTCATTTTTACGTGTCGCTACCTACGATGGCGCTCAATTGTTACTGCCAGTGGCGATCATTCTTACAAAGACTGACTATTTCGTTCATTGCTTAACAGTGATCAGTTACGAATATCTAATCGAGCTTTGCTACTCGTATGAGCGCTACATAGAAACTTGCAATATTAATTTGCCGATTTGCTTTCAGAGCGATTAAAAAGCATCAATTGTTTGACCCAGTTTTGACACTTAGCTGGACTATTGATTCGTACATTATGTATGCGTAATTGTGCATCATTCATTACAATCTATACCCGACTGAACATTCTCCTTTTGCTGAGCACTGCAAGAAACTATCAAGTTATCCGAGGCAGTAAGTAAAGTAATAAGCCTCAATGAGGCGGAACTTTTTCTCTGAGGCCTCGGACTAGGTGATGGTTAGTTTTTACTGGAAAGTAAGCTGTGGCGCCTTGAATGAACCCGCAGACCACATAACGAATAGACAGTCAGTAATTATTACTGTCACGAATAGATATATAATCATAGTATTTTTTTTTTACAAAACCAGAAACTTGTCTGTTGCACCCTGAAGGTAGAATATTTCAAATAACTGTTTCCAATTGTATTTATGTATTATCTTTATTTTTATTAAAATTGAAATAACTCATCCAAGCTATTCAAATAAGAATCAATGATAAGTTCCCAATTGGTAAAATCGTGTACACAAAAAAAAACAAGTGATACACAGAAAATACAGTCGAATTAAGAATCTCTTCCTTTTCGGAGTCGTTAAAATAAAGCCAAATCGCCGTGGTTCAAATATTGAATGTGACTTATTACTTCGGCTCATCCGGCTGCGACGCTGTGAGCTGAATTTTGAATATTTATATTCTACATGATTGATCTACTACTTTTATTATCTTTGAATGAACTGAACCGGTTAGACGGTACGAGTTCATAAGCACATCATATTGACGAGTGCTTCTTCATGTTTTATTTAGTTTGTACGTGGTTATGAACTTGGGCACGTCATTTCAAAATCTGGCCTAATTAATGAAAGACTGGTTGATTTACGAAGCAAACATCTGTTTTAGGGATCTTAAAACTAAACTAAAGGGTACACTTACCATAATGTTGATATTTCCATTATGATATCTGTGGATTCAGGTTCAAATTTCAGCAGGCTCACTTGAGACACACATATATACATTACCTGAAACAAAATATAAAACTGAGTTAAAATAGAGATCAAAACATAGCTATCATATAAATAACGGCTTTTTTATGTCTTTATATCCCCCTCATCGTTGTCTTCTATATAAGGGGTGACTTCAATGTAACTGTCATATTATTATTTTTTAATTCAGAGGAAGAGGCGTGGTTACTTGACAACTCTAAATAGAATCATCCAATCTGTCTGTACTGAAACTCTACACTGTCTCTATTTAAATTCCGGTTTAATACAGCACCCTGTATTGTATTTGTATATTGCTTTGTTAGTGAAATAACGTGATTTTCATTGTGATGTATGTGAATCCGTTATCTGATTCGGGGCTATTATTTATTTAACGGTACGGCGGCGATCCTTGTGAATCGAGGATGGCGAAATATGAATAACAATAAGAACAGTCGCATAAATCAACTTTGGCAACCACTTTTGGTTTGGGAAATATAGGATCGTTACGGTATACGTAATATTAATAAGTTATAATAGGTAGATTTATATTCTTTTGATTAGAAGTCAACAGATGAACGCAGGAGGGAGTCCTCGAGTTGTACCTACTAATATTTAAGAAACGGAAGATAATGTAGGTGCAGATCACTTCACCAGCCCTCATCTGCCCAGGTCCCATGACCTGGGAGGACCATTCCAGGATTTTTTTTTTGTTGTTTTTAATTGGATTGGAGAAACATCTGTTTATACTTATGACAATTTCAGATTCATATAAGAATTGTTTTCTTTACGAATAGAATAGGTACATTTTATGTTATGCGCTGTCGAAATACAGTAACTACAGCAAGCTGCCATTTGGTTTTGATGTCTAAACTTGTTTAAACTCAACCTTTTTCCTGTTAGATATCACAAATCAACACCAAAATTAGTAACCGTTTCTCACGCCAATCTGCCACTGACTGCCGTCATCAACCCAACCCTACGCCGACACTCGAAGTCAACACAAAAATTAAACTATTTCCTAATTAAAACTATTAAAAAGCTTAAGCCGTAGCGTTGTCGCGCACTTCCGCATACAGTTATTTGTGGTTAACCCTTCACCGACTATTAAAGGACTGTAGGGGTTAAATGAGACCTTTTTTCAAAGGGCCGACTGCTGACGCGCTTAATGAGATGTCGCCGAGGGCTATTTTCAGTCGAACACCCGTTTTGACGATGTAAAAAAGGAAACAAATTAAAAGCTCGAGATGATGAACACTTCGTTGCGATAATTGGAAACAAAATGGTGCGTTTACTGGCTTTTTACTGCAGGAATATTTACTTATATTTATAAATATTGTCGACATGACACAATAATTGGTTTTTAATAATTCCTCGTTTTCTAACTTCAGCGTTTCCAATGGTATAATCCAATTTCATTTACGCCGTTTTCAAATCTTTATGCACCTAAGCTTTGCCTAGGCGCAGACTCTCTTGTATCCCGATCAGTATGCCGCTAGGCTAGCCTAATATTAGCGCCAGGTTTCACCCATGCGGGGACGAAAATCGGTAATAATGATGATGGTAGATTTCGATTCTTTTTTGATTTGGACATTTCCTTTTTTGTACTCTTGACGACGTGTATGCAAAATTTCATGATTATCGGTTAAATAGTTTGAAAGTGAAACAAACAAACTTTCGCATTTATAGAACTAGTCAGGATTCTCCTTCTCAACTGTGCATAACTGAGTTCTCTCGTATCATGTATGCGTGTATTGTATATTATATTATCTGTTATATTATTATATTATATATTATTATATTATTATTATATTATATTTATCTGTATCATGTATTCTCTCTTGAATGATCAGTAAGTGGAGCGTAGAGTGGCCGGGAAGGCACGTGTGCGCCTCCGTGAGGCTCCATTGGTTGCGTGACGGCGCGTAACTGACTGTGACGGTTGCCAATACAGTACCTCTACCTACTCGGTTACTGATGTAATGTTGTTTGATAAGTACCTACACACTTTACCATAAAACGGTCTGGAAGAAACCGCTTTAGGTGATCCTTTGTCTGCAAGTTTTTCGTGAGTGTCTTGAATCGAGATCAAAGTACGACATTATTCTTTGTTTGGAGGCACCCTTCTTTTGTTCTCGATAAAACCAGTCAAAAGTGTATCTATGCAAGTTACATACAAAACATATGGACACAAAGACCAGCCCCGTCAGGCCAGGCACAGGAGTTGAAAGGAGACAGGAAACTGTCACCGGGGTACTAATTTAGTCAGCCTCGTGGTAAGTTTCAGCTTATCTCCGGACAGAGAACCTGTTTCGCACTCCGTGGGAAAGACACTTACATGCGCAATAATCCACCTTGTTTTATTTATAGGGCTGTACGTAATAACTCTAGCCCACAGAACGTATCGGTACCTCGATACTTTCACATTTTGATTTTGATTGGGTTATAAATCTTGTCTTTCGTTTCAAATCGCTTAATTTTCTCTCGTTTACTGCCAGTCATTAGTAATTAAACACTGGCTAAAGATGCACCGTCAAAGATCATTACCGTCTTAATTTGGTCGGGAAAAAATATCTCGTCTGATCGGTAACCCTATCCGTAATCACGGTGCCGGTGGCAGCATCCCATTCATTTGGTGTGTGTTTGTGTGTGTTATAAACGGTGCATGTGTGCGTGTCGACGCACGATTTGAGCTACCGTTAGTACATAGATTATGGATCAGTATCTACTCCAAATTGTCCGACTGTCGACCGGCACGGAATCAAATCATGACCTCGCGGGAACATGACTGTAATCGAAGAGGTTATTAATTATGTTGAAATCTCAATAAAATGTATCATGTGATGGCTTGTTGTTAAATTAAAATTGTTATTTTTTCAATTATAAAGTAATAGGATAGGGTGCCAATTAAGCGTATTAAAGATACAGGTAGTACAACGAGAGTTAAGGCTTTGCTTGGACGTGCAATAAAAGCTACTGAGGTCAGACTCAGGTATAATTGGACGAAGATAATTATACTTACTTTCTTAGGTAAACGACTAGGTACCGTAATGTTTTACTGGAGTTTGAACGACGCTTCTAATTTAATAATATATTTTGCAAATGTGTGTGTAGGTTGCTACGATTGTTATCCAGTTGAGCATAAATATTATATTCTCTAACAATCTTCGAAATTCTTGCTGACCTATCGTTAATTTATTATTATGTTTTTCCCCGATGACCCAGAAGGAGGATAGTTTTTCAGGTGTATGTAAGCATGTCTGTTAATACGTTGCCGCGTTGGTAAGAAGATATTATGCTTACTCCAACGTGACCTCCTCCCAGCACCTAATCGGCTTGACCGATTTCAGTTGGCAAACTGTCGTTTGTTTAGTTTTTAACCGACTTCAAAAAAGGAGGAGGTTATCAATTCGTCTGTATGTTTTTTTTTTATGTTTGTTACCTCATAACTTTTGACTGGGTGAATCGATTTTGATGATTCTTTTTTTATTAGAAAGCTGACGCTTCCCATTTGGTCCCATTTCAATTTAGTCCAGTTCTGATAATGGTATCCATGAGAAAACCACGTAAGTCTTAAATTTGCATTAAGTACGTGCGCGACAAATAGATGAATAACTCAATAGTCGGTCTTTTGAAGTCGGTTTTTGTTTTTTGTTTTGTAAAAATAATGTTCTTGTTTAACATTGTACCTATAGATAAGGTTCTAGTAGGTTACATTTGCAACCAGTTTTTTTATAACTAAAATATTAATTACTAGCAGTCCCGGCCACGCTTCGCTGTGGATAAAAAAATAGCCTATGTTACTTTGGGATAATGTAGCATTCGAATGGTGAAAGAATTTTTGAAATCGGTCCAGTAGTTTTTGAGTTTATTCCACACAAACATACAAAAATACAAATCTTTCCTCTTTATAATATTAGTATTAGTATAGATTTGACAAATTGATACAATGTTGTGACAATAATGTAATTGCTTGCTACAATTGCATTGTGACAATATTGTCAAAACATTTTACAATTTTCGACGTTCTACATTCCTTAATGTCATTTCTGGCAACTCCTAGTGGCCAGTTCTGCAAAACATTGTCCTTTTAAGACCCACTTTAGGTCTGAAATGTTCAGTAAGTCTCCAAGCACTCTACGCTAAAATTAAAATAAAGAAGCTCTGATATATGACATCCTACTCGATACGTTAAAGCGGCCATGTCGTCGAGTAAAAAGCAAATAAATTTCAAGACCATTACGTGGCCTGTGATGAATTACGTCCTATGAGCCCTCTCGGTTAACCCTTTCAGCTTTCTACAGGAAGATGGATGTGTGTTTCAGACGAGGATTTCTTTACCGTATGTCTAATAGAATGCTTGACACATTATTAAAAAGCATGTTCCTAACACATTTTTGGATTCTGTCGTAATACCAATATCGATGAATAGGTATTTTATTTTCGACTAGTCTACGCGTCGTGGTATTAGCCACCGTTTTTAAAGTTTCCATTTTTCATGATTTACTTTAGTTACCTACTTCTTATCCTAAAGTACAAAATGCTATCTGAATCTCATGACATTTAGTCGTGAAAATGAGTCAGAATGTAGATACGTAATGTAAACGATGAGTAGATGTCATGATTTTTCTCGATTTGTTTAATAACGAGAAAAATATATTTTTAGTGTAGCTAATTTTAAACTTTTTAATCTTTAACAGGAAAAATTTGATAAAAATGTTTATTTTTCCTATAAGATTAACCTTAGCAGAAGAAATTGTTCGTGGAGCGGTCAATGACTTCTGTACCGATACTAACTACACTATGTTCCAAACATACAGACAAACTTTTACATTTATAATAATTTTATTAGTGTGGTTTTATTAAACCTGTACTTTAGTTGTCTTACTTAGGTATGTATATGTATGTATGTACTCGTATGTACGAGTGGTGTTTTTCAATGAACAGCAAAAAATCCTTGCGTCGCGTGATTCATTAATTAAAATAATATCTACTTCCTTTCCAGCTCCATAAAACTCAATGGGCTTCCGAGTTGAATGTTAATTCGATTTTTTTCACCAATCGAGCTCTGAGATGATTCGATAAACGAAGGCTCCGATTAACCAGTAGTCGCCTTCACGGGGTTTTAGTAACGCCTCTTAACGAATTATTGCACGCGATTTAATTACGATTAATGATCGATAAAAGTTATCGATGCCGGGAGCCGATCTAATCGCAATGCTCTTAGAAAGTTTAATGCTAGTTGGTTTGATTGCTTTTCAAATTAAGGCCTGACTTTAAGTGTTGTTAGTTCACTATTCGAATCAGAATGTAATTGGCAACTTTAACTAACTAGGTGCTGGTTAACAATACTATCCTGATATATATTATTTTATACCTCTAGAAGAATGATAATTCAAACTTAATGATTGCTGTAAGGTTAGACACACGACTTTGAGCAGTAATAGTAAATATTACATATTCGAGGGTGTAAGGGAGGTTTCTACGTACAAACCGCGCTCTTAAAGCACTTCACAGCTGCCATTAATTTTGAAACGTATTGTATTAAAATGATAATTAGCTTTGATAATTAGCTCAGTGCTTCATATTAGATAGGTATTTAAGTAGTTGATAGTGGCCATATTTTAAAAGCTTGGAGCCGTATATAGTTTCTCCTAGCTTTTTTTAAAAGCTTTTAGTGCTAATGTGCCTAGATTTTTAAATTAGATACTTTACTTTAATCAAAAGATATAAAACATAAGTTATTTACATTTTTTTACAAATTTGTAGCTTTATCGGTATATTTTAAAGATATGTTACTAAAATCTTGCTAACAATCTCGTTCTCAAGCGGCTCGCCATCGCCAGGTGGATAATACCTAAGTAAATCTCGACTAGATCATTGATCTCTCGAGAGCCGGCGCCGGCGCAGCGGTGGGAGGAGGCTGCTCCGAAACACCTGCCGCCCAAGTACTGTAAACCAGTGTCGGCCGCACAAACTACCGAAAAGGTCTATAAACCTCAAATAAAACACGCTAAAATGCACTCTAGCTCACTAAAAAATAGTGCAAATTTATAATAGCAAAACTAGCGATCAAAATACGTTTAGTATCCGAAATAATGCACATAGCCAACCTAGTCAGGGCACAAATCTCATACAGATAATCTACAGCAACTTTTACTATAGGCATTGAGTTAATGCTGCCGCGTTTAAATAGAACCTTTACAAAGGCCTGTGATTTTATAGTGATGCTGGCTACCGCGGGCTGGTTGGACTCGTTAACTTACTTTATTGCCGGCTGGTTAAAGTCGAGAATTTCCGTCGATTCCTGGATAAAAGGAGTTGACAGGAAACTTAGGGCGGTGACGGACATGCTAATTACGACGTTTATTAAGGCTATGAATTAAGGTGGAAGATTTATTATTATTATTGTTGGCATACTAAGCATGTTAGATTTATTTCATGTGACATTTTTACTTTATATTTTCTTTTGTGGTTTCGTGTTACGTCCATATCACAATGGATCACATTTAACTACTAAGATATGCATAGCATTTATATGTATTTCCTTTGCCTGTATCAATCCCACCTATGATTGTGAATCAGATTGCCATCAAAGTTTTAAATTGAACAACCTTTGCAATTAAGTGGGGCTAAGCGGCCAGGATTTCAGATTCTTATAGACATTTTAAACGATCTTCAGCTAGCTTCAATGTAGAGTAAGTAAACAATAAAACATGTTAAAGTTAATAAGATTACGAAATAGTCAAAATAGCTGGTCGAACCTGTTGGCGAGGCAGATGGCATAACAAGAGAGAGGCCTAAATCCAGCGATAGCAGAGTAAAGGCTATGGATGATGATGATGATGAAAAATATTGTAGTCAAATTCTTAGTCAGTCCATAGGTAGGTATATTATATTTCTAAAGGCATCGTACATTTATAATATGTCAGGCGGATGTTTGTAGCAACGTATGTAATTATTGGCCGGAAGACGTTCGATTATTCTGCAATTTACATTAAGAAAATAAATATACAGGGTTACGCAGAACGGTGATTCTAAGCCGAAAGGAGCTCGTTCTACTCGTAATTTTAAACGACTTTTACAATCGCACCGCCATTGTAATTCTTCATCAGCTTTTTATTCATACTCAATGATCCATGGATCAGCTATTTTTTTTCTTGATTTTAGGTTTAGCCTCAAAGAGTAAAACTTATTCGTAATGATGACTACAATAAACTCCTTTCGGTTTAGTGCCACTGTTCCGTGTAACCTGCCTGTTACGTGTTCAATGGTAACGTAGACTTAATATTTCGATTTGTAGTCGTATGTTCTTGGCTATCAGTGTCATCGATATTTTGTGAGATTTCTGCCTGGTGATGGTGATAGTGTAAGATATTGTGTAAGAGATGGTGTAAGAGTGCGATATTTGATTCTGATTTGAGATGGCTTGTGGAAGATAAGTACATTATCTACCTACATCATATTTTTTTTTCATCTGATACAAATTCTTAAAACGTTTACATGAAAAAATATATAATATATATATATACAAGTTATCATACTAATAATAAATGCGAAACTTTGTCTGTATGTTTACTCTCCTTCACGATTTAATAAACGTTTCACACTCATAGCTCCCCACTAGGAATAAATCCTGTGTCGGGGATGCCATGGAACACACACAAAGAGACAAGGACAACTAACACCCAGACCCAGAACAGATATTTAAATTCATCATTCAAACATCTGCCCGGCCGGGAATTGAACCCGGGACCTCTGGCATATAAGGCGGCTACATTACCGCTGAGCCAAACAGGCCGACTAATAGCTAGACGAAATTAGATGTTGGAATAGAGGTAGCTTTTACTCTAGGTATATTAGCATAGGCTACTTTTTAACTGCCATCATCTGCCACTGAACAGGTGAAACCACGGGGCACAGCTAGTACATTTAAATAGGCAAAAAAAATACCTACAGAAAACAGACATTGAAATATGAGTCCTTAACAGTTTTGTCGTAAAACCGGTTCTAACTCAACATAACGCTAAATAAGCATTTATCTATGTTTTAATCTTAATCGTAACTTCGCTAAAACCCATTTATATTATTTCAAATAAAAAATAATAATACTTACAGAATTGTTTTTAAGTTTTGTAAGTGTAACTTAGTTTTTAAATACAATAAACACATTGAAGTTCTGCATTTATTAGGTAAACTAGATCGTGTTGGATATTTGTGTAATTACGTACTTTAAGTACAAGTTTCTTTTGAATGCCAACTGAAAAGAGTCATACTTTAAAAATTAGGCATACAACTGTACAGACATACTCGTATGAAAATACTTAAATGCACTTTGAAATGGTCAATTTGCGATCTATTAATAAAGTCAGAATATGCAAAACAACACCTTTGGAATCATAGACTTTTAAAATAGGTTTGTAAGGACAGGGCCAACGAACATTTTTCATAAATACCGACTATGGTCTATGCTACTGGTGCTAACAAGTACCTATACGTCGCACTATTATAAAGCCAGTTGCACGCCGTACTCGCTAGGATGTAGCCATCACACGTCACATCGAGAGAAAAACACACTCGCACTTATATCTTCGGACCTTCAAAAATACAGATGTAATTTCGCGTCTCAATCGTGAACTACACGCTCAGAAATACATCTCAGTGGAAGTGTCTTTTAAAGATACGTGTTACGTGTATAATTTACATTGTACATGCATGTTACGATAAAAAGTAAGTTCGTATAACCAAAGTGCAGACCTGGTGTAAAAGTTTGATGACAGCCTGAAAACCGTAGACATTGGCTTAGCGGTTGCTCTTGTAAGATAACCAAGAGAGTCCTACAATTTAACGTGCCTCCGATGATCTGACCACAATCCTAGACCTAGACCACAATGCGATGATTTAAACGGATAGTACCTATTAATTTTCGAGTACCAAAATGTATACGATTCGACGCCCGAACCAACCCCTCTATATATCTAGCTCTATGTTTGGGTTGCAACCTAGTGGTTGCAAATACCCGCAGATAAAGACAACTATTAAGTTGTGTCATACTCATAAAATAAATATTTATCGAGGGGACCCAGTCAGGTGTGCCTAAGGCATTGCTTATACACCGTGACTCATGACTTGACCCGAGCTGGGCTTAGATATGAGTACCTGTTATATCTAATTAGAATGAACTAACATAAGTTGCGTACGAAACTTACTAACATTATTTTTTGTACAAAAAGTGGCAAACAGGTAGGTATTCGATTAGCCTGGTGCTAAGCAAACCGCAGCCTATGGAGCTATAACAGTAGCGATATTGACGATGGTTTGCCGACCCGAGAAATTGTGTACAGAAAACTAGTAAAACTAATCCAAAAATAATCAAAAGCATGTCAGGCAGTTCCTATATTTATTTAGTGATAAGTAAGCTAAGTAAAATGTCAGAAATCAGAATGAATGAGAAATGTTATGTGTATATGATGTGTTAAGGCAATTTTAAGAAACAAACTAAACACGATAAATGTTCTATTTGTGATCAAGTAAAAATAAATACCATTCAAAAACAACTACATCTGTTAATAGTTGGTAGAAACAAAAAATCTAATAAAAATCCGGATAAGGATCTCTAACTTTAAGTTCTTCATAGATTATTTAAATATTTACTCACGTCTCCTCGTTAAATGTTTTTAAGAAGAACCGCATTCTCAACAATTTTACATACTTAATTATTTCTCACTAATCTATCGTAACTGAAATAGCAACTGTATATCATTTCGTATTAAAAATATTCGAGCGCTATCAGCGATCTGTATAAACTATGATATCTCCGAAACAATCGCAGCATATTCGTTCTCCAAAACTAATAAAACGAGAGTAATTTAGAAACCAAAAAGGTACAAGACGTCGAATGGTACAAATGAACACATACCAATTTGTCGGGAGCCGTTCGTTCGTGGCGATCGAGAGCACAGATAACTCATATAATGATCATCGGCTACCTTTCCGTGCCTTGTTGCTACCTTATGCGTTATAGAATAAACTGAATTTTGACTACTCTATGCGGCGAACCCTGAGGACCGTGTGTTCTTGGCTTTATTGGAGTCATTACGGATTGATCATTTTGATTTTATCATTAAATCGAAACGGGCAGTGCTTAGTTGGGGAACTTGACTAATTTTTTAAGCTACTTTACTGCTATGAAAACATATCAGGGCAATCAGTTCACACAAAAAATTGAGCTCAATTAAAGCATCCGATCTAATAAAATTCGTATTTCAATGCGTAATGAAGTAGTTCACACCTATCCTATTTAGTTTTAATTGGAATCGACTCCACCGTGTCCACGGGGAGTAAAGTTAAAGTATTCAAATCTGTGTATGCCGCATACCCTTATTTGCAGAGAGAGCTTGGAACTAATCTTGTGACAGGATACGCTTTTTACACGAGTATGTGACACGTAACGCTCGTGAGCAAATATTGCATTTTAGACATTTTCTCGAATGTTTCATAATGGTTCGCCAGAAAGACCACAGTATTTAGGGGTCGTCCATTAATCACGTGACGTTTATTTAGCAACTTTTTTATCCCTCCCTCCCTTCTGGTGATACGTGGTGAGGTTATAAATTACACTCCCTCACCCCGCCAATTCACGTGTATTTTTTTAGAAAAAATTGTTTTTAAAATGTTTAGAGTTTTAACGACAAAATTAATACACGTAATATCTCGCTACATTCCCCCTACCCCTTGTGATATTTCGTGATGTTTTTCGAACCTCTCGAGCCTCACGTGATTAATGAACGATCCCTTACCTACTTGTACAATTCGTATTTCTATAAAGTCCGGTTTCCAGGAACTTGGGCCAAACGCGACATATCAGAGGCTGATTAGCCGGGCTCGAACCCTAGACCTCTCTTTCCCCGAACATTTCTTGGAGACGCGTGCGCAATCTTTGATCTACGCCGACAAAAGCGCCGCGCTCTTATCTCGTAACGGGCCGATTTTTGTTTTAACATAGTGACAATAATGGTCTTTGTGGTGGATAAATATAGATTTTTTGTACTTCCTGAAAAATTATAGAAAAGAGAAGGCTTTACCGGAAGTTCAAACGTGAGAAAACGGAACAGTATAAAATTTAATTACAGATTATTATGATTACTATATTATTTATTTAAGTGATATAGGTAATTAGAGTAAGCTATAGCTGTTCTCTGAGGGTCGAGCAACTGGAGTCGCGCAACAAGATGAACTTCAAGTCATTTGTTGTGCGAGTACCGTCTCACCATCTGCCGACCTTCATGAACGAAGAGTTTTGGGCGACGGGTGTCGTATATCGCCGATTCCGTGGTCGGCTACGTCACGTCGCGCCAACACTGCAAAACGCGTCGACTACGAAACGTGTTATTTAAGTTTAAAGTTTTACGTTTTTATTTTTAGGTATGTTAGTCTGTAAGGTATTTATTTTCTATGGGCCTCTGTAACTTGCATTGTACGCAAGTTATACTGCCTGAAATAAATGATTTATTATTATTATTCATGTATATATTTAGGGTCTTAGTTTTTAAATTTTTTACTATACAAAATAAAAACAATAATATTTTATAAAAACTTAAAAACTAGGCTGCCGCCGGCAGCGGGGCAGGGCCCAAGCTACCGGTGGTTTGGGCTGCAGAGACAGGAACCTCCTGACGATTCGTGCTGTGTCGAGAATTACTGCCTTCTGCATCTGAACCTTGAGCCAAATGCCTATTATTATTAATTATTCTTATTTAACGCTAGGTGTAATAAGGTAGGTAGTAATTAAAACAGTTTTCATTAAGAAAATATTACAGTCGTTATAATGGGTCCTTAATTATGGCCGTATTTAAATATTGTTCAGTCATGTAATCTATTTTGTAATTTAAACTTAACACAACCAAATATTTTAAATTAGGTACTGAATACAAGACTTACTCATACAAGACAGAAATATTCCTGCGATAGCATCACATCGTAGATCAATGTTAGAATGTAAAGAACCTCCAGAGTTAATTTCCCATCTTATCGGCAATAAACTTCATTCCTTATTAATATGGAGTGAGCTCCTGTTGACAGAGGAGTTCTATTTTGACAGGAGCATGGCGGGCCGCCAGCGTGGCTTGTTATTTAATTGGGGCTGCATTAATTTCGTAACAGCCACTTCCGTTGCGCGGAGACCGGTGCCATCGCTAGTTCTACATCTTTGTGGCTTCGAATACTGATTAGTTGAAACTTTAAAAACAGATGCTACAGAAGTAAGTAGAGAAGGTTACACAGAGGCTACAGCAGTTACAGTTTAAGCTATGTTTTATACAAAACTTTGATGTGATACTTTGTACGCGACGAATTAGCGTCACTGAGTTGTATTTGAAAGATTGTATTAAAATAATCGGTGCCCCGGCTTTCAGGTCATTTTCGTTTAAATTAGTAGAGTAGAGGCCGTCTTATCATCCTCTACATCCTTGAAATTCTTTAAACATTTCAAAAAACAACAGAATCGGATCTACAGGAATTCAGTTTTATCATTAGTGTGAAATTGATTGATGTCCGGAGTCGCTTTAAGATATTTAATAAAAAAAAAAACAGATTTTATGTTAAATATTTGGAGGGTCAATTAATTAAGTAATTAGAATTAAGTTGACATTGTATTTCACATAGCAAATCCAAGTTCAAGTCAAGACGAAGCTGATATTTTCTGTAAGCATTTCATCACGCCACCTAGAAGCCTGACACAATTTTCCACGCTACACAATCACACTTATGAAACACCTAAGCTGAAATGGGTTAATAATCCTTGTCCAGATGTTCCACTCTAGGTCGTGAAGCGCCTGCGGTGCGCAAGGTCGGCGTGAAGCAACGTGTCCCTTTCCGCTCCAAAAACTACGGTTATGCAAACTTGGTAGCCTGCGCTACTGTGCCCTTCTGATGCGTGCCTGTTCAGTGCTATACTCGGCGATAGTATCAAAGTATTGCGCTGAAACTCTGTGCTACTATGTCTACCTACCTATTGAGTTACTGCTATTGAAAAGTACGTTTTGACGAAAGAAAACGTATTTGCTGGAAATGGTGAAAATCTTTAAGATGTATTTATGACTAGACTATCTTTGTTATGGTTTCGTGGATATGTGCAAAGCTCATCTTTGTAAAAGCATCGTTTTTGTTTTTTTTTTGACCAGTTTTTGGGTCCTGATAAAAAGTTTAAGGTTTTCTGTCGTCGTTATACAGTAGGGGCTATAATCTCTTAAAGTATTCCAAATGAATATTAAGGATATAGCCATGAGAACTTTTAGGTAAATAACTGCCTAATTACCGGAGAACTGATTTTAACAGGAAGCAAAAACTGAGGTGTCTTAACTGGACTTTAATACCATAAGGATATGCCAACTTAAAGTAAGGAAACTGAAACAGTCTTGCACAGTTAGCTATAAAGATCGTTTAACAAATGAGTGCGCGTGAGACGGGATGTGAACGACGTTAAAATAAAACCATTTCCACATCCCGAAAATTCGGTACAGCTTAGCTATAATTACTTTCACCTTTCTCGTTATGAGTTTCGGATTGTAAAAATCATAATCCATAAAAAATGACACGGCGCGCCGGAAATGCAGATCGTGTCGGGCGCGCGGCGCGGCCGGACGTGCGCCCGCGTAACTGGGTCAGGCTATTTCTGTTTTGGCGGGAACTGGCCGGAAGGGACGCCATTGTGGATGCGCGGGAAGCCCGGAAAAACAGCCACCGGATTTCTAGCTACTGAAATCTTAGACGACGCGGCGAACAGTAGCCGGAGTATCGCCTCGTTTGCGGCCGCGACCACGCCGTTTTTCTTAGGAAGTAAACGTAGCCGAACGGTTTTAACTGCTCATTTTGATGTCGTTCTTAAAATGTAATCTGTATTACGAAAAAAAGGAAATGTTACAATTTCACCTTAATGTTTTCGAAGTAAATGGTCTTTAGGAGCACAGGATGCTGTATTAACGGTGCGATTGTTTATTTTTCCTCTATGGTTTAACTGTTTTTTGGGAATTGATTTCGGATATAGCTTGATGAAGTGAAAACTGGCGATTTCGTGTGAATTTCTAAGTGGCTCGGGTAGTGTTGTGTTGAATATGTATGTATGAGGGCCAATTTTACCCCGCAGCTGATCGATGCGGGCGTTTGCAATAAGGAGCATTCCTCGCAAAGGACCCTCAATTAAAATTAATTAAAGACAATTTAGCAATCCAGAAAATAAATGGCCACTTGACAATAAGCGAGATTTATTAATTGGAAATGAGCTTTAATTTTTATCGGCCTTAATTGGTTTTATGGATAATTTAGTGTTTGATTGCAATTTCGCGTGATCAAATAAACTTTGAGGTTTTGGATTCGATTTGGATTCTTACTTAAGTTTTTATGAAGGTGGTTGAATAATCACAATAATAGACGAGCCCAAAATAGAATGAAACATATGGAGTGTGGGCACAATACTGTAAGATAAATATCTTAGAAGAGCGTGGCCCTGAGAGCTATAGAATAAAGCTATCTACTTCTTCTTCTATCTACTTTATCTTTTTTTATCTTCTTCTTTCTTCTCTTTTTCTTTCGGTGTACATGTACAACGACCTCAAATTGGTAATGAACTCATTATAAGCAATATCAAATTTTAAGACTTGTATACAACTCACTAATCGTATGTTGGATACATTAGTGTATTCATATCGAACTAAGTTAGTATCGCGGTACTTTCAGTTTTGCACAAACACATTACTCAATTTTTTTTGTGCAAAACTTGAAAATTAAAACGAAATAATGTTCAGTAACCATAATAATGCCTTAAGTACATGGACTACCTCCATGTTTTATCCTAACATAAAGCCTGACGAGGCATGACAGACAAGCAGGTGGTCCTATAGTTCCCAGATAATAGTACGTCGACTCCAAGACACCATACTTACCCCTTTGAATACCATCTACGTATAGATAAACCTAGAGAGAAAGATGGAGTACTACTTTTTGGGTGAAGCTAAGAGCTTCTCTACTTCTGCGCGTAAGTACACAAGCTCTACAGTGCCACGAGTAGAAGAGTATTGTTACACTGAAGAATAATAGCCATCAAAATTCCGATGAATTACTGATATCACCAAAATGTACGATGATTAGCACCAGTTTATGATAGTTGTCATCGTACTTCTTGGTGATATCAGTATGCTCCGTACTTTAAGTGAATTCATTATTCTTTTAGCGGAATTTAGATGGGCATTTTTCTCAATTTGTGCTTCTTATGTACGTACCCGCGAAAGTAATAAAGCTCTTGGCTTCATAATCGAACGCAGTGCCTCATCTTTCTCTCTAGCTTTATCTGAGTTACATACTAACTGCGGCCACATCTGTCTCCAAACTGCAGTAACAACAGCGTATTCTGTGCCAAAATTGCGCTTACGCACGCAATGCTCAAGTTATTGTCAATCCCCATTAAGCGGTAATGTGCAGATTGTGCAGTGTCAGTTAATTTGTGTGAATATGCTTCTTGAAGGTTATAAAGAATTAATAGGTGCATTGAAGACGCATCGTGTCGTTTTAAAGTATGCTTTGAGAAGTTACAAAAACAGTAGAATATTTTTTGTTAAGAACAAATAAAACAGTAATTCAACTTTCCTCAAAAGACAACTTTCCCTTCGCACATCACGTCATACTTATAGGCTACATCTGTTTGTCTGTTTTTACTTATTTTCTGACTAGTCTGAAGCGTTTTTTTTTTAATTTTTGATATTTAATATGGTAAAGAATATCAGTGCATATCTCATTAGGGTAAACTTTTTTTATCCAGAAACCATTCGGAAAGCCAAAAAAAATCGGTAACTTTATAGTATTAGGTTTTAAAAAAATCTAAAAAAGAATTTATGTCTGAATTTGAAGTCTACAACTGCATTACCATAACAAAAGTCCTTTACAGAAAAAGTTCTAAGCAAATAGAAAAACAAAAAAAAATGTCAATTAATAATATTCATCAATCGTCATCATCATTCTTTCATTGTTGTTGTTTGTTAATTATAACAAAAAGTGTCAAAACCACGTTAATTTCCATAGTCAAACAGAAGTTTTTTAAGTTCCTAAGCAGACGTAAGTAACTAAGTAATATGGTTACGTGCAAGAAGCCGCAATTATGTTAATTCAAGCATGTGGTTAATACCGGGTGTCGTTATCCAGCGATGATCTACCTATTGTTATTCGGTATTACCAATTAAGAAAGCTTTTAGTATTTAGCAGAGTTTTTAGCAAGTATAATAAGCAAGTGTAAGTATAATAGATCATGACACGCGATTTGAGCGTTACAAACAAATACAACTGAATTAAAATCGTTTAAGCCGGTTGGAAACTAAGATGCGATACAAACACGATAGATACACATGTTATTTTATCTTGTATAAGTTAGGTACAAAAGTAATTAACAAACTAAAGACTTAAATAAAAAATCCAAAAATATACATACTCGTAGATATATATAAAGCCAATCAATATATTGTACACAGCATTACACTACCTACATTATTGTACAATGTAGGTACTATTGTACATGTACAATCACCGCCAATTACTGCACTAGTTTTAAGTGTTATGGATCCATTTTGTTTTAATTTCTAGTGTGAACAGTGAAGAGTTTATCTATCTATCATTACTATTTATTTTATTTTTATGTAATTGAGTGACGATACGAGCAAATCGGTCGCCTGATGTTAAACGTCACGTTTGCCCATAACAGGTCTGCGCCACCCAGAATTTTGAACTCGCAGAATTCAAAACCCGGCGCGGCACAGCACTGCGCTCGTCACCCTGAGATATAAGTTGTTAAATTTCCCATTTGCCCTGTAATTTCACTGGAAACAATGCCCTTCCAACCGGAACACAGTAATGTTTGCACATTACTGCTTGGCTAAGTTTTACTTTTAATAATACAACGCTAAAAACCTAGTAAAACTTAAACTTATAACACGTCGGGGTTTAATAATGACTGCGTCGATAAGTTTATAATCTCAGAAATCGTATCGAATTGTCTATCATTGTTTCGTCGTTCTGACTGCATATTTCCTGCTACTTTACCTGTTTCCGCTTTTTGTAAGCGAATTGAGAAAGCAAATCATGTGGGTTATCTACCGTGGTTTCTAACTTCATGGCCTAAATGCCCGAAACTCTGCTCTACAGGGTTATAAAGAAACGGTATGCCAAAAAAGGCTCAAAGTACTCATCATTGTGACCAATTTTTACTATGGGACCGACCTGGAATTTGCGAAAAAAATATCAGTAGTTGTATCATCAAAATAATCTTAATATACTCGTATGTATAAAATTATCTCCGTGGGGAGTCATAGTGGCTAAACACCGGGAGAAAATAATTATAAAACCTACTAATGTTATAAAAGACCCTATAAGTCGAGTTGCTAGCCACAGAAGAAATTATAGTACAGACTATTACTTTAGTATACGACTTTTTAAGTTTAACCCGAAAAATCGAGCTCAGCATGAACACAAGCATCAACATAAAATGTAGATAAACAACAATAGTTTCACTTAATTTTACGAAAACAAACCCAAAACGTGTGAAAACTCTAGCAAGCTCTTGTTAACGTTTTGTTGAGGAAACTGAATATTTTTCTATTACCCACCTTATTTATGACCACATTAGAATTAGTAGCTGCAAATGAGAAAATAACAGCAATTAAACACCGCTAACGGTTGGTTTTAATAACTAACATGGGTTAGTATAATGGTTAACGCGGAGTTAGCGCGGGGTTTGCCACACAACTCATTAACAATAAATTAATCAATGCAGCAGGTCGTGTAGCCCGCCCCTAGCACGCCTCGAGGCTTTCAACGAAGCTTATTGCTCTCAAAGTGCTCTCAAATCGCTTGCAGGTTAAAAGATGAGCTCTGTAGATAGGTTCAGCCCGTAGGTACACGTACAGACCTTCTTAGTCTACCTGCGGGTAAAATGTAGGTACCTACGGAAATTAAAATTCACTTTTTTCACAGACGCATCTCGTTATAATTTATTTATTTATAAAATTACATGTCACAGTAACAGCAAGGTTAACAACGTTTGAAACGGTTTTAGCTGTGGTCCAATATTTTGAATGATATTTAATCAAATTGAGACTAAATTGATTGAAAATGTTAAGTAGAGCAGAATATGTTTTGGTGTTTAGTTTTTAAAACTAAATGACGGAGCATTTATTTTGCTGCTAGTATAAATATAACTGCTGCTTCCTAAACTCTTGAATTTGTTCACTTTTTGATTATTTCAATACAAACACCGAAGTCGGGTTACACTTACTTGGTCGATGAATACAAATGATATAGTAGTTTAATTCCAACGAAAACAAAACGATAAAGCATTTTTTTTCTGCAAAAACTAAGACTAGCCTCACTAAACTAAATTTTTTTGTAAAAAGCCTTTAAAAACACGCTAATGAACGCAATAGCTTTCTACTCCGTCGTTAGCCAGTGACCTACCGGTCCACGAACTTCATTACGGCATCAAAGGGTAAAAACCTCCCGTAACGGGGAATCTAATTTTTAACCATTGAGCTTAAACATTTAGAAGCGGTCGGAACATTGCGTTCCAATATGTTTCGTTGTAATTTTTTTTTAATTCGATGATAGGCTTGCGTTTGAGCACCGTTTTGCCTGATGGTAAGCAATGATGCGGCCTATGTTGGTGAAATGTGTTGAAATCTTTATGAACCTCTTTTGTTGAATCGTAGCTTGCATATATTATGTATAATAGAGGAAGATTTGATAACTTGATGTAGATTGAGAACAACATGTCAATTGAGATCACAATAGATTGACGTAGGAATATCTACTTTTCGGCACCACTAAGTCGATACCATTTGATACGATCATTGTCCCCGTCCTTACGAAATAATACACGTCAATGTTATTACCCCATATTTTCTGAACAGCCTCGACCGTTCATTAACTGAGTTACTCTTTTCACTTGCCTGAGGTTTTTAAAACTTGTGGACAGACGATACTTTCAGCGGCAGCGTAGCTTTTAACGAAAAATTGATAGTAATTGAATATAAATGTTGAAGAGGTTGCTGTGAGCAATTTGTTTGCGATAAGTATAGCCTACTACCTAATTGGATCGTTTATTCAAAATTATGTGCCTATCAGTGGCCTATCATTATTTTTTGCGATACTTGCAATAAGATATTGATTTTATTTAGATATAGTTTGTAAGTAGACACGAATGAGTGTTTCTTCAAAAATGTATGAATGTGCATCAAAAAAAATTTAATCAAATCGATCTGATACAAGTTTGGCTAATGCCAACCGAAATGCTTGATCTCAATTTCTAAGAAATAGTCGCGGTCTAAAGCTCTCGGAAAAGCGGAACACTATAACGGACTCCCGGCGGGGTAGGTGTGTCTCCGTGTGCGGCTGCGTCGGAACAGGGCGAGGGTGCTAGTGTGCGTGTTCAGGATCAGTGGCCGGCGCGCGCGCACCTGCCGCGCGGTTCCCACGCCCGCGCCCCCCGCCCCCCTGCCCCACCCGGGCCCACACCGCTGTGACGTCACATCCACACAAACAACGGTCCGCAAACCAAAGCTTGTTTTTGTTTTTTTCTAGTTTCGATATTTATATGCCAGTATTAACTAGTAGATTAATTAATTGATAAACATTTCCTGCGAGATTGACGCTAAATAGTACTAGTTGTTAATCTGTGCATTAAATGTTGACTTAATTATCTTCAACTATTTTTAACTTAATTTAGGATTTTTTAATTTATGAACACTAAAACCTGTTTCTACTTTATGTTGAAGTTAAGATAATTATTATGTTATTATACATTATAGGTACTTACTTACCCAACTGAGGTAAAAAAAAATTACAAACGAGTATGTACAAATTGCAAATTACAATGATATCGTACCTACAATTTTTTTCAAATTAATTTTGTTACTAATTGTAATGTTTGAAGTGAGAATGTTTGCAATTTCCAAAATCAAATTCTATTACGAGTATGAGCTTGAATAAAGCTTATTTACGCTTTATTGTAGATTTTTTATTACCTATGTACTCACCTATATTTTATTTTTAACAGATAGTTATAAATGTATTAAGCAACAAGTTTATTAGATTTAAAAAAACAACCAATAATACAATTTGAAATTTATGCAAAAATACAAATTTCTGAATTGTAACGCCCTCTAAATCAAGCAAGCCGAACTAAAACTGTCACCTCTTTACCGCCACCTAGCGGTGTTCAAGCGAACTACATTGTAAGCAATCTATAGGAATACGAACAAGTTTTTCAACCAAAAAGCGAGATGGCGCCAGTATGGCGAGCTTTAGAAAACTTGCGTAGGCGCAGGTTTGTTTTGTGTGAGTGCGTGTATTACGTAGAACATTGTAGATGTAGATTGTAGAAGCGTAGAGCTTATTTTGGAGCGTTATTTTTTTGCTTGTTTACGTTTTGTTTTATGTTTGGCAACGGGTTTGCCAACAGCTTATAGTTTTTCGGTTTAGTTAGTCTTTAACGTGGGCACATATTTATTTGATGAGGTGTCAATTTGACAATTTATGGACTTTGGAAATATTATATTTGAGACTAATTTTGGAGGTTAATTTCTAACATTACGTAACACATTTCTCAAATGTATTCACTGACAGTGACAGCCAGCTATCCCAGCGACATAAAGACCTTGTTTTTTTTTTACATTTTGGTATTTTGGTAATTGCTGGCCGGAGTGGTTAATATATAAATAAGTGAGCATCTGTCCGAGTATCCAATTTTGACTATATCTGTACAAATATGCATAATAAGATAATTATACTAGAGTATGGACATGTGCTGATCCAATTATTTTAACTTTATAAGTAGGTATGTAGAGTTTAATTTGCCGCAAGTTGGCAGCCTTTCAAACGTTTCAGTATCATAACGAGTCCGCAACGGATTTATTGCAATATAAATCATACTTTAAGGCACAAACTTTGGAATTATTCTGCAATTTATACGAGGCGAAGATAATAACTACTCTATATTAAATTTAATATTATGTGGAGTGGAAGCATAGACTTCTAAGTATAAGGATTGGGCCTAGGGAATTTCTCCAAAATGGTTCTACTCGTATCTGAGTGGCGCGACCAAGTCTATTTAGTGCCAGTCTAATTCGCCTGTCAACTTTGTTGGTTAGGTGTTGTCTTACTTAAGTTAAGAGCAATGTAATGTGCAATATTTCAAGTACATACATTTAGACATTATCACCATTCACAGCTTTCTTAATTCTACCGCAAGGTAAAAGCCTCTCTTTTTCTAAATAATTGATGGACATAAAGAACGCAAATGTTTGTGTGGGCATATCGTTATTTTAGAGATCTTTGACTACAGAGCAATACTGTGTTGCAATACTTTATCACTTGACAAGTTATTATTAATTACTATGAAAATATCACACACTTACAGCAGGGACAAGTCGATGAACTTGTTCAAAGAACATTGCAAGAAGTTCAAATTAGATAGGTATATTATTATGATCCAGATAACCGTGGTGCTAATCTTCTTAATTTGTCTCTACTTCTTACATTTTCATCATTAGATAAAATATTACTTTGTTTTAATCAAAGATGGATTTAATGAAAGATAACATAAATAGCATAAACAGAATAAAAAATTGTGATTTTGCAACAAATTAGTAAATTTAATTAATTTAGTAATTAATTACTATTATTTTTTTATTTATTTTGTTTATTCATTTTATCATTTATTTTAGCGTATTTTGTCGGAGAGTCGTTAGTATCGACTTAATTTTTTGTCTGCGGTAGAACATAAGAACTAACGGTTTCTATTGCTGTGAAATTAAGTTATTGTTTTTAATGTACCTAATTAATTCATTTTGTTACTTAATTTTTTTTTAGTT
Source organism: Alcis repandata (assembly GCA_949125135.1). Taxonomy (NCBI): domain Eukaryota; kingdom Metazoa; phylum Arthropoda; class Insecta; order Lepidoptera; family Geometridae; genus Alcis; species Alcis repandata. Next base: position 6,934,448 of record OX421242.1, on the reverse strand, counting down.
TTTTTTTATGTTTTTTTTTATATATTACTTATACGTACCACCTGTACCCACATGTTCTTACAACCTATGGTTCCTTCCTTTCTTTATCGTTACCTCTATCCTAGGTTAACAAACTTAACTTAAACTTCAAAACGCCAACTAGGCAGGTAGTTTTATTCCACATTCGTATAAAAAAATGAAATTTATAGGCGCTTACAGTGTCAAAGCGAGCATTAGTATGCAAACTGCAGGCGGCTGGCACCCGCGAGGTGACGACCACCACGTTTATATGCGAATGGCCACTTCGCCGCGTGATGAGAATCTCCCAGCCTCGTTTTAACATTATAAAATTATTATTTACAGCCTAAATTGAAGAAAAATTGTTTTGGATCTCCAGAAAATGATAAAATCGTCTTGTTTTACATTATTTTTACGTTTAGAGTGTCGATCTTTGTCAGATATCGAGTAAGTACCTAAGTGAAAGCGTCAGGGTATTAGCATTTGCGCTGATAACTGAATATGTACCTAGTCAAATAAATATACATCTCAGAGCATAGTATCTACACAATTACAAACCTACTAGTTTTAAGGTTACTGGCAACACAAAAAGTTAAGTAAAAGTGTAAATGAGTCTTAGATACTGTAAGAGAAAAGACTTCACACATGGGTACACTGTAAGAGATTCTTATCTTCTACTGTAATCACTCTCATTTTACATGTAAGTGCGAGTTTGTGTTTGAGTGTTTTTGTTTGTTACTCAACTCAGTAACGGCTGCTCTTGTTTGGATGCTTGGTATCGATTTGGCTTTCACCCTGGATTAACATAGGGTTTTTATCCCGAAAAACATGCAACTTATGAATGATACTGATTAAACTCGTGAGGCACTGGTAATAAAGATAACTTAGATTTTTTACTAGACTTACCTACTTATTTTCCAGCAAGTGCTCATAAAATGATCTCAAGCACAGTAAGCACTTTCACTAACGTCAATGTCAGGTAAGTATGAGTTCGATCCTAGGCTCTTTGAGTTCGATCCTACACTTTTTCGCCTTAACCAAACACTGCACTGCACCGCCTCAAGATTATGTCGATTTGTATAAATACTCATGTTTTCAATTTTAAAAGAATGACAAAAGAACAAAAAAAACCTTAGAAAGGTATAGTTTAAATAATGCAGGTCAATCCTAATAGTCGAGTTTTTATAATAGTGTACTGTTCTACAGTTTATGAATGACTGAACTTGTGATTGCATCTATATTGTTTATCACGAATGTTATCATTTTTCCGAAAAAGAAAATTGGTGCCTTAGATTTATTTTATCATCGTGCGTGACAGATAAATACAGGTGTTTGGTATTCAAACGATGAGCATTAAGTAAGTACTTAAAATGTCACCAGATTTCCATAGAAAAGGGAATAACATGCTCGTGATATCATATTATGTTGATAAAAGATTTGGTTTAAAGCAGATTGATAAAACATGACATTTTTTCCAAATATTTCTGGTCTTTTTCGGATAATGTTTCATTTTTGTAGACAAAGATATGTACTTATCTACCTAGTAGGAATAGGTATACATATAAGTTTTATAACAGACACTGAAATCTATAAAACTTAAACGTACACGTTAAAAACTATTGTACGAATTCAACGTATACGTTATGAATTAACATTAAATTAGTCTTTAGATAGTATAACCTAAACCACAGAGTTGAATTTTCTAAGCAGTAAGGTCACGCTTGTTTGCTCATTGCTCAGTCGACCGACTAGTCGTCCGATTGGGCGAGAAAAGCAAACATGTCCGCCGGCTGATCGCGCGTCGGTACCAGGCGATCATAACTCTTTCAGAGCTTTCCTCCGCTCGCCTACATTCAAAGCTGGCGGTCATGAATGGACTTGCATCTGTGTGCGTCAGGCACGTCGACGCACTGTTGTATGTGTGCAATGAACACGTGTTTATTTGAGCCAACGTGGTAGGCATTCATGTGAATTTTCTTGTGTCAACAACGGAGCTGGTTTGGACAGAAATAGTCTGATGCTTTGTGTTCGCGAAGTTGCGAACTAGGCGCCTGATTTACTCTAACCATATTTTACTACTCTGTTTCTTCGACTTCTAACTAAAATAACTGCCTACTAATAACAAGTTTCCTTTCTATTAATACTTGTAAGCAACAAAAGCTCTTTTAAAATATCTTTACACTACAATGTCACTTATTTTTCGAACAATTTTTCTCGTGCAATAGCGTGATATTATTTTTGTATTTTTTTTTTTAATTTTTTTTTTATGTAATTGAGTGACGAGACCAGCAAATCGCTCGCCTGATGTTAAACGTCACGTTTGCCCATAACAGGTCTGCACCACCCAGAATTTTGAACTTGCAGAATTCAAGACCCTGCGCGGCACGGCACTGCGCTCGTCACCCTGAGATATAAGTTTACTTTGCTGCCTTCTACTCTACCGGACAAATAAAAATGTTCAAGGTTAGGTTAGACTAAATTTCGTTCAAATTTACTCAACCATTACGAAGCACACAAAATTTTCATATTAGTTTGTTTGTTGTTTTATTAGTGACTCAAGTGCGTCAATTTTTTGTGTCAAGTTTCTCAATTTTTGCTATAGGTACAATATTTTGATTTTTGTTGAACTGAATAAACGTGCATGCATCTATGACCTATTAATTAATCAGCAACAGCTTCGCCCGTGGTCCTAACATCAGCTCACGATACAGTGTATTGCATTCAGGGAAGTGGGAGATAATTCTGTCCGTGCGATACCAAAATACATAACTCAATCGCCGCCTCTCTGAGTTATTAATACAGAACATTATATCTACCTAAATTTCTTTGCACTTTATCTGTTTAATGTTCGCAAAATACTTGCGAGTTAGAAAAATAACACTGAACACATTGTAGTAGACAAAGCACTACTTTTCAAAAGATATTTTATTTACGAAACATTTTGTTTAATCTCATATCTAATATAGGTTTTGTAAAATTGTAACGATATAATAGGATTGTGTTTATATTAATTAAAGTGCAGCTGTATTTCAATGTTAGCTTGATCTGATACCTAGTGTTTGAGATGTGTAAAATCTAGAAGACAAATCTAGAGAACTAAAACCTATGGATCATAAGCGATATTTTGAATTTTATGACTTAATTTGAAACATTTTACTTACCTATGATCAATATGATCATGTAAGTTGATCTAAAATATAATAGAGACGTATTATTATTATCACATTTAAAGCACTTAACATTGACCAATGAATATAACCTAACCCAAAAATAATGACCTACATAACTAAATTATTATAGTGGTGATTCAACGCACGGAATTAAATCTATTGAAAATTACTCGCAACTTCCATAAAACGGCGTATACAACGATGTACAAATAAGTTTATTTAAAAAGATTAATCCTTTATTAAATTAATAATATCTGTCACCATTGATCACCGATAAAGCATGACAGGCAAATGGATCCCGTCTGGTCGCGTCCACATATGCATGCGATAAACAATCAAAAACCTACTCTACGCATTACGAAATAAAGTTTAAAATATATTTTTCTCAAACATAAGAACCAGGTGACACACGAAACTGAGTTTCGACTTGATGAAGCATAAAAAACTGCTTACCACGCTATGGTGTACTGTTACATCGGTAATATCGATATCTATGGGTAAATAATGGTTTGTAGAGCACCAAAAGGTTGTAACCATAAAGCTTCCGACCGCAGCAGTAATACGAGCAGGCATCCAAGTAATAGTGTTACAAAACATTTAAAAGTTTAATTGATTTCATGACAATATGCGCTTAGTATTAGATTATACACATTTCTCATCATCATTGGCCTAGTAACATTTTTAACACTTTAACTGCGGCGCGCCTGGCGTGTGTAGGCATTCGCGTTGGAGAAAGGAAAACACAAGGTAACATATTTATGTGTTTTCAGCAGTCAAAGTGTTAAAAGATTAGTATTGTGTAGTGTCCGTACTATGTAATATTGTATTTTAAAATGTATGTTCAAATTACGATTATTCGTATTTTTGCAAAAATTGCGCAGCCCACTGGGTCACTTGTGGATCTAAACTAGCCACCATACACACGAAGTTCATCAAAGCAGTCCCGGCGTATAGGTGTTCAATGATATACCAAAACACACGCACAAAACAATTATATTTATTCAACTCCAAACATCATCGATATCATAAAGTAAAGCGTTTTATCACAAAAAAATCGTTCTAGATCTAGTCAAACGAACTAACTGATGTACCTAGTTGTTAGTTAATCCTAGCGCCATTGACCTTTCGAAAGTTATCTAAACAGCTGTTAGATATCAAAACATTCGATACGAAGGCTTTCATTGAGGACTACTTTAAAAAATGTCGCCTAGTCACTGCATCAATGATTATCTAGGCTAGGAGTGGCTTTAATTTTATTAAGGTAAAATACGAGTATGTGTTGTTCCAAATATTTCGCTACAACCAAACTCTCTCTTATTCCGCTAATTCTCTTAACAATTCTGTGATTCTCTCTTCTTCCCTTTTAATTTTAAGTAATATAACAAAATCCGAAAATAAATATCTACTATAGTTTGCCTGTTTGTGGTGAAGGCTTCAGTCTTTTTTACCGCAAGATTTGAAGTCCACAAAATCAGTTGTGTCGCTTCCAAATTCCAATTTAGATAGACTACCTATTACCCAAGTTGGGATAAAGTTGTCATATATAAAAACGGTCTTGATGTTTGACTGTGTCATGACTTTCAAGACAAAGCATATGTATTATCACGACCAAAAATGCTGGTCATTGCAATTCACGATCTACAAGCGCCTTCCAATGAATGTAACAATATCCCAAATATTCGTCTACAGCCCAGTCTAACAAGGTGTGCGACTGTTTGTAAACTCATTGTTAAATAATATGAGGTATTCGTAGAATCGTAACGTGCGACGTGTAATGTAGCGGCGGCGCGGTCGCGGGCAGTTTTGGCAACATCCTGCGCAGCCAGCAACAGAGGGAAGTGGACACCGCAACATCCTTCGAAGGTGTCGTGTGTACTGGGTTACGTAGCCGCTGTGGTTTGAGCTGGTTTACGTGGTTTTATTTTCTCGTGGTGACGTTGGGATAGTTTGTTGAGCTTTTCTTGTAAGTTAAAGCTTTTGCTTAGCTTTTATAAATATTCAGTTTTGATTTTCAGTGTTTGACGTGCACAGAGGATTGTTTATACGTTATACTCGTAACTCTGTATATGTTTGTATTTCTGTATGATTGTATGGCATCGTAGCCCCGAAATGGCTGAAGGGATTTTAATTAGGTTTTTTTGAAAGGTGCCTTGATCAAGAATGTTTTTAGCAATTGTTTTAAAAAAAGGTAAGTTGCAACTTTGCCGTATTTTATTCGGTTAATTTTTTAAGTTTTCAGCGGTGTTTGCAAAGGTACGAACAGGACCGCTTTACACTAAAGTTTGTCAGCATAATTCTTTCTAACGAAATTTGGAACAGGTGTTAAGTATATCACAATGGAAATTCTGCACCCACGTGAAAGTTTGCGATTTAAAAATTGATGGATACGATGATATAACTACGGCTATTTCGAATAGCAGATCGGAAAATGTAGCTAAAAATCCGACAGCGAGCGGTAAACACCGATGACACTCGTAGTATAACTAGGAAGAATAGAAAAAAAAAATTGGCAAAGAGTTTTATTTTTTTCTTTATCTGCAAGTTTTTTGAAATTTATCTTTGAATACAGTTTGTTGAATATCCTATATTTCATACATTATAAGGATAAAAGTTTGTTTGTATGGACGTTTGTCACTTTATCACACAAAAATATGGCTCCACCAATACTTTGTCGAGGGCAATCTGCAAAACTAATAGACCGATTTCAAAAATTCTTTCATCAATAGATATCTAATTAGCTACACTATCCCTGCGTTATACGCCATGTTTTAAAGTCCTAAACTTGCGAGACTGAAGACCGCGTCTGACTTGGCACAAAGTCCTGAGCATCGGCTAATCTCACTTCTCACTAATAATTATTATAAATGTGAAAAGTATTTTTATTATAACTAAACCCTGAAACGGCTAACTGATTCACGTGAAACTGAGGTCTTCCATGGTCTGGATTAACACACAGGCTACTTTCTATCCCGAAAAAAATCACGTTAACTTTTTGACCGCGGTTGAAACCGCTGAGCGCAGTCATACTAATATTATAAAAGTAAAAGTATGTGCTTATGTGCTTATGTTTGTTACTAAGTAACGCAGAAACGGCTCAACGGATTTATGAAATTTGGAATTGAACGTTTTTCATAGCTACTTTTTATCCCACGTTAACTTTTTGACCGCGGGTGCCGCTAGTAATTCAAAACTCATAAATAGTTATAGCTTACAACCATTATCTGGGTAGTGAGATAGCAACAAATTGCGGTGGCGAGTTATCATTATCGAGTAAAGAGAACAATGCTACTGATTCGACGTTATCTGCTCTTGCGGCCGTTCTATGACTCATATCGCTCTGTTCACAATCAAACCGTTATGCGTTTTCCACAACTGTTGCAATCGTTTTTGGAATAGTTCATGATTACATTCTAGAAATAATAATCTATAATAGAATTTTGGTAATTAATTAATTAATTTGCGGTAGTCCACGGTCAAAGAATCTATGGATGAACTGTGTGAAAGATGATATGAAAAAGAATGGAGTGTTGTTGTTGTTTTTTGTGAAAAAACCGAATAAATGGCGAATTACTGATTGTTTTGCTACCAAATGAATTAGAAGCGACATTTGTATGAAAACAATGATTTCCTATTTCTAAGTAATAATTCCTTACATTCATAAATTAGGTACCTATGACAAGCCGATTTCATTCAAGCTTGCAGAGACTTCTGTTTAACGGGAAAATCCGGTCATGATAGTAAATAAATATTATTGTACATAAAATAAGTCTGAATATGGTTTGATTTAATAAAAGCTTCCATATTTAAAATCATCATCATTATCATCAATCGTACTATAACTGGTTTGGTAGGTACACGGTTCGAATATTATATTTAAAAACTCACCTAATTTTGTATTTATTATATTACATATTAGAATTATATTAGAATACCAATAAATAATTGTAAAGATTTCCAGATATATTCATTTCTATTTCCATTTCCAGATATTATGTTAAAACAAAATCTCCGTCCTGTAACACTGTAACATTATTCTGTAGCACTGCACAGTGCACAAGTCTTTGGATTTGGCCACATGGTTGTCCTGAACCTTGGGCATTAAATCAATCTGTTCAGAGTGATACATTGTTTTATGTATGATGGGATGTTCCCACGTGAATACATACAGTCAGAAAGACACAATGGGCCCGTATGCGCTTGCGCAGCCCACCCTGAAGCGAGCACTTTCATACAACCGTGTTTACACCCGGTTCAATGGCCGTTCATTATAAGTACATACTTTGGCGCAGCGACCCAAAATGGGTCTTGGTCTTGGCATCCTACATTAGAAGACATCATCGACTATAATAAAGTATGCAAATAATCCTCTACAGTTGAGATGGAAAGTAATGTCCAAGTTTATATAGAGGTTAGGTTATGGAATTTTTAAAGCAAACAAGTAAATGTAGAGCGAGCTTGTTTGAGTTGTTTACGTCGAATGGAATTCTTCAACAAATTGTAAATTAATTGAAAATAAGTTGTGTTAACGCCGAAGCATAAGAGAACTGTCGTCACATTATGCTCCACGGCTGAATACCCTAGGAACACGAGCGTGGCCCACCTGAGTTGCGCTCTCGCATCCGTGTGACATTGACAGTCGCTACAATCGACACGGCTAAATGCCCGCGACGGCCCGAGTTCTGCCCATTTTGACAGCTGCGCACGAGTGTGACGTTGACAGTGCGCTGTCACCACGTCGACGACATGAAGCTAATAAAACCAGAGCGGAAGAAGCAAGTTTTTCACTTCACGGGAGAGAATCGGGACAAAACTACCTTTATATAGAAGCATCGTATATTTAATTGACACGTTGTTAAACCTGAAATACAGTCCACTCATATCAAAATCAAGACGTTTCATTCCGAAGACACCTTAGGAAGGCGCAACTATCCAGTTTGGTCCTTTTCGAGCCGGATTCAAGAACAAGAATCGATCATCACCGGGGAGCCGCCCGCCACGTCATAAAACACATGTCCCTGTGCATCGAAGCGTGCACGTCTGAAGCTAAGTACCTATCTACAGGAAGAAGCAGAAAAAGAGTGAGTTCGTTCCAATCATCCTCCTTAGCTTCCATTTTTGTGTTTCCCGATTCGCTTCCGTGAAGTCCGCGCTTGGCAGCGTGTCAATTTAATAAACTAATCCTATCCCATTAGTCTGCTTCCGTGAAGTCCGTGCAGCATAAGTACATGCGTTTGTTGCATGCACTACGCTAGATTCTTGCCACAATCATAAGCGCGCCGACAACGCCGCGTGGCAATCAAGTCAGATAACATAACCGTGATTAATACACGCGTTAAAGGCTACGCCTATATATCCCAACAAACGCTCACACCCCCGGTGCGCAATTTACCTACCTTTTTCCCACATACCTACATGCGCACACCACATGTGCTTGTCATCACAATAATTTCAAACTATTTCAGGGGTTGAGCTTTAATATCGCTTCGCATTGTGTGAGGCTGTACTTATATGTAGAATAATTGTGCAATTTCACATTCCAGCGCCTCCGGTCACGTGGTCCGAAACCAACCGCGCGGTGCTTCTCGAGCGGCGGCGGCAACCGCACTCGCCCGCAATCATTTCGCGGCACCTTCACAACGCCATTAACTTGAATTTAAGTACATTTTGACTTACTTTTCACGTCAGTGCACGTGTCTAACCTTCAACCTAATCAAGGTCATTTTTCCAGACAACTTCTGTGGTGAACCACTAAGTTATCATGGAGTTTAAGGTTCTTATTAAAAAGAGGGGAAGCCACAAGGCTAGATTAACACAATTTAAAGCATATTTAGACATTGTTCAAAGCTGTCCGCAACTGAGTTCATTGCAATTAAACGAACTCATGGTCCGGTTAACTAAGATTGAAGATTTATATTCCGATTTTGATTGCATCCAAAGTGAAATAGAAAATATGTGTGACATTCCAGACGAGCAGTACGGAGAGCGTGAGACATTCGAGACGCAGTATTTCGGAGCAATTGCCGTCGGACGGGAGATGCTGGCCGAGCAGAACTACTCAGCAGACACCGGGTCGCCTGCAAGGACTGGTACAACCTCTGGACGCTCAGGTGGGCCACACCTAAAACTACCCACGATACATCTTCCTGTCTTTGCGGGTCAAACACACATGTGGTTAGAGTTCCGAGACACATTCACATCACTTATTCACAACGATGCCACAATTCCTAAGATCAATAAGTTTCATTACCTGCGCGCAGCTCTCAAAGAGTCCGCTGCTGTCATTATTGCTTCACTTGATTTTTCCGCTGACAATTATGATATTGCATGGGAGTTATTGTGTTCCCGTTTCAACAATAAACGACTTTTAGTAAACAATCATATTCAAGCAATCTTTAATATTGAAAAATTATTTAAAGAATCTGCAACTTCAATTAGACATCTTACAGACACTGTTAATCGTAATCTAAGAGCATTAAAGACTCTTGAGTTGCCCACGGAAAGCTGGGATGCACTCATTATTCATATTGTGTCAAGTAAATTAGACTCTGTCACTAGTCGTGAGTGGGAAACTCATCGTAACAAATTAGAAGATTTACCCTCACTGACTGAACTTGATAAATTTCTAAAGGGCAGAGCGGACTTGTTAGAGACAATGGAACGGGCACACACTACAAATCTCATGCGGAAACACAGCGACACTACAAATTTCATGCGGAGACACAGCGACACTACACACAACAGGCAGCGATCATTCGCTGCGTCACAGGTCCCATTCGCCGAGCAGCGATCATTCACATGTCCAATATGTAAAAACAATCATGCAATTTACCAATGCCTTAAATTCAAATCACTTCCCGTTGATACACGCATTCAAAAGGTCAGAGCACTAAAATGGTGCCTAAACTGCCTGAGACCAGGACACTTTGCAAACAACTGTAAACACGGTCCCTGCCGAATATGCAGAAAATTTCATAACACAGTACTGTGTGACAACACATTGCCCTCAAAGGGATCCGAGGCATCAGAGCCTCCAGCCTCACCGACGTCTGGTGCCAACAATATTGTGTTGTGCACGGCGCAGCCGATCATTCCAGACTCGGTAACGGCCTCCGATAATGTAACGTTATCCACTACCCACAACCAATGTGTGGTATTGCTCGCGACAGCTCAGATTCGAGTCACTGACCACCATGGTCATCAGCACACTGTACGTGCCTTAATGGACAACGGCAGCACTTCTAGCTTTATGACAGAAAGCTTACAGGCTAAACTAAAACTGCCTACTCGGTCCACTTCAGCCTTTATTGAAGGTCTAAACAATCAATCGTCATGCATATCCAAACTTTGTGAAGTCACTGTTTCATCAAGCGTTAATTCATACTCAGAAAATATTAGGTGCTTTGTTGTTCCACGCATCACTCAAATGCTACCAACAACACAAGTCGACCGAAATACACTCAACATACCTCAACACATTACATTAGCGGATCCCTCATTCCACACACCGTCCCCAGTCGACATGCTAATTGGGGCGGACTTATTTTGGAGCGTACTGTTATGCAATCATATTTCTCTAGGCAAACGTAAGCCAACTTTAAGCGAAACCAAATTCGGATGGTTAATCTCAGGTCCCATACCCACACCACAGCGTAAAAACACAGTACACTGCAATCATGCTATGACAAAATTTAATGATGATCAGCTTCACGAACAACTTACACAGTTTTTCGATTTAGAAACAGTCGCCAGCCATAAGCCGGCGTCCAGAGACGCCGAAGAATGCGAACGTAACTTTACACAAACTACGGTTCGCGACTCAGAAGGGCGCTTCGTAGTTACCATGCCGTTAAAGGAATCACCACACAAGCTCGGTAAATCATACAACCACGCGTTAGCCAGGTTCGTTTCACTAGAACGTAAATTCAAACGAGATCCTAAACTCAAAGAACAGTACACAGCATTCATTACGGAATACATATCACTAGGTCACATGACCGAAAACACAACACCGGGCGACGATAAACACACATACATTATGCCACACCACGGAGTGATCCGTGAGTCAAGTCTAACCACTAAGTGCAGGGTTGTGTTTGAAGCAAATGTCGAAAGCTCATCAGGATATTCATTAAACAGCATTCAAAGAATTGGTCCCACAGTCCAGAGTGACCTCATTAGTATTCTGCTCAGATTTCGCGTTCATAAATATGTAGTCACCGCTGATATTCAAATGGCCTATCGTATGGTTTTAATAAGCGAATCCCAGCGTGCACTACAGCAGATATTGTGGCGTTTCAATCCTGATGACAAAATAAAACAATACAAACTCAACACTGTCACTTATGGAACCGCGTCAGCACCATACTTAACCACCCGATGTTTAGTTCAGCTCGGGAGGGAATGTACGTCCGAACCCGTGTCAGACGCTATCCTACACGGATTCTATGTAGACGATTATAGCTGGGGTTCTGATGACGCAGCCCAGCTAATAGACACCTGCAGAGGTGTGATCTCTCACCTCAAGAGTGCTCAATTCAATTTACGAAAATGGAACTCTAACAATACACACATCATACAAGAACTAGTTGGTGAAAATAGCGGCGACGATTTACTTGACTTAAGTAATAACGAATTTTCAAAAACATTAGGCTTACATTGGGCATGCAAAGATGATCAATTGCTATTTTCTACCAACAGTCTTCAACCGGAACACACCACGAAACGCACTATTCTATCACATATAGCACAAGTTTTCGATCCACTTGGTCTGATTTCACCGTGTCTTCTACCAGCTCGCATTATATTGCAAAAGTTATGGGCTTCTCAGACATCATGGGACGAAATCGTGCCACTGGAGATCCAGAAAGCTTGGGGTATATTCATTGAATCTTTAAAATACATTAACAACATCAGAATACCTCGACATGTCATGTGCGATTTCCCTAAACAATGTGATATACACACATTCAGTGATGCGTCGATGTCCGCATATAGTGCTTGTGTTTTTATTCGCTCTGTTGGAACTGATAATCAAATAACAGTACGTTTGTTGACCGCGAAGTGCCGAGTTGCACCTGTGAAACCCATGACAGTACCACGCCTTGAACTTTGTGGAGCGCTGTTAGCTGCGCGGTTAGCTGAAAAGGTCAGATCCTCATTGCGAATAAAAATCAACAGCCTCACATACTGGTGTGACTCGATGATCGTTTTAAGTTGGATAAAATCGGCCAAGACGGAGCTTTTAAAACCATTTGTTTACAATCGCATTCATGAAATTAATTCTCTCACTGATCCTAATTGCTGGATGTTTTGTAAAACTCATTTAAACCCAGCCGACATTGGGTCACGAGGCGCCGATGCTAGACACCTTGAAGTTAGTAGCTTGTGGTGGGCAGGCCCGGACTTTTTGCGTGAACCAATATCGGAATGGCCAAGTCAACCGACACAATTAAAGGAAAATGAATTACCAGAGTTTAAAATTACAGCTCAGTTAAATGTTACAGAAACAGAGTCAGCCGAGCTCATTACGCGATTTTCAAGCTTCAGCAAACTTCAGCGAGTCACAGCATACATACTTAGATTCAAACACAACTGTAGCCATCCGCAGACAAAACACACTGGGTTATTAACTACAAATGAATTAAATACATCAATAAATACTTTGTGTAAAATGTCACAGTTAAACAGTTTCCCAATCGAATACAAATTACTAAAAAACAAGGTACGGTTGCCATCCAAGAATACCCTACTCAAGTTAACTCCATTCATGGATGATGATGGTGTTATGAGAGTTGGAGGCAGATTATCAAATTCACATTATGATTATGAAACCAAACACCCAATTTTGTTACACGCATCTCACCATTTCACAATAATTATATTTCGACATTATCACAAACAACTTTTACACGCCGGTCCACAGTTATTACTTGCAAACATACGTCACAAATTTTGGGCTTTGAATGGAAGAAATTTAGCTAGAAAAACAGTACACAATTGCATAACATGTTGTCGGTTTTCAGGACGGTCCAAACAGCCAATCATGGGCAGCCTCCCTGAACATCGGTTGCATGCCGAGTACCCATTCATGAACACATTTGTAGATTATGCAGGTCCCATAATGATTTTGAACCGCAAAGGCAGGGGTAGTACATTAATCAAGGCCTACATTGTTATTTTCGTGTGTGCAGCGACCAGAGCGGTTGATATACAGCTTGCAGGTGACCTGACCTGCCAGACATACATCGCTGCCTTAAGCAGATTCATCGCTCGTAGAGGGAAACCGGTCAGCCTCTTCTCGGACAACGCTTTGTGCTTCATTGGGGCCCGTAACGAACTAACTCGATTTTTGCGATCAAATTCGGAATACTTACAATCTTATGCAGCAGAGTTGTCAACAAATTTTAAATTCTCCCCCGCTTATTCTCCACATTTTAATGGCGTTGTAGAAAGTGCAGTAAAATCAACTAAACATATTCTAAAGAGAGTACTTGGTCTTGCTAACCTTACTTACGAAGAAATGAACACAGTTCTCACACAGATCGAGGCGATTTTAAATTCTCGCCCCTTAACTCCCATGTCATCCGATCCGTCAGATCTATCGGCCCTCACCCCTGCACATTTCCTAATTGGACGAACATTAACCATTCTGCCTTCTCCTCAGGTACAAAATGCCAATCAGATAAGCACTTTCTCACGATACATGAGACTGCAGCAACTGAAAGCACATTTCTGGGACAGATTTTATAAGGAATACATTTCAGAACTCCAAAAAAGGCAGAAATGGCGCCGTAAGGGTGACGACCTCACACTGGGAGAAATGGTTCTCGTCAAGGATGACAGATTACCCCCAAACCGATGGCTGCTTGGACGAGTGACTGCAGTCTTCCCCGGAGCTTCAGATGGCGTAGCACGAGTCGCTGATGTACAGACGCAGTCAGGGACCATCCGACGGGCGTACAACCGACTGTGCCCACTACCAGTCACGAACGAGCCGAGGCAAACCAACCAACCAGTTCCGGAGCAGGGCGCCGGCAGCACGACAGCAGCGCGCCATCAGCCAGCCAGACAACCAGCCACCCCAGAGCCACGAGAAGCAGCACACGAGCCTGCGACTGCGACCCAAGCGATTTCCGGCGAGGTGGCAACCTGTTAACGCCGAAGCATAAGAGAACTGTCGTCACATTATGCTCCACGGCTGAATACCCTAGGAACACGAGCGTGGCCCACCTGAGTTGCGCTCTCGCATCCGTGTGACATTGACAGTCGCTACAATCGACACGGCTAAATGCCCGCGACGGCCCGAGTTCTGCCCATTTTGACAGCTGCGCACGAGTGTGACGTTGACAGTGCGCTGTCACCACGTCGACGACATGAAGCTAATAAAACCAGAGCGGAAGAAGCAAGTTTTTCACTTCACGGGAGAGAATCGGGACAAAACTACCTTTATATAGAAGCATCGTATATTTAATTGACACGTTGTTAAACCTGAAATACAGTCCACTCATATCAAAATCAAGACGTTTCATTCCGAAGACACCTTAGGAAGGCGCAACTATCCAAGTTGGTTAACAAAAATGCTTATCAAATATTATTGTACAGTAGGTAAGGTACTTATCGAACATTTATAAAATCTATGAACCATTACGTTGTATTTTTATTGCAATTACCTAATTTTTAAAATAAATCAACCCAATGTATTCAGTATAAACAGTATTTACCTTCTATTCACCTTTACTAAACTAAATTTCAATGTGTTATATTAATATCAATTCCTTTGGAACCAAAACAAGTAAAAATAGCAATAGACGAATCGATAATACTCCTACATTAGCAGCGTCCAGTCTCTATGATCGGAAAGTGATGTAGAGGTCATTTATTTTTGCTCATTGCTCTAAAAACCACCTATTTCTCCTCTAATACTAAGTTCAGTCCTCGCGTTCATTTTGGAAACGAAAACAGTTAAAACGCCACTTTTTCTCACAATCCTTCGAATGTGTGACATCGAACACAACGTGAAACATGCAAACGATTTTGACATTTGAACTGTAATTTTTGCCACCGCTTTCAAAACGAACGCGAGGAGTTACGGAATCAATACAAGTCAATCAGTCAGTCAGATTAGTGTATAAATATTTATTACTAGCTGCGCCCCGCGGCTTCACCCGCGTTTTCCGGGATAAAAAGTAGCCTATGTGTTAATCCAGACCATGAACAACCTTCATTCCAAATTTCATGTAAATCCGTTCAGCCGTTTTTGCGTGAAAGAGTAACAAACATCCATACATACATCCATACTTACAAACTTTCGCCTTTATAATAGTAGTAGGATTTATTGTTTCTTTCCTGTGTTTTTGCCAAAGATTTTCTAAAACAATGCATCGGTGCTGAAAAATATCAGTACAAAGGAAAAATAAAAACCATAGTAACTATTTTAGTAGTCTGTGCATTTCTAGTTTGTCGGTATTTCTAATTTAAATCTAAACCTATACCAAGGTAAAACAATTCGTTATAACCGTTTACGTCATTCCATTTCCTCTATTTCCCTCAGAAAAAGATACAGAAATAGCTACTCTACTAACAACATCCTGAAAACCCATTTCTAAGAAGATAAAACGGTTCCTCCTCTCGGATCAATACTCGTACAACGCTCTTTAGTTCCCACTGTAATCCTAAAGCGGTTCTAGCAAATAGGGTTTCAAACGGGAAAATAGGTTACGGAGGCAGTGGCATGAACTGCACTCGTAATAAGGATGCGTCGTATTATTCTATTCGCTCGCGTATCGCTAATCGTTCGCGGATATTCTCTCCCTCTCTTGTGTAACTGCAATCTGGCTGGAAGATGATAGGATGGGACCAAATTGCTCCGACTACCGCTTCAGATTGGCCTAGCTTCCGGCTTAATAGCACATTTCCAGGGACACTATTAAAGGGTAAGCGGTTTTGAAATTATAGCAATTGATGTAAAAATGGTTTTATGGGTGGGTTTTTTTTCTTGGTTAGGCTTGCGTTTGACCGCCATTTAGCCTGATGATGTGTAATGATGTGTTCTATGGTTGAGCACTATAAATCTTTGACATAAATATATCTATCTTTTCTTTTGTTACAAAGCAATAGGCAACTTATTAAATGTATTCATTCAAAGTCATAGCAGATATGGATTCAAACTGATTTCATTGTTTCACTATTACGAGAATCAGTTTTTTTTGCAAATGGCAGGAAAATCCGCTCGGAAGCCCGGACGTATCCGTTTCCGGCTTCCGGCGGTCCAGCAACGAGCTAAGAGGAAGTTGACACGTGGTGCTTTAACTACTAACCTTCATACCTATTGGAACAGCTATCCATGGGTACGATTATAGCACACTTATGTTCACTTTGACGTGTAGAAGAACACCCTTTAGTATTACTACACCTTTTCGTTACACCTTGTATTATACCTATATAGGGTTATTCATAAAGGGTATGCTAAGCCGAAAATGGCTCATAGTATTTATCATTATGAACAACTTTTACTATGGGACCAACCCGAAATCCGAGAAAAAAAATCAGCTGTTCCATAGAAAAATGTCAATGACACTCGACAAAATGTATGGAACAGCTGATTTGTTTTTCGCGAATTTCGAATTGGTCCCATAGTAAAAGTTGTTCATAATGATGAGTACTATGAGCCCTTTTCAGCTTAACATACCCTTTATGAATAACCCTGCATATCTCGCCGGGTATTCGATTAGATTTTGACAAAGAATAATTTTATACAGAACCCTATACAATAGTAAAAATATCATTGATATCGATAGTGATATCGATAGATGCGCAGATTCTGCAGATACCACATAATATAATACATACATAAGTACATAAAATCAGTTCAATTGAATCTTCTTTTGGAAACTGTGGACAACTTTTCGATATATGCGGGGACAATTTGAAACGACAGAATGGCAAGCTAACTTATTGAAAGTCAAATCAAAACGGTGTTAGAGTTATTGGTGGAAAATCCTAGTTCAAGAAACCATTGTGTAACAGCACGTGAGTTTGCCACCACGTGATTGTGAAAACAAGTTGCACGTGGGCTTAGTACAACACCGGGACCAGCCTCGTATTCCGTTATAGATTACAGTAATTATTGATAATCACATGATTGCAATTACTAACAGAAGCAAATCATACTTTAGACTATTTTCTGGTATTTCTTTTGCTATTTATTCATTCGTTAAATCGTAAAACATTGCTATAAGGACCCTGGTAAAACTTGCCCACCGCTGTCTTAATTTCTTTCTAAGATTTCAGCGAAGTCACAGACTATGTAAGTACTGTATAAAGTAAATGGTGTATGTATTTTCCTAGGACTAAAAAATGGCGTACCGAATTTATATTTAATTTATCATTTAAAAAAATGTTCTAATAGTGTTTTTCTCCTCATTGTTCGACATATCATCTACTTTTATCTGGAGTCATTTCTTTCAAGCCTGAAAATTACTCTAACGACAAAAGCAAGACTTTTAAATAATAATTGAATGAAAATTATATCTATAGCTTACCTAGTGACGCCTCCGGATCGGACAGGTCCGAGAGTGACGGCACCTTCTGCATCGCTCGGGGCTCCTCCGGCTCGGGGGGCTCGCTCTTGATGCCGTCCGTAGGGCCGCCGCCTTCATCGCACTGGAAAACAATAATTGTCATAAATAGCCATACAAACCAGAGAGCAATAGAATATATAAAGAACATTAAAAACTAGACTGCAAAATAAACCATAGAGAGCAATAGAAACCAAGACCATGACCCATGGCTCTTAGCGCGAGCCTGAATTTAATCGCGTTGATTTTTATCTTGCCTTTTCTCTAGCCAACAGAGCGAGATTAATGTGCGATCTAGTTTGAGCTTTTAATGAAGCTGAAGTTAATACTCAGGTATAAGGTATACTTTATGTCACCTCTCGTTCACTTTATGTCGTGGTGGATACGGGAGTAATGATGATAGAAACAATTTCAGTTGCTGTGGGATCACCTCGCAATGACATCACTTGGCATCAAAGCACGAATGAATCGAGCAGGTCAAGTAAAGTATTCTGTACTTGGTTTGCAACATGAAAAAATCTACAAATAATAACCTATTGAAGACCAGCAACGACGCCAACGACTATACTTTGGTCCTTTCAATTGATAATAAATCGATCAGCCCTCTTTACATCAGCGTCGTTGTCTTCTGACATGACAATAGCCTCTTTATCTTTACATAAATACTCTTTATTTAAGCCCTAGCACCTGATCCCATCGCGATCATTACAAATGGTATACACCCATTTGCTAGAATTTCTTTTGCCATAATTTTATCTGCTATACTGGTCAACAGACATAATATTGTTTCTCATAATTTTATATGTTATACTCATTGTTTACTATATTAGTCAAGTGCTAGAAACTTTGTTTTCCATAAAGTCAATTTCAATAATATCATTTGTTATCATCATTGTAAGGCGTAATTATCATATGCCATAATATCATTTGCCATCGAAATTACTTCTAGAAAAAAATCATAAGATCGGTTTAAACTAAACAATCAATAGGTTAGGTTAGAACATGAAAAACAACGCACGAGCCGAGCGAGCGTAGCGAGCGTGCCGCGGTAGCGGCCGGCGAAGTGCTAGAAAGCCAATCGCTTTTTAGGACAAAGGCGTTAGGTTAATTTTCTACGGAAGCGACTTGGATCAATCATAGTGATAAGTAGGTATTAGAAATAAAACCGATCAATAGGTTAGGTTATGTTAGAACATGAAAAACAACGCACGAGCCGAGCGAGCGCAGCGAGCGTGCCGCGGCAGCGGCCGGCGAAGTGCTAGAAAGCCAATCGCTTTTTAGGACAAAGGCGTTAGGTTAATTTTCTACGGAAGCGACATGGATCGATTATAGTGATAAGTAGGTATTAGAAATAAAAACGATCAATAGGTTAGGTTATGTTAGAACATGAAAAACAACGCACGAGCCGAGCGAGCGCAGCGAGCGTGCCGCGGCAGCGGCCGGCGAAGTGCTAGAAAGCCAATCGCTTTTTAGGACAAAGGCGTTAGGTTAATTTCTACGGAAGCGACATGGATCGATTATAGTGATAAGTAGGTATCAGAAATAAAAACAATTTTAATGGCTTTTTTTTTAATGATTTTTTTTTGGGCTTGGATGTATTTGAAATTAATTTAGTATGGCGTTGAAATATTCTGTTAAATAATATTATTGCAATTAATAAAATGGATAATAATACGTATGGCACTCGTATCATTATTAAATCTAATGTACGGGCAAACAAGAGTATGTCACATAACTTTTATGGTAAACAAACAATTCGGGCAAATGAAATTCGGGCAAGTAAAATTCGGGCATTTGAGAATTATTGCTTATATTCTTCGGGCAAACATTAGACAACCATTACAAATATGCCAGTAGTATTCGAGTCACACCGCCAGCCCCGCTTCCGTTCGCTGTTCGGACATGCATCGCTTAAAAATACTTATTCACAACAATACTCGTATACCGCGACCATCTTTGATCTATCTTGAGTCCGCTTCGAAGAATAAAATCAAATAAATTGACTATTCAAGCAAAATTTTTGAATAATGTAGTTTGAAGGAATCGAAGGTCGCATTGCAAAAAGATTGGAGGGAAATAGACCAGACTGCCTAAGACAATTGGGTAGGTTAGGTAGGTTTGTCTATCGAGATGCATCTGATCATAATTTTTTAAGCTATTGCATAGCTTCTATCGCGGGCCTTGAGCGTGGAGGCCGAATCCAGAAATTCCGTAACGAAAATAACCTAAGGCTCAGCGGTGATACTTTTTAGTTTTGCCATCTATCGATGAATAGCAGAACTTTTAATGACTTTTTGAAATATCACGCTTGTCTCTTTAGTTCAGCAACTCGCCTCTAGGTGGCATTGGTTAATGAAATAATCTATATATATAAAAGAAAGTCGTGTTAGTTACACTACTTATAACTCAAGAACGGCTTTACCGATATGGCTGAAAATTGGTGAGGAGGTAGCTTAGAGCCAGGAAACGCACATAGGATACTATTTATTCCTATTATACTATTTATTCCTATTATACTATTTATTTCTATTAAATAAATTCGATAGCATTCAAGTGTGAATTGACATAAAACATCAGTCACTATCAAACGAGGTATAACAAAAAAGAATCAGACTTGGAATAACAAAACGACTTATTATACTCTTTGCGCAAATGACAGCTATGTAATGGACGTATGGATGACAATTTGATTTAACAATTTAACAGCTAAACAGATTTTGACGAAATTTGGTATGAAGGTAGCTTAAGCCCTAGGTAATATGTAGATTACTTTTTACCCCAGAAAATTGAACGGCTTTCCGCTATTCTTGCAGGACAGCGGGTGAAACCGCGGGGCGCAGCTAGTTATAATTATAAATGCATAGGTTGATAAAAAATGCTATGCAATAGCTTTACCGCGGCAGTCCCCGAGTGCCACACGACTTTTTTTTCCAATGATTGTACTTTGTGTCACTCAAAACAGGACCACAAAGATTTTTTTCTAGTTGGACAAACAAGAAAAAATAATTAAATATCTACATAATATCTCAAGACTTAGTCATTCATGAAATCAAATTAAATAATTAGCAAATATTTGCCAAATATAGATACTTTGAAGTATCAAATTTTAACAGTAGGTATTGTGTTCTACAAGCAACGTATAACTTATGGTATACCAACGCATTATTACTCAACTGAATGTCATAAAAATGAAGCCAATTCAAACTTGATTTGAACCAATAGGAGTCAATCGAGTTATTGTACGAATATGTCAATAAAAGTGACAATACAAGTTGCTTGTCGGCCTGACCCTTCCCAATTGAATCCCGTAACCCACGACACGGCTCCTAATCACAAAGTATATCAATATTACCCAATAAAAACGTCTAAATCGAATCAGAGCCCCCTCGGCGCAATCAGGCGCAGTATGTCTGACAAACTGTTCTCTACGAGACCCCGAAACATTGAGACTATAATATAAAATATGACATATGCTAGAGAATATAAGATTGATTCCACCCATTCTATAAAAGTGATGCATGTTGGATGTGTGTTACTCAATCACGCAAAAATGAATGAATAGACTTGGATGAAATTGGTTTTTAAGTAGCGTAAAATCCTGGTTTTACACGCAGGCTTCTTTTTATTTCGAACAAATTAACATACTTGAAGGATAGCGAGTGAAGCCGCGGGGCGCAGCTAAAATTACATAGATCATCATCGAGAACATTGCTGACTTAGAAATCAAAGAATTAGTCTTAAGAAGCCCGCAGCTACACTATTCAGAAATTCGACAGAAGACATTATATCCAAGCGTTTACCAGCAACATTAGAATCTAGTCGTTAATTGAATCATTCTTTGGTATTTTTGAATGAAACTGTTGAGCTTTCTTATTAGTATTCCAGTCCGATGCTACTTACGGCTCGTTATTTAGCATAATAAGCCGAGGTTAGAATAAAGTTGAATTGTGGTAATTTAGTATAATTTCTAGCAAAGTGAACAGGTTGACTGGCTGGTTGGCCGTTTACCGATAAGAATCATGATCATAAATATAAGGCATATAATAATAATAATTTAGCTGATTTGACAACGTTTTTCACAAAATATTAAGGAAACAAACTAATAAGTGCCCCTACTCGCAATTATTAAAAATTTGTAGATTGTGTAGATTCCAAAATTGTTAATTAAAATCGCCACGCTATGCTTAAAGAAGGGTTACCGCCTCATAAAACCAAATTGCCTGTAACCCTTTCCGTAACTAAAATTACCTAGCCGTTTGACAAATACGGTAACCTAATACTTACGGCAGAATAATGAATTCCGTACCCAGTGAGCCGTCAGTGATTAACCCGTAAACATCTCCGGGGTATTTTCGTCCGGCGAAGTGTGGGGTCGCGCTCACCCCTGACTATTTTGTCTTGGCACGTGATTATCGATATTGGGGGCACGAACCCAATTCACTTACACCTCTTATTACTGTTGCTGAGGATTGATAAATGTGTTCGGTGTTTATTTTTATGGATTACCTTTAACCTTCACCATTTTGTGTTCGTTGAGAATCGAGTTTTGACTTTGTTATTGCTTAAAACTGATTGCTGTGACTAAAAAGATTGTCTACATTTACCTGATTCGAATAATAATTATTTTTTGCAGTTTATCTACTGCATCGTCATTCTTCAGTTATGACTTCCGTCCGCTTTTCAAGAAATAGTATTAACAAATAAATTTATCCGTACAAAATAGGGCAATCAAGATAAAAATACATGTTACCTACAAGTCACAAATTGAGTGCTATCGTAAGTTTATTACCAGGAAGGGGCTAGTGGAGGGTACTCGCTAGAGCATGAAGAGGGGAGTGAATGACAATAAAGTTTCAAGTGCCGTGATTGCTTGATGTCCTATTCGTGTGGGCGAGGCACGAGGTGCCCCGGGCGCACAGCAACGGGTTAACTCAAATTTATTAACGGTATTGCGTATTTGAAGTTAGAAATTTAGGATTTGAGGAATTAATATGTCCTTGTCTTGTTTTGAGAAATGATCTGAATTATCTTAGTCAGCCTAATGTACCTATTAGTTTAAGTAAGTGTCACTCTTACGCATGCACACAAGCGAGTCTCATACTCGATAACTAGCGTTGATGTTGTAACTACTTATTAGAAATCTGAATCATAGTGATATCGATCAAGTCACTGTGTTTAATGCCGCATAGGTTTACGTACAGACAGATTGGCGCGACGCGACGTATTCGCTTTCGACGGCCTGTCTTCCATGTCGGATCTAGAGTAATCTGCTTTTTAGTGACTAGGATAAAAATTATTTCCAATTTCCTAAATAATCCTCAGAAGGATATGGATTATAAACGACACTTCTAATTGCCGATTTGTTGCTTCGGCGGTAGTGATGTGGGACGGCTCGAACTTGTCACAATATATCAAGCGTCTCTTTTTAAACGCTACAAGATTTATACACGCTTGTTAATCTCCGAGACTGATATATTTCACTCCATTTTAGAACGGTAATCGTGGATGTTCTTCGAAGAAATATGGGCAAAAAGTCAGGCACAGTAGCTGCCACTAGGACGTGACGGGACTATCAAGTTAGTTACATTTTTAAAGAATAGCCTTAAAGTGCGACCAAATCTGTATAATTCAGTAGGAGAGCCACCATCGTAATTCCTTAACCAATCTACCAGTCATTAACATTAGCATTTTAGTTCTCGTCTTTGGCTACCTCTCAGATAAGTTGGCTAGCGTTCGGTTAGTTGGTTGGCTGTTGATATTTTCCTAGTTCTAAGGCATGCTTAAAAATAGCGTTTCGAGAACGGCTGCAATTGTATTTCTTACAGTTGGATATTTACAAAACAGAGCCTACTTGAGCGCCGTTATCGGCATTATGCTGCTTCAGAAGTCACTCAAGTAATGTAACTTGGTTGATGTTTAAGGCATTAACTCACATTATTATTCTATAATAAAAATGTCTTAAATCACTTCAGTTTACGATTGGTACGAGTATCGTAATCAAGAATCTTATCAAGTTATCTTCGTAATAAATAACTTAACTAACTTAAATAACTTTTTATCGAATTATTGTCATAACGATATTTCGATAAAAAGTTATTTCTTTTGCCTTAAATCGTGGATTGCTCTCTACGGTTTGCACGAAGAAACCTTTGCCCAGCTGTGGGACGGAACTGGCTAAACTATGGATATAGCAAAAATAATGACAATTTATTACTAAAAAACACATGAACTCACGCCTATTTGCAGCTGCCGACCCATTCAAGCAAACATGCGTTAATTATATAGGAAATCCCGGAAAATCTATCATTCACAAGAGTCCGTAACTAGCGTCCCTTCAATTATGAACCGGATACAACGTAGCCCTAATGAGATACGCTCAACTGACCTGCATAATATCAATGAAGCTATTATATCATTATAGGCAAAAAGAAACGTTTTTTCATAAGCCCTTACGATATCGTCCGTGTTCTGTAGAAAGTGCGAATACGTCAATCACAAAAAAATCAGGAGAGTAGTATTTTAGTTTTTGTCACGATTACTTTCTGTTTTAATTTACTTTTCAGTTGCTTTTTAATGGAAAAAGATTTAAGAATATAATACTCAGATATATTACTATTTCGCGAGCAACTATTTCATAGAAAACCCTTCATAAAAATCTGCTGTCCAATTTTTTTTTTGTGGATGACTTTTTCGTTTTTTTTAAACACCGACGATATTATTTAATTACCACCAATATAGACAAAGATCAGCTGCATTGTGATACGCGTTAATAATATGCAATTTCATTAATGAAAGCAGATATTAGATACATAAGATTAATATTCATATGTGAGGTAGATAAAGATAGCGATATTAATTTTATGAATTATCATAAATTACTATCACTTAAATCGCCATAAATACAATATCAATTGAAACCGGATGTGACGGCTTTGGAGTTATTTTTAGATTGGTAAATTAAGATTTATTATGAAATAGGTAGATATGGATTAGGTACCTACTTCCATGATATAATTATGTACTCAATCTTTATCAGTCCTCAACATAAAAATAGAAGTCTGGACTTTCCGTTCAACAATTGACAGCAAAAATAAACTGTTGAATTAAAACGAACTATGATCCATTGACACAGGATCTATCAATTAATTATCAATCACGCGTTCTGTTTGAGGAAGCCTTTAGATTTAGCTATGAAAGGGTGTTTTTTTTTCGCGATAAGCTAGTCTTACTCTCAGATCCAAAAGAATTGTCCTACTTCTATACCTATATATAAAAATGAATCACTATTTTCCTTGGTCATCGCATCACGTGTGAACGGATGGAGCAATTTCGCTAATTCTTTTTTTGAAGTGAAAACTTCTTTAGCGGCGTTGTACACTTTTTTGGAATGGGTAAATAATGTTAAACTCGCGACAGGGTCACGTGACCTGATCGAAAATTCGTAAGACGGATGGAGAGTAGACAGCTAGTATCCCCCTCTCTTTCTACGGCGCGGCGAAAATGTATGCCTGCGCCGGCTGTTTCGTTTAGGCGGCGCAGGGCGCTTGCGCGAATGTTCTAATTTGACAGTTATAGTGTTGTGACCTAGTGATTATAGTGGACACGATATCGATTCATTTTTCTATTAAAATAATTAAAGCAATTCGTGCTAAATTATTCCCTAACCATTCCAAAATATCCAAAACGCACAACGTTAATACTTAAGTTTTCACTTCTGCCGGCACTCCCGGAGTGCAACCCGTCGTTTTTTTTTTGTTGTGTTAATTATTGTCAGGAGAAGGTTCTTGTGAAGGAAAAAATTAAGGAAGTTGAGCGGAACATAAAAAAAATTAAGACAATTCGAATACAATACTCATAGTTAAGACAGGACAACGTGTGTCGGGTCAGATAGTTGATTATATAGTAAATATCAAAGTTTATGTTTGTTGTTAAAGCACGCAAAAATGGCTGAACACATTTGGATGAAATTAGGTATGAAGGTAGCTTATATTATACTCTGGATTAACATAATTCATAGACACAGACATTAGGTTGTATTGTCTGTGTTCATAGACTACTTTTATTACCAGAAAATGCGGTCAAAACTGCGAGGCGCTTGTAGGTAATACTGTAATTCGTTCCCCTCTAACCAAACTCATCCGCGCATCCTTGAATCCTCAACTCTAAACAATAATCATGAGAATAAAATTCAACAAAATAACCCATTCGTAAAAAAGTCCTCAACCTTTTTCGTCGCTGTGAACTAATGTCTAAACTCATTAGTGTAGCTTAGCGTCAGTGTCACGGGCAAGTTTAAAAATAAAAATTTAAAAGTATAAAAGAGCGGGATCTTTGAAATAGGAACTCGGTGTGTTTTCACGTGACACTTTGTAGCTGATGATTGATCGTTACAGCGGCACGCGCAGTTTGGTTCATCAAAATAATTATTATACACCTTAATTAATATTTTACAGTATAAACTAGCTGCACCCCGCGGTTTCGCCCGCGTTCAACAGGTTCATCATGAGTTTCCGCGATAAAAAGTAGCCTATGTGTCAATCCAGACCACGAAAGACCTTCATTCCAAATTTCATGTAAAACCGTTGAGCCATATCAGCATTTACTGGTAATAAACATACAAACTTTCACTTTTATTATTTTAGTGGGATACTGTATTTTCTTCATAGATAAAGGAAATCAAAGAGACTTGGTTAACTATTTTCTAGAAGCTTCGAGCAACATATGTAAATAAAGATTGCGTGTCAAATAAGAACAAAAGTGGACAAAGCAAAGACGGGTACGCGAGCGTACTTCCGGAGGGTGCCATCACCGCACTGCGCCGCGTGGATTGTCCCTGACCACAGCACGACACTGAACTTGAAGACTGAGGGGTCAGTCTGTCACTAAACTAGTGTAGAAGGGCTTCAATGGCCGGATTACTAAGTACTATATAACACTATCGAAAAAGTATACGTAGCTTAAAGATAATTATTTAAATAAAATTACAAGTTACATATTTTGTATTTATTATACATATAACATATACGAGTACATAATCATTAATTAAGTATATGTATATGAATGTTAGTTGTGTAACGAAAAGTAGTTAAAAAAAACTTAACATATTTTTTTATGATTTTATCTTTTTTTTATAGAGTGTGTGATTTTTGTCTTCATAAATATAATAATTATTTTTACAAAAAACAAAAATCGACTTCAAACCGACTATTGAGTTATTCATTTATTTGTCGCGCACGTACTTAATAAGACTTATATGGTTTTCTCGTGGATACCATTATCAGAACTGGACAAAATTGAAATGGGACCAAATGGGAAGCGTCAGCTTTCTAATAAAAAAAGAATCATCAAAATCGATTCACCCAGTCAAAAGTTATGAGGTAACAAACATAAAAAAAATAAAAAAAACATACAGTCGAATTGATAACCTCCTCCTTTTTTGAAGTCGGTTAAAAATGAGCGAAAGAGATTGTCGACAACCGGTTATGTCCGCTTTGAATAAAGTTTTCAATTGCTAGACAGAAAATAGCAAAACAATAATCTATGTAGAAGGATAATGTGTCAACCTCAAGCTGTTTTCTCATTTTCAAAACTGTCCAGAGTATGGCAATACCAGTTAATATGTTATTTAAATCCTGGTTTACATGAACTGAGTGCAAAAACTCGACTAGACGACACGAGTATCGCTTGTGTCAAGAATTCTCTTGACCAAGATCTACAATTTCAAGACGAAACTGGAACTAATCCAGCCGTTTTAACCCAAAAGGAAATAAGTTAATTGTTATAATATTTTTAGAAACAAGCTTTTATGGCATGGTCTTTGGAGTTGCTCATGTTTACGAAATTTCAGGTCAAGTAAAATCAAGGGAAGTGGTTCAAAATTGAGTTGCAAGATTCCACACGAACAAACATAGTTACACGCATTGCAAGTTAAATTGCAATGTGCAATGTGCTTAAGTGCAGATAAATTCTTTAAAAAAGGATTTTATGGTTTTGTGTGTGTTTGTCTGTTTTTATGTGACTTCCTACACCCTGGCTAGATTTCGTGTATTGAGGGTATCGTTAGATTGGTTTTAATTCCCGAAATGTTAGGCTTCATGATTTAGCCAAGTATTTTGTTTTTTTTTTTCTAAATTAATTTTGATAAGTATTATTCTTCAACTAAATTAATAACAACTACGAGTAAATGTTTAAGCCTAAAAGTGTAGTTAAATAAATAGTTAAAAGCTATCTTACAAAAGTCTTTCTAAAGACGACACTATTCAAGTATTCTTTACAAGGACTTCAGACGTTCACAAGAACTCGTCCGGTGTAAACCTGGCATTAGCTGTTTTCTTGTTCAACCAGTTGTACTAAGACGAGTGACAAACTACTGCTTCTATTCGAAATGAACTTGCACGAGCAACTGGAATGGATGTATTAATTGTAGAGTTTAAGCGCTTCCCCGAGGCAGTTGCGAGTAAAACGCGACCAACTTACTCGTATCTATAAGAACTTAGCGGAGGAGCCACCATCGGTTTTTATGAACAAAACTGATAGCCTCACATGGAAAATATTAGTTCCCTTATTTGGCCACGCTACAGTTTGTAGTACTGTAATGCTGGTTTTCTAGTGGTGAATATTGTAAGTGGAAAGTGCTGGGCTAGTCTGTTACATTGTTGCTAAAATATGCATTAGTTATACACTTACAATTCTGTGGAATAGCTCAATACATGCATATTATCTTTGCAGTAAAATACGAAGTATCTTTAATAACACAAATTAATCGTTGCGGTATGGCTCAATACATTCTTACATAACTACTCTCGACTATCTCTAATTATATAAGGACGTAGGTACCAATCCTATATCGCTTTTAAAAGATAGAAACAAGAAGTTAGACAATTTAGAAAAATGCTCTTTAATAAACCTTTTTTTTAAACTGTCGTTGTAAAAAAAAATCAGTTATTTTAATCTAATGGCCTTAGATCAATGGTTTAAATCTTTTTAACGATAAAGTTTTAATCAATGTTTATTCGTTGCAGTTTTTATTTCAAAAGCTACTTAAATGCTATAGATAATATAATGTTAGACGCAACAATGTAATGTTTACTTCTTACATTGTTTCCAGTCTTGAATGAAATAAAAATAGACCCGCCCACGCCGTATTTCTAGCCCAGTGCCGACCACCAGACGGGCTAGCTTTTCTAAACACAAAAACTTAACCAACGAGTCCGTTAGCTTTTCCTTATGCGACCGGACTTCCTGCGATTTGTTAGGGATGTCACTAATAAATCTTATTTTGAGATACGTTTCTAAAACTAGGGAGATCAGCATTTATCCTAATTAACTACTCCTATCTATGACTTCTTGACGATGCGTGAACGAAGGAGATAGCTTAAGAAGGGAGGGGGTCTTAAACTATACATAGGTTTTTTTGCCTATAGATTACTGAAGTGATCATGAGTTAGTTCTAGTTTAGTTTAGTCCCTACTATAAGTTAGCTTCAAACGGTATGCCTTGAATTTTTTAATGCCATTGCGCCATAACTTAGCTCTGATTTCTGATGTAAAATTGAAAAAAAAATGCTTAAAGCTATGATAACAATTTAACACAAACAAACTTCAATTCAATTCAAAGAAAATGTGTTCATTAACTAATCTCGTATGTGAATGAACGTGTTCATTCGACTTTGTTACTTCTCCAGCTTTCGCGATGTTTAGAAACGGGTCAATGTAACTGAAATAGGCTTATGCTAAACAAAAGCAAAATATTCCCGTTTGAAATTCTGTAAGACATGCAGCTAGGCGCTCCGATGATATTGGTAAACATTTCTTTTCAATAACAATCGGGGAAAAATATTTTCTTAATATTTTCAAAATAAAATGTTCATAAACAACAAAAAAATCATAAAATTACTGTATACTGAATAATAAATAAAACAATATTGAAATTTATAAAACTAGTAATTTTACTTTCGAGTCAAACTTAGTCATAGTCATCAGCTTTTATGTCTATGTTATCTCTTTAAAATTCGTCGCAGTTTTTTTTTATAAATTTAATTTCATATCAGTACCTATATCTTATCTGTTATGCACATTTTCATGAATGAAGTCTTATCGACACTTACTTAATGTTGATTAACGGTTCTTTGATTGCGAAACAAAAGTCGTGTTAATCATAATCACTCTTAATAATAATCTTTATAGGAATCCATAAGTGATAAGTATCAATCCGATGCAATAGCTACAAAATATTTCACTCGGCTAACAACTTAATTGAGTTTAGTGATATCAATAAAAAGATACATGAGTAATAAAATAGAGTAGATATGCGATAAATGAATGGAACAATGGCAAACAGGAAAATTAAGAGGTATTATTACTTCAAGATAATTTTTAATGCACACTTTTGAATGCAGAAATACTCTACTGGTTTTGTTTTCTTTGCACTCGGCCTGCACAAACTTATACTTTTATATGAAATCTTATAACACTTAGACAAGGTCTTTTTGCTGTACAACATGGGGCGTTCTAAAAAGGGTGTCTACAAACATCTTTTCGGGCTGGCAAAGCATCATCAACACCGCTAGTGTTGCAGGTGGTCATTGTCATAGGCGGCGCGGCGATGTGCTTACTAGGGCATGCAAAACCCGACAGTTTTTAAAACCCGGTTTTTTCGGGTTTTCAATTTTAAAAACCGGTTTTTTCGGGTTTTTTGGGTTTTTCGAGTTTTTTTTTTATTTGGGCTTAAAATATATATTATATTAGTGTGTTTAAGTAAAAAAAGGCTGAAATGTAGTTAAAATATGTGTTTATTTTCGAAATCTTGTTCCTTGACTATATTTTCGAGATCAATCAGGTAACATTTGGTTTAACATCAATCAGGTAACACTATACTCACTCACGAATAAATCTAAGTAACAAGCCTACAATAAGCGAGCCTCTAATAAGTAAAAGTATGAATCGTTAAAACCTCTCTAACTCAAACCCTTAGTAAGTTACAAACTCGATAATTTAAATTATTTAACATTTCCCTTGTTCTTTAAATTTTCGAGGTTCTACTGAATGAGGTATTCTAATGGTTGTTGATTTAGCTATATTAAAACAAAACATGAAACTCGAGAAAGAAGATGGCTATAAATTAAAATAATTAAAATATTACCGGAAACCAAGTTTATACAAATTATTAAAATTATTATACAGCCAATCCGTGGTTCAAAAGAATCGCATGAAGTCCATCAGGAACGTGCTGAAACTGAATCCACCAAAAAAGAGAGAGGAAGAGTATGTGACCCGTGATTACGTGATACAAAATGTACAAATGCAACTGATCACAGGAGAGATCACTGTTGGACATATTATTTTTAGATATGTTAAGTTAAAATGTAATATTACCTACATTACTACTGATTTCTTATCAGAAACTAATTATTAAATCCAAAACCTATACAATAAAATAAATCTAATTCCTTTTTAATTTTTTTCTTTTCATTTTTTTTCCTATTGGTACTTGATCAATTTGATCATAGTAGAAATACGTGGAAGTAAAATATCCACGCTTCCCCCCTAGTAGTAATAGGTGGAAAAAAAACCATTCTTCTCTACCAGTAGGGATAGATCAGTAGGGATATGTGGACAGTTCCAACAGTTCCGTCGGGAAGTGGTTCATAATTTAGTTACAAGATTTGACCTAACGAACCAGAACAACATCAACAACAAACAGGGCAAGCTAAATAAAAACTTGTAAATACATATTTTGTGGTAGAAAATATTTAGATTGTGAAAAAACTTCAAAAACACAAATACGTGCGCATCATAAGCGCGTCTGTTTCCTTCACTTGACTGAGTGAGACTGCTTGACAAATAAAATGGCGACGTTGTGCGCGGCTGGCGCGGGAGGTGCGGGCGACGCGAGTTTCGCGAGTGGCGCGCGGGCATTCCCCGTAAAGATCGCCGCATTAGCTTAGCAGCGCTTTACTCATCGGCACTCAATAACTCATACAACAACGTCAAACCAAAGCCTACTAATACATATATTGCTTTCTAATACCTAATAAGTAAGTATTGTTGTCAGCTAATCAATTTATTTGATCAATAGAGTTGGGAAACGGTAACTTGATCCTGTATTAATGTCTTGGTGGTAGTTTTACATTATGAATGTAAAAACTCGAAAAACCCGAAAAACCCGGTTTTTAAATCTTTAAAAACCGGTTTTTAAAACAGCCGGTTACTCGGTTTTTTCGGTTACTCGAGTAACCGGTTTGCATGCCCTAGTGCTTACCATCAGGCTGACCGTCAGCCTGTTTGTCGCTCTTTTTTCATACAGAAAGGACAAAATAAGTACCACTTACCATCAGGAAGCCCGTCGCTTGTTAGTCACTTACTTAAAAAAAGTAGTTTACCACTTACCAGGTCAAGCCTGAGGCTGAAGGAGACATGCTTGCGCGGCGGCGGCGCCACCATCGGCGGGCCCTCGTAGAAGGCCGCTTCTTCGAGCCCGTAGTCGGACTCGCTCTCGCCCCACTCCAGCTTCATGCTGGGGCTGCGAACAACACGAAAAAGCTTCTTAGTAATGTAATGATAAGCATCATTTTTGTTGTTTGTTGTTTTTGTTTTGAATTTTTTGTTGTCTTTATTTTTTTTATTAAACAAGCGGCAATGATAAATCATACGCAATGACTATCTTACATTATGCAATTGTTGGCAATAAAACTGCTAATTATTTTTATTCACCCAAGTGATATCACTGCGGGCATTTAAAGTGGAATACTCGTAGATAGTGGTAAATAAAAATAGGCTGTTACAAGCAAGCCCTAGGAAGAAAATTGGCATGTTTTAGCTAAAATTAAATTTACTAAAGTGATGGGAAAAAAGTTTTTATGTATTGTAAATAGCAAATAAGTGACCTATACAAGTACAAATAAAAGTTTTCTATAAGGCTTCAACCGCAACCGGCAATCGAACCTATTCGCCAAGATATCGTTCTGTCTTCCTCACACATGACAGTACAGAGCAAGACAGCACGAACTGAAATAAAAACTTTACTGCAAGCTCGAATAGGGTTTTGAACCTGTTCCTCATCTCATGCACCTTTTGTTTTTTGTTGGTGAGGTTTCTTGCCTACAAAATCGGAAATTAGATGGCTTCCATCAAGTCGTATCTCAGAAGCAATAAGTAGATTATTTTAAGTATTATTTTAAAATAACTTTTTATATATGTGGAGCCAAGATCGTACGTGCTTGATTGTAAATTGGGTTATACAACAGTGACCAATAACAAACATTAAAAAAAAAACTTTATTTCTTAGAACTGTGTTGTATTGTTTTACATTTACTTTTAATAGCACAAAAGAGCTTTTCAAATAACCTACATAAGCGTTCTCTAGCATCAAACCAAATATTTCCCCGAACATTCTTTCTATAATACATCTACCATCTAACATGATTCATTCATCTAAGTATATTTTCTCATTACCTAAATCTGGAAAGTTCTACTTCCGCTGTTCGGTGTTTAAGCGTGGCCTAGGGAGTGTCTATTACATAGAAATAAATTCAAAACGAGGTGACAGTCGGGTACTTATCATTAAACCACAAATCCCCTAACACCCCACTAATACCCATCAAAGCAATCGGAATTAGTTAACACTTTTGAAACTAAAGAGTTGATCCGCCGGAAGCTTTCCTTGACACGCTTTTTTACTACCATAGTTTCTAATAAGAACCTTATGTCTCAAGCTGTAAGGGTTAAAATTTATAGGAATGAAGTTGAGGGATGAAAAATTAAGTTTGTTCATAGAAATGGCCAAGAGCGTCGCGATGCGGTAAAATTGTCGTCAGCAGAAATCGGCGCGTCTGATGTCGGGTCGTGTCGTTAGGTCGTTACGACTGATATCCGCCGGATGCGACCGACCGTTCGACACCGTACGACATTATTGTCGTGTAATTGAAAGAGTGTGACGATTTGTTGCTCGTTTGTCTCATCCCTATACAGGGAGCATCATCCTAAATTTGATCGTCCAACAAAATATGATTAGAATAGTTACTTTTAAAAACTTTATTTTATTTTATTGAATTTATGTTCTTTCTAAAGGAGATAGCTATTATTACTCATATGTAACCACTGTGTAACTGAAAAAATCAAATTGGAAAATTACGAAGATAAATGTACCAGGAATTGAAACTGAAAGCAAAATCGTAATTGTAAATTTACATTTCAACTGAAACCATTCGATTTCTTGATATAGTGATTTGCCTAATTCTTCGCTATAATGATGACGCATTCATACTCGTAAGTACGAAATACATGCATAAGTACTTATGTACTTGTTACAACCTTCATATATATACTACGAGTTATAGGTACATATTTCAGTAGGTATAGGTATGTAAATTTTCCCTGAATGGATATGTAATTGCTAAGATTAAAATCGTGTAATACTTATCGTATTACACGATTTTAATCTTAGACTCATAAAATAAAGTACCTACTCAACCTTAGTGTTTTGGCAAGTCGAAATAACTAATTTCCAAGACACACTCAAACTAGTTTTTTGCCGATAAAAAAAAATTATTAGGTGTGATTAAAAAGAAATTACCTATTATACTATTCTACTAATATTATAAATGTGAAAGTTTGTATGTTTAAATGTTTGTTTATCAATCACGCAAAATCGACTACACGGATTTGAACCAAATTTGGTACGGAGATAGATTATACCGTGCATTAGTGTCCGACCGAATGTTCGGTTTCGTTTTCGGTTGAGTTTCGGCAAAAACACGAGTTTCGGTTTAGTTTCGTTTTCGGCGGCAAACTTGCCGAAACTACGACCGAAACCGAATGTGCATTCGGGAGTTTTCGCGCTGTGATCGGTCGTGTTCGGCGCGTTAAATGAATTAAATAATGAATCCCATCAGAGCCAATGTCGTGATTCGCTTATTACCTCGTGTGTTCATAAGTTTTGAGACAAACTTTGTAGTTAAAAAATTAAATAAAATATTACTGGCTGCTGTTTAATTTCTTTTTCCAATTTTGAATTTGGAATGTTAACTTTTGTTTTCTTTGATTTTCAAATTAATTTCTTTCAATTTTCTCGTGATGATTTCGCTATTTAAGGCGAGAAAAAAATCAATGGAGATTTTCCGTGAGGTGAAAACTTCGTGTATTACACTATCAAACGATACAAGGAGACAAGTTCTTTGCAAGATCACCAAAGGAGTGGTCGGCCACGCTCTGTGAGGACGCCTGCGAACATCAAAATCATCCGAGAGCAACTTCGCCGAAATCCACGTCGCACTCAGAAGAAACTCGCTCTGCAGACTAATATTTCCCGCGTTTCAGTCAATAGAATACTGAAATATGATCTTAAGGTAAAGGCGTATAGCCGTAGGAAAGTTCACTTTTTAAACGAACGTCTTCGTAAATTGCGACGCGAACGTTGTCCAATACTGCTTAGGAGGCACGATGCGAGGAAAATACTCTTCCCCGACGAGAAAGTCTTTACTGTCGAAGAAAAGTTTAACCGACAAAACAATAAAGTATATGCCAAAAGCAGCAAGGACGTCCCAGCTTCAGCACGGAATGTTTCGCGTACGCATCATCCGGCTAGTGTGATGGTATGGTGGGGAGTTT
Organism: Alcis repandata; assembly: GCA_949125135.1. Lineage (NCBI taxonomy): Eukaryota > Metazoa > Arthropoda > Insecta > Lepidoptera > Geometridae > Alcis > Alcis repandata. Next base: position 6,899,099 of record OX421242.1, on the reverse strand, counting down.
CATATGAAGGTGTCACTCCGCTCCATTTCTGTCAACAAGGCGTCAAGGTGAAAGCCAAGAATTACCAAAGTGACATCTTAGAGCCTGTTGCGAAACCCCTGTCTCATACTTTATTTCACAACAAGGATTGGGTTTTCCAGCAAGACTCAGCGCCATCTCGTAAGGCAAAAATCACCCAAGCTGGGTTGAGGGAAAATGTTGCGGCCTTCATCGCGGCGAACGAATGGCCCTCCTCTAGCCCTGACCTCAACCCGCTGGATTATTCTTTATGGCTTGAATTAGAGCTCAGGGCCTGTCGAAAGTCCCACCCAAACTTGGAGTCACTGAAGCGAGCCCTTATCCGAGAAGCAAAGAGAATTCCGCTGGAAAAGATTCGTGCCACCATTGATGACTGGCCAAATCGTCTAAAGGCCTGTATTAAAAATAAAGGTGGTTATTTTGAATCACAATTATATTTTATTGTTGATTATTATTAACTTAATGTGTACTGAAAATTTTAGAAATATAAGTTAATTATGTAAAAGTTATACAACTTTTATTTCGTCTCAAAACTTATGTACACACGAGGTATGTTGATTATTAATAAATGAAAATGTCGAAGACTGCTTATTTATGTAATTTAAGAGAAAACAATAAAGACGTGAGTCTTTATAGTTTTGTTTTCAGTCATGATTATAATAACGTTTTCTTTATTTTTCCCTCAAAATATGATCCTTGTAAGGAAGTTTCGGTTTCGGTTTCGGTTTCGGCCGAAACAGAGACCGTTGCCGAAATTCGTTTTCGGTTTCGGTTTCGGTCGTAAAACTAGTTTCGGTCGGACACTACCGTGCATTAACACGCAAGCTAATTTTTATCCTTGTAAAAATTAACGACTTCTGTAGAACAGCGGGTGAAACCGCGGGACGCGGCTGGTTATTCCATACTTGCTTGCATGAGATATCATTTTATAGCGATACAGGCCAAAATAAAATAACAACACGCCGCTTACCAGTATCTGCTATATCTAATCAGCGTGATAACATTACCGAGAACGAAACAAACAGTTTTCTGTAAATAGACACGTGAAAGTGATAAGTACTGGATTCTTCAACTGAACATAGAACATGGGTGTCCTATTGTTTTAAATCCTGCTAAAATTATAGACGTCAAAGTTTAGGTGTTTTTGAGTTTGGATATTTAGATGTTTGTTGTTCAATCACGCAAAAACGGAAGAACATATTTGAATGAAATTTGGTGTGAAGCTACAGGCTAGCTAGGCTACAGGTTATCTCGGAAAACGCGAGTGAAACCGCGGTTTGCAACTAATCTCTTGTAAAGCTGATGGAGTGACCGCAGTCCAAATCGGTTCGCCCGTTGCCACAGACAGACACTGCAATCAAACTTATACCCCCGACGCAAAAAGAGGGGGGCCACTTTTGCGTCGGGGATTAAAAATATATTCCGTCCTTCCTGGTAAATATGAAAGCTCAACAATCTTCGTCTCAATGACCCGAGGTGCTGTTTTTAGATGACACTGGACCGTGTAATTTGCATCACAAATTCAGAATATTGGGTTCCCGACCTACGGAGTCAGGCAACCCCTCACGCAAGCTCGCATGTGGGTGGACTCGCATGACGGTAATCCACTTATTATGCCTGAATTCATTAGAAAGCCTTTCTCTCAGGTATCGTGGAGCGATACTTTTGGTCCAGGTAAGCTTTTTGTATTCTGCTTTATGCAAAATTCGAGGCAAGGCAGATAAACTCATTTCTGTTCACACCAGTAATTATTACAAGCAACAAGATAATAACTTTCGACGAAAAATCTTAGCTTATCAGATAATAACGCTTAATGGTAGCGTAACAACTGGTAGCCTTAGCACTAAGAGCGAACTCTTCCAGGAATATTGAGGAGATAAAAACTAGAGACGTTCGTGCAAATCAAAGAGAACAGATTAACTTGTTTTAAATATCAAAAAGTATGGATTCGTGTTAGTCTATGGATTTTAGTATTATAGAAACTCATAGATTAACAATACGATAGTGCAAGTCCAATGCAAGCCTATGAGATGACATCAAAGAGTATAATAATGTAATATTACCTCATAGGCGTAAGATTACTTCATCAGTGGTTATTGCAAGAATATTTATTAGTGGTCTGGGTTATAGTTATGACCATATAATAAGTATAATAGATTTTCTAAGATAGGAATCCATTAAAATTCGTTTTCACTTGGTTATGGTTATTATCAGTATATTTTATTTTATTTGAGAATATTGATTCACAATAGACTTTCAGTTCTATTGCAGAAAAGCAGAAGAGATTTATGCCATTATACTATAACTAGCTGTTCCCCCTGCCACGCTTCGCTGTGGATAAAAAAAGAAAAAATAATAAAAAAATAAAAAAATATAGCCTATGTTACTTTGGGATAATGTAGCATTCGAATGGTGAAAAAATTTTTGAAATCGGATCAGTAGTTTTTGAGTTTATTCCACACAAACATCCAAAAATACAAAAATACAAATCTTTCCTCCTTTTAATATTAGTATAGATAAAAAGGTACGAAAATAAAAGATTAAAAGATCCTACTAAGGAGATTGAACCTTATTACCAAAGAAACCGATTATTCTTGCTTTATAGTTATTGAAGTGTCAAATACTTTTAGGTCAAATTTGAAATGATTTTTAACTTAAAATTTCAGAAAATTCGGCAAATATTGTGGTAGATTGGACCAATAATAATGTCTAAGAAAGCAGCTAATAAATTTCTAAAACCGACCATAAAATGGACGGACTTTGATAAGCTAGTGAATCCTGAAGAAAGAACCAAGTTTCTCGCGTTCAAGGGGAAATCGGAATCCTATTTGCGAAGGTAATTCGATCATGAGCCAGTCATGAGCATGTTAAACTCTTATGGGTTGATTACACGTAACGAGTACAGTGGCGAGACAGTAAATGGCATAGATTTTCTTGAATCAAAACCCTTTGAAAACTTTCGATGAAGTTACCTACTTTCATACGAAAAAAACTAAATCAAAATAGGATGCCGCGCGGTTGAGCTACGATGTCACAGGCAACTCTCTGTTTGTGTCGTATCTAACAGGCATAAAAATTAACAGAGATCACCTATGACTACATTAACTACATATCCATCATCATCATCAGCCTATTGTATTTTTGTCCACAACTACATATGTCGCACAGGTATTGGTTATGATTACAGTTCACGAGACGATTTCATCTCACTCTGATACCAGAGCTATTCAGTCGGCCTCTATGAACTTATTTACTAATAAAGTTGACTTTTTTTTCCTGTTTTCAGAGTCCTAGCAAATCCAGCATCACCTCCAGCAATTAACTGGGAGGAGTACAAAAAAATCGTGCCGGATAAAGCCCTCGTAGACAAGTTGAAGGCTGCATACGAGGCGTTTAATGTTCCTTACCCCGCCGACAATCTTACAGCCCAAGTAGACAAGCAATGGAATGAATTGAGCCCGAAGATCAAATCCTTCTGTGATGAACAAAATAAGATTATAAACGCGTAAGTTTTACAAGAAGCAAGAGTGTTTTTATTTACCAGCTGTGACCTGTGACTAGCAGTTTTACCCATGTGTTAATCCAGGGCATAAGCTATCTGTACCTAATACAAATTTTATCAAAATCGGTTCAGTGGCTACAGGGATAAGTGGTTACAAACATTCACACTCACAATATCGCATTTATAATAATTATATTAGTGAGATTATTCTTTCTTCAAACTGAAAGAAGATGTCAGTTGGAATATCTTCCTCCGATTCTTTATGTTCGTCCTAGGATGGTAAGTCCAGTCCACTCTGATTTTATTCTGCCACATATTTACCCCAAATAGATTCCGCACTCAGATAACGATCGAATCGAAGTGCGCGATACATAATTAATCTATTGCCTAGGTATCCCAAAAGGTAAACAGCTTTATCATGTTTTGTAATTTTGATGCAATATGTCTCATAAAATACGGCTAATTCATGTTTTAACCCAGTCACCATTTATGGGACAAGTAATTAATACTTATCTAGTCATCATTAACTGACCGATCTGGCTACCATTATTTTGGAAATAATTCTAAAATCAAGACATTTTTATACTTTTTCTTTATACATTTTTTATTTCAGGGCTAGAAAGGAGCTAGATCGAATAAACTCCTTGCCTGCTTTTAACGTCATCACAATGGAGATGTTCCACGACCTATTCCCAGATCAAGCGATACACCCAGTTACGAACCCAACTTTCTGGCCACATACCGAGGAAGAGCAACTGGGCTATGTGGATCCGACAGCGGAAAAACATTGATAAACTATGGATGCGCGACACTATTTTACTTTCACCAATTAGTTTATTTGTTGATATGAATAAAGATATCTATTATGAATCGATATAAAAGTTATGAATGGTCTGCGATAAACGATTTTATCGATTGTGTTATTTTTCTAGGCATCTAAAAATAACGATATAGTAGGTACGATCGACTACGGGCGTTATCTGTTTTTTCATGACTGTACCATGTAGCAAAGGTGCTATGATCCATAATACGACTGAGTGCTTACTTATTTAGACTTAATTCAGTATATTTTCAAGTGGATAGTTCTTAAAAGTAACGGTAGTAGATAGCACGTCTCTACCACTATTTGGTTGGTCAAACACTTAAATATTTTTCTGAAACCTGGCAGAGGATGTAAAATTTTTGCCTAAGCCTGTTATGAAAAGTCTAGATCCGGAGCTAAGGTATCTTACTCTTTACAGCTTAAGTTTAAAAGTTCACGATACATTCTTACCGTCCTTCCCTACCGAAATGCTTAAAGTATACGAAATTCCTCATGCCAACTTGTTAAATAATCAACAGCACTGCACGCGAGTCTGAAATCGACAAATTGCTGGAAACAGGCATGCGGCATGAGTTGCCGCGTGTCGCCGCGGGCCACGTCCAAACATCGCCTGAGTTATTGTCTCCGAGTGCAGTGCGAAGGGCTGGCTACTAAATATAGCCCAGTTTGAAGCACCACGTTCAGGGTCGCCTTGGAGACATCCGCCAAGAGCGACGCAAATTATGATTGATGGTCCGTGCGTGCTTTATTGGAATTTATTTGAGTATTTCGTAGATATCTAATTTAGCATCATAATTTTATGTCACTGCTAGCAGTGAAGAATTTTCAGCAGAATTTGTTTCATAACTTCTGTATTGTTTTTTTTGAGAAATTAGTTCTAATGAGGATTCGTACCCATCATTATTAACATACGAGTATCATTATATTTCAGAAGCTGTGGCTGTACTCACAGTATTTATTATGAATCACCAAATCTTACAAACACGACGACAAGATGTCGTGGTTTTCGGATCCCAAATTAATGCCAAAATGATTTCAGATCTTGCTTGCAAGTTTGCAACCCATATGGTGCAACTAACTGCCTACAAACTAAACAAAATTTAAAAGAGTTAGTAATAGAAGACGCCGGCTGCCACCACCATGTCTGCAAATAAACGAAACTTTGTCTGAAAGCAAGCTGATCTGAATGAACTTTGTTAGCGTGTGTCATACGACTCACGCGCCTTGCTCGCCCAGTTTAATTCCGCACGTTCGGCGCATGTGCGGCCGTAGCTGTAATGTACAGCCCGACCAACTTACTGTACAGCTGAGTGATGAACCATCGTCGAATTTTCCAAACAAAACTGACCGCAACCCGTTTAATTTTTTAGTTCCTTTATTTAGCCAGCTGTATAGATAAGTTTGTCGGTTTGTTACTGTCAGACTCAGACGCGTCTGTTCCAAGAAAATTGCTACCCGCAGCCTCAGTTAGCACTAACCGCCCGACAGTCTTTGATTCAATCCGTGCAGCTATTCGAAACAGTCTAAACGACTGCAAATGAGATTGATTAAAAAATCTTGATTTATTGCTGTATTTACCTGGAATAAGGCACATAAGTTTGATGTTATTCTTACTTAGTTTAAAATGTTAGGCCATAGTTGTTTGTGATGATTTCGATACTAAAAAAGTTTCTTTATCCTTTTAAGTTAAGGACCGGATTTTAATTTCTTTTTCTGAATGTTCTATTAACGTCCAGCGTTGTCCGCCCATTAAGAAAAATGTCTGAACATGAATCAAGTTCCTTTCTCCTAAAATAACAAACACTTCGAGTGTATCATTAGGACCGTTTAAAAAGTATCTCAACTGTGGATAGTTAAAAATAAAAGGAGTAGGTAACATCCCTTTCCGTTTCCGCGCTCTTAGCGGGGGCGACACGGATAATCGCAGATCCATCACTGCTGTGATTTCCGATCCTCCGGATATTGGGAAATGAGATCCAGATTCGATTCTATTTGTGAGCTTTAAAAGCTTTCATCGCGGAAACATATTACTTATATCAACTCATTTGAGAAGCTGCTCTATACCGACTTAGGTACTTTTAGGTGCGTATTATGTGATTGGAATATTTTCTTAAAATTTCCGAGATAATATTCGTAGAGCCCAGTGTAGCCACCCAAGGAAGCCTCCGCTAGATAACGTAATTCAAATCACTTTCTGAAGAAAATCCTTGTCGGACGCAGTTAAATAGCATCTGCATAATGCTAATGCTATCTAGGCCCGGGAAAGCGGCCGCGAAAGTTTCACTTTTCTTATCCCGTTGCTGCATACCAAGATGTACTACATGCCTGTACTATATACCTAAATATATACCTAGTTAGTAGGAACACTTGTTCCCGTCTTGACTCTTGATTGCAGGAGCGTGGGCGTGGAAGGGTGGGCATAGACCACCTGTTGCTGACTCGTCTATATTTAGCACGGACACCTCCCCGCGGGCTCGCTTCAGCCCCGGTACCATTCATAACTGTGTGACTAATGAGAGGAAACCAAAGTTGAATAGCTGACATGAAGCTAGGGATCGGGTCAAGCTGCGAATAACGAAATGTGGTGTCAAGTGGACGAAGGTTTATTTTAAAACTCCGCCAAATGTAGATAGGTACCTAATTGTAGAGAGCGTCTAAAAACTTTAAAAGATTTTGTAACAATACTAGCTGACTCAATGGTAAGCGCTTACCATTGACTCTGAGTACGCTTGGACTCTGCGGTATAAAAGCCCTCCACAATTTAAAATCTGAAAGTTCAAACAGTAGCCTTACAGCCTTTCTATTCAGCGATGACAAAGATTAAGTACTGGTAGCTGTCTAAATTAATAACAATAATATTAATTCTAATCCTGCAAAGTTCCTGCCAATGGCCAACCTTAAACAATGAAGCGAAAATTCTCTCATAGTTCTCAAAGTAGTTCTCAAAACTGCTTGAATGAATGTCGTCATAGTTTACGTTACGTATTCTATCATCGCTGAGTCTCCATCGACATGAATGCAGATTCGAATCTGAAGCCTTGGCCTACACGGTGATGTGATGTGACACCCACTTACGACTATTATAACGCGTAGAAAGGAATGCCGCTAGATAAACAAATGTTTAGGCCGCCGACAGCCGATGTAATCGAAGCGCGATTGATGTGGATGTAAACAAAATTTAAAGCATCCTTTGTATTTCACGTGCATAGCAATACTGGCAATACTAATACCATCTTGACCGAAGGAGCTAAGCTATTTGAGGGTTCTCGCTGTAGCGCATTTGCGTCGGCTCTTTGAAATTTACATCTTTTACTTGGAACCAAGAACGGTCTATGCTCTTGCTCAGAACTTGATACAGTATACAATTATTTATTCTATAAACAACCAAGACGAATGTGTTGAATGCTTTTATTTAAATTATAGGTAAGGTTTTCAAAGAAACAAATAAGTAGGTGGGTGTATCCTATCACCGAAGAATTACTAAAAATCTATTAAAATTTTAGAGATGATCTCACATTAGTATAGGTAACCTACCTAACCAATAATTGCCCTACCTAAATTTCTGCCTGTTTTGGAAGTAAAATTATTCACATTTATAAATTGTGTGTGGGCTGGGATGCTAATAGATACCAAGTTCTGTAGGCAGGGCGTTATATTTAATAATATTTATCAGAGAGTCGACGACCTCAACATATGGGCGAGTACAGGCACGAACGAATACATTAGTTTGCTTCTACTCAGAAGATGCATTATCTAATTATACTAACACTTTCTCCAACTAACTCGCAGTACTGCTTTGAAGCTACGCTAAAATAACTCGTTCACACATCACAAACAATGGTCAAACCGGTCTAACGCACATTTGAATAAACGAAAATGAGTAATCGGGATTAGGCAAGCTTATGTTGTTGATCGTTACTAATTAATTCATAATTAAAAATTCTGGTGCGCCCGCGCAGACGACCGCTCGACCAATTACGCTGCCCACACGGCTCGTACTAATCTGCACCCTATTTTTAGCGCGTTAGGGTTGATTTGATGTATTGCAAGGGTCGTTATAAATGAAGGGCAGAGACAGTTGTTTTATTTTGTACTATATTTAGTGTCGGACTGAATTGTTACTGTGCCAGCTCTGAATGGAACTCTGTGCGATTGGCATGCTTGATGCGCATGACACTTTCATATAAATAAAGGCAAGTACCTTCGTACTAAACTTTATTAGTAAGTAGTTAGCCTGGAGGAGATCGGTGCTGCCGATAAGGCCGTCTCTTGTTACTTTAGTATGTGAGTCTTTTTTAGGTGTAAGGTCCACTAGCATGACCCACTGGCACATACCTATGTAGCACAAAAGTAGCCTACTTATGCTAAAATCCAAGTTTTTAAGCTATGCTAAGTTACCATTTGAATCCGCTCAACCGTTACAAGAAACACAAATCCGAGATCAGCAGATAGTTTCTTACAAGACGAAAACAACTATATGTAGTTGTTCTTTTCCTTTTTGTTTTCTTTTTGAAAGAAAACAAAAATAACGAAAGAAAAAAGTACCTTAAGATACTGGGATTTGAGTAGGTACTTGAGATACTGGATATGCTGTGTTTATAAAGATTTTTCTAACGATTTTGGAATGCAAGGTGCATTCCAAAATAGGTCAAACTATTTTTTAAGCTTTAGTTAGGTTAAAGTGAAAAATACGAAAGCAATCAAGGTAGGATTTACTCTTTCAGAGGTAGGATGAGCCGTGATATTAAAACTACATACATACATACATACCTTAACCACAGGTATCAGAATAGACAAAGTACAGGCACCTACACTTAAAAAGTTATCCTTTCTTGTCCAGTCAGGCAAAATTACTACATTTTCTACGATATCTCAATGTCTATGTCATGAGTTGATCATTATCTCCATTAGTCATCGATTGAACTTCCACAATGACAAAGAGCAAGTACGTAGATATTGAAGACACTGTGTCATGTGTTTCTTATTTTCATAGAACTCGTTATCTGGCCGAAAGTTTGAGACTCAGTCGTCGCCATAAATATTTGCAGCTGCTGGTTGACAAAAAGTATGGGAAATTACTGTTTTTTGGGTATATCTACGTATTTGCTGTGCTCTACTGTGTTGTTTTGGACAAAAAAATCTATTTGCTAGAATGTATGGAAATTGTAGTTCAAGTAATATTTGAATTGTGAAACTTACAGGCATCTTAAGTATAGGTAGACCCTTATAGGTCCTACGCTATTCTTAAGGTGTCTTATGTCTATTTTAGGTTTCTCTACTTGTCAACATTAGATACGAGTATTACAAACTTCTTTGTAGGTACTTCAAACCTTGGGATCATTTGCAAAAGTTCGCACATTCCCATCCATAATTGTATGGTGTGCTGTGTTCTAAACCCATATTCGCTATCGAGAAAGTGAGATCCGTCCCAAATCATGTCAGCGGGCGAGCGACGTCTCTACCTGCTCGGGGTCCCGTTGCGTGCAAGGTGTACTGCACCCTACACGCACACTCGCTCGTTCTAATGAGCATGGCGCACACCAGCGTAGCTGCGCGGGCGCAGATGGCACTCCCCCACCCCGCTCGCACCCCCGCACCGCCCGATAGTGCACCGAACCTCAGCTGTAAGCGCTGCGACTATTACCCGCTCCTCAGATGTCGATCGTCAGATTTTTTGTCAGATAAAACGAGAGCATAGCCCGGCGAAGGAATAATGCCGTGCAAGGGTGGAATTAACTCACCGATTGGCATTTCTGCTCCACCGGTCAAACGGGTGTTTAACTTACCAGTATAATTGACGCTAGAGGCAGTCCAGTTTGCGGATCTTCATTTTAAATTGAGATCCAATAATAAAGCTAGGCAGAATGGGACCAAATTATATAGCCACTTTTAGAATGCAATTAAAACAAATGCAGCTCCCTTTTTAAAAGCAGACGACTTTGAACCTGTAACCGTATGTTTTTGTGGCTGCTCTCGCAGTCGCTTCGACATGTTGCTTCTACAAGCTAAATTTATCCCAGTAGGTAACCTTCGTTTCGGCAAAATGCAAAGTATTGAATTAGCTAGTACATTTGAAGCACGAGTGTGACCTTCAGTGGGCTAGATAACGGCGGCTAGGTGGCTGATAAAGAGATAATAGCGCAATGCGGAGTATAGACGACTTTTCCATGGAATAAAATATATTCCTCAGACAGAATAAATAACAATTGGTTTTACCGCACGGAAAAATACTATCTACGCTATTTCATACTGCTTATAAATCGACGTTCGTAATACGTATGAAATAGCAATGTTCGGAGTGAATTCGGAATCAGATTGCAAGTTGTATTGTTTAATAGAATCAAACGTTTTCAACTTTTAAGAGAAAGGGGCACGCTCGCTCCTTTTAAAACTGAAAACAAGCTGATGTCATTCAAGACAAATGCATGGGCAGTGACGATGAGACGTATTGACGAATGGCCAAAAATTAATCGCTGAAAATATATGCTGTCAAAAAAAATTGATTTTCCCCACCAACAAACACAATTTTTACCAAAACCAAAACAGTCGCCACATAATTGACTGGTGAGATTTTGAACCTTTCGTTTGCGTGGTAAATATCAAAATCGACTGACCTGTTAGCAACATCAGCCATCAAAACCGCAACCACAAATACTACGAAAATTCACACCAGAACTTCATCCCATATTCACTACACACGAAAACACGACACAAATTCCCTAAAAATGTCTTTTCGGAGACGCTTGAACCTTACTGTTTAATTTCTCAGTTAGACCAGAAAACATAAATATAAAACAAAGAACGTCAACCCAATCGGGGAAGCCAACTTCACGGCTGTGCCATCACGTGTATGTAAGATATTTTTATATCGCCAATAACCATTGCAGTTTTACGGCGATGCAACTGTAATCGAAAAGCCTACGCCAACAGTGTGCTGTAATTTTATGGCGATTATGTTTTATTTTTTAACATTTTATTTCCGACCTAACAAATCTCGGCGCAATCAAAAATTATAAGAGAACAGTCCACACTACAATAATGAATGCGCTCGGGCGGAAGCCAAAACATTGAGGTAGGTATATACCTACTACGAGTCTTATGTAGTAGATACGTAAAGAAATAACAAACCGCAACAAAACCATAAGAGAAAGCGTTTATATACAGTTGCCAAGTAATAAGAGAGCAAGCATTGGTGATGAAAGGTTTCAAAACTTGATATTTTTTTGAGACTAGTTTGTCTCGAATATCTATCAGCATCATGAAACAATGGGTCATGATCACGGTCTATAAAGCCATTTCAGTGGTATGATGATCGATTTTAATCTTAATTAAAACCCTAGCTCGGTGCCAGAAAGCTATAGGAAGAAACTGAATATAAATGAATTTTAAAACTGAAACCCGATATTGGATATCCAAAAATCCGCCATTTAGATTTTTTGTAATTTTAATACCCAGTGGCATTCGCAAAATAAACACGAATCTAACGACATTTATAATCAAAATTGGTTAAGCCGTTTTGTAGTTACGAACGAACACAAGGACGGACAAAACGGACATGCACACATACATACAGGTCAAACACAAACCCTCCTTCATTGGCTTTGCCACAGTTGAGTAAAAAAATCGGATCATGCTGGGAGGCATTTACTGGTAACCAGCGTCTAACAACGGATTGTAGGCTGATTTTAAAGATAAGAATAACGAGTTTTCCTGCAAAGCAGACTGTCGTGACTTACTTCGTGTAAGTAGCTTTTAAAAAAATTATAAAGATTTTAGCAGAAGATAAACCGGTATCAAAATCAGACAGACATTCGACTTGAAACCTTCTGATATAATTTTACGAGACCGTATTATAACGGTAGTGAACGAATTTTATAAATATTTTTAAGATATCCGTGGGAATGTTTTAATTATTATTAATCAAAAACATCACCACTACTATCTCAGACAGGTTCGTCGCTTTAAGTAGGTACTTGTAGATTGAATTCCAGTCACCTCGAATTTCACAAACATAAAAATACTTACGCTGCAAAACAGTAGGTGCTCTAGCAAGACGAAACGCGAGGTGGCTTAATGCAGATAACTGATGAATTGTACCAGCTGTTGGATGACAAGGCTGAAAAAGAAGAAACAACTGCTCACGTATTTCTAACGTAATAAAAGAAGAAAAGGATGAAGAATGAGATGAATTTGTTTTTAAAGGAATAATAGTGAATAGATAGAGAAGCAAAGGGATGTCGATAGGTGTTCTCTTGACTCTTGCGCCGTAGGTACCTAAGCGATTTAATGAAGAAGTCTTGAGGTCTTGAGGTGCAAGGCCGCACCATATTTTCAGTTTTCTCTGCTTGAGGTTGAAAGGCATACGTTGCTTTATTTTGATATCATATCAGTTTTACTTAGTCAATGACATGCCGCTAACTGATTCGAAATAAAGTAAACGCTTTTTTTAAATACTCCTTGTTTTATTTTCACTGTACTGCATCTATAGAATGTCATTGGTTGTGTGAAACTATTGGAGAGAAAAATTATCTGCCATGTTATAAAAATGACTTACTATTATTATATTTTCTATTATTTCTTTTGTAAAAGGGTTCCAACTTTGTCAACTCAGTCTACGGAGAGCGTTTTCAACTTAGAATCACAAAATAACTACATACTAAATAAAGTCTGCGAAATCAGCGTGATGGAATCAGTAATATCAAATGTTTACCACGTCTTATTTGATTAATTATGATAACGAATGTACCTATTCTATTTGGATTGCTTATCTTCATCTGTAGTTGTAAACGATTTGTTTCTACAATTAAGTGTTATTTTTCTATGGTGCTTATTTTACGTACAAGAACTTTTAGATCATTTTTCTTAGAATACTTTTGTTTCTTCTTTGTTGATTGTTCATACAATCTATTAACTGTAATTTAAAGTACCGCTTGGCAATTTTGGTTGTTGGGTTTAACTTAGTTTTTCAGGAAAACATAGAGCTTTTTTGCAAAACAATAATATTATTGTGCGATTATCATCAGATAAGGATTGGCCGACGCTAATAGGTAACCGAAAATTTTCAACATAATATTGTGGTTTTCTTGTTCCGTCACAAAAGCAGATGGGTCACCCACGTTTGAATCCACGGTCAACATAGTCTATTATCTTATCACTGATGCTCTTCGTTTAATCAAATACCTATCACACCTGTGTACTTTCTGAATTAGACGTTTTCTTATCACGATGGGTACGCAGTATGAGGCATGTGATAATTTAAAATCTTACGTCATCTGAATAGTTTTGTATTAAATACTTCTGATTAGGTACATCGATATTCAATTAGATGAGGTAAGACTGTGGAGATACGAAGAGGTAAACTTACCGATACAAACAGAATCGTAAACTTTTGATTTATCGCCCTTTATCTTCGCGTCACTTTCGACGAATGTGATTTATTATGAAATTAATTATTGCGAAATACTTATGTATAGGTTTGAAGATGTGTGCCAGTGAGAAGTGTGATCAACATAAATGTTTAAATGGATGGAGAGGTGCAGCGACCTCGGACAAAACCTATCAAAGCCTATCAAGTAGAATGTGGAGTCGCGAGCGGCAGTGTGGAGTGGATCGGCGCGATGTCTCTACTGGGCTGGAGTAGCGAGCTGCGGCGCGGCGCAGGCGCACTCGAGCCGAGCCAGGTAGCAGGTACCGGCTCCGGGATAAAAACGCCACTCGAAATGGAGCGGACGGCTCGACTCACCTAGATAACGCCGTCGCCCGATCGACTTCCAATACCTCGATACCCAGATACACTAACGAAGCGAACTCGCCTGCAGCGCTCCGAACCGACTCCCGTGTCAAACTCCTCACGAGACGCCTAATCACCCATTCACATCACACGTCCGCCGATAATAATATAAATAGACCCTAACGTCCAATGAATGAACTTATAACATGTAAATTCGTCGCTCACAAATCGCGACATGGCTCGGAGCGTAGGCGGCGGACTTGAATGAAAATAAACATCGTTCAAACGAAGGGGCTTACCTCTCGATTTTTATATTATCCAGAGTAGCGATATCGTCACGGCACTGAGTAAAACGTTATCAATGATGCACTGAACTAGTAAGCATGTCACTGGAGACGCGAGTAGACGGCGAGACGAGCGGTCGGCCGGCGCGGGCGACACTGCGGGACAGCGCTCGAGTCGAGCCGCACGCACACTCGCGGCCCATTCAGCGCGTGGGGGGGGAACTTATGAATGGACGTAGTGAAGCCGCGCCGTATAGATACCGCTGATAACGCGCGCATTATACAACATGATATCTCGCAGCTCGCGGCCGCGAACCCAAATTACTTCCAGTTAATTTTTAATCGCCTCCGATTATGCGCTGGCGAAACGGAGCGAGTTTTTTCGGTGCGGTTACGAAATTCAAAACAGGGTCGCTCAATGTCAGTAGCCCGGATAGGTGTTTACGTTAGCTTTGTTTCTGGTCGTGTCGATCTCGATAGATCGGGTGACCGCGCATACAGAGCCGATTCGACCTTTTCTTAGAAACCGTTACGTTTCATGCAAAATATCAAACCACGAAGTAAACAAGATGTATAACTTTAATACTTACAATACTGGTTATAGAGTACGTGACTAATATACAAATAACTATGTTATTGATTGAAATAAGATAAATAAATAAAATTGCCGTCGCCAGTTAGGAGGAGAGCCCCTTGAGGAAGGTAGAAAGCTTGTGACTCTTGTAGTCTGCGCGAAGCTGGATGAAGTTGAGGAGAATCGAGCGGTCCAACTCCGCCTGTAGACAAAATAAAATCGATTAGAAACTTAAGATTCGCTTTAAATAAAACTTCATAATTATGCAACCTTTAATCCTCCCATTGCTGGGATACAGGTCTCGAAAGGTGATTAGGCCATATTCCACCACGCTGGCCAAGTGCGGGTTGAATTCACATACGCCATTGAATTTCTTCTGAAACTCTCTGACTTTCTTTTGAACTTATTTATTATTACTATGAGCCGGAGATGTCCGAATGTTTGACAAAGGCCTTCTCGAGCTCATCCCGCCTAAAACTTCATAGTGAAAAAGTTAGTTTGTATATTAGATTTCCTAGTTTCCTTGAAATGAGTTTGAAAAATTTCCTAGTTGTTTAAAAAAAGACAGGCCTATACCCAGCAGTGGGAGGGAGATAGCTGTAAATGTTAATGAAACACTCACTTTAATAGCTATTATAAATACCTACAATACAATATTATATACATAAACGATTAACAACACACTTGTATATACTGCTGAATCAATAAACTAACTTTTAACACTTTTAAACAATAATAACTTTTTTGTTTACTCTGCAATACAGTGTCCTTCTGCAGAGCTGACTCAGTTTAAATAGCAAAATTGGTGACGAATGAAAATTAGTCTATGTATAACTAGGATTACCAATTTTGATTGTAGCTCAAAGTTTCCTTTTACCTCATATTATTGCACGATGAAACATCTGATTGTAGTGCGTTTCACATCGCGTCGGAGTACGTTATTAAGAAATGGAATAGTAGTTTATGCAACTGTCATATAATGAAGGGTATTAAAACACGAGTGTGTTTATGAAACTCGCTGCGCTCGTTTCATAATAGTAACGAGTGTTTTAATACCTGTGTTATATGCAGTTGCATACACTACTTTATCTACACTAATGCTGTAACATTCTACTTATGTTTCCAATACTTGATAAAATACGTTTATCTTCACTAATAAAAACGTGTATTGTCACAGTGAACTTGGCGCGCAATCAGGAGCGAGCGCGCATGCGCGCGCAGGGCGGCCAATCAGGAGCGAGCGCGCGATGTTATAATGACTCATTACGACATCGATGTGGATATTATAACATCATGTGAAATTGCTTAAATGTTGTCTGTGCTATAACAGTAGTCATTATAACACAAGTATTGGAAACATAAGTAGAATGTTATAACATTAGTGTAGATAAAGTAATAAAAGTATCCAGCCCCTAGCCAAGCTGCAATTCTATAATCGAAACGCTATAGAAAAGTTGAAAAATGTATGGAAATGACATTTCTATAATCTATTTATAGATTTTATATGGAGTAGAGCCCTGTGACAGAGTGGCTTCCGATAGCGGACAAGCGGTCAGTTGGTAGACCATCAGCCCGATGGGTCGACGACCTCAGACCCGTCGCGGGCCATGCGTGGATGAGATTGGCTCAAGACAGGGAAAAATGGTACAAGGGAGAGGAGGCCTATATCCAACAGTGGGTCGATACAGGCTGACGATGATGAGACTTTATATTCCATGACAGAAATGCCATTCCCATACATTGTCATAGTTTTCTATAGCGTTTCGATTAGAGAATTGCAACTTGGCTAGAGGGGCTGGTTCCAAGGTGTTATATGCGCTCGTAGCGTAGGTCGACTAGGTATAACTAGAAACGATCACCGAAAAAATAAATTGGTTGTCTGTAAAGTCGGTTTACGGACGATAGTTTAACGTGACAACGTCATAACAAAACATTGATGAAATGATTGCATACTTTTTTCGCTCCAATCGTAACTTTACAATTTACAATGAGCGTAACGGGACACTTTTTCGTGCGTGCAGCCGGCGTTCATCGATTAATTAGACGTTGTTACAACAAGAACATTATTTTTACAAAACAAAAAACAAAAACCGACTTCAAAAGACCGACTATTGAGTTATTCATCTATTTGTCGCGCACGTACTTAATGCAAATTTTAGACTTATATGTTTTCTCATGGATACCATTATCAGAACTGGACTAAATTGAAATGGGACTAAATGGGAAGCGTCAGCTTTCTAATAAAAAAAGAATTATCAAAATCGATTCACCCAGTCAAAAGTTATGAGGTAACAAACATAAAAAAAAAACATACAGACGAATTGATAACCTCCTCCTTATTTGAAGTCGGTTAAAAAAGGTGTCTTGTCTCACCAGCGTCTCCCCCTCGCAGACCTGGTGCAGGTTGCCCGGCTTGACGAGCAGCAGGTTGCAGAGCGCGTGCAGCGCGTCGAAGAGCGCGGGCGCCGGGGCCGGGGCGGAGCGCGCGCCGCGCCCGCACAGCGCCGAGCGGTACTCCTTCACGTCGCAAATCGCTATCATCGCGCCTGCCGAATTACAACGAGGAACTGATTTCTATTTGAGGAATTTAAGTTGGGGTGGGGACCCCATCATAAATTCATCACTGTCAAGTATTTTCAAATAACTATGAACTGTAAAAATTTTAAATTATAATTCATTATTGTATTGTTAAATGAATTAATTATGAACTGTAAGATTTTAAATTATGATTTATTATTATATTTTTAAATGAATTGATAGAACTGTAAAAATTTTAAATTGTAATTTATTGTTGTATTGTTACTTAGATGAATTGATTTTGAACTGTATAAATTTTTGTGTTATGATTTATTATTATTATTATGACA
Organism: Alcis repandata; assembly: GCA_949125135.1. Taxonomy (NCBI): domain Eukaryota; kingdom Metazoa; phylum Arthropoda; class Insecta; order Lepidoptera; family Geometridae; genus Alcis; species Alcis repandata. Next base: position 6,881,301 of record OX421242.1, on the reverse strand, counting down.
TTATTTATTTTTATTTGATTTCTGTGTTTAATTATTTGTGTTTGTTCTGTAATAGTATTTTAACTTCTAATTGTTTTTCTAATTGTTTTTTCTTTGTATTTTTTTTTAGTGTAAATTTATCATTAGTTAGTGTAATTCGTTTTAAACGGTACTGATTGAATAATAAATAAAAAAAAAAAAAAAAAAAAAAAACACCGTGCAAAGTTTTAGTGACTGAGGAATTTATGTTGGGGTCAAACGCTCTCATTGGACTACCATTACTTTTTCAGTTTCGCGTGTGCAGATTCTGCGAATTTTCAGAGCAAATAGGAGATTAGAGAGATTGAGATTACATGTACCAAGCAGGGTCTTTAATTTTGAGAATTAAAATTGTGGGTGGCGCAGACCTGTAACATCAGGCAAACGATTTGCTAGTCTCGTAAATCAATTGCATAAAAAAGGAAAAAAAAAACAGTACCTAAAAAAATTAAAGAGAGAGAGAGAATCTATCAAATCCACAGTCAATATTACGTCGTGCGTTGCGTCTTCTAGAAGTTAGTATCGCACAAGACTGCCCAGCCAGACCCCCCCCCTCCCCATTAGCCATGTTGCAATTCCATAATCGCAAACGATATCGAAAACTAGGAGAATGTATAGGAATGACATTTCTATCATATGATGTAGAATTTATAACTACACTAGCGGCCCGTCCCGGCTTCGCACGGGTAGACTTTGGGATAAACGTAGAGTAAATTGAAATCGGTCCAGTCGTTCACGCGTGATGGCGTGACCAAAGGTGTTGAGAATAATTATAGGAACTCTTTGTTATAACCTCTATTCTCATGCTATTGCGTAACTATAGCAACCGTAGTTTGTTGATGCTAACTTGTCAATTTATAGTAAACACTAGCTGACTCGACAGACGTTGTCCTGTCAAAATCCATTGCGTCAATTCTATGTCAAATGTCATATTGCGTAACTATAGCAACCGTAGTATGTTGATGCTAACTTGTCAATTTATAGTAAAAATTATCAGTATATATATAATTTGCAATAAATTAAAATTGCGACTATAATTTGAGATTTAAACTATCCTATCTCTCAAGTTGGATCGAACTGCACATGGTGTGCGAATTTTATTATAATCGGTTAAGTGGTTTAGGAGTCCATTGAGGACAAACATTGTGACACGAGATTTATATAGATTAAGACTAGCTGACTCGACAGACGTTGTCCTGTCAAAAGCCATTGCGTAACTATAGCAACCGTATTATGTTGATGCTAACTTGTCAATTTATAGTAAAAATTATCAGTATATATATAATTTGCAATAAATTAAAATTGCGACTATAATTTGAGATTTAAACTATCCTATCTCTCAAGTTGGATCGAACTGCACATGGTGTGCGAATTTTATTATAATCGGTTAAGTGGTTTAGGAGTCCATTGAGGACAAACATTGTGACACGAGATTTATATTATAACTACATATATTGAAGAAATGTTATTCCCATAAATTGTCCTACTTTTCTATAGCATTTCGATTATAGAATTGCAACTTGGCTAAGGAGCAGGACAGCTAGAAAAAGTTAGGCAATTAACGAGATAGTAATTTCCTCACCTGCCGAGTTGAACTGAAAGTTCTGCAGGTGGTCGTATATGACGCGGTGAAGACGGATCGCCAGTTCCAGAGTAACGGCCTGCAAGTTGTCTCCTTCCAAGCCGCTATGGATCCTCTCCATGATGTTGTTCAAATAGTTCACCACTGCCGAGCATGCCTGTAGGACAAACGTTTTTAAATGGCGATCAAATCTATCATTGGAAAGGTTAATAATTTCAATCTAAACATAGCCGTAATGAATCTTTTTTGGGCAGTCAGATAAGTTTTTTTATACTTCCAACTTTGAAAGGGCTGAACCGATTTTGATAAAACATTGACCACTGAAAACCGGCTTTCAAATAAAAAAGCCACATCAAAATCGGTTTACCCGTTTAAGAGCTATAGTGCCAAAGACGGACAAACAGCGGTCAAACTTATTTGACCTTTTTTTGCGTCGGGGGTTAAAAACAACACGTTGTCAATTTTAAATCTTAATGTATTATATATATATAAATACACGTGACACGTAATTTATCTTAATATATATAAATCTCGTGTCACAATGTTTGTCCTCAATGGACTCCTAAACCACTTAACCGATTATAATAAAATTCGCACACCATGTGCAGTTCGATCCAACTTGAGAGATAGGATAGTTTAAATCTCAAATTATAGTCGCAATTTTAATTTATTGCAAATTATATATATACTGATAATTTTTACTATAAATTGACAAGTTAGCATCAACATACTACGGTTGCTATAGTTACGCAAATAGAATTGACGCAATGGCTTTTGACAGGACAACGTCTGTCGAGTCAGCTAGTCTTTTAATATATATAAATCTCGTGTCACAATGTTTGTCCTCAATGGACTCCTAAACCACTTAACCGATTATAATAAAATTCGCACACCATGTGCAGTTCGATCCAACTTGAGAGATAGGATAGTTTAAATCTCAAATTATAGTCGCAATTTTAATTTATTGCAAATTATATATTATACTGATAATTTTTACTATAAATTGACAAGTTAGCATCAACATACTACGGTTGCTATAGTTACGCAATGGCTTTTGACAGGACAACGTCTGTCGAGTCAGCTAGTATATTATATAAATTACGTGTCACATTGATTGTCCGCTATAGACTCCTAAACTACTTAACCGATTTCAATCAAATTTGCACACCGGGTGCAGTTCGATCTAACTTAGGAGATAGGATAGCTCACATCTCAATTTATAGTAAAAAAAACATGAAAAATTTGAAAATTTAAAAATACTTAAACCATGCCCTTTAGCGCTTTGGACAATGTAAACTTTTTTAATGTAACTTTTGACATTTGACATAGAATTGACGCAATGGCTTTTGACAGGACAACGTCTGTCGAGTCAGCTAGTTAAAGATAAAAATATGGCTGAGTAGTATAATCTCTGAGTTTTCATCTCTTGAACAGAAATTACAAATGAAGATGATAATGATGGTGGTGCTGATGAAAGGATCTAGAGCATTTTTCAACAATCAAAACTTTCAAATATCTAAGTAACAAGAGTTGGCGATAGGTACAACATAACATTCTTTACATACGCCGCTTCAAATCGGAAACGCGATCAAAAACATAAACAAGAATGCGTTGTTGTGTAGAAAACTCGACACATTCCCACAAATAAAGTACACGAACGGAAACATGTCCAGTTGCGCGTTTTCACTGGAACTTTTGCAGTGAAAACTAGTTGTGAAACGCGGTTACCATTAGCATGCTAGTGATCCGGTTTCCATTTATTAAACAGAATTTAATACTGTATTACATAGAAGAAATGCACTTCTTTGAAACATTCAGAAGACTTCCCTTTAGGACAGTTTAATCAGGAGTTGTTCTCCATATATTATGTACTTTTGTAAACTGAATAGATACAAACGTTTCATAAATATGGCGTGACCAGTTAGCTCATAGAGACAATCAATCCGTATCGTTGCTTACCATCAGACGAGATGGCGTCAAACGCAAACCTCATCATATCATATGCAACCTCTAAATATTCTTTCATACATTCTCTATGAACGCTTTGAGAGCACTGTGTCGTCACTGACACTGACAAGTGGGGATGCGTTCATAGAGAAAATCATATTAAAGAATATTTCGCACTGTGTCGGAACTGTGGCTTCACTGATATGTGTGAATCGACCTTTATCCTCCCACTGCTGGGATACAGGTCTACCCTCGAAGGGTGATTAGGCCGTATTCCACCACGCTGGCCAAGTGCGGGTTGGTGGATTCACATACACTGAATTTCTTCTCCGGACGTATGCAGGTTTCCTCACGATGTTTTCATTCACCGAAAAGTTAATTAATTCGTACATTAGTCCCAAAGAACTCATTGGTACGAGTCGGAGTTTGACCCCGCCACCTCAAGAATGCGAAGCGGCTGTTCTCCCACTGAGCTACCACGGACGCAAATCTATTACTGAATTTAAAGAATACTTACCGGTGAAGCGAGAGTATCGATGTCTCCCTCCGGCTTGAAATCCGTCTTCTTCTGCTCTGTCTGCAGATGCAGCTTCACCCAGCTCACGATGGCTACGATAGCTCGCTCAAGCCCGGCGTCCAGCTTGCTTTCGAGCTGCTCCATTATTGTGTTTTTCTTTTGGGTACACTCGTTCTGCTTTGACGGTGTGCTGAAATTTTGCGAAATCAGAACCTAATTCATACATTGGGCTCAAGTTTGAGTTTGAGTTATTTGACAAATATTTATAAACTAACTAAAATATATCTGTCTTTGTCATAGCAAGCGATTAGACAAGGACAATAGTATGTTTAGAAAAATTTGATCTGTTAACGAAAGAGCCAGTAGATCGAGTCAGAAATATTATTTAGAATTAATTGGAAGAATTGTTTTGATTGTGATTAGTTTGGGTACTAATACTACGTACTTTAAAAATATTATTCTAATGTACTGTCTTTTTTTTATGTAATTGAGTGACGAGATGAGCAAACCGCTCGCCTGATGTTAAACGTCATATTTGTTCTTGTGTTCATGTCTTTAAATAATTTTTGAATGATAAACTTAGAATCTTAATAAATTTACGGCATGTTTTCATATTCTTACTAAAATTAGAACTCTGTAAATGACGTAGCATCAATCAGGAAGGCACTGACCTGAGACAAGGCAAAACCGCTTCCTGAAAATGTTCTCCGAAGATCCTCACGATTTTGTTGGCTTGGTTCACGATGTCAAAGAAATAAATCTGAGAACAAACATTACTTATTTAAAATTACACTTATGCGTCATATATATAAACTTATTTATATCCACCAAGGAACGGAAGTGGAAAAATGCTAAGAGGAGTTAGTGTAGTGTAGGTGTTTTTTTTATATAAAAGAGCGGGAAATAAGCAGACCGTTAGCCTGATGGTAAACAAAACAGCCGCAAAACAGCCGGCGTTGATGATGCTTTGACCTTGCTGTAAAATGGTTGGACCAAAACCAAGTCTATGGCGATGATTTTTTCCTGTTTGATGAAAATCAATCCAACTTTTTATTATTTATCAGTTATTTCAGTTATCACTTGGGTATTTTTTGATTCGTTTACGTGTCTGCAGTTTACGGTATACTTATTTAAAGAAGGATGGCGACGCGTGACCCAGTTGAATAAAAAAAAAACCAGACCCCGTTCATTAATGTTATTATGATTGTTTTAAATGATAATATTTCTCTAATTATTATATAGGTCTCGTATATTTTAAGAAGTAGGGATTCAAAAGTTCAATTTTTTAACAAATTATTGCAGGTTCGTGAAATAAAACGCAATACCAGCGTATTGCGTTTTATTTCATTCTGTCGTCAGTCATCTACCAGTAATGTCAACTAATGTCACGTCATTTTCAGTAGTCAACCGTCATCCCGACAATCGTGTTATTCTAAGGCGCGTCGCTCACTGGTAAGTCGAGGCGGCGGCGCGGCGTCGCAGCTTGTATAAGTTGTATATACCTTACCTTGTATATGAAGCGCACTGCCATTCATTTGTAAAGAAATCCTTTGTTTTCTGTGTTTGTAAAGGATTTCTTTACAAATGAATGGCAGTGCGCTTCATATACAAGGTATATACAAGCTGCGACGCCGCGCCGCCGCGCCGCGCCGCCGCCTCGATTTACCAGTGAGCGACGCGCCTAACCGAACGAAGTTTCCGCAGTGTTTGCATTATTTGTTGATTTACCGAAGATTTGGCCTGATAATATTCCTCTCTGACGACTCTGCTTTTCACGAGTCACACGGCATTCCCTCTGGACTAAAGATTTGCAAGTGATTTGATCTTTGTTGAAAATGGCTCTGCGGTGTATAAATTGCCGGTTACGCATAACTCGTATTCAAAAACATTAATCATGTAAATAAAGCAATTAGTGAAACGTATTTTTTAGAATTATACTCGTATATATACCTGACGCAATCACAATACAGCTGGGTTTACAGTAGGTATGTAAGTAGTTATTTAGGTAATAATCATAATAACATTATAGGTTAAGTACCTACACAATTTAACCTTTGTCAATTATTTTCTCCCAACTTCTGTACATTAAATACTATTTGTATACGTATTCTTGTAGCATAAGTTATCATTGCTTAAAGTATCTCTAATGAACGTAGCTTGCAAATGTTAAAAAGGCTGGGTAAATCAATGTATGGGACGTCGCCATTGTTCTTTTGATAAATCTGTTGATAGTAAAAAGCAGGTCAGGGGTCACATGTTACTTGTGATTATGAATGTTATTCAATAAAATATTTTTATCTAAGTTGCTGCAGTCAAAACATTCAAATAAGGAAAATTATTTCTTTTTTTTTTCCTGTCTTTCAATTGATTAATATAGAATAATTTGATGATTCAATTGATGTTATTCAATAATTTGTGGCTCAAACTTGTAATAACTTTAGATATCTATATAAATACAGGGTTATAAGAAAAGGGTATGCTAAGCCCGAAAAGGCTCATAGTACTCATCATTATGATCAACTTTTACTACGTGACAAACCGGAATTCGCGAAAAAAATTGCTGTTCCATAGAAAAATGTCAATGACACTGGGTTCGGTTGGTCCCATAAAAAAAGTTGTTCATAACTGATGAGTAGTTTGAGCCCTTCGGTTTAGCATACCCTTTCCTTCCTAACCATTTAAATATCTATCCAGTCTGTGACTTTTTTATAAAAAAAAAAAAAACTAGCTGCAGCCCGCAGTTTCACCCGCTTTTTTCTCTAAACTACCCTCTTTGTGCTCATTTTGGTCCGGTAGACACCGGACCTACCAGTTTCACAGCGTCTGTAGTGTGGTAGGTGTGGTTGGTGTACAAGCAAATTACCTGTGGCGGAGACTTGCTCTCCGCGATGGGTATGGACTGCAGGCCCAGGTCCAGCGCGTAGTCTACATGCTCGAGCAGAAGTTGCTGCGTGAGCGCGTCTAGTAACGCCGCCGCCGTACCAGTCACTTCGTGAGGAGAGCACAGCTGGAAACAACACTTTATATTATCTTTTTGAGCGCCAAAGTCACCTTTTTTGGTTCCGTACCCAAAGGGTAAAACGGGACCTTATTACTTCGCTGTCTGTCCGTCTGTCACCAGGCTGTATCTGTCACCAGGTCCTGAAATTTCGCCGGAAACATTGCCCTTTAAAGCGGAACACAGTAATATTACTATACTTGACAAGCGCCAACAGGCCTTGTATGCCAACGACTTCAATAGTTGACAAAAAACATATGGGGAAACTGCATTCGTACATTTTGATATCGAATACTTGCTACGTATTTCTCGACAGTAATTCTTGCTAAGCCTACCGTACTTACAGTTTTGCATCGAGTGAACGAGGTGCGGGCATCGTTCAACATCTTCTGTACCAGCGCTTCACTAAGAAATGTTTCGCCGCCATAATTTTCGATCTGCGCTATGTTGATGTTGGCGCGGGTGCCGATCACGGCTTGCAGATCACGACGCAACTCTTGGAACCTGTTTAATAGTGAGTAAGGTAATGTAATGTCCAGTAAGGTATTACATATTTTTAGTAGTGGTAGGGCTCTTTTGCAGAGCCCGCCTGGGGAAGTACCACACCTTTGCCAGTTATTCCACCGCCAAGCAGTAATGCGCAAACGTTACTGTGTTCCGGTTGGAAGGGCATTGTTTCCAGTGAAATTACAGGGCAAATGGGAGATTAAACAACTTATATCTCAGGGTGACGAGCGCACACGGTGAAAAAGAATCTTTTGATCCAAGCAAATATGCGTATATATATGCACAATGCAGTAAAATGTCTTGGTCTAAGAAAATATATTTCTTTGATTTCCAAAAGAATATAAATTTGGACTAATGTAATCAATGTTAAATCAAAATAAAGCTGTCTTTTTATTTAATGTAATAAAATCTTAATAGAAGATAATGATTGTGTTCGTTCTGATAAATGCCTTTTTAAAACACTAATAAAACGATTGTTCTTTACAATCAAAATTACCAAAATCTTGCTCTAAGCTCTGGCGTCGATTATACTAAGGAAATATTATTGTTTTTGTTAAAATTAACAGTGCTAAATCTTTAGATTAAAGTAAGCGCTGCCTTGGTTCAAATCGATTTAATTTCTAAAATATTCTATTTAGATGATTGCTTGTTTCAGTCAAGACAACGTATATCTTGTCTTAAGCTTTGCGCGCTAGAAATAAGTCGACATATTTTTCCAGCACGAAAATAAAATCTTATTTCAAGTAAATATTTTTTTTAACGAAAGTTAAGAGGTAATCTATGAAAAGTTTCGATGTGTTTATGCAAAAAAGTTGTAATTTGGTTGAATAATATGGTCGACTCTCCCAAAATAATGATGAGTTGCCCTGAACTATAATTTGGTTCATTGAATAACGTTAATATTTTAATACAAAGCAATACCTGGTTCTTCTAGGTTTTTGAATCTTTTAATCCAAATATATAAATTAATCAGATTGAAATGTAGGCATTTCAAGCAATATTGTGTTTCACATGCCTCAAAGACATTTACTTTTATTTTGAGAAAATATTTACTTAGTCTAAAATATTATAAATCTTTAAGGAAACTGACAGAAGCTTTAATCAATTGAATAAATTCATCCGGGCAAAACCCCACTAGGCAGCTTCGTTCAGATTCCCCCCTCATACTAAAAGTAAGTTTTACAAATAGTCACTCACACCAGGTTTTCGTATAACCGGTGGCTGACAATGATTCATAAAAGCAGACTTTCAGAATAAGCGGGAATGCTGAGCCGTGCCGCCTATTTAGTGGGTTGAGCTCGAATGAATTCGTTCAAATGAGTCAAGATACACGTGTACATCTCACCACTCCTGAAACATTACATCACAGATTTAAAGATCAAGAAGCATTGCACAACATACTATTACATCATTTTGTTAGTTTCCTTTTTGATTTCTTAACTGGTAAATAAAGTGATCGAAAATAAAAAACATTGATTAGCCATAATAATGAATATATATATTAATAGACCCCAAAATTATGTGCATTTTCATTGGAATTATATTAAAACAATCCTCTAAACACAATAAACTAAAATTGTTTTCCATTTCTTCTACAACAAAAGATTGAAAATTATTATCATATTGGCAGGTCTTAAATAATACATGAATACAAATAAAAATCAGTACAATTATCCTTGGGTATTAACAATTGCTCGATTTTGCAAAAACAACTTTCACAATAATCATTTAATTCGTATACAAGAATATCACCAACGGATTATGTATGGGACTGGATTGTCAAATCTGGTTTGGATTTTGTAGACGCATTGCTGAATGATTAAATGTATATGTTCGCTTGGCTTAGGGAAACGTGCAATTAATACATGAAATGACTTGAATAACACGTCAAACGCTTCTGTCATGGAAGTAAATGCATATATATAGGGTTGAACTTGCGTTTTGCTTTTGGCAGCTTTACCAATTTGTTTCTGTATAGTGGAGTTTATGTCACCAGGATTCTGAAATAAAAAAACATAAGATGTGACCTAACATATTTAGAGATGCCATAGTATCAGTTACTAAATAGTGACAGCACTAATATGAAGTACTAAAGCCGGGAATAAAGTGTGTGCACTTATTGTACTATTCTAGCTATGTATCACAACAGACAAAAACAACTAGCTTACCTCTACTATATAATACTCTCTCTAAGCACTGTTGAGTAGAAAACCTTTGCTTTTTTACACGGCCTTTGAGTGGCACAACATTAGCCAGTAATGTCAATTCTGTTGGTAGTGCATCTGTAACAATACAATTTTTGTTATTATTTGAGTAATCAAATAGGTAATATCAATATCACATTTCTAAGAAAACTGTAGCAGCGAAGTAATTGGAAATTTATTACACAAAATATATAAAATGTTATAGTTACCATCACTATCAAAAGTATTTAGCGAATTTCGCAAATCCTTCCTGTGTTCATCCGAATTAATTTCTTCGTTTTTTAATTCCATGAATTTTGCATGAACTTTTTCCAGTTGTCTTTTAAAGAGCTTTACTACAGGGTATAATTCAGCAAAATCATCTTCAATCTGGAAAAATACCAATTTTTACTAAATAAAAGGATACAAAACATGGTGGGTCTCTAGAGCATTTAAAAATTAAATGTACAGAACATAATTATGCAGTACTACCCAATCTTAGTCACAAACCTTAGACTCCAAATACTTATTCATGAATAATATTTTTGGTTAGCCCAATTCTATTTCTTAGTAGTGGGCTAATCTCTTTCAAATGGTCTTGAGTGAGTTGATCCAATTGGTTTAATGTTATGCCATTCTCTGAAACAATGTGTACATTTATCATTGCGGTTCATATTCATAAGTTTAGGTACCTACAGTCCTAGTTAGCAGTGTAACCGGCCACACGTGTGCGGCGAGTTCCTACATAGTGTATGAATAAGAGTGTCAATTGCTTGCCGCTGACCACCGGTGTTGTCGTCGGTGGCCCGTTTGCGTGGAGCCTACATGTTTTCTTCCTCTCACGACAGCATAGGACTTCGTAGGAGTATAAATAGATAGATACCTACTTGTACTTACACAGGTCGCTCGTCACAGCATCGTACTGTTTTGAGTAAACAAAACTATTTGAAGATATGTATTACCTAAATGTATCAACATTTGAGGTACTCACTGTGAAATGCTTCGATTATTTCTTCCAGCATTTGCAACGAATTCAATAGAACGGTGATTTCATCAATCACCAGAGTGGAATTATGCGACAATGTTAATTATAAATGCCAAAGGCACGAAACAAGTTAATAAAAACGCAAAAACAAATTAGACACCTCGCAGTTGCACCGAAATGCCGAAACCGAAGTCAACCGTGAGCGAAAGCGAAGTGAACCGTCCGGAAAACGGAAACGTAAAGCAGCGACACAAAAATAATCTACAGCATGATATTGTACGGCATCCTCCTAATAATTGCTTTTCAGTGCAGCGTTTTTTTTTTAGTTTTTTTTTTGGTACTGAGGTAAAACCTCCAATGCTAGACAGTGAACCAAAGATGACACTTTCGAAAAAAACTTAGAAATTATAATAAGAATAATCATCATTGAAATAATTTTACTATTATTGTGAAAGTTATTATTGTTAGATTATAAGCTATTATTGTTAGTCAAAAAAACACACACACACACACACATACACTTTAAATATAAAAAAAAATACGGAACTCAACAGTAAACAGTGTGACAGAGTGAACGAGTACGCTGTAGTTACTAAACATATTTAAAAGGAAGGTAACATTTTGCAGGTATTTTTACGATTTGTGCTACTTATTGCTTACTTATCTACACTAATAATACGAGTATTAGAAAGAGGAAAGATTTGTATTTTTTGATTTTTATATGTTGGTGATGATTAAACTCAAAAATTACTGGACCTATTTCAAAAATTATTTCACTGTTAGATGCTACATTATCTCTGAGTAGCATAAGTTTTATTTTATACTCGTGCAAAGCCGGGGCAGCTCGCTAGTAGTGTATACATTTGTTTACATGGACCTTATTTTTTTATTTCTTTTAGTTTTTATAACACACTTCTAAGTCTTGGCACCAAAAATTACCCAAAACCCAAAAACCAATACATGAGACCCCGTGTCGGCTTTTGGGTGATTTTTGATCCCAATAGTAGACATACTTAATAAGTGTTACGAAAACTAAGAGACAAAACAAAATCATGCCTGCAAAATGTTATCTATACTCGTATTATAATTAATGTTTAGCAACTACAGCGCATACGTTTACTCTGTCACATTGTTTACTGTTTATTCGCGTATTTTGTTTTTTTATGAAAGAAAGTGTGTGTGTTTTTGGCCACGCGTTAAAGATGTCACTAGATATTTTTTACAACTATAGTAAAGTTATTTCAATGGTAGGTATTATTCATAATTTATACGTTTTCATTTTTCGAAAGTGTCTTCTTTTGGTTTACTGTCGACCATTGGGTATTTTACCTTACATACTCTCTATATTTTGTGCCAATAATGTACACAATTAGGTGATGTTCAAGTTCTATACACTTGTTACATTATTGAATTTATTAAAATAAGCTTTTATTAATAGAGACTTAGATTACTCAAGTACTTACGAAAATTATAATATACTTAAATTAAAAACTAAAAACTTGTGACATCGATTATCGTCATGTAGTATAATATCGTTGACACGTCCCACTTCCCGATAATTGTGTTCTCGAAAATTTCGAACCAAAACAACGGTTGTGTTGTTCAAAGACATGGAGTTAGTTAGCCACACCTCCGTTTTCTTATTTAAAAAAAAATATTACTTCAGTTTAATGTTGGCAGCAATTTTCATTGAAGATTAAAAATACTTAATCTGAAGCCATATTTAATTTCAAACAAGAATATAAATTTGTTGTAACAATTATTTACGATACTTTCAGTTAAACAAAATTTATTGTATTGGAGCAATGGACACTCTTTATAAAAATAATGAGAATTCTAAAACAAAGACATCATGTGTTTGAATCAAGAAATAAGTTTTGTTATATTTAAAGAAATATTGCATTGAAATAACATTTTATTAGTTTCGTTTAGTGTCACTACCAACATTCGTCTAAGGTCAAAAATAACTTGATACAATGTATTTTTTTTTGAAACAAGAAATTCGGTACATTAGTTTGATTACTCAGGATATTTTAGGCTAAGTACGATGTATTGTATTGGAACAACGAAGTTTACTTCAGGTCAAAGTAATATTGTGAACTCAAAGTAAGAATATTAAAAACTTCATTCAATTTTCTACAATGTCACTTTAAATCACATTGCTTTGTCAGAAGAAAATATGTTTAAGACAACATAATGTCTTGATGGAAAGAAATCACAGGACTCTTTTTTTTCCGTGCAGTGCTGTGCCGCGCAGGGTCTTGAATTCTGCGAGTTCAAAATTCTGGGTGGCGCAGACCTGTTATGGGAAAACGTGACGTTTAACATCAGGCGAGCGATTTGCTCGTCTCGTCACTCAATTACATTAAAAAAAAAAAAATAAATAAATAAAAAAAAAAAAAACATATGGCATGATAAAATAAAAAAAAAACGTTGCTTTTATGGGACAATTGGATTGTTGCCATTTATTGGAGAAAAATGGAGGAGAAAAGTAAAATGCAAACAAATGACTTTTTAAAAATGTTGAGCTGGTTCTCGGCATAGTAGCCGTTGAGTTCGTTGGCTAACACCACCTTGAGCCGCCGTATCTCGAGTGCCAAGAAGCCATCGTTAGCGCCGGCCACGGTACCATTTTAACCACAAATAATACTATGGTCTGTGATCATGGTTGTATGACTCACCCTCCTCCCTGAATTTGTTTCTTCACGTGCTGCTTCTCAGCATAGTATCCGTTGAGTGCGTTAGCTAAGATCGCCTTGAGCCGCCGTATCTCCAGAGCCGAGTAGCCATCGTTGGCGCCGGCCATGGCTCCGTTGACAAGCGCTTCACGCCGCAAATCGCCCGTGGTAGTGTTGCCCTCAGCTGATATTATACCCGCTACTACTAGCTCGTCGCAAACTCTCTGGGTGCTGAAAAGAGATAGATAAATAAATTCTGTATTTTTCACACCAGAAATTACAAACAAAACAAAAGAGTTGAGTGAAGTGTGAAGAATGCGTCATTTTCTTTATGGTCCTAATCCACATTATATAAAGAAATAGGAAGTATATTTTGTTGACTGCATTGACTATTCACATATCATACTCGTATGTGGAATCTGGAGGGATGATACGAATAGATTACAATAAGGATTAGACAAATAATGCGATGTGTTTCAAACTAAATTATCCACAATATCAGTGGGTACTTGCCCTTCGCCTTTCAAAATGTCTATGACACTCGACAAAATGTATGGTAACTGATTTTTTTTTCGCAAATTCAGGTTTGGTCCCATAGTAAGTTATTGATAATGAAGTACAATCAGCCCTTTTCGGCTTAGCATACCTTTTCTTTATAACCCTGTATGTTAGTTGTCACTTGGAATCACTAATATCTTACAAGCACAATAGGCTATTTGACACTATTAAAAATATGCTACGAAATGTGGTCATTCGATTAGGTAATAACATAAAAAACATATTTATCTCTGTTTTATCCAAAAATATTTATAGATTTTTCAAAATAAACAAAATAAATTCAAATTATTTTTTTTAATTCTTCAGCCACAAGAACGCTCTGTGATTGGCTACGCCTTGCGTGACGTCACACGCAAGTAAACATTGTTTAATGCTAAGATACTATGTGTGATTTTATAATGTACACTTTGGTACAAGTTTGACGTTTGTCAAAGAATAAAGTTTGCTTACTTGCCTGTGACGTCACGCAAATCACATGTCGTCCGCCATTACCAAAACAGCGTTTTTAGCGCGAATATTGTAATTTAAATTTTAACACAGTATTTTACGAAAAATAATCAATCAAATAGCCTATTGGCGGTGAGATGTTCGATTGCGAATGACAGCTACTGTAATAGCTAGTTAAATGCTAGTTATGTTATGCTAGTTAAGTGCGTTTCGCATCACTCAATATTATATTCAGCTGTAAATACCTGGTGTACATATCATACAGGTTTTTCAAATACTTCTCGACATCGTTCTTATCGGCCAGCTTGGTCTGGATGTACTTCTGCAGCTTCAGATGGAAGATGTTGAGCACGAACTTGCTCATCACCTGGTCGGGGTTGGGGAACACCGTGCTGATGATGGTGTAGTTCTTCTTGCAGAGGGGAAGGACGGCGGAGAAAATGTCCTTGCCTAGGAGGGAGTTCTGAAAAGTTGCATTTTGGAATTTTATTTAGTAATTGAAAAAAAAATACAAAAAAATATATTTAGCACACGCATAATAAAATAATAACATATGAAAAGAAGTTGTTAACTAACTTATGGTTATGGAAAGTGTACACAGTGTAGTACATATGAATACGGCGATCTGTACTAGGCTAGGCCTGTATCGCAATTATTGTGGATCATGGACTCGAGGACTGATAACTTATTGAAATTCAAATATTTTTAGTAAAGACAACATGGATCTACTGTGTTGCTTCCATTAATTATGCAAAACTAAAACCTACATTTGTAAAAATCTGCTGGTAATCATGTACCATCCCGCTCGCTTGTATGGTGTATTATGTTCATTTTATTTTCATCAGCAAACTTTTTCAGAATAACATTTGTGGAAACAGAAGGGGGTGTATATGTCAGTCTGTGGCATGGTAACTCAAATTTCTAACCAGATTTTGATTGAAGTTTGTTTTGTTTCAAAGGAAACTTGATTGAGTGTTCTTAGGTCTCAAGAAGATAGATAGATAAACCCTATATTGTTCACACCAGAAATTACAAACAAAAAGGATCATAACACGAAAAGCCCAAACCAAGATCTATTCAGCTATGTATTTGAGGATTTGAGCTTGTTTGAAGCTTTTTTAAACTATGTTTTTTTTTGGCTTACCATTTGACTTGTCTCTATAAAAGCATCCACACACTGTGAGTACCCCTTAAAGTTGGTCATCATGTTTGCTATATCCTTCATCTTTGTCAAATTGCTCTGATTCTGAGCCTTCACAAACTCCTCAATAAGATTCTTCTCAATATCGTCGTATTTCGCTTCGATTTTCTTCTTCGCAACTTCAAACTTGTCCGGAGGCAGTTCTTGAGCAATGGTGTAAAGTTTTTGTATTACATCTGCTGCCTCGTTCAACTGAAAAAGAAATATTGATTTAGATGATTTCAGGAGATAGACAAAACTGGGCCAAATTAAGTGTTGCTGTTCTTTTCTAATAATAACAATAGCGGTACCATTCTCTACTGCCAGATTTATATTATGTTTCATTTTAGAATTATAACAGTCATTCAGTGCGAGATATCAATGACGGACTTTTCGCCCTTCAGGCTTTATCAGACAGAGAGTGGTCGCCGGTCATGTGTTAAGTAACATGTAACATAAAGTAACGCAATCAACTGCACATCGCAAACTACTAACTCTTGAACATGTGACCGCTCAGTCTGATAGAACCCTTAATCTTCTTAATATATATAAATTACGTGTTACGTTGTTTGTCCGCTATAGACTCCTAAACTACTTAACCGATTTCAATCAAATTTGCACACCGTGTGCAGTTCGATCTAACTTAAGAGATAGGATAGCTCACATCTCAATTTATAGTAAAAAAACATGAAAAATTAGAAAATTTAAAAATTAAGTATTTTTAAATTTTCTAATTTTTAACCATATAGCGCTTTGGACTAAGACATACATACCCTGTTATTATCACTAAACAGATCAGCCATGACTGGCCCCGGGCTCAGGAAGTGCGCGAGATGAGATAGCAAGTCCCTTGCAGCAGCAGCTCGAGCCCTGGGCGCCCGCGCTGCCCCAAGCTTCTCTCCCACGTCTAGTGCTCTGCCTCCGCACCGAGACATACGCTCATCTAACGAGCTAAACACGTTCACACATTGCTGGAACATAAGATATATGATTTAATGAGTATGCTGATTTGTAAAGGGGTATGTAACTCAGTATATGTATATGACATTGTGTTTGAAATTTGAAATGTTTGAATTATTTCTTTTGTCAGAAATTAAACCTATGTCAAATACTAAGTATTCAGTCAACTATTTAAGTAGTTTATAGAAAAAATAACTATGTAACTAACTGATAAAAGAATAACACATTTATTTTATTAAGTTTTTAACTATGCATATTGTTATATTTTATTTGTTTTACTATCTACTTTTTTTATACTTATTTAGTAACCTACTTCCATAAAAAATGCTAGTAGTAGCTAGGGACATGAATGGGTATGCAATGCATGGTACTTCAACTAAGTATATTGTCCAAGAAATATGTTAAAAATAATGTCTCTGCATATTAGTAAGGTTTTAGGAGCTAAAAAGGCATAGACTGATTCCAGCATATACATACACATATAGGTGCCTATTCATCTTTTGTTTAAAATGTTATATGAACTTGTCTTTACTTACAGTGTGCTGCTCCATGATCTCAGCCAATTTAGCACCATACAGTTTCTCTTCTTCTTGAACATCCTGCTGTAATCTCGTACACTTTTTCTCTTGCCGCTCTTGAAGAACCTTGAATATAAAAGTATCTTTAGTCCATTTTCCCGATGAACATGTTTTACTGAATTTGATCAAAAATGGTTCTGTTTTTTAGCAGTAACATAGGTTAATATCAAAAAAATTGTACAGGTGCCTGAAATACTTACCCTTAAATCTTGTATAGCTTGTGTAAATATATCATGAATCATTTCAGGATCAAACTGGTCATCCTGAAGCCGGGATTCTTGCATGCTGCGCCTCACCATCCTCTCCACAAATTCATCAGGATCAAAAGGATCCTGAAACGAATGGCCGAATGAAAGTAAAGAGCTTGACAAGCTTTGAAGTTTGATCAATATAGCTTTACATAACGTTACGGCTAATATGTACAGTACAATAATACTTAAGTAACAACATAAATAAAAATATAAACACAGGAAATAGTAGATAGGTATAAAAGGTGGCATATCGCTAACAGCTAACTTTTCTCTAGGTATAAAGACAAATACAAATCTTACTCCAACAGTGTAATACATTTTTTAACCTTACCTGTTCTAGTTCCTTCATATATTGGTTCAACATCTTGTTAGGTACTTTGTCAGTTCGTTAAACCCCTGAACTTTACTGACGGACGGCAAATAACACTATAAAACTATCAAGAAACAAACACTGGATTTAAACTTTGTAGGGTACAATTTTATAAATCTCAGGCAATCAAAATGGAAAAATATTTTGAGATCCAAGCGGGCGGCCGGAAAGCCTGTTATCGAGGAATATTATAATTTAGGGAAAACCAATAAAGTCACCCACTGATAATACTCTTTTCAGCAAACATTTTTTTACTTAAAAAAAAATCTTTGATTTGTTGTTCTGTCAGAAAACTTTCAAAAGGGGGTGTCTCGGTCACGGCCACGGCTGCCAGGTCTGATTTTAATTTTTCCTCATATCGATATTTTTTTCCCCAAAAAAAAAAACAATTCTAAAATAGTTTTTGATAGGTACTCAAATGTTTATGTTTTTGAAGTTAAACTTCTTTTGGCGCGATAGAGAAAAATGATGAGAGTGAATTTTTACGATGCGCGACACCTAAATTCTACACTATGAAGTTAGTTCTAGGTGGCACGATGTGCGCGCACACCGCCACCTAAATTCTATATCGTGAAGTTAGTTCTAGGTCTAGGTGGCATGAAAATTGATAACCATGTTCAAGTTGTCTATTCTAGTATTTTTATATTTAGAACACGTGTTTCGTAAGAGTACAATTATACAGTGTGAATAGATAAATATTATTTTGGTGTTTTTATTAAATCAATTTCTACGACGGTGATAGTATTTACTAATAATTTATTATTTATTAGTATATCTTTAGATATTAAATATTAGTGATAAAACTGATTTGAATAAACTGTTTTGAGTGTATTTATAGATTTGAGGAATTGTCGGTATGTATAATTTATGTTTCCATATGCCAAAAATTATAACTTATAACGCGTGTACTTAGTACACACACGTCTTTTTTTTTAATGATCGTGGTATTTTAATAGATGGCGTAGCAAGCACCAACCTTGTTCTGTCAAATCGATTAGGCTTGGTCACCTTATCAATTCGCCACTAGTAAAAAATATGACCGTAATAATGAAAAAGATTTTTTTACACAAACTTTTGTGGTAATATTGACGTATTTGTGGTATAATGTTTTACAAAAAAAAATCGATTATCATGATGGTATATTTATTGGGCATATACTATTTGGAAATCAGATAAATAATTGTCATACATTTAAATGGAAATAATAACATGATCCACAGGCAAAATATGTTCTGTAGTAGAATTTTTGGTTTTTCTGATAGAAAGATTTCAGGCATTTTGGTTTTAACAAATAGGTATGACATATTAACCAGTTTAAACGAATCCACGCCATCTATTGCCAGTACTTTTTGGAGCAAAAACTTTTGAAAAAAAATTGGTTGTCTATAAAGTCGGTTTACGGGCGATAGTACAACGTGACAACGTTATGACAAAATATTGATGAAATGATTGCATTCTGTTCTCGTTCCCATCGTGACGTTACAATGAGCGTAACGGGACAGCGTTACGGGATTTTCGTGCGTGCATCCAGCGTTTATCGATTTATTAGACGTTGTCATGTCAAAAAAATCTCATAAAACAAGTAGTGGTCAATCGCATACGATTCATACGACTACCATCCATAGAACAGGTACAAAAAAAACAATATTCAGAAAAAAATCCTGGTAGAGTGGATCGCATCATGTTGTTTCTTTAGTGTCAGATAGTGAGTACTAAGTCCGGAGTACTGTGTCAATTCAAACTTTAACCATCCTACTGCCGAAATACTAGGTCTACCCTTGAAGAATAAGAGAAGAAAAATCCTTAAAAACCCTAAAAATATTTAAGCTAATATTTCTCTCCCCAAACATTTCCTCGAAAGCTAAAGCTTTTCCCTAAATCGCGAGAAAAACTCCTATCCTGGCAGCCCGGTATCTGGGGGTGCCCTCATAATAATAATGTACAGTAAATAATACATAGCACAATAATTTACTGCCCAAAGTTAATGGCACTATCATGTCGTAAATTTTATTATTGTTGTAAATATTCCATTCCACGATTATAGGACGAAACGGTGAGAGCCTTGGATAGGCGTTGAACCTATCAATATACTATTGTACATTTTGGAGTAACTGGTATCACAAGAATGACGACAATTTCGAAACGCCCCCCCCCCTCATCCATCATTTAACGTCATCCGCAGACCAACCTCCCCCCCCAAATTTAGAATGACATAATAATATGGACGGCCCCATAACAAAAGGAAAGATAATGATATGAATGATGATGATGAGGATTTAGGGTGTTATGCTGGTTTACCTACTTATAGTACCTACAGGTAAGAGAAAAGTTGAAATATTTTTGTAGAAAAGTAAGTAGGTAGGTACCTACTAGGTACCTACATAATTTTGACTGTATCTTAGTGTGTATTTAGACTACCTTAAATAGGACCTTTGAGGATAAACTACAAAATTTCATACTTTTTACATCAAAAAAAAGGTTAGGTGGAAATGAAATGCTAGCTTGAAATAATATCATTTTAATTTTAGAAACAAAAGAAGGGAAAAGTCATCGATGTAGGAGAAACGTCTTTTTGGAAGATTTGTTACTAGAGATAGCGTTTTTTATATCCAAATTCTTTGTGATGTCGTAATATTTATACAAAATTGTGTGCGTGCTTTTAACGTTTTATTTATAACTATATTCATTGCTACTTACTCTCTTTTATGAGAGTTAAAAACTAATAACACAGAAGAAGATAATATTTTGACAGGTGGGACACTGAAACCTTGCACATACATACGCGAGACGTGAGATGTCCAATGTATCCTAAACGGGTAAGGATAAAGTCGATAGAGCTCAATGGCTGAGCGCCTCAGCCCTCGAAGCTCCGAGGTCAATGCCTTGGAACAAAGAGGTTATCTCATCGGCAAAAAAATCGGGCAAGGATCATATGCCACCGTGCACTTAGCGGAATACTGCGATGCCTCCAGCCCCAAGCGCATGCACCTTGCATGCAAAATATTTGACAAGGAGAAAGCACCTCGAGATTTTCTTGAAAAGTTTTTCCCTCGCGAACTTGACATACTGACAAAGATCGAAAATCCTCATATCATTCAAGTTCATAGTATTCTGCAACGAGGACCGAGGGTGTTTATTTTCATGAGATATGCCGATAATGGAGATTTACTAGATTTTATAAAGCGCAACGGGGTCGTGCCCGAAAACCAAGCAAAACTCTGGTTCAGGCAAATGGCAAGCGGCTTACAATACCTTCACAGCAAAAATATTGCACATAGAGATTTGAAGTGCGAAAACATACTGCTATCCAGACGCTTCAATGTGAAACTAGCAGACTTTGGGTTCGCAAGATTTTGCACAGATGGTGACAATAGGCGAGTGCTCAGCCAAACATACTGTGGCTCGGCTGCGTACGCGGCCCCGGAGGTGGTGAGTGGTACGCCCTACAACCCTAAGTTAGCCGACGTCTGGTCCCTGGGGATAATTCTTTTCATAATGCTCAATGCATCCATGCCCTTCGATGACTCAAACCTCCGCAAACTGCTCAAGGACCAAATGTCACGTAGCTGGGTGTTTAGATCTAGGATTAGAGATACAGTGTCAGCGGCAGCGAAGTCGATCGTACGCCATATTTTGGAACCAGATATCACACTTCGGTTGACATTAGATCGAGTGCTATCTCATGAGTGGACGAGGCTGCGCAAGGATAAGAGCGCTAGTTTGATGGGACGCCTGGTACAATCCGCGCCGTCGAGGCCGCACTCTCCTGGCAAGCGCGAGCACGACGAGGCAGGCACTTCAGCCGGAGCGCGCGTCTCCGGCGACCACCGGGAGATGGAGCGCGAGCGACACGACGACATCAACTCGCGCACCCGCGACTGACAAAACCTACCCGCATCACATAACAAACAATACCTGCAGCTAGTTCAGTAATAATTACGCAAGTGTACTTTTAACCCTTTAAAACTTTTAGGTCTTCAAATATTGAAAATTTTCTATACTATTTTTATTTTATTTTTTTACAATTGACGACTTAACTATTGTTAGTCGACAATAGTGAAAATAAAGTTTTTTTAACAAAATTCAATATTGTTTTACGAATTATTTTCAGTACCTACTAAGTTTTTAACCGACGCGACGCTCGGAGATCGAAGGGTAGGTAATATTTTTTGTAGTACTTACCTATTTTGGTGCACGGCGAGATTTACGTACTTATCTCTCGTCCGTGGAGATAGGGTGATAAGTTCTGCACTGACTATGACGTAGCTTGTATTCGTGCCAACCTAACTCCTTAGATAGGTACCTACACTTACCTATTATACTTAGTTTTGTTTTTGGATTTTTTTAAATTAAAAATTCATAAAACTAAACATGTTAGTAGAGATACGCGCTCGCGCGATAAACATCTCGGTGAAGGTCGTTTTATATCGGAATCCAATGGAGGTACTTATATACGCTGAATAGGTAGTTGTAAAATTTTTATGTAGTGTTGTCAGATTTGTAATTGGATGCAGTGTAATTTGAAGAATATCCCCATATTCCATAAGGGGTTTCAACAAAAGGAAATTTAATGGTAAAGCACAGCATCGAAGTTGTAGGTTGGTATTCAATATCGACGCTTGATAATTGATTGAAGTATGCAACTTTTACGTACGAAAATGTAAGTGCAGTTGCAAACTTACTCCAGGGCTGAAAGGAAAACGTGGGTAATGTTTAGAGGTCGGTACAAAATAATAAAAAAAATAATAATAAGGATCTTAGCAATTAAACATTAAGAACCTCCTTCGTTTAGAATTTAGGCAAAAAAGTAGTTTATTTAGTTATAACCGGGGCAATTTAGACATCCGAGCTTACATTAATTTACACCCAGCTGAAAATTGGTAGGATTGTTCAGAACACCATCATAAATGAAACCTAAAAAGTCCTCATCGATCCGATACGTGCAAAAATTTTTACTCCAGGTAGAAGGTCACCAAAACGGGTATTTCGTGATTTTCTCAAAAACGGTACAAGCTACGAGGATACTGTTCAAGACAAGTATGTTCACTATAACATTTTCTACAGTATTGCTCTTAAACGCATGTTGATAGAACTTATGGTTTTCGAGATATGTCGATATTAATTTCAGACCAGACCAAAAAATTGACAATTTCTCTTAAGATGCCTCAGTCAGCAGTAGATCATATAACAAGTTTGTAAATGAGTTTTCCCGAAGTTTTAAACATTGTTGAATCCGACAATCTCAAGAAACACTTTGAAAAATGACTCCTTGTATCTCAAATCGGATAAATGATGATGATGGTTGTCGGAAAATTGAACCCCTCGTATCTCGGAAACGGAAAGAGATAGAGGGGTACACCTGACTTTTAAAATTTAGATCAAGTATGGACCTTTCTAGGGAAATGATAAAAAAAGATAGCCGCCATACAAAAAAGTTTGACAGTCATACAAATAAACAAAAAAAAAGGAAATGCTCATAGCTGTGGAACCGCTGTAGATGGATGGAGTGTGCTCGAAGAAATATTGTAGAGATTTATAACGACAATCGAGATTCAGCAACAAAAATCCAAGATGTCGGATTTCATATTTCCGTCAAATTTCAATGGATCTTCTAAATTTTAAAGTGATCCTAGGCAGGTGTAATTTTGGATCTGGAGGCTCTTAAGGTCCTTAAATCCATTCCTGAAATGATTTTTTTGGTTCGGCCATTTTTCAAAATGGCTGACATACAAAAGAAAAGGAGTGAAGTTACAATACTTCGCACCCAGCTGAAAATCAGTAGGATTGTTCAAAACATCATCACAAATGAAATCTAAAAAGTCCTCATTGATCCGATACGTGCAAAAAAAAACACGAAGGGTAAAAGGTCACAAAAACTGGTTTTTCACAATTTTCAGAAAAACAGTAAATTTTATCATACAATTAGCCATACCAAATTTTAGATCAGATAATTACCTATCTACAAAAAATGACAATTTTTTTTCCTAACAGCCACCGTTTTTGAAATATAACGACTCAAAAAGTTGAAAGAGTTGTAATCGTCATAATAATTATGCACACGTTTCCACGAATCAAAAAAAAAAAAAAAAAATCATTTCAGGAATGGATTTAAGGACCTTAAGAGCCTCCAGATCCAAAATTACACCTGCCTAAGATCACTTTATAATTTAGAAGATCCATTGAAATTTGACGGAAATATGAAATCCGACATCTTGGATTTTTGTTGCTGAATCTCGATTGTCGTTATAAATCTCTATAATATTTCTTCGAGCACACTCCATCCATCTACAGCGGTTCCACAGCTATGAGCATTTCCTTTTTTTTTGTTTATTTGTATGACTGTCAAACTTTTTTGTATGGCTATCTTTTTTTATCATTTCCCTAGAAAGGTCCATACTTGATCTAAATTTTAAAAGTCAGGTGTACCCCTCTATCTCTTTCCGTTTCCGAGATACGAGGGGTTCAATTTTCCGTCAACCATCATCATCATTTATCCGATTTGAGATACAAGGAGTCATTTTTCAAAGTGTTTCTTGAGATTGTCGGATTCAACAATGTTTAAAACTTCGGGAAAACTCATTTACAAACTTGTTATATGATCTTACTGCTGACTGAGGCATCTAAGAGAAATTGTCAATTTTTTGGTCTGGTCTGAAATTAATATCGACATATCTCGAAAACCATAAGTTCTATCAACATGCGTTTAAGAGCAATACTGTAGAAAATGTTATAGTGAACATACTTGTCTTGAACAGTATCCTCGTAGCTTGTACCGTTTTTGAGAAAATCACGAAATACCCGTTTTGGTGACCTTCTACCTGGAGTAAAAATTTTTGCACGTATCGGATCGATGAGGACTTTTTAGGTTTCATTTATGATGGTGTTCTGAACAATCCTACCAATTTTCAGCTGGGTGTGAATTAATGTAAGCTTACTCCTATTTTTTGGTCTAATTTGCCCCGATTATTAGGGCCATAAGGAAAGGGTAACTATGCTATGCCGAAAAGGGTTCACAATATCTAGGTAGGTAGGTATACTTACTCATGATAATGAACATTTTTTACTAATAACCCACCCAGCTCTCAGTAGGTACAAAACTTACCTTGATCATCATACAGTAATCTGCTGTAAAAACGGGAATGCTTCCGTGATAAAAATAGGTGATTTGGCCACCAGAACTGTTTCCTTGAAAGAAACAAGCTCTTTTAGACAAATTGGACTTCGGAACGACAAAGCAACCCCATAAATTTAAAGGTGGATCTAGACCTGCGCACGCGCAGCGTACACGCTCGGACCATGCATACGCGCCTCATACTTATGGTTGTGGACTCCCTGGATATGTCACATTCGTACATGTTCCTAAAAATGTATCATAGGAAAGTGTACACTATACAGGGTTATTTCAAAAACACCAGCAACCTCGCAGGTCTAGATACCTAACATATCATAAACAACAACTTTTGCTATGGGACCAACCCAAAATTCACGAAAAAAAAATCAGCTGTTCCATAGAAAAATGTCAATGACACTCGCTTTCCACGGTTCACCCAGGTGGTCTCAGGAGGTGGACGGTGGGTAAGAACTGGACAAAATGTATGGAACAGCTGATTTTTTTTTCGCGAATTTCGAGTTGGTCCCATAGCAAAAGTTGTTGTTTACTTGTTTATGATGTTAGGTATCTAGACCTGCGAGGATTCTGGTGTTTTTGAATTAAACCTGTATAGTAGGTACTACTGTTTGGAGGACTCTCGAAGGGTGATTAGGCCGTATTCCACCACGCTGGCCAAGTGAGGGTTAGTGGATTCACATACCTACGCCATTGATTTTCTTCGGATGTACCTACCTACCTATGCAGGAAAATGTAAACAATATCTAATTAGACGACTTACCATATTCATAATATTTCATAGTATCAGATCCACTTTTTACTTCTTGATAGTTTATTATGAGTAGTACAAACAAATATACTCTTTTACACATTATATTATTAGTAGTAAGTTAGGCTATCACTGGGCTTTAATTTTTCAGTTTTAATTAGATTAATTATTACTTATCAATATTTTTTTGTTTTTCCTTGATTAATTAGAAAAACATGAACATTAGAATAGCTATATTAACTCCAGTAGGTAGATAAGTACCTATGTAATGCAAGAAGCCACCTTATGTGGAAGATACGAAAATCACTCATTTTTCTTCATTTACCTAGGTACCTATGCATTTCTTTATACTTTCAAGAATCAGCTTACACAATGCTGCGGAGAATAATTGCCACAAAGATTTATAGCAGTTTTATTGGTTACGAATAATAAAGCATTTTACAATTATTTGGTTTTTCGCATTGCTTTTACTAGAATGTCATAAGTAGAGGCAGTTATTTGGATCCAGGTGTAGTTTATTTTGACTTGATTTGCTATGTAGCTTATTTTCGGCGGTGATAGCGAGTTCACTGACACTTTTACATACGTTATCGTTAAATCTTCCGGAACCTGTTGAAATAAAAAATCTAATTATAACAGTTTAGCGATTTTTGTGAGCATCGCGACCGTGGTTTTTTAGGTGCAACATAGGTAATCATAGTGAAAAAATTGTTCACATTATTACGAAAAAATAAATCGGTAAAAGCGAAAACTCGCTTGTCGAGAGTACTGAACCATCGTATTTTAAACAAGCGCGGGACCCTAAAATTGTATCTAAGACAACACAATTCACACAACAAAACAACACAAAAAAACATAACAGTCGAATTGAGAACCTCCTCCTTTTTTGAAGTTGGTTAAAAAACACGAAAAAATGCAAGCCTAATTTATAAAGTGAAGCGAAATTAGTTACTGTGGTACTGCCACGTACCGTACCGCGCCATGGTTCTAGTACGATGCTGCGCTCTACATGTTTTTATTGCGCACAACTTAATGTCAAATGTTAAAAATGTCATTTAAGTTTGTCAATTTAGCAACTTCTGAGCAGTGTTCATAAGTAGGTAAAGCTCAAAGTACTTATTCCCTAAAGTTACGTTTGTTTTGTTCCTAACCAGAAATAAATGAGAAAAACAATAATGGATAAGTACTCACTGGAATTTTAACGATCGTTTCGCGCTTCAGGAACGGTATGATGCTATCTTTGGAATAAATAACTTCACCCTCGTCATTACCTTGACAATGAAAAGATAATATAAAATATATATAATAATATAAAACACCATCATAAATGAAACCTAAAAAGTCCTCATCGATCCGATACGTGCAAAAATTTTTACTCCAGGTAGAAGGTCACCAAAACGGGTATTTCGTGATTTTCTCAAAAACGGTACAAGCTACGAGGATACTGTTCAAGACAAGTTGTAAAAAACCCCTACCCTATTAATAAAAAACATATCTACTTATCTATTTATATCTATCCTATCTACCTATATGCAAATTATGTATTACTAGCTATACCTAAATTTTCCGATTGCTAACGTTAACCTACTGTTTTGGCCAAGTGATTGTCTAGTGGGAAAACCTTGCGTTGTGATCGTAGAACCTAAGTTACGAATAAGTATGAGCAACCGAGCTACCTGAATAGATTTCCTAACAAATTGACTTACTAAGCTACAAGATTCCTAATACGTAAGTTATATAGGGTTATTCATAAAGGGTATGCTAGGTTTTAACCCTTAACTATTTTTCTTAGTATTCCTAATGTAAAATTGACTTAAATAATTATCAAATATGATACGAAATATATTCTAAATTATAGTTTTGGACTAGTTTCAAGCCTAATAAGTTCAGAACAATATTTTACTAAGACTTTACTAAGATTTTACACCAAATATTTTTTTGTTATTTATTTTATGGTTTTTATGTATTATGTTTGTATGTATTTGTACTCATAAATTACTGTGGCTATGGCCGCCGCGCCTCCCCGCGACAAAGCAGTACGATTCGTCAACCAAACTGGGCTCGTCCCTCCACACTATGTGTACAAATACACACCTCAGTGTGTTCCTAACATGCTC
Source organism: Alcis repandata (assembly GCA_949125135.1). Taxonomy (NCBI): domain Eukaryota; kingdom Metazoa; phylum Arthropoda; class Insecta; order Lepidoptera; family Geometridae; genus Alcis; species Alcis repandata. The sequence goes on along the minus strand of OX421242.1, from coordinate 6,853,548 downwards.
TAAGCCAATACAACACTTAGAGGCCTAGAGCGCCTTTTCTTTATTGGCCTAGAGCGCCTAACCTTAACGTCGTTATCATATTCAATTATCATATTTAACATATTTGAATATTATAACAACCCAAAAGCTAAGAGAAGAGGACATAATCTTTTGGCAAATGTCAGTCAGTCTGTCAGTCATTACATCCTTCATCTTTTACCTTTCACACATTTATCCTTCAAAGAGCTTACTCATCACCTCACCATAAGGTAATGAATCTGGTCCCGGAAGAACGAATGCAATCCCTTTTATCCATCATCTTTTTATGTGGGAGGTCCCCTTGATCTTTCGATCAAGGCTCCCTTGGGCACACTGCCCGATCCCTACCTAACCACCTAACTGCCTAACTCAACATAGTGACTGCAGTGAACAACCAACTAGAATATCGTTTATTCTGAAGTTAGCGCGTAAATACATACTCCGGAACTTTTATCTAAAAGCATCTAATTAGACAACCAAGTCTAACACATAGTGTGGTAAAGATGAATGTAACTCTCCCGATACCATCTCAAGTCGTCAGTCTCAGATAGAACTTTCTATCAGTAGACTAAATGAAGAAGACTAGCAATTAAGAAACCATCGGCATAATGAGGTGGCCTATCATCGGGTCTGATTCAAGGATAACCTCGGAGATAAACTCCATGCTTAGGTTAGATAATTACCAGTAAGGTACTTTCCGTGGAAGCCTTTAGTATCTTACGAAGACAACCAACAATCACTAAACCATAGACATAAGAGGTGCCTGTCATCCCGTTGGAGTCAAGGGTAACCTCGGAGATATCGCTCCATGTTACAGCTCAGATAATTATCAGCAAAAGGATCTTTCCATAGAAACCTTTGATAAAAGTAGTGTGTAAAGAAAGATCATCGTTGACCTTCGAATTGAAGAGGTAAATTGACTTAAATGTCATCGTGTCGACTCAGAACCTATGTTCCATTAAATATAAGACTTGGTGAGTCAAAATATAATATGTAAGACTTGGTGAGTCAAAATATTATAATATGTAAGACTTGGTGAGTCAAACAATACGTGAATTCACGTTGTGTAAATATTATTAAAATAGTAAAGAGATTTCCGATCTACTTTACATTTATTCGTATATTAAATAGTTACTCGTCAAACTATAGTTGGCCGCTCATCTGACAGCAACTATTGTCAACCCTTCGAGATAGTTCGTATAACTTCGAATGGCTAACATGGCAAACTGGTCGGCTGTCCGATTTACTTTATTTGTAGGCATGTGAATCTTATAATAGATTCGGCAAACTGATCGGCTGTCCGATTTACTTTAATCGTAAGCATGTATATCCTATAATAGATTCGGCGATCTGATCGGCTGTCCGATTTACTTTAATTGTAGACATGTGAATCGTATAATAGATTCGGCAAACTGATCGGCTGTCCGATTTACTTTAATCGTTAGCTTATATATTTTATAGTAGATTTGGCAATCTGATCGGCTGTCCGATTTACTTTAATTGTAGGCTTGTGAATCGTATAATAGATTCGGCAAACTGATCGGCTGTCCGATTTACTTTAATCGTAAACGTACCTATTTACTTTACAGTAGATTTCTACAAACTGATCGGCTGTCTGATTTACTTGATTTGACCAAGACTTAAATTAAGACTTGACTAAGCTTAACCTTAACTAAGACTCTGCTAATAACATATCGACCCGGGAATCGAACCCGCAACCGAACATAATCGTAAGCGTGTATACTTTATAGTAGATCCTACCAACGCCCTGACTCTAATAACATGTCAGTCGGGAATCGAACCTACGTCCTAGCATAAACGTAATAGTGTATACCAGGGGTGGCCAACAGGTCGATCGCGATCGACCGGTCGATCGCGACTGTTAGTCAAGTCGATCGTGGCAAGGCAAAAAATATAAATACGTAGACCAGACTGCCCAACGTAATCACCTACTGCTGGACGCATCATCTTGTATGCTGAACTATGCTGTTTCATTTATTTTAAGATTTCTAGAAGTATGTAATTGGTAGATCGCACAGGGTCTCGTTAGTAAACAAGAGATCTTGGGTCCAATCAAGTTGGCCACCCCTGGTGTATACGCTATAGTAGATTCTACTAACGCCCAGACTCTAATAACATGTCGGTCGGGAATCGAACCCACGATCTAGCATAAACGTAATCGTGTATACGTTATAGTAGATTCTAACTAACGCATAGACTCAGAACAGGAACTCAAATTCATTACTTAATAACCGTCGAACCAGGAATCGAACCCGGGACCTCCGGCCCATAAGATGAACATAATACCACCGGTCCTGATAAAGCTATGTTATTGTACCTTTATTTATTTTATTATTTAACTGAACCGTATTGAGCTAGATTGAACTATTCTATTTTATTTTAATTTATTTTATTCTGATTTTACTTTGTTTGATTTAATCTAATTTTATTTTATATTAATATAATCTGATTTTACTTTATTTGATTTAACTCTATTTAATTTTATTTAGTTTAATTTTATTTGATTTAATTTAATTTTAATATAATCTAATTTTACTTTATTTGATTTAATTTGATTTTATTTTGATTTAAGTTAATCTAATTTTACTTCATTTGATTTATTAGGCATGTTATTTACACTAGATATTTTACACAATTAACAACGCGTTACGTCCTGAAAACAAACACACATCATTAGGAGTAAATCATATAAAACAGATAGAAGTAAAATAAAGTCAGTAAAGTGAGCTCCCCGTTGAACAGGACCTATAAGAAAACACATCCTATAAACACAAAAGGTCACAAGTATCTTCAGTCAGTGACTAAGACTATGTCCTAATCGCTCCTTCTTTTGTATTTACATAATAGCAGACGGGTACCATCAACCCGAATTTGCAGTGTAAAATTCACACTGTTGTCGGATCGAACGGAAGTCCAAGATCAACCATCAACAATGTTTATGATCTTTGCTTAAAATACTTACACGATCCTAATTCAAAACTATTGCTCAATAAGTAGGTATGTATAAATACCAGATCTATCTTTAGTGGCCCACATCATTACATTATGAAATTAACTTTTAAACTATTTTAAAATGATCCCTGAATTCTAAAACAATGTAATCACTGATATGGAAGTACACATAGTTAAAATGAACACAAGAACAGACTCCTCAAGATATTCTAAGGTCACTCACCCCGTGCGGCGGCTCTTAGGTCTCTTAGGTTAGGTCTTTGTTTTAGTACTCGACGCAATACTTATCTGGCAACTCCCGATGGCTGGAATATCGCTTACCTATCTTCTTTTCTACCTGTACCTATTGAATCACACCTCAATTCCTATTCCTAAACCTTGAAAAGCCACCGAAACAAAAACCATCTAAAACACATGACCCGTCTCTGCCTCCGGCCGGCATTTCCAACTTCAACTCCCGGTGATACGCTCGAAGATTCGATCGCTCCTTTTCTCAGGGTTTCGGCACCATTTTATGGATAAAATTCCATAAAACTATTTACTTAATCCTGTTTTAATTCCTTTTTTCGTTGCCCCTTTTCTGTAAAACCCAAATGTCTTCCTCCTTGTCCCAAGTAAAGTTGCCATCCCCCGATTTTAAAAACCCCAGAAAATTAGAATGTTGCCATTGCATTATTTTACGAGTCTACGTTCTAACCTGAGCAACCTTTGCAGAACACTAGAGCATTGCTATGATTTATCAACAAACCAACTTATTATAAATATTTTTATTTGTTATTTTTGTGAGAGATACGAAGGCTGTTTCGTTACATTCGACCCCTTAAATTTATAAAGATGAATCAATCGGAGTAAATTTAACCAACACTAACGATATCACAAATATAACCGACCAAATAAAAATATTACCACTCAAATATTACAAACCCCTTATAAGTTCAAAAGTGCGAATTCTTTATTGTCAATATTCAAGTTTCAACAATAAAATTTAAACGTGTGAGAATTTTTATAGCATAAACTCACACTACGTGTTTATGCCATAATATGTATATGTTTTTGCCCTAGCACTATATGTGTAGTGTATTTAAACCGATCATGAAATAATCGTCTTAATAGGTCCGACTCAACAACAGATCCGTGCTCCGTAAAAGGAATCTTTCGTACTACAAGACATCCGACCTCGGCAAGAACTTGGTTGTGAGTCAAGCAGTTAGAAGAACAAGAGAAAGTGCTTTCCCCCCTAACCTTTCGTATCGGCTACTTGAGATTTCACTTTCCCTCCTTACTTCGATCTTCAACCCTTTTGTGCCTCCTAGAAATTCCCCTTCCGGCACCTCAGGACCCTTAAGCTCTTGAAATCGTACATAAAATTCTGACTACCTCCGATCGGAACATGTAAGTGTGGGGAAATTGTGGTAACCATCATGTGGCACTGCGTGTGAGTATGAATTCAATATAAACCGATATCTATATCGACGGGGTGAATGTCATTTAGACTTAACCTAGCTCCAAACCCCTTTTTATACTGAATCGTTTGTGTAGTAATTGCCAAACCCTGACACTGACAACTCATCTCTAGTTCCGATGCTACTGTGCCCCAAAACCACTTCAAACTTTAAACTGTCTTACTTACATCCCTTATCAGAAATACTTTTCATTCGTCAACATTTTTGCTATTTAATATCACTCAGAGCGTTCGTTTCACCGCCTTCCATTCTGTTCTATGGAAACAGCAACATCTACGGACACTATAGACAAACAGATTGCACTTCCCCATTTAACTAATCATATGAATGTACTGACAGCACTCCGTTTCTATATTTTCATGTATTAATGATATTATTATTTTAAATTTATTTTAATTTTACTAACTTATTTATTACTAGTTGCGACCCGCGGTGTCACTCAAGCAATTACGAATAACGGCGACAAAGATGCCGATGATAAAATAAGTAAATGTATTACTTGAACTGAACTACATATTTGAATTTAAATTGAAATATTGTTTTCAACACTTGATCATTTTACTATGACTAACTAGTTCCACAGTTGCTCCTTAGTCACCAAATATTTACGACTCGACCCCAAAGTCTTAGAATATTATTGCTATAGCTGGCCTACCTAATTTATCCTTTTAAAAGGAAACCCATTTGTATTACCTAATAATATGGCACTTCATTTTTTCGAAGAACTACCGGGTATTATTATTTTGCCTAAATGCCTTACTGACGCCTTAATTCTGACACTAAGTCTAACCACTCGTTTTCTGAGAACTATTGAAACTTATTCGATTAATAACCTGTTTAAAGATTATTTATAATCTTACTTATCTTATTTACGAGACTTAAAAATAAACGTTTCACACTCATAGCTCCCCACCAGGACAAATCCTGTGTCGGGGATACCGTGGAACACACACGAAGACAAGGACAACCAGCACACAAACCAAGAACAGATATTTAAATTAATCTACCCAGCCGGGAATCGAACCCGAGACCTCTGGCTTATAAGGTTATGTTACCACTGAGCCAAACAGGTCGTCTATATACCATTATTACTACTTTTAAAAGATCTTATGTCATTGTTTTAGTAATACGAGCTATAATTAAGTTCTAAGAACTTCTGATTGAATCTAACACTGAACCTATCTTGCTTAACCAAACATAAATATGCCTACTTAAGTCAACATTGCAGACCTTTCCGTTATGATATCTGGCAAATTGTGTAATATTTTATTTCATTAGCCTACCTACAGACAGTTTTGCCTATATGAACTAGCATAAAATATTCTGATTAGTGTTCACAACTGAGTTTTAGTCTTCTTACGTTCCGTTTCTTTATTGCTATCTCATTTAGCCTACCTACCTAATGTTGAAACTCGTTTCTTTGAACTGTGAACTATCGTAAGTTTACCCTTTTGTATATGAAACACAAACATATATGTACTTATACATGTATCAACCATATCCTATTTACTTATTATTTGCGATCTTGTCCTAAACTTAACTACAATATCTGTCAGTAGTCGCTCTATAACCAATTCTATTTCTAAATCTCAACCTTTGGCTATTTACACTTATCTGCAACGTTCGACCCCAACCCCAACTTATTTCCATAAAATCTTAATATTTGTCATAGCAGATGTTTTACTAGCTTTCTTAATTAATATTGTACAACCTATTTTAAACAGGTTCCTAACAACAAACGTACAATTATATTTATACAAGCAGCTAGTAGTTCCTATCACAGGTTTTACTTATTTCAAATAATCAATTACGTTCTTAAATATGAATAACCCTAAATTACTATTTACCCTAGCTTAATATTGGCTCATACTTATTCTCGTCTCCTTTGCACGAACAACAAATTGTGTCCAAGACAACTTGAACACTTCTTAAATAACTAGCCTTTCCGTACGACCCCATTTCCTTAAATTCTACGCATCAAACATACATTAAAATAACAAATACAACGCGAAATCCTACTCGGAGCAATAAAATAACATACAAATCTACATTTAACACTATGTATGTTTGATATTTTTGCATTCTAACCGAACTAATCTAACCACGTATTAACCGAAGTACACATCCTGGTCACGGCGCACTAAATTGTAAAAAACCCCTACCCTATTAATAAAAAACATATCTACTTATCTATTTATATCTATCCTATCTACCTATATGCAAATTATGTATTACTAGCTATACCTAAATTTTCCGATTGCTAACGTTAACCTACTGTTTTGGCCAAGTGATTGTCTAGTGGGAAAACCTTGCGTTGTGATCGTAGAACCTAAGTTACGAATAAGTATGAGCAACCGAGCTACCTGAATAGATTTCCTAACAAATTGACTTACTAAGCTACAAGATTCCTAATACGTAAGTTATATAGGGTTATTCATAAAGGGTATGCTAGGTTTTAACCCTTAACTATTTTTCTTAGTATTCCTAATGTAAAATTGACTTAAATAATTATCAAATATGATACGAAATATATTCTAAATTATAGTTTTGGACTAGTTTCAAGCCTAATAAGTTCAGAACAATATTTTACTAAGACTTTACTAAGATTTTACACCAAATATTTTTTTGTTATTTATTTTATGGTTTTTATGTATTATGTTTGTATGTATTTGTACTCATAAATTACTGTGGCTATGGCCGCCGCGCCTCCCCGCGACAAAGCAGTACGATTCGTCAACCAAACTGGGCTCGTCCCTCCACACTATGTGTACAAATACACACCTCAGTGTGTTCCTAACATGCTCTAAGCCAATACAACACTTAGAGGCCTAGAGCGCCTTTTCTTTATTGGCCTAGAGCGCCTAACCTTAACGTCGTTATCATATTCAATTATCATATTTAACATATTTGAATATTATAACAACCCAAAAGCTAAGAGAAGAGGACATAATCTTTTGGCAAATGTCAGTCAGTCTGTCAGTCATTACATCCTTCATCTTTTACCTTTCACACATTTATCCTTCAAAGAGCTTACTCATCACCTCACCATAAGGTAATGAATCTGGTCCCGGAAGAACGAATGCAATCCCTTTTATCCATCATCTTTTTATGTGGGAGGTCCCCTTGATCTTTCGATCAAGGCTCCCTTGGGCACACTGCCCGATCCCTACCTAACCACCTAACTGCCTAACTCAACATAGTGACTGCAGTGAACAACCAACTAGAATATCGTTTATTCTGAAGTTAGCGCGTAAATACATACTCCGGAACTTTTATCTAAAAGCATCTAATTAGACAACCAAGTCTAACACATAGTGTGGTAAAGATGAATGTAACTCTCCCGATACCATCTCAAGTCGTCAGTCTCAGATAGAACTTTCTATCAGTAGACTAAATGAAGAAGACTAGCAATTAAGAAACCATCGGCATAATGAGGTGGCCTATCATCGGGTCTGATTCAAGGATAACCTCGGAGATAAACTCCATGCTTAGGTTAGATAATTACCAGTAAGGTACTTTCCGTGGAAGCCTTTAGTATCTTACGAAGACAACCAACAATCACTAAACCATAGACATAAGAGGTGCCTGTCATCCCGTTGGAGTCAAGGGTAACCTCGGAGATATCGCTCCATGTTACAGCTCAGATAATTATCAGCAAAAGGATCTTTCCATAGAAACCTTTGATAAAAGTAGTGTGTAAAGAAAGATCATCGTTGACCTTCGAATTGAAGAGGTAAATTGACTTAAATGTCATCGTGTCGACTCAGAACCTATGTTCCATTAAATATAAGACTTGGTGAGTCAAAATATAATATGTAAGACTTGGTGAGTCAAAATATTATAATATGTAAGACTTGGTGAGTCAAACAATACGTGAATTCACGTTGTGTAAATATTATTAAAATAGTAAAGAGATTTCCGATCTACTTTACATTTATTCGTATATTAAATAGTTACTCGTCAAACTATAGTTGGCCGCTCATCTGACAGCAACTATTGTCAACCCTTCGAGATAGTTCGTATAACTTCGAATGGCTAACATGGCAAACTGGTCGGCTGTCCGATTTACTTTATTTGTAGGCATGTGAATCTTATAATAGATTCGGCAAACTGATCGGCTGTCCGATTTACTTTAATCGTAAGCATGTATATCCTATAATAGATTCGGCGATCTGATCGGCTGTCCGATTTACTTTAATTGTAGACATGTGAATCGTATAATAGATTCGGCAAACTGATCGGCTGTCCGATTTACTTTAATCGTTAGCTTATATATTTTATAGTAGATTTGGCAATCTGATCGGCTGTCCGATTTACTTTAATTGTAGGCTTGTGAATCGTATAATAGATTCGGCAAACTGATCGGCTGTCCGATTTACTTTAATCGTAAACGTACCTATTTACTTTACAGTAGATTTCTACAAACTGATCGGCTGTCTGATTTACTTGATTTGACCAAGACTTAAATTAAGACTTGACTAAGCTTAACCTTAACTAAGACTCTGCTAATAACATATCGACCCGGGAATCGAACCCGCAACCGAACATAATCGTAAGCGTGTATACTTTATAGTAGATCCTACCAACGCCCTGACTCTAATAACATGTCAGTCGGGAATCGAACCTACGTCCTAGCATAAACGTAATAGTGTATACCAGGGGTGGCCAACAGGTCGATCGCGATCGACCGGTCGATCGCGACTGTTAGTCAAGTCGATCGTGGCAAGGCAAAAAATATAAATACGTAGACCAGACTGCCCAACGTAATCACCTACTGCTGGACGCATCATCTTGTATGCTGAACTATGCTGTTTCATTTATTTTAAGATTTCTAGAAGTATGTAATTGGTAGATCGCACAGGGTCTCGTTAGTAAACAAGAGATCTTGGGTCCAATCAAGTTGGCCACCCCTGGTGTATACGCTATAGTAGATTCTACTAACGCCCAGACTCTAATAACATGTCGGTCGGGAATCGAACCCACGATCTAGCATAAACGTAATCGTGTATACGTTATAGTAGATTCTAACTAACGCATAGACTCAGAACAGGAACTCAAATTCATTACTTAATAACCGTCGAACCAGGAATCGAACCCGGGACCTCCGGCCCATAAGATGAACATAATACCACCGGTCCTGATAAAGCTATGTTATTGTACCTTTATTTATTTTATTATTTAACTGAACCGTATTGAGCTAGATTGAACTATTCTATTTTATTTTAATTTATTTTATTCTGATTTTACTTTGTTTGATTTAATCTAATTTTATTTTATATTAATATAATCTGATTTTACTTTATTTGATTTAACTCTATTTAATTTTATTTAGTTTAATTTTATTTGATTTAATTTAATTTTAATATAATCTAATTTTACTTTATTTGATTTAATTTGATTTTATTTTGATTTAAGTTAATCTAATTTTACTTCATTTGATTTATTAGGCATGTTATTTACACTAGATATTTTACACAATTAACAACGCGTTACGTCCTGAAAACAAACACACATCATTAGGAGTAAATCATATAAAACAGATAGAAGTAAAATAAAGTCAGTAAAGTGAGCTCCCCGTTGAACAGGACCTATAAGAAAACACATCCTATAAACACAAAAGGTCACAAGTATCTTCAGTCAGTGACTAAGACTATGTCCTAATCGCTCCTTCTTTTGTATTTACATAATAGCAGACGGGTACCATCAACCCGAATTTGCAGTGTAAAATTCACACTGTTGTCGGATCGAACGGAAGTCCAAGATCAACCATCAACAATGTTTATGATCTTTGCTTAAAATACTTACACGATCCTAATTCAAAACTATTGCTCAATAAGTAGGTATGTATAAATACCAGATCTATCTTTAGTGGCCCACATCATTACATTATGAAATTAACTTTTAAACTATTTTAAAATGATCCCTGAATTCTAAAACAATGTAATCACTGATATGGAAGTACACATAGTTAAAATGAACACAAGAACAGACTCCTCAAGATATTCTAAGGTCACTCACCCCGTGCGGCGGCTCTTAGGTCTCTTAGGTTAGGTCTTTGTTTTAGTACTCGACGCAATACTTATCTGGCAACTCCCGATGGCTGGAATATCGCTTACCTATCTTCTTTTCTACCTGTACCTATTGAATCACACCTCAATTCCTATTCCTAAACCTTGAAAAGCCACCGAAACAAAAACCATCTAAAACACATGACCCGTCTCTGCCTCCGGCCGGCATTTCCAACTTCAACTCCCGGTGATACGCTCGAAGATTCGATCGCTCCTTTTCTCAGGGTTTCGGCACCATTTTATGGATAAAATTCCATAAAACTATTTACTTAATCCTGTTTTAATTCCTTTTTTCGTTGCCCCTTTTCTGTAAAACCCAAATGTCTTCCTCCTTGTCCCAAGTAAAGTTGCCATCCCCCGATTTTAAAAACCCCAGAAAATTAGAATGTTGCCATTGCATTATTTTACGAGTCTACGTTCTAACCTGAGCAACCTTTGCAGAACACTAGAGCATTGCTATGATTTATCAACAAACCAACTTATTATAAATATTTTTATTTGTTATTTTTGTGAGAGATACGAAGGCTGTTTCGTTACAAAGTATGTTCACTATAACATTTTCTACAGTATTGCTCTTAAACGCATGTTGATAGAACTTATGGTTTTCGAGATATGTCGATATTAATTTCAGACCAGACCAAAAAATTGACAATTTCTCTTAAGATGCCTCAGTCAGCAGTAGATCATATAACAAGTTTGTAAATGAGTTTTCCCGAAGTTTTAAACATTGTTGAATCCGACAATCTCAAGAAACACTTTGAAAAATGACTCCTTGTATCTCAAATCGGATAAATGATGATGATGGTTGTCGGAAAATTGAACCCCTCGTATCTCGGAAACGGAAAGAGATAGAGGGGTACACCTGACTTTTAAAATTTAGATCAAGTATGGACCTTTCTAGGGAAATGATAAAAAAAGATAGCCGCCATACAAAAAAGTTTGACAGTCATACAAATAAACAAAAAAAAAGGAAATGCTCATAGCTGTGGAACCGCTGTAGATGGATGGAGTGTGCTCGAAGAAATATTGTAGAGATTTATAACGACAATCGAGATTCAGCAACAAAAATCCAAGATGTCGGATTTCATATTTCCGTCAAATTTCAATGGATCTTCTAAATTTTAAAGTGATCCTAGGCAGGTGTAATTTTGGATCTGGAGGCTCTTAAGGTCCTTAAATCCATTCCTGAAATGATTTTTTTGGTTCGGCCATTTTTCAAAATGGCTGACATACAAAAGAAAAGGAGTGAAGTTACAATACTTCGCACCCAGCTGAAAATCAGTAGGATTGTTCAAAACATCATCACAAATGAAATCTAAAAAGTCCTCATTGATCCGATACGTGCAAAAAAAAACACGAAGGGTAAAAGGTCACAAAAACTGGTTTTTCACAATTTTCAGAAAAACAGTAAATTTTATCATACAATTAGCCATACCAAATTTTAGATCAGATAATTACCTATCTACAAAAAATGACAATTTTTTTTCCTAACAGCCACCGTTTTTGAAATATAACGACTCAAAAAGTTGAAAGAGTTGTAATCGTCATAATAATTATGCACACGTTTCCACGAATCAAAAAAAAAAAAAAAAAATCATTTCAGGAATGGATTTAAGGACCTTAAGAGCCTCCAGATCCAAAATTACACCTGCCTAAGATCACTTTATAATTTAGAAGATCCATTGAAATTTGACGGAAATATGAAATCCGACATCTTGGATTTTTGTTGCTGAATCTCGATTGTCGTTATAAATCTCTATAATATTTCTTCGAGCACACTCCATCCATCTACAGCGGTTCCACAGCTATGAGCATTTCCTTTTTTTTTGTTTATTTGTATGACTGTCAAACTTTTTTGTATGGCGGCTATCTTTTTTTATCATTTCCCTAGAAAGGTCCATACTTGATCTAAATTTTAAAAGTCAGGTGTACCCCTCTATCTCTTTCCGTTTCCGAGATACGAGGGGTTCAATTTTCCGTCAACCATCATCATCATTTATCCGATTTGAGATACAAGGAGTCATTTTTCAAAGTGTTTCTTGAGATTGTCGGATTCAACAATGTTTAAAACTTCGGGAAAACTCATTTACAAACTTGTTATATGATCTTACTGCTGACTGAGGCATCTAAGAGAAATTGTCAATTTTTTGGTCTGGTCTGAAATTAATATCGACATATCTCGAAAACCATAAGTTCTATCAACATGCGTTTAAGAGCAATACTGTAGAAAATGTTATAGTGAACATACTTGTCTTGAACAGTATCCTCGTAGCTTGTACCGTTTTTGAGAAAATCACGAAATACCCGTTTTGGTGACCTTCTACCTGGAGTAAAAATTTTTGCACGTATCGGATCGATGAGGACTTTTTAGGTTTCATTTATGATGGTGTTCTGAACAATCCTACCAATTTTCAGCTGGGTGTGAATTAATGTAAGCTTACTCCTATTTTTTGGTCTAATTTGCCCCGATTATTAGGGCCATAAGGAAAGGGTAACTATGCTATGCCGAAAAGGGTTCACAATATCTAGGTAGGTAGGTATACTTACTCATGATAATGAACATTTTTTACTAATAACCCACCCAGCTCTCAGTAGGTACAAAACTTACCTTGATCATCATACAGTAATCTGCTGTAAAAACGGGAATGCTTCCGTGATAAAAATAGGTGATTTGGCCACCAGAACTGTTTCCTTGAAAGAAACAAGCTCTTTTAGACAAATTGGACTTCGGAACGACAAAGCAACCCCATAAATTTAAAGGTGGATCTAGACCTGCGCACGCGCAGCGTACACGCTCGGACCATGCATACGCGCCTCATACTTATGGTTGTGGACTCCCTGGATATGTCACATTCGTACATGTTCCTAAAAATGTATCATAGGAAAGTGTACACTATACAGGGTTATTTCAAAAACACCAGCAACCTCGCAGGTCTAGATACCTAACATATCATAAACAACAACTTTTGCTATGGGACCAACCCAAAATTCACGAAAAAAAAATCAGCTGTTCCATAGAAAAATGTCAATGACACTCGCTTTCCACGGTTCACCCAGGTGGTCTCAGGAGGTGGACGGTGGGTAAGAACTGGACAAAATGTATGGAACAGCTGATTTTTTTTTCGCGAATTTCGAGTTGGTCCCATAGCAAAAGTTGTTGTTTACTTGTTTATGATGTTAGGTATCTAGACCTGCGAGGATTCTGGTGTTTTTGAATTAAACCTGTATAGTAGGTACTACTGTTTGGAGGACTCTCGAAGGGTGATTAGGCCGTATTCCACCACGCTGGCCAAGTGAGGGTTAGTGGATTCACATACCTACGCCATTGATTTTCTTCGGATGTACCTACCTACCTATGCAGGAAAATGTAAACAATATCTAATTAGACGACTTACCATATTCATAATATTTCATAGTATCAGATCCACTTTTTACTTCTTGATAGTTTATTATGAGTAGTACAAACAAATATACTCTTTTACACATTATATTATTAGTAGTAAGTTAGGCTATCACTGGGCTTTAATTTTTCAGTTTTAATTAGATTAATTATTACTTATCAATATTTTTTTGTTTTTCCTTGATTAATTAGAAAAACATGAACATTAGAATAGCTATATTAACTCCAGTAGGTAGATAAGTACCTATGTAATGCAAGAAGCCACCTTATGTGGAAGATACGAAAATCACTCATTTTTCTTCATTTACCTAGGTACCTATGCATTTCTTTATACTTTCAAGAATCAGCTTACACAATGCTGCGGAGAATAATTGCCACAAAGATTTATAGCAGTTTTATTGGTTACGAATAATAAAGCATTTTACAATTATTTGGTTTTTCGCATTGCTTTTACTAGAATGTCATAAGTAGAGGCAGTTATTTGGATCCAGGTGTAGTTTATTTTGACTTGATTTGCTATGTAGCTTATTTTCGGCGGTGATAGCGAGTTCACTGACACTTTTACATACGTTATCGTTAAATCTTCCGGAACCTGTTGAAATAAAAAATCTAATTATAACAGTTTAGCGATTTTTGTGAGCATCGCGACCGTGGTTTTTTAGGTGCAACATAGGTAATCATAGTGAAAAAATTGTTCACATTATTACGAAAAAATAAATCGGTAAAAGCGAAAACTCGCTTGTCGAGAGTACTGAACCATCGTATTTTAAACAAGCGCGGGACCCTAAAATTGTATCTAAGACAACACAATTCACACAACAAAACAACACAAAAAAACATAACAGTCGAATTGAGAACCTCCTCCTTTTTTGAAGTTGGTTAAAAAACACGAAAAAATGCAAGCCTAATTTATAAAGTGAAGCGAAATTAGTTACTGTGGTACTGCCACGTACCGTACCGCGCCATGGTTCTAGTACGATGCTGCGCTCTACATGTTTTTATTGCGCACAACTTAATGTCAAATGTTAAAAATGTCATTTAAGTTTGTCAATTTAGCAACTTCTGAGCAGTGTTCATAAGTAGGTAAAGCTCAAAGTACTTATTCCCTAAAGTTACGTTTGTTTTGTTCCTAACCAGAAATAAATGAGAAAAACAATAATGGATAAGTACTCACTGGAATTTTAACGATCGTTTCGCGCTTCAGGAACGGTATGATGCTATCTTTGGAATAAATAACTTCACCCTCGTCATTACCTTGACAATGAAAAGATAATATAAAATAAGAAAATTATTATTTCGGTTTATGCAGTTGTGGGTAAATTTATATAAGAACTAGTACCTACTCAGCGGCGGCCTTAGGGGGTGGGGAACAGGGCAATCGCACGAGGCCTAGCTCGCTCTTGCTCGCCTCGCGCAACAACCCGAGCAAATTAAAAAAATATATATCTACTCTTTTAACTATATCTTTTTTTAGTCTTAGAAGAGACCGCAAACATCAATTTTAAAATGTTATCATATCTGTATTTGTTAATTTTGTAAATCTTTCATTGTAAAATATTTGAAAACTCGATTTTTTTTTTTAATTGTTTAACTAGCATTTCTCGTCAAACACGACAAATACCTAAACTAAACCACCAGACCTCCTTTCGCATCACATACCTACTTTCAACGAAAGACAAAGGGCCTCGCAAAGACCTGCTGCTGCCAGGGGCCTCGCAATGGGTAAGGCCGCCGCTGGTAGTAAGTAGGTACTTTTTTAGCAGATGCCCTCGTGCCTCAGTTCTGCTTACATTCGGCCTGATAGGTTTGGGCTATAGCACTCAGGTACTTTGTATTCCATTTGAAATATCGCTTAGTAGGTAGGTAATTAGTTAACCATTAGACTTAGATTGTTGTTCGACAAGAATTTATCAATAAATTAATAACTTTAAAATGAGAATTTTTGTAAAAAAGTTCATAGGTACCAAATTCATAGACAGTTCTTTCCGCGTGAGAAATTTTGATTAAAACCAATATCACAGCCAATATAACGTAGCTTTTCATCTTTTATCATATAAAGTAGGCAATTAACAGTTGTTTAATTAATTAATTAGTTCAAACCAGAGAGTAACTGCAACTGCAGTGCAACTGCTTGTCAGCCTAGTATTTATACCTTTGCTCTTAGTAGAAACGCCCCGCGGTTTCTCTAGCTCTGCCCCACAGGCAGGATCCATATTTACGGGTTAACAAGAACATTATTTTTACAAAACAAAAAACAAAAACCGACTTCAAAAGACCGACTATTGAGTTATTCATCTATTTGTCGCGCACGTACTTAATGCTAAGACTTATATAGTTTTCTCATGGATACCATTATCAGAACTGGACTAAATTGATAATGGGACCAAATGGGAAGCGTCAGCTTTCTAATAAAAAAATAATCATCAAAATCGATTCACCCAGTCAAAAGTTATGAGGTAACAAACATAAAAAAAAAATAAATAAAAAAAAACAAAAAAAAAAACATACAGTCGAATTGATAACCTCCTCCTTTTTTGAAGTCGGCTAAAAAGTAGCAATTATTTACGATAACCCGAGTACCTAATAGTTAACTGTGTACTAAATTAATTCTATCGTTACGAATATTAGTAGAGATAAACATAAGTACACATTTAGGCACACACTAACATATTTTTTTATTTATAGAATTGGTCGATTGTTAACCTAATCATTAATTTTAATCAAGGCATCGATAATGAGTTAGTTCCATAAATCATAGCAATTAGTTAGGTATATGATAAACGTGTAAATAGAGGGTTATAAGGAAAGGGTATGCCAAACCGAAAGGGGCTTATAGTACCCAACTTTTTATAGGGGACCCTGATATCGCGAAAACAAAATTAGGTGAGCTATAGGTAAGTACATTTTGTTGAGACGTTACGTAATTTTTTTTATTCCTTATTTTTAACTAAGATAATATTAATAGGTATCTACCTAATATGTACTTACAAACTTCTTCGAAAAAATCGAATGGATCAAATATAACAGTTTACTTTGGCTTTTTCCTTATTATTTTGACTAACTTTGGCACACGGTTTTAACTGCAACTTAACTAAGTATTAGGCTAGACTAGATCACAGACATCTAAAAGTCTGAGCTAGATATGCCACAAAAAGAATAGACAGCAATTCTACTTACCTACCGCAGAATACTAAGGTATAGGTACCTAATAATACCTATACCCGTACCTACTCTTTTCTAAAATAAGTCGATTTTTGTATGAAGTAAGATATTATCTATACTAAAATTAGAAAGAGGAAAGATTTGTATTTTTGTATGTTCGTGTTGAATAAACTCAAAAACTACTAGACCGATTTCAAAAATTCTTTCACCATTAGATTGCTACAATATCCCTGAGTAACATAGGCTATATTTTATACCCGTGCAAAGCCGGGGCAGGTCGCTAGTGTATACATATAAATAAGAAAATGTAAGATCAAACTGTCCTCAATCAATTTTAACAAAATCTATTTATTCCTTCAAAAGCTAAGTCACAATGTAAGCTAAGCTAATGTACACGACACACAAACTTTCGCATTTACAATTTTAGTACGTATTGATTTCACTGTACCTATTATATACTTAAATACATTTTTTGCACCACTTTATATCAACTAAAACCCAACTACCAAACGATTCTGTTTACGAGTATTATGTATCATTATTCAGCGTGTGGTTCATCGATGATTCATAGGGTTATCGTTCAAAACTGACGATAAACTATAAAAGCGACCATTAGTTAGGTACTCAGTTTATCCTGGTTTGCTCTCTGTAACCAACATGGCGAAATTCAGCATTGTATTGTTTTTGGCTTTAATAGTTTATTCGCAGTGTTCGTTGAAAAAATATAGTTCGCCACCACATTGCACGCAAGTGACGAAGGGTAAGATAATTGTTATGGCCAAATACAGTATGTAGTATGGTATAAGTATAATTAGGAAGCCTTTCAATTTCCTGAAGTCTATAAGTACGCGCCGGCGCGGCAGCGACCAGCGCGTCGGACGGGCGGCGGCCTTGGGGCCGAGGCAGCATCAGATTCAGCTAATTATATTTATTGAACAACTGTTACTTTGTAATTTATTTTATTACATCATGGCCTTCTATGAGCCAGAACGATAGGAGAATTAGCTTTTTTTTTTCTTCTCGAAATCAAATGATAGATTTCTTTTCATATTTTTATTTTTCTTTTAATAAAAGTCGAGCATCTGCACTCTCGGTCTGGTTTAAACTGTAGGTGCTTAAACAAATGGACATCAAAGGTGTACATTTTGCTACAAAATGTAGCAAATATCTGCTTGTACCTACCTGAACTGTAAGTTGTTGCTTGTAAGATTCACTAAGTAGGTAATAAATAACGATTTTGGCGTTTTCATTTTCAGATACCGATTATGTTTCCCGATTTAAATTGGACTACCCCGTGTCCTATCTTATACCGGGACAGCGTGAAGCTCATCAAAGGGTGGGTTAAACCTAAGGCAATTTTATTACATCGGCTATGGCACGGCTCACTAACACTTACACTACCGCCCCGAAGTTTTACTGAAATAACGAATAATAACGCTCGTTTACTAAATTTGAGCTCATATGGTAGTATTATTTATACTTAAAAATATTTAGTTATGATCAACAGATTAAATCGTGAAGAAGGTAGGTATTCTATACGAAAGTTTGTACGGGACTCTAGCATTTTCGTTTACCAAACATACCTACTTAACTATCGGCTCAGAAAAACCTAGGAGACTATCGGTGTCTACTTACCGTGTTTACTCCGTCAAGGAACGTGATATCAATGTACAGTGTAAACTCTTTATAACGAAACTCAAGGGACCGAGCATTTTTTATCGTTATAGAGAGAAAGAAAAACAACCAAATTAACAATAATCTAATAATTAATACATGTACCTAGTCAGTTAACTTTGCCTGACGTTTTTTGCTTTGCCAGTAGGTACTTGTTACCAAAGTTGGTTCACGACTGATAATACGATAGGTAGGTGTTTAGTTCGAGATCATCCTTTCAAGCAAACCAAGCACGTGTTCAAGGCAATTAACAATAACAAAAGCAAGACGGCTCTTTACGACCTCAGAAGTTTCGGGGCCTCAAAGGTTTAGTCGAGTCGGCATCTTTTGTAACCTGATAAGATAACATAAACAATAACACCGTGACGATTTTCTGTGTCTAAATATGAACACATTTCTTCGTAATAGAGAATGGCTGCTGCGCTATAAAGAGTGTATCAATGTGTGGGTTTTAAGGTAAACCAACCAAATTGTGATCTTTTCTATGTTATAGAGAGTTTATCGCTATAAAGAATAATGTTATAAAGAGTTTACACTGTATTACCATACCATACCACACCATACATTTTACCATTCATTTAGGATATTTGAAATAAATACAGAAATAAAGCAATTTAATTTATTTAGCTATACTGCGTGAATCCAGCCGCCGTGAACAAGGCAGTGACAGTGGTGTGCGACTGGGCGGCCCCACCTTTCGTTTCCATCACCCTGGGAGATGATTACGTCAGCATCGTACGTCAGGACCCCGCTGGAAGGTTCCTGGGCAACGCCGTCATCACCACCTATCAGCTTTGTAGCCATCATAACGTCACCAAGTTTGATGACGTTTCAGTCACTCCAGTTTAGAACGGGGTAAAATGCTGCGTTTAATAAAAATCTTTATAAAATATTGAATTACCTATGCATCCTACCTTTCTAAGATTTATTTGTGTGTGCTTTATTTGTAAGGTGTCAATTAAAATATGTTAAAGGACAGAAGATATTTAATTGTAATAACCTACCTATTAGATATTAATACCAACCTATATCTATTTGCCTACCACAATCCAACTACAAACTGACCTACGAGTACGTAGGTACTTTAAGTAGCTTTCTGTTCAAAAGGTTAGGTAATCTTTATTGTCACTAAGGTACGTAAGGCTATGTTTTTTTTCTAAAATGTAAGGAAATAGGTACCTACATGCGGACGGATATGACTATTAATAAATAACCCTAAAAAGTAAGGAGTAATTTTATTTTATTTATCAGATAAATAATTTTTTTCTTCAAATTCGAAAACTGTAGATTTTAGTTTTTCTATGTTTTCGAAAAGTGCGGCGTGGTACAGTGCCGCAGTTTCTACTTCCATTTCAGCGGCAGTCACTGAAATTTAAAGAAGTACTTATGTATATTTTTGTATGTTGAGATGTTACGTTATTCGATTTTTTGATTTGTGGAGGCCCTAAGGCCCTAAGTAAGAGTAAATGAGGAAAATAAATGCTCCGTTCGGTTGATCACATTAAATAATTATCTACTACTACTATAACCTACTACTATAATTACTTACTCCTTAGTTGTTTTACAATATCGATGCTCGTTTTTATTCTCGACAGGTCGAAGTCTATATTTTCTTGACCCTTGTCGTAAAAATCAGTGTTGTTGACGTTAATATTTAAGGGAATAGCTTCTGATTCTTTCTCAGTCTCCAAATTGTCCTTGGTCTTCAATGTCTCCATCGTTCTCGTTTCAACAACAATAACAACGATAGATTAGGTACCTACCTAATGATTTCGCAAGTAAATTTTATATTATTAAATTCTAAAATTAAAATTCCCGCTTTTTATCGCTCCTATTTTTTTGTAGACTGCTCTCAGTCTCATTATGCTCTCATTACTTTTTTATATTAAGGATAAGACTATTTGGCCACTGTCAAGTGATTTTTTCATTCCTCCTGAGAAGATGCTACAAAAAAAGCTAGAAAAAGCTACAACGTGTATTCAAAGACAGTTTTGTTCTATCAAAATTCTGGAGCTACAAAACATTTTTCATGACTTTCTCATCTAAGACCTTTTTGCAATACATTTTCTGATTAATATCTAAGTCAGTACAATAGCACAAAAATGATTTAACAAGTTCACACCACAATAAAAGGAAGGTATTATGGCTTAAAAGCTCTACCTCGCCCATTCATCTAAAAAAATATTTCATCAATATTTGACATACACAAACTTATCTGACATTAACTGGTTGTGTCACCTTTCATGTCAATGTCATATTTGAGAGAGTGTGTGTCCTGTGTGACTGTGTGTTCGTGTGTGTGTCACGTTTTCTTTTGGTGTTGTGTGAAATAAATTGTGGTTGTGATAAAATCTATTTTACGTGTTTTTGGTCAAAATATCTTACAAAATCCACTAATGATTGCTTACAAATAATTTATAGCCCAACAGGTTACTGAAAAACAGTCAAGATGATGAGTGACGATGATCGCGACATTGATATCGAGAGTGATGTGGGTGTTTTCCCTTGTTGACAGCATTCGCTTCGTTTATTTTGATATTGATGCGTGTTATTAAAATTTTCAGGCTGAGAATGACTCCGATTCACGGATGCACGCTAGGAACAGCTTAGGAAGTGGATATTACTCGCAGGTTTGTTTGTGAATCGTACCAAGCTTTGGGTAACCTTTTAATAATAATTATGAATGTAATGAAACTTGGGTACCTACTGTTTTGTAAATTTTATGAATGTTGTTAGGGCTGTATTTGTGACCATGTTAATAGGCCGAGAAACGAGCTCACCACAACGCGCTGGAGCGAAAAAGAAGAGATCACATAAAGGATAGCTTTACATCACTGAGAGAATCTGTACCGGCATTACAGAACGAAAAAGTGGTATGTAGTGTTAGTATACCTTGATATTATTATGAACTTTTGTAGTTAAGTTTGAAATATAATCAGTTTTTTACATAGTTGAGTCCACCCAACCAATTTTATTAAGATAAATAATTATTTCATTTTGACCTTGAAGCTTGCTTCAACATAGTTCTATAAAAAAATTGCCTCAGTTTCTTAAATCATATCAGTAATGACTAGTCTTTTGATCTCTCTCTTAAATCTCAAAGAATCTCAACAACTTCATTGAGGTGGATTCTAATGTACCATTTTATTTTCTTATACTCAAATGAATTTGACACATTTTCGTGAAGATTCAGATAATTTTGGTCAGAGTAAAAGAATAGTACAACAGAATCCACAGACAAGCAATGAAAACTTGTATTATGGTTTCCAGGCTAGCAGAGCCCAAATACTGAAAAAAGCAGCAGAATACATCCAGTTCATGCGGAGGAAAAACAACTCTCACATGCAAGACATAGAAGACCTAAAACGACAGAATAGCCTCCTGGAAACACAAAGTAAGCTATTTATTTGTAACGAAAGCTATTGACGTGACAATGTCTAATAAATCGATGAACGTCGGCTGCACGCACGAAAAAGTGTCCAGTTACACTTATTGTAACGTTACGATCGGAGCGAGAAAAGTATGCAATCATTTCATCAATGTTTTGTTATGACGTTGTCATGTTAAACTATCATCCGTAAACCGACTTTACAGACAACCACTTTTTTTTAGATTGCAATGAGTCTCCTAGGTCTTTGTTTGATATAGAGTTGATAAGTCTAGAACCATCATCCCACAAAGTTTTGTATTTCCCCTTGCACCCGGTAATCCAAGTTACTCTAGCTTCTAAAAATACTGGAGCAAGGATCAGTGCCACTGTCACAATAATGCTCCAGTGGTGTGAAAATTATGATAAGCGGCAGCCAAACTGTTGAATCGACATGTGGATGACAATGCCATAGCTGCCTTATGCAAACCAGTGTCCTTTTTTGTTGGGGTTTGGTTATGGGAGGATCTACACCTTTGCATACATATGAATAGTGGGGTATGGGTGCATCTTAGGAATAAAGTATTGACACTTAAAGACATGTTCGCAAACGGTTGACAGTTAGTTGCAAATCAATCTCTTTTGTGAACCATGCAAGTTAAAATGGCTTTTCGAGTTTTCGCAAACATGAGCAGTGCGGTTCACATGCTCGTAAATAGCGACGCATCTATGGCCAGTCGAGGCGCGTAACGTGCATGCTTCGTGCGTGTGTGCATTTGGATTTATCTGTCTGTGCTTAACACCCATTATACATATTGAGGCGGGTTAATATAATGAATTTTACTCACAGTAACTCAATCGTATCGCAAATAAATATACCTAAAGTGTGATATAATTGTAACATTTAAATTGTTTTACTTTCTATTGATTTTAATTCCAGTTTCATGCTTTTCTATTCTTTGTAATACATCAATCTAGCTGCTAGCCATAGCATCACTATAATAATATGAAGAAGCCCCACTGACATACTACTCATATTATAAATACGAAAGTATGTGCATGAATGTGTGTGTTTGTTCCTGTTTTACTTTTCTTGAACAAATTTAAACAAAAAATGGCACAGCTTGTACTCTAGATTAAAACAGGTAGTAGATGAAGATATCAAGTGCAAATATTATCTAATGTGCTACCAATCACTGACCTCTAAGACGTCATACGTGTGTATAATGTAGTAAGTATATTTACTTTGTTCATATTTTCAGTTCGAGCGCTGGAAAAGGCCCGGCAGACCGGAAACTACGTTGATGCCCACGAGCTAGGCCTCGGCATCAAGTCTGAGGGCAGCTCGCATGACACGGACAGCTCGGACGGAGAAGGCACAACGCGGCGTGTCAAAAAGCTCAAGATCAATAGTGTTAACGTTTAACCTATGAAAAACTGTTACATGACGTTGGTAAATCATGACAGCGTCCAATCAATAACTAAGCAATAGTGTATGACAAAGTGAAATTATCTAAATGGAATTTTGGGCTCCATTTTATAAAACTACACCTCTTATAAACATGAACCATGTTTTGTCTTATTCCATATTAAGTTCAAAATTTAAATGATAATCAGGCAAAGCATGGAGCATTTTGTTTATGAGGGCTCCAAATTTTTGACAATTTTAAATTAATTTCAGGGTTCCTTTTTTATTGCATTTACAGCTGGCTTGTAAAAGCATATACTACATAAATCTACATCGACAAAAACTTAAACAAACGAAACGTTAGTCTTAGGCTGAAGACACAGTGACGGAAAGCTTGCTTAGCCTAAAGCCTAGGCTACTCGGATGCCCGAGTTAACAATGCTCAATGTGGCTGGTCTTTATTATTTAAAAGCATTTTGTTGTGTAAAGGTTCGCGCTTACTAGGACGGGACGCGTTTACATTTTAAAACCAATTTTGGCTCTGCGCTCAGTTGTTGGGTGCTATGGTTCAAACAAAATTAACTCAAAGTGAGTTCGGTATGGCAACAGTTAAAACGCCACACACATGTGATCGATTTTGTCATTTTTAACTGTTAATTTTGCCATCAGTATCTACCTGAACGGGCCTCATGCGATGCGGTATGGCTTTACGTTGACTGTTGCTTAGATGCGGCCCGCCCTAATGAGCGCATTCCTTAATATACTGCGTTTTCGACTTTGCTTTGTCAGAATGACTTTTACTTGACCTTGTATTCATCAAAGCGAGGTAACCGCTTCGATCATGTCATACATTTATTTGCTACAATGAAGTTCCATGTTGCGCCGCTAGATGGCGCTTAAAGTACGTTGATTTGTAATGACAAGTTTTTGAAAAGAAATCGTTTCATAATGCCGTCTATACACTTGACTATTTTTGTACATAAATAGACCTAAGTGATATGATAATGAAATAATAATTTTGTTAATATTAGATGTATGTGGAATTTTTGTATCATCTGATTGCTGATTATGATTCGTCTTTTTAATTTTTACTTGTGAGTATAATTTTAATGATAATTTTAAATCGATGTTATGTATCTAATAGTAAAGTCAAAATAAGTACATTTTCAAATCTAATATTCTTGTAAATATACATTTTTTAGTAGATATAAGATGATATTTGCAAGAATATTCGATTTCACGAAATAGGTCTACGTGTTAGTCTTCTCGAACAGACACAATTAGGAATTTATGTGTGTAATATACCATTTTGTATGTCTAATTATTAATTTGTTGTATGGAATCTCCTGATTTTTCTAATTAATTACTATTTTCATTAAACCCCGAATATATTGAATTCCTGATTTTTAATGAACTCGCAAAGCTCATAAATTAAGTTTTATAATTAGAACCTAAATGTTTTTAAAATATATTAGCATGATTATGGTGTCGATTTAGTTCAATCAGTCTTTAAATTAGTCTGAGGGCACTAAAATTAGCCATCTCATTTATTTCAATGTGTGTGAAAGAGATGGTAATAAGCTAATAAGTTACTATGCAATATCTGAAAAGTCACGAATAAATACCTTACCTAATTAACAATAAGGCGAAAGCAGGTAAGCATGATTGTGCTATCTCGCTCCTGTGATTCCTCGTGAATACATTTTATTCTCGAAAAAATTGGTAAATCGCTCTTCCACGCTTTAACATCACTACTTAAGATTCTCTGTCTTTATTTCGCGCGTGATATTTCACGTTGGAGTTTAGTTGTCAGAGCATGAAGCAATGTTTAATATAAGGAAAGGCCCCGTAACTTATCGGCTTCTCAACTATCTATGTAAAAAACATGTTTCTTTTTTTAATTTGTTTCTGCATGATATAAGAAAAAACTTATGATATAATTATAACATTAAGGATTAAGATTTTGTAACATGCAACATTCAATAAAATAACTAGGTACAATAAAATGTGAAGGTTCTTCATATACATAAAATTATGATTATTTTTATATTGTGCAATATTATTTTACCTGTTCAGGTATGTTTGCGTTTTATTTTAAAATATTGTTCTTTGTTCCGGAAGATTAATATAGTTTTAACGAATAATATAAAATACTCTGTTCAAATTTGAGGATTTTTATTGGTTTTATTTGACTTTTTAGCGATACCTTAGCCTTAGAGTGAAGCAGTATAGGAGTATAGCAGTATAGGAGAATAACTTAAGGAAAGGGTATACTAAACCAAAAAGGGCTCACAATAAGGGTACAAGGTTACAATTTCGAAAAAATGTACCTATCATTATGGGGCAAACCACAAAATGGCGAAAAAAAATCAGCTGTTCAATACATTTTTTCGAGTGTCATTGATTTAAGTTAGAAGTTGAAAATACTAATCCGAATACGGATATTTTATCCGTTCAAATTTCAGAATCGCAACTTTCTGAGTTTTTTTGTTTAAATTTTGTATAAGTACCTACATATTTATTAACGAATCGATTGATACTTCATCAAAATTTCATGAGTAGGTACCTAGGTACTAAGATCATTATAATAGGTTGGGGAAAAAGTTTCTTCGCATATTTTAAGAAAATTCAAAACATTTTTTAATATAGTTTATTTACATTTAACTAAAGTATGTAGGTACCATTTTGTTCGATAACTTTTTGCCATCTTGTAGATAGGGACATGAAACCATTGCTATAAAAATTTTGGGACTTCTATAACGCTCTATCTTCTATTCTTTTATAACGCGAAAAGACTTTCCCCAACCTAATAATTAATGACTAGGTACTATAAGGATGAGTAGTTTAGGCGCTACGTGTCACCGTCCATACTCCGGGGATATCTTACCTCTCATACAAAGGTTGTTTGGAAGAAATCGCTCTTAGCGAAAAGACCCCCTTTTGTGCCTTTCTTTTACTATGTTTGTGATTTCTTTTTGTGCTGTCAATAAAGAGTTGCATTATACGTGGAACATACAAACAAATAAAATGTAGACTGCTATAAACAAACATGTATTTGCTTTGCCCTAGTCAGCTAAAAAAGTTAGGTACCTACCCGCAGATCTACAGGGTTATAACTGTTACAAGAAAAGGGTATGCTTATCCGATAAGGCCTCATGGTACTCATCATTATAAACAACTTTTACTATGGGATCAGCCCTGAAAACGAAAAAAAAAAACAGCTGTTCCATACAATTTGTCGAGTGTCGTTGACATTTTTCTATGGAACACCTGATTTTTTTTCTCGATTTTAGGCTTGTCTCTATACAGGGTTATACAGATAGGCCCATAGCCCTAAGCCGAAAAAGGCCCAAAGTACTTACTCATCATTATGAACATGTTTTACTATTGAATTAACCCTGAAATCGAGAAAAAAACAACTGTTCCATACATTTTGTAGTGTCATTGACATTTTTCTATTGAACACCTGATTTTTTTCTCGATGTAAGATTTTTCTCTATAACGTCATGGGCGCCGCCGCCAGGATTACTTTCAGGGCACCCCCCTGAAAGTAATCCTGGCGACGGCGCATCTGTAAAATATAGAATTATACGTGTAAATTAAGAAACAAAAATGTAATGTCAAATTGAAATCGCGCGGGTATTTTAAATGGCGCCATCAAATTCGACACCTAAAAAAACCTATATTTTTTCTATGTAGGTACTTTCTTCCTTACAGGGGGATGCAAGTGCACCCCCTTGCACCCTGCTGTCGGCGCCCATGTTTATAGTTATGAGTATCTACTATGAGCCCTTTTCGGCTTGGCATGCTCTTTCCTTACAACCCTGTGCCGCCAACTAAAGTTCCTTATTTCTACAGCACCTAATAAATTTTATACCAGGTTACGGTAATGTTTTAAACCAGCTCTTTGCTATTGATTGTTACCGGATTGCCCTGAATTGCGATTTCCGAGCGTTTCTTTGTTTGCGCTCATTCCGCTCGTTTCGCTTGTTTTGCTCATTGGCGTTGTTTGGGCTAGTTTTCCCTGAACAGCAATAGCGATATTTTCTGGCTGATGCAATAAAAATGAAGGAAAGTAGGTTAAGTGATTATCTCGGTTTCATATAGGTATGAGTAACAACCTCAAAGGTAACTAAAGATTGGTGAAGTAGGTAAAATACCTCGGCTACCTATTCAAAGGTAAAGTGGTAAAATAGGTAGGTATATATATACCTAAGTTCCTAATTGCTTACACAAAAAAATTAGAGACAAAATGGCAATAAATTTTTAAAGCGCTGTCATGCCCATAGTGCGGCCTTATTGTACCTATAACTAACGGGTACCCAATGGGAATCGACTTCATTTCGACACTTTGAGCTTAGGGTCGGTACATATCTGACTGAAAATGCGTCGCGTATCGGTCGCGTAACGCCAGAACAGAGAAATAATATATATTAGGTTGGGGAAAAAGTCTTTTCGCATTATACCTCTACCTCTAGTATGTATGAACTTGTAATAAAATATCTTTTGTTATACTATTTGTATCTGGCTGGTTTTGGTATCATTGACAGTTTAAATTTTAAAGAACATAATTCCAAATTCATAATTATTTTCGAAAAGACTTTTTCCCCAACCTAATATATTTCTCTGTTCTGGCGTTACGCGACCGATAATACGCGACGCATTTTCCGTCAGATATGTACCGACCCTCAAGTGTAAAAAAGCTGATTGCGATTACCTAACTACTAGGTTGATGATAAATAATAACCCTGTCTGGGGCTTGGGATCCAGAACCCCCTACTCCCTAGACGACCCTGCCTTTTATACGTTTAGGAAGAGGAACACAAATACAAAATGCTGTTTATATTATCACAATTTTATTTTAAACATTTCATGTCAATTCATTGGTCTAATAAAACAATAATATGATACATAGTTACCTAAAATTATGAGATTGCACAAGTACAAGTTTTATTTTTAATTTATGAGTAAAATTACAGATTCAAAATGCATTTTTAAAACAATTTCATCGGTATCATTGGTAGATAATTGCACAATTTTTACTAGCTATAAGTTCTTCAAACTTCGTCAGTATCCAGTGTAGTCTATAGACAGAATAAATTTGATTGATTCTGAAAAAAAAAGAAAAACCTTAGTTTTCTACATAAGAAGAATAAGTAGGTAGGTAAAAGTAGAAATAAAGTAAAATAAAATTAAAAAGTACAAACGTATTAATGCTTAGGATAAGAGTAAGCAGTATTATATTAGAAAGGGTACTTCTAATATAAGTTTAAAAAGTGGCACTCACTTCACTGTAAGCTCCAAAGTCCATAAAGTCGCTCCACCCCAGTCTTTCCAGTATTGCCTTCTCTCCATCCGCTGTTGAAAGAGATAAAAACATGAGAAACTTGTTAGAACCTAGATGAGTAAAATAATACTCTTATTATGAATTTTCAACATTTTCGAAAACGTTCTAATGTTTCCTAGAGCTTCATACATTTTAATAGTTCTGCCAAGTTTCCGCTAGGAGCGCTTTGCAGTAATGTTTGGAGCCTTACGAAACGTTTGATCATTTCGAAAACTATCAAAACTACTAAGAGTACATTCAGGTATTTTTACACAGGTATTTTTTACAGTCCTAAAAAAATCCACAATTAAAATACTTTGTAACTTACTGAAAGGGTCCATAGAGCCGATTTTGTTCTGTTCTTCAACGCACTCGGCATCGATTTGACTTAGTTCAGGAAGCAGCTGAATCTCTACTGTCACATCTTGCTGTTTTGACGTATCAGAAAATGCTTGAGAGTTTTCGGAGTAAAAACCGCCTGCGCCTGCACCTGACTCTACTACAGTATTAGCAGGTAGGTGTGGTAAAGCTTGAGACGGTAGAGTCTTTCCTAAATGGTGGTTCGACCAGTCAGATTCTTGTGAGTCGGTTGATGATTCGCGGTGGCTGCTGCTAGTAGAAATTCTGGCGTTGTCGTGAACTTTGGTCCTCTTTGATGTTTTACGCTGTAAAGACAATAAAGTTCAATGGAAATCTATCTATTGCGCTATTTGAAAAACAAATCTTACTTCAAATAAAAAGGTATAATTTCTTGAAACATTTATGTGAGTGGTAAAGTGCGTATCTATTATGCGAAAAAAATTGTTTTTGTTCTACACTTTTTTTCAGTAAATTTTTCACTTTGTTGCTTTATTTGATAAAAACACACATTAGTCCACTTACGTATTTTGTAGGTCTGTGATTCTCGCTGCTTTCCGTAACTGCAGTACTCGCGGAATCAGAGTGAGACGATACTCTTCCAGGTTCTACGTTCAAACGCGTTTCGTCAAAATTAGGATCACTTTCCAATCGGCTTTGTAAAGCAGCAACTGAAAAAAAAATGCTTATTATTACATAATACCTAAACAGCATACCTATTTATTATTCAATGATTAAAAAAAACAAAATAAGACTTAGATTTAGACCATAAAATCACGGACAAAAAATTTCAAAAAGAAAATAAAAGTAGGTATAATAGCTAAAATTATTATTTTTAAATCAGAGGTTTTTCAGTAGTAGACTACTAATTTCTATATACTATTAACTTACTCTGAGATTCCAAATCTTTATTGATTCTTCTCAATTTCTTTATACTCTCAGATTTCCCTTCGTTTTGGAACCGGTTGATAACTGTAGCCAGTAACTCTGGGTTCGTGATCTAAAACAAATTTAAAGTTAAATTGACATAAAAAAAATGAGACCCTGCATAAATAGATACCTAGATTCTAAATGGACTAATTGTTATAGAACCAAAGAATTATGGACAAATAGATAAAGCAAAAGTTAGATACTAAAACATAGATGTCCAATTGGCAACCAGGGCAGGAACAGCATGAAAAAGTCTTGAAAGAAAAAAACAACAAGTCTAATAGGTACTCAAAGTTAACTCAATGTGAACCGTTATCACAAGTCAATTTTAAAAATAATTTAAAAAACCAGTTTTTGTTCAGCTCAATCGGACATCGGGACATGGTTCAAATTCAGTCTCAATATTTGACAACAAACAAACAAGGCAAGCTAAATAAAAGTTTCTAATAATATGGTACCTTCAGAGATGATGGTCTACCTGAGGATCACAGCATGCTGCTTCTGCCAGCTGAGCCATGGCTTCTGCAGTCTCATTTCTTCTTTCTCTTTCATACAACGCGTTGCGGGCTCGACGCTCCGACTAAAACAAAAATAAAATTAAAACATAAAAAACCCCGAACATTGTTATTAAGGAAAGACCTTAAATTAAAAGTAAGAGAAAGACGCTTTAAGTTTGAAAATGATTTTAACACAAATAATAACAATTAAGTAATTCAAATAATATGTCTGCCTATCACCGAGTCCTAAATCGCAGTGCCACACGGTCGCTCTCCTGCTGCCAAGCCGGTGTAGGTACAATTGGGTCCTTGTATGTCTCCTAACAAAAAACATTGTAGATAAAAATGTAAATAAGTAGTATAAAAACAAAAATCGTTTTTTAGTGGTATCGATTCTGGTTTACCACGGTACTTACTAAACTAATCATAAAAGACAAGACAAAATGATGAATGTGCTTTAAAAAATAATTTTTTTTATTGGTGCGTGTGAAAACAAAACTTGTTTTAGAGCTGTCAAATTTAGTTTAGGAAAGTACAACAGAATCAGCGCCAAAGTGATAGTCTAATCTAATAAGTACCTACATAAAAATATGAAAGTATGTGAGTGAGGGTGAATTTGGAAGGTTAGTTTGTTATTTCACGCCAAAGCTGTTTAACGGATTTTGATAAAATTTCGTGTAGCTCTGGATAAACGCCAGACACTTTTTAAGACGTAAAAATTTACGGTTTCTGTAAGATAGCAAGTAAAACCGGGATGCAGCTAGTTTTAGCACAAAACCAAAATCAAGGTAAAAGCAAAGGTAAGGCAAGTTGGCGAAGGTATTAGATAGTACTATTAATTAACATTGATTAATAGATAATATTGGAAACTTACAAGAGAAAGAGGGACCCTATTTTTCCCGGCTGGACGGCCGCGTTTCCTTTCATTCTTATCCACTGGTGGTTTAGAACTATCCTGAAGCACACAAAAAAAAACTAAAGAAATGGCTTACATGTTTAGTTTACATATCATAAAAAAACAACAAACAAAAATATCTATACACGCAATAAAAAGGTAAAATTTATGTATGTTTGTTTGTAGAGGGTCTCCGAAACTACTGGTTACTGAGACTGGTTAAAAGTAATATTTCACCAAACAAAAGCTAAATTTATCTCAGAGTGCTATAGGCTATAAATGCCCTAAATATATGCGGCAAAAGTCTGAATAGCACCGGGAACAAAGTTTCAAATATCAGATAGTTAATAAAAAAAACAGACAAAAAATCTAAAGAAAACATACCCTTTTCTGCATTTTGTATAGAAATGAACTTCAACTTTTAAAACACACAAACACTTTCCCGTGACACTTCGTAACTGACTAGCTAAACGCAGTAGTAATTGTTAAATAAATAAAAAAAGGAGAGTTTGTCAGTTATATACCATCCCTTACCTGCGTACGCGCAAGTGTTCCGAGTTGGGGGTGGGGCGGGGCTTTTTCTATTGTCTCAGGCAATTAGGGTACTTGTACTATTATTATTCTGTGATTCCAGGTAGGCGAGCAAGGATTAACTCGCTTGTATTGTTATTACTGATAAGGTTCGGTTCGCATCTAGTCAGTTCTATTATTGTTTTTTTACTACATGCGCCCTGCAGTCTACTCGCGCGATAGTAAAATGACGATGTTGATAATGATTTTGAAGTAAAGATATTCTCTGTGTCAGTGTCCAGTTTTGCGTATAATTTTAGTTAGGAATATTTTGTACTGATCATTTGATGCTAGAAGCAATTCAACTTTTTAACTTTTAATTGAAAAAGGCTGTACTAAATGAAAAACATAAATAGATATCGAGTAGTTTTGTATCTAATTTAATAATAAATAATAGTAAGCCCGTTTATTTTACTTCCAATACATCTTAAATATCCTAATTTACCTTAACTTTATTTAATAAAGTATTTATATTATTTAGTTTTGAAGAAATAATGAATATACTCGTAGGTCCATAATTAAAATCCTTAAATATTACGTAACCTAATAAAACATAATTATGTAGTATATACGATTACAAAGCAGCTACGAATTTGCTACGCCGCGTAGCAATCACATTTTTCGATCAAAAGAGTTCAATCCTGGTACATTTGGTCAAAAAATACAAATATACCTAAGTCTTAAAACAAAGCATTAGAACACTCGACCTTATCGCCTATAACGTAAGCCTTAACTTGGTCTTATTTGGATCGGTTTCTATTTATGTGGAAGCGTTGCGTTAGATTCGTAGAATAGCTTTTGCTAAGAGATAATGATAGCGGGCGCTAAACAAAACGAGTAGCTACGAGGAACGAGTTTTTGTGGTAATAAGAGTCACTGTGAATAATAAATTTTAGCACGTATCCAACAATGACGTCATGCCCTTGTTATCTGCTCCGGCACTTCTTAGAATTCAGCAAG
Organism: Alcis repandata; assembly: GCA_949125135.1. Taxonomy (NCBI): domain Eukaryota; kingdom Metazoa; phylum Arthropoda; class Insecta; order Lepidoptera; family Geometridae; genus Alcis; species Alcis repandata. The sequence continues at coordinate 6,820,480 of OX421242.1, read as the reverse complement.
CACTTATTAGTTATCTCGATTAATCTTGTTACAAAATACTAGTGACCAGGTAGTGATAAATAAATGAACGCCGTCTTCATGACGTTATATTTTTGTTATTAACACTTTTTTACTTGACTTGTAAAAAAGAGGGACTTTTTTGGGTGTACGACGTATGTCGATACAAAATTATGAGGTCGCACAATTTTGGTTTATTATAGTGATCAAAATGAAACTGTAGAATTAAATTTTGTATTATTTGTACTACACCATGCATGGATATAAACGTCTAAATGATAGATAGATAGATAAACTCTTTAAACAAACGACAACAACAACAATGATTAACAGTTGACTAAATGATTGACGCTTATATGACTAACAGAATTGGCCAGTTGTTAAAGGCAGTTCCGTTCGTTTAATTATTTGTAACCCTTTAATTGTAAGTTAAACTTTAATATACGATACATAATTTATATAGAGGTATATTCTATATAGAGGTATAGGCATATAAAATTCATTGTCCTGACTGATATATCAACGCGAAAGCTGCTAGCAGGTCCGATAAACTTGAAACACAATATAATACGAGTAGGTACATTCTTTAATACACAATCACACAGGTAAAATATATAGAAACGTCAGACAAACTATGACCAAAAAGTTATGATAACATAACTAACTTAATCAAACTAGGTACTCAGGTCAACTCCGACTTGACTCAACCAATCTAAAAGTTTGAGATAGTCTCGATTATTCTTGAAACAGTGATTTTCAGTTGTAGGAAGAGTTTCCACTAGAGCTTTTGAAAACTTTGATAATATTTCCTTTTGTTTGGCATTCTGGAAGAAATAAAAGGTTAGTGCTGTATTGCTTATGAATAGGTGTTTACATAAGCATAGGAAATTACAAATACATTTCAGGGCTATGAGATTTAACATCTTATAGCTCAAGGTGACGAGCGCAGTTCTGTGCCGCGCAGGATCTTGGATTTTAAAGAGTTCAAAACTCTAAGCGTCACCGACCTTTTATGGGCAAACTTTTACTTTGGGACAACAACTTTGGGACGTTTAGCATCAGGCAAGCGATTTGCCCGTCTCGTAACACTATTGCATAAAAAAAAACATTTTAAATACTACTTTTTTTTGCGAATTCCGGGTTGGTCCCATAATAATGGTAAACGTTGTTTATAATGATAAGTACTATGAAACTTTTTCGGCTAAGCATGCTTTCCTTTTAATGTATACAAGTTGCACATTAGTAGGGTACATGAAACTCACCGTGTAGGTAGAGACTGCGGACTGTACGACTCGCCTCAAAGCCATCATTTCGCATCTACGTAGATAGCCACGCATGCTACCCACCAACGCTTGTATGGTTCTACCTTCGCCTTCCAGTAACTGGACTGTCCTTACTTTACTCGAAGCACATGCACCGTGAGAGTCGCATACCTCCACCCATATCTTAGTTCCACTATCATCTACAAAACAACGATTTTAAAATGACTGTACTTTTTAGTGATTTCAAGGTTGGTCTCATAGTAAAACGTTTTTAGGCTCAGTACTTACAATCCAAGCATCTACGTACCTATTATACATACATCCAACCATACAGATACCTTTTTTATTTTTTGTATAATTATTTAAAAAATATATCCCGACACAACCCACAATCGAGGACTGTCGAAAGTGAATCAGTTTCTTCTAGGCAAGCGCGCTTCATTGTAAGCCGCTTCATTCTCATCAACAGTCAATATAGCAAGCAAAAAGCTTATCATCGAATTAAAAAATATCTATTAATCTTACCAATAAACGGTAAGAACGTTTCAGTAGCCAAATCTTCTAAGTTAGAAGCAAGCATCAGTGTGTCACCGGCGCTGAGGCTGCAGTAAAATGAGTAGCGTAACGGCTTGTCGGGATCCGAAGCTGCAAGTGTGCTGATGCGGAAAACTGTTTCCATTGCGGTCCCAGTATCTGGAAGCACCTGGGAATAATATTTGGATCATTAAATAAGTAGATACCAATATTACCTGTGTATTGAGATCGGGTGATTTGAATAAAAAAAATATTTTGACGACATCAATTGTAATATTTGTATTTTTACCAAGATATTTTATAAATAAAAATAAGCAATAAAAAGCAATATTTAAAAAGCCTTCATATATTAAAAACGGAGTAAATTTTTGTTTAAATAATTCAGCTGGGTTTTGTGTAATCAAATAGGCCTAAATTTTGATTTCCACCCATGCCTCTTGCTACTTTTGAATGGTCTTAAGAATGTAACAAAACCTTTTTTTTCTTACTTTAATTTCAGCAACTTTAGGGCTCTCATTTAGAGTCAAATTCACGTCAGAATAAACGATTCCTTGCGAGTCACAGTTGAAAGTAAGGGAGCATCCACATTGGGCTACGAACCGCGCTCTGCCGGTCGAGGCATTCACTTGCGCTACCACCTGCCTGGACTCCGTCTCGTTGGTGAAGTCTGCGAGCTCATTGAGGAAGTTCTCTTCTAAGGAGGTTATGGTTACAGAACCTGAGAGTTCTCCTCCATGCTGGAAAGTAAAAAAGGTAGGTACTTAAAACATACCTACTTGTAACTCATTACAGCGAAATTTAATTCTTCGCGTGTATGTTACTTTATTGTTTCTGATGTAGTTCCAAAATTAGAACTTATTTTGACGTGAATAAGTCTTTAAATTAGCTACTGTGAGATGTCATTCTGAAAACGAATGATCGCAAAATCAGGTGATACATATTAGTACAGAAAAAAAATATTACACCACATAGTCAAAGGATCATTCACGTAAAACAGACGGCCACGATACAGCCACACCACACCTCGATTTTTTGTTCCTTTTTCTTAATGTAATTTTTACCAACCTGGCAGTCGTCACACGCGTTGGAGTCCAAGGAGGTAAGATACTCTTCGCTTGCGAAGTACCAAGTGAGCATACACGAGGGCACTACATCGCTCACGTTGGCTACAAGAGTGAGCACGCTGTATTCATTCACCAAGCGATGTTGGGGCTCTATCTGTACCATATACTTGTTAAAAATGTGAGATGAATTAGGTACCTATCTACCCTTTCCTACTTAATATACAAAAATTAATGCTGTGCATTGATCTTTGTATGTTCGAAAATTTAGCAAAACGTCTCTATCAATTTGAATATTTTTTTCTTTTGTTTGGATCAATACTAAGACGGTTTAGAGAATATGGAAAACTAATAAAACCCCAAAAAGCAACTGAATTTTCGGAAACACTATTTTACGTGGCACAAAATTTATCGAACCATTTATTAACATACTTTACCGAGTATCTATTTAGATTTTTTTTAAACTAAATTTTTTTGCTCAACTTTAAAAAATTGTTTATGTACAATACTATTATTTGCTCTCTTTTATAACGCCTAACAACATTCTTGCGAAACTAGTTTTATTAATCTTTTCGCCCAAGCAAGGTGTAACAATGCTAAAATTAAGCGCTACTAAACAAAGGCTTTTTTAACCATTGTGTTCTTACCAGCGTTAACATGGCTTTAACTAATAATTTTAACGCGTCAATTCAATACATTACCAAACACATTTTATTATCTGTTTAGCTGGAAATGCAACTAAAATTTGTTGAAATACCTAATTCGATAACAGCTGGTTAAGCTCGAGGTTAAACCCATTGTCTAATAGCTTATCACCGTCTAAGTAATATTTTGACCTCATAAATTCTGCGGTATCGTAAATTCTCAAAACTATAAAAGCGGCTTTTCAGTTCTAATATTCCTACTTTATGAGGTTTAGTTACAGCTTGGTAGTAAGAAATAGCCAGTCTTATATTGATGTTGATTTTGTTGGGCCATTTTGTAAACTAAGTTCACGGCCCTAAAAATGTTGTCGGTGGGCCACATTTTGAAATTATTAGAAACAGTTAATTTAGTAGGTCCGGTCATATTATTTTAGTGAAGTTTCTGGTACACCAGAAAACTTTGGGTTTTTGGAACTTTGGGTTATTTTCAAAAATACTAAAAAAATATTATAAGTCACGTGAAATCTGTCAATGTGTCTGTCTGTATTATACTTGCACGTACGTACGCACCTGAATCACAGGCAGAGTCGGTTCAATGACGATTATAGCAGCGTTACTCCAAGCTTGTTGAGCATTCACAGAAGCGATCAGAGTTATTTCATATCTGTAGAAGACAAATAAAGTTATATACACGTAAATTAAAAATTGTAAATTAAATCAGAATAATTACAATTTTTTTTTTTTTTTTTTTATTTTTTTTTTTCTTTTTAAAAAACAAAATATATTTACATCTTAAATTTAAAATAACAAACTAAACTAAATAGAACTAAGAAATTTACAAAAAGTTAATAATCAAAAAGTAGTTTTTGCCCGTGTGGCAAAGTACCAAGAACGCTGGCTGCATTCCCGCGCTGAATAGCCAGTGAAATTCTTTGCGCGAGGAATGAGCCAGCCCTCTTATCACCAGCGGCGTCAACTAAGCGCGGTGTGATTTGTTTGACAAATTTTTTAGTACTAGGACCCCATGGACCAAAAGTTTCGACGCCAAGCGGAAGAAATATGTACTCATTCGAAAGAGACGCATATTTGCGCCGCTTGGCGTCTTCTGCGGCATCCGCCGCGGCTCCGGCTCTCTGCTTTGTCCCGCTGAGGTGAGAAGGGGCTAAAGTATCGACATATATTACAAATTAAATCACAAAAAAATGGGTCTCTAAAAATAATTTTAAGAACTCCCCTGTAATTAATAAAAATATAGTGGAGCTAGGTAAATACATATAAAAAGCTAAAAGCTAAAACCAAAATGGAACGTATTATATTATATTTAAAACTTACTGCCCAAACTGAACAAGACCTCGGGGGAATGATATTATTTCGCTATTGGTACTTTCTAAATGTTCACATGGTCGGTTTTCGTAAACGCAGCTCCATTCAAACTGTAATAAATGACAAATTAAAAAATAACATGTAGATTGTAGGACAGGGATGGCGAACCAATGACACGAAAAAATATTGAGCACGCCACCGCCCAATTATTACCATAATTATTATCACCTATCAAAATTATTTAACGGCACGTCTATGGACTCATTAAATATTTCTTTAGAAATATTGGTACGTTGTTCCATAAAGGTTTGCCACCCCTGATGTAGGGTGTACGTACATTATACTTACGTTCAATTCTTCTCCATAATGATCTTGGTTTTCAACCAGCGCTCCGACATCAAACCCTTTATTCGCGGGTACAACCAAAACGTCGAAATAGAGGCTCACTGCTAGCCCTCTATACAAAACTTGAAGCGGCAAGTCGGTCTGCAAGGAAACTTCTTGTTAAATGGTCATCGTGCACTATGCGGAGTAGACCAAAACTGAAAGCCTTAACCTTTTTTTTATGTAATTTAATGACGAGACAATCGCCTGATGTAAAACGTCACGTTTGCCCATAACAGGTCTGCGCCACTCAGAATTCAAGCCCCTGCGCGGCACAGCACTGCGCTCGTCACCCTGAGATATAAGACGTTAATCTCCTATTTGCCCTGTAATTTCACTGGAAACAATGCCTTTCCAACAGGAACACAGTAATGTTTGCACATTACTGCTTGGCGGTGGAATAACTGGCAAAGGTGTGGTCCTTCCCCAGGCGGGCTCTGCAAATAAGCCCTACCACTACTGCTATGGTGAAGACACTGAAAGTCAAGACATGCTTTACCTACTTGGTAGCATGAGATGTGGAAATTATAGCTACAAATTAACCTTATTTTTAAAAACCTTTCGTATTTTGTTAAATAAATATCAATTCATTGCGTCAAAATGCATCTGATTCTTCAATTTTAGTTGACAGATATAAAGTTATTTTCAGAACGCCCAGCTTAATACTACATAGTTAAGTTATAATTTCAGTAATACGTGTCCTCTCCTAACGTTCGTTAGGAGAGGCCTATGTCCAGCAGTGGACAAACATTAGATAGGCTGATGATGATGATGATGTGTCCAGCTGGATTGGACTGTAAGTGTACGATCACCTTCTGCCATAACAAAACGAACAGTTCGTTACCAACTTTGAATTGATTAAGTTGGTAACGACCTATTATGGAGGGAAAAGTTTGATAGAATGTAAGTTAAATAATACGAGTATATTTGCTTCTGAGAGACAATCGATTGATCGGAAATTACGCATCGAATCGTTTTTTTTTTATCGATTATTTTTATTCGGATTTTTGATGGCGTTTACAATATATTCTGGATCACAAAATATGTAAACGTATTCAATAGAAAATATGATAGTTAAAAAAACTAAAAAAACACGCTTTGTTTAGTGTATTGTCATCGGTCCTCGATATATCTACAAAGTTTAAACGAAATATGGTCGTTTAAAGTGGTTCAAAATCGAGCCCAAAGGAGTCGGTTACAAACATACAAACAAACGTACAAGTGAAGCTAATAAAAAAAAACGTCTAAAAATGTATCTATCTAAATGTATCTGTATGGCTGCCCCCCTCGATTTCGACAGCTTTTTTTTTCTTTTAAACCACCCTTGTTTTAGAGCGAACAAAACGAAAAAATATCGAATGTGTACTAACGAACATCGATTGGAGAATAAAGAAATGCAGATTTCATGTCAAAATATAAATACATTTATCGAAAATATTATGATAGGCAAACAGAACTGGTTTTTATTATATTTTTTTGAAGTAGAGTATCATCAATAAATTAAAACAACTTGAAAGTTATGCCGAATCAACTGGTAAAATGTTCGTTAATTAAAACAAAAACTGAGGAAGAAATGATGACCTAAACGAGGTCACAATCAGGCACCATTCAACGGAAATACCTATTTAATTTTGTGGGTTTGAGGCTTTGCGGATGTGAATTGTATTGTATTACTCGGCAAACGTTGTTTTGCCATAAAATAAAAATTATTTCTAGTGACTATTAAAAAATAGGGGTTGGTGATAGAAGGGTGAAAATTTAGGGTTGTATGTATTTTTTAATGCCACATAAGCAACAATATAAGAAATAAAAATTTTGTCCAAAAAATAAAAATAAATGTTTGGGGTGGACAACCCTTATCACTAAGGGGTATGAGAAATAAATATTGGCCGATTCTCAGACCTACTCAATATGCTCACAAAATTTCATGAGAATCGGTCAAGCCGTTTCGGAGGAGTACGGGAACGAACATTGTGACACGAAAATTTTATATAATACTAGCTGACCCGGCAAACGTTGTTTTGCCATATAAATTAATAGGGGTTGGTGATAGAAGGGTGAAAATTTAGGGTTGTATGTATTTTTTAATAATTTTAATAGATGTTGGCCGATTCTCATAGATACCGGATAAGCACAAAAATTTTCATCAAAATCGGTCAAGCCGTTTCGGAGGAGTATGGCAACGAAAACTGTGACACGAGAATTTTATATATTAGATTAGATAAGATTTTGCTGAACTAAATATGACTCTAAAATATTGCCATTTAATCGCACATCAAATTAAATAGCGTTTTAGTTCTGTCAAATTATAATACTTTAGAAAGTGAATAGAATCATCACTTCTCTTTCAGTGGTCTCGTCATTGAGCTCGTAATCCTGACAAAACTCTCTATTCTTCTTTGCCCGTGCTACGAGTATTTGACATTTAATCAGGGTGTCATTACCGCCTTTTTAATTCAGATACAAAAGCTTTTAGAGCTTTAAAAAATAAAAGGCGATAATTGCACGTGGTACGTGCATTACATCTATATTTCTAGGTAGCACACTACCATATGTAGTGTGCTAACTGTATACATATACATACCTACCTACTTTTGTATTGCATTTGAGTTGTAGGTATGCATTGCACCTGGATTTCGTAGGTACGTCTCCATAGGTTTACCAGCTCAAAAGGCCCAAGTTTGAAGGCTTTTTAAGACAGATCTAAATTTTCTAAAACTATTGGCATCCTTGTCTAATGGCTTGCAATGATAAAGACAGATATATTTTTAGTTAGTTTAGATCTGTCTTAAAATGCCTTCAAACTTGGGCCCATTGGGTCTCAATAGTCTCATTAACAACTAACTCGACGAGTCAGTAGCAACTTCGAATAGTAGCAATCAATATCCGTGTTACTAATCTAGGTCATTGTTTAGTCTAGTAATAGTTTTATTAGTAGACTAGTAGTCGCGGGCTGTAGTAGTCGTGTTCTGTATAGTATAGCCTATTTTTGTGTATGATTTGAAAACAAACTAAATAATGACGTCCATTAAAAAGTGACATCTAGTTTCGTTTGCTATGAACTAATTTTTCACCAACAAGCTATACCTACATATATTTTCTAATAGTTACATAGGAATAAAGGCTGGTTTACATGATGCAAGTTTCTTGTACATTCAAGTGCAATTATTGAATGCAATAAATCAAGTGTACTGTACTGTACTGTTTAGACCATGCAGGTAATTTATTGCTTCAATTTTATTGTATGCAACAGGCAAGAAACTTGCAAACTTGAAACTTAACTCTATTTTGGTCTGAATAAAGAAACAATATCTTACTAGAAATTACGAAGTTGCAATCACGCTCGCAAACGCAACTATCAAACTAAGTCAATATACAGGAACGACATTTCTATAATCTATTTATAGTCTCTAAAATTCTATTACAGAAATGTCATTCCGATACATTATCTTAGTTTTCTATAGCGTTTGTGATTATGGAATTGCAACTTGGCTTGGGAGACACTTTCTTTTTAACTTAGAATTTGGATGGTATATTTAACACAAGGGATCAATACCTTAGTAACAAGCTCCCCGCTATTTCTGTACACGGCACAGCTCACGTAGTAGCTAGCGCCGGCCTGCAGCGAGTAAGGAGGTATTTCCAGTCTGGACCCAGACGTGTCTAAATCGCTCAGCGGACTGGCAAATGAGTTTTGAACACTCCACACAAACTGGAACAGAAATGTTCCGGGAAGCTTTGAGCGTTTCACGTTAATACGTTAAACGTTGAAATATGATTACTTTAGGTACTAATTAAACTACTAATTTATAGAAAAAAATAAGAAAGAAAAACGGAATAATAATAGTAAAAAAAAAACTAAGAAACACGCTTTGGACCGTTTAAATGGGTCAAAATAGCGCCCAAATGTGGGTTACAAACAAACATACAAGTGAAGCTAATAAAAAGCGTGTAATAAAAGGTATCAAATGTAGTAGTATTCGTAATAAGTAAAGTAGGAAATCAAGCTAATTCTGAAGACTTTAGTTGAAAGAAACTTAGGGTTCCATCAAATAGAGAGCGGTCACGCGTTCGTAGTTCGCGACCTGCGTTTCGTTCGTCGTATTGGATCGTTGTAACGTTACAAACACACACAGCAAGCAATCTAACGAATCAAACGCTTGTACGCGTTACCGCTTTCTGTCTGATAGAGTCCTTAAAGCATAGATTTTCTCGTCTAATGCACAGCAAAGACGAATACAGCTTGATTTTTGGGACGTTTTGAATTTTTCAAGACCTTCAGGATTGGCTTGAGTCGGACCTATACAAAATAATTCAATTAAACTTTTAAGCAAGTTATTAAACTTAATTTAAAAAACCCGACTAGAGAAGACCTGATAATCTTCAAATAACTGCTCAGGTATCTTATAACAAACCGAAGAACACTCTTGATCAAGTCCCTTGTCAAACAAAAAAAATCAAAATCGGTTCTGCTGTTTGGGTGCTACGATGCCGCAGATAAACGCGTGAAACGTACACCTACACTAAACTACACCTCTCTGTTCGAGCTTGACTCGGACCTATACAAAATAATTCAATTAAACATTTATGCAAGTTTTTAAACTTACTAAAAAAAACCGACTAGAAAAGACCTGATAATCTTCAAATAATAAAGGTATCTTATAACAAACCGAAGAACACTCTCGATCAAGTCTCTTGTCAAACAAAAAAAATCTAAATCGGTTCTGCGGTTTCGTGCTACGATACCACAGATAAACGCGTGAAACGTACACCTACACTAAACTACACCTCTCTGTTCGAGTCAGTGGCTAGAAACATCCGTCGCACTACTTGGAACCGCTAAATTTAATTTTGTTCCTATTCGGTTTTCATAGTATATTTGGGCATGTAGCCTATATTGGACAAAATAAAACAAAAAACAATTCCCTGAAGTGAATTGAAATTGTTTTCCAGTTTCACAGAATTTTTAACCAGCAATTTTGATGAAACTGAATAAAAATATATGGATAAAAAATAGAGTTGAGCTCAGTTATCACGAGTTTGTGGAATTCAGCCAGCTACAAATGGATTAAAAAAAAATGGACTAGGTTTTTAGAGTTCCGTACCAAAATGGTAAATAGGAACTGTTAATGTAAGACTCCTGTGTCTGTACGTCTGTTGCGGCCAATTATATTTAAAAATTATGCATCTTCATGTTTATCAATTTAAGCAACGTTTATAAGTTTTAGACATCCTGATTGCCGCCGATCGTCGGGTACTACAGGGTTGCAAGGAAAGGGTATGCTAAGCCAAAAAGAGCTCATAGTACTCATCATTATGAACAACTTACTACGGGACTAACCCAATCAAGATAAAAAACAGCTGTTCAATAGAAAAGTCAATGACACTCGACATACTGACAGACTGAACAACTGACTGATATTGTTTTCTTAATTTTAGGGTTGGTCTCATGGTTAAAGTTGTTCATAATGACGAGTAATATCAGCCCTTTCTGGCGTCGAACTACCTTTCCATAGACACTTTATTACTGAGAAGCCGTCTAACCAGCTATCGCCTACGTTCGCCAATAGTCAGCGTCACGCGACCATAAAATCAGTTCAAGGTTGTGTATTTTATTTTATTTTTGACTTTTTTTATTTAATTGAGTGACGAGATGAGCAAATCGCATAATATTAACATAGTATTTACATAATAATCCTGAGTAGGCGAGCACGTGGTGACTACAGCCTCAATAACATACTCCATGTCAGCGTACACCGATTCTTCTCCTCTGAGGAGTACCGACAGCTTCTCCGAGCGACCCTCGATCAGCAGCGTCGGCTCTCCTTTGATGTTATCGATGGAGAATGTCTTCGTTGTGCTGTTGTAAGAATCGGGGTCGGATGCCGCCACGCTGAAGACGTACTCTACTCCTTGTAGCAGCTGAAAATTGTACAGTACAAGCGATTTATTCTACGTAAAATTGCGGTGATATAGTCGGTACCTAATAGTGTCCAAACTAGATTAGATGCTCATAAATACGAGTACATACTAGTATATCTATCACATATAAATATAATAAGCTATACTGTCTACCGCAACATCTGATTCATCGCAGTCTGTTACTTGGGCATTAAAAATTTACTAGGCTATCTTTTCCCCGGATCTAGGAAACGTCATTTCTCCGAAGGATTTCTCGCCATCATATTACATACCGGCTGCCAGTTTGCCGCTTTACCTTCAGAAAATTGCCTATGTGTTTGTGTATACTCACCTCAGCGTTATCAATAACATAAACGAAAGGCTCCTGTTGCGGCGCGTTCAGCTTGGCCTCCAGAGCCCTCACGGTCTTCCAGAGCAGCAGAGTAAATCTCTGCGAAGGTCGTTCGAGATGAATCCATCGCACTGTCCACCGCAGTAGGAGCTCCGCGGCATCTGTTTTAACACTTTCACGAGATATTATGTAACTTATCTTACTGGCTTTGCAGTTTTTAATCTACTACGATTATACTTTGAACAAGTCGAAAAAAATAACTAAATAAAATAAAGAGTTAAACAATTATGTTTTTAAAGTTTGTAGCATGTTTGTTTACGTAATTTCCACCGTAACGCCTAAACTACTCAACCGCTTATGAGGTGTCAAACAATATGTTATTTTGGTTCAGTTAACATAAGTTACATTTTATTCGAGCAACATGACGTACCTCCATTTAACATTAAACGCGGCGTAAAACAAGGAGATCCAATCTCTCCAAAAATGTTTACAGCCATCCTAGAGTCGATGTTCCGCAAGCTCGACTGGTCAAAATACGGCTTAAATATCAACGGAGAGCAGTTGACTCATCTTCGTTTTGCTGATGATATAGTCATTCTATCAGAAAACCACGAAGATCTTCAAGACATGTTAACTACTTTAGATGAAGCAAGCAAAAAAGTTGGCCTACACATGAATTTGTCCAAAACCAAAGTAATGACGAGCGCAAGTAAAACACCTATTACATTAAACAACAGCAACATAGAGTATGTAAGCGAATACATTTACTTGGGCCAACTAATTTCTTTTGAAGAGGCTACTGCCAAGGAGATAGATAGGAGAATAGCAATCTCGTGGAAAAAATACTGGGCTAACAAAGATGTATTCAAGAGTCATATACCGATACATCTTAAGAAACGGTTAATGGATAGTACTATATTACCGTCCTTGCTTTACGGTTGCCAGACATGGGCACTAACGAAAAAGTTAGTAAAGAAAGTAGCCACTTTCCAGAGAGCAGCAGAGCGTTCGATGCTGGGTCTCAAGCTTAAAGACAGGGTCAAAAATGTGGACATAAGACAGGAGACCAAAGTCATAGACGCAGTAACAATGCTCTGCAGACTCAAATGGAGGTGGGCTGGCCACCTAGCTCGAGCAAAAGACGGTAGATGGAGCGAGCGTATCGTCCACTGGCATCCCAGAGACCAGACTCGGAGTAGAGGACGACCTCGGAGAAGATGGTGCGACGACATCGTAGAGGTTGCAGGAGCAACCTGGACTCGCCTAGCACAAGACCGGGAAGAATGGCAAGGCATGGAGGAGGCCTTAACCCACATTTGGGTGCCCTAGATATAATTAGATAATAATATTCAATCATTTTAATTTTTATTTACTCAATTTTATTTTATTTTTTATTATTATTATCTTTTTACTTTTTCATTATTGTACTATTACGGGAAATAAAGGCTTTTTTATTTTTATTTTATTTTATTTAACATGACGTACCTGGGGTGCTAGGTCGGGTAACCTCCTCGTGGTGCACCCTGGGCAACAGCGTGCGGTAATACTGCAGCTTTTATGCAGTATTACCGCACGCTGGCAAATAACCCGACACGGTGGGCCCGTCCGCGTGTCCCTCTGACTAGCAGAGGGCACAGCGTGATGGCTTGGACGGTGGCATTGCTGCCACCAGGGGGGTTTTCCTTGTGCTCCTCGCCGCATATGGGTTGCGGTCGGGAGTGCAAGGAAAGGAGGAGGGTGGACGCTGGAAGCGTGTGCCGCATGGGGCCAACCAGCGGCATACGCTTTCGGCCTACATAGGCTGGGATCTCTCGTTGCCGAGCGTGGTGAAAGCCGTGCTCGGCGGCGAGAGATCGTGGCAGGCCGGGTCTCCTTCTGCGAAGAGGTGATGACGCAGAAGGAGGCCGCGGAGCGGGTCAGAGAGGACGACGCCCGATCTGACCCGCTCCGGCGCAGACGAGGGAGCGAGGAGGCGGTTCGCCCGTATCCTCGCTCCTCTGCAGTGGGGTTGCCGGGAGAGTCGGGGGACTCTCCCGGCCTGCACGACCCCACACTGACTGTCTGGGGGTGATCCTGGGGAACAGGGTCACCCCTTCATATACGCGGGGGGCCCTAATCGGGCCCATCGCCGGGGCGAGGTGGCGATTGCTAACGCGACCCCACCTTGCCCCATCTCAGGCGGATGCCGAACACCCCAGTGGTTTTAGTGGGTATGCCGCCGCAGGGCGGAGACTCCCACATAACCACCCTGCCTCCCCCGGGGCGGGCGTGGTATCCATAAAGGATTTCCACTGGGTAAACAAAAAAAAAAAAAAAAAAAAAAACATGACGTACCTATGTATCTAAAAAGTAGATCTTTAAAATATATTTTTGCCGTAGTCGGACTGGATTTTTCCACTTTTTACTTGTCTTTTACTCAGTAGCAGTAAAAACCCTCTTTAATATTAGATATCGTTGAAGTCCGTCTAGCCTTTAGATTTCCTTCAGAGATTTCTATTCAAGAATGAAACACGACATTTTCATTAAAACTTTTTTAACTTTCTTTTGTGTGTTTCATTTGAATTGATAATGTGAGTGCTAGAGTCTTCGAAAAGCGATTGTTTTGTGAAAGTTTCTGGCTAAAATATCTACTACGGAATACATAGAACTAAATCCGTCACATTTTTAAAAGCTTTTAAGTTTTACGTAAGATCCATCACAATAAAAAATGGGGGGGGGGGGGGGGTAATTTTAGGGTTGCGTAGTAAAGTGGTTAGTGCTAACTCGAGTATCATACTATTATTTCAAACTTGAGTTTGTTTGTTGTTTGGTTACGCTTTCATGGCTAACTACTCAATCGATCATCATGAAATTTTAGATACACTATATCAGGGGTACATGAAAGGAAAGGCTTCTTTTTATTACGATCATCATCACTGTTTTTATCACCGCCCGGGTAAAACGTTTGAGTTTTGTGCGTGGGTTTATGGATATACTTAGCTATTTAACACGCTTTTATTAGCTTCATAACCGGGGCAATTTAGACATCTGAGCTTACATTAATTCCCACCCAGCTGAAAATTGGTAGGATTGTTCAGAACACCATCATAAATGAAACCTAAAAAGTCCTCATCGATCCGATACGTGCAAAAATTTTTACTCCGGGTAGAAGGTCACAAAAACGGGTATTTCGTGATTTTCTCAAAAACGGTACAAGCTACGAGGATACTGTTCAAGACAAGTATGTTCACTATAACATTTTCTACAGTATTGCTCTTAAACGCATGTTGATAGAACTTATGGTTTTCGAGATATGTCGATATTCATTTCAGACCAGACCAAAAAATTGACAATTTCTCTTAAGATGCCTCAGTCAGCAGTAGATCATAAAACAAGTTTGGAAATGAGTTTTCCCGAAGTTTTAAACATTGTTGAATCCGACAATCTCAAGAAACACTTTAAAAAATGACTCCTTGTATCTCAAATCGGATAAATGATGATGATGGTTGACGGAAAATTGAACCCCTCGTATCTCGGAAACGGAAAGAGATAGAGGGGTACACCTGACTTTTAAAATTTAGATCAAGTATGGACCTTTCTAGGGAAATGATAAAAAGAGATAGCCGCTATTATGATGGTGTTCTGAACAATCCTACCAATTTTCAGCTGGGTGGGAATTAATGTAAGCTTACTCCTATTTTTTGGTCTAATTTGCCCCGATTATCACCTGTATGTTTGTTTTGTATTACGTAACCGACTCCTTTGAGCGCGTTTTTGACCCACTTTAAACGGTCAGATTTCTTTCAAACTTTGTAGATATATCGAGGACCGATGACAATACAGTAAACAAAGCGTGTTTTTTAGTTTTTTTAACTTTTAATTTTTTTTTATTTCTCTTTCATTTTACGAACTAAGATTTATAAGACTTCAGGGTACTCGACAGTCGGTAATATTCATATTTTATTATCTACTAGCTGACTCGACAGACGTTGTCCTGTCAAAAGCCATTGCGTCTATTGCGTAACTATAGCAACCGTAGTATGTTGATGCTAACTTGTCAATTTATAGTAAAAATTATCAGTATATATATAATTTGCAATAAATTAAAATTGCGACTATAATTTGAGATTTAAACTATCCTATCTCTCAAGTTGGATCGAACTGCACATGGTGTGCGAATTTTATTATAATCGGTTAAGTGGTTTAGGAGTCCATTGAGGACAAACATTGTGACACGAGATTTATATATATTAAGATTGAATGAGACGTACGTCGTACAGTCATGAGCAAATAATACATTTACATCGCATTTTCAAAAACATTCTAACTTCTACCATTCAAGAAATAAGTGACGGGTGACAGTTCACACAGTTTGATGGTTCGGTAATTTAGAACACATTGTCGTACATTTATTCGTTGAATCGTAGAAGTTAGATAAATTTGAAAATGTGATAATGTAGGTATAATACAGGGTTATTCATAAAGGGTATGCTTAGCCGAGAAGGGTTCATAGTACTCATCATTATGAACAACTTTTACAATGAGACCAACTCGAAATTCGCAAAAAAAAAATCAACTGTTTCATACATTTTGTCGACTGTCCTTGACATTTTTCTATGGGACAGCTGATTTTTTTTTCGTGAATTTCGAGTTGGTCCCATAGTAAAAGTTGTTTATAATGATGAGTACCATGAGCCCTTTTCGGCTTATCATACCCTTTATGAATAACCCTGTATTATTGCTTGTGACTGTACCTAGGTTAGAAGATAATAATATGAAGCCAGATAAAGTCTTTTCTATCTCACGTAGCTCGAAAACTAATAATAAAAGAAGTCTATATTTAGTTAACCTACTTAGGTATACCGGCTACATAGACACAATAAATGACTGATGAGGCAAGCGGGCACGCCCGTCTTTTCCCAGGGGTTCAGTATACCTACACAGCGTTCTTTTATTAGTTGGGCGCGGGGAAATAAAACTGTTTTCTTTCTTCTGCTCTATAAAGTTTAGGTGTTATTGTAAGCTATTATACGAACTGATATTTAAGAAATGTTTGCTTACTTTTCGTATTTATAAACTTTATTGGGCTATTTTGAGTTTAGGGATCCCAATTAGGATTCCAAATCAAAAAGAAAGGACTGTTCGATTTTAGATAAGTTTGGGATTAAATGGTATCTATCTTTTACTGATTTTCTGCGCGACTAAACCGAAACCGTAGTAGTTTACTTAGTTTAGAAACCGGAAATTGCGGTGAAATCTTATGACTACTGTCTTCTAAAACTAAAAAAAAAGATTTTACTTACATAATTTCGTATGAACAATAAATATTGAAAAGAACAACTTTGTTTCAAAATTTAAGGTAGGATCAATCGTACTTAACTTATCGTTGAACAAAACCAACAATATACATAATATATTATACGTACTCGTATATACAAACGCAAAATTGTCCCATTAGTTTCTGAGGCATTCGCTTCATTCGGTTAATAACGTTTTTAAATTAGTAAGTACTCACGTTATGATTGTGTTGTCAGGTTTGTCAATCGCAGCGTCTTTATCATTGGGACAGACGAACTCAGGAGCCAAAACTCGGAAGATGGGCACATCTCCAATCTGTAAAGAAAAATGTGTATCTTGAATTCAGAATAAATACTTTACATTGAACTAGTTCTACTATGAAAAAATGACGTTGATGCAACCGACAAGCCATGTCAAAGGCCTTTAGGCGGCCTAAAAGCTCTAAATTCAGACCTAGACACTCGGCTCGTCTACAGGGACACTATTCTTAGGCGATCGAGATTATCTCCGTCTTTCTCACTCTTATGAAATTTCTAATGAGAGCTACAGTGACTGCGATAATTTATTACTCGCAATAAAAAGCCCCAGGGTATTAGATTCACAACATATTTATTCAGGGTAAATAAGTGTAACAGGATTGATATCATTTTACTTTAAAATTATACCAAAATAAGATAAAAATAATTAATTCAAAACTACCCTCGCAAAAAGTTGAAAATTATATGATTTGAAATTCAAATCAATTGATTTATTCAGCGTATGAGTGCAACAGCGTCCATAAAATTTTACTTCAAAATTATACCAAAATGAGATAAAAAGGATTTAAAACTACCCGCATAAAGCTGCAAATTAATTGTGCGGTTTATAAAAAGCCGACTATCTCCATGCAAGCCGGGAGGCACAGGATTACTCTGAATTGGTTATCGATCGGGACTACGATACACTGGAATCCAGATAACTGCCGAAACCGGTTTTGGGATATATTTAAAACCGGATTAAACTAGTAGTAATGATTAGGCTAAGCTAAGCTTCAAGCAAAGCTTCTCGTGCAGCTGGTAACCTAGTAACTCTGGTAACCTGGTAAATGTATAAAATAACTAGTTGTTTGTGATGAAAAACGGTGATGATGAAGAAGCTTATGTCTGAAGTAATATGAGAAGTAAGCCTATGTGTTATTCCAGAACGTAAACTATCTACATTCCAAATTACATCAAAATCGGTTTAATAGTTACGGAGATACGTGATAAGTGGTATCAAACACACACACATTCTGACATTTATAAAATTTAGTAATTTAAAACGATTACTTAACTCTGAAAAATTTAATAATGTTCTGGAAGCTTCACTTGAGAGCTAGTTCATTTTCTTACCAGGCTACCATCTCTGAACACATTGTCACTATATACATATAGCAGGATGCTTAAATATAGTAGCTTGCTATATTTAGGTGTTGTGGTTAAACGCCTAGATATAAAAATATACCAGCTATAAAAATATACTCCTGTATTTTACGAAAATATAAATCGAACTAGTAAAACTATTACGACAATGGGAGTCCTTGTCCTCCTAATATAACATTTTTGTAGTTACAAAAACTTACCACTTCTCGAAATGCTGTTACAAAAACAATAAACTGAACGATTTTGTTTCCGAAATGCATTCTCTGTAGTTTACAACCTATTAAAGCACTATTTGATTATTTCCCGCTTGCACAAAAAGCTCCCGGCTCGATTTACACAAAGAAGAATAAATTGAATGGTTCGTGCAGAATTTTACGATGGCATGTCAACACATGAATGTTGTCCGAGATGTGTAGCGACATGGTTTGCACTAAAACCCACAAGCGCGTTATTAAATTGCAGGGTTACGAGCTCAGATCAAGAAGAAAGGCAGATAGAGCCTTAGATACAAGTGAAGCCAATAATACTACCCTACTCCCCATCAAGCACATATATAGGTATCTACGCATAAAAACTACCCGAATCAACCGTCAATTCTTACGTCAGCTGCTCAGAGAACGTGGACAAGAAAAATAAGTATGTAGTATAATAACGGCAGTTTCTATGCGTCAATATGTGCTTGAAGTATTCGTACAAGGGAAGTAGCGTAGTTTTTTTGGCTTCTCCTGTATCTAAGGCGAGACTCTATCTGCCTTCGACTTGATCTGAGGTTACGAGTGGGTTTCTCGTAATTTATTTTTGTAAAACTTGAGTAATAGTAGATACACTTTGTATCTATTGTATGCTTTGTCTTATTACATTGTTACCCCCTATTTATTTAAAGTCGTAAGTTTTATTAGGTTTAATATTAACTATTAGGTATATCATTCAAATGTTGAAGAGTTTCTGATTTTCTTACATTTACAATAAATGGATTTACTTTACTTTATTCATTTATTATTATTCGATACATATAGGTACAGATATATTGACTCTAAATTATTAAAAAATGCAAGACTTAGTTAATAGAACATTTAGCTGAAATTGTAATTCAATAAATTAGGCACGACAATTTTTATTCGATTTGGATAATTTTATATTCGACTTAAACAGTTTTACAGATTTTTGTGAGTAGGTAAAGTTTCGTTCCAAACTAGCCGCGTCTATTGTATTTCTGGACATTGACCGACATAAAAAATACTAATTATCTATTCTAATAAAATACAAATAAAATAGAATAAACCCTCCCTAACTGATACGTGCGATTGAATTAAAAAAATATATTACGAAAAACTATTTTTGCTACGATATACATATAAAATGATATAAGTAACATAAGATTTAGTGTAAAAACAAAACGGTTAAAATTTTAGGTTGAGAAAAGTATAATGTACAATTCAAAACCAAATTTTTGGTTTACTTTTCCATTTCCATTTCTTTAGCAACTTTAATGCTATTTAATTTAATTTTACCTTTTTTAATTTTAATTTTACTTGGGTGAGCATCGCCATACAACGTGGTAATGGGGCCAGCATTTTGGGAACAATTCCCACAGGCATCGGCCTTTTAGATTAGTTTAGTTTTATTGGTTAGTTATTTAGTTTAATTGTATATTAATGTATTTTCTTAATTTAAGTCTCTTTTTGCCTAATAAAAATTATATCGGTAAAAAAAAAAAAATTACCTTTGAACAAAGTTTTTACAACGTTCTAAACTTTCCAGTTAAACGCGACTCTCAGTAGATATTTCCAGTTACACGCACACACCCTCACAACTAATATTTACACTCCCACATCGCTTCACGGTGAGTACAGTTAGTATAAGTAGTTATTACGTTGACCTCAACCTTCGAGAACTGTATTCCGTACCGTGTCGTAAAAACCTTGACACTTACTCGAAAGTACGGCCCCAATCCACAGTAGATGGAGATGTATGGAATGGAAGCGGTCGAGAGTTAACCACGAGAAAATAAATAAAGGTTAAAGAAGAACATATCGTTTCATTAGGAGCCTGTAGCTATAGGGTTGGCTGCGCGATACATCTTCGACCACATCGTCGCTTTCTGTCAGATGAGATTGATGTCAAACCCATACCTGGTCTAATCCGTTGTTAGTTTTTTAGAGACAATTAAAGTACTTACACAGAATGACCATCTTTTCAATATGTTTAGTTATAGGTAAAGTTATTAAAACCGATGCTCTACCCCGCTACTCCGCACTCAATACTTCTCCTGTCTACTCCGTGTGTAATAATTAACATTAATAAAAAGTAAAACGATCGAAAGTAAGACTCATCCATATTTAAAAAAGATCATACATTTTTAAAACGTTTTAGGATTTATTTTTAAGACCAGACTACATAAATAAGGGCCTCCCTAGACACCAACTTCTATTCTCTTTGTTTATTTCACAGTACGCCCTCAGTGCGCTACCTACATAACTTGTAATAATGCTACGAGTACTACGCCGCCTTGAGTTTTTATGAGTGCTACGAACTTGAAGCTTACAAGGCCAAGTGAAACTTCTCTGTCGTAGCACGTAGCTACGCACCTACCAGCTACATACATACCGGCAGTGGGACCTACAGTGAGTTGATGATAAAGTTCCTTCGCGAAGTTTTACGCAAAATTAAACATTATTCACTTTGTTTATTACGAAATTATACTTACTTCTAATTATATTTTACCTTTTTTGAACTAAATAGTATTACGAGGAATTATAAAACTTGTTTAACCTTGGTTGTAACTTTATTGTGTAAAGTAATTTTGAGTATAGTTTTCTGTTTGTATCTGGAGATCCTGCTTTCCCTAATATTATAAATCTTTAAGACTGGGTGATAGTGAGTTCGGACGTCTGTTGCTCAATCACGCAAAAACAGCTAGATAAATTTGAGTGAAATTTGACATGAAACTAGCTTTTACCCTGGATTCACATAGGCTGTTAATCCCCAAAACGCGAGTGAAACCGCAGGACGCGACTAGTATCTACTCCAAATAAATATTATATTTTTTGTTATACGGGAATGCTCACGTAAAATTAAACCGTCTATTACGTTTATGTTTCAAAACCACGTTAGAAATGCTAGTCGTAGTAAACGACTTAATTGTTACGTGAGTAGGTATATCCCACCAGTGAGTAAGTAGTTTTTACGTGTTAATTATAACAAAACCACGTTAGTTTCCATAATAAAATATAATAATTATAATTATAAAGAGATAAAGGTTTCCAAACCTAATTTTATTGTCGTTTTAAATAGGTTATCGATGACACTGGTATTAATCCCGGCTTCCCTCGTCGCTAGCACAATTAAGCGCGTAAATTGCTTTAAAACCTAATAAACAGTGTACAGGGTGTTCACAATCTGAATTAGAGGCTAATAAACTGTGAGCTGGGTACAGGGTGCTGCCATTCTGATTTTAAACGGTCTTAACTTTTAATAATAATAGCTGTAAATAATTTGGTTGGTCGTTTATCCGCTTTACATAAGTTTTCTAAAATAATTTAGCTAATTGTTTGTCCTTACTTACAAAGTTTTCTTAAAATTAAGTGACATGAGTCAATCTAAGAAATTGCTAAGCAGAATTTATAAGTGAAACCCTTTTTTAACCGACTTCAAAATAGGAGGTTATCAATTCGACTGTATGTTTTTTTTTTAATTTTTCTTTTTTATGTTTGTTACCTCATAACTTTTGACTGGGTGAATCGATTTTGATGATTCTTTTTTTATTAGAAAGCTGACGCTTCCCATTTGGTCCCATTATCAATTTAGTCCAGTTCTGATAATGGTATCCATGAGAAAACTATATAAGTCTTAAATTTGCATTAAGTACCTACGTGCGCGACAAATAGATGAATAACTCAATAGTCGGTCTTTTGAAGTCGGTTTTTGTTTTTTGTTTTGTAAAAATAATGTTCTTGTTGTTTAGATGTTTGAGAACGGCTGCACGGATTTGGATGAAATTTGGTATGAAGACAGATCGTACCCTTTTTTTTTTTTTTTTTTGACCCAGGGTAAATCCTTTATGGATACCACGCCCGCCCCGGGGGAGGCAGGGTGGTTATGTGGGAGTCTCCGCCCTAGTGGCGGCATACTCACTAAAAACCCTGGGGTGTTCGGCATCCGCCTGATGGGGCAAGGTGGGGTCGCGTTAGCAATCGCCACCTCGCCCCGGCGATGGGCCCGATTAGGGCACCCTGCGCCTATGGAGGGGTAACCCTGTTCCCCAGGATCACCCCCCAGACAGTCAGTGTGGGGTCGTGCAGGCCGGGAGAGTCTCCCGACTCTCCCGGCAACCCCACTGCAGAGGAGCGAGGAGACGGGCGAACCGCCTCCTCGCTCCCCCGTCTGTGCCGGAGCGGATCAGATCGGGTGTCGTCCTCTCCGACCCGCTCCGCGGCCTCCTTCTGCGTCATCACCTCTTCGCAGAAGGAGACCCCGGCCTACCACGATCTCTCGCCGCCGCGAGCACGGCTTTCACCACGCTCGGCAACGAGAGATCCCGGCCTATGTAGGCCGAAAGCGTATGCGGCTGGGGGGCCCCATGCGGCACACGCTTCCAGCGCTTCCCTCCTCCTTTCCTTGCACTCCCGACCGCAACCCACATGCGGCGAGGAGCACAAGGAAAACCCCCCTGGTGGCAGCAACGCCACCGTCCAGGCCATCACGCTGTGCCCTCTGCCAGTCAGAGGGACACGCGGATGGGCCCACCGTGTCGGGTTATTGGCCACCGTGCGGTAATACTGCATAAAAGCTGCAGTATTACCGCACGCTGTTGCCCAGGGTGCACCACGTGGAGGTTACCTGACCTAGCACCCCAGACAGATCGTACCCTGGATTAATATAGGATATTTTAATCCCAGAAAATGCGGGCAAAATTGTGAGGCGCAGCTAGTGTATTAGAATTTATGGTGAATAGGTCTTCGAAGTCTTTTTTTTTTTTTTTTTTTTTTTTTTTTTTGGGGGTGGGAAATCATCAAATGACCCCTCCCACTCTTTGGGCAGAGCGGAAGGAAGTGTCAGACTTCTACTGACCAAAAACCACCCATGTTCCTTCTACGCCCTTGTGACGCCGAGGCCGCGGTAACTTCTACCCGCAGCCCCGACGGGCATGGGCCCTTTCGGGCCCCTTCCATGTTGCTGACATCTCTTTGAGGCGCGCGTGGAACACGAACGCGCCGTCGACACGGCCTGTGTCGTCATAAGACGGACGGACAGCGAGCTAGCCCAATAGCTCACCGTCCACAGGCCCGCGTCTACGGTGGCCGGAGGTCGTCACGTGACCCCCGACGCCCGGAGCGCCTCCCACGGCGGCGGCTGGGACGAGAGGTTCTCTCCCTCTCACGTTCCGCCACCTCCTTCGCTAGCATCACTGCTTCGCAGAAGGAGGCGACGGCGTCCCATTCCTCCTCGCCCCGGACCATGGCTTGCACCAGGGCCGGACGCGAGAGATCGCCGCCGCCGATCGCCGCTACGAGAACACGGCGGGGCTCCACCCAAGCGGGGCAGACCTCCACGGTGTGCTCCACCGTGTCCTCCGGCCGATCCTCACAGTGGTTGCATCCGGGCGTTTCCTCCCGCCTGATTCGGTGCAGGTACCTCCCGAAACAACCATGTCCGGTGAGAACCTGCGTCAGACGGAAGGTAAGGGCGCCGTGGCGCCTCTCATATGGCGAGGTCTTCGAAGTCTGCGCTTCATTTTCAGCCACACCATTGCTTACCAACAGGTAAGTTCGTGGTCAAACGCAGACTTATTCTCATTAAAAAATTACTACTATAGTCACCGCGTTACCAACTGAGTCGTAGGGCCATAAACGTCAATAGGGAATACTATCTACTGTTTCTATCTGATTTTATTCTTATCGATACGCGCCTATCTTACGCACATCACTATGCGGCTCCATAAGACTCACAAGTGCGAGCGAGATAGATATAGAGAAATGATTTATGGCCTCACGACTCAGTTGGTAACGCGGTGACTATAGCGTCTCGATGCTTATTGATGATGATGATGATGATAACAAGCCTATGTTTTTTTCTGTAGCGGTACCGACAAACAAACATATTTTCGTATTATTAGTCACTATTGCAAACAATTGAGCAAAATTACGTTAGACAAATTATTTAGGGTTCCGTACCCAAAGGGCAGTAATGGATCTTTATTACGAAGCCTAAGCCCCGTCCATCAATCCTACCTTTAAGGGTCTGTAACTTTTGAACCATATTATAAGGCCGAGGGTCGAAATTATCACAAAACGTGTGATATTATCGCAGATATTTTAACAAACAAAGAAAATATTGGGCACGTGTTTTTTTAACTTTTTCGTTTTGTCTTTTTCTATATCGTCAAATCAAAAGAAGAGTTGTATACAGGGTTATAACGAAATGATATGCTAAGCCGAAAAGGGGTCATAATACTTATTTATGAACAACTTTTACGATGAACCCATAACGGCTTAGCATACTCTTTCGTTATAAACCGGTATAGGAAATTAAACGTGAAATTTTGACTAAAAAAATATTCAGTGAGTATTCGATAGATAAATCTATGAATTAAATATGAGACTGAAAACTGAATTCGTTTATTTATTTTGACCTCTTTTTATCGAACACACGCATACCAAATTTCAGCTCAATCGGACATCAATGGTTCAAAATTCAGTGGCAAGATTTGACCCACGCATACCTACTAACTTGCCAAGTTAAATAAAAGCTTATAAAAACGTAAAACAAGCTTTATAGGCGCTGCGTAGAACTTAATCCTATATCGCACATATTCTCGGTTATATATGTTGCAGTATTCATGGCTCGCGTTTTAAACCTCCGATAAAAATCTAGTTGAAATGGCCTTTACTATTTTTTAATTAAATTATGTTGTAGCTGCGGTCTGCGGTTTCACTCGCTGTCTTACAGGAACCGTTTTATTTTTCGGGATAAAAAGTAGGAGATGTTAATCCAAGATAAAAGCTACCTCCCGTCGGGGCTGCGAGTCGTTCAGAAGTTACCGCGGCCTCGGCGGCACAAGGGCGTAGAAGGAACATGGGTGGTTTTTAGTCAGTAGAAGTCTGACACTCTCTTCCGCTCTGCCCAAGAGTCATTTGATGATTTCCCATCCCCCCCAAAAAAAAAAGGTATAAGCTACCTCCATGCCAAATTCCATCCATTTCCGTTCCGCTGTTTTTGTGTGATTGAGTTACAAATATTCAGCCACAAATTTCATATTGGGGTTTGAAGGAAATTATTGTTTTAAACTATACTGTAATACCGTTATATACTCACGTAAATATATATAATACTAGCTGACTCGACAGACGTTGTCCTGTCAAAAGCCATTGCGTCAATTCTATGTCAAATGTCAAAAGTTACATTAAAAAAGTTTACATTGTCCAAAATTATGGTTTAAGTATTTTTAAATTTTCTAATTTTTCATGTTTTTTTACTATAAATTGAGATGTGAGCTATCCTATCTCCTAAGTTAGATCGAACTGCACCCGGTGTGCAAATTTGATTGAAATCGGTTAAGTAGTTTAGGAGTCTATAGCAGACAAACAACGTGACACGTAATTTATATGTATATATTAAGATTTATTTTACTTAAAGACAAAGTAACTAAATAAGTAAGTATGAACATTCCAAACATAGGTTTACTCTAGAAATAAATCGAAAAGAACATAACATAACCTAAAATAATTGTACAGTTAGATTTAAATAATAATAGTCATTTACTACGACTATTTTCGTTCTAATCAATCACACGATTTAATATAATATTTAAGTAAGTATTCCCGTGTTAATTTCCACAAAAATAATTTAACACACTTTAGTTTCCATAGTAAAATACTGTAATAAACAAAAAAACTTCCACATTTATAATATTAGTAAGGGATAGTAGATTATCTACGCCCTTTTGTGCTACCACTTTCTTTATTAGTCCCTGTTATGAAATTTGTGATAAACTGTCGCGACAAGCTTTGTTTTTATCAGAGGTAATAGAAATAGTACTCAGGTGAACCTTATTGCTTTTATAAGTAACTAGTTTCGGTTTTATAAGTAGGTAAACCTAGTGCTCTGGAATAAATGTATGATGAAGATCTTTAGGTATTGTTTACAGCAGAAAGTAAAAGTAATGGTACAAATTAAAACTAAAATATAGTAAAATCGCGGGTAATAATATTGTTAAATAATTGGGCTCAATTAAATACTTATAACTATATTACACTTTATGTAATTACTTGTATTTAACAAACTTATAAAAAAATATTTTACTATGTTATTCCTGCGTAAGAGTACGACACAGAAGACCAGCACCATCGACTAGAAAAATAAAAAAGATGAGCTGGCCATAGAGAATATTTTATTTATTTATTTATTTATTTACAAACGCTTACCACTATCCTTACAGGGAATCCCCAATTCGATAGGGTAGCAACATCATATAACTTATCTAAATAAAACAAGCTAATCTTATCTAAAATAATATTATCTAATCTTATAATAGGTCATGTATCTAGTAGGTACTCATACACGTAGAACAAATATTATATTGTTTACCTACTGTAAGCACTCTGTAGACTTCGTGGGCGAGGAGAAACTAGTCCTACTGTATTATAAACGCGAAAGTTTGTGAGTATGTTTGTTGTTCTTTCACGCAAAAACGGATTTACATGAAATTTGGAATGAAGGTTGTTTATGGTCTGGATTAACATATAGGCTACTATTAATCCCAAAAAACGCGGGAGAAACCGCGGACCTATAAAACAATCCCCTAAAACTATGCCTATTAAAAATACCTTAATTACCATATTAAATTACTTAGGGCCTATTCAGTGCGACGCGGATGACCTACGCGGACGTCCGCGACGGACGGTAAAATGTATGAAACCTTTAGAAGTGAATAGTTTAACAATAAGGTATTTGGTTACCAAATTACCATAATGAAAATTTAGGGCTCAAACACTGTCTGAAAACACAAAACCTCAAAATCTCAAAGTTCTGAATTACGAAACCACCAATAATTTGATTAATTAAACTTACATCTATAATATATAACAGAATAAGAAAACCTTCAACAATATTTTGAAAACTAATTGCGATAAATTAACTGTTAGAAACTTCATAAATTTGCCGAATTTACTGTGTTGTTAGTAGCCTGATGAAGTTCTAGAGAAGTTTGACGAACTGGGAGTATCGAGATAATTTGACGAATCCACAGTATTAACGAAAGTGCAGTAATACGAACTTGATTAATTAATTAATTAACAGTATTCAATTGAATCTTTTGAGGCTTTACGAACACAGTACTGTGTCGAGTCGACTGCCCCTTCGAACACTATCGAAACTGAAAATTGCATTTTTTACAGGAGAGCTATTTAAAGTCAAAATTTGACCTAAATTAAAAAGTTAAAATGTGAAAAATCTATTTTACTCGATTAAAAAATTACAATTTAGAATGAAACAAAATGTTTTTTTTTAATTTACCTATTATTTATATGTTTTTCTAAAAGTATTTAAATATTTGTATAATGAGTACAATGAAAAAAAATCGTGATCAGGGGCAGGTCGATATAGAATATATATTATGTCGCGAATCGAATTACCTTTCTTGGCGCATACAGCGCGCTGTAAATAGTGTCTTGTCTCTGATACTAAAAGGCGCCACTCTTTTGATGCAGTTTTGAGACAGTGTTCATGCCAGGCATACCTACTTCGGTGATGCCAGGCATATACTGCAAGCACAAAACAGAGAGGTACAGAAGTCAATCTACATACAAAGTGCGCTCGAGCAACGCACACAAACATATAGACACTGCTCACGGACACAATATTTCAAACCTAAATTTTAAAGTTTCCGTTTTCCCTGTTTCATACTGAACAATAAATCTAACAACTAGCTACCTATACGAGTGCCACTACTACGATAGTTTTTTGTGCATAAGCCAAAGTTGACAATCCTAGCGCGACCGCCGAGCGTATAGGTATGAAAAGTGAAGTACATACGAGTATAATATTAGATGTGATTCACTTCTGTACCTATCTGTTTCGTGGTTTAAGTGTGCGCAGGTCAACCTTGTATTACACTGGTCATTGTGGTTTTGTTGTCTATCCATCCATATAATATGTATATCCAGATATAAGTGTGGTTTCGAATAATTTTAGGCCAAAAAGTTAGGACATCAGGAATGGTTTTGGAAGATTGGCTCTGGTTTTTTTAAATTTAATTTTCACATTGAGTTTCAAACAATTTTAGGCTAAGAAACTATGAAGTGTTTTGGTAAACTGGTTCAATTTTTTTAAGTCTTTATTTTCATATTGTTCTTCAAATGATATGAGAAAAAAGGTGTGAAATAAATCTGAGCCAATTCACAATTTTGTGTGCATTTTAAAGTATAGGATTGCGCAAGCCAACAATTATTTTTTTTTGTAGAGCAGTGTAAAATACCTTATCCTCAAATAAAGATCAGGAGCCAAAGCCAAATTCAAACGTTTCATCTCTACGCTGCGTCTTTCCTCAATTTCAATTACTTATATAGAGCCAATGTAGCTGGATTAGCACGAAATCATGAGATTAAGCCGAGCGGCGGCCTTAGAACAGATAAAAGAAATAGGGAATGCCCTTACTCTAAGATAATGAAACTAGTAGATCGCGCATGCAGAAAAAAATATTTGTTTAACGTTAATAGAAAAACTTGAACTAGGTACATTAAGTAAAAATTGTTGTTAAACTGGGCCAATTACAAGTTTGTGCCAATAAATTCCGCCAATTAAAATACGGACCCGGAACGATGTCGATTTATATAACGCAATTACGTGCGACAACCTGGAGAAGTTGATGGTGACAGGAAAATTCGGAAAAGAGGTCACGAGGCGCTGCCTGTTACGTTGATCTGATCAGATTCGCACCTCGGTCTACGAAGCACTTCATATTGCTGAAGAGGGAACGTTGGCGCAAAATCGTGTGTGTGAGAGAGAGAGAGAGACTATCGAGGCTATCGAGCCTTCAAGCGGCCAAAAATTTAGCACCACTAAATACCAGATAGCACCAGGGCTATCTACTCAGTTTATACGAACTTACTTATCTTAGTTTACGACTAACGACTGGGGGGATCAAAATCCATCCGCATTTTAGATAAGCGAGGCACGTCAGCAGGGATCGAGTCAACGGACTTAGGTTGGTTTTAGTGTATTTTTTATCCTGACGGTTTTTACGGTAAGCAACGATGCGGTGTACGTACGATGGACTCTTGCCTAGAAGAAACTGATTCAATCGCGACTTCAAAATCGTATTAGTTGTTATAGGTACGAGCTGTCTACTCATTATATGGTCTGTGCCCTTTCCTAACCGAACAAAGTATCTGCCCCCTGAATTCGGGAGTCGATTGATCCCGTTACGTGACTAGCCTCTGTGCTTAATGAACTTACACATGGGGACCGACATCATGGAATAGAGAGTAGTATTTAGTGATTGACTAGCTGTAGGTATCCCGCGGTTTCAACAGCTATTCTGCAGGATTTTACTATGAAAACTAACGTGGTTTTGACACATTTTGTTAAACATGGGAATACGAGTACCTACTCACGTAAAAATTAAGTCATTTACTACGACTAGTTTCGATCACATTCGGTGACCTTCATCAGGTGAGTTGCAAGCGTGACGCGGTCGCGGTTGCGTCTCGCCTGGCACTGCAGGGAGGGTCCTTTATTTTTTTAGAGAAAAAGTGGCCCTAGATAAACTTAATAGGCTACTTGTTGTCTCTGAAAATAGGAGTGAAACTGCAAGGCGCAGCTAATTTTAACAAGAACATTATTTTTATTACAAAACATAAAACAAAAACTGACTTCAAAAGACCGACTATTGATTTATTCATCTACGAGTATTTGTCGCGCACGTTACTTCATGCAAATTTAAGACTTATATGGTTTTCTCATGGATACCATTATCAGAACTGGACTAAATTAAAATGGGACCAAATGGGAAGCGTCAGCTTTCTAATAAAAAAAGAATCATCAAAATCGATTCACCCAGTCAAAAGTTATGAGGTAACAAACATAAAAAAAAAAATAAAAAAAAAACAAACAGACGAATTGATAACCTCCTACTTTTTTGAAGTCGGTTAAAAATATTTTTAAAACAAAATTATGTTGCAAGATTCCTAGGCTAGGCTCTCGGCCTTTAACAGACAACAGATAAAATTTATTTATAGCAAAAATATGTACGTACTTATATACCTACTAGCTGCGCCCCGCGGCTTCATCCGCGTTTTCCGGGATAAAAAGTAGCCTATGTGTTAATCCAGACCATGAACAACCTTCATTCCAAATTTCATGTAAATCCGTTCAGCCGTTTTTGCGTGAAAGAGTAACAAACATCCATACATACATCCATACTTACAAACTTTCGCCTTTATAATAGTAGTAGGATACATAACTAAATATTGGGCCCAAGTTTGAAGGCTTTTTAGGACAAATCTAAAGTAACTAAAAATGTATCTGTCTTTATCATTGCAAGCCATTAGACAAGGATGCCAATAGTTTTAGAAAATTTACTTAGATATGTCTTAAATAGCCTTCAAACTTGGGCCTATTAACTAGATAAAGCAAAAAAAAAATTTTGCCATAAACCAGTCGTTCTCGAACTTTTACGAACGTAGGTAGGTACATACTTTTACCAAAAAAGTATGATTTTACTCTACTTTCGATTTGAACTATCTCCAGCGCTGTTAGTTAGGTAACTCACAGTTTTAATTCCTTTGCCACCGAAATAGGGCAAGTGTTCACACACAACAACTTTGGCGGGTAGTAAATAAAGTTAATAGTCACTTAGCGGCTATTATTTGAACACGTGGAACCCCTAATTGGCATTAGGGCGGGACTCCACGAGTACCTACAAATTATACAAAATAAAAATAAATGTAAGAAATGAGTGATAAGGAAGTCCAAAATTATATAATTAGGATCAGAATTTCTTGGTTCATAACAACGTTGATTTCAAATAGGTAACTTTTTATGTAAATGTATTACCTAAATATATTATATTCCAAGTGTACCTATTTCCTTTTTTAGGAATACATTTGAAAACAGCTATTTGAAGATGAACTCCGCGGAGTAACGCCTGATTCAATAAATTAATGTCGATTTCGCCAAAGATTCTCTAAAGTCAAGTTAAACTCGTAGTTTTAAAATTGTCTGCATCCCATTGTCTGCATTTTTAAACTATGACCCAATTAACTTCATACCATCAAAACTTATAAGATTTCGATTTTTATGACTGTTTCTATATTCTATTTCTATGGGTTTTTTCTAATTCCCTTTTTTCTAAAACCACTTTAGAGTTGAATAAACAAAAAAAAAAAAATAGTTCCTCAAATCGGTTCAAACTTAGAAAATAGCAAGATGATAAGTGAATGTAGGTTATTTGCTCCTTAGTTTCTAAAAGGCGACCCCAGGCCGAAATACCCAAAAAATTATATTATTTATGCTAGATTAGGACCATCAAACCAAAACTTCCAATTTATCACAATGGGTATAATATTTTACTAAGTATCATTTTTTTATGCGAGGGAATTTCTATTCTTGTATGATTTAATTTGGTTTTAATAAAAATTATCCCTATTAGCACCGAATAAATAAGTCGTATATTTAGGTCAAAGCACTCACTTTCCTTCTCCAATATTTTCGCAAGAAAGTATCTTATTATTAGAACTTGATTGACAAGCCTGAAGAGATTTTTAATGTTCTTCAAGCGAGGAAAATAAAAATTGAATTTCCTTAAAGTTCTTACTTTTTAAATCAAAATGGGCAGCAGGGAACTTTCCGAAAAAACACGGGAGAGCCCCATGTTATTTAGAAGTAAAAGGAGCCCTCTTTTGGGCAGGTAGGTATATGTAAGTCGAACTTTTATGTGAGTTTCTTAATAGTACCAAAGTTACGAAGAAAAAGGTTAATTTTGGTCGTTTTATTGACCCATTTATATTACTCTTCAAAGGTTTCTACCTCAAAGGTCCCAATGGAAATTGAACCGTTCTTTCTGTCAATACAACAAAAGGAATCTAAAGGAGAAACTTAATAAAAGATCTCATTAGGGGTATTTGCTCAGCCGAGTGGGCCAAGGGTCCGAGAGCCCTCATGATAATGTATCGCGTGCCGTTTACCTTCCCGGGCCTCGAGGATGCTACTTACTCTATAATACAAACTTTGTAGATAACAAAAGAGCGCCCTCTACACGTAATACTTCGATTTTTTTTAATTATAGACCCAAAAGCAATATCCATATGAGACGCTTAATATAGGCTAGTTTAAATAAAAAAGTCTGATTAAAATTGAATCGATAATGAATAAATTAAGCCGGCGACTGACCTGAGCATTTTGCCGTAACGTAGGTAGCATTCGAAGCGAGCGTGGTGGAGCACGCGGCGCTATGAGCGAGCGGATCGGCTCGCTGTACTGACCTGCAACATTTTGTCGTAACGTAACCGTTACGTTACGACGAAATGTTACAGGTCAGTGTCGACATGATTGTTACGCCGAAAAATCGAAGCGAAGCTTTACGCATGTGCCGGTGTCGTCACGGTTCAGAGTGAAGTTCGTACGAAGTGAGGAGCGCGACGCCGCGACCGGCCCCGCCGACCGAGCGCCGAGTGCCGACGGAAACGCCCGAGCAGTACCGAGCCGGCCACTTGGAGGGATTCACGTCAGTCCGGCCGAGGAATTATTGACCATTTCCTGCGGTAATTCTACTAATAGAACAAGCCTGCCGACAAAAACTGCCCGTAAATACTATACACACAGTGATCGAACAGTGATAAAGTGACAAATAACTATAGATTATTTACTAGCACGTATTGTGTAACAGCCTATTATGTTAGTAATAAGTGTTGTAGAATCGCTAGGCACGACTTACGTACGATGTTAAATTAGTATAAACAAAGAAGAACTTGTGATTGTCGGCATCCCTTCGTGAAAGTTAACGGAGTATCGTTAATTACTGAAAAAGTAAGCAGTCCGTCGCATTAATGAGAACGCCTTTCAACGGATTCGTGAGAAAAATGCCAACAACAGTGCAAGAAAACATAGCTCTACTCAATATGATGTCGTCGGATAACCTGGAAGATGACCTAAAAAGCGTGCAGCTTCATTTCCCGTCTGACCGTCGGCTCCAGAGCGACGGCGCATGCGTGGAGGAGCGGGTGAGGACCTCCCGCGGGGACATCCTGGTGGCCGTGCGCGGCGACCGCTCCAAGCGCGCCATCATCACCTACCACGACCTGGGCCTCAACTATGCCGCCAACTTTCAAGCATTCTTCAACTTCGTTGACATGCGCGCCATTTTAGACAAGTTCTGCATTTACCACCTAAATGCACCCGGCCAGGAGGAAGGGGCGCCCACCCTTCCGGAAGATTTCACCTACCCCACTATAGACGCTCTGGCTTCACAGATCGATTTTGTCCTCGGACATTTTGGCATAAGATCCTTCATAGGTTTTGGGGTGGGTGCGGGGGCCAATATACTGGCGCGTTATGCAATTGCGAGCCCGCAAAGAGTCGATGCGCTAGCTCTAATAAACTGTACGTCGACACAGGCCGGTTGGACCGAATGGTTGTACCAAAAAATCAACACTAGACAGCTGCGATTAAGCGGTATGACTCAGAGTGCAGTCGACTATCTCATGTGGCATCATTTCGGTCGGAGCACTGAGGACCGCAACCACGACTTAGCGCACGTTTACAAAGAGAGCTTCTCTCATATGAATCCCATCAACCTGTCGATGTTTATCGATTCGTACCTGCGACGCACGGACTTGACGATTGCGCGGGAAACGACTACTGTCAAAGTTCCCGTGTTGAACATAACCGGCTCGCTGTCCCCGCACGTCGATGACACAGTCACGTTTAATGGCCGCTTGGACCCCTCTAAGACGTCCTGGTTGAACATTTCTGACTGCGGGATGGTGCTGGAGGAACAGCCGAGTAAGATAGCGGAGGCGTTCCGGCTGTTTCTGCAGGGAGAGGGGTACTGCAGGTAGTCGCGCTGCTCCGGACCCTGAACGCTGCGCAGCTGCCCTTAGAATGCACATGTTGCTTTCACGCGAGCTTTAACACTGTTGTAGACACATTGGAAACGTAGGAAAGATGTTGTTCCTTGTTTTAGATATTTATGGAAATAAATTTATTTTGAGGCTTAAATGGTATTTTGTATCTCACTCACACCACGTAGTTAAGATCTTAGTACATAGGTACAAGAGTATGCTGATGTTATTTTTAGATAGCGAATATTTAGGCACATGTAGGCATAATCCGCTTAACATCATTATGTTATACTCGTATTTAAATCATTACCTATCTTTACTAACCTTCTTTCTCACAAAAACATTTTTGTCTTTACACATTTTATATCATAATTTAATCATAAATTGGATATGGAGAGGGATTAATTAAAATGTACATTCAACTTGAAAAGACTCCATTAACCTTATCCAATAACTTCAGCTTTATTAAAACTTTCCGGAAGTGGAAACAAAGGATGTTTCCATATTCAATTAAAGCCAGGATGAGCCTACGATAATCTTGATTGAGTTATCTTCGGACACATCTAAGCAAAGACGACTGACGAGATTGATATAAAAGCTGGTAAAATGATTTTTCATTTAATTAATCTGTACTGAAGATGAAAAAGCCTAAGATTTTTTGATAATTAAAAAGGATAGCGTCCCTAATGTATTAAAGCGTCGAATTTATTTCTAAGTCCGTCGGTTGCTTAGGTGTATCGTCTAAAGTTTGAAAAGGGCTTGAAACGTTGAGCGGTTTCCAATTAGTGCAGACTTGTTGGAATTAACCCGACCGTTAGAATTAATCTGTTTTTCCTTTGCGAACTGTCTGTTTCGTTTATTACTTAGGCAGGCTAGATTCCCTTAGTCTCCGCCCTCTGTACGGTTCGCAAATTTAATTAATCTCTGTTTCATTGAATTTTAATTATTTTTTACTTAAATTTGCAGAAATGTATTTTTAGTTACGCTCTGTTTGATATAGGTAATTTGTTGACTAAACTCTTCATCGAATTCCTGAAGAAGAATTTTGTCGAGAAGTCAGAAACTAAATATTTTATTGCTTGTAATTTTTTTTTCTTTATCTTATCCGATTCCTGTTCAAAACCATAAAACACTTCATAGTCATTGTCATATCGGACAACTTTTAAGTAGGATTAAGTACATTAGCGCTACGAGAAAATAAAATCTCTTTGTTTGTGCTTGTCGTCGGTAGAGCTCTTTCTACCTTCGTTAAAGTTTTAGAAAGCGCGGTCCGACCTTAGTGAGTAACTAAGTACGATTTCCGAGAACGAGTTCCGGTAAAAATAATAAAGGGGAATGCAATTACTACGCCCGAGAATTTGTAAACACCACTCCGGCTCTACAAGTGCTGCTTCATATTTAATTCCGCTGAGCATGTTTCTTTAAAAACGGGTTTAGTGACCTTACTTGTTTATCGACTTTTGAGTAGGTATGACATATAGAGTACGTCGTAAAGTCATTTTTGTTTATTTAGATAAGATACTTAGTGGAATGTATTATATATTTACCTAATTTAACTTGATTTTAATGAAAGGATTAATAGTTTAATTTTTCCTAAAAACCATTTGGTAAATTTTTATCGTTAAAGAGGTGTCAACGGCAGTTAGGTTTGACAGCTCCAAGAGCGACATTAAAAGCTGTTGAGAGTGACTGACTCTATCTTATATTTTAGCCCCTGATGCAAAAAGAAAGGTGCTTAAGTATATAACGTGAGTATCTATGCTTCTACGCATCTGACTGTGGCATCGTAGCTCTCAAGAGACTGAACCGATTTCGATTAGGTTTGTTTTGTTTGAATAGTATACTAACTACGAGTAGATTGAAAGTGTTCCGTTTGAAAACCATCTCTTGTAGTTGGGGTTTTCATATTACAAATTGAATTACCTACTTGTTAAATATAGACATTATGCAAAAAATTTAAAAAATAGTAAAAAAGCTAGCTATGTTACTGTACTTAGTATGCATATAACGAGTTCGTTAAGCAAATTGCTCCGATCAATAAAAAACAATTTAGCAGAACAAAGGGCAAATCGTTGAGTTTCAATTTATATTTTACAGCTTCATATTTCGCAGCGTCGCGTACCGGCAACCTAACATGGAAATGCAAAACAAAACGATTCAATGCTGTAATTAATTTTCGATTCGCGTTCAACGCTCCATTTTTTTGTTTGCGAGCGTTTCCCGTTTTTCCTGTACAAACGCGACTGGCCACCCCCTCCCTAGGGGGTTGCTAGTTAAATGGACTCGATGCACGAAAGAGTTCACCCCCTGCAACTGCCCACCCCCGCTGACCGCTGGATGAACGGATGATAAAATATTTCATCGGAAAATAAATTTAAAAAAATAACGCTTGGCTCTAGAGGTCTTCACCGAGCTAGTTATAACTTTCAATTTATCTACGTGGAGGATCGGGATTGTTCAGAAGTTATGAGGTAAGCAGGCTTAGCAGTCGCGCCACCGTCAACTGTGTAGGTAATGACGTCAGAAGGTAATACCTGTTATTTGAGTCGTAGTTAAGAAGTTAGAATGACGTGGACTCTTTGGACGTTTCGACTTGAATACTACAGTGTCTCGGAACCGAAGTTTGTCAGTCAAGTAGGTTATAATAATTAGAAAAATAAGTGGATATAATTACGCGCCACCCTCAACTATGTAGGTATATGACGTCAGAAGGTAATACCCGGAAATTTGAGTCGTAGTTAGTTAAGTAGGGTTGTTTAGAATGACGTAGACTCTTTGGACGTTTCGACAAAAGGAAAAGGGCTCATAGTACTCATCATTATCCACAACTTTTACTATGGGACTAACCCAGAATTCGCGAAAAAAAAATCAGCTGTTCCATACATTTAATGTATTTATGGAACAGCTGATTATTTTTTCGCGTATTTCGGGTTGGTCCCATAGTAAAAGTTGTTGATAATGATGAGTACCTACTATGAGTTCTTTTCGGCTTAGCATACCTTTTGTGAATAGCCCTGTATAGTACGAGTATGTCCCGGAACCGAAGTTAGACAGCCAACTAGGTTATTTAATAATTAGAATATTAATTGGTATTAGGTAAGTAATAATCTAAGTCGTAAGGAAACTATAGGTAGCACAACTTCGACGTAAACTTACGTAGCAAATATTCTATAGAAAAGTGTACGCCATTTGCGCCTGTCAAAACCGCCCCTGACAGGCGTACCTACACTTTTCTATCGAATACCTACTCGCTACGTATTTTTAGGTCAAGTTGTGCTAGACACACTGATTGCTGTTTGAGCATTTTGTCATGGTTTTTACACTGTTTATGATGGGTCTTTTAAGTAGATATTTAATTAGGTACCTATGTCTGAACGACAAAGTATTTGCAATATCATCCTAAGCCATAGTGCAATACCATGTGCAGTAGAATCTGTGTCCTTAGCTGATATCAAACCACTGCTGAACAGAAGTCCCTCCAAAAGCACGTCACAAAGTCACAACCCGAACAAATTGGACTACACCATCTTCAGCGTATATTCTCTAGTTACTTAATTTCCTAACATTGATATTTTTAGTGAAAGCAAGTTCGTCCAAATCTCCGGGATTCCCGGCCGGGTAATATCGGGTTCGGGCCGGATTCCGTTCCGGCGCGCGTCCCCGGAATGCTTTATATTGGAATCTGGGATCCGCGGGTCCGGAACTCGCTTGGAGACAACGTTGCGTTTTTCGCGAGAATCTTTTTAGGGTTTCTTTGTTCTCAGTACTTAGAAACACTACAAGGGAATCATTTTGGCTATACATTCTTTGACATTTTACTTTAACATATAACATATAATTATCTGATAATAATACAATCGAACATCGGGAAGTGGCTCAAAATTTAGTTGCTAACACGAGGTCAGGTGCACATATATTGTGACCGGGTTGTAAGTAATAGGGTCTTAAAGGATTAACGAATTTAAAACTGAAATGCCAAAGAGTGTAGGTACCTACCTACTAACCAAAATTTAACTAATAAATAATTTCTTACCACCTTTTATATACGAGTACAATATATGATTTTTTTTTTGAAATTTGCTGTAGGTATATTGCAATGTTTTAACAAAGAGCGAGTAAAATCTTCTAATTCTACTAATCTATGAATTGTAGGTATGTTAATTTATAAGAGTATAATTAATTAAATAAGGTTTTGAAAATTGTAAAATAAAAAGCTAACTTTGGTAATCGGGAAAGCCATAGAAAGAAAAAAATACCTACTTACATACCTGTATCAGTAAGATAACTTCGGACAAGGACAGTAAAACAACGTTTAGTATGCGATAGATATATTCAACACCATAATTTCACATCGAATGGTTTAGACAACTTACATAATTATTTCGTTATGTACACATACAATTATATTGTCATTAAAAACATGAATAAAAATTGACTAGAATTCGTACGATATCTACAAAATGTATTTACAAATGTAAGCTCCGAATTAACGTAGATATCATCATATATTACATATCAGTCTGACTAGAGTTAAATATTTACATAGTAATTATCTATATGAAAAATCAGGAAGTGAACTAGCTACATTACAGAGTTATCGACTTATAAATAGGTAATGAGCCCAAGTTTGAAGGCTTTATTTGACAGATCTAAGCTTACTAAAAATATACCTGTCTTTGTCATTGCAACCTATTAGACAAGGACATCAATACTTTTAGGAAAATTAGATCTGTCAAGGAATGCTTTCAAATCTGGGCCTAATGCTGTTCAGAAAACACTTTTTACTCAATTTAGGGTGTCTATACAAACAACATTTTCGGGCTGGTAAAGCATCATCAACACCAATTAATCAATAATGTTGCATGCGTCCACAGGCGGTGGTTTGCTTTCTGTCTGCCTGTTTTTTGCTCTTTTGAAAAAAAACTTTGTTCCATTTATGTAATACCCAATCATTTATTGTAGGTAACAATTTGTAGGCTTTTGATGTAGCATGTTTTTCTTGGAATACCCAATTCTTGTTATTGGTTAGATAGTTTGGATTGAGCGAAGTTTGCTTGTATATTTTGTTTTCTTACGTCTTTCTTGCTTTGTAAAAAGACAAATTTATAAAAGTGTTTTTTGATGAAGCCACAATATTTTACAAATTATTATGACTGAAGTTTTAAGTTTTACTGATAAACAAACAACGGGTGACGGACTACTTATAAATATTAATAACTATGACTATTTACTATTTATTTAAGCTAGCAACGTTCCGCGGTTTCACCCGGTATCCTAGAAACCATCAATATGTATTTTGACGAATTGAAACGCGTTAGAGTTATCCAGAGTTTTGGGTTTAATTTAACTTAAGGCGCTGAATATGAGCCGCTGCTATCTCGCTCGCTCATTTCAACATAAAATTATGACTAAATCGCATTCTGTGAAGTAGCTCAAAATAATATCATGAAGCCTCAACAAAAAAAAAACATTTTGATCCAAACAGGTTTTCATACATAAATTATAAAAATGGGCAAAACATAATGTCCCATGTATAGGTAACTTGTTTGAATCACAATTTTTTTCTTGTTGTTTAAATTTTGTTATACTCGTATTATTCTGAGCAACTTGACCGAATGCGGTTTTTCATAATTTTATTCAGTGATTTTGTAACTTCAATAATGTTGAAATGAGCGAGCGAGATAGCGGCGCGTCATATTCTGCGCCATGTTATTTTCTTGAACAGTATTTAACTCTTAGGGAGTTAAGTGAGGACAACATACACACAAACCCTCGAATTTATAATATTAATGTGATTAGCGTGATATCAATATGTTATAATATATAAAATGGCAGTACACAGTTTCAGTTGAAGTCGAGTAATAATTAATGGTGGGACGAGCCGATGAGGCTTCTCGTGTATTAATTTAATTAAACAGGATAATTAAATTATTGATCATGCACATGATTAAATGAAATATATGCAAGGTGTCACAGAAAGGTGTTATAATTTTGAAAGGTAGGTATATGTGTATTGAGTACCTATTTCAAATTTCGAAATATTTACTGAAGTAAAAATTCAAATCACAACTTAGTTTTACTATTCAAAATTAAATATTCGTAATTCTTTCGACAGCCCTAATGACTGCCCACTGACTGCGCTTGTTACACCATATATTATTCATACATGACATTTGACGCCTTTTTCAAGGTCGTATGCCTGCTGCCTTTAGGGTTGCACCTGGCTAAGTTTATGTAAAAGTTTAACTTATAATTAAAAATGCTACAAGAAGCACTTGCGGGATGGATTCTGTTTTAGTCTCGGCATGGACTATAAAAGTATTATCAAACCTTTCTGTTACACCTGGTATACGTTCGTAAGTGTTATGAAATTGATACCTATAAGTAGGTAAATACTGTATAATAGGTGTAAGTGTATATCATTTTCTAATTAGGTCGGCACGCGTATTTATATGGCCTCCTGAGCATTGTAAAAGTAAACAAATGGATATACAAACAATGGAAGTGACTCGAACTGGCCGTAGCTGGACTGAAATTCAAATACAGGTAAACCTATCAGATAAAACAGTAAGGGAACTTTGCTTTTTAGATAATGACTGTTGCCTGCCGCGAGTTTAGTCGCGGTGTCCCAGTTTTTTCGTATTATCCGGGATGAGAAAGATTGGTCCGTCTTTTTGACGCACACTTCTTCTTGCCTCTCATTTAAATGGCATATCTATGTTTCATCCGTTATGTAGTAGAATGGAAATAAATAGACAGATAGACAAACGAGGGAATAAGAAGTAGTGAGACATAGAAACGAGGATTTCTTTCGAACTTTTATTATTGTATAAAGCGCAAGTTCGGCCGCATATGGAGTATAATAGCTCTCATCTCTGGAGTGGTGCACCAAAGTACCAGCTTGACCCTCTTGACTCCTTGCAGAGAAGAGCCGTTAGACTTGTCGATGACTCAAAACTAACCGACAAATTAGAACCGCTGAGCTTGCGCCGAGACGTTGGTTCGCTCAGCTTGTTCTACCGGTACTATAATGGGGAATGCTCTGATGAACTGTTTCAATTAATCCCTCCATCCCGATTTTACCACCGAACTGGCCGCCATCGCCAGAAATATCACCCGCACACCATAGATGCGTGGAAGTCTCGCACGGTTCGTTTCAATCGTTTGTTTCTTCCGCGCACCTGTGTTTTATGGAATGACCTACCACGTTCGGTTTTTCCTTCACACTATAACCTTGGCCGCTTCAAACGAAGGGTTAATAGAGTCCTCAGAGGTAGGCAACGCACTGAAGATGCCTCGGGTATTGGAAGTGTCCATAGGCGACGGTGACCACTTACCATCAGGTGGCCCGTCGCTTGTTTCGTCGTCACTTATTTAAAAAAAAAACAAAAACTGACAATATTACTACGAGTACGTGCAACGAATAATTTCCATAGTCTTCAGATTGATTTCGATACACGCACTGAAATTTCATTTAGCCGAGTTGGTCAATACCCGTAACTCAGTCCAGTAAGTATGGTACTAAAACTGTATAGTACCCTTACTGCTTGTTTCCGATAAATAAATAACGAGTAGCTATAGCCCTGACCGGTGGCACGCAAGAAACAGGGTCGGCCATATCGGGTCAGAGGTATCAAGGGTGGCAGACCACGGTATGCTTTTGTGGAGCGTAAACAAAACCAGCCTGTGGAAAGATTCCTGGGAAACACCAGCGGTAAGTAGGTATTTTGTCCACAAATTTGATCAAACATTGATGGTAATAACTAGATATGGTATGTCAAAGCGAGGTTCGTATTAAATATAATTGGAATGATTCAGGCTGCCTTGATCTGTAGGTTTAGGTCTGTTTACGTTTGGGCTTTCGAGTCTGAAATCTAAAACATTTTTTGTATAAATCCAAGCGTGGTTTACGTAATTTTTATTTTTATGACGTTGTTTGCACGTAGGATTCGATGTAAAAAGTAAATATTCAAAGTAAAAAGGTGTTTAATCCAACCTCTTGATTGCAATATAAAACTGCAATCCTTTGGTTTGCTGATTGGGTTGTTTTGTGAGTTCTATTGCAGCTGTGCGACACTGAGGTACGTGGGCAGCCCACTAATGTCAATCTAAATAAGCGCAGTACACACTGTTGCCAAGGTGACCTTAAAACAATGT
This sequence comes from Alcis repandata, assembly GCA_949125135.1. Classification (NCBI taxonomy): domain Eukaryota; kingdom Metazoa; phylum Arthropoda; class Insecta; order Lepidoptera; family Geometridae; genus Alcis; species Alcis repandata. Next base: position 6,778,130 of record OX421242.1, on the reverse strand, counting down.
TCATTGCGTAGTTCGAAGTACCTACGCACTATACAGAGGCTATACAGAAAGAGTGTGCTAAGCCGAAAGGGCTCATGATGAAAAAAAAATATTATGGGACCAACCAGGAATTCGCAATAACAAAAATCAGCTGTTCCTTATAAAAAACGACAGGATTTTTTTTGCGCGAATTACGGTTACGTTCCATAGTAAAAGTTGTTCTTAATGATGAGAACTATGAGCCTTTTTCGGCTTTGCATCGAGCTGAAAATAACCCCGTAGAGCTGTGTTAATCGGAAGAGTGCCCTACCGCCCTTAGTTTAGCAGTGCCTTTTTTATCGTGTTATAGTTTCCCCGGTCGAGGGTGGAGGCCCGCCCCCCGCTAGCTGTGCTCGTGCTGCGTGCGCGAGGACAGTGAGCCGGGCCCGGACTCGGCGCTCGAGTCGCCCGCGTACACCTCCGAGAATCCGCCCCCGCTGCCCCCGCCGCCTGTGCTGCCGCCACCGCCTTTGGAACAAAGGGATATATACGTACCTACTGCTAGTAAGGCGATTTTCACGGGGAAAGAAAGTTAAGTAGGATACCTAGTGGAAAGTTCCATCAGCTTAGAAATAGCTGATAACTTAACCACGCGGCGGTGGGACGTTTGCCAATAAGAGATATTCGTTATGAAATGTAGCGTTGAATTGTTTTTTTTAATAACACGTTGAAATTTCTAAAACTAAATTGTTTAATTCTGGATACGGCTGTGGTTTCCTATAAAAGATTTTAATAAACTAAAATTGGACGAGGATAACAGCTCATGTTGCAGCTAAATAAGTTACAGTTTCTTTACTTTTTAATGGGGAATAGCTAAATGCTAAAGTGTAAGTAAAAGGAAAAGTGAAGTGTAGTAAAGTGTAAGTTACTTACCGTGATGTGCAAGCGGCACGCAGTAGGAGGTGCCGGCGGCGCAGTGTCGCGGCCGCACCTTCTCGTAGCGTAGTTGCTGCAGCTCGCACTCCGAATGGTGCTTCTCCACTGCACGCAATATTAGGTATTAATTAGGCAGTTGTCTTGAGGTAACAACAAAACCGTGGTAGCTCAGTGGAAGAACAGCTGCTATATATTCTTGAGGTGCCAGGTTCAAACCCTGACTGGTACCAATGAGTTCTTTGGAATTTGTGTCCGAATTTACATACTGGCTTTTCGGTGAAGAAAAAATTCATGAGGGAACCTGCAAATATGTCCATAGAAAAAAACTTAATGCTGTAACACCACCAACCCGCACTTGGCCAGCGTACATACGGCCTATTCACCCTTCGAGGATAGACCCTGTATCTCTGCAGAGGGGAGACTAAAATAAGGTTGCGAAAGATTGGTGAGTGGTTATAGTCAGGTCGTTCGCCATCCCACTGCTGGTTAAGTAAATGAGTGAGTAAGTGGTTACCGTCAGATCGTTCGCGATGCCGCTGCGGGTGCTTGCGGCAGGGCCGGTGCGGCGGCGCGTCGTTGTCGCGGTGCCCGAACGTGCGGAACTGCAGCGTGTGGTCCAGCGTCGCCGCGCCCGCCTCGGCGCCCACCGCGAACGTGGCGTACGGACTTATTTCGTATACATCTATACAGAACACTACTTATAAATAACTAGGAATCTATTACCTCGTGTAAATCGGGGTACAGAATAATGAAAATAAAATATTGAAAAAATAGTTTTCAGGAACAAACTTTTATTGCATTGTCTTCGGATTTATACATGTATACCAAACTTCAGCTCAATTGGACGTGAGAAAATGGCTCGAATTTAGATTCCAACATTTGGCCCATACAAACATCATACTTAAACGATAAGATACATAAAAGCTTGTGTAAAACACATCACCTGAAAATGATAGTAATAAACTAATGGAAAAAATTTCGTTCACGGACTTTAATTATTACATATCAATCTAAATGCAGAGCAATGCGCATAAAAAAATGAAATAATACATTTTGAAAGACATTTGCAGATTGATAAAGGTTCCACAATTTTGGCACGGGGCAAAGTAAGTTCGTTTAAGCTAAGTGCCCAACTTCGTTTGTTTTTAAATAGTTTGTTTTCAGCGCGCTCAAAGCCTAATGAGTATGGAAAGGTTCTCTAGTTTTCATAAGATGGTACGAGTAGTGTCATATTGTATGAGATGGAAGTACAAGTTAAATAAAGGGAAAATAAGCCGTGAAGAAGTTGCAAGAACAACGAAGCAGATACTCAAGGTAGTACAAAAAGAATCGTTCAAAGAAGAATATAAGGTAATAAAAACAGAACTACCAGTAAACAAGAAGAGTAAGCTATCAAGCCTAGACCCGTTCATCGATACGGATGGGTTGTTGAGAGTAGGAGGAAGATTGCAAAACGCAAATCTGCCATATGATCAGAAACATCCAGTGATTCTGCCATACAACCATCACATAACAAAGATTATTGTCCAAGACGCTCACACGAGAATGCTACATGGAACCAACAACCAAACCATGGCATATTTACGTCAGAAGTTTTGGATTATCGGTGCAAAAATAATGGTCAAGAATTGTTACAGAAAATGTGTCAAGTGTGTGAGATACAATGCATCTACAATGACGCAAAAGATGGGCATGCTGCCAGCTGCTAGGGTTACGGAATCATTTCCATTCAGTCACACGGGAGTAGATTACGCAGGACCGATTCAAATTAGAGCAGCAAAAGGCAGAGGACACAAATCCTATCGTGGATACGTAGCAGTCTTCGTCTGTTTTGCGGGCAAGGCAATTCACTTGGAACCAGCTGGAGATTTATCGGCAGAATCGTTCATTGCAGCGTTCCGAAGATTCGTTGCACGCAGAGGCTCTGTAGCCCATATCTATAGTGATAACGCTACGAACTTCGTCGGAACAGCAAACATTTTGTATCAAGAAATACTTGAAATAAGTCAGTCCAGTCAAGTGCAGAATATAATGACGGACATGGGTATCACGTGGCATTTCATACCACCAGCTTCTCCCCATTTTGGAGGAATTTGGGAAGCTGGAGTAAAATCGATGAAACATCATTTGCGCAGAGTCATAGGAGATCAAACATTAACCTTTGAAGAAATGACAACGTTCCTAAGTCAAACGGAAGCGTGTCTTAACTCCAGACCACTATGTGCGTTAAGCGAAGAAGTAAGTGACAACATAGTGTTAACACCAAGTCACTTGTTGATTGGAAGAGAAGCGGTTGGAACAGCAGACCCAGTATCTAACATTTTTACAAGTTTATCAACTCGTTGGAAGCAAATTCAAAAAATGAAGAAAGATTTTTGGAAAAGCTGGACAAAAGATTACTTGCACCAGCTACAACAGAAGTACAAGTGGAAAAATAATCAGGAAAATTTAAAGAGGTGCAGTGGCGAGGGACCAAATGTTCAGGCGCTAGCCATTTATTGTAAGTAAACGATTAACGCCTGACGAACTTCAGCTAGCACAGCCGTCACAGGAACAACTCAGTTCTTTGTGACGTCTGACTAACCTACCAGACCCCCGCGGAACTCCGTATGGGCATGGAGTACTCGTCGGGTGACTGGCCCTAACCGGGGACCTACGCTGCTACGTTTGCCCTACGTTCCCTACGTTCCCTACGTTCCCTACTTCCCTAAGTCCCTACCCTACCATATGACATCAATATATACTTATATAGATAGGTGCAGGAAACCCGGCTACCAGGAGACCTATTGGTACCAGGCGGAGTGGGAGGGAATCGAGGAAAGGCACGATATTCCACTGCCGTGACGCAGACTCACGTCACGATCACCTAAGGTGACGGTATCAAAGTAGCTCTTGCCACAGTGGATGGATGAGGTAGGTAATACGCCCGGCCAGCGGAATGATGCTGGGCGCGGCTTCGTCCACCGAACAGCAGGCCGTAGTTGGGCACCGTCCGATCCTTCACTGGTCGGTAGCTGGTCGCCTCGTTGACCTGACTGCTCTATCGATGGGCCATCTACCCTATGCAGCCGCCCGTAGGACTCGCCACTGCAATCTCCTGCCTGCCTAACACTCCAGTGCAGCCGCCCGTAGGACTCGCCACTGCACCCCTTCTAGTAGTGAATGAAACAACCTTCAAATTGCCATTACTTTATTTACAAAGTTTTACACTATTTATACACATAGCACTTAAGACTAATTGGTTTTAAATCTACGTCAATAACGCTGACCGTCCACTTTTAAGAAGCCACCGCACCGAGCCGTCGATCTTTGATCTGGGTCGCGGACTTGCGGACTCTGCAAATTCCGCCAGCGCTATGCCTAGTGTAGAAACGCGGTCGCGATGCATGTTCATTCTGAACATTCTGGGGCCTCTCCGGGACGGCATTTGGTTGGTGCAGCTCCATCGCCTAGGCCTTTCTGCCGGAGGAACTTGTGCTTCATTCCCTCCGGCTGGCTGCTGAGGTGGGTGTACTGCTACAGGCTTCAAACTGGTTCCCTGGTAGTAGTGTCTGGTTGGCTGCACGCTCTGCTCAGCTTTCCCTCGTGGTCGCCGATTGCATCGTCGTCTTGCAACCAATATGCACTCTGCCAATGATATCCTCTGTTGGTCCTAAAGAGCTAAATGTATAAATAATCTACAACCTTTATTGATGATGTTGTTTGATGTTAGTGAAGGATAGTTCAACAATGCAATTTGCATGTTCTTCACCCCTCCAGACAACCAAAAAACGTTATCTTCCAACTCACGAACTCTCTATTTTCTGTCTTCAGCTGATGCCCGGTAGTGCGGTATCTGCTTTCCTTTGATGCTGCTTGCAGTATATATTGCTATTAACTCGTTTATCTCCATCTTCATTCTTATTTCTTCTTTATTTTCTCTTCTTTCTTCTCTCTTCTCCTTGCTGATCAGAACACTTACACTTAGCTGCTTATCTCCACCTGGATCAGTATTTTTGCGCCTTCTCAATGACACCGGTGATTCCCGCTTGTGGGAGGCCGGGCCCTGAATCGCTACTGTCCGCTACAGCTAAGTGTTAAGTCTGTACTCCGAGCTCCGACGTACAACGAACTTAGCGCTTATTTGAGTACGCTAAGCCGCGGTACGTCTAAGTGTCTGTCAGTCAAGTGTCACTTACTAACCCCTGGATGGATATATTCTAACCGGAGACTTCCATCCGGCTGGTGGAGTGGTGCTTCGGTGCGGCTTCATCCCCGTACAGCAGGCCATACATAGTCGGGCTCCGTCCGATCCTTTTCTTGGTCGTTGTCCGGTCACCTCGCTGGTCCTTACTGCTTCTATCGGTGGATCTCTTCGGCGCGGCTTCATCCCCGTACAGCAGGCCATACATAGTCGGGCTCCGTCCGATCCTTTTCTTGGTCGTTGTCCGGTCGCCTCGCTGGTCCTTACTGCTTCTATCGGTGGATCTCTATATAGCCGCCCGTAGGTACCGCCACTGCATCCCTCCATCTACTACTACGGTGCAGCCGCCCGTAGGACTCGCCACTGCACCGCTTTAGTTGTGAATCTAACAACTTTCAGGTTGCGATTTTGCATCCCTCCGCCTACTACTCAGGTGCAGCCGCCCGTAGGACTCGCCACTGCACCTCTTTAGTAGTGAATGCAACCACCTTCCGGTTGCGATTACTTTATTTACAAAGTTTTACACTATTTATACACATAGCACTTAAGACTAATTGGTTTTAAATCTACGTCAATAACGCTGACCGTCCACTTTTAAGAAGCCACCGCACCGAGCCGTCGATCTTTGATCTGGGTCGCGGACTTGCGGACTCTGCAAATTCCGCCAGCGCTATGCCTAGTGTAGAAACGCGGTCGCGATGCATGTTCATTCTGAACAGTAATGTTAGTTTAAAAAAAAAACATTTTATTTTACTTTCGAATTATTATTTTCATTTAAAACATAAAAAAATAAATCTTCGTTGGAATCAATTTGCCCTTTACTTTAAAAACTAGTAATTTTTAGTTAGTTTGATGTAGCAAAAAATATGTGTTATTCAATTTTGTGTTCATAAAGAAATTAGTCTAGACAGTAGACTATAGCTTATTAAATTGCATCTTATAAAAACATTTTAAAACTACTTACATAAAATCCATTTAAAAACTCTTTTACATTAGCTCCATTGTTCAAAAATATGAATACAAAAAAGTTATCCAAAGCTTCATAATACAGCCATTGTAAATAACTGTCAGGCATTAGGCCCGCGGGAGGCGGGTTCGCCGCGACGCATCAATCAACTACGATATATTACAACGAACATTACACAATATGATCTCATATTAATATTTGGATAAAGCTCTAGATCTAGCACATTTGTAAAATAAAAGGAACAATAAATTTGATGCTGAATAAAAATGGAACGCGCGCGTCGTTACGACACCAGCCCGGCTTGGCAGAATTTAAAATTACGTTATATTTTGAGCTGAAAAGTCGGCGTCTAGTTTCTTCGTGATGAGTTTGAGCTACACAAGTTTCACGTAGGAAACATTTCTGTAACGCTGAGGCCACTGTATCGTACCTTCCGTAAAAACGTTATGAAATATGCTACTAAATTATTTATACGCTATGATACCGAAGGGGAAATTGCAGGCGTAGCACCGGTAAAATATATCTAACATGAGGATGAAGATGGATTTATTTGATTTCGTTTTCAAAATACGCGAGCGTTTGCAATAATTAAGTCATTTTAGAACCTATCATACCTATCCAGATAACATAATTCAAATTCTTCTTCTGTAAAACTGGCTGGCACTGAAACCAATGTTTAGTTTTCACTAAAACTTAACGATCTATTGTTGATCAGCAGTCCTCTGTGCCCTAGTCAAGTTGCAATTCCAAAATTGAAACGCTATAGAAAACTAAGAAAATGTATAGGAATGACATTTCTGTAATATAATATAGACTTTTCAAACAATTGTCAAAAACAATTGAGTAAAACTTTACACGCTCTGTTTTTTGATGAACTTTTAATGATTCGATCGTGAACTTTTGGAGCTGTGTTAATCGAGTCATCAATACTTAACTGTTGTCAGTCTAGTGGCGGTTACTACTAAAAAACGAGTGACGAAGAAAGAATATTCTTATTATTCATATTCATTTATTCATACTAATAGTAATAGTTATACGTCACATGTGAAATTGTAAAAGATTTTATTTAACATAAAAACATAATGCTTTTAATATAGTAGGATTTTATTAGGCAAAAAGAGACTTAAATTAAAAAGGAAATACATTAAAATATAATTAAATTAAAAAACTAACCAATAAAACTAAACTAATCTAAAAGGCCGCTGCCTGTGGGAATTGTTCCCAAAATGCTGGCCCCATTACCACGTTGTTATATGTTGTTGTGTTATTTAGATAACATTATGTTATATACAAACATAATGTTGAGTTGCAATATGATTATGAACACACCTTATCATACGGAGTGAAGTAACGACCTTCTTAGAAACAGCGAGGGTGTGTGAGACGATAGTTTGTGTACCTACCATTGATCCGTTCTTCATGAAGTTATACGAGTCCAAATACAATACAAGCAATATCGGGAGTTGTGAAGGTATATGGGCCACAAGGTCAATCTTGAAACAACCAGTTAACTCAATTGAAGCTGATTACTCACCAGACGCTGGCGATAGCTTGTCGTGTTTGTAGTCGTGTTGGCAGTTCCTAATGTTCTGTTGCTCGGGACACACGGACTTGTCGGTGCTGGCGACCGAGTGGCTGCAGCGCCGGGTTTCTTCTTCAGCTGACGAGGTGCACGGCCATAGGGTGCTACAGAATAATCTGATGGTGATTAACTATGTAATGGTATGTTGTTTGGGACACACGGATTTGTCGGTGCTGGCGACGTGTGCACGGCAACAGGGTGCTACAGAAGCATGTGCTATTTAGGGAAAAGGTATGCAAAATCGAAAAGACACATAGCAGTCATCATTATTAACAACTTTTGCTATGAGAACAATTTTTATTTTATTTAAATAAAATAAAATTAAAAATAAATAAAAAGAAAATAAAATAATATATATTTATTTTTTTTTAACCTATGCTGTCCCACTGCTGGGCAAAGGTCTCCCCCAATTCTTTCCAGTTACTGCGGTCTTGGGGCAAAAATTTATTTTATTTAAATAAAATAAAATAAAAATTACGAAAAAATATTCTCAAAATCAGTTTTTTTTTCATTTTAAATAAAAGCTACACTATTCGTGAGTGTTATAAACCTTATTGCAACCCCAAACTTGATCCCAAACCTGCAAGGACAAAGGCCGAGCTGCCCTTGACGTAAATGGCGTTCACTTTTCTATCGAATACTCGCTACGTCAGAAATTGTGCTAGGTTCCCTGTACCCGGCACAAGTCCCGAGCATTAGCTAGCAGCCAATGATTTACGCCAATCATGTACATACATAGATTATATAGAAAACGAAACGGAACGATCGGGAGAACGGGAGAAACGGTCACGTGTACATGATCATATTATTATCACGTACACGTGACCTTATCAATCTTGTTTCATTAAAACATAATTGGCTGTGACATACAGATAAACTGACACCGGATTCTCCCCGTAGAGTTTATTTTTACCATTTTAGTTCGGAACTCTAAAAAACTGATCATCTCAGCATTTCATTTAATTTCTTCTCTATTCCCAACTCAAGTTTTCAACAGTCTCGCCCATTTTGAAATCGAAACTCTTTTACAATACCACAATGGCACAAAACTTATTACAAAATGAAGCCTCAATTGTTGCCGAGAGTCAGATACCCGTATTCAAAACCATTGTGGCGCTATGCATAGCAATTGTTCGTTTAAAAACCGGCGTTATTGAATATATTTTCTAAATATTTCATAAATCACGGGCACGTGAAATTCAGACGATTGTATTGGAAATAGGTCGGCCGGGTGATTTACGAAGGCTTCGCGCTCTCAATACCACTGCCGTTTATCTTCATTTATTATTTTGTATTTGAATGAGTTTTCCAATAAATACTTGTGAAAGAAAAATGGTGAATTGGAGACTTTTCAGGCGCGGTTGACTTCTTTATTGGTGAATAAAGATATTGGAGCTATACAGGGTTATATAATATAGGCTTACGGTATTCTTAGCTGAAGTCACGTATCTGTAACAAAACTCTTAAATGTGAATAACTTTTACTATGAGACTAACTCTTATATCCCAAAAGGAAAGCTGCTCTGTAAATTTAATTTCATTTTGGTGATTTCGTTCTGAACATTCCTCGATTTCAGGATTACTCGATAGATTAGTGCAATCAGGTATGAAGCTACTTACGCCAGGATTACGAGTAGGTACATAAACTTATACTCAGCTTAGTACACCTTAAGCTTATATCATCTGTCCTAGTGTCCTAGTATCCTAAAAGAAATATCATTAAAAATTCCTAGCCATTACCCTCGTCATAGAATTTCTAAAATTTTTAACATTGCTCGAGCCAAAACTAACTTAGCTCGTAACTCTCCGATGCCAAGAATGTGCTGGACGTACAATGAAATGAATGCCTCCGTGAAAGATCTTGATGTCTTTCACAACTCTTTAAATGTTTTAAAAAAAAAATTGGCAAAACAATTTGACAGATAGTACTCTGTCATCTTCTATTTATTTTTATTTTTATCCTTTTGTTATCGTTGTATAAATTTCATTTTAAAATGTAGGTAGTTGTAATTATTTTTTTTATTTTATTGTTCTACCCATTATTTAAGAATGTTGTAAACACCCATAAAGGGTATATATATCAGAACTCTTTTTTATACTATGTTATTTGTAATTTTTAATATATATACTGTTGGTGTTTCCTAATAAATAAATCTAAATCTATATCATAATTATAACCCTGTATAAATCCAAACGGAAACACAAACATTATTTTGCTGAGAAGAAGTTTTTTCGATTGCGCCTTATTTCTTTGTGAATAACCAATTACTTTTTACTAGTGACAATTTTATCCCAAACGAAAATGAAGGTAAAGTTTGCTTTTGAGAGCAAGTAGGTAGGTACATTACACTAATATTATGAATGCTAAAATTTGTGAATGTATGGTGTATTATTCACGCTTAAACGGGCTAAAAGAAGATCCAAGATACATTCAGTTTCTACAAGATACAGTGTTTATCCAAATAAATTTAATAGTTTCTACGTATAGCGAGTGCAACTGGGTCATGCTAGAGTTAGGTACATTCAATCCCCGAAGTCGGATTAAACTTGATCGATGCATACAATTTAACATTCCAATTGTCTTAAATATATTATTACGCTATTTAAATAATGCAACTTCAGCAACGGCCACGTCAATAAATTTTTTAAATCATATACCTACATCATGCTGTTTGAATCAGAGCAACGTAGATACTAAAAAACCACCAAAAACGACCCGAAAAAAATACTAATTGAAAAATAAGCATTGCATTGTCATCAAAATTACACAGGCATACCAAATTTCAGCTCAAACTTAGGGAAGTGATTAAAAATTGAGTTGCAAGATTTGACATCAACAATCTAACGGTACCTACATTGCAAGTTAAATTAAAGCTTGTAATATAAGATAACTTTAAGAATATAGAGTTACACACGTACTATTCCAAATTCCAGCTCATTCGGAAATCGAAAAGTGGTTCAAAATTGAGTTGCAATATTCCACCCGAACAAACACAGTTACATAGTTAGTTACATACATTGCAAGTTAAATTAAAGCTTGTAAAATAGAATGCATCCGTTGCCAGCGCAGTGTGATTGCACTCTATCGATCATCGTCTCGACACGTTCGATGAAATATATTTCCCAGTGGAAATGGAGTCTGCTCTTTACATTGTACCTATGTTGGGTAGTTTGTACCTATGTGTACAGTTTGCTGCGTCAGCTCGATCGACGTTATTTATGAGTGAAATCGGCAGCGCAATGTCTTTGTTACAGTTTAGGATGTACGAGTATGGAAAGAGAACCTCAAATTCAAACATATGTTTTCCGTTATTGCACACCTCGTTTCTAGTGATCCCGTTCCTGTTTCCTGGAATAGATCGCTCTTAGTGAGAAAGCCGCCAGTCGTTATTGTAATTCTTTGTTATTTCTGGTGTGAACTATAAAGAGTTTATCTATCTACCATTTATACAGACGTAGTAATTAAAATTAATAAAGCTTTTTAAATGGTCAAAATAAATGAATCGAGTTAAATTTTGTTATAATACAATAACACTGATTGTTATATTTTTTAAATAAGTTAATTTTAAAAATTATTTTTTAACAAGCTTTTATTTCATTGTCACCGGAGTTCACACGTAGACCAAGTTTCAGTAGGCCTAGCACAACTTCGACGTAAACTTACGTAGCGAGTTTTCGATAGAAAAGTGTACGCCATTTACGCCTGTCAAGAGCGCCCCTGACGGTCGTAAATGGCGTACACTTTTCTATCGAAAACTCGCTACGTATTTTTACGTCAAAGTTGTGCTAGCCCCACAGGTCAATCGAACATCGGGTAATGGTTCAAAATTGAGTTGCAAGATTCCACCCGAACAAACATAGTTACATACAACCCGGTCACAATATCTGTGCACCTCGTTGGAATGCGTATAGCCGGGAGCCTCTCCCGCTTCCCCTGTCACCTCTCCGCGCACTCGGTGCGACAGTGCAACTATATAAGGCTATATGCATTCCAGCGATGTGCACAGATATTGTGACCGGGTTATACATACATTGAAAGTTAAATAAAAGCTTTTAATAAAGTCATAAGGTCATATTTTCGCTGCGCCGGAATAGAATTCCAGTCGTACAAATATCGACTGTCTTTGTCCGCATTTAGGCGTCTTGCTGCCAACTCACATGAAATATGCACAATGCAGGCACCAGCGTGCATGTTGCCATGGACGGAGCCGTCTACACGATATTGATTTCAACGTATTGACCATTCCACTGGCATTGACAGGTTCGGTGAAACCTTGGAAGTAAATTTCTAGAGAAGGTTTTATGAACATTGCGTCTACTTATGTTTGTTACTTGTGGATTGGTGCTTACTTATCTACTCTTCTGGCGCAGCTACCCGAAGTGGGACTTGGCCCAAAAAGTTCAAGGAAAAAGTTGACTTTTTTTAACTTTTGTTTTTCGAAATTATAGATTTTTTCTTTTTAAATACGTCGTAGCGTATATTGTGAAAAGGTTTCGGAAGTGGCGTGACAAAAGCGTCCATCCAGTCGCGCTGGTCGTCCACATCCGAGTGTAAAACGAAGTGCAACAGTAAAGCAACCAACCATTTAAAATGTTCATCCGTCCGATCCTTACAGAGAAAATGTCAATGGATGAAACATTTTCCTCGACAAGGAAGGCCGCGTCGGTGCCTTTACAGCGCACGTCCATTTTATTTCCAGATATCCAATGAAGTTAGAAGCCAACACTAAAATACCCACTCACCAACACAAACATAACTCTTTATTGACACCACAAAAATGAGACCGCAAACACAGTAAAATACAAAGAAAGGCACAAAAGGTGGTCTTATCGCGAAGAACGATTACTTCCAGACAGCTTTTGGATGAGAGGTAAGACATTTCCGGAATGTGGACGATAGTGTTATAATAATCCAAATTGAATTTATACTTTCTGACATTTTTATTTCATTATCAAGAAGGTCACACTACCTATTTTATTTTTCGTGTCTAAATCCTGTTAGTCATCGAGGCCTCTGCAGCGCACCCGGTGAGAGGAAAAGCTATAATTTCCCTATTTGGCTTCGTCCTCCTATTGTCCTTCCAATGTCTAAGGCAAAAATGTCTACAAAACCCAACAAGGCAGAAGCCAATATAAACAAAAAATAATAAAAAGGAGTCAAATCGAGAAACTCACCTTCTCTTAGCCACTAAAACGAGCAGTAGCGCCGCCACAGCGAGCGCCGCCAGCCCCGCGAACGCCAACGAGACCGCCCCCAGCACCCTCTCAGCGTCGGCGCCGGTGTTGATGGGCACTACTGGGACGCCTTCGGTTTGGAAGGCTATCGGCCTCCGGAGCCGCTCTATTGTTTAAACAGAAGATGTTAAGTCGTAACCAAGTACCTTTTTGATCGAGACGGATTGTGTAAGAGAGAATATGATTATTATAAATCGTCGGCTTACTGCAAGAGGTCATTAACTGCAAAATCTGTGCCAGGCTGAACGCAACTTCGAGCGCATCACGCTAGTTATCATTCCTTGAAAAAATTACCGAATGTAAACTTAACTAGTCGCATATCCGAATCAATAAAACTTGAGTAAGTAATTGTAGCCAAAACCTGTAAAAACCACGTTAGTTTACAGCAAGACCGTTAGTGACTTTTTGCAGTAAGCCGACGAAATATACTGCAATAAGATTATTTTGAGTGATTGCCGTAAAATATTTTAAGGATTAGGTACTTGAAGTTTCCTGTGTAATTTTCGTTTTGATTTAAAATACTGAAAGAATTTACATTAATATTTAAAAAAGGTAAAATATGTAAAACAATCAGCTTGACAGTAGTTAGACCTATGAAAATCGTACCTCCTGAATGAGTGGTAGTGGCGGCGTATATCACAGCTTGGTGGCGAGCGGAGTCGGTGGCAGTCCATAGTCGTAAGCCATACCACGCTCCTGCAGTCAACCCTCCCACCACCACCTGACCAAAAAAATACAATAAACAAAAAAAAAAAACATTCAAAATAATCGAATACACCGACCAAACTGGAACGTGGTGGACGCGAGTAAAGTTATCCTACTAATACAAAAACAAATGAGAAAGATTGTATGTTCGTTATTCAATTACGAAAAATACGGATATTCGAATGTACATACTTATTATACCCTTGATTAACATATAGGCTACTTTTGATTCCGGAAATTGCAAGTGAAACCGCGGTGCGCAGCCAGTATTCAAATAACAATCTGAAAAAAAAACACTTTATCTGGTCAGTTTAGTCCACTAGCTCCCATCACAAGTTGACCTCTTTCACAAATCAACAGTACCATTCTCAAAACAGTAAACACAATTTATTTTGCTTAATGAAGCAAAACTATAGCCTCATTATTTTACTAAGGGCTTTAGATATATCCGACCAATATATTGCGGTCTAATAAATATCTACATTAGCCGAGGAACCAAATAAACAACTTTGATTCCCAACCGCAGAATATATCGCTTCATTACACCCCCGCCAAATTGATATCTACGAGGGAACAAAAGGCAAATTAGAGATGAGCTGACTAAACAGTGTTTAGATCGCCAACTCGCACAATTTAGTCGAAAGATTCTCCCATATCATATCAGGGAACAACAGATTTGATTTATTACGTAGCCTACGTGTACACCTTTTCCCGAACCCTCGTAATATCTAATCTCGGAATTCACCCAAGCACGAGTGGTGCGGGTGCGAGTATGAAACACGTTTCCCTTTTCCTTTCCCATCTTAATCAACATATTTCTATTTTCTACCTGCATGGAATTTCCTCGCAGGCGGACCAGCTTCGGGGAAATTTGCACAAAAAAGGTATTTTATTAGAGCCAGCGGCGGATCATAACCTGGAAGTGGGTAGGTACGTACGTACGGGTCCAATTTCCAGTTTCAATTGTTACGGTGTTTTTGCAAATAAAAATAGGGCGATGTGTTTTGGGGATTTATGATTTCGAGAGAATGTTTATTCGTAACAATGTTTCATGTGTATTTCATCAGAATAGTTATGATGAGGGTTTGTTTAGCGAAAACATGGAACATAATTTGTGTGTTACGGCGTAGCGGTGTCGACATGGTTTGCTTCGGGGTACTATTATGTATTTTATTCTTTTATACATTTGGGACCAATATTCATAGCATCATATTTTGATTCATCAGTACACACACATGCTATTCACATTTGATGTCATTAATTTTCGTAAAAAAAAAAACAAGTTTGCAAGTAAGAAGGAATCTGTACAAACATTGCAAATATTTTCCTTGTCCGATTTAGTTTTAGTACGTTTAAGTAGTGATTTACTCGTATTTTGCGGAATAAAAAGTAGCCTACGTGTTAATCCAGGTTAAAGCTACCTCCATACCAAATTTTATCTCAATCCGTTCAGCCGTTTCAGCGTGAAAGAATAACAAACCTACTCACAAACTTCCACTTTTAAAATATGAGAGAGGGCTGGGTTGCCTCGGGTAATCGCTGGCAACGCACAATGCACCCCTTTGCGGGACGCTTGCGGCATCTATCGCCCCCATTCCGAATAAGAAAATCAGTGAGATAGTTCAGGTTGTGGGTTGTTCTCACCTCCCGATGGTGATGCAGCGAGGTGAGGTCGGCGTCCCTCCAGGCGGGCGCGGGACTTGCGTCGGCGCGCCGCCACTGCAGCCGCACGAGCCGCGCGCCGCACCGCACCGCGCGCCGCGCGTCCACCGCCAGCGCGCTGCTATTCGACCACACAGCCAACTCGGCGACTTCCTCGTGCCCACTCCGCTCTCCCCCGCCTTCCCACACTAGTACTGGATACACCAAAACATATACACGCTTATCAAAAGCCTTATGATGTTGCGAACATCTCACTGCATCTAAAGCTTTTGTTAGAGCCTTTCCGTTTTTCCCTTTTCATATTAGCACTTGATAAAGCAACACGATTAAGTCAACAACATCCAAAGTACGTTTCAAGGAAAAAGATGAGATTTTGTATTACGTTACAAAACAAAATTATGTTAATACTACAGTGTAGCAGCTTATAGGGACAAAAGTACAGATTCACACTTCATTCAGTGTAAATTTGACTTAATTATCTAATAAAAAAAATGCGTAAAATTCTGTTGATAATAAAAAAAAATAACAACGAAAACCTAATCACAAAACAGCTACGGCGTAGCAGTTTGTAGACACAAAAATCAAATAATTATTATTAAATATTGACAGATTAGGGGTCTTACTTATAAAAGGTGCTTAGATTGTCACTTAACTTGTGCTCAATACAAAAATGTAGTGCGCAGTACTAAGCAATGTCCCTTAACTTAACAAAACCATTAAGAAAAACTTTATGAAAACTTCATAAGCGACTCCTTCGTGACTTCATAACTGACTTCATAAAGAAGGGAGTGGTGGTGTCGTCTTGGCCGGCAGCGGTGCGGACAAGGCTCACAGCACTACACTATAAGTATTGAGAGATATATATAGACTTTCCAACATCACTAACCTGGTGGTTTCGTCTTGACCAGCAGCGGTGCGGACATGGGCGAGGTCCCGGCCCTGGAGTGCGCGACCGCTCGCACCGAGTAAGCCGCCCCGCAGGACAAGGCTCGCAGCACTACGCTGACTGCCTCGCCGCCGGCTTCCAGCCGCTTCTCTTCTTCGCGAATGGCAGTTGGCTCTAGCCCATCGGAAGAGTCATCGCGGACGCGGACCCACCATATTGTGAAGCCTATGGGCGTTTATTGAAATCGATAGGGATTTAGTTTTTTCGATTTTTGGACAGTGTTTAATTTTTGGTACTCAACCTCCGTTTAATTCTAATTCAGATTCAAAATATTTATTATGAGAACCGAAGATCTTGTGGAAACGATTTATAATATGGTAAAAATGAATAAGAACAATTATAGTTAGATCAGTCTACTGAGCATAGTAATGTCTTGATTCCTGTCAAGTTTTCCCATCAAAAACCTTTAATCTCGACTCGCCAATTTTGCAAGGTACAAAAATTGTCATAACAATTTCTTGCAAAACATTATACCTGTAAATAATGTGTTCGTTCTAAGATGTTTTGTCTAGATTTATGCTCGACATCATTTAGTCAATTTCTACGCACAGGCAAGGATACAGTAAGCTTACGTTAATCCTAAATCCTAGGCCTAATTTATAAAGTAAACAAATCAGTTTCTAGTTACACTTGCCACGTATTTAGGCAATTTTATTTAGAATGATATATACACAATGATTACCCATAAGTAGCTGATACCTCGCCTTTTTGCCCGGTGCAGTGCAGTTTAGCTTTTGGTCTCGCAGGTTTGGGGCTATAAAGCATAGCCTGTAGCACTCAGTGATAGTTTGATAGTGTAGTTCCGTTTGTATTTTCTTGGACCACCTGATTTCTTATTTGGCAGAAACGTCTAGTACTCTATTCTTAACAAGAATTTCAAATTATTAGTCAAGAGGTTGTGAATATAAATATTATGATTATTGCAAAAAGATTGAGCTCGCTAAGTCTACTCGAAGAACTACTAGTTTTGATATTAGTATAAACATGACAAGCACATTCACCTACTCATGATCGATACGTAGAAACGAATACGGGGTTACGGAAACTTTCTGGTTAGCCCCAATCAATACAGGATCCAGATTCCCGAGGAAAATAAGAGCACGTACTGAAAACAATCAAAACTTGTGCGGGACGCGAATGTAAACACCCCTTTGTCCCATATGCTATTACATCTATTTACATAATACCCCAGAAACGTTTTCCAACTATTTTCACGTCCCCAAAACTATTTGTTAAGCAAATCGATTGCGTTAAAAGATATAGGACGTACTCTCACAGATTCTTTCTTGCAATACGTAGCTAGGTATACAAGCTTGGCGTTTTCAGTGGAGAAACTCGAGAATACAAATAATATCTATTGTAACTTTTCCAATCTGTGTTCACAATAGATATATGATTGAATGATCTATGAGATTTTTACATAAAACTTATCGTAGGCTATGTGAAAAAGACCGTAACCTGTGAGTAAGGTAAAGGCCAAAGCTGTGCGCTAACGTCTATTTTTATAAATTGAACCATTATGTTCGCGCCGGATGGAAAGATTGATAGAATGCGATATGAAAAAAAATGGGGTTTTCTGAGGTTTGCCGTACGTTTTTCTTCAGACGAAAATGGAAACCATCGCGCCTTTGATAAAAGCGAGGCTTTGATGGGTGTAGAATATTTATGTTCCAACCATCTTTCGACGACGATCAGTATAAAAATGTCTGTGTTGTGAAATATTCTTTCAAAAACACGTACATATTTTTTTTAAGAAATAGCTAGCTTTTTCTTTTCAAAAGCTGGGATTTTTTTATCTAGATAGGAAAATGAAGCTAAGAAATTTACAAAACTAGGCAATCTTGTCAAATGACCCAGGAGAAATTTGTAAAACCCAGCCCTAAAAGTTTATAAGGTTAATTGTTTAAAGAATAACTTGGCCAACATGCGGCGCGCGTAATATGGTGATTCACAAGCCAAGCAAACTCGGCTCTCAGGTTGTGGTGCGACTGTAAGCGGATTTTTAACGTTTTCGTTTGAGTTCTTTTTTTCAAAGTGAATTTTTGAACATGCCATCTATACATTTTTTTAATTGGAAGAAACAAAAGAAAAAGTTTAATTTTTTTTTAATACTCACCATGTGGTGGTGCGGCGGGGTGATGCGTTGTCCTCCATGTCAGTCTGACCTCGCTATGTGCGGCGTGGTCTAGGGCAAGCGCGGGCGCGGTCGGCGGAGCGGCGCACTCCACTCGATATGTTACCTCTTCAGAGCCGAATGCGTTCCGTGCTGAGCACGTGTAGTTCCCGCTCGTTGCTGCATCCACTTCTGTATACAACGAATGATAACCACAGCTCACTAAAAAAACCTTTTTTTTGGCGTGTATATTTCTGCGGATTTCAATACTTTCAACTAAACAGTTTGCGAATATATTTATGAAAGTAGGTACTGAATTGGCTCAAGTTTTTGAAACTTATTTCCCACTCTTACTGGCAATTTTAGTAGAACCTGAAAATTAAGAATGAAAAAAAAAGAAGAGCCAATATTCCAAAACAATTGATAAACTCGTTAACTGTTGGCATAAAATTATTGAAAACCACTCTAGTCCAGGGCAACAAAACCACTGGTATTAAAAACCAAACAAACAAAAATCAAAACAAACAGATTAAGCTAAATAGAACCGTTTTAAAATACACAAGCGAAGAGATTAATCACACTGGTCCTCGTTAGCTGGTCTTACCATGGATAGCCAAGTGTCCATGAGGCGTGAGATGCGTCCGCGGGTCGTGTGTAACAGGCCGGTCCCCGCGGAGCCACCGCGCCCGCGGAGCCGGCTCCCCGCGCCACACACACGCCAGCCGCAGAGAATGTCCACACTGCACTCTCGCCCAAACACCGAAAGAGAGGAGCTTGGCTCCAGCTGTCGCGAAACACAGATGTTTTCAACACTATACGTGGCTGATTAGCGCTGTGATTAACAGGTCTGTTCAAGACAATCGTTAAGAGTACCATACAAAAATTGCAAAGAATGTGACGAAACACTGATTTAAGCATATAGTTTTACAATTTTTTTTCTCTGTGATGTAAACCTTGTTGAAAGACCTAAGCAAGCCATGATACTATACTATACTATACTATACACACTTCTAAAAAAATACCTCTCGAAGTTGTAGTAGCAGGTTGCGGCGCCGAAGGTTCACCTTCACCTGCCACGGAGTGCGCCGCCACCCACGCCTCGTATGTAGCACCTTCAGATAAAGACCTCAGCTCCGTAGACCCTCCTAGTCCTACTGAAGGATCCCCGTCTTCTGATTGAACTGTGGTGGTTTGTGGAGGCCTGTCCCTAAAATAAAATCTACTAATTTAACTATGAAAGCTTAAAAAATATCAAACGTAGAGACGATAAAACAATTCAAAATTAAATTTTACCTGCCAAGCTCTCGGTAGAACACAGTGTAATAAATGATTGGTCCGTTAGGCCGGCTTGGTGGTAACCAACTGACAGCTAAAGAAGTTACTGATGTCGCCACAACCTTGACTGCCGCTGGTGGTCCAGGAGCTGATAGAAAAAAATCAGATTGAGTGACTGTTGTCAAATAGCTGTAAAAACTTTTTAGATTGAAGTTCACAACACTGCACATAAATACAATATATTTATACCTATGAGTAGACATTAAATAGGTGAAAATAACTTACCATCTTGTTGAGTGGTACAATGTATAGGATGAGCGGGAACCCCGTCGCCCGCTGCCGTGTACGCCAGCGCTTGCACGGTGTAGTTAGTGTGTGGTCTAAGCGCGAGCAGCAGCGTTTCCACGCCCGACACTCGCTTGACCTCGGCCCCCACGCCGGCGCTAGGACCGCCCGCTCCGCGAACTTCCCATTCGAGCCACTCCGCCGCTACCGACAAACAACTGCCATCACTCAGCTTACACAACAGTAGCTTATCTACTGTCCTAGCGACAGAGCGAGAGTCGCGATGCGATTTGATGCGACTCTAGGAGATTTCATTGTATAGCCGTGATTGTGCGGAAAATAACGGGAAGTTTCCGTCACGCAATCGCGTTAGCGTAGTTCTTATACAAGACAATTGCGTATAAATCGTTATTGATGGCGCTAAAGGTCACGGGCTGAACTGATATCAAACCTTTCTATCGTAACGTATAGCAAACCATCTACGAGGCAGTGTAGCTCACATATTGCTAGCTTTGTGTCGCGTCACGTAGCATCGCGTCGCCTTCCCGAATTTGCGACTCACGTAGGACAACGCGTTATACGAGAAGATACAAGAAAATGTAAACACCACTTGCCCGAGGGTGAGCTGTTTTATTAAAATAATTTTTGTTTATCTTCAACTTGGATGTCGGTTATTTGAGAGCTAATGAAGGCTTCTTTAGGAGAAATAGGGATGTCAGGTAAGCTCTAATAATTACATTTCCTAGTGGGTAAGTAACACAACAAGTTTTATAGAAACTGTCTCCTCGACACTATACAAAACCAGCCTAACAATTACCGAATAGACATGTTTTTGATTTTAATATTTACTCACTGTGCTCCGGTCGGTAGAGGAGCTTGTAGCCGAGCAGGGCGCCGTGGTGAGAGTGAGCGGGCGGCGGCGACCACTCCACCTTCAGGCTTTGAGGGGACACCGCGCGGCATCGCACTCCGCGAGGGCCTTCGGAAGGCACTTAAAAAACACCCAGTTTTTAATGAATAGTAAAACGTCTAATAAAATAACCGTTATTTCCTTGCTTGCTTTCCTTTGCTTAGTGAAATATAATCTGTGAGTCTAATTTAGATTTATAATAAAATTAGTCTACATACGCGCACCATTATAATGAAAAATAAAGATGTAAACATCATAAAAAATAAATTATTAAAAGTACTTACCACTTTCCTGTGTTAGAGTGTTAACGGGAGCCGACGCTGGACCAGCTCCAGCACTATTAAATGCTCTCACACTTATTGTGTACCTGCAAAACCATTGCCAGCATCGTAACAACTATTCTCAAGTATTATCAAAAATCTCCCTACGCACATGTGACTAATTCGTCATCTATAAAACTTCTACTATTCTTGCTTACCGAGTGTAGTGCTCCAGACCTTCAATAGTGTACTTGTTGATCTGCCCCCTGACGGTAGCGAACTCCATACCGACGTTGGCTCCTCCAGCTAAGGACCCATCAGCGGAAGCCCACCACCACACCGTGTAGCCGAGAAGCTCTCCGTTCCAGGACATAGGGGGTGGAGCCTGGCAAGGAACGGGTGATAAAGTGATCTATTGTCTTGGAAACTAATTACATGATTCTGATATGATTTTGCAGACATATGAAAAATATTATATACCCATTCATTCTTAGGTTAGTTCTTTTAAGATTTGGAAGATCGTTAAGATATCTACCATCTACAACTACAGGGACAGAAATACACAGCGTTCTTTCTTTGTTCCTCCTTGTCTCTATATATTTTGTAAGATCCGTGGCTTTTCATATTTAATCAAGAAATGACAGAGTCAAAAAGTCCGACGACTTCTTTCAAAATAACTGCTACGCATTAATGATTAAAGCATCACGATTTTCTGGCAGCTGAAACGTTAGCCATTAATTATGTTCCCCAACTTACTTGCCAAGAGAGTTCCACAGTAGTGGCTCTAGGAGCAGAGGCGCGGACGCTGAGCGGCGCCCGTGCCGGCGGCTCGTGGAGTGTCAGCGCCAGTAGCGCACGCGTGTGGGAAGATGCGAACTGAGCCGTGACAGTGCGAGCTCGCACTAGGTACGCTGTTGCTGGCTCTAGTCCTGATATCGTTGCTCCTTCCATCCTAGATACAACCAGAGAGGAATTTAGACGGTTTGCCGCAAATGTGGCATTGAACTATAATCATGGCCTGAGACTGAGAAAGATCATTTTTGATAATAAATTTGTATTGGCATATCACATTCAAAATTAACTATGTTTCTATAGACCCAAGTTTGAAGGCATTATAAGATAGATCTAAACTAACTAAAAATATATCTGTCTTTATCATTGCAAGCCATTAGACAAGGATGCCAATAGTTTTAGAAAATTTAAATCTGTCTTAAAAAGCTCTCAAACTTGGGCCTTATATCTGTTTATTAGTCATCAATTGTAACACTCACTACTTAGCGGCTGAATCAATTTTTATATAATAAAATTTGACAAGTCAATAGTGTGCATATAATTTATTAAGATGGACATAGGATTATTCGGATAAATTCACGAGAGGCACGGATAATAACGCAGGCTGTAACAATAAGTAAGTAAGCAGGTATAAAGATATCACAGAATACTCACTCGGTATAAGAATCAATAGGATGCGCAGAGACTGAAACGTTGTGCGTATCAGCGTCTCTCCAAGAATCTGGGCTGGTGGAGTCATGTTTTCGATACTGCACCACATAGCCCAGAACTGGCGAATTGCCGTCATACGGCCTCCGCCACTGGAGTCTTACAGACCTTGAGGTGGTTTCTACTACACGGAAGTTTGCTGGTGGTTCGGGTGGCTCTAAAAATAAAAAAAATTATTGGTGGTTGGTTAAAAAATGGGTACCAAATTGTGTAATTTAGATGATTAAAATGTAATGTGGTGTGTGTGTGTAGTGTGTGTGTGGTGTGTGTGTGTTGTGAGATGTGATGTGTGTGTGTGTGTGTGTGTGATGTGTGTGTGATGTGTGTTGTGTGATTAAAATGTTTGTTTTGTTACCTTGAACAGCCAAATGGACGAAATGGTCTGATCTTCCGTAAGGGTTGGATGCTTGGCATCGATAAACACCTGAGTCTCTTCTATCAGCGCGTTCTATTACCAACTCACTTCTAAGACCTTCTGCACTTCTGGTTTCTGATATGCTCATCCTAAAAACACAAAGAAATCATGCGTTATTTTTTTTTTTCTTTTGGTTTGGAGCATTTTAGGGAGTTAGGTAAAAATACTGGATAAGGTTATTACTAGCTGCTGCTTACCTGTAATCAGAGTTAGGCAAGCCCCGTCCTGAGTGGCTCCAAGACGTAGAGAGTGGGCTGTCACCCCGGGCCACGCAAATTAATCTCACTGTCTCACCTAATTTAGACGTCACATTGACTGACTGCGCTTCAAACCGTGCTGGTTCTAAAAATATGTAAAAGTTAGAATCACTTCACAAAATCTAACTCGATTTATAACTTAGGGGTGGTCCATTAATCACGTGACGTTTTTTAGCAACTTTTATATACAAATTGTCCTAAAAATGTTCAGAATTAACGAAAAAATGAATCCACATAATATCTAACTTCACCCGTTCCCCCTTGTGATATTTCCTGATGTTTTCCGAACTCCTTCCCCCCATATTAGCCTCACGTGATTAATGGACGATCCCTCAGTAGTTCCTTACCATTGACGTGTATGTTGAGTATTTTTGATAGAGCAGGGGGAACTCCATTGTCGGCTCTACATTTATACTTTCCAGAATGTTCTGCTCGAGCCAGTTCTAATCTCAAAGATCCATTACCTAGCACTACAGGATCCGATACTCCGCCAAGAGTTGTCTCTGTGCTACCTTTAAAATTTAAATCGTTAGCATGTATTTAAATATAGTAATATGATAATAACGGCAAGAATCCCAAATATATTAGATCATACCAGAAAATTTGGTCCAATAAATGGCTGGAGTGGGGTGACCACGCGCTTCGCAGCTAATTGTTAGTGACCCATTTAGAAGTACAGACACGTCTGAAGGTTCCAGTTGCCAATATGGTGGAACTATAAAAACAATCATAATTTTGGTAAACCCGAAAACATTACATATTTTATTAAAACGTATTATGAAGTTTGTATAATACCTTTGATTGCGAGCTCGGCAGA
The DNA here is from genome assembly GCA_949125135.1 of Alcis repandata. NCBI lineage: Eukaryota > Metazoa > Arthropoda > Insecta > Lepidoptera > Geometridae > Alcis > Alcis repandata. The sequence continues at coordinate 6,754,125 of OX421242.1, read as the reverse complement.
CGTGTTCGCTTTCCCAGCAGTATTTGTGACAACACATGTATAAATACCGCTATGAGCTGCAGTCAAACTTTTGAACAAGAGCATGCTGTAAAATTCAGCTCCTCGCTCGTCCACCTAAAGTTAGAGAGAGAAATTCAAAACAATTTGTTTTCCAACTCACAATGGGTACTTGGGTAGCTTAATTTAACGTATCCTTACTTGGAGTGCACTGGAAATAGGCATTTGATCCTTCAACCAAGAGAAATAAACAGGCATGTCTCCAGAAGTCACGGTACATGTTATTTGAGCTCGATCTCCAGATCTTAATCCAGGGGGAAATACGATTGGTGATAAAACCGGAGGCGATACTACCGACACTTGAACCTGCAACAAAGTATACAAGTTTACTGGAAAATCTATAAGCTTCGACTTTCTAGACTAAAAATCACTTTGGCAAATTGCACGCGAGAATTCAAGTGCCTCGGTGCAGCATTGCAATGCACCCGAAAGCATCGTAACTTGCAAAAGTCAGAGCGTGTTTTCACATTCCTAGTTGCAACAGAAGAAACGGTACAATAATGGTCGTTTAGTCCGCTGCTTATTTCGGAGTAAATGTAGGGCCGGGCCCAGGAGACGTGGCACCTGCATTGTCAAGATGGTTCGACGCAATAAAGGGGTGGCCGGGACGAAATTGCTGTCGTTTTGCTTCGTTTTCACGAGGGGAAAATTGGATCGTAGCTCTATGATTAGATGCTTGAATATATTTTTTATTTACTCACCTCCCTTTTAGCTAATTCTCCGCCTGGTGTGATTACGGAGCAAATCCAGGTTCCTTTGTCCCGGTTTTTATCGACATTCGCGATCGTTATTTGGCCGTCGACTTGGTGATACCGGGAGTCAGAGCCAGCACCGCCTTCCCATTTTACTGAACTGAATAGCATGACAAACATTTAGTCGTATAAAATAACGAGAATCCCAAAATAACTATTTAGCTAGGGAAGCTCTAACAACGCAAAACCTGGTACGTTATTATTCAGCAAATTACTAGCCGATATTACCCAAGGAACATCAGCATTCCGGCCAAACTCCCAATTTTCCTTTCGTAAATATTATATACAAACACAATAAGAACCAGTTTGCTCGTACGCTGTACGTAACGGTAATAGGTGGCCGACTCCTAATGTCGCGTCATACATATTGTAGCGAGGCAATGCGGGAAGTGAATTTTTATATTCCAACAGCCATTTGTTTGCCGGGATGCTGTGGTAGGGAATACTTTATAGGGTATTTTAAGAGATACATAAAAAAGAAATGGAAGTAAAGTTTAAGTGCCAATTTAATGGTTTCTGAAGACATTTGCTCCGAAGCGTTCAAGAAAGCTGAGTAAAAACAGTTTTATTAGTTCATCTACAAACAAATTAACGGTGGACACAAATAGTACCTACATCGCAAAATGCCCAGTTAAATGGTATACGGAAAATGTCTAGCTTTCAAAATCAAATAATTTCAGCATACGGCACAAATGATTTTAGTTAACAACTGAATCAATTTTGGCCGTGATCCAAAACAATGGATTGCCTACGAACTTAGCAAACTAGCGGTTGAGCTTGTCAATGTATTTAGGTGAGCCGACGAACCAGTCAATCAATTGATTTTGGCTTCCCCCCAAACAGATATGTTTGCCATGTGTTTGCTTGATGTGATAAACTAATCTATTACTTATGGTAGTCGTCATTGAGATGATAACTTACTCGATAGGAAATCCGTAGTAGGGGCACCAGATAGTCACTTCGGATCCTGCGACCGCCTTCACTGACACCATTGACCGAATGTAGGGAGGACCTATGGAAAATAAACTGTAATAGTATTTCGTTTTTCAAAAGATTAGTACAACTACTCGAATAGCACGTAAGATTTCTGTAGCATTTCAGTGAGACAGCCTTCTAATTTTGTAAATTCAAAATGAACTCTTTGTTCCTTTTCTCGTCTTTTCAGCGACTGAATCAATCTTAATTCAGTTAGTTCAGCCAAAAAAGTACCTTTAGTAATCATGAGATATACTTAAATATTTTTTTTATAAAATAGGCGGAAAAACTAAGACACTCCGGTATAGGCCGCGTGATACTTGTGTATTTTAAAAAGCCTTTCTAAAATTACCGGGCCTATCTCCCCGGTTAGGTAAAGTGAGATTAGAAATACCGTACGATAAGGGAATAGACACAGATACGCTCTTAGCCTCATAACACAGCCAGCGGTCACGAGCAGACCTATGCAAATCATACCATAACATTTGCCCACCAATTATCATAATACGGAGAAATAACGAACTGTTCAGGTGCGTCATTATTTTGTTAGGAGAGGCAAATGAGGCTGTTTAGAGTAAATGTAGAACAGGGTTTTAAATGCTAATAAAAATAGAATTGCCAACTCTAGAAATTAGGTTAATTTTGCGGACGATAATTTTCAATTTTGGTTGGAGGTTGTTACTTTGGATCTACCTAGAATAAATGTTTTTTGTGAATGTTATAGATATTTCACAACATTTATTATGTTGTGATCTCTCTTGTGTTGTGAGATAAGTTTTTATTATCTTGTCAGAAGGATAGTAACGAGTGTAATAGTTTTTCTCTCCTCCTCTACCTATTTTTATTACTTAAGTGTCCAGGTTTTCAAATTTAGCAACATTATAAAATATTTAATCCAACTACTAGACATTCTCCAATGTTGTAATTACGCTTGTTGTGAACAATCGCCACGTAGTATTATGTATTACTGACAAATTGCAATCAACAATACCATGACGTATGTCGTATAACCCAACAACAGGGGTCATCAAATGGCGGACCGCAGTCCGGTTCCGGACCGCAGTCCGGTTCCGGACCGCCGAACTATTTTGTGCGGACCTTAGTAACGGTAATTTGTGTCAACATTATATTTGTGAAGCAGATTTATTTACATTCTGCTCAATCACGCAAAAACGGTATAACGGATTTGGATGAAATTTGAAATGCACGTAGCTTATACTCTGGCTACTTTTTATTCCGGAAAATGCGAATGAAACCGGATGGCGCAATTATTTGAAAAAAGCTAGATTTGTTTGTTCAGTATATACCTACATAGTTAGTAGTCTATATATGTGTACAACAAATATCGCTGTATAAAAGTAGGTAAAAACGAACCGCGTTGGTCAAATGTATTGAGAAAACCGGGCCTCAAACGAAACTAATTGGTGATCTCTGCCGTACAACATACTACAAAGCCAGTGCCACAGTCGATCCTCATGTAATATATCAAACGTAATCAAAATTTGCAACGGTTGCTGCAATTTTAAACAAATCAAATCTACGAACTATAATTTAATTTGGCGTGCAACTGAAATTACCGTTAATTTGTGGACTGCTCATATTTCCCACTCGTGATGTACAAAGCATTGTGTTTCCGTTTGCACCGTAATCATCAAAATATCTCTGAGCTTTCCTTAATTGTGAATTTATCAAACTAATATTAGATTAGATCCTTCTTCCTTAGATCCTTCTGTTTGTAATTTATGGTGTGAACAATAAAGAGTTTATCTATCTATCTATCTAAAGTCTGTATGTTTAATATATCCTAGATGGAATCGGATAAAATTTGGAATAAGAGGGTATAAGACCCTGGATTAACACAGGCTACTTTTCAATCCACTCCGAAAAAATTGATTTAGAGAAAATTTAGAGAAAATGTAGCTACCTCTAAATTAACACATAAATTAGTTAGCCTCGGAAAAATACGGTTCCAGCTAGATAGCGGGCAACCACTAAGCTATAAATTTGACCAGCAGATGCTAACAGTTCCTTACTTCTACCTTTAAATTCCAACCCCAATAGCTAAGTGCCTCCAATGCGCAGGATTTGAATTTATGTAACTACCCACACGATATTTGGTGAATAGACTGCACATAACTCACTCAGGTAGACTTATGTGCCATGCATTCGTTAACTGGCTCTATTTCTCACAGCTATAAATTTACTCGTACAACTTGAATCTTCCAGCTGTCCTAAAATGGTGTGTGATTTTGCTATGCGACTTCATGTTATTAAAATGCGTCTACGGTGATAGTGTAGTTAATTGAAATAATAATTTGTGATTTATTTGTCAATCCATACAATGTATGTATTTCATTTTCATTTTTTATGGAAAGAAAAACAACTTCTTATCACAGAGTAAGAACATACAAAGTTGAATAAAACCCTAAAAAGCTTTAGCCCTGTTTCGAGTTTTAGTTCATCAATTAGGTTTGTGAACAACCAATCGGGCCAATTCATACCTTCCTATTTTAAAATTTGTGATATTTTTACAGACTTAAAATAGATTTAAAACGAACTTACCATACACATTGAGTCTCGCCGCATGAGCGACGTTGCCGTGACTGTTAGTTGCTCTACACTCATACCGTCCTCCGTGCTCCACTCGTGCACTGCTCAGTGATAGCGTCGAGAGGATGTAGTTAGCATTGGCCCCGAGGCCTGTCGGGCCACTCTCCCGACCCTCTGTTATTATGGCCCTGAAATATTAACATCAAAGTTATTTCAGAGACCCTATTCTCAGGTGCTCGAAATTATCTCAGTCACTCTCGCTTACATTACATAAATATTGACAGTTTCAGTGACCAAGATAATGTCTCACTTGGAAGAATAGGGCCCTAGCACCTACACTACACGAAAAAGGGTCTCGATCAAACAGCAAGATATTTTTTTTTGATAGGTATATTAACCTTAACCACAGATAATGTAATAGTAAAACTAATATGGATGTAACTTATTGTAACTGAAAGTAGACATCTGTATACATAAGAATTAAGTTTGGCTTTGATAACTGCAACAAATACAACTGTACCTCTATATACCTCTATTAATTGTGAAGCAGCGGTTATCTAAAGGAAAAATACTAACGGGAATAGGTAGATTGAACAGTAGGTAGGTCTTCCTAAAGACAAAACCCCAAGTAAAATAAAGAACTGAGTAAAAATCACTGCTTACTGTAAGTACATCCTTTGTATATTTCAAGTTTAAGCTAATCCATCCAAAATCACATTTTGAAAAGCTAATAAAACAGCCGTTCCAACTTTAAACAGGCCTAAGCCAAGGAAGTTTAGAGTTAGACAGCGATTTCACTTGGCAGCCTTACAGATGTGAGAAACTTCCGAACAACCCGAGGTACGTACTTAGTTGAGCCGTGCGAGTAAATTACACGAGTGTCAAAGAGCTGAAGTCAGAAACGACCTACTCAATGTTTCGTGTGAAAAGCGAATGTAGGACAAATAAAAACGTTGATTGCATTTTGCCCAGCAAACGGCAAAGCTGAAAGGAAGGGTTGTGTTTTTAGCATTTTATATCTATGTGTTTGTATTTACCTATGTATGTACGAGTATATATTTTGTATATTTATATGGATGAATGTCTAACTGTGTGTTTGTATTACCGTAGATATGTTTCACCGAAATCTAAACTACTCATCCGATATTGATGAATGAGGTGTCAATTGATTCTTTACTGAAGTCCGATTGACATATCAACACAGTGGAATTTATTGGTCTGAACTTCCAATAATAATGCTAATGATCATTAGGAATAAATAATTATGTTAGCATGTTTGTATAGGTACGTGAAATACTTGTATTTAATTGTAAAATAACAACCACTTAATAGCGGAAGGGACTTACAATTTGTCTTGAAAATAAACTTCAGAAGTGCGCCGATACGACTCCGTAGCAATTCAATAGGAACTTAACAACTTTGCTTTAATTAATAAAGTTTCAAGTTCTGTTATTGAGTTGGTCTGTTTAACCTCGGTCACTTAAAACTTCCCCCTGACTGCTCATAAAGTATTGTAATTACCTATCTAGTTTATGGCTCCGTAGCAGAAGATATATACGGTACGGTAGTGCAGAAAATAAACGTTTATAGAGCTTGTTTAGATTGAAAGTTATTTTGCCAAGTCACAGAGCGTGAGCTGTACGAAATGATTGTTAATATTTATTATAATAACAACGTTTACTCATAGCTCCCCACTAGGATATTTAAGGATACCCTGTATCGGGGATGTCATGGAACACACACAAAGACAAGAACAACTAACACCCAGACACAGAACTGATATTTAAATTCATCACTAAAACATCTGCCGGGAATCGAAGCCGGGACCTCAGAGCCAAACAGATCGTCAAACATTTCGCTAACGTCTTGTCGTTATTCCGTCTATGCTGGCAGTATGTATAGATATTGGCCAGCAAATTATCGGTCATTGGTGCGATGTATGTAATCAATTTGACCAGTGAACTAGTCGAGAATTAATACCATATCCCTACATAAATCCATACCAACCAAATTCACTGGGATGCCATGTCATCGGTCTACTCTAAAATTCTAGTCACGCTTACGCTATTTCACAGTTGTTCATGAATTTCATCTAGTTATTAGTGTGTTTGTGACCATATGTGATAGATAATAATGTTCAAAATATAAGAATTTAAAGGTGCAAACGTATGCAGGGGTAAGCTGCAGCCGTGCTTTCTCTGTTATGGTCCAATTTAAATTGAACCCTGTCTATTTTTACATAATAATTCAGAAAGGGTTCAAGTTATATTGGACTATGTCTCAGTTAACGGCTGTAAAGGGATCCATTAAATACGTGAGAGGGGGGAGAGGGTGCGGAAATCATCACGAAATTGTACAAAGGGGGTGTAGATAAATTTCACGTGTTATTTTTTCGTTAAATTTTGAAAAAAATTAAGACATTTTGTCCCTCAAAAAAATACACGATCTATTGACGGGAGGACAATAAATTCATAACCTCACCATGTATCACCAGGGGGTTGAAAATGGTGATAAAAACATCACATAATGAATAGACGACCCCATAGCAAAAGCACAGCAGTAGGTATTGATGTCTCATGTGCTGCATCGATCTATATAATCCGACTTCGGTGATGTGCCGTAACTCTATAGTCTCGCTGCGACCTGCGTTCACTATGCTTTTACGACGATATTTTACACCGCTTGTGATAACGGCTGTGTATACAATATTTTATAGCTATGTTCTAGAATGTTATGAAAGCTTTTACGATTTAAGAATTTTTAACATTAGAAAGATTGTAATTACCTGCCTACGAAGTATATATTGTAAAATTGTAAACAGGTGAACTGAACTCTAAAACACTAAAGACTTTCCAGGCGGTTCTTTTACAATGATCCAAGCAACTTTTTTTCTACTACTTACGAAAATTGACAAATAAAATCAGATATTCCATACATTTTGTCCATGTTCAATGATTTTTTTGTGTGGAACAGCTGTTTTTATTTTATTTTCGAAAGTCGTAGAATTGAAGTTGTGTAGATCGAGTATTACAGGCTGCAGAAACTTTCAGTGTTTTAGAATTTATCTAGTATAATAATATCCTGTAGATTATAGTAGTTTCTCACCCATGATGCGTAGGTATCGCCTGGCCATCCAAGGTCCACCGGAACCTAGGTGGGGGCTCCCCCACGGCGGAGCACTTCAGCGCCACCTGCGCCCCGGGCTGGACTGCTTGCTCGATGAAAGTGTATACCAGTTCCGGGCGAGAATCTGCATTTATTGTAGGTAGAAAGGATTAGGATAAAAAAATCAGAAACAATTAGGATGAGCATTGTAAAAAAGATTCAATGTAGATCATGAGAATTTCAGAAATTACTCTGTACGTTAAATTACCGTAGTTATTTAGAGAGTTGTATAAAGTCGGTTATCGCTATTTATCGTTTTTTGGTGAATTATTAAGTGTTAATTAACATTAAGTGTCCAATGTACATGTCCAAAATATTCCATTACCATTAAAATGTAAAACAGAAACTGTTTGAAACGACTACAAAAGGACAAACTAGACTACCTAGATCGATATAGAGTGCCTTTTACAAATTGAAAAACTAGACAAAGAATTAAGGCACCTAAAGGCTTGGAGTCGAGAGCCCCTCAAAGCCAAGCAAAACTTTACCTGAAAAACATAAAAAGAATAAAACACACTTACCAGAAGAGCGTTTTAAACGTTTCCGTTTGAACGGGCGAACTGAGCGCGTTTGCCTCACTAACGAGCACCGTGTAACTGAAAAAACATAACTGAGTAAATGGAAAAAATATAGGTGAGCATAAGCGTAACTAAGGGAGGGGTTGGGGCGCCGGTCTTAACAGAATAGTTCGCTTTTCTAATTTGAAAATAATGACTGCACTCGGTAAACTGATACGACAGTTATTTTGTGACGATACTTTGATTTATGATTTTGTACCACGTTTTATTGACATTAAAGCATAAAGCAGAGTAAATCAATTAATATAATTTTGGATGATTTTAAAATAATTCACTATTAGGAAAGAGGTTCCTTGTCACAATGTAGTTAAAATATACTCGTAGTTTGTGTGAAAGTCATTTTCGATCACATCGTCGCTTACCAACAGGCGAGTTGGTGGTCAAACGCGAACTTATTCAAGATTTAAAAAAATTTAGTTTTTTTTTAAATTTAAGTATATGTAGTTATAATATCCCTACTGGCAATAACAATTGGTTTTTGATTGACTAGGCGATGACTAAAAATAAAATAAAAGTTCTCGATAGATTCATTTATCATGTTGTCCTGAGTACATCCACATACGAAATCATACGTAGCGCCTTTAGCGTAGTTGTTTTTATGTTTGTTTAATGAGAATGTTCCGCGCATGAAAGCTACAGCCATGCCAGTTCTAATGATCGTTCGTCGATACTTTCCTGGAATTCCTTAACGTACGGGGTAACTGGTAAAACGCTTGATATATTCTTGGTGCTTATCGTTACGACTGACTTTTACTTTGGGACTTTGGGACTTACCCTGAAACTGCAAAAACAGTCAAAATGAGCTGTTCCATAATAAAAGGTTTCGACGAAATGTATGGAACAGATTTCTTTCCGCGACTTTAAGTTTGATTCAACCAAAAAAAAAATTGTTTAAGGAGCTAGAGAGATCCTAGAATATTTTACTATGGAAACTAACGTAGTTTTGACACATTTTGTTATAATTAACACAGGAACTAGTCGTATTAAACGACTCAATTTTTACGTAAGTATTCCTGTGTTAATTTTAACAAAATCCAAGAATATGTCAAGAGTCTAACCAGTAGAAATATATTCTGAGAGTTGTTTCTACGACGTTAATATATTCTACGAGTTCAGTATTCAACCACAGCAGTAGTTGAAATCTCAAATGAAAGTGGCTAGCCTTAATTGAAAACTAGATATGTTTACTTTACCAACACGTAGGTATGGTGTTTACACTTCTTGTAATTCTCTTTGCATCTTCCTGAACCTTTCAATTAGTAAAATAATTAGTTGCGCAGTAGAAATACCGTATGGCTATTTGATATTTGACGTTTCGACCCAACAACAGCTTTTTGTATTTTCATTCAAAAATTTAAATGGAAATGTATCTAAAAAATAAAACGAAAAATAAAATTTTCACAAACATTGGTTAATACAATTCACAACTAAAAAATTAAATCAAAATCATACTAAAGATCTTTTTTTCTCTAAAATAGTCATGGAGTAGACAACATAATCGATTGAAATACCTAATATCTTAACAAATGTCAATCAAATATCCATTTCTATGATAACCCATAAAGTTAGCTCAACATCAGCCACCATCAAATAGTCGACACATAAATTATGTATTCGCAGAATTGAGGTCTCGTTGAAAAATTCACTCAGCTCCACGTTTTACTATCCGCATTCGTTCAGAATTTATAACATCGTAAATCGTAAAACCGTGCAAAAAGTTTACAACTTTGTAGAGGTCGAATTGTCGGATAAGTCATACCCATGGTACAGCCTAGCTTATCTCTTCTCATAAACAAAGGGTTGAACTATACTCACTATAGGTATAACTAGGGACGTATTACGATTTAATGTGAGCGTGTGTGTTGGAAACTACCCTAGCATTGGTAATTTACGCCAGACATCTGTAGATTCATGAAGAGAAGGAAAGGTCAGCTACACTTGATTTAGGTAGATCTGGTAGCCAAGACCTTTTCTTGGCGGTACATAATTGTGTTGGGGAAATAATTAAGTTGCGTACCTTCGCAGCAGTTCTGGTTAGCCAAGGGTCCGAGGGTCGACCGCATTCGGCTAACTGAGACTTAATAATTTTATTAACTGATGGTTTACGACTTTTCACATTATGTTTTCATGTCGGGAAAATTGGTTTTGAGGAGGAGAGTATTCTTCATAAAACCGGTTTACGGTTTTTATCGACAAATACATTTTTCCTAACATGGCCTTATTTATCAGGATCAGCAGCTTGTGATTTGATTAACTCTGCTTCTATTTTACGATAAAATAAAACGGAAATTAGTATTCAAAACAAAACAAATTCGGGACGAAGACTTTTCGGCTTCAGCTTTCCATCAAAGCTCAAACACAAATAGGCACACAAAGCGACCGGGAATTCGCGTACGAAAAAACTAACTACCCACACTCTACCCCTCTCCCCACCGCCCGCATACGGCCACCCCTCCTCGTGTCACCCACCCTCACAAAGATGGATGCCAACGTGCGAAATATCCACAGAACTATTCCAATTTGAAAAGTTTCCATTTGGTGAAGCAACCGCACTTGGTAACTGAAACGAAGTCCGAAAACTGCAAACGCCAGCCGCCGCTTGTGTGACGTTCAATAACTCATTTTCTTTACCAAATGTTCCCCAGACACAAACACTCTGACATTTAGAGCATAGGCAAAGGAATTGCCAAAAAGATTATCGGGTATTGGCAGAGCCTTTATTGTTTTCTTTAACAAGAATAGGAAAACAAATCGTCAAACAACGCATTTGTACCTACTATCATAAAAACGTAAGTCCCAATGCTCGTTGAGGCTCGCTAACACATTACTATGCGGCACATACCGACTGCCTCAACATAAAAAATCTAAGGCCCAATAGGCAGTTTGTAGGTCACCAAAAAGAAACGTCTACGAAGCATAGAGAGGCAGAAAATTCGTATTCAAAAGATGAAGGTACCTACAAAAATAGCGGTTGACAAAAGAACTGAAAAGTATTACGTTGAATAATAATATTAGAATTGCTTTTCAGCTCTTTTTAGTTTTCTACACTTTTTAGAAATTTAAGTTTAAACAGCTGCAAAAAAATTTAAACAGTTAACATATTAAAATCAATTGCCGTGCTCCCACAAAAACTCCGATTGAGTTAACTTTTTGTTTTATTTGCCTCAATACAGAGTTGATTTAGGAAAAAATGAAATTGGAAAAAAGCTAAGGAAAAGCCGATAAATCAAAAACCTATTTTGGGTTGTAAATGTACAATGTAGGTACAAAGTTCACCAAGCCATCTAGTTGCTTTGTAAACTTAAGACAGATTTCCATTCCCGTAGTTAAATTATTCTGACTGTGCTTTTAATACGCCCACTGCCCAGTACAACCGTACTACACGACTTTGTACCTTTACCTATAAACACAAATTCATTCAGCAAAGGTCCTATATTAGTATAGAAATGGCAAATCACGGGATTAGTTCTCTGTGTGGCGCTTATGTACCGGTGGTATAGATGTCGCCAGTTCCCTTTGGATAGCCACTGTGATCTGCCGTTCAAACATTATCGAGCTATATTAACAGAAAGGATAGGTTGTATCTATGCGATGTTTGGCTATTGCAGCAACGGCTAATTGAGCACTAGAGTAAAAGTAAATTACAGCTACTGCTGAAAAGTAAACTAACATAAATATTTACGACATTTTATGGCCTAGAGTTAGCGTGGGCGATTTCGGAACGTTTTTAATTTTGTCGCTACTTAGTGTGTGTCCACACTGAATTTTATCTAAAATCAAGCTCATATTTGGTAGAACAAAATAACTAACCTGCTCCCTAGCAAATTGGAGAGATGTCATTTTACTATCTTGTTTATTAAGTTTAAAACTTTAATAATGAGAAATGTTTTTCAATTTCCATGCTAACGGTCGCCTATGTCCGTTTGTGTTTTCAAAGACTAGAAATGAATGAATGAATGTTTTCACTACAAATTCAGTTCTTTTGTATAGTTAGGGCAGTCTAACTAGCGGCAGATCTTCTCTGCAAGCTGTATTGAAAGTTGTACTTAAACTTTTGAAGAAACTTTGCGAAGTTGAGAACTAGGCATCTGAGTAAGTTCCCTTTAAGGGTTCCCTATACTAAGGCGTTCTATTTCACGGAACAGCTCAAAACATAGCAACTACTCAAAGACGAATAGTTAGTCTGTTATTTTTATCTTATTCAAAAAAGTAAAAGTTTGCGGTGTTCTGACAATGCTACCATTTTAAAATTCACAAAGGTCTTTTGACTTTTATCTGACATAGTCTGCTTAAATTATTGTCCGGTATAGAAATGAATTACAGCCAAATCCTGCTAAATCCAAATTTGGCATTTTCCGTATGCCATTCCAGACCGTTTGGAGTGGGTCGACCGAATGTCCAAAATGCCTACGCATCCGTAATTAGCCCAGCGCCCGGTATTATTTAGTGGTTTACACAATCGATGGGCCGAGGTATGCACGGTCATTAGAGAATTTCAATGATTCTATTTGGAATAACATCGACTGGAAACAGAGGCCTGTCTGGTATTTGGCTTTCTGTTTTGTTTTGTCTGGTATTATAGACAAACTTGTGACCAAATTCATAGCGTTTTTTGGTTAAAATCATTTTAATTGTTTTCTGTTTTCGTAGAGATGATCAATCATACCAATTATTATAAAAGTGGAAGTTTTCGATCGTGAAATATTTTATGCATACGTGTGTCTCTCAACTCTGGACAGCTTTTCGAAAATTTGGCAAGGAAGTTGCTTATGTTTGGGATTCAATCTGCTTCGTTTTATCTGGAAAATTTTATAGTTTCAGTAGAATAAATAACGAGTAAAACCGCGAAGTCATCTAAAACAATACGAAAAATCTTCTCATGAATGAGAATTATCTTTCAAGATAAGAATTGGCTTATTCATGTACCTAGTTAAAGGTTTTTAAAACAACACAGGGCTACTCATGTTTGATTGGAGTTTGTCTATAATATTGCTAAAGTATTCCGTATTTTCCGCTCGTTACCCGCTTCGTCTTCACTGGTCACGACTGGATTTGATTACCGCTCGTGACTAACCGCCTGCTTACCACCCGATAACGAGCGGGATCATAAAAAGTATTTGCCTGAGTAGTCCCGTGTTTCTATTTATTTCATTTATTATGCTATTGAGTGACGAGACGAGCAAATCGCTCGCCTGGTGTTACCCGTCACGTTTGCCTATAACAGGTCTGCGCTACCCAGAATTTACACAAAAACAGAAAAACAAAATATGCTAAAACCGTCAGTTTTCATAGTGGAAGATTATCCTCATGAGACCTTTAATAATTACCCGTAGACACCTCGTCAAGGAGCTTGCTCGTACCTCGTGCAGGTGAAATGGCTGTCAGGCTTATGTGATAAGAATAAACTAATACGAAATTTTCGCACCAATTTCTCGCGAGCCCCGGTTAGACCTTATTTTTCTCTCTGAGTGAGCGCGGAATTTATGAGAGACCCCAAAGCAATAAAATACCTTCCGAGAAAATGAAGGAGCAAATCGCAATATATTTGTTTCTTGGTGGCTAGAGGGAAACCATTTTAGCCATCTGCGGGTAAAAATGTATTTTATGGAATGTCTTATGAAGCACATTCATTATTTTATGAAATGGAAAATTGGCGTGATCTGTTCTCGCGGCTTTTCTTTGTGTTTCGTTGGCTTTGTGAACGTACTTACCTATGCATACATTGTCTCTGCTGGAAAATATATCATTAACGCATAGATAGGTAGATACTTTTGTTAAAATTACACGGGACTAGTCACGTACCTACCTATTATTGATTAGGATACTCCGGCTATAGTTTGTAGTTTCGTTATTCGTTTGTTTGACAAACAACACAAGTATACAAAAATAAACACATTTATTATTTTTATCGTTATATACTTCTTCATATTTCATAATGACCTTTCTATAAGTGATGGTTGTCACTTGAAATTTTAATTTAGGAGCCTTTGAGTCTAATACCGATTCGAGTTTTTTATGAATACTGATTACCTTATTTTAGGTGATTTTGAGTCTATCACTGATTTACATCTTATTTATCTACCAACTTAGAATCTATCTTAAATAAGATTTCAACATTTTGTGTATAAAGTAGAAATTTATATTATAGTAAATTTATTCGTTTCTTTGATCTAAATCGGTATGAAAATAATAAGAAACCGATGTCTTATGCCCACATTTTAAGCCCGAAAGCTTTGGTAGAATGAATGTTTTATCGCCTGTGATGAATAGGGGGAAATGCTATCTTTTCTCTAAGAAATTATAAATTATTTACGTACTAAGCTCTGAACACGCCGAGCTGCCTATTATTTATTCACTTATCGTATCAATGGCGTGTTTACTGCTGAGTGAAGCATCACAGGGAAGGAATTTCCCGACATTTTGAAATATACTGTTTATTTTAAATCATTACTAATAACGCGACGTGTTGTTTGCTGCTCTACGGGGAAAGGGTTGTTTTTAATCTATTTCTGTTTTTATGTTTGTAATTATGCACCTATGTCTCATGGTCAGTGATGCACTGAGAAAAATGGCCATCAAAATTCCGATGAATTCACCTAAAGTACGGAGCATACTGACATCACCAAAAAGTACGATGATTAGCACGTTTTTACGGTGACAACCATCATAATATATGATTGTTTCCATAGTGAAATTACAGGGCAAATGGGAGATTAAACAACTTATATCTCAGGGTGACGAGCGCAGTGTGCCACGCAGGGTCTTGAATTCTGCGAGTTCAAAATTCTGGGTGGCGCAGACCTGTTATGGGCAAACTTGACGTTTAACATCAGGCGAGCGATTTGCTCGTCTCGTCACTCATTAAAAAAAAAACATTAAAAAAAAAATTGTCACCCTAAAAACTGGTGCTAGTACTAATTTTTACGGTGACAAGCTGACAACCATATAATTTATCACAATAGTTATCATCTTAAAAACTGGTGCTAATCATCGTACTTTTTAGTGATATCAGTATGCTCCGTACTTTAGATGAATTCATCGGAATTGTGATGAATTGTGTGAAGTGAATTCATCATTCTTTTAGCGGAATTTAGATGGTCATTTTTCTCTGTATAATAACGCGATTCGTTGTTTGCTGTTCTATGACAAAGAAAGGGTTGTTTTCTGTGCATCTATGTTTTTAATTACCTACGGTGGGCACTTAAGTGCCCACCGTCTGTGGTGACGTAGCGTATGTTGAAACTCGGGGCGGTTTTCTATCGAGCACATTCTTCCCCGTGCTCTCCCAAATAAAAAAATCTAAATATAGTCACGGGGCTTTATTTTCATATTTTTTTTAATATTATCAAAAAAATTCTAGTTATAAATTATTGGTATATCCTTGCGGAACGAGTAACTCTTCTGTAAGTATTATCTGTGCGAGTGAGTAGTCATTGTGATCCCTTAGTGCTTGGCACGCCGCCCCTCTTCTATGCCGCCACTACTGCCCACCGTAGCGACTACACTACTCATCCGATGAATATTGTTACATCCTAAAGGGTTACCAATTTTATTTGTACTCTTAATACAGTTTTTAAACTTTGAATTATATTTTTTTTTGCTACATGGTAACGTAACGTACACGTTTGTAGCAGAGATTGCAAAGCCGAAAAGTGAAATAAGCGACTTGATTAAATCTAAAAAAAAAAGGATTCCCGGGAGATTGTTAATGCGGATGAAACTACAGAGAGCTTGGTTAGTAAACTAATAAAGGGAAAGGAAATACAAATAACGTACATAATTTCGCAACTCTCGGAGCGGAACGGCGCTAATATGGTGGAATATTTTCTACTAGGTGCATGTATTGCCGAGACTGAGACCACTCGCGGTGGTAAGTTGCTTAGGCAGCTTATACTTCTACTAAACGGAGCTATTCGCAATATCATGTGGTTTTTAGAGATGAGACTAAGTTATCGATTTCTACTATAGAAACTAACGTGGCTTTGAAGCATTTTGTTATAATTAACAAGAGAATACTAATAGAGGTTGTGTCTCCTGATGAAGATCACCGAATGTGATCGAAAGTAGTCGTAATAATCAACATAATTTGACGTATATTCCCGTAATATTTCCGTGTTAATTATAACAAAATATCGGTTTCTTTACCTTTTTAAATTGACCATTAAAATTTATAGAAATAATCGATAATATATATTGTAGCATGCCGTACTTGTTGTAAATTGGGAGTTAGTTAAGAATGCAGTAATTAACAATGAGTAAAGAACAGTCTTGTTTGATAATAGTTTTAAAGAAATCAGAGTAAGAGAAAAACGAATCCGTTTGATTTATTACGATTCTTTTCAGCTATCATAAACATTGTATCTGTCTCGTTTTGTTCATGCCAATTACAACGAGAGCAAAAAAGAGGGCATGAAACGGAAAGGTAGAGACTGGCAGGTACTGACGAGTATGTATCAAGTTTTTGTACCTAGTCAGTGTAGTGCAGGCTACTCAAAACGAGCATTCACCGCGTCTTGTGTGTTGTAACAAGCTCGCTTCGAATGATACAGTATAACCAAACCATATAAGTCAGACTAAGGCTTTACGACACTCGTGTGTGGGAAACTATTCTTATAGGCAACATTAAAATAGCATAATAAACGTCGATACAGCCACAATCTAGAAAGTAAGTGTACCTCATCCCTATATAACGTCTAGCAGCGCAGACAGACTTCCCGCTGTTCACGCTGTGTAGACTAACCTTTATATTTATAACCTGTCATATTATACCAACTTACTGCAAGTTTAATTCTTTTTAGAGCTCATCTGCTATTTTATGAGCGGTGAATAGCTTAGATAAGTTTTTTAACAAAGATTTAAATGTTTCCAACGCTATTATGTTGTAGATATATAACCGTAAAAGAGACGTTAAATACACATTTCGCTTGCTGGATTTTATTGATATTACACTTACTGCTTTTATGTTTGCGCTTCGACAGATTTTTTGCGTCTTTGTGTTTCTATTTCGTAAGCCTTTTCGTGAAAGAAAATGGGCAATAACACAGAAAATTGTTACCTACGCTTCTTTTTGTTGAAGTTTGAGTAAATATGAGGTGCTTAGTTCTTTGTTAGATAGATTTGTAGGTTGTTGAAGTTAGTAACAACAAGAGAAAGTATTTGAGATCGAAAATAATACAAGAACACACACAAAAAGCTATTCGAATTTTGTCACCTTGCCATAGTTTTGTAAAACAACTAGTTTCGGCTACGGACAAATTAAATATTCATAGCACGTTCTTGTAAATATACCTACGTTGTGTTAGGTCTTGATTGATAAGGTAATTACACTTTATTTATTTACGATCTAGAAACAAATCAATCGTAAAACTACTGAAGGTAAAGACATGCTCAATACTCACCACCATTTCGTTTGTAGATTTCAACTCGAACATCTTTCGTCACTTCGCAGATAATTTTCGTCTCCCTTGTCCTGTTTCCTCTGCTGTTATTATCCCTGCAAAACAAACAATACAATTAATACTTAAAATAACCATTAAACATTCATTCAAACTATTCATTCATAATAGGCAACATGTAAACGCAAACATGAAAATCGAGCATCATTCGTAAAACGATCGAATCAGAGCGAATAATTGTTAATCGAGACCCGATTCAAAGAATAACCGGAATGTATTAATTTGTCGTCCATAAATTAAAAGGCAGTAATTTGGGTTTTTGATGTACAAGCGGCAGTAGGACAAGAGGCCACCAATTACGGGCCACAGGGGATCGAGAAATGGGAATAATTTCCTTCCAACCCGCCCTATATTCGGAACCTTGGGTAATTGCTTACGTATAGGGGTACATGGCGGAAAGTGAATGAAAGAGTATGTTTTACATGGCTCAGATAAATTAAATGTTTGGGGATTGCTTGGGTATTGGACCTGAATAAAGCTTAGATATTCTATTTATAGGTCGACTAAAAAAATATAATTTATACCTACTCGTACTTGTAAAGAAATACAAAACTAAAAATAAGTCTCTTATACTGTACCCTCGAATGTCTAAATTGACTAGGCTATTAGAAATATTCTACGTTCTTTTTAACCGACTTCAAAAAAGGAGGAGGTTATCAATTCGACTGTATATTTTTTTTTTTTTATGTTTGTTACCTCATAACTTTTGACTGGGTGAATCGATTTTGATGATTTTTTTTTATTTGAAAGCTGACGCTTCCCATTTCAATTTAGTCCAGTTCTGATAATGATATCCATGAGAAAACCATATAAGTCTTAAATTTGCATTAAGTACGTGCGCGACAAATAGATGAATAACTCAACAGTCGGTTTTTGTTTTTTGTTTTGTAAAAATAATGTTCTTGTTTGGCGTCGAACAAAATGTCAAAGATATTTATTTATCCAGAGCTAAAATTATATTGTTACACAATTTCAAAGACTTCATCATAAACTCAGATTTACTATTTATTTTCTACTCGATCTGAGATCATAAATAAAACATTTAAATTTCCAACACTCTAAAACGTCCACTAAGGAATTAGAAGAAAAAAAGAAAGTTAAAGCCCTTTTAAGATTAACACATAGGCCACTTATCACCATAATTACCGCCTGGGTAAAACCGCGGGCCTTATCTTCTTCGTCTTCTTTCTTATATATAAAAATTAATCGCTGTTCGTTTGTCTGGCTAAAACTCGAAAACCGAGAACTGCTGGACCGACTCGAATTTTAAGTTTTTTTGTTTTGTTTGCTCTAATACAAGGAAGGTTTAAAAGTATAAAAACAGCGAGTGAAACCGCCGGGTGCAGCTCGTACAATGTACCTCTACAAATCAGTCCGTGAATTAAAATGTTACTATTTCAATCTAGATCCATTCACACCGAATTGGTACGTCAACCTCGACATCCTCGTTCCACGAAGCATAAATCAAACTTCCATTGGCATCGAATCATTTTTTCATGGAACGAAATAAAGCTGGGAGACAATTTATTTCGTATCTGACCTGTAATTTACGAGTATTTCACGAGTACCTGACCTGTAATCGATTTCGCTGGGGACGGTACAAAATTAAATTCCTATTCTCTGATACAAGTGTAATAAAATAGTTGGAGTGCTCGAACTGGCTACGTCCTAGCATTTTATCCTTTATCGTACTAGCAAAGGAATTTCTAGTTACAGTCTCTTCGAGTTAGGAGATGTATTTTGAGTAGAAATTAGAAGCGAACTGCACATGAGTTACATAGTTAGCTACTGTAGAATTATTAATACACCAACCCGCACTTGGCCAGCAGTAGAGTACGACTTATACACCCTTTGTGGTTAGACCAAGTATCCCAACAGTAGGATGATTTAAGGTTGAGTTGAGGGCTATTGATTTTACAGTTGTAAATGCCACTTGCGGTCACCTATTCGAAGAGTGACCGTGTCGTATGTTGTTTGCGCTAGTGTTACTTACACATATTTTGCATCGATAAATAGGTATCATTTTTTATAGTTGGCTTATACTGGCTGCACGGTTGCCCTCAGCTTATATGCCGTTAAGTAACTAAGCCAATTATTGCAAATTGTATAATATTTGTTAGTGTTAGCACTAATTAAATTTCTAGTAGGTAACTGTATATTATAATAACCTTTTGCCAATACAAACCCGACTCGGTTTTAAGGCAATTATTGTTTGAAAATAAATGGTAATATTGTCATAAATATTTTGTTTTTAAATGTATGGTCGAAGATGGCAAAAAACTGGCTCAAGTGGTTTTTTCAAAACATTTTTTTTTATTTTCACATTTCCTTTTTTATCCACCGGTATTAAAAAGTACGCATTTTATGACACTTCCACCAAATAACTTGTGACGTTTATTGCGGAGGGCATATTTTCACAATGCGTTGGTAATATAAAATGCGATAAAGATGCTGGTGACTTGAATAAACCAACTTTTAAGGCTACGTAAGACGAGGGGTGTAATTTCAGCTTGTATAATAAAAGTTTTATCACGACTTTGTGGTTATTTTACACGAATTAAAACATTGGAAAAGAAATACTCAAATAATTTAATTTTTATACCAAACAAAAAACATAACAAAACAAAAATAACACTTAGGTATAAATTAAGTACCAGCTGCGCCTCTCAGTTTTACCCGCTATTCTACAGGAACCATTAATAATTGTTTCGAGATAAAAAGTAGCCTATAGGCATGTTTATCCAGCGTATAGGCTACCATAATATCAAAATTCATCTAAACCAGTTGAGCTGTTCTTGCGAGAATGAGTAACAAACTGTTATTATAAATGTGAAAGCTGTATTATTAGGATAAAAATTGCATATAAAGTATAATAAAAAGAAAACAGACGTGGGCGTTTAACTAAAAATATTATAACATTTTCCCGCATAATCTGGTTCACCCGGCGGCGGCTCGAAAACCTACCAAATCATAAGGTAATGGAATGAAAACATAACACTAAGGATAAACTTTTAGTGAAAGACCGTATTCAGAAAATATTATCACCAAGTGGATACATTTATGAATAAAGTACTGAAGCTCTTTATGAAGTTTGATTATTTTTCATTTTTTTTATTAGGTAGGTACCTACAGTATATTTTTAAATAATAATTGCCTGAAAACCTCAATGGGGTTTGTATAGGCAATAGGTTTTAATTAACAATGTATAGGCTGGTTATCGCTAACTACCAAGCGGCCCATCTGCTCGTGGCCTATGGCATAAAAATGTGTTTTTTTTGTTTTGCTCTTTCGCACTTTACACTTAGAGAATTATATTGTCTTTTGAAATCGCGTGATATTTTGACCTCGGGCGACCCCTCTACTTGATTGCTATGACATAAAAACAGCTCTAGATAAACTAATAATAAGCAAGCTCGTATATACACAAAGGAAGAGAATAGACTTTATCTTTGTCGTTATTCCCGTAAATGTAGGCTTAATTATTTTACGATCGTCCTCGCACAAACTATACAAAGTGCCAGTACTGATAAAAGTTTTCAATTCAGAACATTCGGGCTTAACTCAACTCTGAACAAGCGCTCACCTACACCTCAAAGTTGTAGAGGTTATAGACAAAGTAGTACGCCGAGGGGTGAGACGAAAATTAGGGTAGGAAGTAGGTCAAAGTCGAGCGGGGTCGTCGGCCGACCAGCCTGAGCGTCTAATAATTACGCAACGAGGATGTCGCGACAACAACCCCGCCTCATTAACAACCTTGCAAACCAAGCGATAAGGCTCAAAATAGCTCAGCTAAGCCAGCGAAACGTGATAAATGTGACGTTATGACTGTCTCAGACTCCCTCAAGAAACGCAAAGTTGGAAGTTATCCCGTCGCAAACAAATGTCACTCGGTCTCGGATTTTATGTAGTGGAAGAAACGTCGTATTCATTTTCAGAGACTAACTTACAGGTTTGAATGAATGAGTTCGCACTTTACGAAGCTTTCGCAGTCGGGTCGGTCGGGGCTCCGCTTTGTTCGGTCCGTTGATCCTGGGAAAACAGATACGAATTAGAACTTCTGAGTTACACCGACTGGTGGTACTAAGCCGAAAAGAGTTCATCATAATATTGACAATTTTTTTAATATAAACAACTTTTACCAGAAGGCCAAGATAAGGCCTAACAAAAACAGCTAAAACAGAATGTAAGTGACATATACACTTTTCGAAATGAATGTTATATTCAAAGTCATTTTGCTACGAAAACCTATTTTCGATATTTTCGGTTTTTTTAGAAAGTTGCGCATAATGAAACCTTAATTCGGCTTAGTATAATTGTTCCATGTAACTCTGTATACCTTAACATAGGTATAGGCATAACATACATACACACAGCTTTATAATTATTCTACTCCTCATATTTACTGCAAACAAAAATGTAAATTATTTCATATTTTGATAAGCGCCATAGTTCCGAATTAATCAGCAGATTCATTTCAATTTGATTTCGAAAATTCGATTAAGTAATTAAATTGTGACCCATTAAAGCAGGGAGCAGCGAATCATTTACCTGATACATGTCCAACATTCAATTAACCGAAAACCATTTCAAGCAATTGTTTAAATCGGTAACATTTCCCCCACGCTACGTTTTACGCAACGGTTGTAGGCAATATTAGTGGTTATTTACGTTCTGCACCGTATTCTAGGCTATTAAATCAACTGGCACTTCCGTACGGCGGCGGCACATTCCATTTATATTTTCGGGCGTGCGCAATAAAATCAATACTGTGAACTTTCGAAGAGTACAGTGACCTAGTCATGCGCTCCATCTGAATAAGGCTGCAAACATATTACATCTATTTTCCAATGTAAAGGTGCAAACAGCATAATGACCCAATTAACTGCTAGATAAGGTGATACAGCTCACGTTTCGTGGACAATAAAACAAGCTCAACAAATAACGCTTGTCGGTCCAAATGTGTGTATTTAAAGCAAACTCGTGTCCCGGGGCTTAGTTGGACGTGCCCACGCCTTCCCGTAGATTCTAAAGGTAAGAAGTCCTAAGCAAACAGCGGTGGAAAAGGAGCACAAATTACAGCCCACACGACTGGGTTTACCCCATTATTGGAAAGAAACTAGAAGACAAATTAAAGATTAAAATTATCCCCGGAAATGAATTTTGTTACAGAATATATGAACGCAACATGAGTACGTCATAGTGACAAATTACGACAGACTCGTTACCAGAGCAGCGAGAGATTACTCTCTTGTTTCGGCATTATTACGGCTTTCCGGGTCACAGCTTACATAAACGTACGAACATAACTAGTATATTATACCGGTATTCACAACGAGCGAGCCGGTTAAAACATATCGGAACACGTCAGCCGCAGCATCAGGCATAAATAGGCTCTGAAATAATGCGAGCCGAGCACACAGCTAAAGCCTACCACTTGAAAAGCGATAAAAATCCATTTTGAATGCGCATATTTTCCCGCGAGCCGCCGCCGTCCCGCGAGCTCGAGACAAAGGCCTGTGAAATTACAGTCTTGCTTTTAAATGCGAGAATGAATCGCAATGTCTCATCCCCTCAAAGCTTTGCGAATCCGTTGTGGAAAATGATGTTGTGCTGTTCTTGAATATACAAAAGCTTTCACTGTTGGCTGCGTGTACATTTTTAAAGTTTTATTGTTAGAATTAGGTAGATTCTGAAGGATTTTATGGGTGAGCATCTGGAATGGTTAATAGAATAATAATTGTGAGCGTTATAGATTGTAGATAAGTACATTTTTTTAATTTTTATGTCTTATCTATATATATAGGTAGGTTGGTATTGTCACTTTGAATAGTTAAGAACCTGGATTTGATAAAGTTCATACAATAATTATGAGCATAAGTATGTACATTAAAACATTACTAAACTACATATATACAGAATACTTTGATACCTAAATTACAGACAACTCTTGAGAGATGAGTAAATAGATTCACCAATTGAATTGCAATAAACGTCGCTTTGAGTGAAACTTCCGCCGCACCTAAATCTCAAAAGACAGTAAGAACGTGACCCGAAAACAGACATTAAATAGTTGAGATTGTCCCGAGAGCGAAATTAAAACTAATCGTTACTAAATCTAGAAGCAATGACTCTTCGAAAGCAGCCCCATGCGGTCTGAATACTTGGCTCGAAGCCGCTCTCAAAATGTAGGTTGCCAGAAACCACATGTGAACAAAAGATCCGAAATGCGTTTAAAACGCCCATTAAGTTGGCAGCACGAGTTTTTACCGCAACCGGACCGGACACAGCAGAAGACTTTAAAAATGCAGCCGCTCGCTTTGAATGTCGGCATCTTTTCATTTGTAGGATGTGTAGCCGCAAGACAAAACCTCCGGGAATTACACTCTTGTTCCTCAAATACGAGCCGCGGAGCGCAATATCTCTCCCTTTGAAAACTAGGGAAACTCATAAACAGACAAAGCTGGAATGCTTATTTGTGTATTCCTTTTAGTTGCACTGTGTGGCGAAATTGTTTGAATATTTTTGCTAAATTTAAAATCTACTTAGAGCTGCTACGTGATGTTTTTACTCTGAGTTGATATAAAATAAGTATATAAGCCAGCTTTGTAGATTTCTCTAGCACGTAGAGAAAATTACAGGACTCGACAAACCACAAAGTAGTGATTAGTGATCACGTAAACGAAAAAAGGCTCCCTACTTCATTAGGCCACATACAGCGCGGACAGCTAGACAAATGTTCATTTAATACTCAGTAGACGGGTCCGTAGGTATTAATCACTGACTTTTCACCGCTAATTGTTCGTGCCAGTACCGTGTCGAGTAACTAATGATAACGGCATCCTCGCTGCGACTCGAAAACAATGAAAAACGAAACTGCGCGCCTCTGTTTTCTCATTTGTTCTGTGACCGGGTAGACAGCAAGCAATGGAGACAAAGTAGAGCGAAATTGCGGGCATGTCGGCGGGGCACGGCCGGGCTGAGGCTCTCCTATTGTGCTCGATCTCGTACAAACAACGTGTTTTATGAACGAACATTAGGAGGCAATGGATCGCATTAGGCCGCCTCTCCGCCTCATTGCAACCACGGAAACTGACCCGACATTCCTCCTAATGAAAATATTCACAGAAAGAAAAACTCTGCGATAAAAATTGGGTCAAATTACAGTATCCCGTCAGCAGTTCCCTTATACTTAAATAAGTTTGTATCTACTTGAGGTCGTTACTACGTGTTAAAATCTTCGGTTAACTTTCGCAACAAAGGAAAGCCCAGGTCGAAGATAAGCAATAAATCAATGTTTTCACTTTAGAGAAACTTCTCGAGGGAAAGTTTTGAGATATTTTTGTTGTAAGTTGCTCGCTATGGCGTGATGATGATATAACGTTATTTGAAGGAACTTGTTTCTCACCCGTGTTCTGCGAATCTTGAAGTGGGAAGTCTCTACTGAAGTTTGCAGGAGTGTTTCTGGAAATAAAATATTCTTAAGTCTTCTTTCAAGTACAATGTGTTGTGTTGGTAGACAATATAAACTAACCACCCTCTCATGTATAAATTCTCAAACAACTATAAAGTTACGTCTTGTTTTCATGCGTGACACTTCTCGTAATGGGTTGATTACCTGTAACGAATGCAGTACAGTGGCGAGACAGTAAATGAGCACACTCAGTCGAGCAAACAAACCATGCTTCTAGTGACTGACTCGCCTCATCAAAATATTTATGCAAACCGAGTACTCGGCGAGGGCACTGTCTCGTCACTGTACTCGTTTCGTGTAATCAACCCATAAGCAAGAAGTCGACAAATCATTTTATAGTATCTATTTTTTTTTAATTATTTTTTTTTAATTAACCTATGCTGTCCCACTGCTGGGCAAAGGTCTCCCCCAATTTTTTCCAGTTACTGCGGTCTTGGGCCAGCGCCGTCCAGTCTTTTTCAAACCGCCCGAGTTCGTCGCGCCATCGCGTCGGGGGGACCTGGGGGTCGACTGTCCAGGGGCACCCACTCTGTGGAGACCTTTGCCCATCTGTCCGGGTGCATTCGGCTCGTGCCTATACATTAGTTTATTGAGCTTTAATGCATAAGAGGGTAACTCTGTGCCAAAATCAGGTACATATCTATATTAATATTATAAAGAGGAAAGATTTGTATTTTTGTATGTTTGTGTTGAATAAACACAAGAAGTAGGTACTAGACCGATTTTAAAAATTCTTTCACCATTAGATTGCTACATTATCCCTGAGTAATAGAGCTATATTTTATACCCATGCAAAGCCGGGGCAGGTCGCTAGTATTTTATACTAATAAAATTATTTTCAGTGATTCGTAACAACGTTGAAATTTATTTGTTTGAATAATTAAGCTTTAAGTAAGTTTACTCTACTCTTGAGTCTTAACACGTACTGAAAACACAGACTACGAATATTACCTAATGTACCTAATTAGTCGTAATTACAACTCCTTTCCTCTGTAACTTAACAATTACCAAACTTTATTACCTGGTTTTGTTCAGCTCCCGTGTTTCGTCGTAGTACAAGCAATGCGTGTAAAGTTTCCTGCCTCTGTGTACGGGCCAGATGCCGAAAACTTCTTTGTGCGCCGTACCTGTTCGGAATACATTCGTTATTTTGCGAGTTTACGCTGTTTACCGTTTTTACGTCATGTTTCTACGTTCAATGGCTTTTTATAAGTAAACCCACATCGATAAAGACCGCAGTGTACGAGCGTGTACCTACGTTAAAATTATAAAAGAAAAGTAGGTCATGTTTTGGAAAATTCGTAGAAAACCCAGATCCATCTAAAAGGTTTTTTACTTTTTAAATTTTTGGCAGGCTTCCTCCTTTTATCCCAATTTTTTTTCTTTTTGTTGCGGATAAAGCACGAGTTTTGCATTATGCCGTGTCGATTTGATACGATATGCATGACTTGGGTAAAAAGTAGAACTGATCGAACCGCAGCGCTCAACTCTGCCCCGTTATCCGATCCGACGACACTTCGGTCCTCGATATAGACACTTTGGTTGCACCCTCGTCATCTTTGACAGCTATTGTCATAACTTCTTTTGTTACACAAAGCTATTTTGTGACCAGCAAAATGTCTGGAAATGGGAAAGACGACTGTTTTATTGGAAAATCATGATTTGGGGCAAGAAAAGCGGAACACGAGTTTTCACGTAAGTTCTCATTCATGACATCAGAACAGACGGACAGCGGTCATTGAAATAAAAATAGAAATTCCTACGGGCAATTCCATTTCGCTCCATCAACTTGGTGGGGTATATTTACGGAATCTATATTAATGTTCCAAATAAATAAATGAACACATATTTAAGAACCATTCAAACATTTTCTCACCGACACAACCTTAATTCACAACAAGCAGCTTCTATTTTCTCCTTTTCCAATCACTCCAAAACATCATTTACGAATTGAATGACACGCGACGGATAATCCCCTTAATCGGGTTCAGTTTAATACATTTCGATTGCAATTAAATTTGGCGCGAATCGAATCGGATCGGCGCTACCAAGTGCTTGGCAAATACCAAATAGTCGTTCGTTCTCAATTTATTCTATCGCACATAATGAGATACGTTTTCGAATACGGCTCAGAACGATCTAGTTCGGGGCACATATAAGCGACCCAGATTGCGAAGTACACGCAAATTGGTACCACTTACATTTCAGAAAAACAACGGGGAACATTTGGCTCAAATTACATCAAGGGACATTGTGTGGAGTGTGTCAGTAACGTTTCGAGTCTGCAGCCGTGGCAGGCTTCTAAACATCAAATACAAAACGGTTTCATTTTTGTTGCCTGTCATCAACAGAGTTACACATTTTTTAATTCTTTTTAAACTTTGTTTTATCTTCATGAAATAGTAATTGAAAGCACTAAGACTTTTTTGCTTATCTGTAACGAATTTACTCATGTGTTTTATAGACTGTTTATTATAATTTTTTTAATTTTAGATATCGATTTTCTTGCTATTGTATTATAAAAAATTCAGTTTATTAAGAAATTATTCGGTCAAAGAAAAATATTGCTAACCTCATTTTCCTAGCTTAATTATAAAGACGGCTTTCCAAGATCCGTAATATTGCGGACGGACAAAGAGAAAAAGACAGTCGTCGTAGAAAATGCACTCAAGACCGTAACGGCGGTGTTGTTGCCTGGCTGTCCTTGGTTTTCGGCCGTAGGTAGGTACGTGATGATCCGCAAAATCACGTACCGTGGAAAGCCGCCCTCAGAAAGTTTTTTTTAATAATAAGCAAATCCTCACCTCCTCCTGCGTACTGGTACAGTTTCACCCCATGCACGCCCGCACGCCGACATCTGTGAAAATAACACCATGAATTTCTCCAACATCGAGGCGAGGCATTTTAATTTAAATATTAAAAAAGCTATGGTTGCTGTCGTGTCTGTGGTTTGATTTGGTGTCATGGTGCTATGATTTTTTTAATCTGTTTATAACTACTTGCAGGTTTATTAACCTCACAGTTACATACAGAGGGTAGGGTGGTGCCAATTATCAGAATTTATTATTATCGAGCGCTTCCTTTTCATATTCTGTGGGTAATTGGGTACCTATGTGGGTTGTAGGCGTGGATAATCGGCGGGACAATGTTCAAGTCCACTACCTAACCTGCTATTTCAATAAAAGAGCGGGTAGTGGTATATACGATGTGACGCAATGAATAGATAACCTTATACCATTTGAGAAATTCAATGAAATAGACAATTTATTTCTTAATTGGTCACGCAGATAAGTACTTTTAAAAAAAAAAAAATATGCCTAACATGAAACTCTGAGCTAAATCGTATTCTGGGAAAAAATTAAGCGAGAAGCATAAAAAAGTACATCACATTCGAACGCACACCTGTCCTAGACTACTATCAATTCCAATCCTGATTGAGAACATTCCTTTATTTGCAATTTTGGCACCGAAAAAAATGGCACAGGGTTTAATTTTCCTACATTTTTTTTAAATGGCTGGAGTGGCTATTAAATAACGTATTTTATGACTTGAATGAATTTGTGAATTAAATAGAGTTATAGATCTACGAAAATGACATTACTAAATAAACAATTTAAAATTTGACATTTCATAAGGAATTGACATGATATTATCATTGAATATTATTGACATTTAATTAAAATTAATTGACATTATTATGCATAGAATTTAAAATAGAATTGGAAATTGTTAATTATTATTATTTTTTTAAACTACTAAAACTATTTGACTGTGTACATATTGAATGCCCGATGCGCGATGTGGGTAAACTGACAATTTCAACTAATGCACTAACATCTAGCTTGTAAATTACAATATATCAGTTGTTCAAAAAATATTTCTGAATCTGAATCTGAATCTGAAGATGTCGATGAGCTCCGGTACAGTTTTACTGAGCACAATTTTATGAACAACTTTCGAACCCGAAATTCGCGATAAAATCAGCTGTTCGATACATTTTGTCAAGTGTCATTGACATTTTTCAATGGAACATCTGATTTTTTTTTTGTAAAATCCGGGTTTCTCCCATAGCAAATATTTTTTCATAATGTTGAGTTCTATGAGCCCTTTTCGGCTTTGCAAACCCTTTCCTTATATCCCTCTATAGTCAAACATTCTCTCTGGCGAGATGTACAATTGTACATATGTTATTCTATACCGATAAATGTCCTACGCGGCAGCTCACCTATCAAGGATCTCACCCACGGGTGAGTCGACTGCCGTCCTATGTTCGAAACGGTATGTTCAGACGAGATTGCTTTTTCTAGTACATTTCACGTTGAGTTTGTTACTTCCCCCACTCAATCCTGCGGGCTCGTAACTGCTGAACGAATTTGGATCAAAAACGTAAAGCTTATCTCTATGCTTTGACACAATGGCTTTTATTTCACAAAAAGTATATTATATTATGTGTGTGTGTGCGCACACAGTCGAATTGAGAACCTCCTCCTTTTTTGAAGTCAGTTAAGTTCCGAACTGATTATTTTTAGCAAAAGGTGGCTAGTCGTTTCATCAGTTTTTAAACGTTATTATCATTAACCGACTTCAAAAAAGGAGGAGGTTATCAATTCGTCTGTATGTTTTTTTTTTTTTTTTAATTTTTTTTTTAATGTTTGTTTTACCTCATAACTTTTGACTGGGTGAATCGATTTTGATGATTATTTTTTTATTAGAAAGCTGACTTCAATTTAGTCCAGTTCTGATAATGGTATCCATGAGAAAACCATATAAGTCTTAAATTTGCATTAAGTACGTGCGCGACAAATAGATGAATAACTCAATACTTAGTCGGTCTTTTGAAGTCGGTTATTGTTTTTTGTTTTGTAAAAATAATGTTCTTGTTTTATCAATAAAGTTATCGAGAATACTTTGTAAACAAATGAAAACTGTTTTCTTTGTATACTATTAACGTCTTGCTTATCTATATATATAAAAATGAAACCCGTTTTCCTTGGTCACGGCATCACGCGTGAATGGCTGGACCGATTTCACTAATTCTTTTTTTGTTGTATTTGTTATTATTAGGAGAAGGTTCTTACGGAAAAAAATATTAAGAAAATCTCTCAGAAATATTGAAAAACCCTAAAAACAGCCCTTTTCTTTTTCCCATACAAACGTTTTCTAACTAAAACGAGCTTTATTGCTATTGTATAAAGTTCATATTGAATTGCAAGCACTCACTGTTGTTTAAGCAATGTAGGTATGTTCCTAACGTCCAAGAGTCAATTTGCACTTTATTACCTCTGTACAAAGTTCAAATTCAATCATATCTATCAAAACCAAGGAATTTTAAAATTTCGAAGGATTTGACTCCAAGTCATATCAAATTAAAAACTGTCAATGTCAGTGTTTTTTTTTTCATGGATGAGTTTGCTTTTGTCAACTGATACATGAAACAAATTCGTACCTATAATTGAAAAATATATTATAAGTATAAAATTGTAAATAGTGTTTTGTGCAGTGTTTATATTTAATTAGGCAGTACCATAGAGAAGTACTGTATGGCAGTACGAAGTCTGCCGGGTCAGCTAGTATTTAATAAACTTAATTTTCTAAGAAACCTCGACTGTTTTACACCTATATTTTCTGCTATATAACAACCACCCATCTAAAATGAACTTCCTTTGCAAGCGTCTCCTTTGCTTCGTAATAATGTAACATTGTTGCATAACGTTTGTACGTGCACATATCGATTTATATTGCTTTTACAAGGTTACAAGGAAAGGGTAAGCTAAGCCAGAAAGGAATCATAGAAACCAAAGTGTAGTATGAACAACTTTTACTACGGGACCAACATTAAAATCGCGGAAAAAATCAGCTGTTTCATGGAAAAATGTCTATAACAGTCATCAAAATGTATGGAACAGCTGATTTTTTTTTTCGATTTCAGGGTTGACCCCATAGTAAATGTAGTTCCTTTTTGTACGTGCATATATCGTGCAATATCGACAATACGCTACTTAGAAGCCCGTAAGTGGCTGCTACGATACACCCCGTGACTGAGAAAGTTGAGCAAGTGCACTCAACGGCAACAATACATTGTCACCTCCAGCCTATTCAGATTTTGCTACAAAAAACCGGGGGTAGCTTGAAAAGTACGAAACCAAAAATAAAGTATAAGTACCTACTCTACACTGAGAAAAATGTCTATCTAAATTCCGCTAAAAGAATGATGAATTCACTTCACTTCATACAATTCATCAAAATTCCGATGAATTCACCTAAAGTACGGAGCATACTGATATCACCAAAAGGTACGATGATTAGCACCAGTTTTTAGGGTGACAACCATATATTATGATAGTTGTCACCATAAAAATTGGTGCATAACATCGTACTCATGGTGATTATCACTATGCTCCGTACTTTAGGCGAATTCATCAGAATTTTGATGGCCATTTTACTCAGTGTACTCCTAATTCTAAGCAACTTCTAATCTATATATATAAAAATGAAACCCGTTTTCCTTGGTCACGGCCTCACGCGTGAATGGCTGGACCGATTTCACTAATTCTTTTTTTGTTGTATTTGTTATTATTAGGAGAAGGTTCTTACGGGAAAAAATATTAAGAAAATCTCTCAGAAATATTGAAAAACCCAAAAAACAGCCCTTTTATTTTTCCCATGCGTTTTCTAACTAAAACGAGCTTTATTGCTATTGTATAAAGTTCATATTGAATTGCAAGCACTCACTGTTGTTTAAGCAATGTAGGTATGTTCCTAACGTCCAAGAGTCAATTTGCACTTTATTACCTCTGTACAAAGTTCAAATTCAATCATATCTATCAAAACAGTGTGCGTTTTATACTAATAATTTTTACTATAAATTGACAAGTTAGCATCAACAAACTACGGTTGCTATAGTTACGCAATAGCATGAGAATAGAGGTTATAACAAAGAGTTCCTATAATTATTCTCAACACCTTTGGTCACGCCATCACGCGTGAACGACTGGACCGATTTCAATTTACTCTACGTTTATCCCAAAGTCTACCCGTGCGAAGCCGGGACGGGCCGCTAGTAATTAATAAAAAATAAATAACGTTTCACATTCATAGCAGCTCCCCACTAAGACTCTTATGTGTCGGAACGTCATGGAACACACACAAAGACAAGGACAACTAACACCCAGAGCCCAGACCCAGAGCAGATATTTAAATTAATCATTCAAAGATACCTATTCATATTGTGGGACTGAGACTGAAATCCCGAAAAAAAATTAACTGTTCCAAAACAAAAAAAATAATATTTCCCTCGACAAAGTATTTGAAATAGCTGTTTTTGAAAGCTTTCATTTATCTTTCCTTTTGCATGGGTTAAATCTTGCAATTGAATTTTGAACCACTCCACTCTGATTGAGCATTTTCCTACCTGTGTAACTCCGATGACAATACGATGGCCTGTTTGGCTCAGTGTTAACATAACCGCCTTTACAAGCCAGAGGTCTCGGGGTCGATTCCTGGCCGGGCAGATTATTTTAATTTAATATCTGTTCTGGTTCTGGGTGCTAGTTGTCCTTGTCTTTGTGTGTATTCCATGGCATCCCCGACACAGGATTTATCGTAGTGGGGAGCTATGAGTGTGAAACGTTTATTTATCTTTTATCTATCTATTCTATTCTATATATATATATATAAAAATGAAACCGGTTTTCCTTGGTCACGGCATCACGCGTGAATGGCTGGACCGATTTCACTAATTCTTTTTTTGTTGTATTTGTTTTTATTAGGAGAAGGTTCTTACGGAAAAAAATATTAAGAAAATCTCTCAGAAATACTGAAAAAGCCTAAAAACAGCCCTTTTCTTTTTCCCATACAAACGTTTTCTAACTAAAACGAGCTTTATTGCTATTGTATAAAGTTCATATTGAATTACAAGCACTCACTGTTGTTTAAGCAATGTAGGTATGTTCCTAACGTCCAAGAGTCAATTTGCACTTTATTACCTCTGTACAAAGTTCAAATTCAATCATATCTATCAAAACAGTGTGCGTTGGAGCACAGATAAAACAAAAAAAAGAAAACGAAATCGAATAGTTCATTCATTTGTTTTAAAATTTCGGAGGATTTGACTCCAAGTCATATCAAAATTCAAAATTCAAAATTCAAAATAATTTATTCAAATATGGGTACATCAATGTACACTTATGAATGTCAAATACAATTTTTACGAATAAATTAGTTAATACACAATAAATTAAATGTCCAAAGAAAATAATATTATTAGAATGTCAAAAATTATATAAAATAATTGCAATGTCAAAATATCAATGTATAAAATAACTACAATAGTAGGTATAATCAGTCAAGTATTATTATTACAGTCTAAATACAATTTACGTAAAGAGACTTTATCACAGATAAAGTCTTCAATTTTGTAGTAAGCCTTTTCAATTAAAAAGTCTTTTAAAATTCTTTGAAAATCTGTGTCTTTCTTATTTACTAGACTAACAGGCAACAAGTTATAAAATAGTACGCCGTTCATTACAAAAGAGTTGCCAGTTTTGGCTAATCTAATTTTAGGTAGAACAAGTTTAAACTTGTTCCTTGTTATGCTAGTATATTGACTTCGTTTGTGATATTTATGAATATTTTTACGCACATACATAATGTTCAAGAAAATATACAAACATGGTAACGTTAAAATTTTCACCTGCGCAAAAACTTGTCTAAGAGATTCTCTATAACCTAGCCTATAAATAGCCCTAACAGCGCGTTTTTGTAAAATAAAGATGCTATTTACGTCTGCTGCATTACCCCAAAGCAATAATCCATACGACATAACAGAGTGGAAGTAACTGAAATAAACAATTCTTGCAGTTTTAATGTCTGATAGTTCTCTTATTTTCCGCACTGGAAATGCTGCGGAACTCAATTTGTTAGACAGTTCCTTGATATGTGCTCCCCATTGAAGTTTGCTGTCAACGATAAGGCCAAGAAACTTAACATCCTTCGACAAAGTAAGTTGATCGCCGTCAATAAATATACTAGGCAAGGAAGGATTATTAGTCAATGTGAATTTAATAGCTTTCGTTTTCTTGGCATTTAGCATTAAGTTATTGACGCTAAACCACTTATTAATTAAACTAAGCGACAAATTGATTTTGGATATATCGTAGTTTTTCCTATTGATTCTAAATAACAGAGATGTATCGTCGGCAAACAAAATAATTTCACAATGCTTACGCTAAGAAAGGTAGGTCATTGATATAGACTAGAAAGAGGAATGGGCCAAGAATTGAACCCTGAGGGACCCCGATTGAAACGTTAGCCGACTCCGATCGAACCCCATTTATGTCAACTTTTTGGGTTCTACCACACAGATATGATTTCATCAACATTAACGCATCACCTGTCACACCATAGTGTGAAAGTTTACATAATAGAATTTCATCAAAATTAATCAAATCAAATTTAAAAAAAAAGTTGAAACAACAACAAACTGTCAATGTCAGTGTTTTTTTTTTCATGGATGAGTTTGCTTTTGTCAACTGATACACGAAACAAATTCGTACCTATAATTGTAATATATTATAAGTATAAAATTGTAAATAGTGTTTTGTGCAGTGTTTATATTTAATTAGGCAGTACCATAGAGAAGTACTGTATGGCAGTACGAAGTCTGCCGGGTCAGCTAGTTTAAAATACAAAAAAGTCAATTTAAAAATAATAATATATGTTTAACACCTTAGGTAAAACTCCGCCATGAAGATCCTACATCGTGGAGTGGCGAAGGTAGTGCAGGTAAAAGTTATGAAGGTTATAAGGCCTGATTTATAACATAGTCTGAAAGAGCCTGTGAAGAGAAGCGCACTCTACCTACCTACCACTTACGGTATACGTAACGTAGTAAAAAGACAATGTCCCCAAAGAGTCACCTCGAAGCAAGAAAGGATACATGTATAATATATTGAATTTGGTGCTCCTCTTACTTTTTCTATTTTTAATAGGATGGAATTTACAGAAACAATGTTTTGGCGGAATATTGCATTATTATAGCAAAAAAAAAACATACGCATATTTAAAACATACGTTTTAAATTTTATTTTAATTGTAATTATTTTTTTATTGTCATTTTTTTTAATCTGATTTAAGAATCACTTACTTGATTTGTTAGGTAAATTGATGCCTGAAATAAATCGATATTATTATATATTTTTTTAATTTTAAAGAATTTTGAAAATTTTGACAAAATTTTAACGTCAAATTGCCAACTGATGCGTAGAGTAGAGCGATTAGGAATTCTCGTAGATTAACGTTTAACTTCAAATCAACGGATTCTATTACAGCCCGAAGGTTAATTTCACTAAATCAAGAAGGCTAAAATATTATTGCCTCTCTTTTGCTCTTAATGTGTGTGACAGAGAAAGAAATATAATTCTGTAACGTGAGTATGCTCTTGTATAGATCCAGCATTAGAATAAAGTTAATGTAATTCGATAGTGTATATGACAACACTCAAGTCGGCAGTAAAGCTTGCCACCATCTTGCCACTCGAATACGGTACACAGTGAGGCGCGGATACAGGAGGAAGGAAATAGGTGCAATTGCCCCCGTTGCCCCTCTGAAAACTTCACTCATACTCAACTTTATCCTTAGTCGTTGACTCTTGGCAGAGTGGTCGTGGTCGCAATGTTACACGAAGGCTCCTCGCAGGCGAAATTAACAACCTAGAATTCATCTTCAACTTACAAAATAATAATTTTTGAAACTGACATAAATACTTACTACTTTTTAATAATTTCTTGTTTACCTAAATTCTATGGTCCTACCTACAATTTGTTTACCTAAAATTTTGGACGTTTGTGAGTTTGGATGTTAATTGTAAAGTTTAAACAACACCATAAATTCAGTTGTTTTTTATAAGGACGAATTTGAAACGTCTTAAAAACAATCCGTTTAAAAACATGTACCAAAATAGATTTGCCCACCCCTGAAGTACATCCTAGTTCCACGCCTGTTCACAGTACTGACGCGTGAGAACATTGTAAAGCTGTTTCAATAACTTAGCTATCCTTTTACTTCACCTCTCGAATAACATGAAAGCTTTATAAATATTTATTGAGGAATTTTAGTCGAGATAAATAGATAAATAAATAGGGAATAGTTCTTCCCTGTTTGCACCAGAATTACTATTATTATAAGACAATTAAAAGGAAAGGCAATGCTAAGCCGAATGAGGCTCGTAATACTCACAATTATGAAAAACTTTTACTATGGGACCAACCTGGAATTAGCGAAAAAAATCAGCGGTTTCATAGAAAAATGCCAGTCACACTCGACTAAATGTATGGAACAGCCGTTTTTATCCGTGAATTCCGGGTTGGTCAGTCTCTCTAGTAAAAGTTGTTCATAATGATGAGCCCTTTTCAGCTTAGCATCGCCTGTCCTTATACACCTTTATTAGCTAGAATTTTATTCCCGTAAGCTGCGGAAAAGGTAGACAATCGCGTTAATTGCGGACAGAAATAAATCGCAGACTACAGACTCTATTCTCGGACAATCGGGATTGTCTCCGTCAGACTCACTCTTATGGCGTTTCTAATAAGAGTAACAGTATCTGAAATAATCTGGCGAGTGAGACATTATCTCAGATTAGGGCCCTTGTAATCAAGTCGCGAAAAGACACTTTTTACGTTCTCGTAGTAAATCGTGCTCTTCGCAACATTTGGTCCTTAGAACTTAATTAACTCTTTCACAGCTTATTTAGCCGTGATTATATAAATCTCTTACAATACGAGTTAATGCCCTCACTGCTATCAAAAAGGATTACATTTAAATGACGAGAAACCAGTTTCACTCGAGATTAGGCCCAACGTTTTGTATCAATCCATCCCCGATCAGATGAGATTCCATCTTATTGTTTTCTTTTTCGACGGAGACATTGACTGATTTCACGCACATTTACCAAATCTTATCGATATCGAGTTTTTCGGGAAAGATTTATATTTATTTCATACATATCGACAATATTTATTGGTTTATTTTAATGGAATCTATGTATATGAAACTTATGATCATTAACTACAGCCTTCTTTATCCCACTGCTGGGATGGTAAAGGCCTCTCCATTGCCATGTCATCTGTCTGTTACACTAGCTGTGCGTTGCGGTTCCACTCGCTATCCTGAAGGGATCGTTTCTTTTTTCCAGAATAAAAAGTAGCTGACATGTAAATTCAGGGCATAAGGTACTTTCATGCCAAACTTTGTGAAATACCCGTTTTTGCCGTTTTAGCGTGATTGACCAACAAACACCTAAACATACAAACACTTTGCATGCCACAGTTTACCAGCGCGTTGAAGAAAAATGATGATGATGATAATCAAAAGTAGTCTACATATTAAGTTTACCCAGGTTACAAGAATCTCACATCTATTATAATTAAAAGTAGTCTACATATTAAGTTTACCCAGGTTACAAGAATCTCTATATCACATCTAATAAAATTAAAAGTAGTCTACATATTAAGTTTACCCAGGTTACAAGAATCTCACATCTATTATAATTAAAAGTAGTCTACATATTAAGTTAACCCAGGTTACAAGAATCTCACATCTATTATAATTAAAAGTAGTCTACATATTAAGTTTACCCAGGTTACAAGAATCTCTATATCACATTTATTATAATTAAAAGTAGTCTACATATTAAGTTTACCCAGGTTACAAGAATCTCTATATCACATTTATTATAATTAAAAGTAGTCTACATATTAAGTTTACCCAGGTTACAAGAATCTCTATATCACATCTATTATAATTAAAAGTAGTCTACATATTAAGTTTACCCAGGTTACAAGAATCTCTATATCACATCTATTATAATTAAAAGTAGTCTACATATTAAGTTTACCCAGGTTACAAGAATCTCTATATCACATCTATTATAATTAAAAGTAGTCTACAGATTAAGTTTACCCAGGTTACAAGAATCTCACATCTATTATAATTAAAAGTAGTCTACATATTAAGTTTACCCAGGTTACAAGAATCTCTATATCACATCTATTATAATTAAAAGTAGTCTACAGATTAAGTTTACCCAGGTTACAAGAATCTCACATCTATTATAATTAAAAGTAGTCTACATATTAAGTTTACCCAGGTTACAAGAATCTCTATATCACATCTATTATAATTAAAAGTAGTCTACAGATTAAGTTTACCCAGGTTACAAGAATCTCACATCTATTATAATTAAAAGTAGTCTACATATTAAGTTTACCCAGGTTACAAGAATCTCTATATCACATCTATTATAATTAAAAGTAGTCTACAGATTAAGTTTACCCAGGTTACAAGAATCTCACATCTATTATAATTAAAAGTAGTCTACATATTAAGTTTACCCAGGTTACAAGAATCTCTATATCACATCTATTATAATTAAAAGTAGTCTACATATTAAGTTTACCCAGGTTACAAGAATCTCACATCTATTATAATTAAAAGTAGTCTACATATTAAGTTTACCCAGGTTACAAGAATCTCTATATCACATCTATTATAATTAAAAGTAGTCTACAGATTAAGTTTACCCAGGTTACAAGAATCTCACATCTATTATAATTAAAAGTAGTCTACATATTAAGTTTACCCAGGTTACAAGAATCTCTATATCACATCTATTATAATTAAAAGTAGTCTACATATTAAGTTTACCCAGGTTACAAGAATCTCACATCTATTATAATTAAAAGTAGTCTACATATTAAGTTTACCCAGGTTACAAGAATCTCACATCTATTATAATTAAAAGTAGTCTACATATTAAGTTTACCCAGGTTACAAGAATCTCTATATCACATCTATTATAATTAAAAGTAGTCTACATATTAAGTTTACCCAGGTTACAAGAATCTCACATCTATTATAATTAAAAGTAGTCTACAGATTAAGTTTACACAGGTTACAAGAATCTCACATCTATTATAATTAAAAGTAGTCTACATATTAAGTTTACCCAGGTTACAAGAATCTCACATCTATTATAATTAAAAGTAGTCTACATATTAAGTTTACCCAGGTTACAAGAATCTCTATATCACATCTATTATAATTAAAAGTAGTCTACATATTAAGTTTACCCAGGTTACAAGAATCTCACATCTATTATAATTAAAAGTAGTCTACATATTAAGTTTACCCAGGTTACAAGAATCTCACATCTATTATAATTAAAAGTAGTCTACATATTAAGTTTACCCAGGTTACAAGAATTTGAAGAATTTCTATATCATTATAATTCCATTCAGCTGTTTCAGAGTGAAGAAGTAACAATCATTATGTCAACATTAACACAACACACATTTTGTAACATTCATAATATTAGTGTGGTTAGTAAAAAATAGGAT
Organism: Alcis repandata; assembly: GCA_949125135.1. Lineage (NCBI taxonomy): Eukaryota > Metazoa > Arthropoda > Insecta > Lepidoptera > Geometridae > Alcis > Alcis repandata. Next base: position 6,714,729 of record OX421242.1, on the reverse strand, counting down.
AATAGAATGGGCCCATGTGTCTCTATTCTTCTGTCAGCTCACCACGCTATGCCACGTAAAGCCAAGCCCTACGACTACATATTCGAGGTAATATCTCCGTAGCATAGAGGCGGTATTACCCCGTCAAACGGCGGGCATTGTTCATCGCAGTATCGAGTCGATGATCGATGAGGCAGCTGGGGACTGCCATCGGAATATTCTAATGCCGTCGAAAACGACAATTTATCACACTGATTATACGAGGATGGGATAAACGGTCTAATGTGGGATGGAACGGATTGGTTCTGATGTCAATAGACGCTTCCTGAAATAGAAATGCGGGATGTGATAGCGACTAGTTCCTGTTTGTAAAACCAGTGCAGTCGTGCATGAGTACCTACCAGGGAATTGTGAGTTTTTGGTTTAATCAACGTGATCCATATGTACTCGTATTTATTCGGTGTCTACAAGGTTATAAGGAAAGGGTATGCTAATCCGAAAAGGGTTCATAGTATTCATCATTATAAACTTTTACTATGGAAGTTATGGGACCAACCCGGAATTGGCGAAAAAAAATCAGCTGTCTGTCTGCACACATTTTGTCGAGTGTCATTGATATTTCTCTATAGAACAGCTGATTTTTTTTGCGATTTTTTAGTTGGTCCCATAGTAAAAGGTGTTCATGTTGAAAAGTACTATGAGCTGTTTTCGGCTTAGCATATCCTTTCCTTATAACCCTATATGTTTAACTGATGGAAATAATGCTCTCTCTCGATATAAGTAGGTACAGGTAGTAGGTAGGTGGGTAGCGCAGACCTGTTATTGGCAAACGTGACGTTTAACATCAGGCGAGCGATTTGCTCGTCTCGTCACTCAATTACATAAAAAAAAATACCTAAAATCTTTCTGCATAAGACCGTTAAACTAGTTTTATAACATAAGTTCGAAAGTTTGTGACTGTGGGTGAAGGAGCTGTGAGTACGTATTTCTTAGTTCTTCATATTGAAATGGGTCCATAAAAAATGAAATTTTGTGTCAAGCTTATAACAGTTTCTGTAGAATAGCGAGTAAAACTGTGGGGCGCCGTTAGTACCTACTAATATAAATAGAACTGCAGTTACAAAATTATTTCAACTGAAATAAATATGAGTTTACTGGAAACTGAAATTAAAACTATTATTTGCTAACCGCCCCGCGGATTTATCCGCATTTTCCGGGATAAAAGTAGCCTATATGTTAATCCAGAATAAAAGCTACCGTCATACCAAATATCATCCAAATTTGATCAGCCCTTTTTGCGTGTTGGGCAACAGACGTCGAAAAATACAATCATTGTCATTTTTAAACTTTATAGCATTAGTTAAATCTAATTTTTGTTATAATTGACGACCTCTTTAGCTCAGCGGTAGTATATCCGCCTTATAAGCCAGAGGTCCTTGGTTCGATTCCCGGCTAGGCATATGTTTGAACGATGTATTTAAATATCTGTTCTGGGTCGCGGTGTTAGTTGTCCTTGACTTTGTGTGTGTTCCATCATTCCATGGCATCCCCGACACCCCGACACACGTTATCCTAGTGGGGAGCTACTCGTATGAGTGTGAAACGTTATTATTATTTTTATAACGTCTAAAAATAAACAAAAACAAGACATGTTGTTCTATTCGGTTATTTATGTTTATTTCAATAAACCAAGCCTGTAGCGGTCTCCCGAGCCAGCTGTAATAAATTACTTTTAGATTTCAGGTTTTACGGCTAAGACAGCTATGATAGATGACGGCCAGAAGGGCTAACTTATTCCGGCTCTTCATGGCACTGCCCACACGGCATACATATTTATGCCCGGAAACCATTGCGTAAACGTTCTATTTACTTTTGTTTGACTACATTTACATGTAGATTAGGATTTTTATAAACATGAATAATGTTAGCGAAGCTGTAAGATCATTACAGAGTGGTCTTTCTTATACAATATGTCCGTTTTCCGATGTCCGATACTTTAAGAGGTTAAAATACAATTAATTTTATCGACAAATCACGGATTAAAAATAAACTTAAAAATAGTCCGTGATTTGTCGATAAAATTAATTGTATTTTAACCCCTTAAAGTATCGGAGATCGAAAACGGACACATTGTATTATATAAAAAATGATCGCTATTCGTTAGTCTCGCTAAGACTCAAAAACGGGTAGACCGTTGATTTTTTTTTAATTTATGTTTTGTTCGCTCTATTACCAAGAAGTCTTAAAGAAAAAAAGCGAGTGAAACCGCGGGGTAGTCAATTATAAAATATTACTTTCACCACATAATAAAAGCTGATGAAAATTATAAGTATGAAGACTGCTCCACTTCACTTTGCGACTTTTATCACATTTAGAAAAGTACTATAAAAAGATAAGAAAAGGTTAGATTACATTCGATTAATTTGAAAATTAATAACTTTTACAATAGCTACACTATAATTAATTAATGTTGTATAACTAAATACTAATAGAGTTTGTTTTTCTAAACCGAGAAAACTGACCTTACTTCGTGAGTTATTTCCACAGCCCTGTTTAAAAAGCTGTGGGTTTGTTATCATTTAATTTAGTCGAGTTGTGAATATGTTATGAGACGAGTTTCCTCAACTTTCCCGCATTCTGTTGGGCTGTTCGTATACAAAGCTACGAGAGAGTAACAACGGTAAAAGTAAAAAAATAATTTATTTGTACAATAGTTATGATGTTGATGTAAAGAATATTGTCTGTTATTTTTGGTTTTATCGTTTGTAGTTGAATGACATTTAAATGTTGTTTAGAAGTTTAAGGAATATGAAACGGCTCTACTCTCCTAAATAATTTTTGTTTGTGATTTCTGGTGTGAATAATAAAGAGTTTATCATCTATCCATCTCTACTAAATATAATTTTGTATATATTTTTTTGTAATTTATATATTCTTTAATGATGTGTCTAATATAGTCATATTGTATTTTATTATTTTGTCACATTAGAAAAACTTAATAAAATTGTGTTGCTGGACAATTTTAGGTACAAGACTTTGTTTAGGGGTAAACCCTGAATCTTACACTGAAGCAGTCCTGTAATGATAATAATTATGATGATGTCGCGAACTAACAGCAAGGGTCAAAGCGAATCAAAAACGCCGATGACGCGTGTCGTGCTGGAACGACAAGAACACAAAGTTATTCGAGTCACTAGTGACTTGCGTCACTTCATGTGCGAACGGCGATAAAGCTCATCTATTTACATTACGACGTCGAGAATGTGTTTTTTATTTTAAAACGCGTACACCTTATTTATATGTGAAAAGTTTCCAAGAAAATACTGAACTGTGCAGAGATTATTAATGAACTTGTATTAATATAATAAATACATATACCTATACCTATTCGAAAATATTGTTATACCTAAAATATTATAGCACAAAAAAGTACCTAGTTCAAATACAGACATACTCATCAATTTATTTTATTTAAACCGCTAAAAAGTGTAGCGTAAAGGAAAAAAATGAAAGTACCAAAAAAATATAAATTATACATGAATATAATAAGTAATAAAATCAAATAAATCTTGTAGTCTTTCACTTCTTTAACTTTAATTACTTAACTTTTTAATTGATTTTGTAAAAACACTGTTTTTGTAACGCACGACTTACATAACTTGCAACTTCCCGAAACAAAAACCTCTAAGTATCAATGTCCTACCACGTAATGACCACAGTTATTTCAAAGGGGTTGTTTACCTCATCCACTCGACTCTCTCCCTTCTGTTTATTTACGCCAACTCGAATTCCAAAACTGTTTCAAATTGTAAAATCATTTCGTGAATATTTTACCACAAAAATTAACCTTCAAAATAATTAGATTAACTCCTCTAGCAATTTCTAATTCTTGTTGCCAGGGATTTACAATACAATGAATAAGTAGTCTTTGTTGATGACTAAATAAACAGGAAAACATTTGAGATGATTTGACAAAATTAATCGTTATAAGTGGTCACTTCCAAAAGTCCAGAGGAAGAAGAAAAAAGAAGAGACGAAGAGTTCCTAAAAATATTTCTTTTGAATTTCGTAGCTTCTATGAGGTTTATTTAGGAACTATGGAATCGTTTTACCTACTTAGTTCTTCATAACTACTTTTTTAAACCATGTAGCATTGTGTCTGAAACGGCTCTCAAACATATTCTTCGGAATCACAAAAAAAAAAATGCAAATGCAGGCGTGCCAGTTTTTTTTGCGATTTTTTTTAGCTCTGTAACGGAAATGATTTCTCTCTTACTGTGCCATCTGCCTCCATCTTATCCACTATGCTCTGAAAACAAGCTAAGCACTGCGGTCTAATTTCTCCCCGCATGGTGGTCTCAGGGACCCTATTCTTAGGCACTCGAGATTATCTCCGTCACTCTTACTCCCATAACATTTCGAATGTGAGCGACAGTGATCGAGATAATATCTCACTCGCCAGAATAAGGCCTCAGCTCATTATAAAGGTTTATTTGCATGGCACTCGTCTGCTGCTAGACGGAACGCGCTTTGAGAACTGAATAAAACATGGAAAAACATATAACAGGCTTTTTGAAAGAACTAGCTTACTTGCTTTTTGATATTTCTGATTCAGACTCTTCTAGGGTTTTGTTGCTTCTTGATATTTCTGAATCTAGGGGTTTTGTTCTATTTTTGGGTTTATTTAGATTTCATTGTAATTTTTTTGTTTTTGTGACATTGCAGCAGGTAATGTTGGTATAAAGTGTATGATGTATGAGCCTTTATATTTCCTCTATTAAAGTAAACACGAATTAAAAAGGCCCATATAATAAAATGAAATTGCTCGTAATAACTCCTTCATTGAACCGATAAACCAACATTAAACGCTATAGCCACCGGCGAATCTCCGCACGGACGCGAGATAAGCGCATGACAGCCCCATAATAATTTATTATTTATAGGTACTTTCGGACATTCACGTCCAATATTCTTTATCATAATAGACTTTTGAAAAAGCTGATTTTGGATATCTACTCGTATATATGAGGGCGATCATAAATACAAAGTAGCACTTGACGTAGGTATTTCCCCACAAAAAAAAATACACATTTTTAAAAATCAAAGATGAGATTTGCAATGGGGAGAGGGGACGTTGAAATATCGCTAAATCGCCTCACGCAATTATTGGAAGCCCCCTAACTTGTAAAACCACGGGAATCTATTAAAAATGTGGGAGTTAAAATAATAGAGCAGTAGAGTTATGGGCCACCTGAAAGCCTGAAATGGCTCGGCGAATGTTGTCTTAGGATAAACCACAGCAGCCAGAACTCAGTTCTAAATACTATTGGCGATACCCATCCGAAGACTGACCGAGTCGTCAGTTGTTTAACATTGGTGATCGATAACGAACTCATAGTTGAGGTTTGCTACGTCGAGCTATTTAACATAGCTACGGCGACATATTAAGAGCTCTACAATAGTATTTATAGTATTTTAGTAACAAGATGTACTATGTACCAAGGTTTGTTGATCAAAAAAATAAGACTGATTATTCATATACCTAAAGAGGTGAGACCGGTCCTTAGCATGTAAATTAATTATCTTGCCGGTCCTTTTACGACTTATTGCCTCCTAAAGCTTTCTCCATCCTTATTTCTATATCATTACTCTCAGATAACAAGAGAACCATTTATTCCAGAACAGAAACAATTTATCTCTGGATAGGAATCCTATATGCGCTCGATCTATTTTCGGAACAGATTGTATGAATCGTCGCAGTGACGGAAATAAATTTAAATTCTCGCTGAGCATGCGGTCTTGAATAAGCGTTGACTTGCCTTGCGATTTTGTATACCTACGTGTAGACCAGAGTTCTTTATTGCTTCTGTTTTATTTAAGAAGAATGGTTTACGTTTTTTTCGCTACTTTACGAACGATATTTTTGTGTAACTTCACTCTCTGTCGATATGTAGCTTGCAGTATTAAAAAACGTATAAAAACCTTTGATAAAAACGTTTTTTCCGAGTATCGATCTCATCGCATGTATTCACATCATCACAGGCTATTAAACACATCAATCAAACCTCCAACATTACAAAAAACCAAAAAAAAATGTTGCCTGTAACACCCGTAGAACATTACTTGCACATTTTAGTTATGGCACCATTAAGCTGTGACAAAACAGAACATCGCCTCGCTGGCATTTATCTTCACGGAGAGTTATAAAGGGCATAAATAAAGCAAAACCTATAAGGCTTTAAAGCAACAATGAAAAATACGAACCGTTTTACGTCGAGCCGGGGGGAGGCGGCGGCGGCGGCCGAGCAGGAACAATGCGGGGCTGGCGCGAGCACCGCTGCACAAATAAAAAAAAAATACATGAACAAGCGCTCCAATTATTGACGTGGCCAGATGAGAGTCCGAGTTATATTCGTGTCTAACTTTTGCTGTTCTTTGTTCGATATATCATAGCAGTCTACGTGCCTAGTACTATGATACCAAGTGGTCATCTCGGATTACATTAGTTACAATGAGATCGTTAATGACACTGGGTGCAAGTTTAAAGGCTTTTGCTATTACTAATTTTTCTAAAACTCTTGATGTCCTTGTCTAATAGGTTGCAATGATAAAGACAGATATTTTTTTGTTAGTTTAGTTCAAGTGTCAAAATAATAAGGTCTTCAAACTTGGACTCACTAGGAACTCAATTTCGTTTTCACTTTCATTCCTAACGTGGCATTTAGTATTGAACTAGCTGACTCGACAGACGTTGTCCTGTCTCGATGACTATTAATTCGAATTGGTAAAAAAGCCATTGCGTCAATTCTATGTCAAATGTCAAAAGTTACATTAAAAAAGTTTACATTGTCCAAAGCGCTAAAGTTAAATTATGGTTTAAGTATTTTTTTTCTAATTTTTTTTTGTTTTTTTACTATAAATTGAGATGTGAGCTATCCTATCTGTTAAGTTAGATCGAACTGCACCCGGTGTGCAAATTTGATTGAAATCGGTTAAGTAGTTTAGGAGTCTATAGCGGACAAACAACGTGACACGTAATCTTATATATAAAATTCTCGTGTCACAATGTGGCTTATGTGGCATAAAAAAAATAAATACAACCCTAAATTTTCACCATTCTATCACCAACCCCTATTTTTTAATAGTCACTAGAAATAATTTATATGGCAAAACAACGTTTGCCGGGTCAGCTAATTTATATATATTAAGAAGATAATAGGCCCAAGTTTGAAGGCTTTTTAAGACAGATCTAAATTTTCTAAAACTATTGGCATCCTTGTCTAATGGCTTGCAATGATAAAGACAGATATATTTTTAGTTAGTTTAGATCTGTCTTAGAATGCCTTCAAACTTGGGCCTAATATCGTCGTATCCGTGGAAGAGAGCCACAGTTGCAAAACCCTAGGTTTCCAGGAGGCGGTTTTTTCTGATTATCTCGGAAATTTCTTAAACAACGTATGTTTTTTAGTATTCTAAACAATTCCTTGACACAACAGGCAGTGCATCATATTTTTTTTTAATTTTTGACGATAGTATTTGTACGTGTTTTGTCCCTTAATACCTTACTCCACGGAATTTTCTCAAGATCACGTCGGCTTAACCGCCATGAGGGCTTTTTTCCGAGTGAGAAATGAGAAACGCGATGAATTTAAGAGACATTGCGCCTTTATTCCACGTAAAAAGCTGGGTGGTGGCCTTCTTACGACAAAAATATTAAAATTTGCGGTTTAATTTTTAGTGTTCGTGTACAAGAGATGAAAAACAATGTTGTTTTAACCGACTTCCAAAAAAAGGAGGAGGTTCTCAATTCGGATGTTTGTATTTATTTTTTTTTGTTAATGGTTGGATGTTAGATATTATAATTGTGCGCGACTTTTTTTTATTTTGACCTGACCGCGAGCGCGTCACGCTTGTAATCTCCTGATGAAGATCACCGAATATGATCAAAACTAGTCGTTATAAACGACTTAATTTGACGTTAGTAATCCCGTGTTAATTATATCAGAATATATTTTAATCTTTAAATATAAATAACAAGTCCTGACTGACTGACTAACAGACGACTTAAAGCCAAACCACAGGTCGTAGAAATTTAAATTTGGAGGGTGTATTTGTTTTGATAAGCAAAGGTGTGTACTAAGAAAGGATTTTTTGAAATTCAACCCCTGAAGGTGTGGAATAGGGTGTAAAAGTGTATATGGAGAAGCTTGTTTTGTTTTTTGATGCCACGAATTTAAAAATTTTACAATAAATTGTTTTGATGCTACGTCAATGAAACTTTCTTTACACAGATGTACTAAATTTATAATAGAATCCCAAAATCTTCGAAAAGTCACACTCTCGAGGTGGAATTGTTAATTATCTCGAAAATTCAAAACGTTTTTACCAAAGCGCCAAGACTAAAAATATGTTATAGGGGTTTGCGAGAGCTACTAAATGGTGGCGACGAAAATCCAAGATAACAAATTCAAAATGGTCCGAGGGGGCTGATTTATTGTATCTGGGGGTTTCCCTAATTCCATTATGACGCTTTTGACATACTCTCAAAAAAGGAGGGTTAAGTTAATTTTACCCCCAAAAAATAAACGGTTTTTAAAGTGTAGTCCGCGTGGTCGAAGCTAGTTTTCAATAAAGGAGCGTCGACTGACCGCGAGATGATTTATTTTTTACCCAACTGCAACGAAGCTAAAAAAGAGGGATATGTATGTATTTATGTGTGTATGTACGCATGTATATTGATTGTGGATGTATAAAGTAGCTCTTTGTTATGACCGAATAGTGGTACTAGACTCACACAAACAAAATTAAATAAGACGCGCGACGGGATCTAAATACTTCAATAAGAGATTTATGTCAGAATCTCCTGAAGAAGCAGGGGCTAGAAGTGCAACAATCGAAAGAAACACAAAACTACTACCAAAAAGAATAAATAAGACGCAAGACATACAGGTTCCTTAAGACCTTGACTGCTTAGCCCCCAAGCAACTGCTAGCCAAGAAAAAACCAAAAGGCTCTTCCAAAAGACTCTTTCAAATCGCTTAGTCACCGTAGAGGAGTAAGCCAGCACCCGCTAAACCAGACCGGAAGACTCAGGCTTTTCTTAATGCAAACACTCTAATCGTAGACAGTAAGATCACCAAACTAAGTTTTTCTATAAAATCTATAAATTGGGACATCCTAGGGATATGCGAAACTAGAAGACCACAGACATAAAAAAAACCATAGAAGAATACTCGGACTTTATTCTATTCCGCACACCTGGAACAAAGTGAACAAACGGAAGAAACGAGGTTGGGTTCTTAATGACAAAACCTCTGAAACACAATATTTTAAAATTTAAAACCGTGTTGGATAAAACTACAACTCTGGAAATAAAGACATCCAATGAAAATATTAGATAATTTGTACTGGGATATTAAAGCCTCCGAAGACAAAATAGTTAACGAAATTTTAAAATCATTATGAATGCTGTTGATATAGCCACTACGGCAACTATTTAACATAGTTATTGAAATAAAAACAACGTCAGCACAGTGGTCGAAGTCTATTATTATACTTGTACATAAAAAGGAGACCAATGTGACATTAGAAACTATAAACCAATCAGCCTAATGACAAACTTGTATAAAATATTCTCAATTTTTTTACTCAACCGGTTGACAATAACTCTAGACGAAAACCAACCGAGAGAGCAGGCAGGTTTTCGAAATGTTTTCAACAATGAACCACATACAGGTAGTCTTTCAATTGATAAAAAAATCCAATGAAAACGGGAAACCGCTATTTATGTGCTTTTTATAGACTACACAAAAGCATTCGATTCTGTAGACCACAACATGATCTGGACTGCACTAAAATAACAAAGCACTGACCAGCCACCCAGCCCTACATTAACGTGATCTGCAACATAATTATACTCTAAAGGCATAGCCAGAATGTGATTAGAGCGGGAAAGCATGGAGTTCCCAATGGAAAAATGAGATGGGCAAGGCGACCCTATTTCACCAAAAACCTTCTCGGCTGTGATAGAGCTTGTTTCCAGAAGTCTGAAATGGGAAAACAAAAATGCGAAGATAGATGAATATTTCCTGAGCCACTTACGATTTGCTGAATGTGGTATTTGCTGAATGTGGTATTTGCTGAAAATGCATTAGACTTGGAATCCATGGTTAGCAAACTAGTAATAGAGAGCAAGAAGGTTGGTCTAGAAATAAATGCAACAAAAATAAAGGTTACCTTACTAATCGTGAGTCTCATGTCATTGAAGGTGTAAAAATTGAGTATGAGAACATCTATGTTATCTCGGACATTTGGTTTCTTTTAATGATTGTACAGAAAAAGAGGTACACATAAGAATTTCATCAGACTGGAAAAATCATGAAATAAAGACATAAAGAAATGCTTAAGATGTGGGTGTCAAACATGGTATTTGAGTTAAATGGATGAAGAAAAAGTTCTACAAGAGAAAAATGCAGAAAAGTTTATCAGATATAAAAAAAAAAAACAGACAGATTAAATATAACTTGTAAGAAACAAAATCAAAGTACCTGATGTATGTTAAGATGTAAGACAACAACGATAACACTACTTAAACATGTGGTCTGTGAATGGGCAGGCTACATACCTAATTATGTAGGATGGAAAGCAACAGATGGACAAAAATAGTAACGGAATGTATTTCAAGAGATAAAAAAAGAAACCAGGGAAAGCAAAAGAACAGATGGAGAGACATATATTATTTACGGAACAATACCAGACCAGACCAGACGAGGAAGACGAGAGAGAGAGAGAAGAGTGGAGAGTTTTAGGGGAGGCCTACACCGCAGAGGCCACTTCTATGATACAAACTAATTAAAATTATATGTTATATAGTATTTATAAGGTAGAAGAAATGTAGACTTACTTATTTAATTTATTGTCTTGTCTTGACTTGTAATGTAACATATTTTAAAAATTGTAGTTCATGTACACCCAGTTCCCAATAGCATTAGAAAACAAGTTTTTCTTCGATTTTATCTACTGTGAGTAGCATTGTTTTTAGCCATTAAGTTATTGCACAAATAAAGAATGAAGATCAAAATATAGAATATTTGAATTTTATTCACCCTCCCGTGACATATTAACCAATTTCCTGGAACGTTTAATTACTCAAACGCGCCCGCACGCCCGGTAAATCCGTCAAGTAATGGCACAGATGCGCTTACGACCCTGTCGGCCGACTCCCCAAGCAACTTTTACCGTCGAACACGGCCGCGCAGGCGAGTGTGGCCGTAATCGCCGGATAAATTTGGACGCAGTGGCGTTAGTGGCTGTATTCTACGGAGTATTTTGGAGCGTGGCTTTTTGTCAAAATTTTAAATCGTGTTTTTTATATCAAATACAGGATTTTCCGATTTTCTGAAAATGTGAGTAGATGCGTATGTATTTAAGGATTCCAAAAATGCAATAAAAGAAAAAAGCCACAACCGCCAGTGTGGCAGTCTTCCACGGATAGGGCGATATATCGTTTGCTCTATGACAGTTAAACTCGTACTCTTTATACATGGTTCTAAGGAAAGGGTATGCTAAGCCGAAAAAGGCTCATAGTACTCATCATTATGAACAACTTCTACTATAGGACCAACCCGGAAAAAAAATCAGCTGTTCCATACATTTTGTCGAGTGTCATTGACATTTTTTTAAGGAACACCAGTTTTTTTTGTGTATTCCGGTTTGGTCTCATAGTAAAAGTTGTTCATAACGGTGAGTACTATCAGCCTTTTTCGGCTTAGCCTATATATACCCTTACAAAAACAAACGGAAATAGACCTTAGCATACCCTAACAAAAAATCGAAAATGGACTTTTAACATCCATAAAGGTGGCATATTTTTGCAAACCTTAACTAGTGAATCTTGAGTTTTTTAATTAACGTTTAATTCTTTCTTAAACTTCAGAAGGTACTTGTCCTTAAATAGATATTGTAAGTGACAGCTGATAACTATCCTTGCATACTTATCAAACGTTACTAAAATTGAGAAACGTAATTTTTCATCTGCGCGATACAAAATGTTAACTAAAGTTAATTAACTTAAACAATGTTTATATGTAAAACCCATGGTAGAGATAATCGATTAAATATTAATAACTACTACAGAATAAACCTAACCTAACCTTAGCATCAGGCTAGCGTCTTGCTTGTCTTGTTTATACCATACAATAAATAAACGCTGCTTAAATTAATATTCGTCAGTACAGCTCATTTATTTTTTGTTTTACTAAATAAATTACATTTATCAATCCAATCAAGTTTACAAGTAAAGTTACTTTACCAAACCTATTCCACAATAACCTTCCGTATTCCATCAAACGTCTAATAAAATATAAGGAAGGAATCCCAGAAATCGATTTCCGGCGGAAATGCAAAGCCTCCTGAGATATTGCTTTCGAGTATTTCGATATTACATTATGTAGTGGCGCCGGCGTGAAATGAACATCAGAGCTTCCTGGCTTCGTCGTGATGAACTTCGGAGATAAGTACTCAGGACTTGAACTTTCTGAAGTAAATTATCTCATATCACACTATCGTACTTTAAGTCACTAGTTGTACTATTATTTATCCTATACGTCATTCAGTAGGAATTAGTTGCATCCCGTGGTTTCACGCGCGATTTTCGGAATGAAAAGTAACCTATCCATCGATCAATATCCGACTTCATTAAACCTATATGTTTATCCAATACCTATACATAGCCTAGCATACAATACTCATTCATGATAATCGGTTAAGTAGTTTTCGTGTGAAAGCGTAACAAACAAACTTCCATTCACATTTATAATATTAGTAAGGATTAGTAGGATTGGGAATGTGTTTGTGTGAATGTTAGTTACTGCTTGCGGCTGATTCGACTCAACGGATTTGGATACATTTTGCGATTGGATTGTCAAAAGCAGCGTCATCACTATTGGCCTTAGGAACGTTTACAAGAGATTATTTAGTATCGTCCGAATGGTTGCATCTGCTGGTAGCTAAATAAATCAATACAGACACCACAGATGCGGTCACATTTCTTTGTAATTTGAAGTGTTTTTGTTTTATTTTCGGAAAGTAGCATAAACTCGTAACTATATTACTTTTTGTTTAGAAATAAAATAGCAATAGCGGGTGAAACCACGAGGTGTAGTCAGTTTTCACATCAAGTCTTGGATTTTACGTCATACAAATAGATAAGGGAGAAGAGAGCTGTGTAAATATTCTGCTAGTGATAAATATAATTATATTCGTTATATTTTTTTATTTATTTACATTATTATCAACAATTTTATGTAAATATTAAATGGCAAAAGAGAACTATAACTAATTTGAACCAAATAGAAAATGGTAATTACAAAAAAATAATATTTGTTTAATGTTTATGTTACTTTTGATTTTCTTTAACTTCTTCCGATCTTTATTAATATCTGACTATCCAACCAGTCATACTGCTGGATTCTCCAATTTTCAGGTCGATAGGTACTTTGGGACTTATACCTACTCGATAAAATTGACATAATTTATGGTCAATTCAAATTCAACAAAAATAACAAAAGTTATCAAAACTTAAACCACAAAAAATTACAAGAACACTAATTATTTATACATTTAAATCTCAAAATACTTCCTCAACCCTTTTAAGGCAGCCATCAAAAGTTCCAAAAGCGACCAATCGGAGCACTTCGGCCAAACCAAGGGCCAGGGGGTCAGCTAATCCCCAAACAAACTGCCAAATCCGGTGGGCCTTTTCCAGGGGCCTTTCTTAAGATAAGACAAGAGATATGAATCGGAAAAGGTAAGACGAAAATTGTTTCTTGCTGACTTAAAAGACATTTTTCATTATTAGGACATTTTCATTACCAAGACATTTTCATTATCATGATTTTGTCATTAGTTTTTTTTTAAAACCCCGACGGACGTAAAAAGAGGGTGTTTTGAGCTTGACCGATATGTGTGTTGTCTGTATCTCTTAAACAGGTGAACCGATTTTAATTTGGTATTTTTATTTATAAACAGGTTTTCTAGCTGTGGTGCTTAGATATGTTTTATCAAAATTAGTTCAGTCGTTTCAACGTTGTGAGATTCTAATTTTTTCATTTACTTACAGTTTTAGTTCCAGTTCCTTAAATTTTATTTAAAAAAACATCCGTAAATACTTAACAGGACTAGTTTATTCCAGAAATAGTTAGTTTATATCTAAAATCAGTTTAAAAAGGTTCTTCTTGTTTTAAATTTTAAGAGTTCCAATCCTATACCCACATAAACACACCTACGCAAATAGGTACCTAACTAAATTAACAAATAGTGTTCCAGCGTTACTAGTAGTCAAGTCAACAACAGCTGTTTTAATTAGGTAAATAGTAAATATATGGTACGGCACGACAAACCTAATCTCTTTCCCCATTAAAGAACACGAGCGCTTTCCTCGCTTATTGGCAACTCTGGCTACATTTCAGAACAGTAGCCAACATTTACAGAACATAAAACTATCATAAAGTTCTGTACCGGTATTAATAATTAATAAATTAAGATTAGGTATTTAGTGTTTACAATATTATTAAGAGAAGATGGTTATGATACTATTAAGATTCAGATATATTCAAGACGTACCAATTTATTGATGTATTCTAGACTTTAGCACTCCACTCCATTGTGGGTCGTTAAATATTGAGCTATCAATACGAAAATTAAAAAAAAACAATTGAGGTACCTTAATACAAAGGCGATCCGAACATTGCATTAACAGTAACTATACAGTACCATAAATACGAGTAGGCTAGTTAACGATGACAGCAAAATGAAACTAGCCTGACTTATTGCGTTACGTGCGTAAATGTGGCCACACTTCCTATTTACCTATTATAAACTAAACCTATACTACTGTCAAAATTCCTATATATTCTCGACTAATATGCTACTGCAAACTCAACATCAATAAAATCTGCTCGCGAAACCAAATCCATTGACGAGCTAAGGGAGTTACACACTACATGTGGCGCAGCCGGCAACTTATGAAACAATGGCGGCACTCGGCGCGCCGGCCGCTTTCGAGTGCCACATTTTTGTCGCTACCCTCACTCGTGCTGTATTCGCACTCGCGCTATATTGAAATTGTTTCTTTCTTCCACTTGACATTTCAAATCTGCATGTGAAATATGTGTTTCCATTACATTTGTTCCTAGCTTGCGCTTATTTTACAAGAAAACCTTACAATTCTTGATTGAAGTTTCACAAACAAAGAAACAATGGGCTGTCAACAAACGAAACCAATCTAGCAGACAAGGGAGCTTCTATCACAATCATCCCACTTAAGAAGGCCCTAATGATACATGAAATCCGAAAATTGCGAAGATGGAATGGAGCCGCCAAACAAAACCGTAATCCGGTCGGCATCGCACTACACACACATCGGTGGAATAACCCAAATTTCGCCAACAAGATCCCCTGTAATGTGTTGCGAATGGTACGGGTTGATAAGGAAAAACGGGTAAATAAGGAATCGTGCGAGGAGGGACAGGTCAGGCGGGACGGGGCATCCGCCGGAGCCGGCGACGCGCGCGTGTTTCATACCCGCGGGCACACCGGACGCCGCTCGGACTCAAACCGGAGGCGACCTCGTGCGCACTTTTATAAAACAACTATACAATCGCCAATAAGCAACTTTGTTTGCTGCAAACATAACTTTTAATAAAAGCCTCAGAAACTTTTCGTTTCCGCGAAATTTTTGTTTCGAAGCCGACGAGGCTGGGAACTTTATTTCTTCTTTGATATTATATTCTGTACACTCAGTACAAGTAGAACACTATTTACAGCTGGGTATTACATAATTTCCTATTTTTTTCGATCACATGTGCGCAATGTTACTCCGGTATGTACCTAACCAATTTCCGACCAAACGAAACTCCCAAGATAGTGCTATTCACAACAATTTTGATTTCCTCCCGGAATAGTCAAAGAAGCTTACCGAGAGAAAGCGGGAAAGAAAGAAAGGAATAAAAAATGCACAGAAACACGGAGGTCGGAGTTTTTCCTGTCACCGGGCACAAACAATGCCTCTATTGTGGAGCTGCGGCCTGCCCCCGCGCCCCGCCAGCCTCCGGACCGCCGAGGAAACGAGCATCTTTTGTTTCCAACCCTGCTTCCCCGCGGAAACGAGAGCTTTGAACCCGCGGTCATCTGTTTACATCACGCCAACTAGAAAAAACAGACATCCGATTATTTGCTCCCCCTTTCCAGACGTCATTGCGATCCCGACAGTTGTTGCGAAAAATACTTTCGACATCAATGAGCTTCAATGAAAGCCCCTCGTCAAATCTGGCCGGCTCACCGTCAACGTATCAACGAACTTTTTATTCCGACCCCTTTGTAAAGTTCAGAAACATTCATTGGTAGGTCCTAATGTTACCGACAAACAATGAAATCAGAACTCAAATCTTTTATCAAATAATTACACTTGTGAGCATATTAAATTCTCTTTTTAGTGTACATTTTAAAATTAATAGAAGCCAACTTCTGTTGCGACAGGTAATGTACCCAGAACTCTCGGCGGGCCACGGTAATAAATTATATCTGTTCTCGGTCCCTTCATTTGTTATGGAAAAAATAACAAGAAAAGAAACGAATGCCTTCCTTCTTTTCAAATGATTGCTGCTGGAAAAGCGTCCCATAAACCGCCATAGAAATCAGATTTTTCGAGAACTTACAAAAGCCATGCTTACGTCACATAGGTGCCTTCGTACTTACATAAAAATTTACATATTTACTTAGGAAGCGGGTAGGCAAACACTCCCTTTTCGATTGTTTTTTCGCAAGAAGTGACCTATTTTCACATAATTTGAATTCAGGCTGAAGGTAGAATAAATATTTATCCTTTAGAATTTATATAAGGTTTTGCCAGCTATAAATAATACTTGTATTACCATAACTTGGCTAGCCGTACAATACTCGATCGACTTAACACCTACGCACTACGTAATTAAAGCTCATCCGGGACTGCTATTTGAATAATTATTTCTAAAAAACAAAAACCGACTTCAAAAGACCGACTATTGAGTTATTCATCTATTTGTCGCGCACGTACCTACTTAATGCAAATTTAAGACTTATATGGTTTTCTCATGGATACCATTATCAGAACTGGACTGGAAATGGGACCACACGGAAAGCGTCAGCTTTCTAATAAAAAAAGAATCATCAAAATCGATTCACCCAGTCAAAAGTTAAGAGACAAACATAAAAAAAACATACAGTCGAATTGATAACGATAACCTCCTCCTTTTTTGAAGTCGGTTTAAAAATACGGCATTACATAGCTACGATGTCTTCCTTCTATCTGTATAATTTTAGCGGACGTTGTTTACGGAAATCATTAAAACGATCCAAACATTATTCTGATCAACCCAAACGTAACACGCTTTTAGTACGTACTTGCCAACATAAGCTCGTACCTTCGTATAAGAAATAGAAATGTAGTAAATGTAGTATCATATAGAAATGTAGCTCATTTATTTTAGTTTTTCTTGCCTGGCGCCTCCATCGCTCCCTCTGGACTTTAGCCCCAAATGACGTGAATTTCCGTGCAGCCCGTTCTTTTATTGCACGCCCAAATTGGATTTTCAACCGTACCTACGGCGCAAAATTTCATATGTTGCTCAATTTAGTCGAAATGTGAATACTAACGTAATTTTTACAGCACGAACTCTCATTTACCTGAGCGCTTATACCTATGAACGGAATTGAATTACTGGCTTGCTCTATACTGAAACTTTGCCATGCGCTTTGATGAAATAAGCTACAATTATCATCATCATCATAATCAACCTTTAATCTTCCCACTGCTGGGATACAAGTCTACCCTCGAAGAGTGATTAGGCCGTAATATATACTGATCCTTTTCTATTCTGTTTATGTATTATGTTATTTTGTTTTTTTTTTTTTTTTTTTTATTGATTAATAGGCTTGCATTTGACCGTCATCTTGCCTGATGGAAAG
The DNA here is from genome assembly GCA_949125135.1 of Alcis repandata. NCBI lineage: Eukaryota > Metazoa > Arthropoda > Insecta > Lepidoptera > Geometridae > Alcis > Alcis repandata. The sequence continues at coordinate 6,696,747 of OX421242.1, read as the reverse complement.
CAACGATACGGTCTACGATGGAGCATGCTTGCCTAGAAGAAACCGATTCACCGATTCGATTTTGTTGAATATAACAACATGTACAACAAATGCTGATGATACAAACTTTATCATTTAAAAAAAAATAATAATTAATTTTTAAATTCTACTTTCATAGAGTACAAAAACAAATACAAAATAAAATTTTACATCAAACCAAATAAATAAACCCTAAGTCCACGCGACAATTCAATTATTTGAACACAAACAACAAAATTGGGACATTTTTAAGCAAGATAAATTGTCAGAGTGAAAATGGTACAAGCAAATAAAGTGGGTAGGTAAAATGGAGCCTTACGCCATTAAAGCATTATGTTCCCAACAATAAACATACCTGGATTATATTTCTATAGAATGACAATATTAAAAGAACAAATACGAGGGTTGTCGCTAAACAGTTATTATGTTTCCATTAGGGGGAGGCTTTGCTCGAGCTTCCATTTACTTAAGTGGGATGGATGGATGAACTGTGACCTATGTAGATTATGGAAACAGACGATATTTTGTTAAGATTTCGAGATTTTATGCCTACTTTTTAACAGCCTCTAAGCAATCACAAAAAAGTACCTAGATATTATTATTGATAGATCTTAAATTTATTATTTACGTGTATTTGTAGACTGACACAAATTATTATACCATGCGAGTAAAATATAATTTATATCAGTCATGAAATAGTCTCAGATTAAGATAGAATCTAACGGATTGATCTGATAAAAGCATGAGGAGAGTGGCAAAGTCATATGGGCTATGATGGTGATGAACATTAAATTTTTAGTAGGTGCGGGGGAGCGCATTTCTGCCAGCAATTCTACTAGCAACCTACAGATAGATAGATTTGACACGTTTATGTGAAATAGTTTTTGAGTTATGACGAGGTCAAAAGTGCCTCCAAATGGTTCGTGTAATATACACACGGTGCTGCTCGCCAGTTCTGTCACTTGAACTTGGCTTGATACGCTACCGCGTGTCTTAATACAGTAGATAGAAAAACAAACGAACACAACCGTTTGTACGTTAGAAGACAGACAGACGAACACGAACGTGTATATGGACACCAAGTTTGATTGACAACTGCCATCACAAAACGGAAAAACATTATTTCGCAACTAATAACCAAGAAAAATGAAACACTAATGTGCAACTGGTTGCAAAACTTGGTTGCCAACACCAAAGGGCCAGCAAAACTCCCAGGAGTAGCAAACACGGCCCAGTAATAAGACACCGCTTAGAAAGTGACGCGTGTGGAAAGAAGGAAACGCAATTTATCATCCGCCACGAACCGAGCGAGTTGATAGATCGCTGTTTTAATCCACCTTAGCTAATAAGCAGGAAATGGGAAATGGGAAATTAGAAATGATCGCACGCGATGCAGGTATACCTAGGTATTTGTATAGGCATATACAAATACCTAGGTGTTTGTATATTTTGTAGGGCATTGTTTCCAGTGAAATTACAGGGCAAATGGGAGATTAAACAACTTATATCTCAGGGTGACGAGCGCAGTGCTGTGCCGCGCAGGGTTTTGAATTCTGCGAGTTCAAAATTCTGGGTGGCGCAGACCTGTTAGGGGCAAACGTGACGTTTAACATCAGGCGAGCGATTTGCTCGTTTCGTCACTTAATCACATAAAAAAAAAAAAAAAAAAAAAAAAAAAAAGGTATTTTTTTATTCGATGATAGGCTTGCGTTTGACCGCCTTCTTGTCTGATGGGAAGCAATTATGCGGTCGACGATGGAGCACACTTGCGTGGAAGATACCGATATACTCTCAAACACGCCTATAGCTACACGTATAGTAGTTAAGCTGGAAATAGTTAAATATCTACTTCATTAATACGCCACAAAAGAAAGTTTATATTGGCCGGGAGGCTAGCTTTGGCGTCACCGGCCTGAAGGCCTCTAATATACCTTGGTGGTTGTTGCACGGCTCTAATTTAATAGATTTTCATCATTATCACAGTTAGTTTGCGACATATTGTGACATACGTCTGGTTGGTACTAAACTATATTGATTGCCAATCATGCAGTTTGGTATGGTGCTTATACTTTAGTTACCCTAGCATAGTAAAAATGGATTAGGAGTCAACTCGTCCACATCTGAAACTCGGCCATGGACCAGTCGCCCACGTCAAAAAACGTAAGTGGTCGACTGGTCCTCGTCTGAACCGTTGGGCGCTGCCAGTTTGTTATACAAAATTGTAGCTCCCAAGTAATACCAATACAAAAATCGATTTCAAAAATGTTTCTGTGCTAAATTGTTCCATTGTAACGGTTTAACGTCGAGAGCCAATATGTCGTCAACGATCGTTTCACTCACGATATAAATGTATGAGTTAATAATTTTATAGCTGTTAAACAGCTGTTATATTTACATATTAAATTTAAAATAAGCTAAAATAAGAAACTAAAATAACTAGAACAAAGAAATTTACAAAAGTAACAAAACTGTATTGTTAGTTTTTATACAGCAAATTTCTGCACCCGCGGTATCTTTCTGGAACCATTTTTTCCGGGATACAAAGTATCTGTGTTAAATCAAGGTATAAACGTAATCCATACCAAATTTTATCCTGCGTAGCTATTTTTGAGTGACTGCAATAAACATCTAAAATACAAACTTTCACCTCACCTGGGATTAAGAAGCAAAAACTTGTTTTTTTCTACGAGTTTCTAAAGTAACTATAAAAATAGTATAAAATGTATTTAACAGGTTTTTACAGGTGTATTCAAGTTTTCGATATCTAAACCACGAGTCGACGTTTACTAAGTCTCACCGTACTATATCCGATTTAGTATAAAACCCTTAAAAGAAAAGATACTTTTCTTTTTAGGGTTTTAAAAAGAAACTTAAACTTTCGTTAGAGTTAAAAGCTGAAAAGGTGTTTGTACATTTTATCAAACTCCTTTGAAAGATGAAACTAAAATGATTTATAAACCATTAACTGAATCGTAGCTACTACGACTCAATTAATATTCAAAGAGCTTATTCATTCAGTCTCATAAAGCCTACGATCTTATCTCCCTTGTTTGTAGCCTCAACTTAAACTAGGTATCTGAAGATCTTCCTTTGAAGATTGATTTCTAGAAACGACATTATAATTTATTTTACATTCACGTTTTATATCTGAAATCAGTAGTAGGTAGGTAGGTAGGTAGTAGGCCTTCAGGTGGCCTACAATCTCTGACACTAGGGCTCGTTCGAAAACTAAACTTATTAAAATCTTTGCATTAAAAATGTACAAAAAGCCTTATTGACACAGTTGATTATGTTGTCAATTCAATTCAAAATGAAATGACAACTCACAAGGACAGTTAACAATAACATTTTTTTTTTCTCTAATTACAAAGTGCTTTTTAAAAAATAACTTAGTAGAAACTGGAACCTTACTTAAGTTTTTGCATAACAATGTTCAATTGTTCATAAAGCCTAGTCGACACAATGGATTTATTTTGTTATTCAAAATGAAACGACGACCCAGTCAATCACGGCTAATTAACACACGACCCTTTGCCCGTATTATTTCAGTTTCATCAACGGCACGTCATGTTTTTCCTAACACTCTCAACAAAATTACCTATACCGAAGTTCTTGTCCAGCCTAAATACCAGCTGGTTTAAAATGCCATGTCTCTTGAATTTCATAACCCGTGTCACACCTCTGTCCTACCTCAACTCATCTGGATTAAAGAAAATCTCATTTAATTCCGTTTTTATTTAGAAGAACAATTGGTTTTTAGACGACAACTGCGCTGCTAAAAGGAGAGTACACGTAAAAGACCGACGAGAGACGAGAGATTTGCCAGATTTAAGCTAACTTAAAATATGTACATTATATCTGTCTCTGTTATTGCAACCTATTTTGACGACCTGTTTGGCTCAGCGGTAATATATTTGTCTTGTAAGCCCGAGGTCCCGGGTTCGATTCCAGCCGGGCAGATGTTTGAATTAAAATTAAATTTAAATATCTGTTCTGGGTCTGGGTGTTACTTTGTGTGTGTTCTATGGCATCCCCGATACAGGAGTTATCCTAGTTGGGACCTATAAGTGTGAAACGTTTATTTTATTTTTATGTATTTATTAGACAAAGACAGCAATCATTTCAGAAAAATTTGATCTGTCAACTAAAGCCATCAAACTTGGCCTCATTGTATCTAGCGAGTCACTGGGTTTGTGAGGACAGACAAGAGAAGACATGAAGAATGGGGATAAAATACAATTTTGATTGAGCCCTTCATACAATTGAATAGATCTTAAATATTAGTGAGTTTCTATCCATCATTATTAATTAGATTTACTGTTCGCGGAATATGTTCTGCCAAAGATTCTGTTGCTGAAATATACATTTCAAAAAAGAAATAAACTTCTGTTAATATTTAAATAAACACTATAATATACACTACAATTTTATTGTATTATGTTGTATTGTAACATTAATGATGCCAATTAAGAATCGATTTGGCTTTGACCCATTTTGTATCAGCAAAATATATTTGTCTAAAAACTAACATATTCAACTTTAATGATCATGATCTGACATGATTTTATGACTATACAGTATACAGGGTTATTCACAAAGGGTATGTATGCTAAGCCGAAAAGGGCTCATAGTACTCATCATTATGAACAGCTGATATTTTTCGCGACTTTCGGGTTGGTCCCATGGTAAAAGTTGTTCATAATGATGAGTACTATGAGCCCTTTTCGGCTTGGCATACCCTTTATGAATAACCCTGTATATGATTTTCTTCTGAGCCCTTCATTTATATAAATGCAGCAATGTGAAATTAGGTATTTATTGTAACAATTAAGGTAATTAGATTTCATATTTTAGCAAGCAATATTGAAACTGAAAACTATGTAATTCAGAATATTCCGCATTTCGAACCGCAACCTAACCAGCTGTCACAATCAGGCACTCTACATCCGCGTGCAACAAGGGAGATAGCAAACAATTAACTGGTTCATTCAAAGAGGCTGGATCAACGCCACCCTTGGCTCACTTTGGCTCATCTCACTAGATATAGTCAACGAGACTGGAAGAACGTCACCCTTGGCTCACTTTGGCACATCTTACTAAATCTAGCATTCGAATTATATCGAAAAGTTTAGCAAAGTACAGACCACATACAGAGGATATTAAGAAAACAATATTATTTCTACGAATAAAAGACCTTGCGACTGTTGCGAGCTAATTGGCCACTTTTTGAGGGAAATAGCTATAGAATCTGTATGAAAATTCTTTTACCGACCAGTACGCGAGTACCAACATCTAAACAAACAAACAGATGAATGCCAATTCTTGTAAAGATGCTTCGCTCGCTTTACTTACTCGACCAATAAAATAATTAATTCTAGGAGTAATTGTTATTTTACTTACCAATTATTGCGATGAAGAGTACTCCTATCATTTTATCTGAAAATAAAACACTCAAGTTAAATTTACAAAAAACAATTCTAAGGATAAATTAACAAAACATAAAATTAAAATCTTGTCATTTTTATCGATAACGAACACAGAAAATATCACGTTTTAGCGTATTCTCAAACATCACGTTTCGTATTTCTTTATTTCTCATTACATTTATTGATTCTGCTACCGTTGGAACAGAAAAAGGACCTGTGTTTATTGGACTGTACAATTTTAATGAGGTCTTGAGAGCGCGCCTATTATATTTCTCCACACCAGCCAGGTGTTTTCGGGTAGAAACCTTTTCTTTAGTAAATAACATCTCGGTACGAGTTGGTAGATTATAATTTTCTCAAGTATGTTAAGCGCGTGTTGCCAAGCAACGGGAAATACCGTACGGTACTACCTAAAATCCCTTACTAAAATTGTTCACTTCCTCCTTCCATTGGTACGGTTTATTAACCCCTTTTAAGAAATTTTATTTAATCGGGACCTTAAAGTCGGAAAAACTCGGTTCATTATTAATTTAAATGCGTCTATGCATCAAAGCGAAAGAGATAATTATAATGAGGGTACATTGATTAATAATGTATATAGGCAATTTCATTTTGTCCTTTCTTCAAGTCGGTGAAGAGCTATCTTTTAATTAGGTATTAAATAACTAATTAACTCCTGCAAACAGCCCAAATATTGTAATAATTAATTGCAAATATCTGTAGCCTAATATTTTATTTTAAATTATTGTATAATATTATTATTATCACCTATTCAGGTATTTATTTTCAGTTTTAATTTTTAAATTTTTTTACAATGTAAAATTTAAAACATATATAAATTATAAAAAAAAAACATAAAAGCTAGGCTGCCGCCGCGCGCCGGCAGCGAAGCAGAGCCCACGTCAGCGGTGGTTATCATCTAATATTATTATTATCTGTCAGTAAGATTTAATTGGTAGCAATCGGAATAAACTTTAGGGAGAAACTCCTTATCAGCTATTTGTGAAAAAACTTCCAAGTTTATTTAAGAACTTTGTAACCATATTCCTAAACTTTAGTAAAACAAAGAAACTTTTTCTACTCACCGACAAAGTGTACTCAAAGTCCAATCAAAGTGTCACAACTCACATAACTACCACTACCACTGACTAGTCGCGGTTGCAACATTTTGTTGTTCTATTTAACACTAAGTTTAAATCGAGTTCGCAAGTCGAGCGGCGAACCGCGCCAAAACCCGGAGGCTGCGAGCGAGAGCCGCGCGTCGGAAGGATGGCTCGCAACTGAGCTCTCGGCTCTGCGCCCAGCGCACAGCCGCCCGTACTCTTCCGTCTATTTTATATAAACGCCCATATACCGATTTATATATTTACCCGCACTCATACATATTTAACTTTTTTCCCATTTCACGTCGTTTATTCCTGTATGTGAGAGTCGCGGGCAGTAGGTGCGCGTGTGTGCGCTCCGAATGTTTCCCCGCGCTTCTATTTACGTGTTTTTAGAAGGGTAAACCTTTATACCTTTCCTTTCTACTATTTCGCTCTGTAGTTGAGCGCGATGCTCCAAACGTCGGGAGAAATGTTTCGCTTCGATTTATGAGTTTCATTTTTCCAAGTCATATTTTTTACGGTTAGAATGTTTACCAATTTTAGCTTCGTTACTGCCGTAATGAAACACGGGAACATGGTTATTATACTGGCAATGATTTTTGGTTTATCTGTGGTTGTGTTATGTATGTAACAATAAAATTAAATTATGGCTATGTAAAAAAGTGAAGCTAAATTAATAAATTGTAATTTATTACTAAAAATAAAGTTCGCAAACCCGAAGTTGATGAGATGATAAGCTTTTACAGGAATACAACTCCAACTTATCTTATTTATAAAATTCTCGTGTCACAATGTTCGTTCCCGTACTCCTCCGAACCGGCTTGACCAATTTTGATGAAATTTTATATGCATATTCAGTAAGTTTGAGAATCGGCTACTAAATATTTTTCATACCCCTAAGTGATAAGGGTTGTCCACCCCTAACATTTATTTTTATTTTTTGGACAATTTTTTTATTTTTTATAATGTGGCTTATGTGGCATTAAAAAATACATACAACCCTAAATTTTCACCCTTCTATTACCAACCCCTATTTTTTAATAGTCACTAGAAATAATTTTTATTTTATGGCAAAACAACGTTTGCCGGGTCAGCTAGTATGCTATAAATTCAGAGAATAAGAATAACATTTTCTTAAATATTTTTTTAAGAATGATGATGGATCTTGGCGCCTGTAAAATGAACTCGTTAGGTACGACTGTACTCTATTGTCAATTAATCAAACTAATACTATAAAGCGCGTTTTTCTGGTCTTCATATGTCTCTCATTTCTTTACGTTCAATTGTAATGAGAGATTTTTTCTTCGACCACATTTTCAACTGAAATTCGCAACTTGTTGAAAGAAAATAATAGAAGAAAATATGTTCTTGCAACTCATCCAGTTGCCAAAGACAATAGGTTTTTTTTGTTTAGTTTTAGTAGATATTCTTTATGCTGAAAAATTCAACTGTTCAATGCAGACAAAAACGAGGAGCGCAGCTAATGTTGCCAGTAACACCACCAACCACATCATTTTGTTTACGTCCAAGTTGTGATTGTACACGATTAGAGATACTACTTAGAGAATATCTGGTGAAACCACGGGGTGCTATGTAGATTGTAGATATGTCAACTGCCCCTGCAAACAGTATCGAAACTGCAAAATAACTATTTTTTTCATTGCACCAATTATACGACTATTTATACTTTTAGGAAAACAAATACATAATTCTAAAAGAAAAAATATTTTAATAAATATTTAAATATTGAATAAAATTTATACTACACATTTTAACTTATTCATTTAGGTCGAATTTTGACTTTGACTTTGAAAATTGCTCTTCTGCAAAAAACGCCATTTGCAGTTTAGATTCTGTTCGTAGGGCAGTCGATGTACTCGTATTTAAAACTTTACGTGTATTGCGTAGCTTGATTAGGTTACGTAACCGATCACCGACGTAATCAACGGACGCCATGGCCAGAATTCCGAGGGATGACTGCGCGTAGTGTTTACAACAAAGAGCTACCGTGGTAAACGTTAAATTGGAGGCCTGGGTTCTTTGCCCTTTAAAAACAACCGCGAAGCCATGCCAGCGACTTTTCAAGTGGCCTCAAAACTGTTACAGTTTATAAGAATTCACTTATTTATACCCATAGAATCAATCAATACGAATATCATATAAAAGTCACAGTAATATACTTATGTAATAGAACTGTTCTAAAGATAAAATTATAATTTCGTTCCTCCGGGAAACGATAGTTTATATTACTATCGAAACGAGGTTGAAATTGACTCTCTCCCTAGTGACCGCACTTGCCTAAAGTTAGAATAACTGAAACAGCTAAAGTAGGTACTTTTATTTGACATTTTGAATGTATAACCCGGTCACAATATCTGTGCACCTGACCTCGTGCTAGCAACTCAATTTTGAGCCACTTCCCGATGTTCGATTGAGCTGAAATTTGGTATACTTATTAACATCTGTATTTTGTAACGATTGATCTGATAATAATTGAGACAATCGAACATCGGGAAGTGGCTCAAAATTGAGTTGCTAGCACGAGGTCAGGTGCACAGATATTGTGACCGGGTTGTACTTACTTTTAGTTTTTTCTCCTTTTTTGTAACAATTTCTTATTTATGTCAACTTCTCCAGAATTTTTATTCCATTTATTTGTCAAATTAACTGTTTTTTTTTCTTTAAATCTTTGTTCGAACAAGTTTATTTATTGTTGTTCAGTGATGGTAAGCAATGACGAATTTGGTGCAATTAGGTACATACTATTATTTAGAATTTACATCTTCTTGCTACTCACTCTTTTACTATTTTTGAAGTTTTGTTTTATTGTATTAGTAAAACCATGTTTTATCACAATTTAAACTAAACTAAACTGCCAGCGTTCTTGTTCTCTGAGAGATACAATCTTGGGCTATTGAAGGTTTGAGTGAATACATATCTTCTATCTGTGTGCTTCACCTTCGACCACATCGTGGCTTACCAACAGGTGAGTTGATAAAACACGAACAAATTCGCAATCTATACTAATATTATAAAGAAGTAAAGTTTGTGTGTTTGTATATTTGTTAAATTGTAAGGGGTAATCTCGGGATCTACAGAACCGATTTTAAAAATTCTTTCAACAATAGAAAGCCACATTATTGCTGAGTGTCATAGGATATATAAAAAACCGAAAAATAAAAAGGCTTTTACGTGGTAGTCCGTTTTGCAAAGTGAATCGGAGAAAAAACGGTCCGGACGGCGCGCGATGGCTTCGGGTTTAATTAACATTATGCCCAACGAAGTGGGCAATGGTCAGCTAGTAAATAATATGGCGCAAGTTGGTGGTCAAACGCGCACTTATTTGCAAAAAAAAAGGGCTGTAGATATTCACCTCTATGGCTCGCAGCCTACATTGGTTCAGTGTGCCATTGCAGTAGCGGGTCAGCGTACCCAGTTCGCATCGATCACTCTTTATTACGCGATCGAACGACAGCTTCCAGCTACAATGCAGCGCTGCTGGCGATTGCATGTGCTGTATTTTAAGTATACGTATAAGTACAGGGTTATTCATAAAGATGCTATGCCGAAAAGATCTCATAATACTTATCATTATGAACAACTTTTACTATGGGAACAACCAGGAATTCGCGAAAAAAAAAATCAACTGTTCCATAAAAAAATGTCAATGACACTCGACAATATGCATGGAACAACTGATTTTTTTCGAGAATTCTGGGCTGGTCCCATAGTAAAAGCTGTTCATAATGATGAGTACTATGAGCCCTTTTCGGCTTAGCATACCCTTTACGAATAACCCTGTATAGGTATCTGCCGCGGCACACCCCACGGGTTTCCCTTTGTGTGTTTTAACAGCTGCGCTCCGTGGTTTTAACCACGCGTTGATTACAATGAAAATTAAAGTAGCCTATGAAGTAAGTACGCTCATATAGACCGAGTGGTTAGCCCTGGTGTCGGAGTTTTAAGGTCTTCAGGCCTCTAACATGGCATGGCGGTTATTGTTAAAGGACAAACCATGTGCAATTATGCGCAACTTAGCTAGGCAATACTGCTATTGAGGTTAACAAAAAAAAACAAATCGAGTTTTTGCGAGAGTTATGCACGGCGATTGATTTTGATAGTTAGAAGAAATAAGATAAAAAAAGATAGATTAGGGAAAGTACCTGCTTTGCTATTTATGGACCAACTTTCTTACAAAAGGACCGGTTTATTAGTAAAAAAATTATTAATGCCACATTGAAAAAATTTTCTGACATTTGTTTTTCGTTGGTTAAAAGAGACGTCAATTTTATTAAAAGCCAGCTTTCAAGCAACTGACATTAGATTGAAAGTTGAAGTATTTAAAATATTCTTAAAAATATTAAAATAACAGGTACTTTATTTCATAAGCAAAATAAAAAATAAAAAACCATCTCACCAATTTGATTACTTCTACATGAATATCTTATTCTCGGGAAAACGTGTTTATGTTTATCTTTCAGCAAAAAATGCTGGCAATATTTTTCTCATGAATAAAATTTCTCCAAGGCCGCTTTCACAAAATATCGTAACTTCTGTTATAGGTAATCTGGGAGCGAGGTAACAACCTACGTCTATATGACATATAAGAATTTGCAAGTACTACCGGCTCATAAATTTGGGCAACGGGAATAGAATCTATCTAGAATCACGATTTTATTTTCAAGCTGTTGTATGAATGTTTACATTGTTTGTAGTGTTTCTAGTAGGCGTAGACAAGCTACAGCGTAGATATGCTACGGCGTAGACAATCTACGGCGTAGACAATTTACGGCGTAGACCAGCTACGTCGTAGACGAGCTACAACGCTATCTTCACTCTACATATAGGTATTTATTATATCACTTTAGCCAGATTTTATTGAAAATGATTTTACTCCGTCAAACATGCTTGAACTTTTAGTACTACCCAAGTACCCATGTCGATGCCAAAGCCTACAATATTATGCGTATGACAGTTCGGTCAGTTGCTAGTGCCACTCGCGGTCACCTAATCATCTTTCGAGGGTAGACCTGTATCCCGTCAGTGCGTGGGAACATTAAAGGTTGATTATGAGGTGTTAGACAAAAAATTATCTGATCGCAATTTTATTCCAAAACGCGGCCTTAATTCGAGATAAATAAAAAAAAACAATCAGACAAATAATTTGGATAAAATATGAAATCCAAGCAAACAACATCATTTAAAATATAACGAGACTCAACCAAGTGGCCAGACTCCCACACTCTCGAGTCACGCACGAATTTTTCATAAAAAGCCTCCGATACTGAAGAATACTCAGTTATCCTTTCACAAAAACACGTTTCGTTCCATGTAATGGTTCCAATTTGGCGTAAAGTGCGACTAAATTATCTTCAAAAGCGGCCAAATCAGGGAACTAAAAATCTCTGCTAACGCTGTCAGTTTTGCGTAGGACGCACGATGGTGGCTCCCTCACAGAACTGTTTACGTAAGTTGGTAGTGCTGTAAAGTGCTTCTGAGAGAAATCAGTCGGGGTCGCACTGTTTCTACCATTAGAGGTTGGCCGTTTGTTTGGTGAGGCCTATCGTATTGACGGCGAATTGGTTTTCGATAGTTGCTGGGAATCTATTTTTTTCTGTTTTATTACAATTCTGTTCTCAGCAGCGAATTGAGATTGTAACTAGTGTACTATGTAATTTAATACTATTGAATGAGCAATATTTCTTTATGTGTATTTTTTGTGAGAGCTCAAAAATGGCTCTAACGGTTTCGATGTTTTATGGGAGGTTTTAGGGGAGAAAAGTCGGTCTAGCTAGGTCTTACGAGTATGTCTAGGCAAAGGTCTTTTTTGTACTTGGAATACATATAATTTAGTTTTCAGTTTATATTTTTCCCATTGACTCCTTAAAAGAAATAATCTAAAGATCGAATAAAATTAAAATCAATATAGTCCAATTAATTTCTACAAATTATATTTGATATTTATAATCACTATTTTATAAGCTAAGATTGGCCAAAAGTGAAAAATTAAAACAATTTTTTGAAATAGAGAAAGTGAAAAGATATTTGAAAATCCTTTGGTTGGAGACAAAAGCCGACCGCAAAAGCAACTTTATTTCCTTAACAATAACTACCACAATAAAAGATCGATTGTCAATTTCAATGTGATTTCAATTCAGTAATTCGGACCACAGATTGTCAAATACAGAATCTTAACTATAGCCCAATTTCTTTCATTGTTTGTCAATACTAAAATTATAAAACAAAAAACGTATTTTCCTAAACTTGATTATAAATGTTCTTAGAAATAAGATTTATTATCCCCCTAGAGCCAGAGCAGTAGATATTTATTAGTGAAACCAACAAACTTACGAGGGAACTTTATCACTGTTGTAAAAACTTCTCAGAAAAAGGAACATTTTATTACCCGGGGTAAGAGCGCACTACACATAAATTAGGGGTTGAACTTACATGTTTCATTAGTTACGTTTCGCATTTAATGGCAATACTTATTTTACGAAGGTAAGTTAGAAAACAAACCATATTTTTCAGCTAGAATATAAAGATTTATTGTGACCGAAGTTTTTGCTAGCTTTATTGTGACCGAAGCATGAATAAGATTTTGTTAACAACAAATTAGCTAAATATAAAAGCTTTCTATTGACAATAATAAATTTACCGCTTATTCGGTACAACATTATTTAAAAGCCTTCTCTGTTTCTTTATATCTATGGACAATAACGATATCGCACGCCTATCGAATAGGAGATCATAAAAAGTGAAAAGATTTATCGAATGTTTCCTCATAAATATAACAAGCTCTTATTGGTATTGGTATTTTTGGCATTATCACAATAAATTATATCTTTAGGTTTCACTGAGCGTGCGTATATTTCATGTGGAAAGTTTATGTGAACTAGAATGATGATTTTTTATGGAAAACCGAGATCTAGAACAAGATGTCTAGAAGAGATCGCTTTAGTGATAAGACCACCTTTCATGTCTATCTACAATTTTTTGTTTTATAATTCTGTTTCATCGGCTTTATTTCAAAAATAATTTTGATTGTTATTTTTCAGCTTAAAAAAATTTGAAATGAGCAAGCGAGATAGCGGCGCGTCAAATTCTACCTCTTAAGAAACTTTTTTCTCTTTTACGAATAGAAGACCAGGCTGAACGAACGATCTATGACTCGTGGTCCCACTAATTTGACCCACTGGTGGGACAGTGTGTCGATTTAATGGGCTCGTGCTCCCACTGTTTGGTGGGACCATCAGTCAACGTAATGCAGTCGCTCGTGGTCCCACTGATTTGGTCATAAGGGCTATAACACAAATATACATCTTGAAGGCTTATTTCTTGTGCTTACTCAAAAACAGGAAAAGCGTTCCATTATTGTCCCAGGAAGCAAAAAGACACCTCAAAGTAAGTCAACCTACAAGCTGTGATAAAAATCCAACTAGACGAGCAAAAACAACGAGTAAAAGTAAACTTTCAAAAGCTAAAGTGCAAACGCAAAACAGAAGGAAAAACTGCAGTCAGTACTTCAGTCTAATTTATGCCACCAAGTTGTATATAAAGTTTACTTTTCACTGTTTTGAAACCCAGAACAGACCAGTCGGGTTTTAAGGCAATTATTGTTTAAAATATATTGTATGGAATAAATAAAAGACAGCTTTTCTTGATTTAACATACAATGTCCTGTTGTTTCTGTGTTCGACACGACCAGTTTTTGAAAGTTGACGAGGGCCCAGGAATGCATTTGTAACTGAGTTCTACCGTGGGTCGGATGACATGTTAAATTGAAGACCCTGATTGTTAAAAGCTTTTATTTAACTTGCCATGTACTCGTATGTACGTAACTATGTTTGTTCAAGTGGAGTCATGTAACTCAATTTTGAACCACTTTCCGATATCCGATTGAACTTAAATTTGGTACACGTGTGTAACTCCGATGACAACGCAATAAAAGTTTGCTTTTACAATTTTTTTTACAACATTTTTAAAATCAACTTAATTTGGTTCTATGACAACAACTACTAATATGTCAGAGCCTTTAAAGTGGCCTAATCATTGACACCATTACTAGCCTCGCCCTATTTCGACTTTGTTGTTTTTGTCAAGGAGTAGCAATTTCAATTTCTTTCTCTTTCAGTGAGTAGTAAAAAGTTGTTTGCAAGATTTTCATCACGAAAAACAAGTTGTTTTGTTTGTGTTTCCTTGAGAGTAAACAAACATCGTGCATAGCTGGGTACTCCGACTTGGATATCTGCAGAACAAAGCATGACAGGTTTTCCCTTACAAAGCTCTTGATCCTTATTACAATATATTCCTGTTCTGAAGACCAGCGGGAATCTCCGCAAGAGCAGTTTCGTGTTTCTTTGGAATAGAAATAGATTTTTGTTTAAGAGTTGTATCTGTGTCATATTGATATCGATATAGGGTGTCCTTCGGGCATATCTAAACATGGAATCAAATGACGTTTTCAAAGGAATACGATGCGAATGCTTTGTGAGGGAATTATATTATCCCGATGACGTTATTTTGAGGTTCCATCAATAAATAAAAAACACTCGATTAACTGCGATAAATTGACTCAATCTGTTCTCATAATTATTTATGGTTCAAAATTAAAACCAACTAATTAAACAGGGACAGTTCAACTAACACCAAACGTATCTTAGGCACCTTTTTATAAGCAAAATAGAAAACTAAATCGTAATTCAAAAATTAAATTAAAAACACGTTTTTATTGCATTGTCATCGTAGTTACACAGATGTACCCAATTAAACCTCAGTAGAAATTTGGAAATGGTTCAAAATAGTTTCTAGATTAGACAAGGCAATTCAAAAAGCTTGTAATAAAAGTCAATTTAATGACAATCACGTCATAAACAACACAACAAACCCATCAAACAAATTCAACAATAGCTACTACATGTTAAGTATTACCTACGCTCAAGCTCTTATCCCTTACACGTGGTCCATCTACGATTCCTAAAATACATACATAGATGCATACATAGATATTATAATTGACTTTCATTCCTGGAACCACATATCCTCGGTGTCCATTACCGGAGCATTTTTCGCAATTTCCTGAGGACTTGCGAGTCGAGACTAAATTTTTCAGTGCCGCAGTAATCTCGTTTGGTTCTATTTTGCTCTGTTTTACTGTCCCAAGAGTCTCGGGTAGTTTTAGAAGGGATGAGTTGTGACCCTGAGCTGGTGTCTTGATGGATGTCTGTTCGCGACTTTTACAGACCTGCCTAGTTGACACTGGAGTACTGCTGTGATACTTCCTAGATTGCACAATGCACATGGCTTACTTCATCATCACCTTTTTTCATCAAAGTGCGAATGAAACCGCAGAGCACAGCTAGTCTTTTATAAAAGTACGAAGGCTTTAATATACTTTTTTAAGAACGAAATTTTAATATAAATTCTTTGTACAAATATGTATTGTATATTATGAACATAAAATACAAAAAGATTTAAAAATTTATCTGCAGTCAAGAAAGCAATCATAGTGTTTTATTTCATCCATTGTGCTCCGAGGGACTTCTCTTTCGGTTGACTTATTGAATTTGTATCGGAAGTCGAGAGATTAATGTTCACTTGCTTTCTTTTCTACATTTTCTGTTATTGGAACCTACTTACATTAGAAATAGTACTTACCTATAACATGTGTCGATACGTCAGGTATATTTTCAAGCTTTTATTTGACTTGCCATTTTAGTAGGTATATAATATGTCTGTGTGGGTCAAATCTTGCGAATTGAACTGTCAACCACTTCTCGATAATTTCCCTTCCACTTTCAGCTCAACTGGTTAGCTGAAAACTGGTATACCTGGTACCTACCTGGTGGTGGTATCCGATGATAATGCAACAAAAGCTTGTCGTTAATTATTTTTTCTCGTATAGTTTGATTTTGGGTTTGGTCACTGTGAACTGCCAAACCACTTAATAACTGAGAGGTAGGTTGAAAGAATGGGAGACATTTTAAACGACAAATGACTCGTATAAAATCGTCATTTAAAACGATTTAAATACATTTGCATCTAAAGCGCTTTGAGTTAAGACTCATTTAAAATTATAGGAAAAATGGATAAAGCCGCGTCAATAAAGAAACTAATCTAAACGGAGCAGCGCCAATGACGTCATCTTACTCGCACTACAAACATTATGCGATTGTGCAACTGAGAGAGTACGATTTTCACCGCTACGCTAAATTAGTTTCTTTGGCGCGGTACATGTGTTATTTTAATTTTAAATTTGGTGTAGAATAGATACGTAGAAGCATCGTTAAATTCCATTTTCTCTTTTTCTAGACCATTCTAACCCTCGTGAAATTAATTTACGCCCGTCCAGCGCCCTATTCTCTAATAAGCCAGCGTTTCACCCTGAATAATTAGCCGGGCTCCAGCGGTTGATAATGAAGCGTACGTTCAGCTAGAAGCAGACAAATTGCGGCGATAACTTGCCGACAACGGACAAGAAACAGGAGCAATAAAAACGGCAAAGCGTTAGTTACCATCTGCCCTATAGCCCTAAGAAGGTGGCAGACTTGACTTTAGGCTCTCTCTCTTTTTTCAGTAATAGGCTTGCGTTTCACCACCATCACGCCTGATGATAAGCAATGATGTAGTCTACGGTGGAGCACGCTTGCTTAGAAAAAAACCGATTTACTCGCGACTTTTTTATTTATTTATTTATTAACAGTATATTTAAAAAAAAATTGCCTTAATTCCCCAATCGGCCTTGTAGGCAATAGGTTCTCATTAACTATGTACTTGAAGACAACCAGATTATATCTATCGGGAAACACAGACATGGGCAGAGCGTTCCACACTCTAGCGGTTTG
This sequence comes from Alcis repandata, assembly GCA_949125135.1. Classification (NCBI taxonomy): domain Eukaryota; kingdom Metazoa; phylum Arthropoda; class Insecta; order Lepidoptera; family Geometridae; genus Alcis; species Alcis repandata. The sequence goes on along the minus strand of OX421242.1, from coordinate 6,679,353 downwards.
TATAACTCATAATCTTACTCCCTCAATCCTTTTTTTATTTTAATGAGAGGTTTGCATTTAATCGCCATCTCGCCTGATGGTAAGCAAGATGCGGTCTACTAAATTTCTATCTGCGTATGTGTTTCTGTCTTCTATTGTGAGATCAACGCTGAAATCAGGAAAAAACAGCAGTTCCATTCCAGAGTCAATGGACTTCCAATGTATACTTAGGTAAGCCTAAAACTCTTCTGATTGATAGTGGGGTAGAGTCAGCTTTCTTTATTTTATAGTTAGCTCAGAGATATAATAAGAATACGAAAAGCTTACAATATTTCATCAAATATTGAAAACGACTGCCTTATTAGGACCCGCCCTAGGCTGAGTAAACACATATCCAATAAAAGTACCTAAGTAAACAATCCCGAAATCTTCAAAGGAGCTACCAAAGTACCGTCATACATAATAATCTCTCGATGACTTTGATGAGTATTGCGTAGAAAATACTATATAAAAGTATATCCACAAAATTCAGAATTTTATAAACTTTCTTGATTTTTATAATCATACTAGCTGCACCCCGCGGTATCAGCCGCGGTCAATTTTTTTTTAGTAAAAAGTATCTATGCTACGTCTAATACCACCAAGAATATGTATACAAAGTTACATGATAACCGGTTAAGTAGTTTTCGCGTGAAAGCGTGACAAACAAACTTACACTCACATTTACAATATTAGTAGGGATAAACTACCGGCAATTTTTTTTCAAATGAGCTACTAGTCTTGCTAAATAGTTTTAATTGCTATCCGGCTAAAAATAGAGGGTACTGCAACCGTTAATTTTTCTGGGATTAAAGTAGCTTAAGGGTTAATCCAAGATACGAGTATAAGCTATCTCCATACCAAACCCATTCAGCCGTATTTGCGTGAATGAATCATATACAACCCGGTCACAATATCTGTGCACCTCGCTGGAATACGTATAGCCTTATATAGTCGCACTGTCGCACCGGGGAGTGCGCGGAGAGGTGACAGGGGAAGCGGAAGCGCATTCCAGCGAGGTGCACAGATATTGTGACCGGGTTATACATGCAACCTTTTTCATTTATAACATCAGTAGAGATAGTAGAAGATCTTACTAATATTGTAAATGTCAAGTTTGTATGTTTGGACGTTTGTTCACGGGAAAACGGCTGAACGAACTTTGATATGAAGGTATAGCTTAAAGGTACCTCGGAAAATTTTGATAAAACCGCGGGGCATAGCCAGTAGCCAGTTAGCTACCCAGTAGTTGTACTATAATAGTTTTAAGCATGTTGTTATATATTATTCTTTTGTTTGTATTTTTTTCTGTGAAAAATCTGTCCATCTATTACAATAAAATTATTTAAATAAACACCTCTCAACCTTTCTACCACGTCGCAAACTTCTCTGCACCTAAATACCTAAATGGCCCAGTCTATCATCCCCTTAGTTCGTATGTGCCTCACCTTATGTAAAGCTCCTTGGCTGACTTAACTCGTAAGTAGCTACTTTAGAATCCTTTAATGACCCAAGCTCTTACCGGGCAATAAAATGAACTTAATTTCAAGAGTTTTCTGTAACTTTTTGACTTGGCACAGCTTGTAATAATGGTTCACCTGGCTTTTAGAAGAAACTGTGTAACACATTTTTTACCTTGTACATTTTTAATCTAATTCTGTACTTGCCTACTTAATTCAAATTAGTAATTGTGGCTCATCTGGCTTTTAAAAGAAATTGTTTAACAGATTTTTTCACTTTGTAGGTATATTTTTAATCTAAAAATGTACCTACTCTACTTTACACATTTATTGTTTTCGTTAATTTCTTGAAATCAATTCATTTATTAAGAATAAGGAGATTACATACTTAGTAGCGTGAAATACAAAATTTTTGGTTTGACCTAAAAGCGTTGATTAGATTGGCAAATTTCATTTAACGTTTTCGCTAAACCAAAAATAGACAGCGCAGTACTAACTAATATCCCACTAAAACTTTAACCATCTCACTGCTGGTACCCAGGTGTACCCTCGCAGGGAGATTAGGCTATATTCCATCACACTGGCTAAGTGCAGGTTAGAAGATTCCCATACGCCCCTAAATTTATTCTTCAGACGTACTCAAGATTGCCTCACGATGTTTTCCTTGACCGGAAAGCCACAGGTATAAAAATTCATAATAAGTTATAAAAAACCCATTGATACGAATCGGAGATTGAACAAGCCACTACACAAATTCGAAGAGTCCATTCTCCCACTGAACTATTACGGCTTTATGATTGACTAGCACTTAATTTTAAACAGCGTTTAAAAGTGAGACTCTAAGTTAAAGAGTCTTATTTAACGAACTTTACTTCACTATGGTTGGTTTTAATATCCTCCATCCAACAAAAAAACATTTTAAAAGCGACTGTTCCATAATATTTCGAGCTCCATTGTAGGTTTCTAAAAGCACCCTTTTGTTCGCTACATTGCTTTAAAATTCACTTTTTGTTTCTCGTAACTGGCGGAACAATAAAAATTACACGTTCAAAGTGACGGTGTTTTTTGCAAATTCATTCTTTGAAATCTTGTTACACAATAAAGCGCTTAAAAGAAAGTGAGGTAGCGTTGTTAGTACTTCAAAGTCATTTCTTTTCAGTTAGGTTTTTGATTTATTTATACTTTTCAATCACGAATAAGTCCGCGTTTGACCAATAATAATCACCTGTTTATAAGCGATGAATTGTCGAAGATGAAGTACGCAGACTTACACGAAACCTACATTCTGACCCTAGAAAGACTAAGACGAGTGAGTAGATATCGATGATATTTCTCTAGTTCTCTACCTAACCGTTTTAACATTTTCATAAAGCTAAAATTATTAGCAACGACAGGCATTCAAAAGCTACATTTTACAATCCAGTTCTTTATTTTTTTCTTTCAATAATACTGAAAACAAAAGAAGTAACAATTGCACTAAAATAAAATTAGCAATGTTACCGAAACTCCCACAAAAAGCCAAAACAATCACACCATAAACGAAAAGTTAAAAGCACTTTAGCGCTGACTATTCAGTTTTCATATTTTTATTGCATAACAGCAGACTCAATTCCAAACTCGTGCCTGAAAGTTACAGGCTCTTGAATCGGTAAAAATATGCACGTAGAGTTTTAATTAAAATTCTGAAACGCTATATTATGAAATAGGCGGCAAAGAAACCGTTTCCTTGGTCTGCCCCTTGAAGTGCACTAGATTGTAATTTACTAGCTAAAGTATAGATGAAATATCTAATGGACGAGAAAAAAATCGGTTGTCTGTAAAGTCGGTTTACTGACGATAGTTGAACGTGACAACGTCATAAGAAAATACTGATGGAATGTTATTTCGATCGAATAGTAAAGCAATTGATTTTTTATTCATCGTGAAATAGTTCTGTTAACTTATTGTTATAATTTTGTCAATTATAGCATAACCTACAATCGCTGCACTAGCGGACCGATGTTATTTATTTTAATGATGAAAGCACGAATATTAGACAATATATCACTGAACATATATTTAATATCGAAAGAATCATTACCTTTATCGCCGCAAATTATCGTTGCTATAAAAAATTGACACCACATTCACTTTTCACTGCACTTCATACTTGACGAAAACATGTAAATGTATTATTGTATAGCAGCTGTCCACGCGGACGCATTGCTCACTCAAGTAGGAGAGAGACAGATGTCGAACGCTGCCGAACGCGGAGGCCGATTGTGCCTCTTTGTCGCTCGTTGCGCGCTCTCGCTTGCACTTCAACCTTAAATGGAACGCCTCAGAGCGACGGTAACGACGGTAACGCCGCATGCGTCATGTTTTTTCGTGCGTGCAGCCGGCTCCATCCATTTATAAGACGTTGTCACGTCAAAAAAACTTAAAGAGATTAGACTTACGATCCGCATATTTAAACCTCATTGTATGTCATGGGGGGGGGGGGGGGGTAAGAGTCCTATACAACAAAAGACAATTTGTGTCAGAGGCCTTCAGACGGCCTATAAACTCGAAAGTAGGAGCTAGCCACTCGACCTTTTCGAAAGCTATTACTACTATACCTAAATAGGTAGTTCTGCGAACAATAAATGCTAATTTTCGATACTCTATGAAATTTCGAAGTCTGTATATCAAATTTTTACGAGATTTATAGAAAAACAAGACCAGTACGCGGATACTAACTACCAAACAAACATCTGAAAAGATAAAAGCAAATATTGCCAATTTTCAACGCTTCGCTCGCTAGGTCAAAAGAATATCAAAAATTCTGTACTCAAGTACTATTAGAGCATAAAAACTAAAACGTGGTTTAGTCTATTAATCGAATGCGGTTTCTGCCATATCAAAAAACAAGTTACAAAACAATCATTGATTTCCTGCGCTGTTTTGTGAAACTGGAACTGCCAGCGACCAACACGACTCAATAGAGCCGTCTATTGAGTTGCCTAGCTGCTGGTTTCCATCAACATTTTCCGTTGAATTTTGCTGGAAACCGCGTAATTAAGGCTCACTTCTGAGTGACGGACAGTGAAACCCAAAACCAACTCGTAACTAGCACAAAAACAAGGCTGCTATGAGGGTTTCGAATTTCGCGGTTTTCTTTTATATTCGGTTATAATGTAAATGTTATTTTAGCTTCACAACTAATTGAGACTAATATTAATTTCTAATTTGTCCAATTATGACATAATTCTTAGGGAACGGAGTCTACGAAAGAGAAGAAACATTTGGTACGATCTTGCTGCTTTACACAGCACCGACTTGCAAATCTTGCAATGAGCCGTATTTTGCCAGACGAATGCATTTTGCCAGTCAAACAATGGCTTTAGCTTGCTAGAGAGATTTATCTAATATTTTTTGTCTAATTTTCCCAAACTCAAAGCTGACTGATCTGATGTCAATATCTATCTATCGTGACCTTTATACTACTAATATTATCAATGCGAAAGTTTGTATGTACGTTTGTTACTCACACTGAAAAGGCTTTATGAAATCAAATGATTTTTATACAGATATATTCTGGATTCGGAAATTGATTACTTTCATCATCACCTTCAAATCACGAGTGAAACAATTGTATGAAATGTAAATTAAATTCTAACCCAGCCAACAAAACAAGTCACCACCAATGACATAAAAACTGTCTTCAGATAACAATCTGTAGGACGTGCATTACCGGCCACCGCAGTATCTCGTCGTAGCTCTGCACGATACAAGGCAATCGTGTAAAAGGACATGCATTCACTGGCTTCCTGATAAACACGCGTTGCAGCGAGCTTCAATAGCCTATTGTGCGAGCTGGCCGCGGCAGACGAGCTCCGGTTAATTGTTCCACTGAGAAAATCTGTGTCGTGTAAAAAAATCGTTTGCACTTTACTGTACTTACTTAACCGCCTAAATACCATGGAAAACAGCGTAGTTTTGAACATTTTCTTATAACTAACACTAGATGATAGTTGTGATAATTAACAAGGGCTAGTCTGGTGCCAGGCTGAACTCGATAGCTAGCGCGTCATACTTGTAATCTCCTTGATAAAGATCACCGAATGTAATCGAAACTAGTCGGAGTAGCAACACTCAATGTTACGAGAATGTACCCGTGTTAATAATATATACCTACTCGTAGGTAATAACAAAATGCCTAAATACCGATGTAAGCTTTTTGTTTGCTGCAGTTATTAATACTGAGAAAAAGTTGAGTAACAGTAGAAAATAACAACATGCTGAAAATATATTAAGATATGATCTAATTTCCGAAAAGTTTATTACTGATATCTTATTAATAACTAGCTGTTCCCTGCCACGCTTTGCTGTGAATAAAAAAAAAAATAGCCTATGTTTGTTTGGGATAATGTAGCATTCGAATGGTGAAAGAATTTTTGAAATCGGTCCAGTAGTTTTTGAGTTTATTCCACACAAACATCCAAAAATACAAAAATACAAATCTTTCCTCTTTATAATATTATATTAGTATAGACTAGCTGACCCGACACACGTTGTCCTTTTTTTTTTTTTTTTTTTTTTTTGTGACCCAGGGAAAATCCTTTATGGATACCACGCCCGCCCCGGGGGGGGGCAGGGTGGTTATGTGGGAGTCTCCGCCCTAGTGGCGGCATACCCACTAAAAACCCTGGGGTGAGCAGTCCTCCGCCATTGCGGAGCGAGATGGGGGCGCTTTAGCAGTCTCCATCTCGCGCCACGGCGGCAGGCCCGGATCAGAACCGGGCCCCCGTCGCCGAGGGAGGGACGGCCTTGCTCACCAAGGCCGCCCCCCAGACGTGTGGAGCCGGTGCAAGCCAGCGGAGAGTCCCCCGACCCTCCGCCAGTGGCCCCACTACGGAGAGTGAAGGAGGCGAGCGAATCGCCCCCTCCTCCCTCCCCGTCGTCTGCGTCGGAGCGGATCAGAGCGGGGATCGTCCTCCCTGATCCACTCCGCGGCCTCCTTCTGCGACATTACCGCCTCGCAGAAGGAGGCCACGGCCTGCCACGATCTCTCGTTGCGGAGCATCGCCCTAACAACGCTCGGCAACGAGAGATCTCCGCCCACGATTGCTGTAAGCGTGTGCCGCTGCGGGCCCCATGCGGCACACGCCTCCAGCGTGTGGAGCGCCGTATCCTCCGGTCCACACTCGTGGCAGGCCGGCGTCGCCTCCCGTCTCGCGATCTCGTGCAGGTACTTTCCGAAGCACACATGCCCGGAAAGCACCTGCACCAGTCGGAACGACAGCGACCCGAACCGCCGCCGCATCCACCCCCGGAGGACCGGTCGAATGGCCTCCACCGTCCGCTTCCCTGGGACTGGTGGAGCCAGGTCCTCCGTCCACCGCCTCAACATGGTGGCCTGCGCCTGCCTCCGCATGCGCTTCACCTCCTCCCACGCTGGGGGCTCCCCGCGGGATCTCCTCGCCGCCACGAAGTGGTACACTTCGGCGAGGATCTCCGCTTGGAGCTCCCAGGGGGGATCCCCGGCTAGGACGCATGCGGCCGTCCAGGACACCGTCCGGTACCCGCGTATCGCCCTCGTCGCGATGACCCGCTGCGGACGTCGCAGCAGGGCCTTATTAGCACGACCGAGGGCGTCCGCCCAGACCGGTGCCCCGTACATGGCCATACTCCGGATGACCCCGGAGTACAGCCGACGGCATATGGCGCTAGGGCCACCCACGTTGGGCAGCAGCCTCCCTAAAGCGGCGGCGGCTCCCAGGACTTTTGGGGCAAGCTGGACGAAATGTGCCCCAAAAGTCCACCTCCCGTCCAGGATGAGGCCCAGGTACTTCATCTGGGCCCCGACCCGGACCGAGACCCCGTCCAGGTTTACCCGCGTACCTGGAGGGGGTCCCCCCCGAGGCCCGTGGAACAACAGGGCCTCGGTCTTGGAGAGGGCGGCCTCCAGTCCCAGGGCACGGATACGGTCGACCACCAGGGCTGTTCCCATCGTGGCCAACCGCACCGTTTCCCCGAGGTCCCTTCCCTTGGCTACAACGAGGGTGTCGTCGGCGTAGCACGCGACCCTGATGTTGGCGGGAAGCGTGCCACGGAGCACCCAGTCGTAGCCCACGTTCCACAGGAGCGGTCCCAGCACCGACCCCTGTGGAACCCCGCAGGAGACGCGATGGCGCCTCAAGCCGTCGCGTCCTTCCACCAGGACCTCGCGGTCCTGGAGGTAGTCGGCCAGCAGCCTCCGCAGATACAGAACACACGTTGTCCTGTCTTAACTATGAGTATTGTATTCGAATTGTCTTAATTTTTTTTTATGTTCCGCTCAACTTCCTCATTTTTTCTTTCGTAAGAACCTTCTCCTAATAATAACAAATACAACAAAAAAAGAATTAGTGAAATCGGTCCTGCCATTCACGCGTGATGCCGTGAACAAGGAAAACGGGTTTCAATTTTATATATATAGACTAGCTGTGCCTAGCGAGTTGATGGCGGCCTAGCGGTGATGATGAAAAGCCTATGTGTTAATCCAGAGCCCAACCTATTATTTGTATTCCATATCAAAATCGGTTTAGTAGTTTCGGAGATACGTGATAACAAATCTTCACACACAAACTTTCACACTTATACTAGTAATATACACTATTGTTGTTTACTACGGTTTGATTGTTGTTTTGTTACTTATTGTTGTTTAGTAGTACAACAATTAGTTGTACCAGTAACAAGTAGCAGGTAGCAAAGTGTCACGTCTAGTCACATTACACCGACAGTAGCTTATCGGCCGTCTGTTTCAAACACTCGACGTCACTGCTGAGCGAGCTATTCACCAAACGCCTGCAGCTCGGCAGCTTGGCTTCACAGCTGGTTGACGCGCTAATTAACTAACTTCAACTCTCTTTCACTTTAAATGAAGATAGCTATTAGTTTGAAAAAGCTGACAACATATCCGACCTAATTATGAAAACTAACGTGGTGTAGATTCATATTTTTAATGAATTCTCGTATTAATTTAAAAATAAATATTTCTACACACTCACTTACGTTGTGTTCAGCCGGCTAGTACGACTAGTTTCGATCTCAATCGGTGATCTTCATCAAGGAGACTAAAAGCGTGACGTGCTCACAGTCGCGTTGAGCCTGGCCTGGCTTGGCCTTAGTGAGTGTTCCCGTATTAATTATAACAAAATACCTAATATTACATGCGGAAGTGAGTTTGTTTGTTAGACTTTTACGCCTTAACTACTGCAACCGATCTTCATAACATTTATAACCCGGTTATAAGCGGGAGCCTCTCCCGCTTCCCCTGTCACCTCTCCGCGCACTCCCCGGTGCGACAGTGCGACTATATAAGGCTATACGCATTCCAGCGAGGTGCACAGATATTGTGACCGGGTTGTAGCTCCCACGTTGTCAGGAGTACAATAAAAATAGGTAAAAAAACTTTTTAAGTTAAACGGTTTTATGTTAAAAAACATACATTGCAATGTTTATGATAAATGTACTAAAAACCAAAAAATAATAAAATAGATACAGTCAACTTGGGTAACTTTGACAGGTTCAGGGCACATTATTGCTTATAACAATGTTAGTAAAAAGTCGTAGATTCATGTGAAAAAGCCAATTTGTGTATTGATGCGTGCAGAATAGAATTCTAAAATAATCTAACCCTCATTATATACAAGTTTATTTGAAAAAATGCAAAAGTTTGGTATGTCAAAGTTACCCCCCCTATCTGGGTAACTTTGACAGTAATTTTGGTTTTCACTAAAATCGCTTATTAATTGAATTTTAAACATTCTGGGTATCTTTAGCAACCATTTTATAGATTTTGGGTAGCCTTAATGCAAAATAAAAACACGTGGAATAGACAAACAGTTTTTTTTTAAATAAAATGGTAAAAAGTTGAGTTTGAACTGAACCAAACTAGACAGCTTAGAACTATTGACAATACAACAAAGAATATAAACAAAAATCATGAAACACAAAACTGTCAATCTTACCCAGAATGTCAAAGTTACCCAAGTTGAGGTTACAGTCGTGGGAATTATAAACATATGCATAGACTAGACTAAAATAAAACCGTGGGGCACGTCACAACGTCTCTAACTTAACTAACTTAACTCTACCCACGGTTTTATTTTAGTCTAGTCTATGCATATGTTTATAATTCCCACGACTGTATCTATTTTATTATTTTTTGGTTTTTAGTACATTTATCTTAAACGTTGCAATGTATGTTTTTTAACATAAAACCGTTTAACTTAAAAAGTTTTTTTACCTATTTTTATTTTTTAGTTTTTAGTTTTTATTTCGAATTCTGTTTAATTCATATTGATAAAACCTAAGTTATCCGCCATTTTGTAGAGGCCGCCATCTTGGATTTTAATTTTATATAGTACATTGTATTATACTGGTTGAGCACTTTCATTTGATACCCATATTGATGGGATCGATAAAACCTACGTTATCCGCCATTTTGTAGCGGCCGCCATCTTGTATTTCAATTTTTTATAGTATATTGTATTCTGCTTGTTGAGCCCTTTCATTTGATACCCATATTGATGGGATTGATAAAACCTACGTTATCCGCCATTTTGTAGCGGCGGCCATCTTGAATTTATAATGATAATGAATAAACATAATTGTATTGTCACCAAAATCCAAAGTGTATACAAAATTTCAGATTAATCGGTTGACAGGAAGAGGGTGAAATTTGAATTACTAAATTTGACCCAAGAAACAAACGGGGTGAGCTAAATAAAACCGTTTAAAAAAAAAAAGGATATACTCGTAGGCTAAACACCATTGTTTTTTATCACCGCGCTAGTGTAACTGCAGGGCGTTAGCGAACTAGTATTAACCCCATAATATCTTAACAAGACTTTTTCCGAGGTGACTAAATAATTTCATTCAATAATACAGTAGGTAGGTACATCATGCAATAATTCTTAAAAATAAGTTGATACACCATTACAAATATTTGGCTTATTATAAATAAAATATATTTTTCTTCTCATTTTGTTATAATCTAGGTTATAAAGCTACCAAACCAAACACCTAAGTCCATTAAAATTTTGCAATAAAGGTTCTTATATTCCTAAAATCGTCCCTTTGTCTGTGTCCGATTATAACTTCAATCAGACAGAAACAAAGGGACGCCAAATCACTTTCGTATTTATAATGTAGGTCTCATTAGTGAACAAATTATAGTTACAAAACTGATACACCTATTTCATCAATGCTGAGTCAAATTCTAATGTGATCGATTTATCAATGTCTGTCCTTATTCTACGGGCTTCTGCGGCATTTAGAAGCGATTCATCATCATTTATCAACCACTAGCATTAGTTATAGTTCTACGTACTCGTTGAGTTTCCTTATTTATTAGAAACTATAATTTTTCAAATAAAATGTCGAGTAGAGAAATAAAAAAATATGGGAGGTGAAAGAGGAAAATATTGTATTAAATGAAAATAGCTCTCTGTAGCTTTACCTATATATATTTGTTGAGGTTTTCTTTTATTTCAGTGGATATTATTTATTCCAAAAAAAATTGTCGATTAAAAAAAATTAAAGCATAAAGATTGAAAGCCGGTAAATTAAATGAAAAAGGACTCACATTTTGACGAATCGATTCAAGTGATCGGTGATCGTAGTTCGACTATGAGCTCGTTCTCAGTCAGTCAGTGCGAATCTCGCGTTTTACATGGTTCAATTTTTATTTCGAACCAAGAAGGAAAACAATTACTTCACGCGGTCCGATCGCCAATCGATCGAATAAGAATCTATCAAACTACGCTGATACACCTTCCTTTCGGTATTTCGGACCAACAACCATCCATATTATGCAACCACACATTTATAAGAAATACCAATTAAGAAGAGAAGGTATTGTTACATTTACCGCCCTATAATCATGTATTACAAAGTTACACGTGTAATCACCGTATATTATATCCTAATAAAATGCGAAACGGTTTACTCCGATAAATAATTATTATGATAACCCTTTCGCTTTGTCCGACGCCTCGTATTATTTCAGGATTATAAATATCTGTGCTCTTTTGGCAGAATATTTATTTGTATTTAAATATTTTTGAAAATCTTTTCTAGGCTTTTTTAATCCCTTAACAACCTTAAGTAGTCAAGTTGTAGAAGTTCAATAAAAAATCATGAGATGTTTTTGTTTTTTCGTCTCAGATTTTGTCTCCTGTAATCGGACTTGCACCCAGCTTACTGTCTATATAAGCTTGTAGTAACGTGTAACTTTTATTAGGAGTCCAAGTTGTATGAAATAAAATAAATAAAAAGGCTTGCTCCTAATTATATGGTTTCAACGTTCTACCCATTGGCCAGTGTAAGGAGAATTCTGTGGTTCTGGCGAAGCGTGTCTAGACTAAAGGTAAATTTAAGATAATAAGCCTGTATCGCGCGTTTCAACGTTATAAGCGAATAAAAACCCTTTAAGATAACTTTATAAAGTATCTATAGTTTTACGTCAATATGTTTATGTCATCATAAAGTCCTACAACTTCGAGATTGTAACTTCTGAAATAGTTACAAAGTTAGTGACTAAGAACAAAGTCGCTGAATGGTTTCTCTTGTTTCCTAGCGATTTACGATTTTCGTTTCGGCCACAAACAACCTCGCTTCCTTCCCGCTCACATTGAGCGATGTAGGGAAACCGAAATAATATTTTAGTAAGTTATTCAGCGAAACAGCAAAGAAAACAGGTGGGGCATGCCATATACGAAGATCGTATCGGGTTTTCTGTTTTTGTTGATTTAAGTTAAGAGATAGCAAAGAATCGGCTTTCAGAACACGTTGTTGTGGTTATAATGTTTCCTCGGACATCGATTTAGAGAACTCTTGTACTCTGTTGTTATTATTTACTTTATTTTACAAGCAAGCTGCTGGCGCGCGGTGCGCTATCGACAGCTTTTAACATTATTTACGTGACTGTGAGAAATGAGTTTTTAAATGAATTCTCCTCGCGTTCCACGACAGCCTCACTTCTCATAACTCTGCAAAATAACTGAGCTTTTTCCATTTGATTTCCTTCAGACTTTGTGTTAAGACATGGAAAGCTTATCGCCGTATGCAAATAGCAGTCTCTAGTAAAAATAGAAATCTTCATGTGAAATCTCGTCGGAAGGGCATCAGAGTCCCGTCCGTGCCGTCGCCAAAAGATAAAACTGTCGAATATCCTCGCAGCGTTAATCCGCGTCAAATGCCGAAAGATCATAAAGGAAATTTGCATAAAATTTAGTCTATTCGAGGAGGATTCGTGGCGAGGGTTTTTTATGCGAGCACATTAGGCGACATTACGTTACGCGCCCGCCCTCGCCTACGCTCACTGAAATAATATTTTTCAAGCTGTTGAGTTGCTTTTTATTTCGGGCCCCGTCGGCAAATGAGTTTCTAAGCGTAAATAAATCTTTTACTGCCCGCGGCCACGGTGCGTGCCTTTTATTTTCTTGGAAAGTTAGCCAAAGCGCTCGCCTAGGATTATTTTAATATTGCAATAACCAGATATAAGTAGGGCGGACCGTTACCGCAATATTGCTTAAAAGGCAATGAAGCGGTTTATTTGAGCGGCTATACGGTTTCAATTTGCTGCCAAAATTGAATTCAGTGCTGCTACTTATTACCTAACTTTATAATATGATATCGTTTATTAAGTAAACAGACAATTATAATAGATAGATAGAGATAGTCTCATCACAATAAAGCATAAAATAAGATGTAATAGAGCGAATCTAAAATAAGCAAGCTCAAGTAAACACTTACGCCAAAGCACTTGCAAAGTCCAATAATCTCCGTATTTGAATGAAACAATACACCTCGCTATTCCAAAGCTGTAGGTAGTACGTTATCGCGCTGGGTGTGGGGTGCGTCAAATCCACAGCTAGTCCCGACTCCCAATATCCGGAGACGCTATATATCAACATCCTCCGATACATGGTCGAGCCATAAAATATACTGCCATGGACAGACCAGTCAGTGAACGGTGGCAATATCGCGCGTTCCTTGTGGATTATATCATCGCAATATTTAAACCGAGACACCTTCCATCGTTTTAAATAGCGATATTAAAATCTATAGGTAACAAATCTAACAATATCTATAGGTACCAATGGGATAATACATATTAGGTACTATTTAGGTACTACTTAGGTACTAGCTGCACCCGGTGGTTCCACCCGCTGTTTTTTTTCTTACTTTTACACCTTCCCTGAACTTCCACAAATATTTCAAGACCAAAATTAGCGAAATCGGTCCAACAATTCTCGAGTTTTAGCCAAACAAACGAACAGCGACTCATTTTTATAAATTAGATTGTTATGATAGGTGTAGAATATATATCTACTGCTATAAGTTAGGATGCGATGAATTTTCACCGTAACTAACTTCGATATTTTGGCTACCTATTAGCGTAGCAAACTTCGCTTGGATAAATTTGACTAAATTTACTATCGCTTGTATGTGCATCACCTATGTACAACATGTTAGGTATCTAATGCTGCTTACTTTATCTCTTGTTCACAATTATTGTGTACTTTTAATACAAGTTAATTATATCTTAACACTTTGTAAATAAAACATGCTTTTGCAGGAACATTAACAGCGCAGCCACTACTACAAAGTACCACTACACTACTATATACAGGTATCTGTACCTATACTACTTCAATTCCATATATCTACAGCTACCACTACAAAGTATACTTCTATGCTACTGTATATCTATGCAACCACCTATACAACTTCACTGCCATATATCTACTGCTCTCGTACAAATCTTGTTTGTGCCGTTCCCGGCGAATTTCGTCTCACGATACTATCGGCACATCGCCACTTTTATTACCTCGGCACATGCCGTATACCTTATTTTACGCGGCACGTTGGAATTACGTTTTGTTCTTTAGAAACTCTCGTACACAGAATGCTGTTTTCACATTTCTTTTTATTTTCAAGTCTTGGAACCCTATTTACCATTATTAATTATTAAACTATCAAAATACCTACTTAAAACGTTTCATTACAATGTAGAACGACTTTAAAATAAATACTTATTTACAGTACCTTTGCCAAATCACATCAGATCGCTAGCCTCGTAGAAACCTGTCTGCAGAATACAAATCCGAGGCGATACCTACCCAATTTATGTGGAACTCTCCTGCCTTTTTAAAATACTCTAACTCCATTTGAAAATACTTACAATATCAACGGCGACAGGGATCTATAACGGCTGGTTGTACTACGAGTACCAGACGGGCAAGGCGACCACCTGAGATTTCAATTTCGCGTCGCTGAATAAATTTATTCCTATTTCACCGGCTTTGTTAAACTTACCGACATAAAGCAATATTCAAAATAATTCTGTAAGCAAATACACTCGCATACAAAAAGAAAAATGTAGAAATCATGACAAGTCTACCCATAATTTTGTGAATAAAATTGTGGTCATACCTACCTATATTACGTGGTTATGCTTACGTAGCCTATATCATGAGCCAGTTCGCGTATTTGTTCCAAAATGTGGCGTGACGCAACTTGGTTACAATATACACGCAATTAAGTAACATGCACATTACGAAATGAGCCTCATAAAGGCTGGCCAGAGTTTTTTGAAATGCGCCGTATTGTTTGGAATATCGCCAAGTGACTCTATCGGCTGGCACCACATCCGCGGCCTACCAACTATACAGTATACAATATAGATACAACTTTACGTTTCACAGCCTACTAAAGAAAATTTTTACTACATTTTTTTCGAAAGTTCCAGACATAATATTTCCATTACATTACTCCGTGCCTTTCTCCCTGAATAATTCAAGATGCCCGACGTGAATGACGGAGAAGGAATGATAAGGCAAAAACCATTAACGCGATTGCAACAAAATATTCTGTTTCTTACCCAAACAAAAGTTTCTAAGAGATATTTAAGAATTTACTTTACTTTTCTAAAATTCGGTGATGTCTTTCTGGTAGCTACTATAATTTATTCTGTGATTCAGGGAAGAGTCGAAAATGTAAACAGGCTTGTAGATGCTATCGCTTATTCTGTGCCAAAATCCAGACTCCAATTTGCCGATACACTCGTAACTATTGGATTTTTATTGGTTCTGTTTTCTTTCCATTTTCTCGTGTGTGTGTGGAGATCAATTTGGAGATTTCACACTGAAATAAATAAAATTTACTAGGAATATTTATATTTTATATGTACAACTGTACATATTACAAAAACTTTATGATGTGGATACGAGTAAGTACCTAATAACCATTTTTTTGCTGACAAGAACTAAAAAAAACTATCACCTTATTTAAAAATTTAAAAATTTAAATTAAAATTTGTTTATTTGTCAGAAAAAAAAGAAGTAGTGTGTAGGTGAGTGAGTGAGGGAATGAGACGAGTGAGACGAATGAGTGAGATTAACGTGTGGTAAGGTGGAGTAAGTGAGGTTAATAAGAATATTGTAACAATGTTTTACTGTTTAGAGATTACAGCGCATCAATATGAGTTATTTTATTTTTTATTTTTTTTTAAGTATATAATTATATATTTTTACGACAAATTGTTGGGAAATTTACTACAGTAGTTACTCAATCAGAATGTTTACTTAGAGCGGTAAGTTATTATTTCGCAGTTTTATTGATAATTGTAATTGTAAGGGGCCTGATTCCCCACAAGCTGGTGATTACAGATATTCTAACATGGGTTGCGTAAAGAAAAGAAGAGGTGGTCATTTATTGCAAGCAATATGAGAGGTCGAGCCAGCAAGTGCGGAGAAGCAAGCCCCTTAGGGTCATTTGGTAATTAACAATATATTTTCCGTAGCACATTGGTCCAAAGAGGTTAGCCATCTCGTGACTATTTATCTATTATGTTATCTATCTATTATCTATTATGTTATCTTATTATAAACAACATCAACATCATTATGGATCTTACTCATAAACGCTACTTAAACTTAACCACTGCTTAAAATGTTCTGTCAACTTTTCGGTAATGTAATATGTGACGTGCAAATCAAGACAGACAATTGCAAATTGACAATTGTCGTTGTAGTTGTTTTCTCGAAAATAACATATCCTATCCTACTTAACCTCTATAATCTATACTAATATTATAAAGAGGAAAGATTTGTATTTTTGTATTTTTGGATGTTTTTGTGGAATAAACTCAAAAACTACTGGACCGATTTCAAAAATTCTTTCACCATTCGAATGCTACATTATCCCAAAGTAACATAGGCTATATTTTATTTTAATTATTTTTTTTCCTTTTTTTATCCACAGCGAAGCGTGGCGGGGGAACAGCTAGTATATTATAAACGCGAAAGTTTGTAAGAATGTTTGTTGCTCTTTCACGCAAAAACGGCTGAACGGATTTACATGAAATTTGGAATGAAGGTTGTTCATGGTCTGGATTAACACATTAGCTACTTTTTATCCCGGAAAACGGGGTGAAACTGCGGGGCGCAGCTAGTAGGGTTATAAGTATATGTATGTTGAGAAAACACTGAGAAACTGGTGTATTTGATGGATCGTATTCACTTCAGTCAGACCTCCTTGAAGATCTGTAAGACGTTCGCGCCCAACGAAATTGTAAAAGCTCTCAGCTCGGCAAATAGAACGTCTATTTTTCAAATCCACTTTAGTTACTGAAATGTATTTTCGATACGGAGTAAGGACCCAAAGGCGAAAATATCTCGTACAAACCCGCCGCCAGGGGGCGCTCCAATAATCCACACCTTATTCTCGAGCACCGCCGCCTTGGGTAAGTGAAATGACTTATTGAGATAAATTGTTTGCCAAACGCTCCAAAACCAAATTTCCTCGCCCGAAACGGTTTAAATGTGGTGAAATTACAGATAAATCTCTATTTTTGTGTGTTATGCAAATTGATTGTTGGCGACTGTGGGTTTCCATCTTTACCGAGTTCATCAAATATTTATAAGGAGTGCGAGGAAACCCCTTCACGGGTGACTGGTAACACAGTTTGCTATTCATATGGAATCGAGACTACCGTTTGGTGTCTTACATTTTTTGATGGCATTCATTTATCTGCAGATTGAAGTCTCGGAATTCTCGGACTTTAGTCTGCCTGTCGTGTGATTAAGGAAAACATAAAACCGGAATCAGAACACTCAATATCAGACTTAAGCTAGGCTGGTACTAAAATAATAAATTTTATACTTTTTTTTTTTGCGTTTTACAAAATCGTAATTTATTTTTACTATTTTTCACATACTTATTTTATACTTAGAAGTTTTACAAGCTACCATAGTAGCATCCACTTCGAATTATTAATTATGCTATACTTAGAAAGGTGCGAGGTTTTAGTTTGGTTTTATCAATAAGTATTATTATTTCTCTAGATGCGCTCCGCGATTCTACCCGAGTTTTCCGGGATAAAAAGTAGCCTATGTGTTAATCCAGACCATGAACGACCTTCATTCTAAATTTCATGTAGGAAAACACGATCAGCCGTTTTTGCATGAAAGATTAACACAAACATACATTCTCACAAACTTTCGCGTTTATAATATATTAGTAGGAGTTTATTAACAGGAGTATATTAATAGGATATTATTTATAATATTAATAGGAGTATATTAGTAGGATACAGTAGGATTCCATAATTCTTAACTATTCATCTTTCAGGAATATTAAAGGAAACAACAGACTGCCGTAACCACTATGCACGTATCCAGTGCCCCGAGCTACGCGAGCAAACACCGTGATTACGCCACCTCCCTAGTCCCACGTTACACCGGAATGCAGAAAATGTGTTCTGTTTTATTAGAGAGGCCAATAAATTCCGTACGTGAACCACGCATCGGGTGGATCGTACGCCAGGAAACGCTTTTATTTTTATTAAGGTACAAACAGATAAGGGACCCTATTCTTGAGCGCTCGAAATTAACTCGGCCACTCTGTCATAACGTTTCTATAAGAGCGACTGTGAACGAGATAATAACTCACTCGCTAGAATAAGGCCGCTGGTGGGGGAACTGATCCAAATTTCAAAGGAAATACTTAGCGTTGCCGTAATAAAAACGAAAGCTTCAATATGATTTCTCGTTATACCTTTTACCTTCAGGCAGACTTAAGACTGACATTAAGGCTAGCCACTCAGCTTGGACATACAATAACTTTACCACCTACAGTCCTACACCTATATAAGTAGGTCTACCTACTAAAATATTAATAACGTATTTTTTATTTACAACACAGCTCAAATACTAGTCTTTTGAGTCAAACTTCGCAAGCCTTTTTAGCTATTCAAAGAAAACCAAAGAATTAGCAATTCAAAGAAAAAACTTAAGAGAATCAGTAGAAAGTACGTGGCCTATTTTGTTTACAATCTATCCAGCTCTACGAAAAATACCGTTACCTCGACAAGTAATTCCGTCGCGTAATAGAATATACCTAATATGGGATAGGTAGACGATCTGTCTGTCTGCGACACGTTCTCTCCATCTCGAGGACATATTTTGCAATTTCATTTCCCCGAGGACACCGGGCGACGCCGACACGACACGGCTCGCGACACCTCATTCTTCGGGAACTTTAATATTTCTGCTTCGTAATCTTCGGACCTGTCCAATGCGAAGACGTACCTATCGCTGGAATTGATTACGTGTCTGCAACAACTGAAGTATCATCTGTTGAACAATATTTTTTTAACGCGAATAAATCTACGTTTGTCCGCCAACTCGCCTGTTGATAAGTGACGATGTTGCCGAAGATGAAGCACGCACTTAGAAGATACCTATTCCCTCTGACCTTGGAAAGACCAAAATTATACCTACCATCATCATGATGATCATCCAGAATCCAGAATGATCCGGATGAATCCAGAATTCATCTTCAGATAAGTACCTTCAAGAGATGGTACTCAATGTTACCCAGATTTATGTTTACATTTTAGAGCTCTACTTTAATGGGTCACTGGAGTCTTTGTTGGTTGAGATTTAGAACACTATTAAACAATGCTACCTACTGCGTGAGTTACCTGTTGTGTGAATTCCTAGATCACTTCATTAATGGCTTAATTACGTGAACGGTATTTTAACAAACATGTAATAACTACCTATTAAGACACAAAAATCTAAAATTGTAGGTATTCAATATTTTAGGTGAGACTCGTCAATAACCCCTAAACAACAGTAATGGTTGCCGTAGCCTAAATCAATAAAGACGTCGCGTCGTCGACGTATCTAAATAGAAATCAGTACTTATTATTTTTTTATTAAAGTATGTTCTTATAGGGCGAGTAACTAGAAAGCCTCTATGATTACTTAGCAGGGCTTATGTTAATGTTTTCTTTTATAAAATTACAAGTTCTTCTAAAATAAATCACGCTATGAATAATTGGTCTAAGAATTTCCATTGTAAGATCACAGCTCATACTTACCTACCTGAATAGAACACTTCAATATGCATATTTAAACAAATAAAAACCTATTTCCTTCCTCCGCTTCGCATATTCTCTCCTTTCACATATAATTTTTCCATTTATAATCCCAATGGTACGTCTATTCTGCGCATTAATTCTGTCTATAAGGATTAAGTCAGTCGCAGGCCCCACTAGAGGGCGCTGCGATTTTTCCAAGAGGACCCATTACCACGTTAATTAAATTCTCACTGTTTTAATTTGACTTGGTAACGTGAAATTACGGGCACAGTCTAGGAATAAGAAGGCTGTCTCAATACAAAGCTGTCTCTAAAGTCAGCCAGTTTGTATAAACCCAAGCCCTAGTTTAAGTGGGAAAGCTCTAAGTTCAAATTATGTTGAGAGTAAAAGATATTCTTTAAGTTTTATTTAAGCAAGTAACATCCTATTTTTTTTAAGGTCTTGAACCTCCTTCGGAAAAGAACCCTTGAGGCGAAACTTCGGTGTCTGTCTATCTGTATGGCAATTTTTGTTTTAGTAGGGCAGGCATATTATTAGACTCATTTGCTTTGACCTCAGTACGTACCTGCCTTTGTTATCAAGATGCAAAAAAGTAGTATTTGATTTGAACTCTTATAATTTGTCATTGTCACAGAAGAATTTAAACGTGGTCGGAACAAAAAAAGTTTTTTGAAAGTGCTTCGTCAGCAGAAACCTTGCCTACTGTTTTCTTTAGCTGTGTTAGTAGGCCGCATAGTGAGTAAATGCCGCGAAATTATTTTGAATTGTTACCTGTTTAATGGATGTTTTAGGAATTATGGTAATGCTCGTAGCAACGGTAGTATTTAGATACGCATTTACATATAATTATACCTATACGCAGTTTTATAAAAAAATGGTAAGACCTACCTTATTAGTAATGAACTTTAATCAACTTTATTTTATCAATTGAATTTTGTGAGAAAAAAGATGGGAACCATTTTGAACCTGATTTAAAATTTTACAGTTTGATTTTTCTAGGTAGGTCGGACTAGTCATGTAGTCATGCGTCAGTCCAGTCGAAAACTCATCGCTTTCAACTCTGATTCGTTTTTACGTTTTCAAATACTGGGTGGAGGGGTTCAAAACGTTCAGTTTTGTATTTGACGATCCCTGCCACAGAATCGATGTTCAAAGTGAGTCCGATATTGGAATACCTACGTATACCTAACTACACTTACTGGGTTGATTACATGAAACGAGCACAGTGGCGAGACAGTAAATGGGCTCACTCGGCCGAGCAAACAAATCGTAACTCTAATGACTGTCTCGCCTCGTCAAACTGTTTATCCAAACCGAGTACTCGGCAGTAGGCACTGTCTCGCCACTGTTCTCGTTACGAGTAATCAACCCACACCGTGCAGGCCGAGCCACAACACAACTGTGTGAGACAGGGCGAACGGACGCGCTACGTTAATTTTTGCACGAAACAAAAAACACTGAAACAAACTGACGCGACGGCTGAGTTTAGAGAAAAACGAAATTGGCTTTTGCAAATTCGTTCGCGCGGTATTCGTTAACCGTGTGGATTAATATTGATAAATGTAAAAGCTTTTGGATGCTGATGTCAATTGCTTAGTTAGCTATTGTTTTGACATCTACCCATATTGATTCCTATGTCTACTTTTACCTATTAACAATATTTTCAATGTTTCTGCTACACAGTGTCTAAATTTACATGAATCGCAATGTGTTTATAGGTATTTGCTGAATTTACTATACCTGAAATACTATCCAATCCTATCCATTTCAAAAACTCTCTCGTCTATTCATAAACTTCAAAAAATATAAAAGCCCACTCCCAAACCGCGCCAAAAGGCTCGACCATTTTTATCAGTGCGTTCGTGAAAGCGCAGTCTATACAGGGTATCTATCCAGTAGTCCAGAAGAATAATAATTTAGGTTGTATTTTTTGCTGCGGCCAGTGGCCGGTCGGTGCTCGCGTTTTATTGCACACTATTCCGGCGAATAAACGCGGCGAGGGGGTTTAATGGACCGGCCGGGGGAGCGAACCCTCCCCCTCTCCCTTCCTCCTCCTCGCCTCTCGGACAGTGTATTGGCAGCGAATATTGAATATTTTTCCGCGGTCCGTTCTGGCTAACCACTAATCAGTGCTCTGTGGAGTGCGACGGCTCTTTGCCGCAAACTTTGCCGTGCCATGAGAGGTAATCTGGGATACGACAAGTCTTTGATAAATTGAGCGACATAATATTTACTTTTAAGGAAAAAATCACATGCATTTTTTTACAGCCAGAGACATCGTTGATCGCACTCTTTGATTACCTTGCGACCACTATATCTCCTCAACCCCTCGACCGATTTTGCTCATATAATATTAAAACCGTTTTTTTTTATAATTAGTACTTACCTGCTAAGTTTCAAAAAGATCAGATCAATTGAACTCTAGTTTTATCAGATTCAGACAAACCTACATACAAACACTGATTTGTACCCGCTAATGTAATGTAATGTAAATACAAAGTTTCTGAAACAACTCGAATTTCACTCGTTCAGTTTAAATATGTGAAATTAAATTAGGATAGCAAATAATAATTGAATTCCGCCAAAATTAAATGACTGTACAAATTGAATTTATGTGATCGGGTGTTCAATTAAATTTAACAAAATATGCTTTAAAATTGCGATAACGAGATCATTTATAATACGGACCAGCCAGTGAAGTTCGTTGAAATTCATATAAATCCGATTATAATGTTAAATTTAAAATCGTATTGCTTCCTGATTCGATTAGTAAAATTAAAAGCCTTATTTAATTAAAATAAAATAACTTTACTCTCAGAAATCAAAAATGTTAACAGAAAGTTGTGTTACGATATTATTTATCGTATTTATCGAATAAAAGAAGAAATGAGGTAGCAATATATTACACTAAACAATAAAATTGTTAATGGTTGTTGGTTGGATGGTTGGTTGTTGTTGTTAATCACAACAAAAATATTACATCCTATAAAAATATTCAGTTGCATACCTCATACGAGTAGACTTTATCTAGTTTCTTATTATGCGGTTATCTCAAGCAGTAATTTGCTCAATAGATAATCATCTGCATACCTTGCTCAGGGACGCCCTTGACAGGCGTTAATGGCGTACACTACTGTCATATAGTCGCTACGTATTTTTACGTCAAAGTTGCGCTAGGCACACTGTCTTGTATCAGTATAAACATAAACCTAGACTAGATACGTGAGAACTACAGTCACAAGTCTGCTATATAAAACCTTTCCACATAGAATAGTTTTCAGAGGAAATCTATTTTTGCGCTTTATAACTACAAGTAAAGGTGTCTTTACAGTCGACCCGACTACTGTATTAGCCATCTATTGCTTAAACCAATAATAATACTATAATAAAAAAAGTCTTATACCTACACATCTTCCACTTTGGTTTATTCCATGTTTATTCTTTTTCAGGTTTATTAAGCTAAGTAAGTAGGTACGTATCATAACTTAAATTATTTCATTTTGGTTGTTTTAACAGAACTCTTGTTTTGGTTTTACTAGTTATCTAGAAAAAAACAACATCATCATTATCTTTTCGGGATAAAATGTAGAGCCATACAAAACTTTACTTGATAATTTTAGCTTTATAAAAAGAAAATAGTAGTAGGTAATCAACAGTCATTGTTACCGTAACCGATAAAATCGTGTGGTGTAATTTTCTCTTTTGACTCAGGTAGAACTACCACAGGAGATTTAATGAAATCCTCTTTCCGATCGCTCGAACCTTTGCACTCGTTTGTTTTTGTATGGACAGCCATTTACTGCATTGCAGCATTCATTTATCGCTTGGCGGTATAAAATATCGCAAAAATGGAAATGGAAAATGAAATCGATAAAACTGCGTTTTTATTATTTTAATTTGGGTGTTCGGAACTTAGATTACTTTTCGAAAATTTATGGGAAATAAATAGTAAAAGTCCAGAAATTCGAACGTTATTTTTTATTTATTTACGAACTATTTGTACAAGCTATATGGATGCTGTCGAAGGCTTTTGGTGTAATCATTGAGCTATAATGCGTACCTTCTAGAGATGATAGATGACGATAACTATATAACGGTATCCTGTTTCATAGTCGCATTTCACTATGATATTGGCTAGAAAAATAAACATTATTTGCATGGATACGAGACCGGAGAATCTCGTGGTACATATCCCGATATATTTCTACCACAGTACAATGGATACAATATATGTCCTACAAAGAGAGCTTTTAGAGAGCGATTGAGTAAAATTAAGTAAGGTAAGTTAATCGCAATAGAGCTTTTTGGCGCAAAGTGACATCGTCTCTAGTACGAACAAACAACAAACAAACAACAACAACAAAGAGAAGAGAGAGAAAGAAAGAGACAGAGAGTTTATCTATCTATCTACATAGTAGCTCAATTCGTATATTACAGTCCAAAACGTATTTTTCCGACAGGTAAACTGAAGCGCAGCTTTCTCGCAGTTCAAACATACATAAATATTTTAAAAACAGCTCTGCGGAATTTTTACATACGAAATCAAACTCATAAAGTATTCTGTTGGTAAAACTTGTGAAGCTAACGATGTGCCCCGCGGCAGCTGACTAGTTGGCTGTTTTTCGACTTTTCCCGTATTTATTTTGAGAGAAAAGGAGATGGTTTCTATACAAATCTATACAAATACTAATATTCTGACCAGTGCCAAGTTCAGAGAATTGTCCAATAATTAGCTGCACTCGTGTTGTACCCATGATATCCTATAGAAATCACAATATAATTTTTCGAGATGAAGAAACTTTTAATCCATTTGATCGATTGTTCTACCAGTACAACAATCTGTTCTTTTATTTATTTATATTTTTAATAGAACATGTAGGAATAATAATGAAGAGTATTGGAATGTCAATATGTGCGTTTTGTGTACGTACCAACGAAAGTAAAGGAGTTCTTGTACTTACCTAAATCTAGCACAGTGCTTAATCTTTAGCTAGGTTTATCCTCTTTATTCGCTCCACTCTACCTCGGAAGTTATTTTTACGTTTCTCGTCTGAAAACTTTACAAACAGTTCTGTCGGACAAAGCTTCGCAGCTAAAAGATGACTTAATTCTGTGTCATGAAAAGATTTTTGTTTCCCCTAGCAAAAGTTTTCTATTTTAAACTCAAAGAAGTCAGTAAAACAATTTTTCTTTAGAAATTAATGGCATTTGTCTTTTGGATCTTTTCAATAGGAATTGTAATCAAGAAAAACTTTATCTAGATAAAATAATTAGAGGTCCTTTTTTTAGTCACACCAGAACTTAGGTATAGAAAAAAATCCTAGGCATTGCCTTTTATATATTCTTCTTACAAAGTATAATATCCATGAAATCTATTAAATGCTTTACTACTGGTACTTACGGGTCAGTTTTAAACTATTTATAATTTTCCTTCTAGAAAACCAAGAAAAACAGGGAAAGCCTACGAAAACAGCTTATGACCATGATATATCTGGTTGCCTAAAAGAGATCGCTCTTAACGATAAGGCCGCTGGTCATTGCACTAGTTTTTAGTGTTATTATGCTTTCTTCTCTAGTGAGAACAATAAAGAGTTTATGGTTGATTATAATAATTATTTATTTATTAACAAAAAAAACTGTATTCTACAGATATATTTTTTCAAATCGACGCTTTTCTTTAGAACCTTACCGCGCCTAAGCCACAAGCTTTTACTGTTGGGTGACTGTTAGCGACCACTTTATTTGAGGTTGTAAACAGAAAATTACGTTTTGTTATTGGACTCTTTACCTGGCTTCTGTAAATATAATATAAAGGTTGCTATTTTCTCAATAAAGAAGTTTATTGTACCTACATGGGTAGTTGAGACCAGCTTTACAGTAGGTATAGATATAATATAGGTAGGTATAGATAGGTCTACTAAACGTAAAGTAAATTTGTGAGATAGTTTTCTTTACATTTTTACGTTCAAAAGAGCTTAACGTGCTTTTAAAAATGGTTGGTACAAAGTAATATGGTATTGGTAAAGAAGCAATTTACTGCGTAGCGAAGGTTTACGAGAAAACATTTCTAACAGAAAGAAACTCCAGCGTTATTTTTATTTTCTAGACCTCTCAACATTCAGACTGCTCGGCTCTTACAAATAAAACAACTTTTTATTCAGATGTAGTAGCTAGTCGTACTTCCGAAGTATAGGGTTCTCTACATTCTACATCGAAATCAACACGAAGCAATCCACTGGTGGAGGTTTAGTTTGAAAGCTGTGATTATTTAATACTATGTTTAGGTGGTCGGTATTTTATCGTGTCGTGTTAAATAGGTATCTAATATATTGGTACTATGGGTACTAAATTGTAGGTAAGTATAGATTAATCAAATTCTGTGGCACAAATTGAGAATATACAATTATCTGTTTACCCTACTGACATCTTTAATAGGTAGGTACTTCACAGCAAGCATTCTAATATGATGTGATGATGAATGTTAGTTGTTTATTTTCCCTACCAAAATACTTAAGGTACCTTATATGTAATATCCCATAGTGGGAAAAACGGGACAGGACTATTCTAACTAAGTATATTATAAATGCTAAGTGCGTTTGTTTGTTTGTTACGCTTTCACGCCTCAATTATTTAACCGATCATGATACAATTTTGAATGCACATTTTCAGAGGTAGGTACAGAAAAAGATATAGTCTACTTTTCATTATCATCGTCCCTGTTTTTCATTCGCGTAGGTGAAGCCGCGGGGCGCAACTAGTTCCTGATAAGTGCACGCTCAGCAGGGACTGCAGTCTACATTTCCATATCCAAGCCGCATTCAGGCCATGTGGCCCGACAACTGGGCCTCACTCGTTATTTCTCGTATTCAATGTTCCGGAATGTTCACGGGTTTCCAGTTCGCGATTTTGCTTTCAGTGCGCTGCATCGTCTCATTTTATGCAACCTTTTCGACGCAGAATCTGCTGCGAAACATTTTTATGGTAAAACTATTCGAATGCGCGTTCGGAACGGACCCCGGCTCCGTTTTACCGATTTCGTTTATATTTTGCGAACATTTTGTGGAGTAGAATTTGAATGTAAATCAGTAGAGCGATTTTGACTTTATATGTCCATCTATCAGCTTTTTGCTCAACAGCTTGTTTACATAATAATTGGAAATTCCGGTTTATTGGCGATGTATTTTCATATCGAACTTAAAACTAACTGTACTGGAAAATAGATTTAGGATTACAAAGCTGATCATAAGCATCTAGATAAGTATATATGTGTTGTACCTACCTATATACCTAAAGATAAATTTAACAAGCACAAAAACGTAATCAAGTGTGTTAACCTCCTATGTATGTACCAAACTACACAATAGGTCCAAGTAGGTATAGATAATTAATTCAACAATATTCAAAACAGATCTCGTAACATCCACAAAAATATTTTCCAAGCACAATTTTTGCACAAAACATCACAAAGTTGCCAGCATAAAATCAAAACTCCGCTAAAAATGTAGGCCAGTATTATCTGAACAATCTGCTGTAACGAATAAAATATTAGCTACCGTCGCGACATCACCGGAATAAGATACTTTCACCAGAAATCTTGGATGGCGCCCCTAAAAAGATTTCTATTAGTCACGGCTCACGTGATCTGAGAGTTTCAGCCAGGGTGCTTAAGACGCCCAATTCTCACACACTCGAGATCATTTCGGAATCTCTCACTCTTCAAGTCGCGAGTAAAGGTTTCTTCTAGATCTAGACAAGTGTGCACATCCTAGACTGCATTATTGCTTATAAATCGGGAGGTGGCTATTGCGTGGACACGGCCGTGTGTTTTACGTGAATAGATACGAGTAGGTAAGAGGTAAGGTTCTTTGATCCTTTAGCTATCGAGTGTTGCTATTAATTTTTGTATGTACTCGTAGATGATGAATTGGCATATGCAACTGCATTTATTTTTATAAGTTTTCTAGATCGCTTCCTACTATGGGCGTAGATTTAAAGACGTATTCAAGTAAAAACTCTACTAACAAATAAATAAAGAGGCAATGATAATCTCGACTGCGCAAGAATACGGTCCAAACCCAGAAATCGCGGAACGAAGTCGCCTCAGCTTACTCTTTAATATTCACGTCAGATCACAGAGGTTTTGATATCTCGCCTACTCCGTGTCCGTGGTGATTGCGATGGATGGCGGGAACAGCCGATAATCAATATCACTTTTGGTACCGGAAACAAAAGCGAAAATAAATGCCTCAAATAACTCTTAGGCAGGTTTTAAAATTAGGTACCTATTCCTATACAAGGTTATAAGGACAAGGGGATATTATGCCGAAAAACGCTCATACTTAGTACCTACTTGTCAAGAACAACTTTTACTATTTTTAAGCGATAAAATCGCCAGCTGTTGCACTAATTTTAAATTTAATGATGTTTTGTCTGTAATTTCTGGTGTGAACAATAAAGAGCTCATCTTAATACAGGGTAATTCATAAAGGGTATGCTAAGCCGAAAAGGGCTCATAGTACTCATCATTATGAACAACTTTTGCTAATGAGCCCTCTTCGGCTTAGCATACCCTTTATGAATAACCCTGTAAGGTATCCATCGCAATCACCAGCAAACACGGAATAGGCGAAATATCAAAACCTCTGTGATCTGACGTGAAGTAAGTTGACTAAAAGTACCTATTGACTAGTGGTATTTTGTGGCCAAATTTGGTCCTTCGAGAGGGATCAACACTTGGTTTTTAGGTTATGTGTTTAAATTACCTAAATCTTATAGTACGTCGCCTAACTATTATAACTATTCTTAAAATTAAGCTCAAATCGATTCACATAGAATAATCTTGGCAAAGATATTTGTTCGTGATAATTAAGGCCGTCAGTTGTTGCACTACTTATTTAACGTCATTATCTATACTAATATTATAAAGAAGTAAAGTTTGTGTGTTTGTATATTTGTTAAATTGTAAGGGGTAATCTCGGGATCTACTGAACCAATTTTAAAAATTCTTTCACCAATAGAAAGCCACATTATTGCTGAGTGTCATAGGCTATATTTATTACCTGAAAAAATTAGGGATCCTTAACAAAATAAGATCAAGTAAAAAAATTGCAACCAAAAACCTAAAAAAATAAATAAAGTGTTTAATCTTAAACACAATATAAATAAAATGGGACAATAAATAAAAAATAAAGTTACGATAGATGAGAATAAAAATACGTGTATAGATAAAAATGTAAAAAATTATAAGAGGAAATATAAATAGTAATTTAAAAAAAATCTACTTATCACCCGCATAAAGACGCATTTAATCTACGTTTATCCCAAAATGTTTAAAAAATAAATATCCACCCGAGCGAAGCCGGGACGGGCCGCTAGTCGCTTAGTAAAGGAGTTATAGGAGATAAAGAAACAAAGAAATAAGCATTGTTAGTCTACTACTTATAAAAGAAACGTGGTCTTAACACATTTTTATAATTAGACAGTAGTCGGAGCGACCGATAAAATAACGTGTTTATCTCGATTTCATATTAACAAAAAAGTCTAGCTTACACAGTAGTTAAGACAAAAAAAAACATTTATCAAACAAAAAACACAAAGCACCAAACAGGGCTAGCGTAAAGGCACAAAAAAAAGAGTACAAGCTGAGGGAAGGAAATAAATAACCCTCACACGCTTGCAGGAGTTTTAATAACAGGTGCAACTACAAAGCGAAACACTACAAAAGGTATGGCTATATATGATACAGACAATGGAAAACGTATAGAACTGAGACATAGACGAAAACTAATATTAACATAAGTATCCGTAACCAAAGGATTACTAATTTTAGATAGATCCTAAATCGAATTAATTGATACAAACTTACAACTGATGACCGAGGCGGATGATTTCGACAAATATATTATTTGACGTTTTGAGCGAAGTAGCGTTTTTAATTGACATAGGTAGGTGATTTATTCCACAGTCGAACCACCTCTACACTTTTTGTTACGGGACACTAAAAATACTACGGCGTAGCTGTAGCTACGGCAGAACTGCTACGCTGCAGTATGTGAGCGTTTTGATTTTGATTTGCTTCAATTGGCAAGTCATTCCTTGATATCGTTTTTAAAACTCTTACATTATAATAGTTTATCTAAGAGACCTAAGATCTGTTATGGGCAATCGTGACGTTTAACATCAGGCTAGCGGTTTGCTCGACTCGTGACTCAATAGCATAAAAAAATAACCTAGGAATAAAAACGTAGAACTTGAAAACAAAATTTGTGTAAACCAGAAAGGTGTGCATCGTAGCTACAACTTGTATGTAGTTCTCACAAGATATGTTTCTTGCTTCGTAGGCTACGATGCTTTAGAACGTTGAAATGAAATCATGAATTATGTTTCCCAGAAATCATATTTTTGAAAATTACTTGAAAATAATCATGTTTCGGTTCCAACATCCGTGTCCTACATTCTGTTAGATCCGCAAGGCCAGAGGGATTTATTTGCGTGGAGCACTCACGAATCATCCCTGATTTGTTCCACGATCACGGAGGATCAATCAAATACATATTGTGACTTTGTGTGCCGCGGATCCCAAAACCGTCACACAACTTTAGAACTTCTCGCAATGTGATAAAGTCTAATTGTACTGTGCAAATTCTGCGACAAAGGGAACGTACAGCAGAATAATCAAGCTAGAAAAATGCTGAAAATTCGAGACGTAGCGAAACCTCAAGATAAGCATAATCCTCACAAAAAGCAAGACAAGGCTCTGTAATGAGATACATGCAAAGACGAGTACAAATAAACGAGTATTATTTTAAAAAGTCTTCGCATTTCGCTTTTGTAGAGAAAAGGGACGTTTAATAAGAAGACCGGCCTAGAATTGGCCGTTTATTTTTATTTCGCCAGCCTTTTGTCTTGGGCTTTGTGTTTAGGGTCACCCATCCCGTAGCTGTTTTTAAAATGGCCTTTTTATACGAAACGTTGGCTCTAAGTGAGTATCGCGATGGTTCTGAGATGGGAAATGGCTGTACCTGCGCTTTATCTGACAGAAACTTGGCAACATTTCGCAATTCGCGTTCACTGTACAGTGGACGCCAAGATCCTGTTCCGCGCTTACGTAGACATGAACAATATGCCATTTTTATCTTAATATTTTTGAAACGCGAATTTGAAATTCTTCAGAACGGATGAAAAAGTATGTTTAGCATTTTGTGCATTCGCATCCTGATGTATGTTCAATTTATTCATGTTTTATGCAAATAAATATTTTTTTGTCTTTTCCTTTACTTTAGTTAATGTAAAAGTCAATTACTTTTTGTGATTTACCTACACATTTGACATGTATCATTTTATTTGGTACTAATAAAAAACTATGGACCATAAATAAAAAGTACCTACCTAGGCTGTGCAGGTTTCACGTTTATGTGAATTTAGAAAACAAACCGGGACGCTCCTTTGATAACATGACGAGTAATATCGCCGCTTATAAATACACGTTATATATAAGTATAGTAGGTTTATAAAAGTAGGTAGCTTCTACTTCTTAAGTATATATAAAAAGGAATCGCTGTTCATTTGTCTGGCTATAACTCGAGAATGGTTGCACAGATTTCGCTAATTTTGATCTTGAAATATTTGTGAAAATCAGCCGGTGAAACCATCGGGTGCAGCTAGTTATTAAAAAAAGATTCAGAATGGAACCTCTTATGACACCGTTAAACGACGTGGAAATAGCTCGGGCCTACGCGAGTCATACCGTCAACCAGTTTCCAATTTGTCGTTACCCGACAAGCGATGGCTTCTACAAACTTTGATACCACCCTTATTGTGCGAACCGCTAGGGTGTGGAACGCTTTGCCTGAGTGGGTGTTTCCCGATAGATATAATCTAGGTGTCTTCAAGTCGCGAGTGAACAGGTTTCTTCTAGGCAAGCACGCTCCTTCGTATACCGTATCGTTGCTTATCATCAGGCAAGATGGCGATCAAATGCAATTTACGTATCTATTGATTAAAAAAAATAAATTGCAAGGCGACCCGAGTCGGTTTCAGACGTTATAGTGTAGGTTACCACATGCCGAGCCTGGCTCAGCTCGCGTTATCACGAGCTGTTTGACTGGACCTTTATAACTAGTAAGTAGTTCTGCGAACAGTAGACCTCGCCTCTTAAATACCCCCCCCCCCCCAATCAAAAAAACCCGACGACCAAAAAAACTATAAATCGTTGAACCAAGTTTCGTCGAGATTTGTTGAGAAATGCGACCTGTGGGTCTAGCACAACTTTGACGTAAAAATACGTAGCGAGTTTTCGATAGAAGTGTACGCCATTTACGCCTGTCAAGTGTGCTCCTTACGTCAAAGTTGTGCTAGCCCCACTGTATGCGAATACCAACATACTAACAAACATCCGGACGGATGAAAGCAAATTTGGCCAGTCGTTGCAGAGACGCTTCGCTCGCTCGGTCAATTAACTTATCAGTTTAAGTGTACTTACTCAGACATCCACTGCAGTTAGAAATTTTCTATATTTTTTTTCGACGTTGCAATCAAAAAAGGGTTAAGACCAATCGATTTATCTGAGCTTTGCGCATATGATGAAACTATTTTTTTCTACTAATTTATATCAATAATTCAAATAACTACATTATGCTAAGGGGGAGAACCCTAATTATTTACCCTTGTAGTTGGTTGTAGGTATTATTTTCACATTTGCCACAAGACTAATGGCGCCATCTGTTCAAAGCTTGCGAAACCATAGCAAAAACATTTGGTAATTACATAATCTAATTTTCCATAAATATTTTTCTACTGCATTGTTTACTGAACGTTGGCTTCGCGCGTTCAGTGCATTTAGCACTATCACGTAACCCACGCATAGACAAACAAAATTTTTTCGAATTATGGTCTGGTAGAACTGTCACCAATCCGAGATGAGTTCGTAGCGTTGGTACTTCGACCGCGCGACACATCCGACCATCGACCAGAGCGTCAGAGCATCAGAGAGCTTGAGAGCGACCGTCGAGCGAAAGACGTGTCCTTATATTCGAGTGCGTCCAAACTTGAGGTGCGCGAGCGCGTCTATCGCCCTTCCTTTTCTTCCTGTTCACGAAGTATTCGAGTCTTCCCATTGTTACACCACCCAGTGAAGTGATCGCTGCAACTGTGGTCCTATGGATTTTGAGTTTCGGAGATAGCAGACGATACACCACACCGAGCACGTAACCCCAGCACGCACCCGAGAAGAACGCCTCCTGCGGCTCCATCAAGGTCAGTGGCGTTCTCCTAACCAACATTTATCAAATAAAACTGAAGTCTTCTTACATCACTTTATTCTTTACTTAAGTATAGATAAATTACAATTCAACATTGACATACTTTCGTTCCTTAATAGGCATGACGACAGGATCAAAAAATCGCCGATTCAATGCTTTCAGGGGACTAGCCAGATTAAAAAAATTTAAAACACATGTTTAGTTTTATTTTTAAAAACAGATTAAGTATTAAGATTTTCAATAAATTAAAACATTAAAATACAGCAATCGGCCATCTTGTCAGAAACAACAATCACAGCGTATGACGTCACGCCTCAGTGAACTCAGGTCATCGGCCGCTCATCACGCATAGACACAATGACATGTTTACTAGCCGTGACGTCAAATCGACGCCATGACACAAGCAAGCTGTTTTCGGGCACTGTTGAAAAAATATGTGAAAAATGGCTTCAAACTTCGTTAAACTTAAGTTTGTTACCGAAATAAATGCTTTTTTGTAAATAGTAAATGTGTACTCACATTATGGAAGAGGATTTTAAAATCTTTCGTCACGCCTATTATAAGATGCGATATAGGTTTCTTCGTTTCTACTAACAGTATGCGTCAATTTAAACAGTCATAAATTATCTTACATTGCACAACAAAATCAAAGTTTCAATGAAGTTTGACAGGATACTTTTAATAGTTTTAACACTTTGACTGCGGCTAATAATCACATGCGCTTGCTTGCCTTAGGTGCGGCTAATAGTCAAATGCGTTGTTTTACGCGCCTGGCGTGTGCAGCCACACTCGCGTCGCACAAAGGAAAACACAAGGTATGTGTTTTCCGCAGACAAAGTGTTTAAAAAAAAATACTACAAACCAATCCAGGTATTATACCTATATAGCCACTTGATCTGAACCAGCTAAGATCACGAGTTCCAACTCGCATAGGTATTTCATTCTATATACGGAACATAGGAACAATACGAACTCCTCTGCTCTCCTCCGTTTCCGTTATTACCAATGCCCGGGCCGCAACCACCGTAGGTTCGCGGGCCCAGGCTCTATATCAGTTGGCTACCTGCTTTATCTCGAATGCGCGTCAATCGCTGTGAATCTTCATCGGATCGGTGAACTGAGCAGTTAGTATGTAAAACACTGCTGGGGCGGGAACGAGTGCTAAGTACCTGGAAAATAAATTATGTGTGTTAACACATTCTTTTTAACCGACTTCAAAAAAGGAGGAGGTTATCAATTCGTCTGTATGTTTTTTTTTTTTTTTTGTTTGTTACCTCATAACTTTTGACTGGGTGAATCGATTTTGATGATTCTTTTTTTATTAGAAAGCTGACGCTTTCCATTTGGTCCCATTTTAATTTAGTCCAGTTCTGATAATGGTATCCATGAGAAAACCATATAAGTCTTAAATTTGCATTAAGTACGTGCGCGATAAATAGATGAATAACTCAATAGTCGGTCTTTTGAAGTCGGTTTTTGTTTTTTGTTTTGTAAAAATAATGTTCTTGTTTTGTTTTTTTTTAATGACGTGAGTCATTCAAATTCGAGAAAAAAAGTCACATGATCAATTTTCTATGGAGATTCGATAATTATTTTTCTCGAATTTAGCAAACGTGTGTTCTAGAAGTTAATCACTTTGACGTGTAGAAGAACGCCCTTATTACTACACCTCCAATTACACCTTGTATAATGATTAATTACATTTAATTTAATCATTCCAGTCACAATTGGCTCGGGTAATCGCTGGCAAGGGGGAAACGCACAATGCACCTTTGCAGGACGCCAGTGTGAAACCTATCGCCCCCAAATTTGTCGGTCTGTTTGGCTCAGCGGTAGTGTAGCCGCCTTATAAGCCAGAGGTCCCGGGTTCGAATCCCGGTCGGGCAGATGTTTGAATGATGAATTTAAATATCTGTTCTGGGTCTGGGTGTTGGTTGTCCTTGTCTTTGTGTGTGTTCCATGGCATCCCCGACACAGGATTTATTCCTAGCTATGAGTGTGAAACATTTATTTATAATTCTATGTGGGGGAGATACGACCTGCACCGACATCCCGCTTAGGGTTTCAAACTGATCATCTTAGCTTTTAGATATTAAAAATACTTACCACAACTCTCTAAATCCCGTCAAAGATATAATTCCATAGGCATGTACAAGCCAGTGAGCAACAACGATGACCAGGTTTCTGGGGTTGGTGAGTGACGACATGAGCAGCGCCGGCGCGGACTGCTCTATCTTGATGGAGAAGTGGGAGGCTGACGTCATCATAGATATTATGATGATTATGTAGGGGAAAGAACAATCTGGAAGGTAAAGAAAGTGGTTGTAGATTTTGTTACTTTCAATAGGCGAGGAAGGGTTGCCTTCATAATTTTATTTTATTGTATTTTTTTTGTTTAAGTTTTAAATTTAAGTAACGCCTTGGTTGTAAAGTTGGTAAAAAAAAAAATAATTTGGACTTGAATTTATTTTTAGAGATAAAAATTACCTAATAATTATGATATATTATGATTAATATTATATTATTGATTATTATGATTAATTTAGTTATCTAATTATAATAATTAATTAGATAACGATAAACAGACTGGTCAGAATAGCCGATTTAATAAAACATGAGTATTGCCATGTTAATATTATAACAATAATAAAATGTTTCAAAACCATGTTAGTTTCCATAGTAAGTACCGATAGATATAATCTAGGTGTCTTCAAGTCGCAAGTGAATCGGTTTCTTCTAGGCAAGCATGCTCCATCGTAGACCGTATCGTTGCTTACCATCAGGCAAGATGACGGTCAAATGCAAGCCTATTACTGAATTAAAAAAAAAAATTAGTAAAACTTACAAATCAATCCAGCAGCAACGGTATGTACCAGCACAAGTATGGGATAGAAGTACAGGGCACAGTATATTGCTTTTTTGCCTGCATTACTTGTGTTCCACGCTAGAAGCCAGGGTCTTAAAGTTATCGTCATGAGCAAACTGAATGCGTATATTAGCAGTACTACAGTGTATCTGAAAGAAAATAATTTCATTTGTATAACATTTTCACTGACTAAAGAGATTTGATAAGAAAGACTTCGTTTTTTGGGGTTCTGTACCTAAAGGGTAAAACAAGACCCTATTACGAAGATTACCGTCCATTCATCTGTCACCAGGCTGTATTTTACAGTTACCCCCATAACGTAAATACATGAATAAAGAGATCTAATTAGTTTGATACTTTTCTGTCTGATAACTTGAATCATCAAATACATCTAAGAACCTTCCAATTTAACACTTGATTTTGAAGTTTGACAAAATGTTTGGAACAGTTGTTTTTTTGCGAATTCTGGGTTGGTCCCATAGTAAAAGTTGTTCATAATGAGGAGCGCAGTGCTGTGCCGTGCAGGGTTTCGCATTCTAAAAATTCAAAATTATGCAGATCTGTTATGGGCAAACGTGACGTTTAACAACAGGCAAGCGATTTGCGCGTTTCGTCACTTAACAACATAAAAAAAGGAGTTCTATGAGCTCTTTTTGGGTTAGTATACCCTTTCCTTTTAAACTCCTTATTTTATGACTAATTTAGGTTAAATATTCTTTAATTACTTACAATGGATATACTGCTTCTTGGGTACAATGCAGAGTTTCCTTATAATCAGGCTGCGGATTATGCAGCAATGTGTACCAGTCCGATAGGGCCTTAGGTGAGCAAATGTACAAAGCAAAGGTGCCATTAGGAGGCAACACCAGCAATGCTGTTACTGTGCCGGTAACCACTTCTAGGGTTGCACATATGTGTTGTAGAACTATGTTTTCTTGTCTGAAATAAGAAATTTTTAAAAGCTTTTAATTAACTTACAGTGTATGAATATGTAACTATGTTTGTTCGGGTGGAATCTTGCAACTCAATTTTGAACCACTTCTCGATTTCCGATTGAGTGAATTCTGAAATTTGGCATATGTATTTGTGTAACTCCGATGACAATGTAAAACATGTTTTTTAAAATTATCTTATTGTGACTTGTTCAATATTACTGACTTGAGAACTATGCCAACAGTTATTAAACTTTAGTAGTATTCTATACTGATCGAACACTAGAGCTGCAGAGATGGAAGTAGACAAACACAACTTAACAGATTACTTTCCTTAGGAAATAATAGGAATTGGATGATAAACAGCATGTTTATCTATAG
Source organism: Alcis repandata (assembly GCA_949125135.1). Taxonomy (NCBI): domain Eukaryota; kingdom Metazoa; phylum Arthropoda; class Insecta; order Lepidoptera; family Geometridae; genus Alcis; species Alcis repandata. The sequence continues at coordinate 6,642,037 of OX421242.1, read as the reverse complement.
CTTCTGATTTTATTGAAGCAAACACTGAGCTAACTATAATACAGCTATAAACTACATACCTTTTACTAACGGACACCATATCAATAAAGAACCAATGTAAAACCATAGGCAGTAACACCATGAACCCTAAATACTGCCAGTCGTATAGTGAAGGTTCATCAGTGCACGGCATGCAGTAGCTAGAGGCGTTAGTACGGAACCCTCGGGGACAGGCGCCGCAGTCGCCCCACGAGCCATCGTCGAGTTCTGTCCTCCCACAGTATAGACCCGGGCATGACCGTACCACTGACATGGTGGCACAGAATTCTCCCTACTATTATAGAGTCGTTTTAGATGTTAGATTGATGGAGACTTGCAGTGTTATTAGCCATGGGAACTGTAATACTAGAAATGAATAAGGTAATTGATTATTTATGTACTTTATTTGATTAACTCTAATTCTAGTGTATTTTTCCAAATTATAAATCGCAATGCAAGAACCAAACCAAAACAATTTCTGACAAGTGAATCCACGGCTGCCAGTCTGCCAGATTAAATGTTTTATTTTTCCCTATTTTTTCCGAAAATGAAACTACTCTGAACAAAAATAATTCTGACAAAAAAAGTGACTTGAATACAAAGAATGCATGCTGATTTTAATACGGGGTGTGCTCTTTGCAGATTTTGTAGACAATTTATATTTTTTTATATTACTAAGTATTTTGTACCCATAACGACAGGTCAACCTTAGCAAAAGCTATTTTCGCCAAAAATCCCGGTACAGATACTGTGTCCCTAGTGATTTATAGACAAAACTGCGTCCAGAGTACTGTATAATAAACCCTAAAAAATCCCCAAGCCAAAATTTTATATCGCGAAACCTTTCCCCAACGATATCATTTCCCCAGGAGCCTAATTTTCCCCAAAATCGCGCGAAAAACCGACAATTGGGCAACCCTATTTTTAGCTGTCACTTTGATTGTCAATTTGACAGTGACAAACTTGCTGGGCTTTTCAATTTCTCCACATCGGGTGGCAGTGCCAAGCCTCGGGCAAATGGCTCATTGCTTTGACGTTAGCTCACAAAAATATTGAAATAAATTTTAGTAGTTTTGTGGGAATATTAGACACAGCACAGGTTCTAGACTTCTAGACTAAATACTAAAGAGCACTTCCACCACACAGCCTGCCGCTCACAGTCGTTATCTGTGTCTTGTAGATGTGTTATTAATAAATTCTATTATTAATCTTAATATATATAAATCTCGTGTCACAATGTTTGTCCTCAATGGACTCCTAAACCACTTAACCGATTATAATAAAATTCGCACACCATGTGCAGTTCGATCCAACTTGAGAGATAGGATAGTTTAAATCTCAAATTATAGTCGCAATTTTAATTTATTGCAAATTATATAAATACTGATAATTTTTACTATAAATTGACAAGTTAGCATCAACATACTACGGTTGCTATAGTTACGCAATGGCTTTTGACAGGACAACGTCTGTCGAGTCAGCTAGTAAAACTATAATATTGAAATGTTTCTAGCGCTTAGAAAATACTCAAAACCCCGACCCTTTTTTTTTTTTTTTTGTGACCCAGGGAAAATCCTTTATGGATACCACGCCCGCCCCGGGGAGGGCAGGGTGGTTATGTGGGAGTCTCCGCCCTAGTGGCGGCATACCCACTAAAAACCCTGGGAAGTTCCTCCAGGCAATGGACGGAGCCGCGGGCCCATTAAATCACCGCAGCCCCGCCCAGCCTATGTCCGCCGTGAGGCAGTGCCACCTCGGGTAGGGGGTGGCCACCCCCTCCCACTTCGTGGCGACGCGTCGGAACATCAGACGCGTCGACCACCCTGGAGGGCCCAATGCGAAGCAGCGGGTGTCCCCGCACCCGCCACTCCAGGCCCTCCTAGCGGAGACGGAGTTTCATGAGACATACTTAAACTTACCTACTAGATTTATAAATATCTTGTTTTTATCGGTAACACTGAATGAAAACGAAAAAAATAAATCTATCTCTTTAATCCTCTTGTACTCCTAAATACATACACAGGTAATTCAATAAGTACTCGGCAACTTATAACGCCTTGAACTTTCCTGCTGGAGGATTAACGCGCCTTGCAAGAGTAACACAGGCTTTCAAGCGCCTAACAACTAAACGCAACAATAGATACGTTAAGTAGAGCGCAAGTAGACTTCCCAGTGAAACGTAAATTATCAGATCCAGGAAGTAGTATTGCGTGAATGTGACGCCAACAGTGGGCGAGCGAAGATGACGAGCGCCTTGATGTCTCAGCACATACTCTGTCCACCAAATGGCGTTCTCTGGGCCTGATATGATCGGGTCGACTACGGCTTCCTTCAGCTTAGAAATCGATGTTTTGTACCTGCAATAAAAGGCCACGTTATTAAATTCCGATTGCATGTTTAACGCGACTAAGCGTACAAATCTTGACCATAAATTGACTAACTTTTGGTTGCCCACAACGTCTATGATAGCATTCTTTACAGTCTCCTTGTCCAGGTAGTAAGGGTCTAAAATGACACCGGCTCCATGCTTAGTAACTTGTTCCATCAAAACATTTCTCGACTTGAGTAGTGGGAGTCCTACGATCGGCACTCGGTAGAACACTGCTTCTTCGAGGGAACGCGGTCCTCCGTGGGTGACGAAGGCTTTTACATTGGGATGAGCTGAAAACAAAAAAGGTTACAAAAGGTCGGTTAGCCACTAGAAAATAGTAAATAAACTGCGTCACTACACGACTTTTATTGAACGTGATCATAAGTGAAATTACAGCTGGTTTTCTATCTCCCTCATCCACATTCATTATGTTTGACAATTTTTTCAATAAAACACGCAGTGTCTGATGATCCCTGAAAATCACGTTAATAACGTCAAAGTTAGGTACCCACCTAAAATAGGCTGCTGTGGAAACCAAGGCAAAGCGTGCACGTTATCAGGCTTGTTGATCACAGTGGTATTGCCGATCTTCCACAGAACGGTGTAAGGAAGTTCTTTGAAAGCTTCAGTGAGGGTCTGCAGCAAGGCTGGCGAGAGCTGTTCTGGGTCTTGAACTGCTCCCAGAGAGAAGTAAACTACTCCTTTCGTTGCAGAATCTAGGAGAGCTTGTAAGTTCTGAAAAATAAAAGATCGTTAATAAACCCTATGCCTGTTAAGATCTGTATGGTCTACCCAAAATAATGTTGAGTACTTACCCTTACAGTAGAGATACCAGTTGGATTGATGAACCTAAAAAGTGTACGTAACAGTTTATTACCTGAGGCAAAACTAGAGCCGGCTTTATATGCATCATATCAACAAAGACAGTAGCTGGCACTACTGGTCTGTTTCCATTTAACAACGGGTTACTGGCAACAAACAACAAGTCGATATCGTACTCCACTTCTTGAAGACTCTTCTTCACGCCAAATATTTTCTTTGCAGCAAGATCACAAAGTGGTAGATGATGATTATAAAATTCATTCTTAGTCTGGATATGTCGGTAGTATTCGCTAACTTTTTGCCAGCGAGTTAAGTTACTCCTGTAGTTCGTGTTGACGTCTGGGTACAGTATCGGGTGAGTTGGATTACCCTTAGCTTCATGCTGGTGTAGTTTTCCGCTAGAAGTTGTGATGGCGATATGTGGTGCCTTGTATTTTTCAGCAGCTCCATACAAAACGGGTACATCTGCCTCTGTGATAACGAGGTCAAACTTAACGTTGGGATTGATAAAAAGCGCAGTCATCTGCTTCGACCTGAGCTGAGCTATTGCCAGTTTTAAAGAAAGTTCGTTCAACGCTCTAAGTCTCGGATAGTAATCGTCTGTATTAGACATGAGCATTTTATATTCGTCCCAGAAAGGAGAAGATTCTTGACCGACGTCTAGTTCTATAATTCTTTCCACTTCGGGAAACTGGAACTGTCCTGGGTAAGGCGTCATCACCACGACCGTGTGTCCACGTTGGGTGAGTAGTGAAACATACCCCCTGAAGACTGCATGATCTGCAAATGACAGCGAAGAGAACAGCGCCAATATTGACCCCCCTTCAACCGCACTGTAACAACACGCTAAAAAGATTAATCCACCAAAAAATCTTATCTCCATATTGGTATTATATAGCTCTCATGAGCAGCTAAACTATGACTGATCTACGAGTATTCCAACGTGGATGCTTCGTGACACTAACTCATTTGCATCATTGTTTCAAAAGAAATGATACACCTGTACAAATATTACATTAATTGTACTTACCTACATAGTGTTTGCCTTTAATGAAGGTCACTACTGCAATGATCGGATATATTAATTCGTCTAAGACAAAAGACATGTTTTACTTAAATTAATAAATAGTGATACTGATTCATTTCTCTATCGATAAGAAAGAATAGAGGTCCAAGAGCACCACCCTGTGGAACTCTCTAACTTTATTGTTGCTAAGCAACGAACTCAAACAAAAAGTTAGGAATCAAACGTCAAATTCAACACTCGCGCAAAGTTTATCAACAACCACTTTTGTAATCTTGTAAAGTTGTAAAATATATAATTTTGTACTCCGATGAAAAAATTTAAATCATGAACGAGATAAGTAACTACTCAGTTGTGGGTAGAATAGGCGAAGGTGCCCATGGTTTGGTGTTCAGAGCGAAACATGTCCAAAGTGGTAGAGAGGTCGCACTCAAGAAAATCCTAGTCAAGAACCTCGAAGATGGTATCCCGGTTAACGTGATGAGGGAAATCAAAGCTTTGCAACTGCTGCGCTGTAAATATGTAAGTTGCAAACTTGTGAATTAACAGTTTATACTCGTAACCCCATCATGACATACTTAACCTTTCTTAGTGTTCATTACTTGATTAAGCCAGAGACAGAACACCATTACCTATAGCAAAGAATCTTGATATTACGGTCGTTAAATATTAGGACGTGTAGGTCTTAAACTAAACCAGAATATTACTTCCAGATTATAAAACTTTATGACATGTTCCCTCGCGGTACCAGCTTGGTGCTAGTCCTCGAGTACATGTGCTCTGGGCTTTGGGAGATGCTGCACCATAAGCCGCAAGAACTGACGTTGCCCAGGGTCAAAACGTATGCTATGATGCTGTTAAAAGGCACGCGGTATATGCATGCACACTATATTATGCACAGGGTACGTTAACCATCAGGGCCTGTAGTACCATGAGCTTTTAGCGAAACCCTGAGCTAAATCATGTTGGCTTTGTCTCGACTTTTATTTAGTTGACAGCGAGACGAAATCCACGGCGATCCAGTTTAAGCTTACGCTAAGAACTCACGATACAGCCATTTTGCTGACTATTAGGTATGGTTACGCGGCGCTTGTTGTTTTAGAACCAGCCTTAAGTCCTTTATGATTAATATTTCTATCATCTCTTTATTTTAAAAAGGATTTGAAACCAGCGAATCTGCTGATAAACCACGAAGGAATTTTGAAGATAGCTGACCTTGGGCTTGCGAGGCTGTACTGGCCTGATGGAGGAAGGCCGTATTCACATCAAGTGGCTACACGGTAAGATGTTGATTAATAATTAACACCGTCCAAGGTCCAGTATTACACCTATGTAATAGGCATGACGACAGTATCAAAAAATCGCCGATTCAATGCTTTCAGGGGACTAGCCAGATTAAAAAAATTTAAAACACATGTATAGTTTTATTTTTAAAAACAGATTATTAAGATTTTCAATAAATTAAAACATTAAAATACAGCAATCGGCCATCTTGTCAGAAACAACAATCACAGCGTATGACGTCACGCCTCAGTGAACTCAGGTCATCCGCCGCTCATCACGCATAGACACAATGACAATGTTTACTAGCCGTGACGTCAAATCGACGCCATGACACAAGCAAGCTGTTTTCGGGCACTGTTGAAAAAATATGTGAAAAATGGCTTCAAACTTCGTTAAACTTAAGTTTATTACCGAAATAAAGGCTTTTTTGTAAATAGTAAATGTGTACTCACATTATGGAAGAGGATTTTAAAATCTTTCGTCACGCCTATTGTTAGCAAAAGTCCCTGTGGGCAAAATATGTCAGGAAGACATCATCAATCATTACTTGCCATCGCGTTTAAATAACCCAAACTTATGCACGATTTTCCCGTATTTCTGGTATTTCAGATGGTATCGAGCTCCAGAACTTTTATACGGCGCAAGGTTTTACACGGAGAATGTTGATCTTTGGGCAGTCGGGTGTATCATCGCGGAAATGATCACGAAGAAGCCGTTGTTTGCGGTAAGGGCCTTTGAAAAGAAATACATTTTAAGATGAGTGGTTTCTTTTCTGTGAGATCTTTAGTCTAAACAGGTAACTTCTGGCTTTCGAGAACCATAACACTGTGGTTTTATGGAGCCGTCTGGTTTCATCGTAACCAGCTCGTTTGCTTTAAAAAATACATTGCAGTTCTCAATATTGATACAGATTGATACATACCTACTTATTTTAAGATTATCTATAACTGCTACAAGATACTGCGTCAATAGTTTGGAACTGACTTACTCCAGGGAGAATCCGACATCGAGCAGCTGGCGATCGTGCTACAAAACCTGGGCACACCAACGGAAGAAACCTGGCCAGGGCACACGGAACTTCCCGACTTCCACAAGATCACCTTCCCGGAGTCAGAACCCATGCCGTGGCCAGAACTGCTGCCGGGAGTGGAACCGGACGCACAGGACCTTATCAAGTCCTTCATTAAATATGACGCGGATAAGAGGATTTCGGCTAAGCAGGTAACGTGTGACGACATAAGAAACTGGGAACTTTTTGGCTGACTTGTAAAGTTTTGTTGTGGAAATCTTTTCAGAGTACCTATCAAGAACAGGTTGATACTTACAGATTTTTTATGTTTAGATTTTAGTGTAGCTGTGGCGGTTATAGGGTATCCTAGTCGGCTGACCGCTACCTACGCTCAAAACATGGTTGAATGATCGCGCTATTTGCACTTTATAAAGTTACTATCTGCACTCCGCGGTTTCTCCCGCTTTCTTACAGGAACCGTTAATTATTTATGTATAAAGCTACTTTAATACCATATTCCATACAAATCCCCTCAGTCGATATGTGTGATTAAAAAGACGTACAAACTTTCTTATTTATAATATTAGTAATGTTTGTTTCCAGGCGATCCGACACCCATGGTTCATGAAACGCCCAGTACCAGCTTCTATGGACGATATGCCCAAAGCAACCGTACCAAAAACTAAATAATATACCTAAAAATAAAAATCAACAAATATTAAAGAATTGTTTTTATTTTGTAATTCAATCACCTAATAAAAGTTAACATGAATAATTACATAAATTGTACTTTAATACCAGTTGGTAAGGTACATAACTTACTGCCCCTACATATGAGTTGACAAAACCCAATACAGAAAACTTGAATAAATAAAATATGAACCACATAATTACTCCTAGAAATATATGTAATTTAGCCAGGTCCTAAATGACAGAGCGTGCCCCGCGAGGCACTTTTTTTTATCTCGCTCTAGTTCCTGATAAGTTTAAAAGCAGGAAAGAGATAAAAGCGTGGCTTACGAGGCATGTTCAGGCAGCCAGTATTCGGCTTATAACAGTAACTACTAACGAATGTAGGCGACACAGGTGCCACTACACGTCTCTATGCGAATATCCACCTTATCCCCTTAACAATAAAGCAGCGTTCGAACCACTTGGGTGGTACCATGGCAAATTGTGCCTATAATGAAATTAACATTTTAATGCTAGTGGCGTAGGGTAGATATTCGGGTGCGGGCGAGCCGAGAAATGGTCGCCCGAACCAATGTTAGGTCATGGGCCCCAATTCTGACGAGTGAGATATTATCTCAGTCACTGTTGCTCTCATTACAAATGTCGTTGTCTCATACAAATTACAAATGATAAAAAGAGATGGGAATATATAAATCTCTTTCTTTTCCTCTTTCAATTATTAAACGCACTCAATTAACAGCCGTACTTTCAGCTTGTCCGCAAGCCTTATTCCGAAATCGTTAATGATAGTGGCCACACTGAATAAATCAAATCACTCATCTTTTACCTCTTTGAGACGCCTTTACAACATAAAAATTGTGAAATGCAGACAAATTAAGATGCCTTATAAAGTTTAAAAATAACATGCAAATCGTTCTTTTTTAACCGACTTCAAAAAAGGAGGAGGTTATCAATTCGTCTGTATGTTTTTTTTAACTATATTTTCTAGAAAAATAAATATCAAGTAATTTATGTCTAAAATTTCATTTATTAAATTTTAATCGAAGTACAGTTTTATTTTTAAACTTCATCCAGGTTTTACATTATAAAAAGAGATCAAATAAAATGATACTTATACACGAAGTATAGTTTCGTGCGCACATGCTGATTCACTTATTTAATTACCTAATAATAGTATACCATAGGTACCTACCTACTTATAATTATATAAACATCAAACGACAATATTCTATTTTTTATACATCAAAATACATTAAATTTACAAATAAAAAACACAGCCATTGTTACAATAACTGAGTTAGGAGAGTGCGTTTCAGATTCAGGGTAGACAAAACTCTCGAGCTTCAGAGACCCCTTTGGTAGAGCCTAGCATTTTTGTCTAACCCTGTCTTATTTGCGCGCGGCCAAAATTGGAACTAATAGGTAGTCTTTTTTGAAACGCACTCTGAACGTAACATTGGACTTTTTACATTTTTTTTTCTTGCGTTTAGTCACTACCAAAATAATATCTTTTTGGAATTTTGGTTTTCACTTTAAAATCATAGAACCAACATGAATTCAATATAACTTATAAACGGAAAGAACACAATCACTCACAGTCGTGCAATTGAAAAATGAGTCGTAACGCTTTACCAATATGGGTGTTTTTTGCGAATGGTTATTTGAGAAATTGGTCCATAGTTTCAGTACCGTTTCGTTGGTAATATTGAACTTAAATAAAGTAAGTTCGTATAGTTCAAAAGGCTAGCCTGGCGTCAGAGTTTTTAGACCAAACTTCTGGGACCTATTAATTTAACATCATCCGACCCACGGTAACGCTTAGTTGTAAATGCCATCCATTCGAAAGCTGACCGTGTCGTACTTAATCGAGCTACGAATTGAATCTATAGTCTTAAAGATCGTTGGATATCAATGACAGATTGCAAATTGATTCAATCATGCCCTACTGTTTTTTTAATGTTATTGAGTGACGAGACGAGCAAATCACTCGCCTGATGTTAAACGTCACGTTTGCCCATAACAGGTCTGCACCCAGAATCGGAGATTAGTCACCCAGATTTTAGTCCTTTGTTTATAGTGCTTTCACAATTATTGCTATTATAGTACCTACTATAGCAGTCCACATAAAAACTTATCCGCACAAAATAATGAGCTACTTAATACTATTTCGGTGCTTGCAACACTTTGTCAAGTCCAACTTTGGCGCTGCTAGATCTTTGTGCCTATATTTTATTTAATATTTATATTATTTACATTACATTTGGCAACATTATGCGGTGAGTGTCTTTTAACATTGAAATTCATTAGTGTAACTAAGATGGTTTGAACAACTACAGAATATAAAAAAAAATCTTGAGCTTGGTACTCACTTCTACAGCCTTATTCTGAAGCACTATATCATTTTATCTTGGTCTTTCACATTACAAAAGTTAGGAGAGTAAGTGAAATAGACTAGATGACTGATTTTCTATTGTGTCCCCTTAAAAATAGCCCATAGATATACCTACCTGATTAATTAAAAAAAGAAAATCTGTTCAAAACAAGCAACCTTAATTTTAATTTAATATTTAACGGACCTTTATTAGCCGATTTAAATTACTTTTTCATAATACTTACATTTTTTATTTTATATTTGCATTTTTACAAAAATAAGTTTCAACTATTTTAACATCAGTCATCTACCCCCTACTTTTACTAAACACTTCAAAATCAACTTTTAAGTGCCGAATTTTAGATTACATTTTCTAATAAGGCTATAAAACATACAAGTGCTTTTGTCAGAGATAAATGTAAACAAACTTTGTGCATGAATCATAAAACTATACTAACCTAAGACAACATGCACCGTGTAAAATAAACTTTAATATGTTAATATAAAATATATCTTTATTATACAAATAATACATGCATGGTAAGTTTCCACAAGCTATTTCAGCTGTTTGATATTTACAGAAGGGGTTGAGATTCCACACCCGCGCACGCACAGAAACAGTATACGAGTAGTTCGCTTGCATCTTACGAACATTATAATTATTATATATTTATTATATTATTATGCCCAACTTTAAAAAAAAATCTTTAACAGAACTAAACTAACTAAAAATATATCTGTCTTTGTCATTGCAACCTATTATACAAAGACATCAAAACTTTTAGAAAAATTAGATCTAATCTATTAAATTTAGGCCTAGTAATTAATTAACCTTTATGTATGTTTGCGGGCATACCTACCTATACTAGGTATGTAAGCGAATTGATCACGTGCAACTCATAATGCTCGCTTGCATTCACGAACATTCTAGAAACATGTAATGCTTGTAAAATGTTACGCGTCCACTGTTCAAAGCACGTAGCTTGCACGGTTGGTACGTGCGCAGGCGTGGATCCGCCAATAGAAATAAATTATATTATTTTATATATTCCACCATTTGCTTCCGTTTTTACCACTAGGTAATAGAGGAAAGATCTCTTTCGGCCCATTAGGTAACTGCGTACTACCCTATCACTTCCTTTTAAACGCCTTCTCGATAGAATAGTAATGTTTTCGGTAATGTATGTATGTTTGTCAGTTTCTATGCGACTCAGCGCTTTAGCGGTTAGACCGATTTTGGATCGAAGGTCTTGTTAGTTTTGTCTTTGTATCCAGAGTCATATTTATAGGCTACATTCTGCAGTCGATATTTTTCTTCAATAACTTCAAATTCTACTAAAATCCAAATATTTCATCAGGGTTTCTCTGTAATCCCTTTTAACACAATCTATGCTATAATTTAAAATTTAGTGCTTTATCCATTTCACGCTGGTGAGAAGTGTCATAGCATAGAGCGAGACAAAGCACATTAGCTAAAACAGTCCTGTCGCGCTTCTTGAACAATATTGTCAGTCTATTCTATAGGTTACATTTAAAACAATAAATTGATCTAATAACACCTATCTAAAATTATTTATAACGACAATGCTTTTAGCCCTGGGGGCGTACTGCAAACACTAAGCGAAACCCTGTACTGATTCGCGATGGCTTTTGTCTCACTTTTTCTATAGCTCACAGAGCGAGATGCAAGCCAAAGCGATCCAGCCCCCTAGCCAAGATGTATTTCCATAATAGAAACGCTATAGAAAAATGTATGAAAATAACATTTCAATCTACACTTCTACACTTATATTATAAAAAGGAAATATCTGTATTTTTGTATGTTTGTAATGAAAAACTCAAAAACTACTGGACCGATTAAAAAAAATCTTTCACCAATATAAAGCTACATCATTAGGCGAGTAACATTGTTATATTTCATACCCGTGCAAAGCCGGAGCAGGTCGCTAGTTATCTATATATAGATCCTATTCTTTATAACAGAAATGTAATTTACATACATTTTCCTACGTTTCTATAGAATTGCAACTTGGCTAGAGGGGCAGTTTAGGCTCGGTAAGTTTTCGCGGTATGGCCCCTAAATCACAAACAGAACTATCTATTTACATAAATACATACTATTGATATTGATAGTATATACATTATACATATAATCGTATGTCACCCAAAACTATAAAATACATACATTCATAACATACCCATAAGTTATGTATGCATGCACTTATTTATTAGGTATTTAATTTTTTAACGGTCTACAATATATTTTACACAGTAACATCAAAAATAGCTTAGCAATCTGGGTATTTTCCTATTCAACCCCGAATTTTCCTACGAACCATTATTTAGATTCTCGAGGCCCCATTGTCAAAAAGGCAATGTTTTAAAGTTAAATTATCATCTGCCCCATTTTTACACGCTTTATATTAGCTTCACTTGTATGTTTATTTGTAACAGACTCATTTAGGCGCGTTTTTGGCCCACTTTAAACGGTCAGATTTTTACGATAAAGTTTACTACGTCTCTTCTCATGGTGTTCTTTATTTTCCTGTCAAATTTCATTAAAATTGATTCAGTCGTGACCGGAGTTTAAGCGAGAAATATTATTAGATAGTTTCTTGTTTAATCTCAAAAAAGTTCAGTTCTTAGTTAAAAAACGCGATTTTATGTTTATTTTTTTTAAATGCTGGCTTAGCACAATATAAATTTGTGCCTTTTAAAAACCATAACATAAATATAGTAATCTGTTATAAGTAGACATTAATACTTTCACTTTATTTAGTTCAGTCACTCCATCTAAATTTATACATCTTTAAGCACTTTTTTACACAAATATGAAAGCTTTAGTTGACGGATCTTTTAAAAGATTTAACATCCTCGTGTAAGCTTTATTTATTCTGAGTTTAGATCTGACAACAGTAAACTCACTAGAAACAGTAAATAATAGTAATAAGTTATGATTAAAAAATATTTTTAAAAACAAGCTTTCATCGCACTGTCATCGGAGGTATACCAAATTTCAGCTCAATCGGACATCGGGAAGTGGTTCAAAATTGAGTTGCAAGATTCCACCCGAACAAACATATTATAGTTACATATACGCAAGTTAAATAAAACGTTATAAAATTGCTGTCTTTGTCATTGCAGTCCATTAGATAAGGACATCAATACTTTTATTACGTTTAGATCTGTCAACTAAAACCTTCATAATTGGCGTGTTTGTCTTTAAAATTTATATACATACGTACTTGTACGTAATAATTCTATAGTCTATGTATTGATTTGTCTTTATTAACAACAGAAGCATTCCAGATACGCTGTACAAAATAGACATCATTAAGTACATCGAAAGGGTTCGAAGGACCATATTAGCATTAGCGGGGCTGGAAAAGTCACAGCACGGCATTTTATGCAAGTTTTTGAATAATATTGTATCGATATTACACTAAATAGATAGGTACAGCTGTACTGGCTAATGAAGTTTGATGATCGAACTTCAAGTTGTCGTCAAAATTAGCCAACACGATCTTTTGTGTCAAAACGCACGTAGTTTACTCATCCGGGTTCAAAATCTAGAAGTTTGAACATTGAAGTTTAAAGTGACGTCAACTCGGACTTGATGAAAGCCAAATTGGCCCATTTCCAGTTTTATGAAGCCAGAATCGTACAAAGAAGTTAGTCAAAGTACAGCGCACGGCTGGACTATGTCGAAATTATGTAAGTATTTACTATATATATATCTGTGTTTCCAAAACTGAGTGGTTCTATTAGTCACCTATCTAAATACTGTATGCGCGAAAATTATCTCATTTGCGCTCCAAACGTTCAGTTTTATTCCTCAGCACGCGCGATCAACTAGTTTTCTAATCAGTGTCATGAAGTTTTAAACTACTATTTACTATGAATCTGCGACAGGTAATTGACAAACTAAACACATTGCTAAACATTTTAGACTTGACTTCGAGAGTCTTACTTATAAACCGTGCATAAACTAAATCACTACTTAAAATTACATGAAATCGAGTTTTGTTTTCGCACGTTATATTTCACGTCAGCGAGTTGTTAAACCATTTTAAGCTCTGATTAAGTTTTAACAGCGTTTATAAATAAGATCTCAAGTATTACGTGACAGTTTAGTTTAACTAAGGTACTTGTTTGCTAGTTTCTCAGCCATCCCGCGGTGTGTAGATAGTGTTGTATCGTGAGATCCGTTTCGTTGTCCGTGGGCGGGCGGCGGAGGAGCACGCCTTTCATAGTGATGTACTGAGCCGGCGCGAGGCTCAGCGAGTCGCACAGCTGTGTAAATATAGACAGGTTAGGTTAACACACGCTCTGGTACTTTATTCTAGCTCATACGATATGATATTTTAGGTCTCGCTCAATCTCATGACTTTTCTGACGAGAGGGAAAGTGATAGAGATAATATCGCACGTGTCAGCAGGGCTGTTGTTGTGTAATAGATGATGCAATAGAAAAGGTTATGAACATGTTATTTGGATGGAAAATTACTCGCACTAAGGTCAAAAAGATAGCTCTGTATTATGTATGATTCACTTTTTTTAAATTTTTTTTTATTGAGTAATAGGCTTGCATTTGACCGTCATCTTGCCTGATGGAAAGCAACGATACGGATCACTTTTATGTTGTAACCGCCTGTCAATACTCTACCGTTGAAGTCGTGAAACGTCAAACGATGATTTTGTACGACGCGAGGAAACCCTTTCTCGCGTCGTACTACCGTTCTACCCTCCTGCCCCTATAGCCAAGGTGCAATTCCATAATCGAAACGCTATAGAAAAGTAGGTAAATGTTATAGAAAATAAAATAGATTATAGAAATGTCATTCCCATACTTTTTCTTACTTTTCTACGTTTATATTATGGAATTATAACTTGGCTAGGGGGGGACAGGACCTGAATGATGGAAGCTGAAAACCGGGCTTAGCAGAAAGGCGCACCTGTATCTCGTTATTGGTCAGCAGATGCCTGGAGCAGGCGCCGCTGCATGAGTTCTTTTTGGAGCATCCACATGCGGTACTTCCGTCCCGTGTGCACTTTGGGCTGGTGGAACTTGAGCCGCTTTCGCCGTCTCTGTACAATACAAGTTTATTTAGAAAACTAATTAAATCAAGCTTTTATTGCATCGTCAATTTTTTTTTATGTAATTGAGTGACGAGACGAGCAAATCGCTCGCCTGATGTTAATCGTCACGTTTGCCCATAACAGGTCTGCGCCACCCAGAATTTTGAACTCGCAGAATTCAAGATCCTGCGTGGCACAGCACTGCGCTCGTCACCCTGAGATTAAGATGTTTAATCTCCCATTTGCCCTGTAATTTCACTGGAAACAATGCCCTTCCAACCGGAACACAGTAATGTTTGCACATTACTGCTTGGCGGTGGAATAACTGGCAAAGGTGTTCGGCAACTGGCATTGGAGTTACACAAGTACATCAAATTTCTGCTCACTCGGACATCGGGAAGTGGTTCAAATTTCAGAATGTTTGGGTCGAATCTTGCAGCTGAATTTTGAACCACTTCCCGAAGTCCGATTGAGCTGATTTGGTATACCTATGTAACTCCGATGAGAATGCAATAAAATCTTGTTTTTAAATAAAAAAAATGTTTCACACTCCTAGCTCCCCACTAGGATAAATCCTGTGTCGGGGATGCCATGGAAAACACACAAAGACAAGGACAACTAGCACCCAGACCCAGAACAGATATTTAAATTAATCTGCCCGGCCGGGAATCGAACCCGGGACCTCTGGCTTGTAAGTTTTAAAATTATGGATAATTTTAAACATGTATTTAAAGCATACGTTACTTTTTTCTTAGCTGCTGCGTGGTGGTCAGCGTTTGTTCTTTTATCTGGTTGGTGTCCGGGCACCCACTGCTGCCCTGGCGAATACAATCGTTGTACGGAATCAAACTCAACACACACTCAACAAAGGATAATGTGTAGACTGGCTGAGCTCCGCAGTTTCATTCGCTATTCTAGAGGGTATTTTTTGAGATAAAATAAATCTATGTGTTAATCCAGGGTATACTAATTTTCTCTATATTTTCTCTCTCTTCTCTACCCCCATACCAATTTTCTTCTAGATTCGTTGAGCCCGTTTTAGCATGCACAAACTTGTTTACTCATAAACTTTCACATTTATGATTTTAATGTGAAAGTGCTACTGAAAGTGCACTAACTAGCAAACTATGTGTATTTATAAGATAACTGTATGTATAGGATAACTGTCAAATGCACCTTGCTTGTTATATTATATCCATGGTTGATTAATAAAGAAGTATCCATGGATCCACCGGTAGATTTTAGAGGAGATAAAGGTATCCGCGGATCCACATGTGGAGCCGAGCTGTGGATCCAAGTGGAGGGAGCGAATATATCGCATATTTTTGTGAATAAATGTATATTTTCTAATTTGAGATAAAAGTTTTATACATGTTAAATGTCTGTATACTCAAACAATCTACTATTAAGTTCTAACTATCTATCTCCTATTAAGTTCTATCTTCTATTAAGTTTTAAAATAAAAATAAAAACCCGACTGCAAAATGTACTCTGACACTTCGAATAGTCCAAATACATAATTTAAATGTTAGGTCACATAGAAACATACATAGAACCCGAAAAACGTTACGTTTTTTATCAGCAGTCGGATAAGAACATTTTCTAATATAAGAAAAACAAACACCAAACGATTTTTTCACAAAACTTCTACAAGACATGCGTTCTAAATATAAACTACGAAATATTTAAATCTCACACCGCTCGAAGCTTGTATGAAGCATGTTTGATGCATGTATGAACCATGTACTTCTTGTAAAGCCATGTACAAGTATGTTGTATGGATGTGAAACAGAACAAAACAAGATAAGAATTGAAAACTAAAAATAACTTGTATGCCCTATTTTTTCCTATGAAAGGAACTTTAAAAATAAATAATCTTTTAAAATGATAAAAGTATTACGAAAGAAAAAAGATTTTAAAGAAAATAAGAATTCAATATGTAAAGTAATAAAATAATGAAAATGCCAATGGAAACACTACGCATAACGCCAAAGTATGTGCCAAATTAGTATTTTGAGTTTTATTACCAAGAAGTTAGGTAGATTTTCAAATGAAATCCAAATCCACTAGTGTAGAGTAGGTACCGCTTTACGCTTTATCCCGAATAAATGACCAATTGAAGTAGCAGCTGCTTTTCAGGACATTAAGGTGTATATTATTTATTAGTCATAAACTCAACACTATATTTAAAATTGAAATTAGAAACCGGAAAACCACTCGTTACTGTTTAATATTACAATTTATTTTTTTAGACTTTTTTACAGCAATTGGCAACAGCTCATATTTTTATCAATATTTTATGTGGTTACTGTTGAATTTAGTTTATGGCTTTTAATTATTGAGTTTAGGGCTACATACCAAAATGGTAAACCCTTATGGTGAGAGTCAGGTATGTCACAATTATTTAAGCCACTACTTGATATAATCTTCGGATGAAGTTCTTTGAAGTTGTATAGGAATAAAATTCCCTGGCGTTACGTTAGCCCGGCGTGTGGTAATAAAACATGTACCAATCGTTCCAAGAAAAGCTCGTGTGGCTGTGTGTGGAGTCTTTGCCTCATACGCTAGGCTAGGTGTTAACAGTGCGCACACTCTTCCAACCGCGTGACTACCAGCCGGTACCGGTGGGAATGTATTATACTTTTTGTGGTGTTAATAGAGTGCTTTTAAGTTTGTTGCCTTTTTATTTATTCTTTTTTAGGTTGCTACTTCATATTAAGTTTCTTTGATTAAAGTTTCCCAAGTTCAATAAAACCAATATCCCCGTTTGGCGTTACGGTAGCGCGGCGTGTGGTGGCAATAAGCGCATGTACCAATCGTTCCCTCACGTCGTGCAGCGGCTGGCGGCGCTGCGCCGCGTGCTGCTCGTAGTGCGCGCACTCCTCGAGCCGCGTGACGCCGGCCAGCCGGTACCGGTGCAGCTCGCCCAGGCGCAGGCGCAGCTCGCGCTCGCGCCACAGCGTGCCCGCCACGCCGCCCTGCTCCGCGCGCCCGTAGAACTGCGCCGTGAACCGGACGCGCTCCATGAACTCTCTGCAATAGGCGTGACGAAAGATTTTAAAATCCTCTTCCATAATGTGAGTACACATTTACTATTTACAAAAAAGCCTTTATTTCGGTAATAAACTTAAGTTTAACGAAGTTTGAAGCCATTTTTCACATATTTTTTCAACAGTGCCCGAAAACAGCTTGCTTGTGTCATGGCGTCGATTTGACGTCACGGCTAGTAAACATGTCATTGTGTCTATGCGTGATGAGCGGCGGATGACCTGAGTTCACTGAGGCGTGACGTCATACGCTGTGATTGTTGTTTCTGACAAGATGGCCGATTGCTGTATTTTAATGTTTTAATTTATTGAAAATCTTAATAATCTGTTTTTAAAAATAAAACTAAACATGTGTTTTAAATTTTTTTAATCTGGCTAGTCCCCTGAAAGCATTGAATCGGCGATTTTTTGATACTGTCGTCATGCCTATTGTATTGGCTACGTATTAAGCTCGATGATGATGTCGTCCGCATCGTGTCCGATGATGGCGACTCTGGCTATCTTCTGGCGTGTGCTCGTATGTGGCTGGCAAATCCGAACTTCGTTCTGAACACCCGGTCACATGCCGCGCAATGAAGCTGGCCCGCGCTGTTAGGTTATGGTGGTGGTTTTTCCTAGGCAAGCGTGCTACATCTTCAACCACATCGTCGCTTTTCATTAGGTGAGATTGTGGTCAAACGCATGTCTAGTTTGTTGTAAAAAAAAATACGGCTATAAGAGTAAATTGTATAGTCCTATAGGACGTCTGTCAATGACGAGCCTGCAGGCTTAGCCAAGTTGCAGTTAATTAATGTAAACGCTGTAGAACACTGTACAATGTATTGGAATAGCATTCTCGTAAATCTATTATAAATAGTAGATTGTACAACGAGGGCATAAAACAAGCCATTTTATACGAGACGTTTAGCTAGCCCGAGCCGAAGGCGAGGGCGGATATAAAGTCGAGGATAAAATAGGTTTTATGCCCGAGTTTTACACTCGACTTTTCACATCGATTGCGAGGAAATGATATAAATTATAATAAAAGAAATACATTTAAGAATAAATTAATTAATTAAATAAAATAAAAATATACTTAATTAAATTAACCAAAAAAAATTTAATAAATGTAAATAAAAAAAAAAATTTGACCAATTAATTAAAAAAATAATTAAAATAAAATTTAAAAAAATATTTAAAATTCATATTTACATTATTGTTTTTAATTAATTAGTTATTTTCTTAGTTCATAAATTTTATTTGAATTTTAATTTAAAAAAAAAAAATTAATAAAAAAAATTATGTAAATTAAATTTTTAATTTTAATCTAAAAAAATGATTTAATTTACTATTTAGTCAATTAATTTTAAATTCTTAATTTTTTATTTGATTTAAATTATTTTTATATTATTACTTATATGGACAGAACTACAGGTACAAGAATAAATTACATCATGTTTTTTTATATTTCCTACCTTTTTTCTAAACCACTCCTTTATGGAGGCGAACAAAAACTAAATAAATATTGAAATCGGACTGGCTATTTTAGAGTTTCTATGAAACAAACTGATTGACTTGCTCTATATTCATTATACGATACGATACTATCTACATACATTTATAATAGTTATTTGTTATACAAGAGTGCAAAGTTGCTTTTTAACCGCGTGTTCAATTTTGATGACCGAGCAAGCGAAGGATTCTAAAATTGAATCACGAGCGCAGCGAGTGATTCAAAATTAGTATCCTGAGCGTTAGCGAGGGAATCAAAAGAGCACGAGGTGAAAAATCTTTGCACTCGAGTGCAACACGTAACTTTTCATTCCACCTCAGCGAGGAAAGAGTATTTTTAATCTTCAATATCTGAGTGGAAAAGCTCATTTGCGCATTATTAACAGTTTCAGTCAATTCTGTTGGCGTCAAACAAACTTCCTCGTCGCTAGAATCACTCATTTTAGTTTTTTCACTTGTTTTCAAGTTTCTTGTTTTTAATTTATGGTTTAACAATGACGTGAAAAAATGCCGCGTAAAGAACCGCGTACAAAGCAAATTGAAAAAAGAACACCAAAAAGGTTCCGAGTCTGAGTTTTTAACAAATTAAAAAAAAGTTGTATGATATATATTCGGCACCATAGAGGTAGCAGTAAATAGGTTTAATGTTTTTTTAATTCACAAACTTAGTGCACACGATGTTCTAAATTCAATTTACTTTATCCTCTAGAGAATAAAAACGGCTTTTCCACTCAGTTAGTGAAGATTAAAAATACTCTTTCCGAGATGGTGGGATGAAAAATAAATTTGCTATCGTTTTATTTTTGTGCGGATGTAGACAAATCCTAAACCAGGTCAGACCCAAAACATGCTTCAAAATAGTACAGGTCATCTTTTTTTATAACTGCAAAAGTCATCACATTTATAGCATTTACTTGTGTACATCACATACAGTATCTTACAGATTTATTTTATTAAATCTACCTATTGCCAGTATAAGGTAGAAGTATTCATTCATTCAAAATTTAAGTGTTACTCTTGTCAGTGGAGTAGTTTCCAGGCCTGGCGGTCTTCTGCTAGTGCTTTTACCTCCCTGTACGACATGACATCTGCCTTCTCTTTAATCTGATATAAGAATGTCTTCTTGGCCTTCCTGGTCTTCTTCTTTCTTCAAACCTCCCCTCTATGATAGTTTTCATTAGATTGTCATGTTGTACAAGGAGGCCAAACATGTTCCAAATATCTTATAAACATCTTTTAATTATATTTTTATGCACATTTTAACATTTTACTTGTAATTTTAGTATTTTATAAAAAAAAAAATTTTTTTTATTCAGTTATTATAGGCTTGCGTTTGACCGCCACCTCGCCTGATGGTAAGCAATGATGCGGTCTACGATGGAGCACGCTTGCCTAGAAGGAACCGATTCACTCGCGACTTGAAGACACCCAAATTATGTATATCTATCGGGAAACACCCACTCGGGCAGAGTATTCCACACTCTGGCAGTGCGCACAATAAAAATATTTTAAATTTTAAGATATTATGATATTTTTATGATTTAATTTATGATATTTTAAGATAAATTAAATTTTGTATTTTGTTCTTTTACGCTGTACTCGCCTGAAATAAAGATATTTTATTTTTTATTTTATGGTAAATACTCACTTCTTCTCCTTGTCTAGTTTGTGTAGCGTTTTCTGCTTGTTCCGCTGGTTGTTGAAGAATACCGAGACAAGCTGGAAGTCTCGAACCAGCCGCTTGCGCCGCGTGCGCTCGCGGACGCGCCGCGTGTACATGTCCACTTGGGACAGCTTTAGTGCTGGAAGAGAGAACGAGACGAGTTTAGTGCTGGTAAGGCGAGAGAGAGAGAGAGGCCCAGACCCTCGCTCTATTATTTTAAGGAGCTGGGTTGGCTCGGGTAATCGCTGGCAAGGAGAACACATAATGCACCCTTTGCGGGACGCCATTGCGGGACCTATCGTCCCCGTTCTGAATAAGAATGCCGACTTGGGATAAATTTGGCTGGAAGTTTAAGAGATATGCTGGGTACTTTGAGGGGACTTTTGTATATCTACTGTGATAAAGAGAGTGAGAGAAAGTTCTACTGAAGAAGGATAGAGAAACCAAATTAAACTTAGAGGCCTCCATGGGTGTCTCACCTATGTAATTTCTAAGAGACTGTTTATCCCAGAATAAACTTGACTAGAACTGATAGTTAAAAAAGTGGCTTTTGACCTCTATAGAAAAATTTTGCCTTAAGATAAAAATACAGTCAAAAAGTCAGACGGTCAGTCAGTTCACAGGTATAATACGTGCCACCAAAGTTGAGACTTGACGAGCTCAAGTGGAGGGGAGCTTGCGCCTCCCGCGCGCTTCCCGCCACTCCGGTGTCGCCCGGCCCGCTCCCCTCGCGCCCTTCATACCACCAAAGAGACCTATAAATCGTCTTCTGCGCATGTCGAGTCACGTGGTTTGTCAAGTCTCATCTTTGGTGGCACGGATTATACAACCAAAATACATACATACATTGAGCACTGCTTTGACTATTAGAATTTATCACCTACCTATATCTAATTCATCATCTTCTGGATTGAGTGCTAGCGTTGATATTAACTGTTCAGCTTCATGGTCATGCTCCTGAAAAAGAATAATGGCATAATAATTTATACTATAAAGCAAAAGTTTCAATAATTTGCTTTCTTTCCTCGGCTCAATAATTTTGATGATAGGTACTACATATTTGGTAAGGGAAACTGTACAGAATATCATGAGGAAGGTTGTAAGATTTATTTTCCTGGAAAACAGGAAATACCTTATCTTCCATTGAAATAATAATCATCGTTTGAATCAATTCAAGATCAACTTTGTTCAAATCCATTGTCTGCAGTCAGAAGGCCGGTGATACACAGCCTTACTTAAATGTTGCTTAGATTGAGAAATAAATAATGTTTCACTCATAGCTCCCCACTAGGATACCCTGTCGGGGATGCCATGGAACACACACAAAGACAAGGACACCTAACACCCAGACCCAGAGCAAATTTTTTAATTTATCATTCAAACATCTGCCTAGCCCGGAATCGAATCCGGGACCTCTGGATTTTAAGGCGGATTTACTACCGCTGAGCCAAATAGGTTGTCAAATATCATTTATCAATCCAGAGGAGCTGTGTCAATCATATAATATGTGTTCCCATGTAAATTATAACACAATTTCATTTAACTTGTGTATAATAAAAAAATGTACACAAATGTACTAACTAATGTACAAGTGCACCATACTACCTAATGTCACTTAACTTTCAGTAGTGTTATAAGTAAGGCCCATAGGTACATTGAAATAGGACATACCCTTTCGAAGTCATCTCTATTGGGCATGTAGCCAAGCTGCGATGCTTCGTCTGAACTGACAGCGAGGTGGGGTAGTCGCGACACGGCGGTGGGACCAAGCGGGCCTTCGTCCCGGTCAGCGCAGAGCAGGGTCGGCCGGGTGGTGCTCTCCACATTGCCCCACGTGGCTCGCCCGATGCTCCCATCCAGGTAGCGGGATATGTATTCATCTTTTGCTTCTAAAATGTAAACATTTTGTATAACATCAAATTTGACAACCGGTCATTGTGGTAAGTTTTATAGTGATACATGTATTGTCAGACATCAGACAAGGGACAGTGGAATGTTTTAAATTCTGAAAGTGGTCCGAGACTAAATAAAGTTCAATAAAACCCTGATGTACAGACAATTGCAATTCATATACCATCACCACTGGCAATGCACTTGTAGTTGGGCTTGTCGCACCCATATCGAATAACAATCTTCATCAGGGTTCAATAATCTACGCTAAGCATAGCCAGGTCTCTTCTTGATTCCTCTCGCCCCCCTGCTTGAAAATGAAACTCATTGGTACTCTGATGTCATTTGAACATCAAAGGATATAAAGGGAAATTTAATATGCTGAAAAGAAACTATATTACTCTTTGGTACTTGAATAACAAAACAGCTAGCTATAAAACTTCGTTTGTTTGCTGTCACTGTTGTAAATAGCAAAAATGCTGAGATGGATTAAAAAAGACACTAATTAACAGTTTAAATATTCAAAGTAAACAAAGTATTGCTGTTGATCTTGTAAAATAAATGAGTTATGTGTATGTACTAATGATTTCAAAGCATTCTCTTATTTAGGATATAAAAAGTATATAACTATTATTTGTTCATACCTTCTGGTGTTCGTGTTTCAATATGCTTAGCTATATCTTCCCAATTTCCAAACCCAAACTGTTCTATGGCGTCTAATAATCTAACTTCTTCATTAGCTGACCAACTACTACGTCCAGAAAATATTCCAAATGCTCCAGAGTCCTTGAAATGAATATGATTTTTTTAGTTAATAAATTCTAGCCTTATTATAATTAATTCGCAATATTTTACGAGTTACTTACGACGAACTGATAGGAATGATCATTTTTGTGTTGGCCAATTTCAGCACCTAAAGAAAAACACTGAAAATAAATAATATATTAGCAAGATTCTGAAGTTACGTCTTGACAATTTTAAAATTTGCGCCAAAACTTAACGCAAAAATGGCGACCAAGCTACTTTACCTGCAAACAAATATCAAAGTCGGAGCATTCGGCGCATTTTACTCGGACACCATTAATTTCTTCTTGACAATATGTACAATTAACTTTGGCATATAAATCTGTGGTGGACATGTTATTAATTTAAATAAAACAACTTCCAAAAGACAAACGTTGGCAGGATATTTCACTAACCAGCCATTTTTTTTTCGATTTCTGATTTGATGACATTGACTTTAACAAAATGTCATCTTCCAAACCATAGACAACTGCAAAGTTGCCAACCGTACAAAATAAATAAAACCTCAACTACACTTTTGCGAAGGTGAAATTGTCGTCTGCCAATGTTGTTGCCATGATGATTTGTATTTCTTGTCTACTCTAATTTAATGTCTGATTTATAAATCAGACAGTTATTGGCATTCCTTTTAATTAGGAATAATTATTTAATCTACAGGCAACACTTGTCCTGTTCTTGAACGACTATTTTATGTCAATGTCATAATCAGATGGAACCATACCTGCTACTTTGTAAAAAAGAGCAAGATGGCAAGTGCCAAATTCTGAGTGCCAGTTGAAAAAGAGAGACAGACATTTCATTTTTTGTCTTCGTCGCTGTAACCATGCCAAGGTGGGCAAACCACAGATTAGGAATAATAGTTACTGCGTGAGCCTTCTACGATTTGGTGCTGCCAGGTTGTGAATTATGTTTGCCAAGGATTTTACCCAAAAAATATTTATTCATTTATCTATTTCAGATTCCCTCCTGACCCAAAACTAAGATTATTATCAATAGTCATAGGTACACAATAAAGGAAAGGTGATATGGCTTTAATAGCTATATCGTCCATGTATCAAAATAAAAACACTATAACATCAATCAAAGTCAATGTCACGCTTGAAAGAGTTTGTGTTTTACGGTTTCTTTACGTGTTGACGTTGCCGGCACGAGTATTTTTATCCGATTTCAAATAATTAAAAAAAGCTATGATAGAGATTCTCATGCTATATTTATCAGCTACAATAAGTACATGATAATATGCTTATGAGAGAAACCTCTGATCTGGCATTTTTATTGAATATTCATAAAAATAATCTGTTCATTAAAATTAAAACGAATAAGGTTTAAAAGACACTTTTTGGCTTAGCATACCTTTTCTTTATTACCCCATATTTATATAGAGAAAAATTGAAAATTCAGGTAATTTATGATTCAGGTTCGGATTTTTCCTTGCTTGATTGCCGGCAACACTGCGTCAATCAAAGCAAAGTCAAAAACACAATTTCGTTTCGACAAATAGTGTTGTCTTGTCGAATTGTTTGTATTTTGTTGCAAAATTAAATTGATTGCGAAACGATTCCTCTCGTGTTTCAAATAAAAAGTTTATTTATTAACGTGTACCAATATTTCTTTGCATATAGATTACTCGTGCGCCGCGTAATGTAAATGAGAACAGTGCCCTGCTGTTTGTCTCCTTTCGACCATGAAAACAAGTAAACGAAGGCTTCAGGCCCTCACCGAAGGCTCCGATGGAATACCCAATTACCTCAAAATGGAAGACTCAGAAACGTCAATACCTCCAGTGTTTAGGTCTCGTCTCCACGAACTATTTTCCCAAATAGAAAAAGAGTTTGACCTTCTTTACACTGAAAATCTGAACTGTGAGTAATAAATCAATACTTGCTCAATATTTTTAATTTTATTATTTTGTGAGCATCCTTATCCTTTCATTTTTTAACCAGGAAAGTATTGTAATCTGGGCAATTAAACACCATCATCAAATTCATGAATTCCTTAATCTTTCCATATATCCCCAATCGTTAATGTCAGCCTAAAACTATTTAAACCAGTTTCCAACTTGATCAGATCACAGTCTAACTGTGAGCACAAATCTGACTAATATCATAATCATTTCACATTTCCAGTGCAAGAAAAAATAGACATCCTTAGTGAGAAATTAGAGAGAGAAAGCTATTTAGGCGACAAGCAAAATCTAGACTACATTGAGTTTGATTCAACAGGCAAAAATTCAAAAGTGAAATGTGAGTATTATCTAAATGGAATTACCTCAGTCTACTTATCAAGTTATCTTAGCAAACATCTTAATAATTTCTGGCTTCATTATAGTGACCCAAAGCAACTCACAGAAGGTCAAAGCGAGCCACAAACTGCGTGTACAGACGAGTAAGATTGTATCCAGTTTCAAAGCTCCTACGTACAGCTGCCAGCTAGTCAGAGAGTTCTCGGGGCACAAGGATGGTATCTGGGATGTGTCGTCTGCGAGACCGGGACAAGCGCTCATTGGAACTGCTTCTGCAGGTAAGATACAAATACATATATTATGACAATACTGGCTAGTACAATTCACATAGTCCTGCCCATCTAAAAGTTCTTTGGAAGAAGTGACTTTAGGCGATAGACCGCTCATTAAATGGCCGCTTTCAGTTCATTACCTATTGATTAGGTTTTATAGTTTGTGCTATTATTATAAAATAAAGTTAAATTGTATTTCTATGTATAAATTGATTGTACCTGAAGGTTTCTGAGAAGGTTTGGTTTTTGTTATTGAACAATAACTCTAGAGCCAGTTTATAATATAATAGTTATACAGTTATATATACTAGCTGCGCCCCGCGGTTTCATCCTCGTATTCCAGGATAAAAAGTAGCCTATGTGTTAATCCAGACTATGAACAACCTTCATTCCAAATTTCATGTAAATCCGTTTAGCCATATTTGCGTGAAAGAGTAACAAACACATCTATAAATTCTTACAAACTTTTGAGTTTATGTGCAGGTGCAGGGATGGGGCAGGGGAGCCTCATAATAATTTGTTTAAAAAAATTCGCATGTTGATTCATAAAGGTTTGCCATGCCTGTCACATGTTATTTTACAGTAGAGTAGAGTGTAGACTGTAGAGTATCCCCGAATCTGGTTTCTTGGCTATCCAAATGTGTTTTTATCTCTTTGACCTAGTTTTGTATTTGGCAACCTTGATGATGATATATCTATTTATGAATCAGTAATCAAGAAGTTGACCTTCGGGAATAACTGATTTATGATGTATCAATATGCATCTAGATAAAGTTTTGCAAATAACAGTTCACTAGAATTGAGTTGCTGGCAAATGTATGTTCCGCACTGTAGGAATGGATAAAATTATGTTTGTATAAAATAATAGATAATAAGCGGATAGTGAATATACATATATGCATACATATATTTATTAGACATGTATACATAGTAGTAGGTGGATGTTTTTATCCCAGCAATATTATAAAAGTAAAAGCTCGGATGTTGTGAGTCTGGATATTTGTTGCTCAATCACTCGAAAATGGTTGAACGGATTAGCTATCTTCTGCTAGTGTTTTTACATCCTTACGTAACAACTGCTGTCTCTTTATCTGGTCTAGGAATGTTCTCCTTGGTCTTCTAACTCCTCTCTTTCCTCTATAATAAAGTTCAGAAAACTCAGCTTCAACTAATACCTAGAAACCTAAGTTAGATCTCAATAAGCTATTAGCCTGACGCTAGATTGTAATTTTACTTAGAAATATTTTTGGCGATTCTTAAAAAAATAGAAAAAAAACATAATATACTTTTCTTCCAGACCACACAGCCTGCATCTGGAGCGTAGAATGGGGCAAGTGCCTGCTCCAGTACACGGGTCACGCGGGTTCCGTCAACTCGCTCAGGTTCCACCCCAACAGGGACATTGCGCTGACAAGCAGCGGAGATAACACTGCGCATGTTTGGCAGGCTGCTGTCAATTGGGACTTGCCTGTAAGAATTTTTATTTATTAATTATTGAATATCTGCCGCACTTACAGTAACGCCAAGGCGTGCGACAGGCCAGACAGAAACAATTATGAAATAAAAACAAAATTTCAAAGTAAGAAGAAAAACAAAACATCCTAAAAATTATAGTTTAAAATAAAAATAAAAATAAAAAATGTCTATGTATTTTGGATTATTTAGAACTTGGGACTATTATCATCATATCACAACAGCTTGACTGTAATTTAATACCAATCATACCATCTTTGCCACTGGAGCAGTTGTGCCAGCGGCCCAGACCCTCACTCCGTTATTTTAAGGAGCTGTGTTGGCTCGGTCGCTGGCAAGGGCAAACGCAGAATGCACCCTTTGCGGGATGCCAGTGGGTCATATCGCCCCCATTCCAAATAAGAACTCGGGACTTTCGTTTTAGTAGTTTTTGTAGTGAACAATGTTGTACTTTTGTTTTTGACTATAGTGTCTATAGTCGTCACAAAATAAAAAGCCCGTTAGGACGTTTGTCATTGCGACGTAACTAGTGATGTAACCATACGACTCGGTACTCGATACTCACGATAAATCAATTCAAGTTTGTATGAGTATTTGATCGATTTGATTTTGTATTGTAAAGTACATTGGATTAAGGTTACGATTCGAAAATTTAACTTAAACTTGAATATTATAGGTATATTGAAATGATACGAAATGGTGCGAGAGGTCAATTTGTCTTTAATTTAATATTTTTAGTTTTAATAACATTCATTCAATCACAAAAAAAAACAAGAAAAAACGAAAGTGATTGAATCTTCATTCAATAATTTTCTTCGGATGATGAGCCAAAATCGTCAGTTGAGCTATCGTCCATTCAATAATTAATTGTTTACAACACTAATATTTGAAAAAAGAAGACTGAGAACGTACCTGTTTTTGAGAGTTTCGTTATAATTTGACATTACATGCTACCATAAAGTATGCGCGAAAAGCGTTCCAAGTTACATTCTACGGTCTTTCTCAAGTGTCCAAACGGGCCTCTTATTTTGTGACGACTATAGCTGTACACATTTTACCCCAAAAAAAGCTCTAACTGGTTGCTTGGGAGAAATTGTTTTTGGCAATTAGGCCGCTCTTGTAGTATCAAAAATTTACTTCATGCTTTTGTATTGTTATTTATTTGGTGTGCAATTTTATCCTCAAAAATATTTTCTCAATTTAGCGCGGCCAATCATCCGAAGAAGAATTGGAAGGTGGTGGCGAAGAGAGTCTCGGGGAAGGTGGGGAAAGGCCGGAAGTTCTCCGGACTCCGCTCACCGAGCTGCTTGGCCATCAAGGAGTCGTGGTGGCCGCTGATTGGCTGGCCGGCGGAGATCACGTCATCACCGCCTCCTGGGATAGGACGGCCAACTTGTATGATGTCGAGACTGGTGACTGCCTGCAAATTTTGACTGGTAAGAGTTGCTATTTTAATGAAGTGAATGTGTTAGCAAAAAAGTTAATTTAGAACGAGGTTTTGTTTTAATGTTATCAAAGTCACACAGCTGTACCAAATTTCAGCTCAATCGAAAATCGAGAAGTGGTTCAAAATTGAGTTGCAAGATTTCACCCAAACATTGTATAGATACCTACACACATACATACATTGCAAGTAAAATAAAAAAAAAAATATTTCTTATAATTTGAAAACAAAGAAGTTTGAACGCAAAATCTCCATTTAGCTTTCTTTTTTAGGGTCCGTACCAAAACGGTAAAAAGGAACTCATTGGTGAGAGTCCGGTGTCTTTCTGTCTATGTCACAGCTGTTTTTTTCTCCCAGGTCACGACCACGAATTGACACACGCGTCGGCGCACCATAGCTCGCGGCTCGTGGTGACCGCGTCCCGGGACACAACTTTCCGCTTGTGGGACTTCCGCGAGCCTATACACTCCGTTTCGGTCTTCCAAGGACATACTGAGTAAGTTTATAGCTAAAACTAGAAATAATTGAAAACAAGCTTTTATAGTCATCGGAGTTATACAGCTTGTAGTGGTAGGGCTCTTTTGCAGAACCCGCCTGGGGAAGTACCACACCTTTGCCAGTTATTCCACCGCCAAGCAGTAATGTGCAAACATTACTGTGTTCCGGTTGGAAGGGCATTGTTTCCAGTGAAATTACAGGGCAAATGGGAGATTAAACAACTTATATCTCAGGGTGACGAGCGCAGTGCTGTGCCACGCAGGGTCTTGATTTATGCAAGTTCAAAATTCTGGGTGGTGCAGACCTGTTATGGGCAAACGTGACGTTTAACATCAGGCGAGCGATTTGCTCGTCTCGTCACTCAATTACATAAAAAAAAAAAAAAAAAAAAGGTACTTAGGTACATCAAATTTCAGTTCAATCGGACGTCGGGTAGGGGTTCATAATTCAGTTGCGAGATTTGACAAGTTCCCAAAAGGGGGAAGCTAAATCTCTTCTTAAGTCCCCATATCGGGGCAGAGGGTAGACACAACGTCACGCCACTCCTCTCTGTCTTGTGCCTTTCGCTTCACTTCACTCCAAGTCAGGCCGATGTTTTTGGCTTCCGCAATAATCGGAAGCTGAATAAAAGTTTGTAACTAGCTTGTTACGTGGCGGTGCGGTTTTCTGATATTATTATACCTATAGCATAACATAATATCATATGGTCACCCACTTTTTGTGTCTACCATTATTAAAAAAAAACTATATCCTCTGCAACGATCAACCTTTATGTACAATTACTCGTAAGTCTATTTCAGTTATGACTTAGATCCAAATTATTA
The DNA here is from genome assembly GCA_949125135.1 of Alcis repandata. Lineage (NCBI taxonomy): Eukaryota > Metazoa > Arthropoda > Insecta > Lepidoptera > Geometridae > Alcis > Alcis repandata. The sequence goes on along the minus strand of OX421242.1, from coordinate 6,611,719 downwards.
TTATTATTTTTTTTTTTTGTAATGATGTTTTTTATCGATAAGTACATCATTAAAATTACGATCTAGCCTGAAAGACTAATGAGTAATTTGCGTTTAACATAAATTGCTAAGTAAGTTATTGCTAAGATTGTGTCCATTAACACATTTCTTACTGTCTCTATTAAGGCGAAGACACTTTGTTAATGTGTTCTTTACTAGTAGATTTAACTAAACTACACTTCACTGTCATAACACTACACTAACTCGAAAGGTTTTTTCCTTTTTAGTCTTCTCACTATGTGTTCGTGTTGTCGAGGAGCTGGATAGCCTCGACGTTCACGTGGTGGTGGAGTCTATGTTCATGAGCTTCGGCAAACTTTTTAATGACAGTTGATCCAAATTAATATTATCAATTCCCTATCCTTATATATTTTTTTTTTCAGGAGCGTTACTTCGGCTGTTTTCACGCGGGAAGACAAAGTCGTTTCGGGCTCCGACGACAGATCAGTTAAAGTAAGTACATCTTTCATTAAAAAAAAAAGGGGAAAGTTGGGTTGTTTAGATGTTTGTCACTTAATCACGCAAAAACGACTGAATGGATTTATACGACATTTGGTGTAGAAGGTAGCTTATACCCAGAAGGGTATGAAAGTAGTTCATACCTTCATACCAAGTTTCGTTCTAACGCGTTCAGCTGTTTTTGCCTGATTGAGTAACGGACACCCAAACTTTCATATACAGGGTATGAGCCCTTTCCGGTTTAGCATACCCTTTCCTAATAACCCTGTATAAGTATAATATTAGTAGAAAAGATCAGTAAAGATTTTTATTTGCTACAGGTCTGGGACGTCCGCAACATGCGTTCAGCCCTAGCGACTATTAGATCGGATTCGTCAGTGAACCGCGTGGGCGTGAGCAGCGGCGGTCTTATCGCTATACCGCACGACAACCGGCAAGTGCGGCTCTTCGACTTGCAAGGACAGCGGCTAGCGCGCCTCCCTCGTTCCAGTAGACAGGTAATATATTTTATCTACACTAATGTTATAACATTCTACTTATGTTTCCAATACTGGTGTTATAATGACTACTGTTATAGCACAGACAACATTTAAGCGATGTTATAATGAGTCGATCGATGTCCTTGAGTCATTATAACATCGCGCTCTCGCTCCTGATTGGCCGCCCTGCGCGCGCATGCGCGCTCGCTCCGCCGCCCTGCGCGCGCATGCGCGCTCGCTCCTGATTGCGCGCCAAGTTCACTGTGACAATACACGTTTTTATTAGTGAAGATAAACGTATTTTATCAAGTATTGGAAACATAAGTAGAATGTAACAGCATTAGTGTAGATAAAGTAGTGTATGCAACTGCATATAACACAGGTATTAAAACACTCGTTTCTATTATGAAACTCGCTCCGCTCGTTTCATAAACACACTCGTGTTTTAATACCCTTCATTATATGACAGTTGCATAAACTACTATTGTTTTCATTTGGTAAGATTTTATCATTATACAGTACAAGCTAAGGAGCCGTGGTAGCTCAGTGGGAGAACCGCCGATTTATATATTTTTGTTTTCTGGGGAAAAAAGTAGCAAGTATCCTGCCGTTTGTTACTTTTTTATGCAAAGACAGTAAGCAGCACATTGGCCTGGGTTTCTATTTGGCGTTCTCCAAAGCAATCAACTACAGACAGAAACAGCATATAACTTATCTTCTAACTTTATCTCTACTAACATTAGTTTATAAGTCGTTTCTTGTATACTAATAAATTATGGACCCTCTGTTGTCTGAATTAAATGTACTTGAATTTGAAATTTGGAATTTGAATACAAAAGGCGCTTAAATTACTCAACGATCTTTATCTATTGTTGTAAAACAATTGTTGGCTCTATCTATTGTTGTCAAACCAGGGTTGTCTGTTTTCAGGGTCACCGCCGCATGGTGACGTCAGTGGCGTGGGCCGAAGACATATCATCCAGTATCAACTTCTTCAGCTGCGGCTTCGACCGCCGCATCCTCGGCTGGTCCATCCAGCCATCGAAAGAGAACTAGAATGTAGCCGGGAAATGTGTGAAATACGTGAAAACTGGTGTACACTATCTATACAGTCTTATACAGAAACGTCCAATAGGTGAATTATCTTTCTTTATATGAAAATCAAAGAGCGTGAGATGAAAATCGACGTTGTTTTGACACAAGTTGTTATAGAAAATCAAAACACGAACAATACAGTTTTTGCTTTGCTGTGGTGTGCTTTGCTAAACAGTCTGGCCCCTTAGCCAAGTTGCAATCCTAAAATCGAAACGCTATAGAAATCTAGAACAATGTATGGGAATGACATTACTATGATCTATTCATAGATTTTATTTTCTCTCAAACTTATGTACGAATTTACATACCACTGGCTTTTCGGTGAAGGAAAACATCGTAAGAAACCTGCATACGTCCAGAGAAGAAATTCAATGACGTATGTGAATCCACCAATCCGTACTTGGCCAGCGTGGTGGAATATGGCCTAATCACCCTTCGAAGGTAGACCTGTATCCCAGCAGTGGGAAGATAAAACGTTGAGATTAAATATTCTATGACAGAAATATCATTCCTATACATTTTCCTAGTTTTCCATAGCGTTTCGATTATGGAATTGCAACTTGGCTAGGGGTCATTTATAACAAAATGTGAATTATCTTATTCAGCAATCAATATTTGAATTTGTATTAGCTGAAATATGTTTGTCTCGTTTCCGCACGCGATACTCGTCGGTGACGAAGAGAGTCAGATTCAGCGATATTTTGACAAACTAGCTTTGAATAACTTAGGATTGGATAGCTTATCGAATGTTTGTGAATAAGGATGGACTGTAATAGTCTTTTATTCGTCATATGGTAAGAAAATCAAAGCATCGTGGAACTAACGAGAATTAGCATAGACCCTTGTTCCAAGAAAAAATATAATACAGCTAATTTTAAAATTACCGTGTCTGATACGAATCCTTAAACGACATTTCAATTTAGTCGCGTGTTTTCGGATGCAGAATTTTAATCCTTGATAATGATCAAACGCCTTCTATTGTCTATGCTAAGGGTGCTTTGATACATATATCTATCTCTCTCTTTCGTAGTGGTTGAATGGCTAGCTAGTGTAAATTATTGGCTGCCTAATGGCCTTAAACTGCTATGAATATTATTAGGTTTCCTACTAATGGGGGGTATGTTTGAGCTATGCTAATAATAATGACACCACTAAATTCTGGGTGGCACAGACCTGCTATGGGCAAACGTGACGTTTAACATCAGTGGGCCTAGCACAACTTTGACGTAAAAATACGTAGCGAGTATTCGATAGAAAAGTGTACGCCATTTACAACCGTCAGAAGCATACTTGACAGTCGTAAATTGCGTGCACTTTTCTATCGAAAACTCGCTACGTATTTTTACGTCAAAGTTGTGCTAGCCCTACAGGCGAGCGGTTTGCTCGTCTCGTCACTCAATTGCATAAAAAACTTAAGGTCAAATCTATCTATGGGGAAAAGGAAGGTGGTTGAAAAGAATCAGTAGTTACGTATTTCTAAAATTATATTATTTCAAAGTATTATGTGTGTTCCCGTTTGTGTCTTGACTTTCCGCCCAGGAAGATTATTCTGGCCAGTGAGATATAATATCGGTCACTGTCGCTCTTTTTAGAAATGTCATAAGAGTGAGAGTGACCGAAATAATCTCTTAACTCCCAAGAATAAGGTTCCATCTTCTTCTTCTTCTGTCGTTCCCTCATTTCTAAGGTTCCATATTAGAAGCTATAAGTAGATGACAAAATTATGTTTTCTCTCATCGCAGAATTCGTTAACATACCTTAATTTTAATGATTTACGCACACCGCGGTATTTTTAATGACACTTTGAACTTTGCACTTTGCTTTGCACTTGACTTTCCAACAGTTGAAATTATTATGTCCATTTTATTTACTTTGAACTAAATTTTTGTATGTCATCATTGTTCCAGTGATTCGCTTATAATTATAGTAGATAATAAAGGCAGTTAGCTTTATTCATTTTTAAACTATTTTAATGATATACGGTTTTAGTCTAAAGGTTTAAATTTTGTGGATCATATTTTGGCACAAATATTTACTTTGGGTCTTACTTAAAAAGCCTGTCTAAAGTTAGTCACTGCTTAAAATGTTTCGACAACTTCTCGCTGACTTTAAGCAATGGTTAACTTTAAGCAGGCTTTATAAATAAGGATCTTTTATTGAACTCTTATCAAGTCGTATGATTCCTTCTTTACGACTTCCGACTTGTGGTATGAGATCTTAAACACAAAAGTCTTGAAATAGAATGATTTCCCGATTTTTTACAGTTTTAAATAACAAATTGTTGGGCCTAGAGTTAATAAAATAATTATAATACCCATACAGGGTTATGAAGAAAGGGTATCCTACGCCGAAAAAGGCTCATAGTGCTCATCATTATGAACAACTTTAACTATAGGACAAAACAGCTGTTCCATACATTTTCTTCCGTGTCATTGACATTTTTCTATGAAACAGCGAATTCCGAGTTGGTCCTACAGTAAAAGTTGTTCATAATGATGAGTACTATGAGTCTTCTGCAGTTCTGCGGCTTAGCATGCCTTTTTCTTAAAACCCTGCAGTTGCGATCCAAATTCTTAGTGCCTAAGTATATTTTGTTGCATATTACGTCATTTGTAACTTTGTTTTCGTCTGTATGTTGGTACGAGTACGTCCAGTAAGTAGGATAAGAGAACAGTGGTGGCATTGTAATTTGGTGTTGACTTAATATTTATTTATTGTTGCTAAAATTAACCATATGTTAAGTGAGACGGTTTTGGTATTAAATTGTTTATAAATAAAGAAATTACTTATTGTGATTTGCTATTGTCAGAAATGTCGTTAAACTAGATAAAAATTATCATTGATTAAAGTTAATACTTGTTTAAAAATGTGAAAAATTGGCGTATGTATTAAAGTAGTAGTTATTTATAATACTAACTATGTGTAAACTATGTACCTATCTGAAAATTTGCGTTAGCGTTATACCTCTGACATAATATTGTCGTCTCTGTCTATCGATAGGCATCTCTTCCTGTCAGAGCAAGAGGGCCTGCTATGGCTTAAGGTAAAATAACCACGGTGTCTCAAACCGTAACATATCTGTAATGTATTATATACCAATTGTAAAGCTATGCAAGGATGGTATTTTCTAATTCAACCATTGCTACCTAGTCAAATGTAACAATGAACAAACCAAAGCAATTTTAACCAAACTGAGAAATCAACGTGCGTATTCGATAGTTGAAAAATGTTTAAAAATAAAATATAAAATGATGCATGAAAATGCAGCGCCCATATTTGACGTAAATACGTGTTTAAATTTGAATTTAAAAAACTGATGGATAACAAAATCGAGGGATGCATGGTGTTGCAACTACGTACATATCTCTCATAGAGCTTGTACACAAAACTGCGGTGTGACGTCGCATCGCAAAAATCTGCGAGCACGCACGACGCGAATTTCTGCGATGCGATTTCTGCGGCAAAGAATTTCCTTGCCGCAGAAATCGCATCGCAGAAATTCGCGTCGCAAGTTTCTGCGTTGCGGCATCGCATCGCATCGCATCGCAGATTTGTGTACAAGCCCTTAATCCAAAATTTAATTATACCACTCGACAGCCAAAGAAACTTTACAACTTGATAGCTAAGGTTAAAAAAGGGACGCAGCTATGCAACGCAAGCTCTTTTTATTCGGCAAATGCACAAAAATAAATAGCCATGTGATGTGCCAGAATTCACGTAAAACATGACCACACCCTTTTTAGGGTTCCGAGGCGTCCTTCGGGGAAGAACCATTAAGACGAGTTTGATGTCTGTCTCTCTGTATATCACAGCCAATTATTAATTTCTATCGAATACGCATTACGTATTTTTCGACAAAAGTCATGCTTGCCCTATGGTACAGTCATGGAAGTAAATTAAATCTATGATAAATAGATTTAATTTACTTCAAAATTTACTTCTTAAAAATTGATTTTCGTTGACAATGACCTCGTTTAAGCCTCGCTATTTAAATCAGGCGCGCTAAAAGTTCATGGCACGGACCCAGACATTTATACTGAAAAACAATAGTTTATTAGGACTTTACATATCAAAGAAAAATAGATTGTGTTATGGAAGAATAACATCAAGTCTTGTCGTAATTATTATCTCTTATTTTGTTTAGTTTTTATGTAAGGGTAGCACCGACTTGGTGAATACTGTTATGGTGTTACCATCCGTTTTAAAAATAAATTTTTGCACATATTTTCAAAAATCTAAAATTGTGATATTAAAAGATTCTGAAGAGGATTTTGTCTTTGTTACTTTCATTTACTTAAAACTATTGTACTGCTACGTAGATCGTAATGAATGTACCCAAAACAATATAAAAATGGGCAATTGGCGAACATATTATGTACGTCCTACACATTAATTACACTTGGTGCGATTTACTTACGATATTAACGACATATCAGTGCTCTTCAAAATTAATTATGATGTAGGTAGGTACATAGGGGTGTATAGAAAAACCATTACGTTTTAGTAAAATTTTCAGATGTATAGCTTCCTCTTCATTGTTTCAATTGATGTCTGCTTTTGTTGAAATCACTAAACATATTAAAGTTATAATTATGTACTTGTGTATTAATATTAAAGTTAGAGGTTGTTAATTAATCATATTTAAATGATCTGAATATTTTTGTTATGCCAGGTATGGTATCAAGTAAATGACAAAATCAAAGAAATTATGTTTGTTTCATTTAGATTATTTTATATTTTATTTAACCCATGATGTCCTACTGCTGGGCAAATGTCTCCCCAATTTTAAGGGTTCCGTACCTCAAAAGGAAAAACTGAACTTTGTTGTCCATCTGTCTGTCAAGAGACACATTTTCTCAGAAACGCGTGGAGGTATCAAGCTGAATTCATATCAAATACTCAGGTCTACACTGTCCCTTGGAGCTGTGAAAAAATCAAACTTGTAAGCCAACACAATTAAAAGATGCAGCCGTATGCCGCAAATTTTCGACACTCAAGGCAATCAAAGCCTACAGGGTACTTCCCGTAAACTCAAAATCTTTAAATTTGGCACGAAGCAACGTCTTACAGCACAGATAAAGAAAAATATGCAAAAGGATTAAAAAATAAAAATACCATAACTTTCACTTACCTACAGATTTGTACGGAACCCTCGGTGAGCGAGTTCGACTCGCACCAGGCCGGTTTTTTCAAGTTCTTGCGGTCTTGGGCCAGCGCCGTTTATTTATGTTTACTAAGTTATAACAATACTATACTATCCAAATTTTTGTTTTTTTTGTTTGATTCCTTCGGGTTCTTCCCCGAAAGGAGGTTCAAAATCAGAACCCTAATTTGTTAGCTTTTTCGTTTCAATCGAAATAAGTACCATTTTACAGAAAAAAAATATAAACGGTTTAACAAAACTCGACACTTGCTTCTTCAAGTGAAGTGTTTTTTTGACAGGATAGTACATTTTTAAATTTTTTTATCTGGCAATTCTAGCAGCACTCTGTCTGCGCTTGGAAGTTGGAAAAGTTTAGATTTTGCAAATTCGTTGTTTTCTAAATAATTATTTGTTTTGAATTGAACTAATAATATTAGTACTAGTTGGTATCATTTTACAGTTTTCATTATTGCGGGTTTACATGGCTTAGTTTTTCTATTAGCGAATCTGTAAAACGGCATCGTTCTTTTAAAATGGATGAAGTACGGGCATTTTTCAATAACCCATGCTCGTCGAAGTCCCAAGTTATTAAACTTCGCGCTCCTCTTACTGGCGGCTTTTACGTTTCGAAAGATAATCTTGACGAGTTGAACAGGAAAGTTGAACATCGCCGGTCAGTACTCCCCACCGGCACCGACTATGCTCGTAAAGCCAAGGAAAAGGAAAACGAGTTGTATCTCAAGGTATTTAGATGGTTCATTATTTTCATTCGCTACATTTACTTACTTTATTAACATTCCAGCAATTTTATCACGATTCTAATATGTATGAGTTCATAGAAATTTTCTTAGAACCATATGTTAGAAAAAACGACATAAATTGGTAAAGCTTTGCTGATAATGCAAATCTACCTACATTATGGCATATTTAAGCAACAGGTCATAACTTAGTTTGGTGTGCCATGTGTGAACGTGTTTATACACTAATCCTTGGTACACCAAACGCATGATGAACGCATTTTTTTAAAAGATAGATAAAGCATGTATTAATATTTCTTGACATTAGTTGATCTGGGAGGCATAAACTATGAACTAACATTCCTCTTTGGATGCATGCTTGCTTGCCGGCAGCTACCTAAGTCAGAGATTTTCCATGCAATCCTCTTGCCATTCAAAATGTAGATCTATGCCTTGTGCGCAGTTGCATAAGTGGCGTACATAAATGTGAAGACAATAAGAAAAACAATGTACAGCTTTTGATGTGATAATTCACTATTTTCCTTAGAGTGACATGGAGCACAGGCAGTATGAAAGTATGTCTGGTGGCCTGGAGTCATTGGAAAGACTGACAACTATTGGATCCTCGGTCATGAATTTTGGTGAGCTCCCAGATGAAGCCTTGACCCAGGTTTACAGCAAATATTCGTTCAAAACAAAGGAGGGCGCCAACAATTTGGCCATCAACAGGTTTAAACAAGAGGTAAACACAATCATATACAAATAAAGATAGAAATCTGAAATGCAGAAGTGAATTTGTTACATTTTCACCCCTAATCTACCCAACTGATCATTATTAAATTTTGCATACACATTGTCATGGGTACAGTAAACGACAGTCTACTCGTATTATCACCAAACAGGTGAAAGTATTGTGAAGTTATGTAGTAGGTAATAACAATAAATTAAAGAATCACACCAATAAATACAAATGAACAGAGGAATGCCTTATCAGGATATATTTATTTATTTACATGATGATATGCAAGCAGCATAAGCTGATGTGCCTATATCTTGCAGTGTCACAATTTATCCTTTACAATATTCTCTTATTTAAAAGTCTCATTTATTTTTAAAAGTGCACAAAGTCTTGGCTGAAATGATATCTGTTAAGATGATTAACACTTTGACTGCAGAAAACACATAACTTGTGTCTTCCTTTGTGCGACGCGAGTGCGGCTGCACACGCCAGGCGCTTTTGACTATTAGCCGCACCTAAAGGTACATCTAAACGGGCCATATTTTACGAAAATTTGTGGCTGCAATTATTGGCAAACATTGCCCAGACATCAAAAAAACATTTTAGTGCATTTTATGGCTGAGCAATCAATTGCAGGCAACATGTTGCGATATGTCTGCAATAGCATGGCCTTTGATTCAGAACCCTTTAATGAGCCACACAATCCAGCAACAATGGCCGACGAAATGACGTTCATTGCAGCCGCTTACATTGTTTTGGCAGAAAAACGAAAAAAAAAGGACACGAATGTGGATTCGACCCTACCTAAGTAGGCGTGACACTTTGGATTCCGTAGACAAGGAATTAATACTGGATAAATACTTATTTAAAAATTTTACAAGAATGTCTAAGAGCGACTTCGAATTTCTTGTGAACAGAATTGGACCAAACATACAAAGGCAAGATACAAACATGAGGAATGCAATACCTGTGACTACAAGATTAGCACTCGCAGCACACTTCACGTCGCGCAGAAAGTAAAACGCAAAGTACTTCACGGCGCAGGGAGAAAGGGACGCGCATATACAGTAAAACAGAACAACAATATAGATGGCCCAGATATATTGCAGTATTTTCGATTGCGAGGCGATCGTTCGGCCACACGCCGGCTACACATAAAAACATTTTAACATACCAAAAAATATGTGGCTATAATGCCGGGCCATCCTTAAAATATTGCATAGTGTGGCTGGTATTGCTAGCAATGTTGCCGGCCACAGTATTGCAGCCACAAATTGTCGTAAAATATAGCCCGTTTAGACGCCCCATAAGGCAAGCGCATGTGATTATTGGCCGCAGTCAAAGTGTAAAGATATCACATAAGTTTGTAACTTTTCAATCTTCTGAGTTTCAATTCTTTTGTGTCATTTTCAGATCCTAGATGGCATTCGAGCCTTCCCCGTGGTGATCATAGAAGGTCCAACGGGCTGCGGCAAGACCACACAGGTCCCTCAGTGGATTCTTGACGACTATTATGAGAATCACAAGCCATGCAAGGTGATAGTCACGCAGCCGAGGAGGATTGCCGCTATATCCATCTCTAAGAGAGTGGCACAGGAGCGTGGATGGAGCTTGGGTGAACTGGTTGGATACCAGGTGAGAAGATAATTTTGAATTGGGCTCTCTGCCTCTGCTTACTTTTGCATACATTTTCTTTATTTGCATGTTACATATTTCGCTTTTTATCATAACAATTAAATAATGAGATGATAATAAAAATAAATGAAATCTGTTTATTGGGAACAAATAACAAAAATAACAAATCACCACTAATCTGATTATGAAAACTATTTTTGCCCCTAATAGTTACAGAGTACCTGGAATTTTAAACTTATGTAATTTCCAAATATAACAAGTTTAAACTTCATCTCAATTCAGTCAGTTTATATTTACAGTACCCGGCGATAAATATTGCACATCGACCTCTGGAAGAGACAAGAGACTTCGTAGAGCGTTATCTCTGTAGCACGAAATACAAACAGTCCAGTATCTATTACCGCCTTTTTTTTTTTTTTGGGGGGTGGGAAATCATCATATGACCCACTCTTGGGCAGAGTGGAAGGGAGTGTCAGACTTCTACTGACCAAAAACCACCCATGTTCCTTCTACGCCCTTGTGACGCCGAGGCCGCGGTAACTTCTACCCGCAGCCCCGACGGGATCTATTACCGCCTGGCCACGGGACATTCGCCGATGCGAATATTCGCGCGGTGCGAACGGCGAAGCGTCTAGCGACTGAAATAAACTCATAGCAATGTACTTAGTACATTGCTTAGTACATTCGCCGATGCGAATATTCGCGCGGTGCGAACGGCGAAGCGTCTAGCGACTGAAATAAACTCATAGCAATGTACTTAGTACATTGCTATGAGTTGGCCAGGCCCTTAGGAGGTAGTGTGCGACAGAGATAATGCTCTACAGCCGAAATTAGCCGATTGTCTCTTCCACTTATGAACACTTATGAAAGTAGAAGAAGCGAAAGACATATGTCAGGATCGTAGCAAGTGGAGGGATGTAGTCTCTGCCTACCCCAATGGGAAAGAGGCGTGATAATATGTATGTATGTATGTATGTCTCTTCCAAAGGTCGATATGCAATATTTATAGCCGGGTACTGTACTTTGTATTCTAGTCTTATTATAATATCTATAAAAAATCATGCAACTTGTTTTAGGTTGGCCTGGATAATAAAACCACAGCGGATACACGCATAATGTATGTGACTACTGGTATCCTGCTTCAGAAACTAGGTAAGCCACAGCAAGTACATTAATATAGCCAAACCGTTTATCTTAGTCATCGCCTGCGCGGTACAGAGGCGCGGGGGTATGGCGCGGGCGGCGCCGCCCTCTCAGTCCCCCGCGCCGTCATACCACCGCGCCTCTGTACCGCGCATGCGAGGTTTAAGATAAACGGTTTGGCTATAAACACATGTATTGATTAAAATAGGGTAGATCATGAGATGGTTGTCCACAAACATCTAACAAGGTAAAATGACAGGATTATACTCATATTCTATTAGGAATGGGGGCGATAAGTCCCGCACTGGCGTCCCTCAAAGGGTGCATTGTGCGTTTCCCCCCTTGCCAGCGATTATCCTGGGCCGCTGGCACAACTGCTCAAGTGGCGAAGGTGGTATTTTAATTAATATGGAGTGTGCAACTGTGCAATGCTACTTTATATCCTAGTACTTTGATCTCAAGTTAATAGTATTCTAAGATTTGCTATTTTTTTTTGTAGTGGCATCAAAAACTATGAATGAGTACACCCACATAATCCTGGACGAAGTGCATGAGAGAGGACAAGACATGGACTTCTTGCTGCTCATAGTGAAGAAGCTCTTGTTTACCGTCTCACCAAATGTTAAGGTGAAGTATTACTATTAAAAGAAACTGAAAACCGGCCAAGTGCGAGTCGCGCACGAAGGGTTCCGTAGCATTATTTATTTTATACGTTTTTTTGGTATTTGTTGTAATAGCGGCAACAGAAATACATCATCTGTGAAAATTTCAACTGACTATCACGGTTCATGAGATACAGCCTAGTGACAGACGGACAGACAGACAGATGGAAAGACAGCAGAGTCTTAGCAATAGGGTCCCGTTTTACCTTTTGGGTACGGAACTCTAAAAAGCCGTCTGCAAAATGACATTACTAATATGAAGACGAATCTAACTTCTTCTTTTTACTTCATTCTCCTTCTTCTTTGTTCTTCTTCTTCTTCTTCTTCTTCTGGATCCTAGTATCCTTGTACGATGTTATTAATTTGTACAGGTGATCCTGATGTCAGCCACGTTCAGCACCAATACGTTTGCAAACTATTTCTCTATTCCGAGCCCGCACGGGCTGCACAACTCGGCCTGCATCAAGATTCAGAACCCTGAACCCGTGTTCACCGTCAAAATCTTCTACTCGAACCACTTGAACAAGTTTGGATCGGTATGTAAAAGTAACAACAAGTTCAGGCTTTATACAAAAGTTAAATCGTATTGCGATTGATTGAAGACTAGTCACCGCGTTACCAACTAAGTCGTGCGGCCATAAATCATTTCTCTATGTCTGTCTCGCTCGCACTTGTGGGTCTTATGGAGCCGCATAGTGATGTGCGTAAGATGGTTATAGGCGCATATCGATAAGAATTAAATCAGATAGGACGCGTTGCACATTCCTATCCCTATTGAGGTTTATGGCCCTACGACTCAGTTGGTAACGCGGTAACTACAGTGCACTCGGATCACTCAATCCATCAGTGAGAGCGAGTTGATATTCTTACCATAAAATAAATATTCACAATACATGTAATATCCATCCTACTCGTAGGTGAATAAGGTAGATATTCCAGTTGACAGGTTTTTTTTCAATCACGGTTTTACAGCGTAATTGCCTTGTAAAGTGAATAAATTATTATTGGAGCAATGAGCAATGAGACGCAAGAGAGATGGCGCTATTCTCTATCTCATTATCTCAAGTGACATCAAATGGAATCAATTATTCCCGTTATCTCAATCTTAGCCTAGTCTATGTACCTACTTTTTCTATCACCGAAACTTGCTCACTTCTTATTTACTCAGGTCATGCAACAATGCACTTCAAGGACAGGCGAGCCGGGCATCCTCCCTGAAATGCACCACCTAGTGTTGAAACTGGTGAATGCATTCGAGTGCATCGACAAACAAGAAGACAACTACGAGGAACGCGATGAGGTTGACGTGCCCTCTGTGCTGATATTCCTGCCCGGTATCAATGAGATTGAGGACTTGTACAACTGCCTCAATGATTCGAGTTTGAGGTAAGTGTAGTGTGAAATCATCCTATTATCGTAGGTAATACTATCTATTATCGTAGCTATTACTATAAATGCGGAAGTGGGTTATGCTTCCACGTTTTAACTCGTCTATCATAAAATACTGCAGAGGTCAGGTCAGGATTAAAAAAACAGTCATTTAGGCTAATTCTAACCATCGCATCGTCATCATTATATTATTGCGCGGCTAAACAGGATTCAGAAGTTCAAAATAATATTATTTGCTCAAAACAAGCAGGTACATTATTTCAGCAGGAAACTGGTGGAGAGGAGGTAGTTCAAAATAAAATTGTCAGTCTGAACTCTATCTAATCCATTATTTATTTGGTAGGACTAAACTATGTGACGCGGAATGCGGCAAGTACCGTTGGTGGGTGCTGCCGCTACATTCTACCATCACGGCTGATGAACAGGTGAGTATCTTTTTATACTGGCTGTGATAAAACTGTAAGCCAAGCATTGTCAACACAGCTATAGCCAAACCGTTTAGTCCTCTGTACCGCGCAGGCGAGGACTAAGATAAACGGTTTGGCTATAGTGTACAGGTGCCAACTGTCGGGCTTTTTGCTTACCATCAGGCTGACCGTCTAACTATATGCCGCTCTTTGTAAAAAAAGATAAAAATATTCGATCCTGAGTCATTGAAAATGGTTTCCAAGTTAACAAGTTGACATTATTGTTATTAAAAAGTTAAATAGTGGAGTAGGTATTATATGGATCATTATTTTTTAGGTGCGTGTATTCCAAAGAGCCCCACCCGGGCATAGGAAGATCATTCTCGCGACCAACATCGCTGAGAGCTCGATCACAGTACCCGATATTAAATATGGTGAGTTGACTATTCAACTTAATACACTGCCATAAAACCTAGTTGTCTTCAAGTTGCAAGTGAATCAGTGTCTTCTAGAGACAAGAGCGTGCTCCGTCGTAGACTGCATCATTGCTTACCATCAAGCTAGTTGGCGGTCTAACGCAAGCGTATAGTAGATTAAAAATAATAGGCTATGATATACAGGCAGACAGACCGAAGTCTCGCCCTAAGGGCTCTTCCCCGAAGGAGGTTCCAAACCCTAAAAACTAGCAGCCAACCCCTTTTTTTTTTGTTTGCTCAGTGGAAATCCTTTATGGATACCACGCCCGCCCCGGGGGAGGCAGGGTGGTTATGTGGGAGTCTCCGCCCTAGTGGCGGCATACCCACTAAAACCACTGGGGAATTCATCGTCCGCCTGATAGGGCAAGGTGGTGTCGCGTTAGCATTGACCACCTTGCCCCGGCGACGGGCCCGATTAGGGCCCCCTGCACCCATGGCGGGGTGACCCTGTTCCCCAGGATCACCCCCCAGACAGTGTGGGGTCGTGCAGGCCGGGAGAGTCCCCCGACTCTACCGGCAACCCCACTGCCGAGGAGCAAGGAGACGGGCGAACCGCCCTCTCGCTCCCCAGCCCCGCTCGCTCGCACGTGGTGGGCAGTGTGGTTAGCACCACCCACCCCGCCTTAAGCCCACGTTCCTTTCACACCCGGCCGCAAACCTCACGCGGCGAGGTGCAAAAGGAACCCTCCTCTTTCCCTTGCACTCCTGACCGCGACCCACACGCGGCGAGGAGCACAAGGAAAACCCTCCTGGTGGCACCGCTGTCACCGCCCGAGCGTGGAGCGCCGTTTCCTCCAGCGTCCACCACACTCGTCACCGGTGGCAGCAATGCCACCGTCCAAGTGTGGAGCGCCGCATCCCCCGGCGTCCACCACACTCAGACCCTCCTCCTTTCCTTGCACTCCCGACCGCGACCCACACGCGGCGAGGAGCACAAGGAAGACCCCCCTGGTGGTCCGAGCCATCGCTCAGACCCCGGCTCATCCGCTGTGCCCTCTGCTAATCAGCCCTCTGCTGCCAGAGGGACACGCGGAAGGCCCCACCTCGGGTTCCTCTTCGTTTCACCGGGCTCAGTGCCACGGCTACTTATCCCCCCCGCCACGGAAAGGCGGGAACCCATTCGGGGGGGGAGCAGCCAACCCCTGGGATATCGACCATTTTTTCCTTCCATCATACTGTTTACTTATTATTATCAAACTAAATAAGACTGAACTAAAATAAAATGATTGAGTAGACACCGGCAACTACGAACGATTGGTAGGTTTAAGTCCATTTTTTTTATTTAGTTTTTACGGAAAAACAACTTTAATTTGGCCGGCAGTGATCGATTACTGCCTAATGAAGACGCTAATAGCCGACGAGAACACGAACTTCACTTCGCTGCAGCTCACCTGGGCCTCCAAGACTAACTGCGAGCAGCGCGCCGGCCGCGCGGGCCGCGTGCGGGACGGACGCGTCTACCGGCTCGTCACTGACAAGTTCTATGTAAGTATTGAGATATATAGATAGATAGATAAACTCTTTATTGTTCACACCATAAATTACAAACAAAAGGATTATAGCACCTAAAACTAGTGCGACAACTGGCAGCCTTATCGCTAAAAGCGATCTCTTCCAGGCAACCTTAGGATGGAGAGGATTGATAAAAAAAATATAAAAACGGGGTGTGAAATATTGAAGAAAACTCAACTCTTATTGAGTTGTGTGTAATGGAGACAGTAGCCGACGAGCACACGAACTTCATTTCGCTGCAGCTGACAACTGCAAATTTAATGCTCCTAGACGTACTGGCTTAGACTGCGCTGTCTGCCAGTCGTTATAATTTTATTAACACTTTGACTGCGGCTAATAGTCAAATACGTTGTATTCTACGCGCCTGGCGTGTGCAGCCGCATTGGCGTCGCGCAAAGGAAAACACAAGGTATGTGTTTTCCGCAGTCAATGTGCTAAATAGATAAATCCAATCCCACTTCTGAATAGAGCACAGTATAGTTTATTTGAAAACCAGTGTCTACAGCGTGTGCGTTAAGTTTCATGATTCTAATGCCAGCACGTAGATCATCCTGTCATCTGATCCTGTCATTAAAAAACACAATAATTTATTAATAACATTGTGCTAATCCATCCAGCTATACATTTCAAAACCTTGCATTTCACAAGCGCTATGTTCCACAGAATACTTTGAAGCAAGAACCAGTGCCGGAGATCATTCGATGCCCTCTGGAGCGGCTGGTGCTGTTGGCCAAAATGTTGGACATGGGCCCGCCAAGCGACATCCTCGCATTGGCCCTGGACCCGCCAGATATGTCCAATATTCGCCGCACAATGCTTGTTCTGAAAGAGGTACAGTACAATCGCATACACACAATACATGCACAGTTTAAGCGGGTTAGTTGCGTCTTCTACTTATCTTACCTACTACATAAAAAATAATTAAAAAATCTTTCCATAGATTTTAGTAACGTTTCCTATGGCTTTTGCCAATGTAGAAGATTAAAAAAAACAATTGTGCATGGTAATTTTCACGAAAATTTTGAAACGAGTCTTTATGTCCTACAGACATGAGGCACAAAATTTTCTAATCATTGAAATTTTAAAATTTCTAATCAAAATTTTAAATTTTAAATCTTAAATCAAAATTATCTAATCATTAAATTTCATTGAATAATAGTAGGACATTTTGACCATTGTAAAGAATAAAGTTAAAGAAAGCAAAACTATATTTACTTGACACGGAATAAGTACAAGAAATTAAAGTAAAAGGCTAATCTTAATATATATAAATCTCGTGTCACAATGTTTGTCCTCAATGGACTCCTAAACCACTTAACCGATTATAATAAAATTCGCACACCATGTGCAGTTCGATCCAACTTGAGAGATAGGATAGTTTAAATCTCAAATTATAGTCGCAATTTTAATTTATTGCAAATTATATATATACTGATAATTTTTACTATAAATTGACAAGTTAGCATCAACATACTACGGTTGCTATAGTTACGCAATGGCTTTTGACAGGACAACGTCTGTCGAGTCAGCTAGTACCTATATATAAATTACGTGTCACGTTGTTTGTCCGCTATAGACTCCTAAACTACTTAACCGATTTCAATCAAATTTGCACACCGTGTGCAGTTCGATCTAACTTAGGAGATAGGATAGCTCACATCTCAATTTATCGTAAAAAAAACATGAAAAATTAAAAAAAATAAAAATACCTAAACTATATATAGCGCTTTGGACAATGTCAATTTTTTTAATGTAACTTTTGACATTTGACATAGAATTGACGCAATGGCTTTTGACAGGACAACGTCTGTCGAGTCAGCTAGTATTATAATAAAAAGAAAAACAGATAAAAAGACTGAACAAAATAAAAAAATTAAAAATAATTGCGAATCAACGCCTGATTCAATAAATTACAGTTATCGTGTCAAAAGAGGAAAAAAGTGTGTGTTGGTTATTGTTTTTTTTATAGGTCGATTTACCCTTTCGTTTCCCTCTAGATGGGTGCCCTAACAAAGACAGAAAACGGCAAATGGTCGTCCTCTGACGGCGATATTACGTATCTGGGCCGCATAATGGCGAAGCTGCCAATCGACGTGAAGGTATCCAAGATGATCATGATGGGGTATATCTTCGGCTGTTTGGAAGAGAGTATTATCATGGGTAAGTGGCGTTTTAAATCAGTGGTTTAAATTGTATTATAGTTAAGTCGAAATTATTTGCGAAAAACATTTAAAAAAAAAAGCCGTGGTAGCTCAGTGAGAGAACAGCCGCTTCGCATTCTTGAGGTGGCGGGTTCAAACCCCGACTCGTACGAATGAGTTCTTTGGGACTTATGTACGAATTTACATACCACTGGGGTTTCAGTGAAGGAAAACATCGTGAGTAAACCTGCATATGTCCGGAGAAGAAATACGAAACCCCGAAATTCGCGAAAGAAAAAATCTGTTCCATACATTTTGTCAAGTGTCATTGACATTTTTCTATGGAACAGCTGATATTTTCTTCGCGAATTTCGGATTGGTCCCATAGTAAAAGTTGTTCATAATGATGAGTACTATGAGCCCTTTTCGGCTTAGCATACCCTTTATGAATAACCCTGTAAACTAACATTGACTCAATTTCTTGTTACAGCGGCGGCAATGTCAGTGAAGAATGTATTTAACACCCCGTTCCGCGAGCGGCTGAACGCGTATAACTCGAAGCTGACGTGGGCGGACGGTTCCACGAGCGACTGCATCGCTTTCTTCAACGTTTACAAGGTGCGTGGTTATCCAACTATCTGTTCATTCCGTCGCATGCACAACACCAAAAAAATTGTTTAAAAAACTAATAAGATAATTTTAAAAATATTTTTAAATACAAGCTTTTATTGCATTGTCATCGAAGTTACACAATACCAAATTTTAGCTCAATCGGACATCGGAAAGTTGTTCAAAATTGAGTTGCATGATTCCACCCGAACTAACATACTTACATAATATGTACATACCACACATATATTGCAAGTTAAATAAAAGCTTTTAAAAAACACTCTTTGTCATCGGTCTTTGACAGGTGTGCAAAGTTTGAATGAAATCTGATCGTTCAAAGTAGGGCATTATCGAGTCCAAAAGGGTCGGTTACAAACATACAGGTGAAACTAATAAATGCGTGTTAAAAAAAAACTAAACACGCGTTGTTTAGTTTTTTTTTTTTTAGTGTATAGTCATCGGTCCTCGATATATCTACAAAGTTTGAAAGAAATCTGACCGTTTAAAGTGGGTCAAAAACGCGCCCAAAGGAGTCGGTTACAAACATACATACAAACATACATGAAGCTAATAAAAAGCGTGTAAAAATACATTCTGATTACAATGCTTCCTGTATGTGAGGATTGTCATCGATTATAGATCAATAAATGTGTAAAATCTTGAGATGTATTGAGATACAACTGTGTTTTGCTGAATAACGTCTCCAGCCTTTGCCGGAAAAGTAATAGCTGACAAAAAAACAGCATACAAAAAAAAAACAAAAAAAGTGTGTTGTGACAGACAGTCATTAAGTGTCTTCGTTATAGCAGCGTTTTTGTTCTGTCTCATTTACCCTAATGGGCTGATTACACGTAACAAGTTGTGGCGAGACAGTGCCCTCAGCGGAGTACTTGGTTTGTATAAACAGTTTTACGAGGCGAGACAGCCACTTGAACTGTGGTTTGTTTTCGGTCGAGTGTGCCCATTTACTGTCTCGCCACTGTACTCGTTACGCGTACTTATCTTCTTTTCGCGAGTTTACTTGGTACCCAGCTATTCGGCTACTATTTATAAATATCATCTTTATTTATTTCAGGGGTGTAAGGAAGCACTAACCTTCCGCTTGAAGTCTATCAATAACTTTTATTTTTTTTAACTACCAAGCATGTAATACTTACTCATCCATCAAATACCTAGTTATTGCCTAGAAGAAATCGCTCTTAGCGATAAGGATAAGGCCCTCAGTTGTTGCACTACTTTTAAGTGTTATTATAATTTTGTTAGTAATTTCTGGTGTGAATGTGAAGTGAACAATAAAGAGTTTATATCCATTTTTTTTTCTTTATAGGTGTGGCGGCATCTACGTATGCAAAACTATTTCAAACAGCAAGGCAACAACGAAGCGCAGTGGGCGCGTCGTTTCTACGTGCAAGTGAGGCCTCTGAGGGAAATGGAAGATATGGTGCGGGAACTGAAGAACAGGCTGTCCAAGGAGGGCATTGAGCCCACCACGGGCCCGTCACCGTACAACAAACAGGAGGTGTCTTTGGTGCTCAAGGTTAGAATATTATACAGGATTATGAGGAAAGGGTAAGCTAAGCCGAAAAATGGCTCATAGTAAAAACCAGCTTTTTCATAGAAAAATATCTATGACACTGAACAATGTGTGTACGTTTTTTTCCGAATTCTGTTGGTAAAAGTTGTCCATAATGATGAGTACTATGAACCCTTTCCTATAACCCTGTATAGCTCTATTGCACACCAAACAAATTACAAGAACCCAAAAACAAAAAACATAAAGAGCTCTCTTCTCGTCTGGCCGAATCGTGACAAATCGTGACCAAAATGCTGGCCTCTATCTCGCCTAAAGGTTGAGTATCGCCATACAACGTGGTAATGGGGCCAGCGTTTTAACACTTTGACTGCGGGAAACACATACCTCGTGTCTTCCTTTGTGTGACGCGAGTGCGGCTGCACATGCCAGGCACGTAAAACAACGTATGTGATTATTAGCCGCAGTCAAAGTGTTAATAGCATTTTCTATGGAACGGTTGTTCTTTTTTTGTGAACTCCGTTTTGGCCCCATAACCATAGTTATTCATGTTGAGCCATTTTTATATCACCCTGCATAGGGAACAATATATATAGTTTTATTCAAAATTAGTTTTTATTTGGGTGTTTGGTTAAAACCTTTTGTAAATTCTACCTTATTCCCTATTCTAATTTTATTGACGTGACAACGTCTAATAAATCGATGAACGCTGGGTGCACGCACGGAAAAGTGTCCCAATACGCTCATTGTAACGTTACGATCGGAGCGAGAAAAGTATGCAATCATTTCATCAATGTTTTGTTATGACGTTGTCACGTTAAACTATCGTCCGTAAACCGACTTTTTTTAACAACAGACTAGACATGCATTTGACCACAATCTCACCTGATGGGAAGCGACGCGACGATGTGGTCGAAAATGTAGCACGCTTGCCTAGGAAATACGAGTACCTATTCACTCGTCTTTTAAATAACCCTGAGTTGAACATTTTCGGGAAGACAGACGCCGGCAATGAGTTCCACACCTTTTCCGTTTGATTTAAACAAGAACATTATTAACCGACTTCAAAAAAGGAGGAGGTTATCAATTCGTCTGTATGTTTTTTTTTATTTTTATTTTTTTGTTTGTTAAAAAAAAAAAAAAAAACATACAGACGAATTGATAACCTCCTCCTTTTTTGAAGTCGGTTATAAAGGCAACAACCAATTTTTCTTTTGTACCGTTTGTCCAGGTAATAATTGCGTGCGCGTTCTACCCGCAATACTTCATCCAAGTGTCGACGGGCGAAGACCGCGAGCGGGACGCCGTCAAGTTGCTGGGAGGACTGGACCCTAGGGACACGGTAATTACTGCTCGACCAATCAGCAAGCCTAGCAAACTTCTGACGTAAATTACGTAGTATTCGATAGAAAAGTGTACGCCATTTACGTCTGTCAAAGGCGCCCCTGACGGGCGTAAATGGCGTACAGTTTTTTATGGAATACTCGCTACGTATTTTACGTCAGAAACTGTGTTAGGCCCACAGGGTTATGATTTTGACTCTTTAAACTTCAATTATCTCCCGTTGTCATACCGCAGGTGTACCTGCAAAACTTCCCTTTGGACCAACCGGGTGAAATCTACGCGACTGCCATAAAGGACGTGGTTCGAAAACACATCGGCGACGAACCGAGAGTCACCTTCGATAAACACAGCCAGTATGTACCAAAATTCTCATTCCAATTTTCAGAGACAGAGACTCATCATAGAAATGAAAAGTCTGACAATTTTTTTACGTACCGATATTTAAATTTGAACAGCCGCTTCGCATTCTTGACGTGGCGGGTTCAAACCCCGACTCGTACCAATGAGTTCTTTGGGACTTATGTACGAATTTACATACCACATTGGCTCTTCGGTGAATGATAACATCGTGAGGAAACCTGCATATGTCCGGAGAAGAAATTCAATTGCGTATGTGAATCCACCAACCCGCACTTGGCCAGCGTGGTGGAAAACGGCCTATGATATTTATCTCCTGAGTAGAACTTGCCAATAAAGGCTTCCTCAAACAGAACGCGTAATTAGCGTCGCGTAAGCGGCGCGTTTTAACGTCGCGCTCTCTTCATGTCACACTTGACTAGAGCCCAACGCTCCTTAACGCAACGTACAGTACGTACGTTCGCCAAAGCACAGTGTCTAACAATAGAAGGATGTGAAAAGTTTGTTTGTTACGAGTATTAAGATGTCGAGTGATTCAGATGTGGAAGAATTATTACTTTCATATGCTTTATCGCGGTCACAGAAAAAAGAGTATGAGTGCACGACATCAATAAAAAGAGAGAGGATCCTACAATTTCAATTTAATTGTTAAATTTTTTAACAATTATCCTTTATTTGTACAAACATGGGTTTTTTCTTACTAATTCAATCAATTTTTCAGACATTATGCACATTCGGACTCGGACGCTAAAATAAAATTTGTAAAAAAATACAACGGCCGACGTCAAAGCGTCCTAACGCCGCGACAGAGCGTCGCGTACTGCTAGCGCTGGCGCTCTGTTTGACGGTATATTATCATAGTAGTACAACACAACTCGGCGTCATAGCGCGCCGTCAGGTTAACGCTCTGACGCGCGCTAAGAACGCGTTCTGTTTGAGGAAGCCTTAACAGTTGAATTCTAATGTAATAGGTATTACAAGCCAATTACACTAAGCCAATTATGCTAAGTCGAAAAAGGCTCATAGTACTCATAATATTTATTGGCCGTGGTAGCTCAGTGGGAGAACCGACGCTTCGCATTCTTGAGGTGGCGGGTTCAAACCCCGACTCGTACCAATGAGTTCTTTAGGACTTATGTACGAATTTACATACCACTGGCTTTTCGGTGAAGGAAAACATCGTGAGGAAAACCCGCATATGTCACGCAAAAAGGGCCGATTACCGGCCTAGTTGCGGAAAAAGAGCCCGCTCTTTACCTTTTTTTTTTTTACTCATAATTAAGAACAACTTTTACTATGGGACCAACCCGGAATCCGCAAAAAAAAAAACTTCTGTTCCATAGAAAAAAATTGCATACTCTTTCCTTATAACCCTGTATAACTGACCAACTTTCTTCTAGGAAAGTATTCTTGACGTTTGGCGACACTGTGGGCAACACTTGTAACAGAGACGGGGTAAGTAGACTACAGCGTGACTGTGTCCAATCAATTTTAGACCATAAAAGTATGAAATAACAACCAATTTCGCTTTTACTGGTGTCCCGATCTCGTTGGAAAATGACACTTATCAACTACTATTTTTATTAATGATGTTCTTTTCGATAAAGCTAAGTTTGATAAATTATTTGTATGATAGAAAAGTGGTTGTAATTAGAGCAAGCAAATTTAGATCTTATTGTCTTAAACTACGTTTTTCTTTTCCTTGCGTTGTTGTTACCTTTAAAATATCTTGGATATCAATATTTTAGCAGGACCCCACAATCCCTGGGCAAGTGCTGCTGCCAGTCTACAAGATGATCAAAGCGAGACAACTGAAAATGGATATTCGTATCCCACTACTACCGTAAGTATAAATATCTCACATAAGTAGGATTATTCTGGAGCAATCAGTTTTCAGTCACCTGTCAGTCTTATTTAGAAGGATGTGGGAGTGAAAGGGACAAACAATGTTGAGCGCATTAAAATATCTGTAACATCAGATCAGACAGACATCAAATTAGTATTTTGAGTGAGGGCGGTGGCCACATGCAGCCTGCGAAGTATAGTACAGTATGGTCCAAAATTCAAGTAATGAAGAAAGCGCCATCTAGTTTCATTCACTTCAAACTAAAACATGTGGCTGGTTGGTGATTTCTCATCAAAAACCTAATTCACAAAATTTGGTAAAAATCCAAGAAAAGTCACAAGTCTGGAGAACTTACCTATATTTATTTAACCAACTTTGTAACCCAGGCCCAAGCGTAATAAATTAAATTTTGAATTAAAAATTGAGTAAAAAAAATAAAATGTGTTTCGTAATGTTATAGGTTGGAAAAAGCAAAAGAGCTCGCGACTGCGCTGCAAGCCAGCAGGTTGGGACTGACTGACCTTAAAAACTTGGTGCCGAGACTACCCGAGGTTGATGACACACACTTCCCGCTGAGGATTTGTCTGGTACAGTCTTTTTTATCCAAAGGTTCTTTAATTTGAAGGAGGGAGTTGCGTTGCAAATCCTTTGTAGTGAACTATCCTTTGTTGTGGTTGCTTACGTAGCAAGACTTTGTTAAAACTTACTACGTTACGTGACGAGACGAGCAAATCGCTCTGCTGCTGTTAAACGTCACGTTTGCCCATAACAGCTTAAAATTTAACCCTGCGCGGCACAGCACTGAGCTCGTCAGCCAGAGATATAAGAAGTTTAATCTCTTATTTGCCCCCTGACATTTCGCTGGAAACTTTGCCCTTCAAACCGGATTGGCAAAAACGACGTGGTATTACTTTTAAGTGTGACGCGTCTGTGTGTGTGTCTGCCTGTGGCATCGTAGCTCCCAAGCGGATGAACCAATTTTGTTTTTTTTTTTTGTTTGAAAGTCGGGAGTGTTCTTAGTTGTTTTGTTGTCGGGGTTTTAATTTAATATGTCAATTCGTACTGTTTGATAGCGTATCAGCGTGAGCAAGTTCTGGGTGCAGCTAGACGATGCTTCGACCGTCAGCGAGCTGCGCCGCATCCACTCCGCTCTGAACGGCCGGCCGCTCATCGCGCACTCCCGCCCGGTGGCGCCCGGGGACATGTTCGCGGCACCCAGCAATGATGGCATACGCCGGGTCATAGTCATGAAGATACTGCCGAGGGATATGGTGCAGGTGAGGGAAGGGCTCGGAATGTAGGGAGACATCGATGTTTGTGATTGGTTGACGATGTGTTTTTCGAATCAACAAACAGTATTTAGCAGAGTATAGAACTAAAGTAAGCTAGTATTAAGAAAATAGGTAGCCGGTGCTCCAGCAACGATTTGTAAGCCAAATTAGCTTCGATAATAATTTCGTCTCGATTAGTGGACTGAGTTATCAGCATTTGAAAAGCACAGCATGGGATCGCAAAGAGTTTAGCCTACTAACATCCAAAATTCAATATGAAGATGTTACTTGATGATGATAGAATGAATGTGTAACTGTCCCAGGTGCTGTACATAGACTGGGGCCAGGTGGGGCGAGTGAACGTGTGCAACCTGCTGGAGCTCCCGCGCGGGGACGCGTGCCGCGCCACGCCGCCGCTGGCCATGCGCTGCCGGCTGGCCGGCGTGGCGGCCGCGCCGCTGCTGGACAAGCACGGCGCCTGGTGCGACGAGGCCGCGAGCCTTTTCAACGGGTACGTCGCCCGCGGACCGCTGCTCGGCAAGGTATAATAAAAAAAGTCTTTTTTTATTCAAGGTACATTACAATTGTTACACTATATTTAAATCTAAAGTAGATAGCTGTGTCTAGGTAGCTGTTGCCTGGGCTGGATATATGTGTAGACTGAACGACTCAAGATGGACTAAACTCACGGCAAGGTACACCCGTTTAAATCCATCCATTTAAATATCTGTTCTGGGTCTGGGTGTTAGTTGTGTCCTTGTCTTTGTGTGTGTTCCATGGCATCCCCGACACAGGATTTATTCCTATTGTGAAACGTTATTTATTTAGTTTTTTGACGTGTCAAGTTCCTTAAAATAGGCGTGACGAAAGATTTTAAAATTGCAACGAACATTAGATGCCTTTTAGCAGAAAGCACTCTTAATATACGAGTACTTTATTTTTTAAGAAGCTACTTTCAAAATCACGCGTAACTACTTTCTAATCTCCCTGAGTTATGTTTTTTGGTTTGATTATGCTAATTTCCAAAAAAGTACTTTAATAATTTAGTTAGTAATATTGAAGACTGAAGGTTTTGTTTTTAACTAGACGTAAATTCCGGGATCTCGCGCGATTGATATTTCCAATCCCGCTTGAGCTCGAATTTGCGATCTCGATTAAGGATTGCATTCCCTAGTGACAACGTCTAATAAATCAATGAACGCCGGGTATAAACATTTGCAGGTGTATTCCGTGGTCCAAGGCGTGGTCGCGATAGAGCTTCTGGCGAATGCAGGGCATCTGAATGTAAACCAGGAGCTGGTGAAGTCGGGAGTCGCCGTGGCGTGCGGTGAAAGCTACGAGTCGAAGGTGAGTGGGACGACCGGCAACTCAGTGGTAGCATGTCTGCCCTATTAACACTTTGACTGCGACTAACAATCACATGCCTTAGGTGCGGCTAATAGTCAAATGCGTTGTGTTTTACGCGCCAGGCATGTGCAGCCGCACTCGCGTCGCACAAAGGAAAACACAAGGTATGTGTGTTACGCAGTCAAAGTGTTAAGCAAGATGTCCTGGGTTTGACTCCCGGCCGGGCAGATACTTGAATGATGAATTCAAGTATCTGCTCTGGATCTGGGTGTTAATTGTCCTCGTCTTTGAGTTTTTCATGGCGTCCCTGACACGGAAACCTAGTGGAGAGTGTGAATCGTTGTTCTAATAATGATAAGTTTTTTTTTTTTTTTTTTAATGTAATTGAGTGACGAGACGAGCAAATCGCTCGCCTGATGTTAAACGTCACGTTTGCCCATAACAGGTCTGCGCTACCCAGAATATCGAACTCGCAGAATTCAAAACCCTGCGTGGCACAGCACTGCGCTCGTCACCCTGAGATATAAGTTGTTTAATCTCCCATTTGCCCTGTAATTTCACTGGAAACAATGCCCTTCCAACCGGAACACAGTAATGTTTGCACAAAACCTTACCTAACCTAAAGTGACCTTTTCACGATTTTTCTTTGTTCCTTTTGTGTTTTGTTATTGGCTTCAAAGATTCACTGTACCCACCAAGTATCATATGATTCACTTGTTATAATTAACAAGGGAATACTCTTTTTTTTTTTTTTTTTTTTTTAATGTAATGAGTGATGAGACGAGCAAATCGCTCGCCTGGTGTTAAACGTCACGTTTGCCCATAACAGATCTGTACCACCCAGAATTTTGAACTCGCAGAATTCAAGACCCTGCGCGGCACAGCACTGCGCTCGTCACCCTGAGATATAAGTTGTTTAATCTCCCATTTGCCCTGTAATTTCACTGGAAACAATGTCCTTCCAACCGGAACACAGTAATGTTTGCACATTACTGCTTGGCGGTGGAATAGCTGGCAAAGGTGTGGTACTTCCCCAGGCGGGCTCTGCAAAAGAGCCCTACCACCTACACTCTCTACTCTACTACTCAAGTAAAAATGAAACCGAATGTGATCGAAACTATAGTCGTCACAAAATAAGAAGCCCGTTTGAACGTTTGTCATTGCGACGTAACTAGTGATGTAACCATACGACTCGGTACTCGATACTCACGATAAATCAATTCAAGTTTGTATGAGTATTTTTGATCGATTTGATTTTGTATTGTAAAGTACATTGGATTAAGGTTACGATTCGAAAATTTAACTTAAACTTGAATATTATGGTATATTGAAATGATACGAAATGGTGCGAGAGGTCAATTTGTATTTTAATTTAATATTTTTGGTTATAATAACATTCATTCATCACAAAAAACAAGAAAAAACGAAAGTGATTGAATCTTCATTCAATAATTTTCTTCGGATGATGAGCCAAAATCGTCAGTTGAGCTATCGTCAATTCAATTACAACACTAATATTTGAAAAAAGATGACTGAGAACGTAACTGTTTTTGAGAGTTTCGTTATAATTTGACATTGCATGCTACCTTAAAGTATGCGCGAAAAGCGTTCTAAGTTACATTCTACGGTCTTTCTCAAGTTTCCAAACGGGCCTCTTATTTTGTGACCACTATAGTCGTAGTAAACGACTTAATTTTTACGTGAGTCCCGTGTGACTATTACAAAATGTGTCAAACTTTAGTTTCCATAGTAAAATCATATAATAGGCATGACGACAGTATCAAAAAATCGCCGATTCAATGCTTTCAGGGGACTAGCCAGATTAAAAAAAATTAAAACACATGTTTAGTTTTATTTTTAAAAAACAGATTATTAAGATTTTCAATAAATTAAAACATTTAAATACAGCAATCGGCCATCTTGTCGGAAACAACAATCACAGCGTATGACGTCACGCTTCAGTGAACTCAGGTCATCCGCCGCTCATCACACATAGACACAATGACATGTTTACTAGTCGTGACGTCAAATCGACGCCATGACACAAGCAAGCTGTTTTCGGGCACTGTTGAAAAATATGTGAAAAATGGCTTCAAACTTCGTTAAACTTAAGTTTATTACCGAAATAAAGGCTTTTTTGTAAATAGTAAATGTGTACTCACATTATGGAAGAGGATTTTAAAATCTTTCGTCACGCCTATTGTCAGATGAACCACGACCTACGCCAAACTGCCAACATGCTGAACAACGCTCAGAAGCGAGCTTACAACCGAGAGCAGACCGAGTCGGCATACAACCAGCTGCAAGAAATCGAGCCGCCTTCCGCCAAGGAATGCTGCTCAGATGTCTGTCTCAAGGGAGCCTTCAGGTAAACTAGTTGACCCGACGAGCGAAGCGTCTCCTGGCAGAAAAATAAATATTCTCACAGTTGAACCATAGATAGTTGTACTTAACCGTGGTACAACCAGTTGGACATAGCGGTTTGACCACGGGTCGGGAGCGTAATTTTCTTTCAAATGTTAGTATTTTAATTTTTCATTTACATTTGTTTGCGAATATAAGCAAAATCGGTCAAGAGAAAATGCCGCTCCAATGTCTGTCTCAAGGGAACCGTTAGGTGAAATAATTGACCGAGCGAGCGAAGCGTTTCCTGGTCTAATTTTCTTTCTGCTGTTTAGAAGTTGGTTTGGTTACAAATAAAAGCAAAATAGGTCAAGAGAAGATACTCGTAAATAGGTGGTGGTGGTGGTTATTGCAAAAAGTTTGTATTCTCGAGGACTATTGTTCGCGGAACTGCTAGTACCCTTGAACTAATCTATTAATCGGACAATCAAGGGCACAAACACAAAGCGACATCGTTTCTAGTCTCATACCAAAAATCTCACAAAACGTTTTCATCAATTTTAGTGCGCCAACCGCCAGAGCGTGGAATAGTCTTTGTGAGTAGCGGTCTCACGATATATTCTGGATGTGTTAACACTTTGACTACGGAAAACACATACCTTGTGTTTTCCTTTGTGCGACGCGAGTGCGGCTGCACACGCCAGGCGCGTAAAACAACGCATTTGACTATTAACCGCACTTAAGGCAAGCGCATGTGATTATTAGCCGCAGTCAAAGTGTTAAAGTCGAGAGTGAAACCATCATAGACCACATTTACCGAGGCGAGAAGTATTTTCCGGGGCAGTTTTATTTATATTAAGCTTTTATTTAACTTGCAATGCATTTCTGTAACTATGTTTGTTTTGGTGGAACTTGCAAGTTAATTTTGAACCACTTCCCCATGTCCGATTGAGCTGAAATTTGGTATACGTGTGTGACTCAGATAACAATGCAAACAAGCTTCTTTAAAATATATTTTTTTAAACTAACCTGTGATATTTTGCCCTCAGCCCGTTGGAAACCACAGTGCACACGCTGATGTACGGAAGCCGCGGAAAGGTCGTTAACATCGAATGGAATTCTGTCAACGCGGTTCTGCTCGACACTGATCCGCAACAGGCACATGAGAGGTATTCTGTCCTTTGCTGATATATTCTTACTAGCATTTAGTTTAGCTTGTTCTGTTTTAGGAAGATAGTTTTTTTTATTTAAAGTTTTGTTTTGAAAAAAGATCGCTGTTGGCGATTAAGTTGTCAGTTGCACCAGTTCTTAGCGCTATTATTATTTTGTATTTACTCGCGTGAACAATAAAAAGGTTATCTATGTATCTAATATTGCCACAGTTTACTCATTGGGTTAAGATAGCGTAACATTTCTTGCTTCAATAGACAGACTGCTTCACAAAGCCGCTATAAGATTCACAACGGCGTCGATTCTAATTGATCGTTCACTGGCCCGACAGCATCTCATTTCATTTTTAATCCGTCAGAAATAGATGGCAACAATTTTAGTGCTGTCAAATGTAGTGGAAAAAGTTTGTAGAAAATTAAATTTGTAGTCTCTGAAATATTTTCCATCCAAATCGGTTTACCCGTGCTACGTTGAAACAGACAAACACATAGCACACCTCATTTTGCGTCGGGGGATAAAGAGCGGGCTCTTATTCCGCAACTAGGCCGGTAATCGGCCCTTTTTGCGTGAACTACATATGCAGGTTTCCTCACGATGTTTTTCCTTCACCGAAAAGCCAGTGGTATGTAAAGTACATAAGTCCTAAAGAACTCATTGGTACGAGTCGGGGTTTGAACCCGCCACCTCAAGAATGCGAAGCGGCGGTTCTCCCACTGAGCTACCACGACTCTTTTGCGCCGGGGTTACAAATGCTACACAAATCAATGTAGTTGGCGATGGAAACTAAAACTATAGCTGTACCATTTCCAGATTGGTGGTAGCTGCCAATGTGGGTCAGAACGAGTTGAGCAGCTCTCTGCACCTGCGGCATACCACCTTGATGCCGAACATCCCCGGCCTGCCCGCTATCATTGCGCTACTCTTCTGTCCATCGTAAGTATTGAGAAAGTAGTTGAAAATTATAGAGGCCAAATGTTATGGAAGGTACAGTACAATACTTAACACTTTGACTGCGGGAAACACATACCTTGAGTTTTTCTTTGTGCGAAGCGAGTGCGGCTGCCAGGCGTGTAAAACAACGCATTTGACTATTAGCCGCAGCTAAGGCAAGCGCATGTGATTATTAGCCGCAGTCAAAGTGTTAAAATACAATACTACTCAATTGAACCACAGAAGCTCAGTTTGTGCTAGATATATGGTTCTCAAATGTCTATTTGCAGCTATTTTGCGTTCACCGTCGAACGAAAATATTCATTGGTTTGTCGAGTATATACTAAGTGGAACGAAACTCGCGTCGTACTTGTCAGCTGTAGTAATTGAATCTCTACTATAAAACCTTTCTAGTACCGTTACGGACACAGTAAAAGTACTCTTGTAGATTCTAAAGCCATTGCAAAGCTTACGGGCAGTCTGATTCCCTGTTTTTTTTATAGTCGTACTCCATTTATATATTTAATATTTTTTAATGACATGTTAAAACATATATTTTTATTTTTTACTAAAAATGCACCCGAAATTCGTGAAAAAAATATCAGCTGTTCCATAGAAAAATGTCAATGACACTGGACAAAATGTGGTGAACAGCTGTGATTTTATTTTCGCGAATTTGTCCCATAGTAAAAGTTGTTTATAATGATGCCCTTTTCGGCCATACCATGAGCCCTTTTCGGCCTAGCATTACTTGAGAATTAAAGCAGTGTCGACAGTTTACTAACTCGCAACTATGTGTCCAGTGCGGAATTCCGTCGGGACGCGGAAAACACTCGCTACGTGTCGGTACTGTGCGGGCTCGGCAGTGACGAGGCCGGGGCGCCGTACTTCCCCGAGCATGACTTACTGGTCAACATCGACGCGGATATGGACGACGATGACATCGGATCGGTAAGTCAAACTGAGAAAAAATGGCCATCAAAATTCCGATGAATTCACCTAAAGTACGGAGCATACCGATAATCACCAAAAAGTACGATGTTTAGCACCAGTTTTTACGGTTACAACTATCATAATTAGACATCGGATTATATGCATTTGCATGTTTGCATATGCAAATGCATATAATTCTATTTTTATAGGGTTATTGCATATTTTGGTACTTTTTCATTGATTGTGCTTATTTCAATAGTTAAATAGTAGTTAACTAGAAACTTCCTCTGTGAGTAACGCCCTTCCGAGTTCACTATCGCAGAAGATTCGTGGCAAAAAAAATGCAGTTTTGTATAAAAACCCCGGTTTTGAAAGCATAAAGAAAATTGACGCGTTCATCAACGGCACTGGAATAACTCTGCCTGAAGAGGTCTCTGCAGAAATGGCGCCAATTTTCAAGTTCTGTCCGGTAACGTCAGTAGACGTTGAAAGGTCATTTTCAGCCTATAAATTAATATTAAGTGACAAACGTCACAAGTGCAGAAAACCTGGAAAAATATATTTATTGTTTACTGTCACAAGAATTATAATAAATAAGTTTATTATTTACGTAATAATAATTTATAGTTTTTTAAATATTACATAATAATAATAGATAACTAATAAATATGAATAATTTTTAATTATAATGTGCTAATAATAAACGTAAATTCTATTTGCAAATGTTTTTTGATTGTGCATATTTTACGCATATTTTGCCCTTTTTTAGTGCATATTTGCATGCATATTTTGGCATTTTGATATTGCATATAATCCGATGTCTAATCATAATATATTGTCACCGTAAAAAATAATACTAGCACCAGTTATTAGGGCGCTGGTTGGCCGATTCAAAGAAAAACATGAACATACATTACACCATTATCATTACATTACATTTTGATTCCCATCTTTTCTCATTTCTACCGTTTTGGTCGCGATTTCAGGGTTGGCCCATCGTACACAAGTTGTTCATAATATTGAGTACTATAAGCTTTTTTTGGCTTCCCTTCCCTCATAACTCTGTATTAGCGAGATTTTCACAATAATTTTTCACTTCAGTATGGTTCTAAAGTTAGTTTCGTTTTCTAGATAAACCACATCCGCTATCTAATGGACTACATGATGCACTGCGGCGCGGGTCAGGACGTGCCCAGCGTCGACGACGAGAGCAGGCCCAAGATACCGAAGGTCATCAAGAGTGACCTCATGAAGTATGCACTATTTTACGTATTTACTCTCTTGTATGCTAGTTTCGCTGGTAGGAAACTAGAAATAAATGAAGAAAAATAAATATGAACTGACCTAGCTTGGCTCCAATGTAAATAAATGT
The DNA here is from genome assembly GCA_949125135.1 of Alcis repandata. Classification (NCBI taxonomy): domain Eukaryota; kingdom Metazoa; phylum Arthropoda; class Insecta; order Lepidoptera; family Geometridae; genus Alcis; species Alcis repandata. The sequence continues at coordinate 6,578,610 of OX421242.1, read as the reverse complement.
AAATTTAATATGGAATCTAGAGAACTTAAATCTGATAAAGAATAATACACTTACGAATACAAAAACAATATAACTTACAAAACAACTAAATCGTCTCTTCCTTCTTCCCTGGATTTTTTTCTTCCCATTATTTGGGGTCGGGTCTCTTCACAAAGCAAAACATAAGTTCAAATATTTTTTTTTGTACTATTGAGTGACGAGACGAGCAAATCGCTCGCCTGAAGTTAAACGCCACGTTTGCCCATAATAGGTCTGCACCATAGAATTTTGAACTCAGCCAGGTATCTACTATGTTCGCGAACCAACTGCTTCACGCATCTGCAACTGCAGACGAAGACGGTAGGCTCATCTCCTTAGAAACACGCATGCTCCACAATCCCTTTACTGTTCGCTCCCTTTGTTTTCGACTAAAAACCGCCAACGAACGAACGTATCCACTTTGTGGAACAGTTGCAGAAGCGCGGAGCGTAACAGGTTCGCGAACATACTCACACCCGGCTTTAGAATTCAAGACCCTGCGCGGCACAGCACTGCACAAATCGTAATCCCTTGTGTTTCCCACCTCCAGGCTGCTGAAGAAGCGCCGCAAGCACCGCACACCGCAGTCCGTCCCCAACGCGTGGGAGTGGCGCTCCGTGCCCGAGGACGAGATCCTCGAGGTGAAGGGCGACCACTGCCTGGAGGACCCCGCGCTGTTCCCGCTGCACGCGCCGCAGGACCTGCGCCCCGTGTCGCTCGACCGCCTGCGCAGGCTCCACGAGGACAATGAGAACTTGAAGCAACTCGTCGGGAGGTACGCGATTTGTTATATTGACACGTGCCCGCCATGTCGGAGCGCGCGGTGCGTGTCGGAGGAGCTTGAAGACAACTTGAAGCTACTCGTCGGGTGTATAGCTATCCTAATTCTAACTCAGTCCAGCTAGGGAGTGGAAGCGCCCACTATCGGGAGTTTTAAATCACGCATCAAACGCTGGCTTGTCGAGCAGACTTTCTACAGCTATGATGAATTTATTGAATGCGTATTGTGACATTTATTATGAATAATATTATTTTTACACAATGAACTAATACTTCATACATATTTTTTGACAATTTTTCCTTTGACATTATGACATTTTATTGTAATTTCATTGCAACATTTTTAGACCATAGTTAGTGAAACAGGTCAATAAGTTGACATGCTTGTTAGTATATTATTTTGTACATTTATTGTATAATTTTATGTTTTATATTTTGTAATGACCTGTAATGAATATTGCCAATAAAATGATTATGATTATGAAGACACTGCCAAGCCCAAGTGGTCAAGCGCATGCCTATCATAGATAATAAAAAGCGTGAGTTCTTACACTTATTTATACGCTTTAACTACTCAACTACGAAAGAATCATAGTATCTTTTTTAGTTAGTACGAAACTGCATCTTCTAGAAAATAAAAACACCAAAATCTATATATATAAAAATGAAACCCGTTTTCCTTGGTCACGGCCTCACGCGTGAATGGCTGGACCGATTTCACTAATTCTTTTTTTGTTGTATTTGTTATTATTAGGAGAAGGTTCTTACGGAAAAAAATATTAAGAAAATCTCTCAGAAATATTGAAAAACCCTAAAAACAGCCCTTTTATTTTTCCCATACAAACGTTTTCTAACTAAAACGAGCTTTATTGCTATTGTATAAAGTTCATATTGAATTGCAAGCACTCACTGTTGTTTAAGCAATGTAGGTATGTTCCTAACATCCAAGAGTCAATTTGCACTTTATTACCTCTGTACAAAGTTCAAATTCAATCATATCTATCAAAACAGTGTGCGTTTTATACTGATAATTTTTACTATAAATTGACAAGTTAGCATCAACAAACTACGGTTGCTATAGTTACGCAATAGCATGAGAATAGAGGTTATAACAAAGAGTTCCTATAATTATTCTCAACACCTTTGGTCACGCCATCACGCGTGAACGACTGGACCGATTTCAATTTACTCTGCGTTTATCCCAAAGTCTACCCGTGCGAAGCCGGGACGGGCCGCTAGTAGATAATAAAAAGCGTGAGTTTTTACACTTAAGCGTTTTAACTACTCAACTATGAAAGAATCGTACCTAGTATCTTTTTTAGTTAGTACGAAACTTGCACTTCTAGAAAATAAAAACAACAAAATTTTAAAATAAATAAAAACTTGTATAAATGAACTAAGCCGACGTTTTCCCACAGGACGTCGATATCGTCGACAGTCATGCACACATGCAAGCTGTGCGGAACTCTGTCGATGGCCACACAAGCGATGCGCATACATCTGTACAGCAACGCACACATGGAAAAGGAGGAAGATTTGCACATGTTCCGTTCTTAGACCATATCAGCAATACTACAAGATCACCATTTGAGTAAGTGATACAGTTCAATTTCGTATTAGACCTCTCTAACTTTGTTTTTTTAGTTATACGTGAAATGTTTCTCAATCATTTGTGCCAGTGATTTATTATTTTAAGTTGTTAGATGTTGCGAAATTTTGATTTTGATTTCTCAGTTCTTTATGTGATTTTATTATATCTAGAAAAAATCACGTTTGACAAACTAAAAGACACTCATAAAGCTTTTGGCGCAGGCTCTTTTTTGTTTACGTTTTAGGTATATTTTTCTTTCGTTTTCACACCTTTATCGTTTGTTAAAAAGTTAAGTATTATTAAACTTTATAGAAATTAAGAAAGCTCTTGTTTTTTATGACATTGTTTGTGATAATTTCAATGATATCGTGCTCGATACGATATTGGCAGAAGGGCAGCGCAGCTATGGAAAGTATTAAATCAAATGGTAGTACTGTAACATTATGTTTCTGTGAGTAAATATTCAAACGACGAAGATGATGATGTGATGAATGAAATTCGTGCCCGAGATTTAAAGTTCGCCGAGCGGTGTCGTTGCTTTAAAGTTTGTCATACTAAATTCAGCTGTAATCTCCACGAAATAAGGCTCACATTTGTGTTTGTTTATGCCGCGCTGCCGCGTCGTCGCTTACCGACGACTTAGATTTGGTAAATTGTAGTTTGTAAGTAGTTTTTAGTTGGAATGAACGTAAAACATTACGTTCGTTGACTCTGTATACGGAATACTGTATTTGCCATTTTTGTGTTGTTATTATTAATAACGTTGATTTTTTGTACTGTTCTCTAAACCAATTTAACAGTTTTGAAATTATCTCTGTCTCCTTTTATTCTATTATGTAAAAGAGAGACGACAATAATTTACGGGTGGTCTTTAGAGCTTTAGTACATATATAAGTGTCAACTCTATATTACATTGTAAGATATATTATATTTAGACTTAGAATGTGATTTGCTTTGTGAAAAATATAAGAAGAGAGAGAGAGAAAGAGGCAGAGAGATAAGAGAAAGAGAGACAAAAGATAAGAGAAATATAAAAGTTGGAAAAAATATTCGGTACTTGTAACATTTGTTTTTTTTTCTGATTACCACTTTTAGGATAAAGTGTTTGATTTGTATTATGATAAAAGTATCATGTACCAAAGAAACTATTTTCGTTAAACCTGTGTCTAATTTAAAATAAAAGTGTAATCTGACATAAAAACTTAATAAATATAAAAGAATGAGATCTTTATTTTATTTCTTTGTAACTGAACCATTTAATTAGTTAAGTATAACCCTTTGCAAGCGTAGCAAAATTTTGATGTTGAAAATATCAAAACAATTTTTGTTTTGATATTTTTCAACATTTAATTATGGTAGTTTTTTTAACCGCCATCTTGCCTGATAGTGAGCAATGATGCGCTCTAAAGTGAAGTAAAGTAAAAAAATATTGCACAACACTATGATGCCTAACAGAAACCGATTTATTAATTGAATATATCTATCGGGAACACTCATTCGATCATTTATTTTCCTTTCTCAAGTGATACCACTGGTCTCAAACTGATATCACCGCGTTCGGTCCTTAAACAAGGACGCTCTACTAACAACTTCTAGCAGTTTTGAAATAAATCTGAGTAGTGTTTCCCGATAAATATAATCTGGGTCTACAAGTCGCGAGTGAATCGGTTCTTTCTATGCAAGTCTGCTGCATCGTAGACCGCATTATTGCTTACCACCGAGCAAGATGGCGGTCGAACGCAACCACATAAAAAAAAATACTAACTCATCATCTGCCTACCCTTATCCCACCTACGTGGGGTCGGTACAGTATGTACACTTCTTCCATTCATCTCTCATCACTCGTCATATCTGAATACACTCCCTTCTTTTTCATATCATCTTTCACACAGTACATCCATACTTTCTTTAGTCGGCCTCTATAAACCCATTTACACTTAAGTTTAAACTAACTAACTATCACTTTAAATTATAAAGTTGCAAAAGTTTACACCAGTTCTTGTTATGATTGCACGCGCCTACTCTTATCGGTCATAAACTAATTATTAATAACTTACTATTGTTCCTAAATACGTGATAACAGCTGACGATATTCAGTAGTAAAAACCGGTTCGTTTAACCGGTTTTGTCAAGTAATGCAAGAGAGGTATTTAACTCTTAACCTCGTCAGGCATCGGTCGACGCGCCTCCTATAAATTCACCGGTAACCTTCGCAAAAACTTCATTTGTTATTATTTAAATGTGCTAACAAGTGACATACTAAATATGTGGAAGACTGAAGACTTGGACGGACTTCTCGAGTGAGTACAATGTTTACATATACCATAGCTACCTATAAATTTTATTGTGCATATTTTACCTGGGATTTTTTGTTCGAAGAAAAGTTTACCTGCGTGTAGGTACTTTAGCCAGTACCTGTTTACTTTTTTTCGTAGCGCCGGCTTACTTGGAAAGTAGTTTACCGGTGTTTAGCAGCATGGTATTTTTGAATTGAAATATGCCTACTAAAGTGAAAACTTCTCTATTTCGTTGTGTAGGTATATTTTATACCTGTCTTTATTTTCCTATGGTTTTTGGGAAGTTAGTCTCCGTTATGTAACATGGTATTTTTATTAATTTTATGAACATGATATCGAATTATTCATCAGTAAGAAAAATAACAAATAATTTTTTTTCTTTTCAATTAAAGTGCTTATACTTACAATAAATGTATTTAATTTGATTTGATCAGGAGATAGAACTAATCTTATTTTTGCGGACAATTTGTGTCTTAAAATATAGACCAGACCTATAAATTAGCTAGCTATTAAATAAAATAAAAACAAACCTGACTATGACAAGTAGTAAAAAAAATGTAGATAATCACGTAAATAGGTACATTTACATACATACTATAATTGTATTTCAATTAGCCGGCTTGACAAGGTCGTCTAGTAAATATTTGTTGTGCAAAATATCGCTTCGAAATCTATTCTAATATTAAAACTTTAAAATAATAAAAATGTTTGAATTCCACAATTTTTATGTCTTTTGAGTAGCTTAGAATTAGAAGCCATTCTTCTTAATTTTAAGTCAAATTTTGTGGTCAGAATTGACGGCGATGACCATAACGTTACGATGCTAACGGCTGTGATGATAACGTACGTCCATATATTTTTAAGTACTACAAACTGCGATTTATCGATCAGCTCAGAACTCAGCAGGCTGATTCAGATATCCGAACATCGAATGTATTCGACGATTATCTTCGAAAAGTCTTCCGCCTTCCGAAAGAATATGTCTTATTTTTCCGAGATTTGACATATAATTTCAAAAAAAAATCCCGTCTTCGAATTCTTTCCGAAGGCTGAAGACTTTTCGAAGATAATCGTGGAACACATTCGATGTTCGGTTAGCTGAATCACCCTGCAGGTCTATAATATGTGATTATATCATTAAACTACTTTTCACGTTTGATAAACAGAGATAATCGTAAAGCCTACGGCGTACCTTTTTTCACGTTTGAGGTCCTATTCCTATTTTGGTCTTCAAATTGTGAAAAGGACGTGCGCCTTTTCTCTCTCGACAAAAACAATATCATCTAAGAATTGTTATCATTATATCCTTAATGATAATGGACCTATGACCCCGACAAAAGTAGTCCAATAACACCAAATTGAGACAGTTATTGTGTTGTTCCTCTGCCTTACACTAATTCGTTGTTCGCTAATATTTCCAAATAATTTGTAGTGAAACTAGTGAAATGAGCTACAGTTTTATTAGATTTTTCAGTTCTACACCACTTTCTGTGATGAGAAACTTTTCTAAGGATTGTCTCAGGTATGTGGGGCTGGGATTCACGTAGACAGAAGTTTTCTTTATTGGTAACTTATTAGTAGCGTTCGCAATGGCAAAGACATATACCTGAAAAACGTAGAATGAACTCCCATCTAAAGTATACCTACCTGTGAAGCATAGCGGTGTTCAATTAGAAAACGGTCCGTAATAAGAACATTATTTTTACAAAACAAAAAACAAAAACCGACTTCAAAAGACCGAAATTGAGTTATTCATCTATTTGTCGCGCACGTACTTAATGCAAATTTAAGACTTATATAGTTTTCTCATGGATACCATTATCAGAACTGGACTAAATTGAAATGGGACCAAATGGGAAGCGTCAGCTTTCTAATAAAAAAAAAGAATCATCAATATCGATTCACCCAGTCAAAGGTTATGAGGTAACAAACATAAAAAAAAAACATACAGTCGAATTGATAACCTCCTCCTTTTTTGAAGTCGGTTAAAAAGTGTATCGCGATCGGTATCCTTACCACATTTTTTCGTTTCGCATAGCAAGAAAACCAAGCTAAAAAACCAGGCTAAAAGTTTTCATGTTATTAATAGATTTTTCTGCCTATTATCATAGTTACTGGTTAGGAGCAAACTCATAATATTCTGTGAGAATAATGTACGTCAAAAGAAAAAAAAAATAGAGTTGTTTACAATCATCATCATAGGGTTATCAGGGCAGGTCGGCTGCACCTCGCGAGAGACGAGAGTCTTGTGATCTGCCAGTCTGGCTCCAGCCGATAGCGGGACAAGTACTCCGGTTTCCAAAATGGTGGCACAACCGATTTCAGGACTCGAGGCAGCTAGGTACTTATACTTCATCGTTTTATCGACCATTTACCAATTTTTAGGGGTTTTTCTGGTTTATTTATTGATTTCCTGACGCTTTACTTCGTCTATTTTACGAAGATTATTATCAAAAATGGAATTTTCCTGTGACCAATAAGTTTGTCTTGTGACTTACTATACTTTATAGGACCTAATAGGTACCTACTCCACCAATCTCATTCATAGCGTAGGAGCATTTCGATTATTAAAACTTGGGCCTATGCCAGCCTCATCCAATGCTTTTCTGCTGCCGACGACGACTGCCGCCTGCCGACGACGTCATCATACTACTCGTATGTCATAGTCATTTGTTTTACTACGTAATACCTACTGTAATATCTACAGGACACTAGATTATGAACTAATATATATTCCTAATTCTTATTAGCTACTGCCACGAGCTGCGCCCCGCGGTTTCACCCGCGTTTTCCGGGATAAAAAGTAGCCTATGTATTAATCCAGACCATGAACAACCTCCATTCCAAATTTCATGTAAATCCGTTCAGCCGTTTTTGCGTGAAAGAGTAACAAACATACAGCCATGCATTCTTACAAACTTTTGCGTTTGTAATCTTTAGTAGGAAGTAGGATAGTCGGATTAGTAGGATTTAGTTATTTGTAACGTGGTAGAGTATCTTTCCTTCATTTATTTTTGTTTATATTATAATTTATCCTTGTTTATATTATAAAGATTTATGTGTAACCCTTAGGGCTATAGAAAATGACCTCCGACAGCAAGTGTCGGAAGGCAAGGCGAAGCTGCCCTCGTTTCTGCCCAAACTGGCCATCGTGCAGGTGGGCGGGCGGGAAGACTCCAACGTCTACATCCGGATGAAGTTGAAGGCGGCTGAAAATATTGGCATTAAAGCTGAACACATCAGACTGCCAAGAGACATCACCGAAAGCGAGGTAAGATACTTTTTGATGAGCTCAGATTTTGTTCAAATTGGAACGGACTCGTTCAGGAGTCTTACCAGCGGCGTAGCTACCGCCGTATCAATGATACCTGGGATATAGGGGCCCCGAACGTGTGTGAGAAAAATGTTATCCATTTGGGCCCTCAGCGAATTTTGATACAGGCAAGGCAAGCTACGCTACTGAGTCTTAGAACATACTCCTGGTGGCGCTGGTGATCACATGTCATGCTATCCCATGGTCCCATGCTCACACATGGTGCGAAAAAGTTGACTTGAGCGGAATCCGTGTTCGAGTGATCCTGGTTCTCTTATTCCAATGTTGGGCAATTCAAGTCCGAAGAGAGTTCCTGAAAAGATTAGGACCGTGGCAGCTTTTTATGTCGAATATAAATTTTCAAAAAGTGTTCTACAATTCCATGTGTTCAATTCAAATCCAATTCCAATTTATAATTCATGGCATCTCCTTATCTGTTAAGCTTCCTAGTGGAAATTTCAACTGATTTATTATTTATTTATTTGTATGGTGGATGATGAAACGGAACCTAAGTTTTGCGCGTGATTGTGAAATATTTTACTAACTATAAAAGTAACACTAAAATCACTTTTAAGTGCTTAAATTAAATTAATCACGAAATAATCACCCAAAAACGCTATCAGATAGATTTTTGATGGTTTTTGACGTAGATAAGCATTGTCTTACATAACAGTGAGATTTGGGTTCGGAACCCATAACTTTGTTTGTGGATATTTTATTGTGCGAGATAATGTATGCGCCTTGACCTTTATACTGATAACGCGCCTCTATCGGTCAATACGAATTGTTTACGCGCTTGAAGATGATGTAACAGTTTATGTTTTTAAGCAGTTGTTTATTTGCTTATTTTAAGGTTTTGCAATAATTATTTATGTGGTCGTAAACATGATAATATTTAGGTAACTGTAACATGGTTTGAAATGAGAGCAGAGAGCTTCCAACGAACGGTATGTTCGTGAAGATCTACGGCGATGCTTGTCGCAATATGAATGTCAAGGCTGCAAAATAAAAATAGATCTTCTATTAATCACAGGATCACAGCCTTTTCCTATGATCAGCTTCGATAAATATGGATTTTTCTCGTATGTTATTTACATAAAATATTATTTTCCATATTGGTTCATCCATATTGGCAAGGATATTGCATAACATGGAGACTTAATAGACTAACTTTACTACAGGCCCAAAAAAACATGAATCGAGAACTTACCTCCTTTTATGAAGTCAGTTAATAAAATCGAATTTTCTGTCTAAAAGTACTAAGTACTCCAAGTATATAACAATTTTTGTATCGACTAAGTCTGCTTTAGATCATCTACTGGCCCGAAAGACGGTAGGTGGAAAGGCCCAAAGCCCAATATTATATCTCTCATGAAAAACATCGGTAAAAATAGTGCAACCTTTAACCTAGCTGTCCTTTCCAGCTTCTCGCACACGTCACCAACCTGAACGAATCACCAGAGGTCCACGGCATCATCGTGCAGATGCCTCTCGACTCCGTCCACAAGATTGACGCTCACCTCGTCACGGACGCCGTCTCGCCTGACAAGGACGTTGACGGGTAATACTCGCACTTTCATACATTTTAGCGCAAGGAATAAGTCTAATCACATACCTAGTACCTACGCATGGAGTATGTGAATCCATCAACCTGAAAACCAGGGCAGCTTGGTAGAATACGATCTGATCACCCTTCTAGAGTAGACCTGGTATCCTAGTCGTAGAATGATTAGTAGGTACATTGTCTTATTTTTCTATAGCATTTGCGCCATAGAATTGCAACTTGGCTTGGCTGCGGTAGTTATGTTTTTAGTGGATACCTAATTAAACCTTTTTGCAGTCTAAACACCGTCAACGAAGGCCGCATAGCCGTGAATGACTTCAGTGGCTTCGTCCCTTGCACCCCAGCCGGCTGCGTGGAACTCATCAAGCGGACTGGTGTGACCATCGCCGGGAAGAATGTAGTGGTTCTAGGCCGCAGCCGCATTGTAGGAACACCTGTCTCGGAGCTGCTGAAATGGGAACACGCTACTGTGACAGTCTGCCACTCTAAGACGAAGAACTTGAGTGAAATTGTGAGTTTTATATGAGCACCTTCCTATATCTCACAAAAAGAGCCGTTAGGTAGATAAAATAATTGACTGTTACATTTAGACAGACAGACGAGGAGTCACACTTTAAGGGTCACATACTCGACCTAAAGTGTACGTAACTCTAAAAACTGTGGCGCTGTTTTGGCTGAACGTAAGCACGTTTTGAATTTGAACAGCATAGATGTGAAACTCACCACATGTGACTGTCTTTCCAAAGCAGTACGATTCGGGGTTGTTTAAAAAAAAACTAACAAAATAATTAAAAGAAAATTACTTCCTAGGTGAGTGCTACATCTTTTACCACAACGTCGTATCCCATTAGGTGAGATTGTTGTCAAAGGCATGCATATTCGTAGTTTGATGAAAATTATCCATACTGAACTTCGCAAATCCATACTCAATTCCATTTGGAAAAAATTGCATTTAACATCATACAGTGTCATCTAACGAACATCGTAAGCGACCAATAAAGTACCTTCGTAACCTCGCGCATCAGACCAATTTATTCAATCAGCTTCACCAATGTTCGAAGGGGCGAAGTACATTTCAATGCGAGTTATTATAACCAATCTAGCTCAATAGATCTATTCGCCGCTGAAGTGCTCAATTTTATAGTCTCTGGCAGTATTCCGTTTCTGTTAACTTTAAAGTCTTTTTGTAGACAAGTAGTCTTTACTACCTAGTGTTTTTATTTTTGTTCACTCTTAGGTCTTTTTGTAGACAAAAATTCTTTTAGTGTATAATTTTTGTTAACTCTGAGGTCTTTTTGTAGACGAAAACCGCGGATATCCTCGTGGTCGCGATCGGACAACCGGAGCTGGTCCGAGGGTCATGGATCAAGCCTGGCGCGGTGGTCATCGACTGCGGCATCAACCCTATCCCAGGTAACTACTATTCTTTTCTAAAATTTTATTGCAAATGCAATTTAAATATACGAGTATGTATACCATGACATATAACCTGTGCAAAGGGTATTTTAATTAATGATTTTAATGATTTTTGGTCTAAAGACAACCTGTCTTTTTGTCTAACTGGCTGGAAATTGGAATGGGTTTCAACTTTTAGTTTTAGTTTATGGCTCTTGTGAAGATGCTTTATAACTCCGCCTATGTCACGTAGTTCGAGGAGGTATAGACTATCAAACGCAGATAAGTTTTATGGCTAGAATGATTTTTGAGAGGAATTTCATATTTTTGGTTTACTTCGAGTACTTACGAGTATTAATATGAAGCCTAGTTAGACTTAACGCCACTTCACTTCATTACCAATCATTCTGTGAATTTACTTAGATTTCCCAAGAATCCAGACACGCTAACAGACATCAGCAGTTAACAAACAAAATCACAGCAAAATCCAAACAAATAACAAGAAATGCTGTTGTTGAGCATTTACAATCAGCGGAATCGGTTCGAAATTACTAAATATTGATAAAACAGCCGAAGCATGGCTTACGTACAACACTGCACTACTTGGGTTTAATCAGTATTTACTCAGATCGTAGAGCGTAAAATTGTTTTTGATCATAAAATTGGCCACATAATAAAACTGAAAATGTTTATAGTTTATAAGTGTAACCTTGTGGACGGCGGTTTCAAAATACGAGTGCAGTAAAATAAAAAAATTAAAGTATGTAATTTTTATTAGTGAATTCAATCTAAGTATTTACTGATTTTCATTATATTGTCTTATTTATTCATCAAAAAATATTGTAACTATTATACATGTGGTGATACAAATAATTAAATAGTTCATTCGAATATTATAACTCAAGAATTTCAGGCGTTTGGAATATCATCAGAAACAAATTATGCATTATGATTTAGGTACATTCTACTAAAAAAGTATGGGTCAATACTTGCTACTGAATTTAAAATCACTTTCCGATGTCCGATTGAAAGTAAATTATTAAATTAAAATTAAATTAAAGTGAAATTGTAAATAATATCATTTTAGTAACATCAAATAGCCTCTTTCCGCCACTTTTTTTTCATTTTCTTTTGTTATTGAAATTAAAGTCCCCGCCAACGTTGCAGACTCGTCAAAGGCGAGCGGGCAGCGTTTAGTCGGCGACGTCGCGTACTCCGAAGCCATTCAAACTGCGTCGCACGTGACGCCGGTGCCGGGCGGCGTCGGGCCCATGACCGTGGCGATGCTGATGCGGAACACGGTGCTCGCCGCGCGCCGCCAGCTGCAGCGCTCGCTGCTGCCCGCGTGGCCGCTGCGGCCGCTGCGGCTCGCGCCGAGGCACCCGCCGCCTAGGTACGTACTTACAGGCTGCGCAGACGGCATCGGCCATGACCGTGGCGATGCTGATACGCAACACGGACCTAGCCGGGCCCGCCGCTTAGGTACGTACTACAGCCGCTGCATAAGCACACGCCAGGAGAAAGCCAGAGTCGCCATTGTCCGACACGATGCGGACGACATCATCTTTACACAATTCACGCTATAGCCATATGAATGCACACGCGCGAAGCCTTGGCTTAATGATAAAATAGAAACGCTGGTGCCATAGCTGAAACCAGCTGGGATTTTTTTTATTCAGTTATGGGCTTGCATTTGACCACCATCTCGCAAGCAACGATGCGGTCTACAATGGAGCATGCTTGCGTAGAAGAAACTGATTTACTCGCGACTTGAAGACATCTAGGTAGATTATTATCTATCGGGAAATACCCACTCAGGCAAAGCATTCCACACCCTAGCGGTCGGAATTAAATATAAATATTTGGTTCTGTTGGGTAGGTAGTAGGTACCTTCACCTACCTGTATCTGCCTTGGCAACAATTTCATTAACCATATTCCCGCAGCGACATCGAAATCGCCCGCTCCCAGAAGCCGAAGGACATCGTGGAGCTAGCGCACGAGATCGGACTCTACCCTACCGAGGTGTCGGCGCACGGACGCACCAAGGCCAAGATATCGCTGTCCGTGCTCGACCGGCTGAAGGAGCAGCAAGGCGGGAAGTACATCGTTGTCGCTGGGTAAGAACTTACTCCTAAATTTTTATTTTTAACTCCGACGCAAAAACGACGGGGTGTTATAAGTTTGACATGACATTGACTATGTGTCTACCTTTTTTTTTTTTTTTTACGGAATTGAGTGACGAGACAAGCAAATCGCTCGCCTGATGTTAAACGGCACGTTTGCCCAAAACAGGTCTGCGCCGCCCAGAATTTTGAACTCGCAAAATTCAAGACCCTGCGCGGCACAGCACTACGCTCGTCACCCTGAGATATAAGTTGTTTAATCTCCCATTTGCCCTGTAATTTCACTGGAAACAATGCCCTTCCAACCGGAACACAGCAAACACCTGTGGCATCGTAGCTCCTGAACGGACAAACTGATATTGATTTTGTTTTTTTCGTTTGAAAGGTGAAATAGTCAGGAGTGTTCTTAGTTATGTTTGATGGAAATCGGTTCAGCCGTTTCAATGTTGGGGTTTTTTTAATTTTGAATTAAATATGTATTAATGACTTTTTAAAACAAATAAATCCGCGCTTGAGCACCAACTCGCCTTTTGGTAAGCGACTGAGTTGGGCTCAGTTTTGTGTCAATATTATAGGTAGTCAGGTTATTAAAAAGGAAGTATACATCCTCTTTTTAATTACCCGACTGCCTAAGGAGGGTTTTGTTTTATTTAAGTATTTAGTAATACGATGTATCTGTGATTCACATAAATAAACTATTCTACATTCTGTATTATTCTCTGTATGTTAATAGTATCACCCCAACCCCGCTCGGCGAAGGCAAAAGCACCACGCTACTAGGGTTAGTGCAGGCGCTAACAGCGCACCGCGGGCGGAACGCGTTTGCTTGCATGCGGCAGCCCAGCCAGGGACCCACCTTCGGGGTGAAGGGAGGCGCCGCTGGCGGCGGGTACTCGCAGGTAAATGAAAGCATGTGAAGTCACCATCAAAATAATTATCAAAAAAAATAAATATGGAAACTAACGGGGTTTTGAAACCTTATTTTACAACATTTTTTTTCACTATGGAAACAGTGGTTTTGAAACAATTTGTAATAATTATTTTTCTGTTAGTGATTTTGAATTCCTGACAATTACTTCTTCTTTCTAGTACTACATCATACAGCTGTCCCAAGTATCTTTTAGATTGCTAGGTTGTTAGGCAGTTTGTAAATACAATTTTTACATTCTTTCGCAGGTGATTCCCATGGAAGAATTCAACCTGCACTTGACAGGCGACATCCACGCCGTGACCGCCGCCAACAACCTCCTAGCCGCCCAAATGGACGCCAGAATCTTCCACGAGCTCACGCAAAAAGACGGACCTCTCTACGACCGCTTGGTCCCCAAAATTAAAGGCGTCAGGAAGTTCTCACCGATCCAGCAGAGAAGACTGACGAGGTTGGGCATCAATAAGACTGAACCTGATTCCTTGACCGATGAGGAGAAAACCAAGTTTGCGAGACTGAATATTGATACGAACAACATTATGTGGAACAGAGGTAAGACTGCATTAAAAGTAAACTGCGATAAATAGCAGTTAGTTTTTCCCGACTGAAAAAACAATAATTTAGCAAAACCAAAAGGACGAATTATTGACAGAGCGAGCGAAGAGTCTATGCAACGACTGGCCATATTTGCTTTTGTCTGTTCGGATGTTTGTTTGTATATTGGTAGTCCCTTACAGGTCGTATTTCTCAACCAATCTCGACGCAACTAGGTATACCTACAGGTTCAACGATTCATAGAATTATTTTTTCGTCAGGATTTTTTGATTGGGGGTTATTTCCCTCCATAAGGGAAGAAATTTGCTGAAACTAACTAGTATTTTACAGAAATACCTAATAGTTTTTTTACGTACTTTTTTATAATTTCTCTTGTATAGACTTTATGAATTTACTTTAAACATGTTAATAAAATGTGCTTCTAACTTGTTTTAATATATTTTCAGTGGTCGACTTGAACGACAGATACCTCCGCAAGATCACCGTGGGCCAGTCTCCCACAGAGAAGGGATTCTCGAGAGAAACAGCCTTCGACATTGCAGTGGCGTCAGAGATCATGGCCATCCTTGCTCTAGGAAATGACATCGATGACATCAAGGAAAGGCTGGCGAGCATGGTTGTTGCGCTTGATAAGAGTGGAAACCCAGTTACTGCTGATGACTTGGTAAGTATTTACTATGACAAATGTGCGATCACAAAATATATTCAAGAATAGCTTTTATCATAAGCTATACGAAACGACAGAACTTACGCAAAAAACAAAAAGAAAATAAAATACAAACAAAAAAAAAACACAAAAGAAAAACAAGAAAACAAAACTAGTTCACTAAAGTTACGGAAGAAAACACTTCAATATTTTTACTAACAAGCTTTTCGTTCATCGTCATGGGAGTTATACCAAAGAAACTTTGAAAGAGATCGGTCTAAGCGGTAACGCCGCCAGTTCTTGCACTAGTTTTTAAGCTAAAGGGTAGGTCTGGACTGGACAATAAAAAAATATAAATTATAATTTACTTATTTCAGTCACCTAAGCCGTTATTAATAAATACCATAGATACACTACACTACGTATTTTAAAATTCAATTGAAAATAGAAAAGAGAAAAAGTTTAAAAAAGTTATCTATCTATTTTTGTTTGACTCTAGGGCATGACCGGCGCGCTCCTAGTGCTCCTCAAAGACGCCTTCGAGCCGACACTCATGCAGTCGCTAGAAGGCACGCCGGTGCTGGTTCACACCGGACCATTCGCCAACATCGCTCACGGCTGTTCCTCTATACTGGCGGACAAGATCGCTATGAAGCTAGCTAAGGAGAACGGATATGTGGCCACTGAAGCTGGCTTCGGCTCTGATATCGGTTGGTGTACTTTAATATTGATTCTATTTTGTGTTCTTAAAATTATTTTTTCAGCTGTTTTATATGTAGTTAGAATCAGCAGTATAAGTTATAATTTCGTATTTAGTGGGGTGTTATTAGTTTTGCGCTCTGAACTCAATAAAATTAGTTTTCCAGTCGATTTTTGAACTTTATCCTTTTTTTTTTTTTTTTTTTGTTTACCCAGTGGAAATCCTTTATGGCTACCACGCCCGCCCCGGGGGAGGCAGGGTGGTTATGTGGGAGTCTCCGCCCTAGTGGCGGCATACCCACTAAAACCACTGAGGAATTCATCGTCCGCCTGGTAGGGCAAGGTGGTGTCGCGTTAGCGTTGACCACCTTGCCCCGGCGACGGGCCCGATTAGGGCCCCCTGCACCCATGGCGGGGTGACCCTGTTCCCCAGGATCACCCCCCAGACAGTGTGGGGTCGTGCAGGCCGGGAGAGTCCCCCGACTCTATCGGCAACCCCACTGCCGAGGAGCAAGGAGACGGGCGTACCGCCCTCTCGCTCCCCAGCCCCGCTCGCTCGCACGTGGTGGGCAGTGTGGTTAGCACCACCCACCCCGCCTTAAGCCCACGTTCCTTTCACACCCGGCCGCAAACCTCACGCGGCGAGGTGCAAAAGGAACCCTCCTCTTTCCCTTGCACTCCCGACCGCGACCCACACGTGGCGAGGAGCACAAGGAAAACCCTCCTGGTGGCACCGCTGTCACCGCCCGAGCGTGGAGCGCCGTTTCCTCCAGCGTCCACCACACTCGTCACCGGCGGCAGCAATGCCACCGTCCAAGTGTGGAGCGCCGCATCCCCCGGCGTCCACCACACTCAGACCCTCCTCCTTTCCTTGCACTCCCGACCGCGACCCACACGCGGCGAGGAGCACAAGGAAAACCCCCCTGGTGGTCCGAGCCATCGCTCAGACCCCGGCTCATCCGCTGTGCCCTCTGCTAATCAGCCCTCTGCTGCCAGAGGGACACGCGGAAGGCCCCACCTCGGGTTCTTCTTCGTTTCACCGGGCTCAGTGCCACGGCTACTTATCCCCCCCGCCACGGAAAGGCGGGGGAACCCATTCGGGGGGGTTTGAACTTTATCCTATCTCAAACAGCTATCAACATCGTTTAACCTCGGGTATGGTGAAGTTTTCAGACATCAAGTGCCGATCCAATGATGCAAGCTATTTCGAACCTTAACTTGTACTAAATAGAAGTCAACATCGTTTCTCCCAGGCATGGAGAAGTTCTTCGACATCAAGTGCCGCGCGGCGCGCGCCCGGCCGCACTGCGCCGTCGTCGTGTCCACGGTGCGCGCGCTCAAGATGCACGGCGGCGGGCCCGCGGTGTCGCCGGGCCTGCCGCTACACGAAGTCTACGTTAAGGTTAACTATGTTTTTACCTTGTTGTTTATGTTAACTACCACTAATTATACTTCTAGTTTCAATGTATGTTTGTAGAGTAATCTCCGGAACAACTGATCCGATTACGAAAAAAAATCGTGGAATAAATTTGTAGGAGGTACAACGTCAGAATTATTAATTTTCACAAAAGATACTCTGCGCTGCGCATTTTAAAGAACTAAAACGGCCGTATAGAAAAGTCACTTTGAAATTTTCCATACCTAAAAGACTTTATTCTTGCATATCGCGGAGTATATTTTGTAAAATATTGAGCGGTGCTTTTGCCTAAAGTGATATAATGGAGCGTAAAAGAAACAGTAATAAAAGTATGTATTTACAATGTACACAGTGGCGCACGGTCGCGCCAATTTATATTACATTGATTGGTGTTTATTTTAATTTTGCTTCATTATTGTTTGCCTAACAACTGATAGCGTTGCTAGTTGCCAATGAAAAGAGAGAGTGTGGAATGCTCTGCCTGAGTGGGTGTTCCCGATTGATAAAATATGGGTGTCTTTGATTCGAGTGTGGATCGGCTTCTTATAGATAAGTGTGCTCTGTCGTAGGGGATCGTCCATTAATCAAGTGAAGCTCGTGAGGGGGGAGGGGGTTCGGAAAACGAGTTATTACGAGGGAGGAGGGAAAAACGTAGAGAAATATAACGCGTATTTAATTTTTCATTCATTTAAGATAAAGTTGCTATAAACATCATGATTAATGGACGACCCCTAGACTGCATTATGGCGTATTACTGAGTAGAGTAGTAATTAATCAGACAAGATGGTGGTCGGTGCCAAAACATCTCAAATAGACATCATTCATAAAACTCCTAATTCTTAGTATTTTGCACGAACATAAACAAACAACGTTTATAAATATAAACTGAAAAAAATGTGATGTCATTAGATTGCTCAGTTTCTCAGTCATGGCCGGTCATTTCTAAACCAATGAAAGTCGTCATCTGGAAACTATAAAAATCACCATTCAATTGGATGTGGGCCAAGTGCCTAGTTCACTAAATAAATATTATAAATACTTTTCTCTGAAAATCCATTATAGTTTTAGTAGCTGCGCCCCGCGGTTTCACCCGTTACCCTACAAGAACCGTTGTATTTTCCGGGATAAAAAGTAGCTTATATGTTAATCTACAGTATAAGTTATCTATACCAAATTTCATCCAAATCCCTTCAGCAGTTTTTGCGTGATCGAGTAACAAACATTCGAACATCATGAACATTTTATGATATTTGTAAGATTATTATGAATTAGAAGCTTGTTATGAGCCCACCTACACGTGATGTCTCTCTCTACCTACGTTAAAGTAGTAATTTCCTGGGATTTCCCAGGGAAAATATTTTTCTGAGGGTAGGTCCACACTAAATAACATTTTTGTTGCATACTCCGTAGCGATATTTATGCACAACGTTTAAAAGTGAAGGTAATATTATGAAAACAATGATTTATTTATCTTTGGATCTTACTCTAATAAACACTGCTTAAAGTTAGTCACTGATTAAAATGCCCTGACAACTTCTCATTGCCACGAACGTGCGAAAGCAAGACGGAGAATTTTAAGCAGTAATTAAGTTTAAGCAGGCTTTATAACTAAGGCCCTTTAAAAATAAAACTACAGTTGTCGCCTTATTCTTTTATTAGTGTTGAAGTGAGACAAATATAGTAACAATGCCCTATCCACATTTTATTTTAAACCAATTCGTATTGTACTTAATACGATTTAAAACCAAACCTAAAAACGAACTATTGCTTACTAGAATACGATAACACGAAACACGATTTCAGTAATGAAGTGCATTTCTCGCAAAGAGCCTTCCAAAAAACAGAGTCTTTGAAATAGGTGTATTGCAAAATGTGCACATTTTAAATTTTTTTTTTTGATAGTATGGCCTCTGCACTATTCGTGTGTATAATCAATAATTATAATTTTGGCAACGCGTGTTGTTTTCAGTTTTGAACGAAAATAATGAACGATGTAAAACGAACGGAGATTTTTTAGTCGAATACCTATTTTGTTTTTGTTATAACACATACGCACAAATTGTATTTAGCAACAAATACCAACGAGTTTCACTCCTAAATGTTAGTACACATCCATGTTCAATTTGTTCGTTCATGTTTTCCTAAATACTTACTTACTAATCTTACTATAAACAATTGAAAACTCTACATGTCTTTTTAAATCATAAGAACGGCATTGTACTCGTATTTATGTGGAAGAGCGACAAACAAACATATTCCTATCTTGGTTGGGTACTGGGTACGATATCCACTAAGCTGACTTGAATGGAGTGGCAAGATGCCTGCCAAAGACAGGCGATGACCGACGGTTTAGCCAAAACACAAATACAAAATAAACCGCTACGTAACGTGATATTATTTTAATCTCGCACAATAATTGGTCGACATGGCATTGTTTCTTTCAGTAAACATAGCATTAACTGTGACGTAAACTACGTAGCCAGTATTCGATAGAAAAAAATATAGGTACGCCATTTATTTTACACCTGACAGGAATGGCCTAACGGGCTTAAATCGCATGCATATTTTATCGAATATAATAATATTATACTCGCTACGTCGCATTTTACGTCAGAATTTGTACTAGGGCTATCTGGGCTATACTGCTCAGCTTTGGTAAATTTTGGACCTTGTCGCACATAAACAGCTTAAATTTTTCTTTTAGGAAAACCTGGAGCTTCTGAAGAACGGTCTCTGCAACTTGGGCAAACACATCAGCAACGGAAACAAGTTCGGTGTTCCCGTCGTCATCGCTATCAACAAACATGGGTACCTAGATCTCTTTTTACGATTTACGACCTGTTTGGCTCAGCGGTAGTAGGTATATCTGCCGTATAGGCCAAAAATCCCGGGGTCGATTCCCGGCCGGGCAGATGTTTGAATGATGAATATCTGCTCTGGGTTGGGTTGTTAGTTGTCCTTGTCATTGTGTGTGTTCCTTGGTATCCCCGACACAGGTTATTCTGTGTTGGGGAGAGTGTGAAATGTAATTTATTCATTTATTAAAAAAAAACTTTAAAATGTCTGTTCCTAGAAACGACACCGCAGCCGAACTGCAGCTAGTGAAGCAATTCGCCGAAGACAATGGTGCCTACCGCGCCGTCATCTGCGACCACTGGGCCCTCGGCGGCGCCGGCGCGCTCGACCTCGCCGACGCGGTCATAGCGGCCTGCGACAAACCATCCAACTTCGACTTCTTGTACCCACTCAACATCTCCATACAGGACAAGATAAGGATCATAGCGACGGAGATGTATGGGGCTGGCAAGATTGAGTACACGGATGAGGTTTTGGAGAAGATCAAGGTGTTTACGGAGAAGGTTCGTTTTTTGCTGTTTTAAGAGGGGTGGGTTTTGTTTGAAGCAAGCATTTTTTTTGTTTTATTTTTTTTTTCTTAAAAAAAGCAGTGGTTTTATAGCATTAAAAGAAACCATTAAAATGACGCTAAAATTCATGATTTACATTAAAATATTTCCTGCACTACACAAAAATAATTCTGCAGCAGAAGTGTATTAGAAAGTATAAAATAGAAAGTTTACTAAAACAGATTATCCTGGTTTTGGAATACACATAATGTGATTGGGGTGGTGTATTCAGATGAGTAAATTAATTAATTCCCAAAAAAAAACTACAACATGTTTGTGTTTATCAAATAATCGTAGGTACCTAATATTTCTCTACAGCACAGAGAAATTAGTTAAACTTGATTTTCAGCAACATTCTGCTTTAGTTAACTTATTTTAAAGTAGTTAAATATTAGTATCCAATGTCCCAACAATGTAATAAAACTACTAATAATGTGCGCCAGAGTAAGATAACGGACCCGTGACAAGAGGCGTTTCAAAACCGGTAAAAGTATCGGTACCTACGTAAACAGGATAAAATGTGACTAAACGTGATCCGCCCCCTAGATTTTTGTATTGCAAATAAGTTTTATGTAATTTTCATGTCTTAAAATCAAACACCATATTTCATCGCAGGTTCATAATACATAATTACAAATTATCAATTATTTATGTTTATATTATTTATCTTTATTTCAAACGCCCAGCATTTGAAATATTGCGTATGATGCTAAAACTCGCGACGGCATATACGAGTACCTATCGCGTAACCCGTATACGCGCTTTAGAGCCGAAATAACCCCTTATTGCGAAAATAGCTCCGCAATATACATAGTTGTGGTTAAAGAATTTTATTAATCTCATAATAATACAGTGATTAGCTTATTGAGATTACATTTTACGTTGTATACAATGCTAGTGCTGCTAAGCACAACGGACTTAAAAATAGTAAAATGAACTTTTTTTTTTTTTTTTTTTTGTGAGGTAGTTAAATATTTGCCAGAACTCAGTCCGGTGTTTACGTGCTGCGCCCGGAGAACAATAGGCGACTCGCGAGCGACGCGCTAAAGGTGGCGTCACATTGGCAGTGAGCCCAATTAGAAGATTTAAAGTTTTAAACAATATAAACAAATTTAACTAATATTTGAAGTGATAAGGAAAAGAAATATGGATGGCATATGAATGAAATTATTGTGCAGGTTAGTGTGTAACTAGCGTAGGCTAGTTATTAATATTTACAAATGAAAAATCCTTTAATACGTGTAGCTTTAATAGTTTTTTAAAAACATATAGTGACTTCGATTGTTTAATTTCTTTTGGTAATTTATTGTATAGATAAGCTCCCTCAAACATAATATTTTTTAGTCCGTAGTTTGTTCTAGGTTTTTTAGCTAAGCATATATTATTGGCTTGTCTCGTTAAAATTTTTTGTACATTTATCTTTTTTGTAAATGTTAGTATGTAGTATGTTAGTTTACATAATAGATACAGTTCCGAATCCCCAAAAATACCTCAAGATTAAGATACAAAGCTAAAATACAGGGTTATTCATAAAGGGTATGCTAAGCCGAAAAGGGCTTATAGTACTCATCATTATGAACAACTTTTACTATGGGACCAACTCGAAATTCGCGAAAAAAAAAACAGCTGTTCCATAGAAAAATGTCAATGACACTTGACAAAATGTATGGAACAGCTGATTTTTTTTTCGCGTTGGTGCTATAGTATTTTCGAGTTGGTCCTATAGTAAAAGTTGTTCATAATGATGAGTACTATGTGCTTTTTTCGACTTAGCATACCCTTTATGAATAACCCTGTATAATCTAATTCTATTGGGACACATTGTTTTCACAAATAAAATCGTTTGTTTCTCCCAACATTTAATTAACAACAAAAGCTGTTTTCATAGAATGATCTACCTAATTTTTCCTGAAGGCCTCTGAAATGGCTTGATAGTTGTTGCTATAAGACAAACAACCGGGACCTACAATTTAAAGCCCGTCACACACGTAGCTATAATATATATTAATATAAATATAGCGAGGCATATTACGATATATTTTCAATACAAATATTGAAGTGACCGCACACCATATTGAGCGAATTTTTTTGAGGATAGTTCACGATACAAATTAAATTCGCCACGAGTTTTTTTATTCTTTATATGCGATTCAACCCATTTAGTTCTAGTTTTTGAGCCTGATAGGGCAACTGTAATATCAAAAGCGGCATCAGAATCGTCCTCTGAAGAACTGTCAATTAAATTAAATCCAATAACCATATACTTCTTGAATTCATAATTATCTAATTAGTAATCAAAACACCCTGTATTATAAAACGCGTGCAAACGCTTGGCCGACCATCAATGAAATGAAGGCAAAATATATATTATAGCATCGTCTCCGTGTGTGGTAGCTTGCTATAATATATATTAAAGCAAGGCATATTAATATATATTATAGCTACGTGTGTGACGGGCTTAACGTGCATAAAAGCTCTGACACCAGAGACCAGAGACTGACTGATTTTTGGTGATTCGGAACTTAACGTGTCTATTTTGTTGGAGCTTCTTTAGTGAAATAAGTTTAATCATGGTCCTAAAGTGTATACCGACGCACTTTACGGCCAATTTTTTGGGTTATCGCGATATAATATATTATGTTGTCATGAAAATGTTTTATAATATGGGGTTATTCATAAAGGGTATGCTATGCCGATAAGATCTCATAATACTCATAATTATGAACAACTTTTACTATGGGAACAATCCGGAATTCGCGAAAAAAAAATCAGCTGTTCCAAAGAAAAATGTCAATGACACTCAACAAAATGTATGGAACAGCTGATTTTTTTTCGCGAATTTCGAGTTGGTCCCTTAGTAAAAGTTGTTCATACTGATGAGTACTATGAGCCCTTTTCGGCTTGGCATACCCTTTATGAATAACCCTGTATAGAAGTATAAATACATTGCGATGTCATTCGCACGAAGTTTATTTGTAACACCGCGAAATTTCCAAGTCTGGGCTAGGCCTTCGGCTTATACGATCTTGCTTATGTTTCCAGGGATATGACAAGTTCCCGATCTGCATGGCCAAGACTTCCAACTCTCTGACCGGCGACCCGGCGGTGAAGGGCGCTCCCACGGGCTTCACCCTCAAGATTAACGGCATCTTCGCGTCAGTCGGAGCCCAGTTCGTGGTGCCGATGGTCGGGGAGATCTCCAAGATGCCCGGACTGCCCACGAGGCCGAGCATCTACGATATCGACCTCAACACTAAGACGGGAGAAATCGAGGGACTCTTTTAAGATATTTGAAACCAGCTTTGTATAATTGATTTGTTATTTTTAAGTAAATGGTTTTTATAAAATGACGATGTTAGCAACTTTGGTGTTTTATTGGTTTGAGTAGATTATATAATTATACTAGCGGTCCGCCCGGCTTCGCACGGGTAGACACTATAAATTGAGATGTGAGCTATCCTATCTGTTAAGTTAGATCGAACTGCATGGTGTGCAAATTTGATTGAAATCGGTTAAGTAGTTTAGGAGTCTATAGCGGACAAACAACGTGACACGTAATTTATATATATTAAGATAGATAGGTACGAGTATAGCTTAGGTATTTGGGGTGACAAGGTGACATAGGTTGAAAGATGAACCGTCTGTAGAAAAAGTTCATCTTTCTTATTCGAAAAAAAACCCACTAGGCCTGCCTACCATTGGGTATAATTTTACAAATAAAGTACAATTAAAATGCTAGAAGCGAGAAGTTGACAATGCAAGCACAGGATAGCCTTATCGTACATTTGTGAAAAGGGAGTAAAATAGGTACCTACTCTTGATTGGGTATTTAACTGAATATTTTGTATAAATCAGTCAGTTTGTCACAGATCTCAACTAAAGGTTGTTGCGATCGACAGTTGTGTTTTGCAAACCTCTGTTCTGAATAATCAAATTCTTATCAAATAATTGCTCTTAAGTGATTGGAGGCGTTAATCAAAATGAAGAAATACTCGTGTATTATAGTTATTGTAATTCTCGTGGTAGCTGGTGCTGTGATCGCTGAATATAATGGCGGCTTCGCGTGCTGTCATTCGTCGTCATTTATATTTTCTCCCAAAAATCATATCGATAGTTTGATGTGCCATGACCCTGTGAAGAATACTACAGCACCCATGAGGCTCGTTTGTGACAGCTATAGGTTTTTATTAAATACCAGTGTCAAACCCGATTCGATGGCTATTCGAGTAACTGATCAATACGAAGTGGAATTAACTTCAGATATGTAAGTAGTAGGTACTGAATGCGTGGAGATCGTCTCGTCTACAACTGGACGCCCTTCCACTCAACATCATTTGACTTGTACGGTCAGTATAATAAGTGAGCGAACAATGACGGTTTTTTTTGTAAATGACTGAATGCTGTTGGCTGAGGCCTGTACAGCGTACCGGATATCTACAGTGTACCTACAGGGTACGACGAACGAATACACTCTTAAACTCGACGGTCTCTTCCTAAATATTTAAATCGTAGTTCTCAAACTTACTCAACTGAAGTGACCTGTAAGCAGATTAATCTATATACAAACGTGTCGCTAATGGCAATGCTAGAGTTGTATGAAAATTAAGATCTGATATACCTAAATTTCACAGTGGGTTAAATGCCTTAGAAGGCTCACCGCCTACAGCATCATAACTCTTAACTAATCTTCTTACTAATATTATAAAAAGTGAAAGTATGTATATTTGTTACACCGAAGTCGGAATACTAGATCGATGATTTGTTACTAATGAACGTTGAAACGGCTAAACGGACTTACATAAAATTTGGAAGGAAGGTCGTTTATGGTCTGGATTAACGCATAGGCTTTTTATTCCGGAAAAAGCGGTTAAGACCGCGGGGCGCAGCTAATATTATATTATATGAGAAATTAAGTTTGTTCCGATTCAATTGCTTGCAAACACGTTGTCGGCACAGAAAGGGACAGGCTACTTTTTACCATGGCAAACACAGTTAAACGGATTCGGATGAAAGAAATCAACTGAATTACGATTAATAAAGGATACCTTTCATACCAAAATAATTGACGGTTCATGTAGCAGAGAGGGTGAAACTGCTTTTTTATATTTTTTTTAATTCATAAATAGGCTTGCGTTTGACATGCATCTTGTCTGATGGGAAGCAATGATGCAGCCTACGATGGAGCACGCTTGCCTAGAAGAAACCGATTCACTCTCGACTTGAAGGCACCCATAATATAACCATCGGGGAACACCTATTCAGGGAGATCATTACACACTCGTGCGGTTCGCAACATGAATGTGGAGTCAAAGCGTTTCGTTCGGGTTCGGGGGGCGCTCCGGACCACGTGGCGCAGCTAGAAATAAGTACCTACCACTTGTACTAAATAGGTACACACAATATGACATGTCCTACACCGACCTTGAATTAACCGTCGTCTAGAGAGACACCCGGTATAACTTAAAATTAAATCTATACTAATTATTAATAATATTATAAAGAGGAAAGATTTGTATTTTTGTATGTTTGTGTTGAATAAACACAAAAACTACTAGACCGATTTCAAAAATTCTTTCACCATTAGAATGCTACATTATCCCTGAGTAACATAGGCTATATTTTATACCCGTGCAAAGCCGGGGCATGTCGCTAGTATTTTATATTTACATTGTTTGTTGGTTTTCCTTTTTGTGGGGTCAATAAAGAGTTATTACTTATTGTATTGTGTTGGTTATTTTCAGGGCATGTTATGGAACTATACACAATGGTCATACTTTAATGCCTACCGAAATCGCCTACTCGTTTTTATTATCAGCGCTCAGAAAGGCCGGAGGGTCGATGAATAGCAGTGAAGAAATTTACTTTGACGTACCAATACTGTGTGTGGATAAATTCGAAGAATACAAGAATAGAATTGCGGCTATGAAGTACTGCCACATCATGTCGATGGTTGCTTTAGGTCTAACTACTATGATATATGTATTTTTTTTCGAATTGAGGTGAGTGCAAGCAAACCGCGCTGCTGCTTTTATTGCTTTCAGTTTTTGTTTCTTTCCGAATTCCAATGGACGATCCCCAAGGGAACGGGACAAAAGCGTAGAGGCGCATGATGACGCAGTATGCCGTGTCACACGCCTTCTAAACAACCTGACTTGCGGTTTGGCAAAGTCCGCTCGAGCCATCTCTTGTCACAGGTCTTGTTATGCCGAAACAACGCGTCTGGTAGAAATGTAGGCTTGTAGGTACGTGTAGAGCGCGAGCCGTTTATGCGGCAACGCGGCTCGTATGGGCTTGCACTCTTGACGCTTCGTTTACTGCACCTTAACGAGTAGGTACAGGGAAGGGTACTTCTCTGTGGTGAGGTCTCACACTTCCGCCTTGCATTCATCCTGCTTAGATGTATAACTAATCATCATATACTATGGTACATGGAAATATGGGCTATGTTAGTAACAAAAAACCCACAACCTTCTCTTTAAGAGAAATATATGTGAATGTTCATTTACTTACCTTAATTCTCATGTAGTTACTGTGGTGTTTATTGTAACACTGCTTTATTTGCCTAATATGACGGCAGCAGCACCGTGAAGGTATTTTTTTTCCTTCTTTTTTCAGAGATTTATTTGGAAAAAGCGTGATTAATTTCTGCGGAAGTTTGGCATTTACTTTGGGAATGTTAGCCTTTGACCCCTCAGACGTGACTGCTTGTACTCTCCGAGGTATTTTTAAACTTTATTTACTTAGATGTTTGGAACCATCACCATATAATAGCTGAAACAAGACGAAACGGCTCAACGAATTCAAGTGAAATTTCGAATGGAGACAGCTCATACTCTGTTTAAACATAATAAGCTAATTATTATCCCAGTATAATTCACAGCACGAGATTTGTTGTAGTGGTTTTGGACATGTTTGCTTTTCCAAAATTAAAATATAGTCGTTACGAAACATGTACTTAAATAAATCTATGATTCGTGCTATAAATTGATTAAACTATTTGTCACAGTCCTTTGGTATTTTTTTATGAGGTACTTATCTTTATTTGTAATGTTTTCTTTTTTACAGGATTAATAACTTACTACTTTTTGGTGGCTTCATTTTTCTGGTCAAATTCTATATCCATACAACTTCTGATAGATACCAGGTATATTTTTTTTACTTCTACTGTCCAACCTTTATTTATCCCACTGCTGGCATACAAGTCTTCCCTCGAAGAGTGAAAAGGCCGTACTCCACCACTCTGGGAAAGTTCGTGTTGGTGGATTCACATACGCCACAAGGGCGACTGGTCAATTGGATGATATCAGAATCATTAAGTACTTACCGTTTTTGACAATACTTTTCGTGATGTTTTAGACGACCATCCACAGAAGACTATAGTTGGAAAGAGTTTAGATGGTACATGCTGTATTCATGGGGGATGCCAATGCTCCTCTCTACAATAATAATGATAGTAAATTACATCCCAGGACACCACCAGAAACCTGGGATTGGGATGAATCACTGCTGGTTCTTATGTAAGTTCTACAATATTTTTAATAAAAAATGTTTCATAAGTACCTATCTACTAAAATATTTTATTTTACAAATTGGCAAACCCGAACACCCAACATCGCCTTCCCCACGATCCGAACAGTTGACCTCCAGCAGATCGAGTGAGAGCACCGTAACATTAATCATGGTCAACTTTTTTTTATTCAAAAAGTGGAGGGGCGGGGGGGGGGTGGGTTATTTGCGATACTTCAGATGTCTACTAATAATATCATCATCATCATATTATTATGCAACCTTTAATCCTCCCACTGCTGGGATACAGGTCTACCCTCGAGGGGTAGATTAGGCTTAGGCCGTATTCCACCACGCTGGCCAAGTGCGGGTTGCTGGATTCACATACGCCATTGAACTTCTTCTCCGGACATATGCAGGTTTCCTCACGATGTTTTCCTTCACCGAAAAGCCAGTGATATATAAATTCGTACATAAGTCCCAACTGTCCCAAAGAACTCATTGGTAAGAGTCGGGGTTTGAACTAATAACATACTACTAATAATAATTATAGGTATACTACTAAAAATTTTTTTACGATTTCAGCTAATTCACAAGAATGGTACTATCTTAACAGCGTGTTGTCGGTCCTGTTGGTGATTAATTTCGCAATATTCATTTACATAGCAATAATGTTTTGTCGATTCGCGGCTAAGTCGACTCATTTAAAAACTATCAAATTCAAGTAAGTTGCATTAGTAATAAAAACGATAAAATTATTTTTTGATAAATTACTCGTAAGTAGGTTAGTAAGCTAAGGTAAGGTAAGTAAGGTAAGTGCCTATACGCGTCTTTATCATTGGGTGCCGCACAACTGCTGCGCGGCACAGACTCGTGACAGAAAGGCTAAGGGTATGCTTAAACGCGGGTAACGCAATACAGCACAGAACAGCTTTTGCATGGCAGAGCAGGCGGGACAGCCATATGGCACAGAACAGACACTTGTCAGCGTCACACGTGCCTACTCAGCGACGCAGCTCTCAGTACGTTGATGCATTATAAAATATGCTTTGCCCTGCGCTGCGTGGACCTGCGTCTCAGCATACGCTCAATCTTACCCTCGCGGTATGAGTGTAGTGGTTCATATCAGCTATAAAAGCTTAAGCTTATCTATATTATAGTTCCTGTAAAACACGCACGCGCGGACTCGAGTGAAAGATCAAGCCAATAAATAAATCCAAATATCTTTGGTTCTTGCTACATGTCAAAGAAGTTCTAAGACTAACAATTAAATATGTTATGTTTCAGATTATCAATGACAATTCGTTTGATTGTCCTGATGGGCCTGCCTTGGATATTGAAGATGATTAACTTGGGTAGAGCTGAATTGTCTTTTAGATGGTAAGCCATAGCATGAATATTTCAGTAGCATTGATCATGTTCGATTAGTATAAAATATGATCAACATTTAACCAGACGATTTCGCAAACGTACCAAAAATCATCAAAATGGACCGATAGTTGGCGTTTTCTGCATAGCTAACTCTTCTTTTTGAGAATACGCCCCCTCCTCCCATCCCAAACAAAAATTGTATAATATTGTAGAACCTAGGCTCTACACGTCTACACCCAGTTGTGTCCATTATTTTAATTAAAAAATACGACTTGTACGCGAGTACCAACATCCACACAAACGTTCCAGAAAACTAAAAGAAAAGAAAAAACGCTTCGCTCGCTTCATTCCCTCTGTCAGTCAATATTAATTTGTTAATAAATAATATCTTATTTCTTGTGTTGTGCAATCAAATCATACAGCTTCCAAACATACGAACACATTTACAGGTTCATCTTTGAATTGATCACCGCTCTGCAAGGAACACTGGTTTTCCTGGTTCTGGTGGTGAGGAAGCGAGTGGTTCGAGTGTTGCACCAGCGCGGCTTGCTGGCGTGCTGCTCGGGGCCGGTGGGCCGCTGGCTGGCGGCCGGGGAAGATAAGACCAACGTCGTCCAGCCCACTGACATCTTCTTACGTGAAGACAACCAGACGGATGGAAACGTGCCCGAATAGTACAAAGTAGAGTCTGGCTAACGAAAGTTGATACTGACAGAGCGCGGCTTTTACTCACTCTAAAACAAAAATAAATGTTAAAGTATCAAAGTGAGTTGTTCCGACTTTTCTTTTCAGTTTAGGGCTGCTATGCTGATATTTTTTAAATTTGCCGCGCTTTGTCAGTATCAACTTTCGTTAGCCAGACTCTATATCATCTTCTTACGTGAAGACAACCAGATGGATGGACACGAGCATGAATAGTATAAAGTTTACATCATTGACTAAGGATACAATATTACATCAATGGTTTTACACTAGTCTCTAAATTGGGAGAGCCACAAATTTAAACTAATTGATGTCGTAAATCGTGGATGGTTTTACTATAAAAACTAACGTTGTTCAGGACGCGAACGCGTCACGCTCGTTCTTATACGAGTAGAATAGAATATAATTTATTGTTCAAAAAGTCACAGTTTCATATACATTTTTAACATTGTTACTTCTGCTTCTATTTGGATTCGCCAAACAGTAACAGTGGATATTATTATTGGTCTCACTCAGATAACGACACTAGTTGAGAAAAAAAAATTAATAAAACAAGACAGCTGTACATAGTAAGTTAGGAGCTTCGTCTGAAAAATTTCATAATAATAAATTAAAAATATACTTAACTTCTAATTATTAATTAAACAATTGTAGAACTCTAGTTGTTAAATTGAAAATTAAAATAAAAAATATAATTTACTAATTTTCAGTCTCTATTATTTCGTAATCTTTGTGGTCGTTGATCGTTGATTAAAGATCACTGAATGTGATCGATACTATGTTAGCGGTCTTCAGTAAGAGGCTGATGTGAAGGGCACTCCCACGGGCTTCACCCTCAACATAAACGGCATCTTCGCGTCAGTCGGAGCAGAGTTCGTGGTTCCGATAGTCGGAGAGATCTCCAAGATGCCCGGACTGCCCACGAGGCCGAGCATCTACGATATCAACCTCAACACTGAGACGGGAGAAATCGAGGGACTCTTTTACGATATTTGAAGCTTTGTTTAATGGACCTGCTATTTTTAAGTAGGTAGGTATATTTATGGTTTTTAAAAAATAACTAGCTGACTCGACAGACGTTGTCCTGTCAAAAGCCATTGCGTCAATTCTATGTCAAATGTCAAAAGTTACATTAAAAAAGTTTACATTGTCCAAAGCGCTGAAGTTAAATTAAATCATCGTAATTTATCTTAGAGATATTATTATGTGTCACGTTGTTTGTCCGCTATAGACTCCTAAACTACGAGTACTTAACCGATTTCAATCAAATTTGCGAACTGCACCCGGTGTGGGTGCAGTTCGATCTAACTTAGGAGATAGGATAGCTCACATCTCAATTTATAGTAAAAAAACATGAATTTAAAAATACTTAGACCATATACCGCTTTGGTAATGTAAACTTTTTAACACGCTTTTATTAGCTTCACCTGTATGTTTGTATGTTTGTATGTTTGTATGTTTGTATGTTTGTATGTTTGTATGTAACCGACTCCTTTGAGCGCGTTTTTGACCCACTTTAAACGGTCAGATTTCTTTCAAACTTTGTAGATATATCGAGGACCGATGACAATACACTAAACAAATCGTGTTTTTTAGTTTTTTTAACTATTAATTTTTTTAACACGCTTTTTCTATAAAGTTTCTTTAACTTTTAATACCGTTTAACTTACAAATGGTAATTTCGTCATTCGTGTCAGAGAACAGAGTGGCGCAGTGGAAGCGTGCTGGGCTCATAACCCAGAGGTCCCTGGAAACCAATAAAATAAAATACATATATTTATTTATTTACACTATTATTAATTTATATTTATTGAAATTTTCAACCCTATTCTTAATTTAAAGGACAATGTCCACTTGTAAGGGGATTTTGGCTTAGAGTGAACAGTGAGTTTTGGTATAATTATTACATAGGCCAAGTACCTTATGTCAGTGGCTAACAAAATATTATAATAACTTTGTAGCAAAGGTTTGGTAAGAGACCTCTTTCCTACATGTAAAACATCATGGTCAGCGGAGAGCTTTTGAAATAAAACAATCTTATTTTTATTTCTAATCAGAATCATATGTAATTAAAACAGTATCCAGAAACTGGGCAGGTGGATTTATGTTGTCTTCGTACCTGGCCCAGCTTAAGTACCAAATGACGGTCATAATGTGAGCGCAGCAACCCACAGTCTTTCGGCCCACAATGCAATTGCAGCAATAATGTTTTGCAGCCTATATTGTTACAGTTCTTGACTGGTTAGCTGCAAGTGTTGATAACTGAGTTTCACCTTCCTCTCGGCATGCAGGTGTGTGAACAGAATAATTAAGCTGTTCCAATAGTCTGTACAATCAATTACAAATGGTTTTATTAGGTTCCTATGCTTGTGCAGGGAATATGTATCTTTTTGGTACATATAATTTGACATTAACGAGCCAGGTTTGACATGAGGGAAGATATCGGAGTCCAAAGGAGTGCCAGTGTCATGGTGAACGGCGGCATCAGTGTCAATAGGCGGGCCAGGGTCATTGTGAGCGGAGGTAAAGTCGGAGTCCATAGGGAAGCAAGGGTCGTTATCAGAATCCATTGTCCAAAACAAGTACGAACTTCCACAATACACAATCACAAACAATCCAGACCAGAACGTCGAGAGTCGAGAGAGACGACAGATGAAAACAATTTGACGTTAGTAACAGGACATGACGGATGCGGAGTTGCCATACTACAAAAAAAAAATCGATAAACTAATCGATTTCGATTTCGTTTCTGTGTTTTCATAGATATTATGAAATAAATACAACCTAGAGAGTAATCCTCGGTTCATGTGATAAAAACATCAAGTTAAAAATTGTCCAATTGAATCGGTTAGCGGTGCAATATGCATAAGACAAGTGCGGAAACGTAAAATGCCTGATAGACATTCCAGTAAGTTACAAGACTTGGGACCGGGTGTTCAAGACGAAGTTCACCATTTACGAGCACACGCCAGATTGCCAAGATCGCCATCATCGGATGCGACGCGGTCGACATCATTCATCATAATATTCTGTACCAAATATCGAATAATAATAATCGATATAAAATAGATCAACGATATAAAATAAAATAATTTTCAATGGCAACACAAGATTTTAAACCTACAGTTCCGTTTACTACTTTAAACTACTATTTCTTCTGTGGGTTTACTCAGTATAAATACTAATTAAATCTACTTTTTTTCTGTTCACCTTGATACAAAAACATACGAGAATAATTATTTAAAAAAAATAAAAGAATTATCGACAAAATCATTTTTTTATGAGCATCCTGTTCACGCCAAGCCGACTTTGGACAATGTCCTTTATAAAATTTTATTTTCTATTTTTTTAGTTCGGTTTTTTATAAAAAGCGTGTTTTTTTAGTTTTTTTTTTAATGTAACTTTTGACATTTGACATAAATTGACGCAATGGCTTTTGACAGGACAACGTCTGTCGAGTCAGCTAGTATATACTAAGATGATGTTAGCAACTTTGGTGTTCTATTGGTTTGAGTAGATTATATAGGTATAGATATAGTTTAGGTATTTGGGGTGACATTGGTTAAAAGATGAACCGGCTGTAGATAAAGTTAATCTTTGTTATTCGAAAAATCCCCACTAGGCCTGCCTACTGGGCCATTGGGTATAATTCGTAATTCGCGATTGTCATTTTTCGTTAGCGAGAAGTTGACAACGCAGGCACAGATAGCGTTATCAAACATTTGTGAACAGGGAATAAAATAGGTAATTTAAAACTCCTTGATTAGATATTTAGCTGAATATTTTGAGTGAATCAATCAGTTTGTTACAGATCTCGACTAAAGGTTGTTGCGATCGACAGTTGTGAGTGTTTTGCAAACCTCTGTTCTGAAATTCACTATTCAAATTCAAACGTAATCATCTTAAGTGATTGGAGGCGTTAATCAAAATGGAGAAAAACACGTGGATAATGATTGTAATTCTCGTGGTAGCTGGTGCTGTGATCGCTGAATATAATGACGGCTTGGCGTGCTGTCCTTCGTCGTCATTTATATTTTCTCCCAAAAATAATACGGATAGTTTGATTTGCTATGACCATGTGAAGGATACTATAGCACCCATGAGGCTCGTTTGTGACAGCTTTATGTATTTGAAAAATTTCAGTGTCAAATCCGATGCGATAGCTATTCAAATAACTGATGAGTTTCAAGTGGAATTAGGTTCAGATGTGTAAGTAGTACTGAATGCGTGGAGATCTTCTAGTGTAAAACTTCACGCCCTTCCACTCAACATCACTTTACTTGTGTACCTTCGTGGGAGAGTATATTATGAATTATTATGAGATCGAACCGAGTCGGCGACCAATGACGACGAACAATTTTCGGATTGCGTCTATACACCTATTTTAAATGTTAGCGTAAACACATTGAAAGGGCGTGGAGTTTTAGACGATGTCTACCTAAATATTTAGATCTCAGGCCCCAAACCTATCTAAGTGAAGTGTCTGTAAGCAGACAAATCTATACAATACTTATGTCGCGAATGACAATAATAATTGCTAGGAGTTGTATGAAAATGAAAACCCGATAGAAAATAATGTCAGTTATCTAGGTTAGACATCTAGGGATCGTCTATCAATCACGAGGGATTGAGGGATCGGAAAATATCACAAAATATTACAAGGATGAGGCGTAGAGTTTCGTGTGTATTTAATTTTTCGTTAAATTCTGACAATTTGTACCAAAAAATAAATAAACGTGATATTAGTAGGTGGGGGGGGGGGGGGGGGAGGAGTAATTTATAACCTCACCACCATGTTCACCCTGTATGAAAAAGTGGCTAAAATATCACGTGATTAATGAACGACCTTTAAATGGCTTAATTAATTGATTAATTAATTACATTCTAATTTTTAACTAATACTCGTATTATAAATGAGAAAGTGAGTTTGTTTCTTGTTTCTTCTTTGTTTCTTCTTTGTTTCTTTCTTTCTTTCTTACAATTTAATTGCTTGCAAACACGTTGTCATGGGCCTCAGAAAGATACAGGCTACTTTTTACAATTTTGATCATTTTCTGATTAATTTCCTGTAATCGCGCTGTGAAGTCACGGGGCGCCGTTATATCGTACCTACCTACCTGATATTATAAACATGAATGTTTGTATGTTTGGAGTTATTTGTTACTCAATCACGTAACTCGGCTGAACAGATTTGGATGAAGTTTGATATAAATTTCATACCTGGATTAACAAAGACTACTCTTTACCCCAGAAAAAAATGTTAAAAACTACCTACTATTACTAAATACTGACATGACATGTAGATACACTGGCCTTGAATATGTCCGTCGTGTAGACACATTGGTTATTTTCAGGGCATGTTATGGAACTATTTACTATCGACGTACTTTAATGTCTGCCGAACTCGATTTACTATTACCAGCGCGCAATAAGGCCGGAGAGTCGGTGAATAGCAGTGACGGAAGTTACAAGAACGTATCACTACTGTGCATCGACAAAGAAGAAGAATACATCAATAAATATACGATTATGGAGTACTGCTACATTATGTCAATTGCTTCTTTAGGTCTAACTACTATAATTTATATAATTTTTTACGAGTTAAGGTGAGTACAAGCAAACCGCAACACTGCTTCCATTGCTTTCAGCTTCTGTTTCTTCCCAGCAAGGGACCTAGACAAAAGCGTAGCAGGTGCATCTAAACGGCGCGTGATACCTAACGGCTTGGTGCGCTATACGAGTTCGTATTATTAAACATGGATGTGTATTTAGTTATGTTAATTCTCATGTAGTTATTGTAGTGTTTATTGTATATTACCTAACACTGCTTTATTTGGCTAACATGACGGCAGCAGCACCTTGAAATTTTAATTTTTTCTTTCTTTATTTTTTAGAGATTTATTTGGAAAAAGCGTGATCAATTTCTGCGGAAGTTTGGCTTTGGGTTTGGGAATATTAGCCATTAACCCCTCAGACATGACTGCTTGTGCTCTCCGAGGTATTAATCTTTACTTACTAATATGAATCGCCATATAAACCACTTCTTCACGCTAAAACGGCACAACGGATTTAATTGAACTTTGGAATGTGGAAGCTATAACTCTGAATTAACATTTAAGCTAATTGTTATCCCAGTATAATTCACAACACAAGATTTGTTATAGTGGCTATTGACACGTTTGCTTTTCCAAAACTCAAAATACAGTCGTTACAAAACAAACAATAGATCTCTAATTTGTTTTAAATTAGGTACTTACCTTTTTTTGTAATGTTTGTCATGTTTTCTTTATTGCAGGATTTTCAACTTATTACTTTTTGGTGGCTTCATTTTTCTGGTCAAATTCTATATCCATACAACTTTTGAGAGATACCAGGTGATTTAATGTTTTTTACTACAACTATTCAACCTTTATTCATCCCACTGGTGGGATACAAGTCTACCCTCGAAGGGTGAATAGGCCGTACTCCTCACTCTGGCCAAGTTCGGGTTGGTAGACTCACATATGCCACAAGGGGCGACTGGTCCATTAAGTGAGTGAAGTTAAGCTCATTAGATGCCTTAAGCAAGACATCGAGACTAATTATTTGCTCTTTGCCATACCACCGGAAATATTCTGATAACTACAATCAATTCCTATACAAATTGAATT
Source organism: Alcis repandata (assembly GCA_949125135.1). NCBI lineage: Eukaryota > Metazoa > Arthropoda > Insecta > Lepidoptera > Geometridae > Alcis > Alcis repandata. The sequence continues at coordinate 6,541,650 of OX421242.1, read as the reverse complement.
GTGATCTGTATAATTTTTCTTCGCTCCGGGAAAATATACATTTAATTGACATAAATAATAATCTTGACATGAATGTTTACAAAAATCAAAGTTTGACAAATTCACTTTCTCGAAGATTGTGTAATTTATTGTTATGGAATATTGACTCGCCCAATAATGGGAATAGGACTAAGACTATTACAGAAATAGTATGTAGCCCAAATATGGATCATGATGTCAACAAAGGTCCACCTGCGCAAAGCGAAATGATGGAACAATGCATACCGTTACGTCCAACCAATTTTTTAGACCACAATCAAGTGATCATACTATCTCCATAGCTCACCAAAACATTCAAGGAGGCATGAAAGACAAGGAACTGGAAATTGGCCTATTTCTGGACAAGTACGATATTGATGTATTGTGTATTACCGAGACATTTCTAAAAGAACATCAGGTGTTAATGAACTTCGAGAATTTCCAGATAGTTAGTAGTTTCTGCAGAAAGCTTGCAACTCATGGCGGCTCTTTGATAGTAGTAAAAAAATCTCTAAAAGTCAAACAAAGAAAGGACATTGAACGTCTGTCGTCCGAACGTCATGCTGAAATATCCTGCGTAGAATTAGATAAATACATAATAGTAAGCTTATATAGACCACCTTCTAGTAATTATAATATTTTTGAGTCTGTAACCGATGAAGTATTAAGTAAAGTTTGCAACAAAACAAAACAAGTTATAGTACTTGGTGACTTTAACATAAATCTGCTGAAGGATTCAAATAGTAGAGATAATTTACTTGCCCTGTTTCAAAGTTACAATTTATTTCCTCAATTTAACGAGCCCACGCGTATTACTAATACAACTGCAACTTGTATTGACAATGTTTTCTGTGAACACAAGGTATTATACAAATCTATCTTTAAATGCCTCACTTCGGATCATACTGGTCAATTTATTACTGTCCCGCTAAATAGACGTAACCCTAAAATACAAATTCGTAAAAGGCATATTACCACAGAAAAAATTAATCAGTTTCAAAATAATATAGAACATGACTTTTTATCTGAATTACAAATTAGCAATAATCCAAATGAATCTTACAATAATTTATTCCAAATTCTAATACGAAACTTTAATTCCACATTCCCCATTATTTGCAAAAAACTTGACGTAAAATTAGTCTTCAATCAATGGGCAACTCCAGGTATAAGAATTAGTCGAGATAAAATGTATGAACTTTACAATCAAAAGTCAGGGAGTAATGATAACCGTTTGATAAATTATGTTCGCAAATACAGTAAAACTTTTAAAAAGATATGCAAATATGCAAAAACCTTGTATATACTTAACAAAATAAAGCAGTCAAAAAATACCTCTAAAACTGTTTGGTCTATCATAAAAACGGAAACTGCTAAAACCAAAAGTCGAGAATCGGAATACAAGCTTAAGAAAAATAATGAAATAATTAGTGATAAAAAAGATATTGCAAATCAATTTTTAGGCTTTTTTGGGGATATACCTTATAAAACCACTGAATCACTGGCAACCAATTGTACGGAAGCTGCTCATTTATTAGTTGAAAATGTTGCTGCCAGCCCAAACCAATTTAAATTCCACGAAGTCTCAAGTGACACGATTATCAAAACATTTAAATCGATCAAAACAAAGAAATCGGAAGATCTCTGGGGATTATCAGTCTGTTTCGTTGCTGAAATAATATATAACTTAGCTCCTTATTTAGCCCATATATTTAACTGCAGTGTCGACAGTAATGAGTTCCCCGATCTTATGAAGTGTAGCAAGATTATACCTTTGTTCAAAAGTGGTAGTAAGAAAGACCCTAGTAATTTCAGACCAATATCTATCTTACCATGTCTTAGCAAAATATTTGAAAAAATAATGTTAAATCAGTTAGCTTCATTCTTCTGTATTAATAATTTATTATTTAATAAGCAATTTGGTTTTTCTAAGGGCTGTTCAACTGTGGACGCAGCCTCGAATCTCGTAGAGAGCATCTACGAGGCTTGGGAGTCTCAGCATGATTCTTTAGGTATCTTTTGCGATTTGTCGAAAGCGTTTGATTGTGTGAACCATGAAATTCTATTATGTAAACTTTCACACTATGGTGTGACAGGTGATGCGTTAATGTTGATGAAATCATATCTGTGTGGTAGAACCCAAAATGTTGACATAAATGGGGTTCGATCGGAGTCGGCTAACGTTTCAATCGGGGTCCCTCAGGGTTCAATTCTTGGCCCATTCCTCTTTCTAGTCTATATCAATGACCTGCCTTTCTTAGCGCGTAAGCATTGTGAAATTATTTTGTTTGCCGACGATACATCTCTGTTATTTAGAATCAATAGGAAAAACTATGATATATCCAAAATCAATTTGTCGCTTAGTTTAATTAATAGGTGGTTTAGCGTCAATAACTTAATGCTAAATGCCAAGAAAACGAAAGCTATTAAATTCACATTGACTAATAATCCTTCCTTGCCTAGTATAGTTATTGACGACGATCAACTTACTTTGTCGAAGGATGCTAAGTTTCTTGGCCTTATCGTTGACAGCAAACTTCAATGGGGAGCACATATCAAGGAACTGTCTAGCAAATTGAGTTCCGCAGCATTTGCAGTGCGGAAAATAAGAGAACTATCAGACATTAAAACTGCAAGAATTGTTTATTTCAGTTACTTCCACTCTGTTATGTCGTATGGATTATTGCTTTGGGGTAATGCAGCAGACGTAAATAGCATCTTTATTTTACAAAAACGCGCTGTTAGGGCTATTTATAGGCTAGGTTATAGAGAATCTCTTAGACAAGTTTTTGCGCAGGTGAAAATTTTAACGTTACCATGTTTGTATATTTTCTTGAACATTATGTATGTGCGTAAAAATATTCATAAATATCACAAACGAAGTCAATATACTAGCATAACAAGGAACAAGTTCAAACTTGTTCTACCTAAAATTAGATTAGCCAAAACTGGCAACTCTTTTGTAATGAACGGCGTACTATTTTATAACTTGTTGCCTGTTACTCTAGTAAATAAGAAAGACACAGATTTTCAAAGAATTTTAAAAGACTTTTTAATTGAAAAGGCTTACTACAAAATTGAAGACTTCATCTGTGATAAAGTCTCTTTACGTAAATTGTATTTAGACTGTAATAATAATACTTGACTAATTATACCTACTATTGTAGTTATTTTAGACATTGATATTTTGACATTGCAATTATTTTATATAATTTTTGACATTCTAATAATATTATTTTCTTTGACATTTAATTTATTGTGTATTAATTTATTCGTAAAAATTGTATTTGACATTCATAAGTGTACATTGATGTACCCATATTTGAATAAATTATTTTGAATTTGAATTTGAATTTAGATGTAGACAAGTTGTCCCCCTGGCCCCTGACCCTCATTTTTTTGCTACATTTTTATAAAAAATTGTGTTTATATTGTAACAATTTCATACGAATAGAATACAAACTATGGGTAGGTACACATCAGTATCATTAACAACCGTTTTTGACAATACTTTTCGTGATGTTTTAGACGACCATCCACAGAAGACTATAGTTGGAAAGAGTTTAAATGGTACATGCTGTATTCATGGGGGATGCCAATGCTCCTCACTATGATAATGCTGATAGTTAATTACCACCCAGGAGATCACCAGAAACCTGGGATTGGGAAGAATAACTGCTGGTTTTTATGTAAGTTCTACAATATTTTTGAGGAAAAATCTTTCATAAGTATCTACCGAAATATTTTATTTTACTAATTGGCAAACCCGAACACCCAACATCGCCTTCCCCACGACCGAACAACGCCGAACAGTCGACCTCCAGCAGATTAAGTGAGAGCGCCGTAACATTGGTCATTGCCAACTCTTTATATCGACAATTCGGGGGAGGGGCAGGGGTACTTGCTGCTTAAAAACTTTTGTTACGATTTCAGCTAGATCACAAGAATGGTTCTATCTTAACGGCGTGGTGTCGATTCTTTTGGCGATGAATTTCGCGATATTCGTTTACATAGCAATAATGTTTTGGCGATTCGCGGTCAAGTCGACTCATTTGAAGACTATGAAATTCAAGTAAGTTTTAGCATTAGTAAAAACTACAAAATGTTTTTGCACAAATGAGATAAGTAAGTAAAATGTGTGAACAAATATAATTTTTATTTACGGCAGATAGAGGCGCTGTCCTATTTTTCATATAATTGTATAATATGGAATATTTGCTACGTATTTTACGTCCGAATAGGTAGGCATGCTAGACTTAGTGTGCGAGCCAGTGTTCAAGATTGAGCCAATAAATAATCCACATAACCTACCTTTGGCACCTGCTGTAATGTCTAAAAAGTCCTAAAAATAAAAAATGTACTACTTATGTATGTTTCAGATTATCAATGACGATTCGTTTGATTGTACTGATGGGCCTGCCTTGGATATTGAAGATGATTAATTTGGCAGCAGGAGGAAGGTCTTTTACATGGTAAGGAGCACCACAGCATGTATATTTGAATAACATTGATGATGTTTGATTAATTTAAAATATGATCAACATTTAACCGGACGAGTTCGTAAACGTACCAAGCAATTTGATTTACTTATCAGTAGTAAATATCTTATTTCTTGTGCTGAGCAATAAAATCCAACAACGGCTAAACATTTCACAATTTACAGGTTCATCTTAGAATTGATCACCGCTCTGCAAGGAACACTGGTTTTCCTGGTTCTGGTGGTGAGGAAGCGAGTGGTTCGAGTGTTGCACCAGCGCGGCTTGCTGGCGTGCTGCTCGGGGCCGGTGGGCCGCTGGCTGGCGGCCGGGGAAGATAAGACCAACGTCGTCCAGCCCACTGACATCTTCTTACGTGAAGACAACCAGACGGATGGACACGTGCCCGAATAGTACAAAGTAGAGTCTAGCTGACGAAAGTTGATACTGACAGAGCGCGGCTTTTACTCACTCTAAAACAAAAATAAATGTTAAAGTATCAAAGTGAGTTGTTCCGACTTTCCTTTTCAGTTTAGGGCTGCTATGCTGATATTTTTTAAATTTTCCGCGCTTTGTCAGTATCAACTTTCGTTAGTCAGACTCTATATCTAAGGATACAATTTAATATATCAATTGTTTTTCACTAGTTTCGAAATTGGGAGAGCTACAAAATTAGACCAAATTTTGTCAGTAAACGTGGGTGGTTTCAAGCTTGTTATCTTTGTGACAATGATCACTGTATGTGATCGACTGGGTAGCTGTCTCAATAAGATGCGAGTATTCCCGAATTTATTATAGCAAAAAGTGAATCATCTTAAGTACTTATTATCTTACGATGTCTAATAATTATTTTATTATAATAAATTAGAAGTAATAATAAGTTATAAAGTGTGTTTTGTACTTACTGAAAATACAAATATAGTTTGCAATCGGTTTTATATAGGGCAGAGCAAACAAGCACCACATAGCAAGAACCATTAAGTGGTGCCATCTGGTGGCGAATTTTTGTTTACAAACTTTGTAACTTTACCACACAGTCATTTCTTTTTAACCGACTTCAAAAAAGGAGGAGGTTATCAATTCGACTGTATGTTTTTTTTTTTATGTTTGTTACCTCATAACTTTTGACTGGGTGAATCGATTTTGATGATTCTTTTTTTATTAGAAAGCTGACGATTCCCATTTGGTCCCATTTCAATTTAGTCCAGTTCTGATAATGGCATCCATGAGAAAACCATATAAGTCTTAAATTTGCATTAAGTACGTGCGCGACAAATAGATGAATAACAATAGTCGGTCTTTTGAAGTCGGTTCTTGTTTTTTGTAAAAATTATTATTAACTAAAGACTGAACGATGAAAACTGTTACATTGTGGGTAAAACCGGTAGGCACAAATATGTAGTAGGTAGTAGTAATTATATTTTTCTTGCATCTCCTTAGAGTCTAAGTTCTAGTTCTGATACCTATTGTCGAAGCCTATCTCAGTATTCTGTGATAAGGGTTTGAAAAAAAGTATCAGAAAATTGACTGGCCGTTAAAAGCTGAAGGTCGAACTAAGTGGCATTTGGCTCGAGTTCTACGACCAGCGATAAAGGCTGATGTTGATGATGATCCAGTAACCCTTTACAGAGTATTGCAACGAAGGCCATATCTACGAGTTTATTGCAATACTTATCTACCAAAGCCACAAGGTTACATGTGGCGCACATCTGCTTTTTTGTCATCGTATGTTGTTTTTAGTTCATGACAAATCTATGCTAGGATATAACATTATCTGGTTCACACTGTAAATAAATCGACTGCCCCTATGAACAGTATCGATTTTTTTTTTTACATTTAAATCAAATAAAATTGATACACATTTCAACTTAATAATTTAGGTTAAATTTGGACTTCAAATTCCTGTAAAAAAAGCCATTTGCAGTTTCGATACTGTTCGCAGGGGCAGTCGAAATATGACAATTAAAACCTATTGGTGGCTATACTTACAAAGGCAAGTTGTAAAAATAAAACAGGCTATAAGCTACCTTTCCATGTCTTTCGTTACGACGCGCGACGATGGATTTCTAACATTTTTGATATAGAAAAATGTCAAAAATCATATGGTAATATTATGAAAAGGTATGTATGTTTGTAGAGGGTAATCTCTGAAACTACAGGTTCGATTTTAGAAATTCTTTCACCAATGGAAAGCTACGAGTGCATTATCCCTGAGTGCTTTAGGCTTTAATTCATATCCTCAAACCTGCGAGCCCAAAGTCCGAGCAGCTTCGGGTACGAAGTCTCGAGCATCAGCTAGTGTATGTATGACGCGTTCAGAAAAGCCCTAAAATGTCCATCTTAAATTAGCATCGCGAAGAAAGAGAAGAGCAGAAGAGTAGAAGAGCATCTCGGAACGCGGCTATAAATCACGCAGTTAACTTTACTTAATAATTAAAGTTTAATTATTACTAGCGCCACAAATCTGTCACTCGTAACAGACAATTACAGAAAGACTGCTTTGATTAATTCAGACAAGACTCAATCAGTGCGAGGCGGGGTGTTTTAATTAGCCATTGCATACAGACAGACGGCGCAAACATGTTTATTTGTTAGTGTTATGGTATAAATTTTTAGCGAGATAAATCGCGCAAACATTAATTAAGGCAATCAAGTAATTGTTTGTTTTGTGCGAGTAATAGCTAGTTAGAGAATTGCCTAATTAACAGGCCAAAGTTGTCTTGCCACCTAAGGCCCCATGTCTCTTACTACTAAAACGTCGAGGCAAAAAGTATTTAGTACCTAGAGTTTAGTATCCGCTCTAAATTATTGTGTTGGTACAAGTTATCAAGGTAAAAATTAAACTATAATACGTTTTACAATCGAAATTTATTTAGTTACTTACAAATACGAAACTTAAAACAAAATAAGTATTAAGCTTATAATTACTAACTAACCTATAAGAAGTTTCGACTCCAGGAAACTACTGCCAAAATCGTCGATTAGTGATTTCATCTCGTAACGGTCAATGTTATGGGTGAGGTATAAGCTTGGATCCTTTTCAGTTGAGATTTTCAGTTGAGATCCACAGGTTCTTTATCGTTGACTTGACCATTACCATTAGCCATTACGAGGTGAAATTACAAATCGGCGTTTCTGCCAGTCGATTTCTTGGATCCTCTGGTTGAGTTGGAATTCATAAACTTGAGACGTCTTGAGACTTTTTTTGAAATGGTCTGGAACGTCGTCGACCTCGTTCACGATCTGCGTTCCCCCTTTCCTGTTACTACTAGTAGACTGGTAGTAACATGTCATTTCCGTGTGACGTAGTTAATGATGGCTCCTTGTTTTATTGGTCCGGAGCAGAGTCTTCAGCCTCGTTGACGATCTGCGTGGGTGTGAAGGCAGGCAAGCGAGGAACGCGCCGTGGTGCGACGGCACGAAGTGCTTGGCCACAAGACTTAAAACTCCTTCCACCCCCTTGTCACACAATGTCACACCTACTCGACCCCCTCCCCCCTTTTCGTGTAACGTAGTTTATGATGGCTTCTTGTTTTAATTGTCCGGAGCAGCGTCTTCAACCTCGTTGACGATCTTCGTGGGAGTGAAGGTGGATGCAGGCGCCTCCTCGTCGTCGCTGTCGGCGCCGGCCGCGCCGGGGTGCGAGGGCACGAAGTGCTCGGCCTGCTTCGAGCGAGCCGCCGCGTCGGACCCCGGGGCGAGCCACGTCTTCTTCCCGGATTCCTGACGAACAAACAGATAACATTGAATAAATCAACTCTACTGATGCAACCTCTGCTGGAATACCTTCTGTGATCGCAAACGCTATAGAAAACTAAGACAATGTATTGGAATGACATTTCTGACAGAATGTAGAATCTATAATAGACTAGCTGCGCCCCACGGTTTCACCCGCGTTTTCCGGGATAAAAAGTAGCCTAGGGTATAAGCTACTTCAGTCTTTCATTCTTTATTATGGAACAACCTTCATAGTTTCTTAAACAGCAACACACCATACGCAGTGTTGCTATAACATACTCGTAGTTCGAAAAAATAATTGCGTATTTTTGCCTTCTTAGGAAAGTAATTTTACACACCTTTTTAGTGCTTACAGCCATTACCTACATTTGGACTTGAGACATGTTATGGCGTTTAATGACGTAACGTAAATTAAGCATTAAAGTTCTTGTGTGGTCGGTTTTTTACTCTACCAAAAATATATACCAGATGTTTTAAATTCATTAGGTGTAGTTAGCATATATGGTTTTCAAAACGTGACAAAAATATTTTATTCCACTTGCTAAATCAGGATTGTTTATGGCAAAGCAAAATTATGTGATTAAACATTAAACATCTTGTTAAGCAGAAAAATATGTGATTTACATTAGGACTGAATTTGAGAGATAAAACGAGTCACAAAAATGAAACATAGCTCAGAGTTAGCAGATACTTTTACCTATTGTGTGCCAGATTATTTTTCCGCCCTAAAAACCGTAGGTATACTGTAAATTTTATTGAAGTCGTTACTTTCAGAGAACGTAAACTGAAAAACTGGAATTCCGTTGTTTTATGTTCAATATTACACGTGCGGTAGTCATTGAGTTCAAAATAGCGTAAAGCTATTTTAGCAAGTTCACACAGCTAATGCATTTGAAAGCAAAAAATACATTGGCTGTGTTAGAATTGCATAAAACCCCCGCTCGGTAGGCGGAGCGGAGTTTATGAAACTCTATTGGCATATAGCACAGCTTTGCTTCGCTTCGCTTTAGTGGACAGACAGCCTAAGACTAGACTATAGGTACTAGGTAACCTATTTCGTAACAATGGCATTCTAAATGAATTTACAACGAATCGACAACAATCTAGGCGTCGCGAACTAAGCGGTATTGTAATGTCCTGATAGATAATCGGCTCAAAGCAGTGAGCTGCACGGTTGTGACTTATCTTACTTGCAAATCTGGTGCTCCACTTAACACTTTGACTGCTGAAAACACATACTTTGTGTTTTTCTTTGTGCAACGCGAATGCGGCTACACACGCCAGGCGCGTAAAACACAACACATTTTATTATTAGCCGCAGTTTAAGCAAACGCATGTGATTATTAGCAGCAGTTAAAGTGTTAAGTTAGTGATATTGATAATAGATACATTAACTGATGGAGAGATTCATGCTCGGCATTCAACTAAGGATCGAGTACGAAGCACGGAGATTCGTCGAAGAACTAAACCTCAGGACCTCGAAACGGTAATAACTAATCTAAAGTGGAGTTGGCCAGGACACGTAGCTAGACAAAAATATTATCTACTGGTAGAGTAACACATTTACTAAGGAATAAGGAATTGCTAAGGACAGTCAGTCAGTCGGGTCGAACCTGGACCCGATTAGCATGTGACCGAGGCAGATGGTATAACGGGAGAGAGGCCCATATCCAGCAGTGAGAGGGAAAAAACTTTAGATGGTGACGAGGTATATTTATCAAAATTCCAGGTGTAAATTTTATTGAAATTTAGCGAAAACAGAGTTTCGATGCCGGACTTATTATGCAATGAATCAAAAATGGACAGCGGCACAGGTGTGGCAGACAAAAGCCACAAGCAACGCATTTTAAATTGTATGTGATTTTTAAAAATTCCAAAACCAAATGGGTTTTTAGCACAAATGGTTTCGAAAGACTGTTTACTGATGCGATACAGATACATTGATAAATGAGAACAATACTATGCTCATCAATATTAAACACGAAAACAAATTTCGATCATGGCATGTATACAGGGTTATTCATAAAGGGTAGGGTTCATAAAGGGTAAAGGGTGCTAAATCGAAAAAGGCTCATAGTACCTATTTATCATTATGAACCACTTTTACTATAGGACAAACCCGAAATTCGCGAAAAACAGATCAGCTGTTCCATAGAAAAATGTCAATGACATTCGACAAAATGTATGGAACAGCTGATTTTTTTTTCGCGAATTTTAGGTTGGTCCCATTATGAATAACCCTGTATTGTATGTATTATGATTTGTAAATTAAAACATGAATAAGAAAATCTCTGTTGCTCAACAAGGACAAGCGCAATAGCTTGAAATAGGTATGAGTTGATCAAAAAGATTCTATTAACATATTTTATGGAAATTCAAAAACAGTCTAGGTGTTTTCAAGTCGAGATTTAATCAGTTCCTTCAGGCAGGCTTTCTACGTCGTAGACCGCGTTATTGCTTGGTCGAGATGGCGGTCAAACGCAAGCCTATATGTATACAAGAACGTATTTAGGCGTTTCTGTAGGTTTCTTTTTAAATCCCAGGCTACTACTATATCTATTCTACTATCAGATAACCAAGGGCACAAAAAAGCGACATCGTTTTATGGTTGATATAAACCAAAAACTCGTACGAAACCCTTTGATTCCACTAAAAAATTATGCGCACTGCTTGAGTGTGGAATGCTTTGCCCGAGTGGGAGTTTCCCGATAGATATAATCTGGGTGTCTTCAAGTCACGAGTATGAATCGGTTCCCTAGGCAAGCGTGCTCCTGCGACCGCATCATTGCTTACCATCAGGCAAGATGGCGTCAAACGCAAGCCTATCACTTAATTTTTTAATTGTTTAATATATATATATTTTTTTTTGGATTAAATTTTCTGGCGTCCTCCTCTGCCCTAATTTGCCCGTTATAACTTTTGTGCGTTATATAAACTACGTAACATTGTTTAAGACCTCTGCACTGTACCTACGGATGAATAATAAAAACCTGAATCTGAATAAAAAAAACAATAGGTTTTTTGCACACTGCTAATTTTACAAGTTTGTTTACATACGGATTATCAAGATAGCATCAATGGCGTCGCCGTGGCGGGCGCCTACCGTGGATCATTTGCATACGCCTTGCTCCACTTAAACAATGAATAAAGCTTTATTGCGGACTTTAAGAGCCGCTATTGTTTGTAATTGAAACTTGCTCATTGATCCTAATTGTGGATCGAGCCAAGTTAAGTAGGAAGTAGAAAAATTGTAGTCTTTATAAGTTTATGAGGATCTGCAGCTTTGGTCATTTTCAAATAAACGTACTACCTAATGTTTATTTCAAAAACTAGGTAATTACTTGTGTGATTTTCTGATGGAATCTAATGTACCTATGGTATCAAAATATGAACCACTTTTACATAACGATTTAAGTACTTTTTGACAAAATGAAAATAAGGAATTTGATTCCATTCAAAACAGCGTTAGGCGTTTTTTCCGATGTCGCCACAGTCCCTGTAGCCAAGATGGCTCAAAATTTTTCGAAAATTGTTTTCGGCCGCGCCCAGCTGAGATCACTGATCGTGGCTGGTTTGTATGAACGTCATCTTTGTGTGATGTCAGTGATGAGCTCATGATAAAATGTTGCTCAGGGATCCCTCATCACACGGATGTGCAGATTGCTCATGCACATAATCCCAGTATAAAATATTAACTTTTTGTAAATGCAATTGACGACCGTAACACCATACTCCATAACAGGCATCACGGACGTAGGACGCCAAGCTCAAATGGGAGTGGGCGGGTCACACAAGCCGAATGCACTCGGACAGGTGGGCAAAGGTCTCCACAGAGTAGGTGCCTCCGGACAGTCGACCCCCAGGTCGCCCCCCGACGCGATGGTGCGACGAACTCGGGCGGTTTGAAAAAGACTGGAAGGCGCTGGCCCAAGACCGCCAGAACTGGAAAAATTGGAGGAGACCTTTGCCCAGCAGTGGGACAGCATAGGTTAGATAAAAAAATGCAATTGAGTGACGAGACGAGCCAATCGCCCGCCTGATATTAAGTGTCATGTTTGGCCATAACAGTTCTCTGCCACCCAAAATTTTACACTCTTTAAATTTCAGCCCCTGCGCGGCACAGTACCTACTGCGCGTCACCCTGAGATATACCTAAGATGATGAATCTATTTGCTCTGAAATTTCGCTGGAAACATTGTTCAAACTGGAACACAGAAAACCGAAAAAGATCTACGTTGGGTTCCCAACTCGCTTTATAGTAAGCGACGATGTGCAATTGGTATATTAATTCAATGTTTTTTGGTATACTGCCAGTAGTCACTTAGTATTTAAAGAAGAAAGTTTATTCCAGACAGTATCATACACAGACAGCGTCTAGTGACGTTTGCCGGCGCCTCTCCAGTGCTCAAATTGTACATTCGAGTATATAATTATATTCGATTCACTCGACTTGAAAACATCTCTATTATATCTATCGGGAAACACGTACTCAGGCAGAGCATTCCATTCAGGCGGTTAGCACAATAAAAGTGGTTTGATTCCACGTTTCAACGCCAAATATCAGCGTGATGGTAAGCTTTAAGGTTAAGTTTTAAAACGTCCATATTGTAGTTTGACGAAAACTGCCCATGTATTATAACGTTTTTTTATTTATCAGCCTGTTGTGTCCCAGTGCTGTCCAAAGGCCTCCTCCGTCTTCTTCCACGTATCCCTATTTTTCACCATGGTCAATCAGACTATTTTATTATTATTATTTCCTTCGTCTTGGTCTGGCTCTAGTTCTTAGTTTTCTTTAAAAAGAAGATTCTAAGAACGAAGAAGAAGAGACGTTCAAAGTGTGCCAACCGCAATATTTGACATTTTTATTATTGTTAAATTTGACATTTTATTTAATTCTATTTTGACTTGTTTTTAATTATTATTTGTGTTTTTGTAATTATTTTCAACTTTTCAATTTTATTACAGTTTTTGCTTATCATTAGAGTAACTCGTGTACAGTGCCACAAGTTTAAGTTGGCGGTGGCGATTTGAGGAACTAAATCGGCCATCTCGAAAATTCACTTTGACACTTCCGAGTTCATAGTAAACATCGTTGCGAATATTTTTGCTACTATTTTATTTGCTACTGTGCTATCATCATGCCTAAAGTGATAAAAAGTGGTACAAGAGAAGCAGTTATAAAAGTACACAGTGGCGCACAGCCGCGCCAAGTTATACTTGCCGGACTGTAAGCTCGGATTATTATTTTATTGTTTTTTTTTCAAAGTATGTTACTATACTCACGTTGTAGGTGTCCCGCGCGCGCCGCACCCGCTCCACATACATGTCGTACGCCACGCGCGCCATGTGCGGCATGTCGCGCGCGCGCAGCAGCAGCGCCTCGGGCACGGCGGCGCCGGCGCCGCGCTGCGCGGGGTAGCGCTCGCCGGGGACCAGCTCCAGCTGGAGTGGGCGCTCGACCAGCTGGGGAACAAAACCAGTGTTATGAGAACCTAGTTGCAGTGGACGTTCGACCAGCTGGGGAACAAAACCAGTGTTATGAGAACCTAGTTGCAGTGGACGTTCGACCAGCTGGGGAACAAAACCAGTGTTATGAGAACCTAGTTGCAGTGGACGTTCGACCAGCTGGGGAACAAAACCAGTGTTATGAGAACCTAGTTGCAGTGGACGTTCGACCAGCTGGGGAACAAAACCAGTGTTATGAGAACCTAGTTGGAGTGGACGTTCGACCAGCTGGGGAACAAAACCAGTGTTATGAGAACCTAGTTGCAGTGGACGTTCGACCAGCTGGGGAACAAAACCAGTGTTATGAGAACCTAGTGGCAGTGGACGTTCGACCAGCTGGGGAACAAAACCAGTGTTATGAGAACCTAGTTGCAGTGGACGTTCGACCAGCTGGGGAACAAAACCAGTGTTATGAGAACCTAGTTGCAGTGGACGTTCGACCAGCTGGGGAACAAAACCAGTGTTATGAGAACCTAGTTGGAGTGGACGTTCGACCAGCTGGGGAACAAAACCAGTGTTATGAGAACCTAGTTGCAGTGGACGTTCGACCAGCTGGGGAACAAAACCAGTGTTATGAGAACCTAGTTGGAGTGGACGTTCGACCAGCTGGGGAACAAAACCAGTGTTATGAGAACCTAGTTGCAGTGGACGTTCGACCAGCTGGGGAACAAAACCAGTGTTATGAGAACCTAGTTGGAGTGGACGTTCGGCCAGCTGGGGAACAAAACCTTATTAGTCGTTCACTCTTGGCAGAGTGGTCGTGGTTGCAAAGTTACACGGAGGCTCTTCGCCGTCGTCGACGTCCCCTTCCATTGCTGCTGCACGTCTCGCAATGCTTTTCCATTTCTGGCGGTTTGTTGCATCGCGAACCACGGTGGAACAGAACCAGTGTAATGAGAACCCTGCTGGCTTGCTGAACGGGGAACATTGTTTAAAAACTGCAATTTATTAGTATTTGTAAGAAACAATTTACTATTGTTACTTGTTTTGGCAATGTACGATAATTATGATTGTTTCCGATGTTTGCCGAAGTCTAATATTTATTTTAAAATGGTATATCACCACAACGACCTTAACTGCTATATACAATTATACATAACATGACAGTTTTTTTATCGAATTCTAAAACAACATGCGAAAATAATGATGAACATTTAGGTATCGTTTACGACGTTTCAACTTTACTCGATAACTAATTTTTAGCGCTAATTCTCCGGAAAGAAAAAAAATCGATAAAAAACGTCATAAACTAAAGTGACCTTTGCCATCCTTGCGTCAAATTTTGACGATGACTAATATTTTTGACGGAAAAATCAATCAAGAAAAATAATTTCTCTTTGGTTACACCTTCTTACTTAGGCAAACCAGGGAGAGCCCTGGAACCATTCTGCGAAACTCATATTAAATTTATTTATAGCCAGTATTAGCCTGGCCCGACTGTAAAACAGCTTATGAATTCAAGCGGGTTATGCGTTAGTAACTATGCAATAATTTTGAAAGCTATTTTTGTTCAGCCGGTATTTTGCGATTATTATGACGAGGCGGCCGGTCACGGGTTGAACACAATCATGTTGTCAAAAATAAAGAACTGGGGCCTATTCTGGCGGGTGAGATTTTATCTCGGTCACTGTAGCTCTTACTAGAAATGTCATAATAGTGAGGGTGACCCGAGATAATCTCGAACGACTCAGAATTGGACCTTGGATTACTTATTATATCATCGCCAATTGAGAAGGTCGAGTTTGATCGGTATGAGACTTAGGTTAGCATTTGAGATAGATTTTTATAGGTTTGTTTTTAAAAGTATTGATTTAATTCCGAATATAATCAACGCTTCCAAAAACTAGTAACTTGTTTTCATTATTGATTACCCAAAAAATATCTTCTATTCTGAGAAAACTCTGTTTACGATGTCTCCATAGACATCGTAAAGGCTTTAGGTTGCGCCATATTTAGTAAGTTAGACGTAAGTTACGTTATTATTAAGTTAAGTTATTAGACGTAGTACTTTGATGCCAATTATATTTTGAATATTTGCCTATTATCAATAAAATTATCTTACTTAAAAGAAGCTTAGTAACAGGAATATCCATTAGAATTCATGTTAGTAACGAACTGTTACCTGATTGAAGGTAGGCTGCAGCTCAAAGCAGTTCCTGAAGAGATTGGCCCTCGCGAAGATGTAGAGCCCCAGTCGGGCTCTGGACGCCGCCACGATCAGACGTCTCAAGTCGCGCACGTGGCCCACTGCCTTCGTACGCACCAGCGACACGAGAGCTATGTCGTTCTGTTGGCCCTGGTATTTGTCCACTGTTGTCACCTGTACACAAAATTAATATAATTATGACACGTAAAAATAATTTCGTAGCGGTACCACAAAATATATGATACTTGAAATTCTATTTGGAATCAATTGTATGACAAGTAAAAAATGTAAATTTCAGAAGCCATTGACCGGTGACACAGTTTGTGACTGTTTTGAGCCTTTGGGATTTCATTTATTTTATAGTTCTAATGTTTTGCCCAAATAAATAATTTGTAGGAATTAAGATGATTTTCAAATCAAGGCAGTTATGACCAAATCATACCAACTAATTTAGCAATATCTGGAAGGTGTGGTTATTAAAGTTCACAAGTCAATTGAACTTGAATAATTCTGATAATGACGCGATATTTGCTTTTTCATTATATACGCCCCGTGATTTTCATTATCGAATGGAAAATCGGTAAAACCCATTGCAATGATTACAATTAATGACTTTGCAAATGGACCACAAGTTAAATTGATTGTTTTTTTGTGATGAGATGAGTTTATTGACGGACAGGATCCAAGGCTTACGGGTTATTGCATCACGATGACGAATAAATAGCATATTCATTTATTGATCTCCTATAATCAGGATTTCCGTAATAAAGGGGTAACTGATGACTAAAAAGTAACCATTCTCATCACAGATTCTGATTCACTTGGAGTGAATCGTTTAAGGTCTTGGACCTTATTCTTGTGTATCGAGATTATTACGGTCACTCATGACGCTATTGATCAAAGCAGCAATGACGACATAATCTAGAGCGCGAAAAAACCGGGCTCCATCTTTGACATAAGCGTATAGCGGATTAACGTAAAAGTTTGTATTTTGTATCAAAACGACAACCTTTAAAGTTCACCTCAACCTTAATCGAGGAAGGATGACAAAGAATACTTTTTATAAACATTGCGCAATCCTCTCGTATAGTGGATATTTTTGGATGTTGCTATAATTATGTCATTTAACTTTTTATAGTCGACGTAACGACCAATTTATACAAGGATCGAGATTTTCTACAGTAGTTTTAGCTTAGATCTTTCGATAGCTTTGTTTTGTGTGTGTTTAGTCGTAGAGCTTAGGTAGGTAGGATCTTAGACCGTACGTATTAGTTCTACGCAATATTAAATGGAATTAAGTGTTTTTGAGAATCATTATGCGCAGATATTTTGATTTGAATGTTTTCAAGCTTCGTTTTAAGCATATTTCTTAGAAACGCTAGAAACGAACAGATTTAGCTTTATGGATAGTAAAATAGTGGATAGTAGTTTTAGTGCATACCACAGTTTATTCGACCATAAAAAATATTTTTTTCGTATCTACGAAAGCGCCGACTGCCACAGATAGACTTGGCAACAAATATCACTTTTGTGTATTCAACTAGTCACATGTACCTACGTCCGATGATCAAACTCAGTCGGAATTTGAAAGGAAAACACTTAACAATGCAAACTAACCAATCATAATTTAAATATTTTGTTAAATGTATTTTACAATAATTAAATAAATATTTCGACTTCGCATTCACACAAAGGACTCTAGCGCAGTTAAGATACATTGTTTGAGAAAACCGATTTTATGCATAGTAAAGTAACCGATCTATCTAGATGTTATCTCAGGGTAAACTCAGCTGAGAGAAAAGTCAAAAGGGGACAAAAAACAAAACATAGCTAAGAACACTCCCGACAAATTCACCTTTCAAACAAAAAAAAAAACGAAATCAAAATCGGAAATAAATCACGTCAAACTTATAAAACCCCGTCGTTTTTGCGTCGAGGGTTAAAAATATTGCTTTGTAAGTTACGACATTGTAGTAGGCCCCAAGATACTGTAGTATTATTAGCTTGACAGTTAGCGTGAGCCTACCAGATGGTTGGATCAGACGTCGACCCGAGGCAGGAGGGTTCGAATTCCTCGACGCGTCTGAAGTTTGTTTATTTTTTCCCCTTTATGTGACCTGCGCAACATGAGACGCTGCCCCGTGCGAGAGTAGGATGCAAGGTGCATTGCAAGGATGCATGGTTGGATACACATACGTGCATCCTGCTCGACGCGAGTACCCAAACTGTTGTTGCTCAAACCGGTTTAAAGCGATTTTGCTTCTATAAATACGAAGGGCATTAAACGACTGCGACTGTAGGGCTATTATTTCTTCTTATTTCTGAGGAGCGTCTGGGCGTTTGGGTAACGCTACCTGAACTTTGTAGGCCTAAGAAGGTATCCTGCCAACACGTATGTACTGTAACATGTAAAAACGATATCTCCTCCAATGACACGCCAGTATTTATGTCGTGACCTTGACCAGACCAATCAGTGCTCAGTATTCCGCACATTTCAGACGATTGTTTGATTTCTTTCTATTGCGAATAAGTTGTATCAATAAGACTACAACCGTATTGCAGGCTGAGGCGATGGGCCTTCTGCTTGCGGCAAGATCGGTACTCACAAAAGACTCGGAAAGCAGTATAGAGAGAAAAGACGATCAACTCACGTTCACCACTGATAGCGCAGCCATCATCTACGCATTTAGAAAGCCAACAACTAGGTCCAGAGTGGTATCGGAATGCCACTTTACTCTACAAAATTTAGCAACCAGATATACAGTTACTGTGGAATGGACAAAAAGTCACAGCGGATGTGAAGGAAATAACAAAGCCGACTTACTCGCAAAGGAAGGCATAACGAAAGAAATTAAGGCAGATATCGCGGCACTGTGTAAACCAACGGCATTGGAAACGCGGAACCTGTTAATTACCTACACGGAAAAAGAACAGCAAAATCTATGGAACAAAACTACAGATTGTAAACACTCAAAAGCTTTTTACCCATCGATAAATAGAAAAGCGACCAACAAACTACTCAAGTTAACCAGGACAGATCTCCGTACAATGATAGGCATTATCACTGGCCACTGTGAGCTAAATTACCACTTACACAAAATTGGAGCTACGGACAGTCCGCTGTGCCGAGGCTGTTTACAAGAGGACGAAACCGTGGAGCACGTGCTGTTGCACTGTGAGGCCACGGAAGACATAAGATCAAGGTCGAGGCTCCTTGAAGAAACCACACAACAAGTCTCAAGTACCACAACACCTGGCGCAATGCAAGTGGAGGAGGTATGTCAGCGACCCCAGGCCGTGCTCCGTTATTTTAGGGAGCTCGGATGGTTGGGGTAAGCTGGCAGTCGGGGGGCAATGCACAATACACCCCAAGCGGGACGTCGGTGCAGGTCGTATCACCCCCATTTAGAATTAGAATTAGAAGTTTTGTCTATATGCTAGTATTATTAGTCGTTGAGCACTACTTTGCTTCCAGAGGGGTTAGAGAACAGATGGTAATCCTACCTTGTGCGGTCGACCAATGAGAGGATTGTCTGCGCAGCGCTTGTCGATGACGTCACGGATGAGGTGCTTCTGCCCGTTGTAGGTGGTGAGGATAGAGATGCGCTCCGCCGGCCAGCCGACTAGCCGCATGTACATGAACACAGCCACCACGTACTCTGCCTCCGCCAGGTTCTACGGAATGAAGGTAGTTTATCAATTCGAAGTCAAACATGCCATTTCATTCATTCATTTAGACGCGTTTTTAAGTTTGCTGTCGTTGTAGGAGGCAATTCTGAAAACTGATGATAACAATGTCTGGGGATATAGTTCGGTGTTGTAGGTACATATCAATCATCCACGTCTAGCCAGAAGAAACTGACTTGATAACAACATCATAAAATTTTGATTATTGTAATGAATCATTTCCTTGCATGCCTGTATTTACCAACAAATTTACGATAGGTTTTGAAATGCTTTAACTGCTAAGGAGCTCGCACTCCATCGAAACAGGAACCTATTACACTGTGGCAAAATTTTACCTGGTAGAAATAAGGGCTGGGTTCAGTTTCACCGGCTCCATTGAAATCATCAACGTTGATAAGCTGAAAGTCGTGGCGAAGCCCCGCGTTGGCGGCGCGGTACTCCGGCTGACGGGTCACGTGACCCAGATCGCCCAGCGCGCGGTACCGCCAACGGTACAGGTTGCAGATACTGTGGAGTAATGTGCACAAATGTGTAGATACCCTTAATTTGGGGAAAATATTCTGCGGCGAGAGTGAGTTTATCAACTTATCTGTAGCCATTAAACTAATGCTTCTCTACGGATGCCTATCGGTTTTAGTGGCGACAGTCAGTTCTAAACAAACAAGTCTTGAATAAATTAGGCTATTACTGCTTCTCCACACTATCTATGGCTTACACGTGGCATATAAATGAGCATCATCATTCATCATCTAAAGTGCCTGTCAGTTAGCAAGCATTGACCCCAGCCTTAATTTACAGACGCCTGAAAATAATAAATGAAGGATATGCCGCCGTCTCACATGACATACGTAATTCTAATTAATGCATGATACGCTTTTAACAAGCAAAAGATTTGACTTCTAAATGGATTCATTTAAAAGTCAAATGAATTCAGGTTTACTAACCGTCAGGATTTTCTCAGGTCAAGCCATCCTGTTTTGGAAAACATATTTTGCATAAACTGGCGCCCAACGTGGGGCGAAAATTTTAAGTCACTTTTGGACCCATACCTACTATACATTCTATTCTCATTTAGGACCAACAAACTATAATAAATTCAAACTGGGTTGTTTGGACAAACAACAAGACCTAGACTGGCTTTTTTGCAGACTAAAGGAAATTCGTAGGAATTTGGACCGTTCAATACGTTCTGTGCTCGTATACAAACACATGCATAATTTGCTTAAGACGGTTGCCGGTCACTGTACGCCAATGGTGCGTTTTTTAATGCTTTCCTTTCCTCTCAAATCAAATTTCGCATTTTATCTTTTTTTCTTTTCCGAATGGGTAACCCTAGAGAAAAATCAATTCAGTCTATTTAGCAAATAATCGTTTCTAAGTACTCGCAAACCAGTGGAAGCGTGCTAGATTACTAATTGATGTGCTATTTAATATTCTTAGTAAAGCTAGACTAGAATCGTTACAGTCTGATTTTTGTGAAGGCCGTTTCACAGGCACTAAACAGTTTCTGGTTTACCCGATGACGCCTGTAACGCTCTATAATAGATCAAATAAATCGATAAAACAACATTTTTGAGATCAAAACCCCATCATCGCCAATCACTTTATCCAATTGTTCCGCTAACTGCTGAGTATGGCTCCTCTTCAGCACGCCATCCTTTTTGATGATAACCTATTAAAACTTGTTTATTACTTAAGTACGACAGGTAATAGGTACATAATTCATGTTACTTTGATGCACTTAATTCCATTTTACTGCAAATAGGTAGGTATACCTATAGGTACCTAACTTCCAGTGGGTTACTGTTTTGTAACAGTTTCTCTACAAATCAGTCTCTTCAGTTCTCTACAAGAATCAAAAATAATTGAAATGATAATGAAAAGGAATACGGAGTTTTTTCAAATTAATATCATTGTAATCTTAATATATATAAATTACGTGTCACGTTGAGACTCCTAAACTACTTAACCGATTTCAATCTGCACACCGGGTGCAGTTCGATCTAACTTAGGAGATAGGATAGCTCACATCTCAATTTATAGTAAAAAAACATGAAAAATTAGAAAATTTAAAAATACTTAAACCATAATTTAACTTTAGCGCTTTGGACAATGTAAACTTTTTTAATGTAACTTTTGACATTTGACATAGAATTGACGCAATGGCTTTTGACAGGACAACGTCTGTCGAGTCAGCTAGTACGAGTATAAACGATATCAGTAACCGAGAAGTTAAAAAATATCTATGTTAATATTTTTTACATTATTAGTATCAAAGTCACTTTTGGACTTGTTGAATTACGTATTGGTCTATATTAGACCGATTTTTTGTAAGCTTAAGCACTGCCTTCTATGGGACGTGTTCTAAACAATTACGCTATACCGCCTACATAGTAAGACTGATGAAATCATAATCGAACTATTCTCATAATTAAAAAGGTACAGTGCATTCGAGATATTCACAGAGACCCGTCTGCAGGGACTAAAACTTACTAAACATTTTTGAATATAGGCACTGAAATTAGCAACAGAATGTCTAAATTACACTTCGTGGGGTTGTAACGTGAACTCTTAGCGGGAGACGAAACTAGACCACCATGGCTTTCTCGCACAAAACATGCATGATCTGAGTCACGTTGGCTTTTGTCTCGAATTTTCTCTAGCTGATGTATGTCTACATTGTCTAGTTATGAGTAACTAAAGGAATGCAACACAACGGAACAATGTTCCTTAGAGTATTGTTCTAGAATGGTTCAATTAGAAATCGCGTGTCCAGATTTAGAGCCTTAGTTTGTAAGTAGTCGGCCTCAATTCTGAGAACGATTGTTTGAGAATGGAGTTAACATCAATGTTAATGAATGTTTGTTGCTCAATCATGCAAAAATGGCTAAACCGATTTGGAAGAAATTTTAGTAAGAAGGTAGCTTTTTATCACGGAAAATACGGCCAAAACCGCAGAGCGTACCTAGCCTAGAGTATACAGGTAGGTACTTATAGGAGTACATTCAATACACAGTCCAGTACTAAAAATAGCTATCTAATATCTAGAGCACTTGTTTTCCAGAGTTTTTATTCCATTATGATTGACGTGTACAACCAGATGTCGGGTTTTACGCGTCTGTTTTATTAATTGATAGTTATAAGCCACCCATTGCGAATTATTCTCGAATAAAACCGACAGTAACTGACAGTTATGTAGCATTTTATGAACTGGATGATAAGTGGGTGTTACAAAACTAGACGTTAACACATGTCAGGATAAATAACAGTGGCAGTGAGTAAGTTATATCGAAATTGTGCGAACAACACGCGCGCCATATCTTAGTCCTCTGTGGCGATAGTAAAATTCGTGACTAATTCCTATGCAGCGCGATAAGGTCGCTGGCCAACTGCACCTGGTTATACTAAACAAAAGTGCACTTAAACACGTTCAAAGGTCAAAGCTCAGTTTACTTTATGTAATCGTCACTTTAGATTTAGAGGAAATTGTTAAATCAACAAAAAACGCGGATATTTAAAAATCGCCTCTAGTTTATCTCAAATACAACCGACCAATCAGGAGATAGCAGTGGCTAACTTCACAGTCATACCACTTGACCTTGAAACATAATGATCGACCAATCAGGAAACGGGAACGTGTTTCTTATTTGCAAACTTCACACGACATCACTATGCCACTAACCTCACGAAATTTTACAGCATGCTTTAGTAATGAAGATTATTTTGACCACTTAGGTCTGCAGTTTTTTGAGAATTACGCTGTATAATATGGTGTAATAATCCCGGTCGATCACCAACTCGATGGAACGATCTCATAAAAAAGGCCACGGATCCAGTCCACCGTGGTTCAGTGTGCTCGCGATGCAACCAACCGCCAGAAATGGAGAAGCATTGCAATAAGAAAGGGGCGTCCACGGCAGTGAGGAGCCTCCGTGTAGCATTACAACCAAATCTTGTAATAATGAATTGTTGAATGTGTAACACAACTCACCTAGGTCTGGCTCGTCCCTGAGCGTCCAATTCAACATACGGCACGCCGAGTCTCACCATCCTGGTGAACAAACTCTGCTCCATGTTGCAGTACTTCTGGAAGGCCATGTTCTTCACGACAGGCGGCAGCTGGTGGTGGTCACCGATCATTATCCAGCGCTTCAGTCGCGACCGCCCGTCTTGAGGGTTCTGCAGCAGCAGTGGAATGAAGGTCTCGATTTCCAGAATTTGTGCTGATTCTTCCATCAGGATGTTGTCGTATTTAAAGCCTAAAAATTTGGGTGAGTTAGAAAGGTATCTCTACAACGTGATCGCTTGATGAAAAGGCCACCATAGAAAAAAGTAGATGCAATAAAAATATTTTAAAAGAAAAGAAAACAACAAAAAATTGAAATATGTAGTAGATAGACTGTAAAAAACATCATCAATTTCAACCATTTTCATTTTTTATTATTTCAACAGTCATAGACCGAATAACAGAATGTTTTACATTATCTAAAGACGAAATCACCATAACGATATTTTGATATTGCGACGTATGTTGCAACGGCCTGTATAATTACAGACTACTCGCCAACGTCCGTATTGAAGCAATACTCGCTCAGACGCAGTAACAGACGGTTTAGTTGGCCTTGGCTGGACCCCCAAATCGCAGTTCATTGACCCACGGTTGTACAAAATTGTTGACAATGACAATGACAAGGTCACGTTTAAACCGAAACGCGCCAGCAATGGAACCAATTGATTTTAGATTGATATAATTGCGGTCATCTATCAATTTTAGTCTAGACTACTTCTTATCTTTCTCTGAATACTTTTACTGCAAAAACACTGAAATTCTTTTGCATAAAAACTCGTTTGAAAGAGATGAACGGTCATCAGCTATCTCTTACACATGTTTTAACTCATTTTATACGCACACATACGTCGTGCATCAAACGTATTTTTTTCATAAAGTCACCTGAGTTTTAAAAACAGAAATCAAATAATTTAACAATAATAATTTTACACACAATACTTACAAAAAAAAGCGCTTTCATTTTTTATTATTTTACATCTGTAACTTTTTCTTAATTTTCACGTAGTGATTTTATATCTTAAAACGATTTATTTCTGCCAAAGAAAATATAAGAAACGGAGATTCATTGCATCTATGACTATTTTTGTGTGTTCGCTCTTATTTCAGTTTTTCACCCCACAAACAAAAAAAAAATGGATCCGTTTTCCTCTCGATAACAATACAATAGTTCTTTTTCTTGTTAACAATGACTATCACATCTTTAGGGAAGTATTCCTAAAAACCCTACGTCTTGTCATAGGATGACTGGGTGACTAGGTAGTGAGACCAGACGCATCTGCAATTACGTTATTAGCTGAATTGGACCAAATTGGGAGGACATCCAGCAATGACAACTCATAAGGAAGTCGAACGGAAAGAACGAAATTTACATGTAGATTGAAGATATTTAAATTGAATCCGATTGGCGAAGAAATGATTCAGATGAGAGATGCCTATTATGGCGCAGTGTGATAAAGAAGGCTGTGGGTGATAATGACCATAATTTATATTAAATGGAAATTAAATTATTAAATTAAATTTTCATTTCAGTCTTCCTTAAATAAGGATGTAATGAGACGTTTTGACAATTATAAAGGGTTCCATAGTGTGAGAGCACTCAGCTGGCAGGCTTGGTACTTCCGGGCGGTACAGCGTATGGTTGTAATTTCTGGTCTAAAACTGCTACCGAAGCTGGAGGCAAAAATAAAATAAAAGTAACCAAAAAACTAGTTACAGAAAGCTTAAATTATATGATTTAGGTTTCATTTATGTAAATAAACATGGTCGCTTTCTATGAAGTAATAAAAAAAATTGTTGGCGCAGCAGCCCAAAACATGTCTTGACCTTCGATATTAATAGGCGCCGACCGGCCGTTAGCCGTTAATTTTCGATCAATAACCGCTCTGAATTTCTGCACAAAGAGATTCATCATTGGTTGCCTGTTCCGTTTTATTTATTTACATGCATTTATTTACTTCTTAAAAGACTCTCTAAGTCTCTACCGTACTGTAGTTTTGGACTTATATTTGGTAATACTTTCTTCATCCTTTGCTTTGATGATCCACCCTTTTGAATGCTGTTGGGTTAATATGGGCAGCAAAATATGCAAAATGTTTTTGGGAAGTGACAATTTGCCAATTAAAGTTAAATTAAAGTTAGAAAATATGGTAACCTATAGGCAAACCTTATAACTGCAGGTCGCCCGCGGGGCGAAACGGGCGTCTCGCGAGTCATGATAAGTTATGACGCGATATTTACCCCCGAAACCGCCTTGGGGGACGCCCGCTTCGTCCCGCGGGCATCCCGCGAGTTATACGGTTTGCCTATAGCCACTAAAACCTACTTTTAATTGCTAGGCAAGAAAAATATAGAAATAGAGAAAAAATATTGGGACTAGAAAAAAATAACAAGACACGAGGTAAAAGTAAGGTAATCCAGTAGACTTAACTTACCCATTTGCACCAGTTCGGACCGTTTGAGCGCCGCATGCGTGCACGTCATAGCTATGATCTTGGCTTCCTTCACCAGCAGGTACTTGGACCGGTCCAGGCCTGATCGCAGCAGCTCGAAGGCGCGGAACTCTTCCAGCTCTTCGAATATGTGGTTGATGTATCTAGAATTATGAACCAGTTAATAAAGTAAGTTCGTATAGGGTATATACAACCGGAAGATCAGCTTTGCCCCCCTAGCCAAGTTGCAATTCCATAATAGAAAAAAATACTGTGTATAAATAACATAGATTACAGCAGAGTCATTCTCATATTATTATCCTACTTTTCTATAGCGATTCTATTGTGGAAATGCAGCTTGGCTAGGCGGCAGATATCAGTGTTTTTAGGCCGCCTTAAAGCCTCTAACATGGCTTGTCGGTAACATGCTCATATCGTGTGACATATTTTAACAACCAGTTATTACTGTCGCGACAGATAGTGTTTAGAGTAAATTGGGACATCTGATAGTGTATCTTAATTTCTGTGGAACTAAAATCAGAGTTAGAATAACGTAGACCTAAATATCTGATTCTTGAACATGTCTGATTTCTACTACTAGGTCATAACCAGTTTATGCTAATTATAGCTATTTGAAAAACTATCCTGACTTAAACATTGTTTAATATTCTATGTCATCTACTCTAATCAAACTCCATAAATATAAATTTGAGTTTGTGTAATAAATAATTTAGGAATTAAATTTGCATTAATCTGTTTCAAACAGCTTTAAAGCTAGTTTTGGTCTATTACCTATTCGTGTTTTGGAGTTAACTACACTCGTAAATGTGTAACCGGAACCGGGCGTGGCTGAGGTTATGTTATTATTGTTTGAATTCCAATCAACCACAAGAACAATAGGTTGTAAGACGATATTGTAGTGCATTTGAACGTGAACCCAACGTTGGATATACCCTAAATTTACTAAAAGCTAAAATAATTTACAGCGCAAGACCGTGATATAATGAAATTTATGTCAAATTAGGGATATACAGGGCTATAAAGAAAGGATATGCTATGCCGAAAAAGGCTCATGGGCTTCTGAATCAGAAAAAAAAAATCAGCTGTTCTATAGAAAACTGCCAATGACACTCGACAAAATGTATGGAACAGCCGATTTATTTTTCGCGAATTCCGGGCTGTTCGCGTAGTAAAACTTGTTCATTATGATGAGTACTATAAGCCCTTTCGGCTTAGCATACCCTTTCTGTATAACCCTGTATACTATAGCTCAAAGTTGGCCGGTAAATATCAAACTAAGACATTTAATGGCATATTATAAAAATAAATTTTGGTTTCAATGGGTCTATAAGTATCTTTTTATCATAGACCTATGTCTATAAGAAAGAAGCCGAGTTTTTTGTCACGAAACATTCGGAACATCCGTTACTGTGAGTGGCAAAAAATTTTCGATGTTTATCAATTTTGATACCAGGAACTTTTTAGAGATTTAAAAGGTTTCCTTAAACGTGAAGCTAAATCACAACGTTGGCTTTTCTATGAAAATTCGTTTCTTTGACGTCAATGTGAAAAAAGGAGGTAAAAGTAGTAACAGGAAACAGGCGAGCTGGTGGTCAACTAAACCACTAAATCGCGAAATTGCTCCACTGACAAAAGCAATTCTCTCAAATGTAAAATAAATTAATGACGTCAATGGAAAAATTGAGAAACAAGGTTGCGGTGATCTGGTTTTTTTACCCCCGACGTAAAAAAAGGTTTGTAAAAGTTTGACCGCTACGTATGTGTTTTCTGCTGCGGTTTCTTTTATTTGAAAGTATGTTTATGTAGCGGTGGTACTTAGGCAAGTTTTATCAAAATCGGTTCAGCAGTTTCAACGTTGTTTTTTTTTTAATTACTTATTCTTACCTGTAGCAGCTTTTTGCAATCTCCAAATCTTCATCGTAGGACTGGCCTGGGAATAGGGGTTTTGGTGCTTCTTCGAAGAATTCATGGAACGGGAATTCAGTACCAATCGTTTCCACTGATTTGTCCTAAAACAAAAGCAAAATCTTACTAATTACTCGTACCATCTGTCATGGAGATAAATAATGGTAATTATAGGTGTAGTTTAAATTCTATCCTTTTTGCATGACGTCTGAATGGCGCGGCTGAAGCCCAAAGAGATAACTGCATGTTTGTTATGTAAATTAGTATGATTGCAGACTATTATTTATATCTATTGGCTATTTTGCTAAGTGGCTTGCTGACTTTATAGTTGATAGGGTATTTTTAAATCTTATTTATCGTTTTCGAAGTTGGTGCCCTAGTTAATATTACCCATTAGATACAAAAGATAGCTTAGTTTCATATAATCTCGTGATTCACTTTATATTTTTAACGTAGAAACTGCCAATTCGCCAAACGCTGCCTAATGAGATTTAAGTCTTTCTTTTTTATGCGCATTATTTTTAACAAGAGCTCTTTGTCAACTTTCTTTTAGTTTCGAGAGCTTACAGAAGTATTTAGTCGCGTGTGCTGATTACGACTCATAGTAAATAGTACGCACATCTCTTCTGCTAATATCAGTATACCATAATCATATATAGTATTAAGACCATCAACCCGATGGTCGGATATTACATATTGTGAAGGCGGTAGAAAGGCAGTGGATGAGACTGGCGCAGGACCGGAAAGGATGGCGCGCTGAAGAGAAGACCTATACTCAGCAATGGGTAGAAAAAGGTTGATGATGATATATTTAAACCTTTTATTGGCATTAAGGAGAAGGCAGATATCATGTCGTACAGGGAGGTAAAAGTACTTGCAGAGGACCGCGAAGCCTGGAAGTTGTTCACCGACAAGAGCAGTGCTCTTAAATTTTGAACGAATTGGCACCTCCAACTCTGTAGTTACCTTGTCTTGCGCACACTTGTCGCAGAAGGCCTGCCAGCGCGGCCGCACGTGGTACACGTGGAAGTGATGCGCCAGCTCGCACGTGGCTCCCGCGTCGCCGCCGGCCTCCAGCGTGCGTTGCAGACGATGTACTTTCTCTAAAAGCTCGAGACGTTTCGCTAGCACGTAGTTCACGCGACCGTATCTGTTGACGGAAGTAGTTATTAAGTGATAGAACGTCGGACGGAGGTGGTTATTTAATTATTGGAGAACTAGATATATGTATGTCAATTGGTTTATTTGTTACATGCTTTTATTTGACTATCAATGTATGTTTGTTATGGTCAAATGTTGCAACTGATTTTTGAACCATTTTCCGATGTCCGATTCAGCTGAAATTTAATAAAACCGTATTACTCCGAAACAATGCAATGGAAGCTTATTAAAAAATATGTAGCTTGTTTAGCAGGAGCCAAATTAATAAAAAAGTGTTTTTTTTTTTGCCAGATTAATCTTAAATATTTTAGCGAATCTTTGACTGACAAGAGTGACAAGGTTTAAACTTGTAAATGCGCAGGTAAATGTTCTCATTGTTTTACCATCTAACCTACGCTTGTATCCAACTAACTTTCGTTACTTTGTAACCGAATCAACGTTTGTTGCGCCATTGTGGATGTTTTTCGTCATACAAGTTCTATGAATACAATTTGAACTTGGAAAACGGACGTACTTTTACTAGATTGTATTTGTTTATTTTGTTACCGCCGTGCCGAAACGTGTGCAAAAGCTAAAGTGCAGTTTGTTGAATTTACATTTGCGGAAATAGTCATTCCTAAAAATACTGGTTGATAAAACACTTGTACACGGAAACTCAAGATATAATAATTCCAATACGAATTCCACGGCATCTTCATATGTTATTCGGCGAAAAAACCACACATAAGTACTACAAAAATATAAGCCCAGAATATATAATTACAAAACAAAAACAGACAACAATTAGTAAAAAAAATTAGAAAAATTTGTAAACCCTAAACTAAATGTTTGACTACTTACTTTGCTACTATGACAATATTTCACTGAAGACTAATTATATTAATTAATTTTATTTGCGGTAGAGTCGCATCATTACATTATTATTTTAAGAGATTAACGACGAGGTTAATAGAGATTTACGACTTATGTGGACACCAAAACAATTTATAATGCTATGGTGTATTTTTATAGCGTTTTAAATCAAATCTCAGCCATTTGATTTAGTGGCTGTATAAGTTGAGACCTTATTCCCCATGATTTAGAGGTAATTTCGCTCATAAACATAAATTAAAAAAGCGATTGTTCAGTCAACCTGCTAATAAGGAACCAAATATCACATTGTTTTATTGGGACGCACCCTAATTTAAAGTAGACGAATAGGTCGTGCGTTTGATTAATAGCAGGTAACTTTTATAACAGTCGTATAAACTCGGATTGCATTCCTTTTTTATTCAAGATAGAGGCTTAAGCCCACTAGGGTCTCACTCGCTCGAAGGCATTGCGAATTTCGGTGCTTCGTGTGGGAGACATTTACGATTACGATTATTTACGATTTCACAGTTGCATTTGCAGATTGGGATCAACTATTTAACTACTACGTTTACAACTAGGTATGGGACTCATATCCTTAGACCCGTACGTCTCAATTTTTGCGCTATTCCACTAAAAAGTGTACTAAGACTCCACGACAAACTGACGAAGCACGCGCTGGCGCATCGTTTAACTATGCCAAAATTAGAATTCTACAATTCTATGTTATATCTGTATTATAACCGTCGCTGGACACTGGACACTGGAGATACGTATCGTAAATCAAGGGCGGCCATGACTGACCTATCGCATACATTAGTTACAAAAACAATCATCGAAATCAGTTGATAAATTTATGGTGTAATCACGTAACAAACATACAAAAAAAAAAAACAAACAGTCGAATTGAAAACGTTAAAAACAAAGCCTAACTCAATTCTCAATATGTTATTGTAACCATGCATTATGTAGATATTATTATATGTAGGTCTTAAATGAAATATTTTATAGATAGGTAAAACATAATGACCCTGATTAGGTAAGTATAGCAACATTGTACCCAAACAAACTAGCATACAATACCTGGAGAAGTCTTTGTCCGTCTGCAGAGCCTCCTCTCCGTGCCCCAAACGCAGCAGATGTCGTTCATCGACGTCCAGCTCGGCTACTTTCTCGAACAGCTGGTTGAGCGCTTGATTGCTGTGGGTAACCACCAGCGTGCGCTGCCACGGGAAGTTGTGGTACAGGTTCGAGATTATCTGGACTGCTACGTCGGTTTTACCTAAAGATTTATCGATGATTTAGACATAGCTGTGTTATGAGTTTTGATTGTCAGTTTCCAACTCTATGATCGAAACGCTATAGAAAAGATAAAAATGAATTTATTTCTATTTCCCTTGGTCATCACATCAATCGTAAACATACGAACAATTTCACAACTTATTTTTTTGTTGTGTTAATTATTGTCAGAAGGTTCTTTTGAAATAAAAAATCAAGGTAATTGAGCAGAATATTAGAAATTTATGACATAGTTAGACAGGACAAAGTCTGTCGGGTCAGCTAGTCTTTTTATAGATTCTATATTCTATGACAGAAATTCGGACGGGTGCTCTAAGTGGACCACGTCAAAATATAATTTCCATTTATTGTCTTGATTTTCTGTACTTTGGATTTTCGAACTTTTGCAACTTGACTAGGGGGGTAGGGGGGGGGGGGGGGGGGGTAGGGGGGAGGGGGGGGGAGGGGGGGCAGGATAGGCGTGGTCCAGTACACTGTGTTAATCATTGCAAGAAGTACCCAAAGACCAGCCAGTATTTCGATATATTTTATATACTTTCCAGCAAAAACTATTCGATAAGCGCCTTAACCATTTCAGTCAAGCGTTAGCGTAGCCAAAACAAATACTAAAAAAACTATTTAAACGATGACGAACAGCATGTCAAACACAAGCCTCGTATCAAAATATGGTAATGAGTAAGTGAGATCACATAATACCTGGGGCCTTATTCTTGCCAGTTAGATATTATCTCGGTCACTGTTGCACTCATTACAAACATCATGACATTGAGAGTGACCGAGACAATCTCGAGTGCCCAAGAATATTCTGATGATATAATCAAATAACGTCTATTTTAAAGTTGATGCGCTAACCAATCGAAGCCATATAACCAGTATATAAAATCTTGATTTGTTATTCGATCAGTCTACAACAGTAAAATAATGAATTAAAACAAGATTGGGGCATTGGCATTATCAGTACTCAAGACGCCAATTTAACATCTGGCGCTTGAATCAAAAGAAAAATACATCTACTCCCACTATGAGGATTCACTTTACAACTCATGGTCGCCCACCATAACAAATACCTGGAAAACTACACACTATGATTCATTACTAAGTTTCATACTTCTCATGGGGAAGTTTGCATAAATGGGTTCTTTTTTTCGGAAGTAATTAATAGCACTTAGATGACGAGTAAGATAAAGCTTGCTTCCTGTAACGGGATTGCCTTTTGTTGGTCGTTTGAATCATACCTGTAGTACTGAGAATTCATTGTAGCAATTGTTGGGCAAATATTTCGAAACGATGGCAATGTTTATCATGTGCAAAGATAACCGAAAAAAGTTTGGAATCATCTGTGCAAATATGTGAATATAACTGGATGATAAAAGTCACCATACAAAATAACACTTAAATTCGATAAAAATGCAATTTAAGTAAAGAAGATACATGTAAGAACCATGCAACCAAAATAGAGAAGTGAATATGGTTCAAAGATATAAGAACGAAATGGAAGGAAAGCCGTAATAAATGGACACAACAATAGGACATAGAAACAAATGAAAGCTACTTAAGTGAAATGGGCTGTTATGGATTGATTATACGTAACGAAAACTGTGGTGAGACACTGCATCGACTCGTATCGTCAACTGTTACGAGTATAAATAAACAGTTTGACACGAGGCGAGAAAGTCACTACAACCATGATTTGTTTGCTCGGCAGAGTATGCCCATTTACTCTCTCGCCACTGTACTCGTCACCTGTAATCAACTCATAAAATGCAGTAAAAGAATGTAACTTACCAGTTCCCGGTGGTCCTACGACCAGAGTCAAGCCGGGTTGCATGCCTGACCGAATCGCTTCTACTTGGGTTGGCGTAAACAAAATGTTGTTCCTGTTGTAAAAAACCATAATTTATTATTTCAGACTACATGCAGTTCACTACAGAATAAGAACTCCATAAAAATGTATGTGTAAAATTTTCAAAACTTAAATTGCAACTTTTGTTTTTTTTATCTCGATGACTTACTCAGAATGGTAGTTATTTTCGGAATTCGTCAATATAAATTTAACATTGAATTTTGTTAAATTTTCATACTTGAGTTACTTTCCCATCAAAAATAATTGCGTGCATTTTGAACTGTACTGAACTCGAAAGGCAAGGCTTTGACGATGATTGCCACCGGCCAAAATAATTTATATGGCAAATGGTGAAGAGTGAACACCATATGGTAGACAACAGCTGCATACATTATTAAAACATGTAGGTAAGTATTATTTGCATGAAAGTAACGTTGACAATTAGTATGCAAGAAGTATTTATTGTTTGCTGTGTCTGAAGTTAAACAAAATCTTTCTGGAAATTTCACATACATTTTAAACACTGAATAAATGCAGATAAATATAAATATAATGCTTGCAACCACTGAGATTATCACTACGTTAACTAACTATTACATACTACTACCACTTCTATTATTTTCAAAAAGATCAATTATGAGGTCAAATTTATTCTATTTATGTACCTACTTATTCAATTTTTATTTTAACAAAACTAACTTTAATTGAATTAAAAATACTGGGGAAAGAAACAGTCTTTTTCAGAGGCCTTTAGGCACCCTAAAACTCTTGACTACTCGCGGTTGGCGTGAAAATCGTGAAATATAATTATCTGCGCCGCAGCCGCCGCCCGCCGCAGCACAGAGCTCACTCGGTAGCCGAACGTCGAACACGACACACGCCTCGCACAACTCACGCGCTTTATTATTCCAGGATGCGCAATGCGTGTGCGTGTCCCACAATTCTTGATGTTAGAAAGTTGGTAATTACTAATTAAATTATAAGCGATATGTCCGCTGAAACATGTACTTGGCTCTATATTGAGCGGGTTGTACGGACCGTACAGTTTTTATTGCACTTACTTCTTAGGTTCGTTGTAAAGGTAGGGCCCCCTTTTAGGTTGGACATGAGGCTCTACAGTGATTATCTTTTTCGGGTCATCTTCGTCCATGGCATCTTCTCCCAGCTGATGCTTGCGGACCACGTTCTCGAAAGTCAACCTTGGGAAGTAACAGAATAAGGCTCATGTTAAAGCCGCCAAAAATTGGTGAGCTTAAGTATTATAAGGTGATTGATTGATGGAAAAATTGGTCAATTTAATTAAGTACCTGAAGCTCATCTTAAATTATTTTGCATAAAAAGTATGATTTATTTTTCGTTTCTTGCCATTTTGCTAAGTAATTTTCAAGATGGATTGAATGACCTAACAAAAGAAATAAACCGGTTTCAAGATAAGGCTAAAGTGGGTTAAGAAACGGTACCCGTGCGGCCCGCGTTTCCTGTCTGGACTGCACTTGGGTGCGCGTTGGACCGTTGGTGTTTAGTTTTAGTGTACTTTATTGCTATGACGTATGGATACGGGGAAGTGGTCAAACACTTGACATATTCTAGGATATCATTTTACCCGTAATTGTGATAAACTTTATACCATGGAAAACGCGGAAAAAACAACTGTTTCGTAGAAAAACGTTACAAACTCTCGGTCGTTAGAAACAGCTGATTTTCCATTCGCGATTTCAGGATTGGTGTCACGGCAAAAGTTGATTGCAATAATACAAAATATAAAAGCGATCCTGTATAACAAACTATTGGCTAAAGATCAATGATATGACGATATTTTCGAATTGAAATTTCACTACACTTACTACAGTATCCAATGCAAATGCACTCATCATGAGCTCGCAGGCACGGATGTAGGGGATGGGGCAACAGGTACAGTATTCGCTTCCCCCTCAATGCGTCACGACTACATACCCCGCCCCCTTCCCAAATCTTCATTTTAATCAAAAATATCTCAAAATGTTGCACTCTCTTTACTCGTGTATTGTTTGAAAAAGAAAATGCCCCCCCACTGCCCCCCCAAAGAACCTAGATCCACACCTGCGCTCGTAATGGAATACTCAAAGATTATAAGCTATTCAAATTGCTTTTAAGTTCATGCGTCATTACATAAATTAAATATAGATCGTTGATAGTATATATTCAGCTGGAAAGGGTGTTTTATTTAGATCAGAAGAAAGCAGAAAATATCTGTAAATTTAGCATTTACCAATCTGCATTTGAAATTAATTTACTGTGGGACCCAAAAAAAAGATGTTCCTTGGAAAAATGTCATTAGAGCAGATCAGACTTAAATTCAGACCCCGAGTTCAAATCCTAATCCTAACTAATATTTGAAATGCGAAAGTGAGTTTGTTAGGTACGCTTTCACGCCTTAACTAGTCAACTGATCATCATGACATTTTGCATACAACGTTGTCGGAAGTACCGAAAAGGACATAGAACTTCAAGTTTAACTTCATAGAACTTTACACCATCATCACCGCGGGACGCAGCATGCAATAAAGTTTGTACTAGGCAATAAGAAGTGGCTGGGACAAAGATTAACAGTCATTATTAAGAACTAAATTGTTATATGTACTCCTAGTGTTTACAATAGCCATGTCGAATCGTAAATCAGCAAGTGCTGGTATGACTATGATGTCATTTTCGATTCCATTCTAACCCCATAGCATAGCCATTAGTAGAAGAACTAATTGTTAATCATAGACTGCACTCCAGCAGTTATCTACGCATTAAGGACGTTGTTAATGATTAGTCGTTTCTCTCGAAATTGCGCAATTGCATTGGTGTTGTACTTATAACGTAGAAACCATTAAGTCCGTTTTGGTCCTGCGAAACATTCGTCGTTAGCTGCTGTTTGGTCAAATAAACGCTGTAGGGTTATTACTGTAGTACAGTAACCGGCAAACAACTTGATCCACCTTCCTGAACTTGGATGGATATTGGTCGATTTTAAGGTCTCTTTGGTGGAAATAAAGGTGGGCAGGGGGATTACGGCGGCATGCGTCCACGCGATTGGCCGATCTGTCAGCCGCTGTTCCCCGCGTTGCGCACTCGCCCCGCTAGTATCTGGCTACACTTGCGTGCAGTGTTATTAGCCAATTTCGAGTTTAGAAGTTTTGTTCTTAAAGTTTTGTTTTGTTTTGGTAAAGTTTTATCGGTAACGAATACTGATGCTTATTATACCAAGTGGAACCTTTCAAAGATTAATAAGGAACCCTAAATTTTACTTACTTGAACGGGCGCACCAATTTCCGCGGGTCATCAGTCTTCACACGGATTTCGTAACCAGGGAAGCTGTTCCGAAGGTGTTCCATATCAAGGAAGGTGTCGTTGAAGTCCAGTGTTGAAATCTCGTTAGGCATCCTGTTTAGAAATAAATGTATTAGATTTAATCAGTTCTTAGGTCAAATTAGACATAAACAGAATAGAAAATTACAGATAAAAAACAGAGCTTAAGTCACTATCCACGGGTAAAATACCCAAAAGTCTTTGTTTATTTATGCATAACTAATAGTTCGGTTTTAACTCCCGACGCAAAAAGAGGGGTGTTATAAGTTTGTGTCTGTGGCTCCGTAGCTCTTAAACAGATAAACTTCTTTAGATGCAGTTTTTTTTTTTAATATCAGATTATCTAGCGATTTTCTAAGATATTTTGTCAAAATAGGTTCAGCCATTTTAACGTTAGGGTATTTTAAATTTCGAATTTATCAGTTATATTTCGTCGCGCCGCGCCGCTACGGTGCATTTCAAGCTTTACACGCGCCGCCCGCAGCTGACACCGCCGTCGGGGCCGATTGGTGTAGATACGGGTACAAGTACAGAGCTGTATTGTTGGCGCCTGAACCAAGCCTATACGAGTCAATGAACCGTGGCTTTTTGCCCGCGAACTCGATACATAATGAACTGTTGTCTGGAATGATGTACTCAGCGGAATTTACTGGTTTATTGATTTCGGAAGTTTATAAGATTTTTTTGTAGCTTCTACTTTCGGGTACAAAAAGACAGGTTCATTTTTCTACATTTACATAAAGTCAACTATCTATAACTTAGAAGAATTTTCTCTTTAATGAATCTTAATAAAATCATAAATGTCAAGGTTTAGATATTTGTGGGTGTGTTGTTGAGTGTTTTTTTTTATGTTGTTTGCAATGTCCGCACCGCGGAGTTGAGCCTGTGAAACTGCGGAGCGAGGGGCGCACCCTCGGATCCGTTCAAAGGTCTTTGCGTATAAGCAATAAACATCTAACACACAAACTTTGTCATTTTATAATTATTGAGAGTGTTTACTCGTACTTATAACAATATTACCTGGTGTAGTGCGCCTGCCCCGGGTCCCCATACCCGAGCACTATATCGTGGAGCCACTGCGGTACGACGCACTCTGTGTTCATCAGCTCCCGAATGGTCTCCAGGACAGCCTTGAAGTTGTTCTCCTTGGGCTTACGTCGCATCACTATATTGAAGGTCTCGTACACATCCTGGTGACAACAATGCAGCATGTAACAGAAAGCTTGAGAAAATGTGGAATTTTAAAAGGAAAGGGTATGCTAAGTCGAAAAAAGGCTCTTATAATAAAAAGTGTTCATAATGATGAGTACTATGAGCCCTTTTCAGGTTAGCATACCTTATCTTTATAGCTCAGTATATAAAAAAAAGCGGCAAACATACAGCCTGGTGGTAAGCAAACCCGCCGCCTATGAACACCTGTAACACGGTGTTGATGATGCTTTGCAGCTCGGAGAGGTGTCGTCCTTGTCTAGTCCTTAAGACTGGGATACATCAATATGACGACGCATAGTCAAATTACGAAAGAGTGCGGTAAGCATCGGAAAGACTTCTGAATTTATCTCTTTGGTTTCGACGAGTCAGTCCTGTCCTGTACTTATCCTGTCATCGTTAACGAGTTTTGAATAGTAACAAAATCAGCGAGCACCGAGATCTAACCAAAATACGAGGTGCATTCAATAAGTACCTAGCCTCATCGCCAGAGGGCGCTGTAGTTTCAAAAGAGTTTTACCACAGTGTAGCACATTCTTTTTTAATTCTTTTTTCAAATTTTCATTCCAATCCCTTCATTTGTTTTAATTTGACAACTTATGGAAGCGAACGTATCGATCGGTTTTACAAAAATGGAAAAAGAGCAATATCGTTCGGTGATTAGATTCCTATTTTTGGAAGGGAAAACGCGCATCGAAATCAAAGAGCGCTTGGATGCTGTGTACGGTGACTCTTCTCCATCGATGGCCACCGTCAAGAATTGGTTCAACGAGTTTGCACGTGGCCGTACGTCGGTTTTTGATGAACCACGTCCAGGTGCACCGAAAATAGCTGCTACGGAGGAAAACATTAAAAAAATCCATGATCTCGTATTGGCAGATCGCCGATTGAAGGTTCGGGAGCTAGCTGAGACTGTAGGCATTTCAGAAGGAACAGTGCATCATATTCTTCACGAGGAACTCGGCATGAGAAAGCTGTCGGCGCGATGGGTGCCGCGTTTACTCACACCGGAAAACAAGTGCAACCGTGAGACCACATCGGAGACGTGTTTGGCGCTGTTTAA
Organism: Alcis repandata; assembly: GCA_949125135.1. Taxonomy (NCBI): domain Eukaryota; kingdom Metazoa; phylum Arthropoda; class Insecta; order Lepidoptera; family Geometridae; genus Alcis; species Alcis repandata. The sequence continues at coordinate 6,502,900 of OX421242.1, read as the reverse complement.
GCGGAATCCAGCGGAGTTTTTGCGTCGTTTTGTGACCGTCGATGAAACCTGGATCCACTGGTACACACCAGAGACCAAGGAGCAATCAAAACAATGGATCCAGACCGGGGAACGTGCTCCAAAGAAGGCGAAAACTGTAAAATCGGCCGGAAAAGTTATGGCCACCGTTTTCTGGGATTCACAAGGTGTGATCTACATCGATTACCTCGAGAAGGGTAAAACAATTACAGGGCTTTACTATGCCGATTTATTGGGCCGATTCGACGGCCCATCTGGCGAAGAAAAAAGTGCTGTTTCACCACGACAACGCACCGGTTCACACGTCTGCCGTTGCCATGGCCAAATTGGTCGAATTACGCTACGAATTGCTGCCCCATCCACCGTATTCTCCAGATTTGGCCCCTTGTGACTTCTTTCAGTTTCCTAATCTGAAAAAATCTCTCGCCGGGAATAGATATGGATCAAATGAGGAGGTCATCGCCGCCACGGAGGCCTATTTTGCAGAGTTTGACAAAAACTATTTTTCGGACGGGTTAAAAAAGTTGGAGCATCGCTGGGCTAAGTGTATCGAACTAAAAGGAGACCATGTTGAAAAATAAATTGCCACTTTTCCAAAATTTTCGTTTACATACTTTTTGTAGGCTAAGTATTTATTGAATGACCCTCGTATACATTTGTTCCTGGGGTATAACCTTATTGAACAAATATGTACTACGAGCGATTGCTCACCTTATAACTTGTTGATATGCCTTTCCTACCAACAGTATCCTACGTGATCTAGCGAGCATCGCCGATATTTTCAATTTTATAAAAGCCTTTTGTTGACCGAGCGACAAACAAGAAAAACCCGTTATCCTTGACAGTATTCCATAAACAGCCAGGAATCAGTTTTTATAGTTACTTTTTTAGTTACACATATATGTATGGCAGGTGTTAGTTTCCTGGGCAAGGAAAAAGTCGTTACTTGTTACAGTTGCTCACTCGCCTGCTATAATATAACAAGTGCCTGAACTGTTGTACCGTTGTTGATATAATACGCAGGATACGGCTACATAACTTTCCCACCACAGCCAGGATGTGGAATCCCGTTTTTTGCCAAAGCCGTACCTTCGCCGAAAACAAACAGGAACAAACATAGCTGGTTGTTCCTGTTTGTTTTTGGCCTTTGGATATTTAAGTTCGTATTTTTCGTTCACGAATTCTTAGTAACGAATACCCGAAACTATTTAACGATGTTTAAAATTCAGATCAGATCAGCGTGGTGTTTGAGGATTGATCTGCTGCCTATCAGACCGCATCATGAAAAATGGCTGGATTTAAATGGTTGAGTCTACGACTTTTTATACGTACAAGTTCACCTGAATAAGGCATCTGGTAAATGTTCAACGTGTTACAACTTACATCAACATTCAAGGTGACGCACACATCATGTGTATTTAACCTGTTTTTTCGAAGATAACATGAAAACCACGTAATGGTTCGAGAAAATGAACTATGAATGGAGTCATAACCTTAATAACTTATTTCTTAAGTCATGTGATACGATGAATGGCAAGATTGGCAAGGCAATGCATTTCTTGACTACCTGCTGCGCCTGCGGTTTCATAATATTAGTGTGATCAACTGCAGTGCAGCTGCAATTTCGAAATGCAATACAGAAAAAAACAATTCGTATAAGAATTTCTGTTGCTGTGTTCAAGTTTCCATAAAAAATAGATGTCCATCCATAATTTCTAGGATACCAACTGTACACTGAGAGAATCGGTAAACAAGAAAAAATGATTGATCGTGAATTCTTGACGTGTAAGGAAAATTCTCGTACCTTTATGGAGAGTTGCCTGGCCGGTCTTGTATTGATACTTTTCCCGCCATATTCGTGAAAGAAAGCTAAAACCAGTCTAGTCCTCTTAGATACTCATCATAAAAGAATTTCGCAATAATAAATAATGCCTTGTAGTTGTACGACATGACAAACTGTAGAAAACCATCGTATAGAGAAAGGTAGAAGACAAGATATGACCAGGAAGACCAAGAAAGAACATAGAGGTACTAAGACCATTTAAAAGAGGACACAGATATCATGTCGTATAAGGTGAAAATACTTGCAGAATAGTGCTGAGCCTGAAAAATACTCCATCGACAAACGCAACACCCTTAAATTCTTATAATTATGAAGGCGCCACTTTGCCACTTTTTAAACTATACCATAGTATCGGTCAGCACGTAAACCGAAATGACTAACGTATTTGAGGATAGACATATATTTTTCTTGGAACATTGAAACAGCTGACTCCTTGTCGTCGGTTTCCGTCACACCATATCAGCTAAATAAACAAACGCAAAAGAGTGTGGTTTATTCATAAGCAATGCTCGGTGACACGATAACTCAAATGCCTATGTATAAAATGTATAAATGTTTTATTGTGACAAAAATATATCTTGTAAGATAATTTTGATGTAATATGACAATGTATTGAATTATTTGTTGTTATGAATCTGAGACGTTCAAAATTAATAAATTTGAATTTGAAAAATAGCGTTTACAAAAACTGTCAAAGTCTGTATCAAAATCGTCTGGTTGTTGATATCTCGATTTTAAACAGTCACTTAGGCCGTACATATGTTCCGCTGGACACGGATTGCTCACCAGATGTACTGGTTAGGATCAAGCAGCAGTCGGAAAGCTTCGTGTCTCCGGTTGTCGATATCTCGACTTTCAAACGTCCACCTTGGACGTGTGTTCCGCTAGATACAGAATACTCACCAGAGGTGTTGCAAAGATAATCCTCACCTCGTTTCCTTTGCTAGCGTGGTCCAAGTCCAACCTGTACTGGTTAGGATCCAGCAGCAGTCGGAAAGTCCTCGTATCTCCATCCAGCTCGGGCTTCGGTTCTGGCCCTTCTTCAACGACCCTGCCGGCCGCATCAAGCATGCCCTCCACTTCGCAGCCCCTGACGTACACTATCCCTGCTTGGTCTACCATGCTGCGACGATAGTCATACTTTGTACCTAAGGAAAATAAAAACAAACCGATAGAATCATATTTATTCTTTCTCTCGTATAATTGATCTTCTGATTTCAATAATTATTAAGGTCAGACAGGACAGAACAGGAGGTTGGACAGATTGAAGAAAAGCTACTGAATATTCATAAGTAAACATAAAACTTCAGTGGCATGAATATTATTTTTTCCTTGTCCCGCTCGAATATCCTTCATTCAAACTGAAAATGAGGTGCATATCTACGGGCAGAGTGGGAGAAGGTTTCGCTGTAAGTCACGCTTAAGGTTATGATTGAGGTCCTAGGATGCCATCGATATATGAAGACATGAGCGTTGTTTCTGCTACTGTCTTGACTGAATAGTTTTTGACCATACCAATAATTAGGTGAGTACTGAAGGAAGTAATTGACGAATACGTACCGATCCCCTGAGTGGGTCTGACTGTGACCAAGAAGCAGACATCATGTTTTCTGAGGTTCTCCCACTCGTGCTTGATTTCGTCTCTCAGGCTGAGGGTCACTGAAACATCAGCCCGCACCCTCGACGGTGCTTTCTCGCCTATATTCGGTTTCGCTACTTCGACCACTGCGAAGCCTGTTATTGGGTGTGCCATTCTCGCCCATCCTCCGAAGTAGACTGCGTCGTCTTCTGCACGCCTGAGAATTATGATATCGATATTGATATTGGACCAAAGCCAAGCCACTGTGGGTCAAGCGCGCAACACAGTGGGTTCTATAGGTCGCTAGACCACTCGGCATGCCCAAACGGAGATGGCGGGATGAATTTAACTCCTTTTGCAACAACTGAACTAAAAAGCTTTAGACCGTGATGTGTGGAAGGAGGATAAGGAGATCTTTGCTTAGCAATGGGACGGAATAGGCTAAAAATAATAATAAGTAATATTGATATTGTAATATCGATAATTAAACTGGTAATGGGTATTGCCGCTGTTGGAAAATATTGAAACTGATGATGATACTTATAAAGATAAGTGGGTAGATACTCTTTACTGTTCACACCGAAAATTAGGATCAAAAGGAAACAAACTACTTACCAGAGAAAAACAAACGATGTGAAAGATACTAAAGATATCTAATAATGTTTACACATGCTTAGATGAGAAAACAGTTATGAAACGTTTTATAAAATACTAGCGGCCCGTCCCGGCTTCGCACGGGTAGACTTTGGGATAAACGTAGAGTAAATTGAAATCGGTCCAGTCGTTCACGCGAATGGCGTGACCAAAGGTGTTGAGAATAATTATAGGAACTCTTTGTTATAACCTCTATTCTCATGCTATTGCGTAACTATAGCAACCGTAGTTTGTTGATGCTAACTTGTCAATTTATAGTAAAAATTATCAGTATAAAACGCACACTGTTTTGATAGATATGATTGAATTTGAACTTTGTACAGAGGTAATAAAGTGCAAATTGACTCTTGGACGTTAGGAACATACCTACATTGCTTAAACAACAGTGAGTGCTTGCAATTCAATATGAACTTTATACAATAGCAATAAAGCTCGTTTTAGTTAGAAAACGTATGGGAAAAATAAAAGGGCTGTTTTTAGGGTTTTTCAATATTTCTGAGAGATTTTCTTAATATTTTTTTCCGTAAGAACCTTCTCCTAATAATAACAAATACAACAAAAAAAGAATTAGTGAAATCGGTCCAGCCATTCACGCGTGAGGCCGTGACCAAGGAAAACGGGTTTCATTTTTATATATATAGATTCATTGCTTACCATGGTGCTAGTCTGTAAACGGCGTCTTCAATATCTTGGCGGATTTCGTCTGCAAATGAAAGTAGCTGATCATCATACAATGCGATGTTTATAACAAGGTCTTACGGCTGTTATTCGACAACAGTAATAGAACGGAACGGCTACAAAAAAATGAGAGTAAACTTCCATTAAAAATGACGTCAAAGCAAAAACCATATCAGCAGCGGCAGCGTCATAACAGTTTAATTAGCGCAGGTACATTTATAGAGTACAAGGTTGTTCAACCCCCGGCCCGCGAGCTATTAGATGGCCTGCCATGATCCATTCCAGTGGAAAATTCATTGGGCGGTATTAGAAAAATTATAAATATGTAGTTTTAAAAATTCCTACATCGCCAAATAGTTTCCCTCACACAGTGCCCACCGCAAGCTGATATGACATTGAAATTTTGTACTACCCTCAAAATTTGTTAAGCATCCCTGGTGTACTTACACGTGCTTTCCAACCTAAAGAGGTTAAAGTTTCTCAGCAGATAATCGTGCAGAGTCAAGAACTGCAAGTTCAGCTTGGGAAGGGCCAAGCAGTTCTCCCCGCTGTAAATCTCAGTTGGTACCACATTCTCGTCCCATATGACGTCTTCAGTTGGGTACAGGGGCATTGAGTTCAGCTCTTCCAGCTGGGATATGCGACGCTCGTGCCGTGAGATCTATATCATGTAAATAGGGTAAAATCAGTACGGAGATGTACGTATGTGAGTACGTGAGACCGTTGCGCGCTCGAGAATTAGAGGGGACACTTTCATTTTCATGACATTTTAAGGGCCCTATTCTAGCCAGTAAAATATTATATCGGGCACTGTCGATATCATTAGAAATAGCATAAGAGTGAGACTGACTGAGCTAATCTACCTAGTGCGAGAGTATACCACTATTATCTTGTTTAATTTTATGGTGGGACTAGTATCTCATAATGGGCTAAATGTTTAAAAAACTTCGTTCGATATTTTACATGACTTTACTATCTAACATTTACTTAGCGTATCTTAAACGCATTTTTCGAGACGGGCAACGTTACCAGGCTTAGTTTTATCTTCTAGTTAACTCTTGCATATTTCCACGAAATTTTGTGTAGGTACTTGGGTCATTAGCATGCGTCAATTGATAGCATTGCGACAGCATTAAACTAACAAAAAAGTCTCGAATAGGTGCCACAGTTCAAATTTCGACATTACCGTAGTCACTACGACGTAGTATATTGCACTATGTTGCATGGTACGTACGTAACGTACCTATATTGTATTGTCTACATACCCAACATAGATTGTTCCCGTAAAGAAGTTAACTATTCTTAACTGTTACACAAAACCGTTTGGTTTTTAAACAATATGTAGTTAGGTTTTCAGACTGTTAGGTTAGGTTTTTAGAATATTAAGTTACGGTTTAAGGCTATTTCGTGAGTATTAAAACTAGAATAGTTTTGACACATCATTTTTTGATGTGATCAAAACTATAGCCGGGCATATCGGGATATCCGACTCAACTATACGCGAATATTCCCGTGTTATTATACCAAAAAAGCTATTCTGTTGGGTTTATGCATTTTTGATGTACTTACCAGTAGCTCCTTGAGAAAGGTTTTGTCGAGTCGGTGGAAGGCTGCTTCGTCTTCTTTGCCTTCTGGTGGTATCAGGTTTAGATACGTCGCGATCGCACGAAGGGCTTTGTCGCTGTTATCAGAAAATCCAGTTTATTATGAGGATAAATAACAGTTTTGTAATGTTTGCAGACTTTAAATTGTCATTATTTCACTTCGGATTTAGTCTAACAGACAAGGACAGTAAAAAGTACTCCTAGATTATTCTCAGAAATTTTACAATCTCTTATTGTAAAATTTCTGATCGATTCTGATTCTGAGATTCTGATTTGATCGGACAGATTTCGAAAGAGCTAAGTGGGTTTTTCTAAGGCTCAAATAAAAACTATGACAAAAACTTTATCAATTTCGTCATCTTCTTAGTAAAACAACTTTAGACGTACCTTAGGTTTCCGAAATGTTTTTGCAGAGCATCTCTCGTGTCAACGCTCGCAACGTTTGCTAGAGCAAATAACCGAAGGTCTGGGAACTTGGAAAATGCTGCTTTCTGTATAAATAAAAAACGCAGTTAATTTAATTTTGTCAACTAAACTTTAACGTTATTTGACTGCAATAATGTCATGCGGGGCATCTATGGGTAATAACGACATCTATGGGTGGAAAGTGGAAAAAGAAAAAAGAAGTGGCCATAGATGTCGTTATTGATAAAACATTATGGTACATAAGTTATAGACAAAAGTCGTAATAACCCCGCAGACGTAATAGCCCCGCATGACTATATATGTTATTTTTTAATCTATACTAATATTATAAAGAAGTAAAGTTTGTGTGTCTGTATATTTGTTAAATTGTAAGGGGTAATCTCGGGATCTACTGAACCGATTTTAAAAATTCTTTCACCAATAGAAAGCCACATTGTTGCTGAGTGTCATAGGTTATATAAAAAACCGAAAAATAAAAAGGCTTTTACGTGGTAGTCCGTTTTGCAAAGTGAATCGGAGAAAAAACGGTCCGGACGGCGCGCGATGGCTTCGGGTTTAATTAACATTATGCCCAACGAAGTGGGCAAGGGTCAGCTAGTGTTTTATAATTAGATATAAATTAATACAATATTCTTAACGAATATAGTTTTGTCATTTTAAATAACTGAGGTTTGAACCCGGAATATGGATAAGTCTACGAGTATCCAGAATCAACCGTTTGTTGCGAAAGTAAGTTTATTACGCTTTCACGCCTTCGAATACTCAACCGAGCATAATGACTATTTTGCAAATACTCGTACTTAGTCAGAGGATAAAGAAAAGGACATAGATTACCTTTAATCATCATTTCAGAGCTGATTTCGAATAGCTTTGCATTTCGGACTAACTGCGTGATATTCCAATTGAATTTATAAAACTCTATTTCTGTGGTTTCGGATAAATATTTATCTTTTCATTTAACGCTTCGACTCTTGAATTCTTACAAGAGCTATAGACGTTTCACGTCCTAAAAGCCCCAATAGACTCGACACAAATAAATAAATGTTAAATAAACGTTTCACACTCATAGCTCCCTACAAGAATACCTTGTGTCGAGGATGCCATGGAACACATACACAAAGACATGGACAACTAACACCCAGACCTAGAACAGATTTTTAAATTCATCATTCAAACATCTGCCCAGCCGGGAATCGAACCCGAGACCTCTGGCTTATGAGGCGGATATCCTACCGCTGAGCTGTTTGGCTCAGTCGTCGAATATTCGTCGTTTTTATTTTCAAATACTAATTTTACCTGCAGGCTGGTGATTCTGGAGTAATGCAGAAGGGTCATATCGCGGTCTGCCATTGGATCGCCGGTCTCATCGCTTATCTCGAAACGTGCGTAGAATTTGAGCATGTTCAACAGCTGAAACAAAATATACATTTTATGATGTCTCTATGGTTCCCATTTGAAAAAATAAGCAACATACAGTTGAATTGAGAACCATCTCCTTTTTGAAGTCGGATAATGAATGAAAAATAGTTTAATAACATTTCGCCAAGTTGCAAAAGTCTCGTACGTAAAAACACAAATTAGCATCAAAATGTAATGATATGTGCGTCCCAGTTGTAAACGCGTGCGTATTTTGCATCCGTAGTTTAGAAAATCACTGTACGTGACCTTTCACATCTACTGTTATTCCAGTATATACTACTATATATTATATACTATATATTATAGTACTAGCGCTGAAACAGTGCTGTGTAACCTGAAGCAAGTCCTACAAGACCATCCGCGTCTTAAATAGGATTTTGAATAATTTTGCTGTACGCAGCGGGACGTATGCTTGACATTTCAATGCCTTGATTTCACCGAAGTCGGATCTTGATTTCGACGCGGTCCAGCGGGGGGCGTGAACGGGCGTACAATTCTTAGGAACAGTTCACACGATGATGGGCGGTTCGTAGCGCAGCAATCGCGGTATTGAAACGCCCAATTTGCCCTACTGTGATGTGGTAATCATGTACGCTCGGATCTGACATCAGCTTCATCTACACAAGATTGCTTATAAAGTGATTTGAAAAAGAATTTCACATGGATTTTTCTACGGGAAATTTGCGCGTGAACCTATATGTACCTATTATTACAATTAAGTACGCGGTTTGTATCCTACAGTCATTTCAAAGTAACACTTCCATAAAACGTTGACGTTCTGCATTAATTTCTCTGATAACAAATATTTTATCGTGTGCCCGTCCGTGTGGTCTTCATAAGCGTTTCATTAGGATCAGCGTGAATAAATGAATGGTTTGTCCGATCTAATGATCAAATCATGCAGCCAAATACGTCACAGTGCCGACTAGATCCTGACTGCAGCTCCAATGAATATAAAACCACGATAATGACGTCGAATCAACAAGATATCGAGGCCAATTCAATTCTGAAATCAAAGTAATTCTTCGAGTAATTTCATCCATCGTTTTTTTGCTCGATAGGATTGTGTAAAAGATGCTTTAGATTCGAGGGCGAGTGAAAAAGTTCACCGAATAAAAGTATTACAGAAACAGAATATCGCATACCTGACACGAATAAAAACTGATCATTTTTGAAATGTCGCTGGAAAATAAATCACTTGGTTGGGACGAACACATCAACTACAATGTATAATATCATAAAAAAATAACGTCGCAGATTATTTTAAAAGACGTGTCATCTGCTTCCGAGGACACTTAGTTTCACAATTTTGACTGATATTCTATGTAACTTTTTTAAAGACCTGAAAATATGTCTATAAATCTATAATGTAAGGGGTTGAGGAGTCGTACTATTGAAAAGGAAACCTAATTCAAAGCATTATTACATCCCCATCTCTGTTATTCCGCGCAATTTTCGCGCTCCCCTCCTACGTCGGTTTCCATTGCTGTGCGAGCTGATAGTAGCTTCCAGTTAAGAGAGGTACGGCAAAGGCAGCGCAAATGTTTCATGATTCGTATTGAATTATAGAATTTTCATACCGATGTGCGTCGCAACTATGGATAAAATTCGAATTAGTGCAGTTTTGGTTTTTGTGTTGACAAGTTATGTGGTAGCTGATAAAGATGATGATCTAACGTGTTGTCCACCATCGTTTTATCTTTTTAATAAGGAATGCTGGGATCCAGCGACCAATGTTACGAAATCGATCAGGCCAGTTTGTGATGATACTATTAAAATCACAAAATTTGTCGTCAAAAACGGAAAAGTTGAAATTAAAATTTCTGAGTTATACACCGAGCGTTTCGACTCTACTTTGTAAGTACCAACTAATAAGTACCTATTGTAAAACACCATCAACTTTGATGATTTTCATACACCCCAATAAAAATTGTTTTTTTTCTGTATGATTTATTTTCTATATGACTAGCTGTTCCCTGCCACGCTTCGCTGTGGATAAAAAAAAAAATAAAAAAAATATAGCCTATGTTACTTTGGGATAATGTAGCATTCGAATGGTGAAAGAATTTTTGAAATCGGTCCAGTAGTTTTTGAGTTTATTCCACACAAACATACAAAAATACAAATCTTTCCTCTTTATAATATTAGTATAGATAACTCTTCCCATTTTAATGAAACTGTATCCAAAATTGACAATGATAAATGTTTGTAACGGCTAACTTCTTTGTAAAAATATAAAATTAAATTAAACACAATATCAACTGATTTCACCAACTAAATTTTATTAAAATCAGACGTGTACCTGTCCAAAAACATTTACTTGAAGTTTTGTATGGCAACCGCAAAACTCTTTTTAATTACAAAATTAACGGTTTCTTTTGTTTACAAAAATAAACAACAAACATTTATTGTATGAATACAAAAACATACAAAAATTAAAAGAAAATTGATTTTTTTTTGGGCCGTCTAGTAAAAATAAATGCCGCTGACTGCGTCTTTACGAGTATGTGTTTTGAGTTTGAGTCAATCCACACATAGGGTTCCGTAGACATCCCCAAAAAGCCTGCGCAACTCATAGAACTCGACTTTATTTCAGTGGTTTGTTTCTGTACTTGTTATTGTTTTCAATAAATATATTTTTAATCGTTTTTTTTTTCGGGACTTTTGTGTTTTAACACAAATGACGGTTCCATTAATTAAAAAAAAAAATACAAATGTAAGTATCTTTCTTTTCTTAGACACAGAATCTACATTTTGAATAATGTAATCTGATAAAGAGAAACAAAAACTGTTATCCGATTACAGATAACTACACCTGAGTCAAGATAACAGAGTCAAGATCATAGACTTTTTCTTTAAACAAGAACATTATTTTTACAAAACAAAAAACAAAAACCGACTTCAAAAGACCGACTATTGAGTTATTCATCTATTTGTCGCGCACGTACTTAATGCAAATTTAAGACTTATATAGTTTTCTCATGGATACCATTATCAGAACTGGACTAAAAATGATTGAAATGGGACCAAATGGGAAGCGTCAGCTTTCTAATAAAAAAAGAATCATCAAAATCGATTCACCCAGTCAAAAGTTATGAGGTAACAAACATAAAAAAAAAAAAAAAAAAAACATACAGTCGAGTTGATAACCTCCTCCTTTTTTGAAGTCGGTTAAAAATCAGTTGTATCTCATTTCTCCTCTTTGGGCTAAAATACTTAATTTGAATCCGAACTTTATATTTGAATTTTTAAATCAGGTAAGAATGGGTCACTGCTCATTTTTATTGCACTAACTCATTCGATTTCATTGGGAAAAAAATGGCTTACGAAACTTCGTAAAACTTCTATTTACTGTAATGTAACACTCAGGTAGCCATTCATAAATTACGTCACACGAAAAGGGAAAAATGGTAGGGAAGGGGTTGATGAAGTGTGACATTGTGTGACAAGGGGTGGGGAGGGGTCTTTGGCTTCGTGACGTCACATTTCAAAATCGAATATAGGGTTATTCATAAAGGGTAGGTTAAGCCGAAAAGGGCTCATAGTACCTACTCATCATTATGAACAACTTTTACTATGGGACCAAACTAGAATTCGCGAAAAAAAAACAGCTGTTCCATACATTTTGTCGTGTCATTGACATTTTTCTATGGAACAGCTGATATTTTAGTAAAAGTTGTTCATAATGATGAGTGCTACGAGCCCTTTTCGGCTTAGCATACCCTTTATGAATAACCCTGTATAAGAATTAAAACGCGATTTTTTTTAATTCAATATTTTATAGCTGTAAAATTGCAAAATATTACGTCACAAATCTTTCCAGCTGTGACAAGGACGGTAGGGGTCAAAATTTATAAAAAAAATTGGTGACTAAAAAAGAAAAAAATCATCACACTTATGCATTATGGGAATGGGAGCAAAAAACTATCCTAAAAGTGCATTAAAGCATTTAAAGTTTATCAAAAAAAGAAGGCTTTTTTTATCTATTTTTGGAGCTTTAATCGTTATGAGAGTATGCCAGCCCCAAAGAAAAATAAAACGTTAAATGAGTCATGCATGACATGACTCACTGGGGGGTTCCGTAGCTATTATATTACAAATGCATTAAAATTATCGCAGTCCGACTTGTAAGCGTGCAGCTATTTTTTTGCAGTTGCACCAATACATTTTGAATAAGCATATCCTTGGCGCGCTGGCCCTAAGGCAGGCTGTCAATGTCAACTTGTCAAGCCAAATTAAAAACAAAGTTGAAAGTCCACATCCTACTATCCTACTAATCATCATATGCAACCTTTAATCCTCCCACTGCTGGGATACAGGTCTACCCTCGAAGGGTGATTAGGCCGTATTCCATCCTATCCTACTAATACATATTATAAATGCGAAAGTTTGTGAGTATGTTTGTTCCTCTTTCACGCAAAAACGGCTGAACGGATTTACATGAAATTTGGAATGAATGTTGTTCATGGTCTGGACGCTGGATTAACACATACGAGTAGGCTATTTTTATGCCGGAAAACGCGGAAGAAACCGCGGGCGCAGCTAGTGGCAAATAATTAAAAAAAACGTGAAAAAAAGACGTTATATTGAAATTCTGGATGCCGGTCTGAGAATTAATATTTTGAACTTGAATAAACATTAACTTGGTAGAATAATTATAAATTTGTAATAACTCGTGAACTCTTTTACTAACTTACTCTGTGGCGTCTGTTGCAGGCTATTGCTAGTGATAGTGTAGTAGATACTCAGATCAAGTAGAAATGCAGATATAGCTCGGCTTAGATCCAGGTGAAGCCAAATACCCTACTGCCCGAGTACGTATACTTCAAGCACACATTTAACGCATAAAAACTACCCGAATCAATCGTCAATTCTAACGTCAGTTGCTCAGAGAACGTGGACAAGAAAAATAAGTAGTAATAAGGGTAGTTTTTAAGCGTCAATATGTGATTGAAGTATGTATATATACACTGGCAGTAGTTTTTTTTTTTGCTTCTACGGCGGGACTATATTTGCCTTTCTACTTGATCTGAGAGTAGATATCCTTTTTTTTACATGAAGTCACACACAGTCCTGGTAAAACTTTTGTATAACATAAAATAAATTTGAAAATTCCAAATAGTCCAAATAGTTGACTTTTTAATGAAAACTAAAAAATATTCTGAGTATAAAATATTTTAATAAAATATTATTAACACGTACATTGAAAATAATTTAAATCAGCTAATAAAATGGACACGCAACTTTATTCGGAAACGAAAATTTGGCACTTTTGGTCGGTGACGTCACACTTCCTATACATGTTTATATTTTATGCATGTATATTATCTTGCATTAAATTAAAATGCTATCAATTTAATTTCGAATTACATAATAACAATAATATTATGATAATGTAGATATTAATATTTATTATTTTATTAATAATATTAGGTACATGTTTCAAATATAAAAAATACTTGATATTTTTTGTTACATTGGCTCTATTTAAGGCCAGCTTTGATATAAAAAACATTTTCTACTAAAATAATTCAAAATTGAAAATTAACGATGATTTTTATTATTTTTTGGCAATATTGGATTTAGTTTCCTTTTCGACGATATGAACTCTACGTAGGTGGCTAGGTGGGGTACGTTTTACATTCCTACTTTTCATGAAATCCTAAAATTAAATTAAATTAATTCCTCTAAAATTATTTATCACAGTATCAGTATTTCACCAGGCGTAAACATTAACTGTTTTCTTACTGTATCTTTAATTGTACACAATGCTGCGTATACCGATTAATCTCTCTGTTATAAAAACTAATTATTTATGAATTTTTAAATTTATTTGTGTCCCAAATAAACTGCGCGTTGATATTAAACTTCGGAATTTCCAATCTCGCAAATTATTTGCGAAACTCCCGCCGACTCGCGAATTCAGCTTTTGTATAGCCAGTTTATCAGAGAGCTCACCACGTTGAGGTCGTCTACGATCGGTCCTCTATTCGCAACAAGTTTTAATTAACTCACGTGAACACATGCGACTTTTCACAAAGTTTCTTCAGTGTTTAGAAAATAGCAAAACAATTTATCATAAATAGTGAACGTTTTATTGTTTAAAATGAAGAGAACTATATGTGTAGTATTAGTTTTTGTGGTGTTCGGTTCGGTGATCGCAGAGAACAATGATCATCTAGCCTGTTGCCCGCCTTCGACTTACATATTATCCGATGCTTGCTATGACCCCAAAAAGAATACCTCCGCACCTATGAGAATCGTTTGCGATGTTTATTATCGACAGGATAATTTTACTATAAACGCTGGAATGGTAGGATTTCAAATTAGTGAACTGTATATAGAGAGTTTTGAGTCGGATGTGTAAGTATTAATGCGTAAATATAAATATTATGTCATATTCAATACACACGGTCTTCATAATGTATAAATATGTTATATTTACAAAAGTTAAATCATCGAAGCATTGGACGCCCACTAGCTCGTTGGGTCGATGCTATTCTAAAAATCGCAGTTTGAACCTGGACATGATTGAGACATGAGTGGCGTACAAGAAAATTGGTCTATGCTCAGCATCAAAATGATGATGAAATCAGCAAAACAAAATCCGTAAAAACAATGCAAATATCACGTTGGAATATGGATATCGCATTGCCCTGTTAATTAGTTGCGGCAACGCTATCACACGTTGCTCCAATCTTAGTGCCAGGAAATAGCGCCGAACTAATCTCGCATTTTATTTCCCATACTATGCTAGTATTATTTTTTTTTTGTTCTGAAGTTTTATAAAGTTTTAAAATATTAGCGCTATCCGCAGCTGCTGCTGTTATAGTACGGATAAACCCTAGTAAATAATATAAATACGTTTTGATTACGACGGTCACAGGTCACACGTTTATTTTTAAGCATGTTCAATGAAAAGTATTAACTTGTTCCCACTATAACCATTGTATGAAATTTTATTAGGGATAAAAAGCAGACAGTTATGTGCTCGTATCTTACTCAGAGAAAATCATGATTTGAAAAAAAAACTACCAAAACAAATTCGCCACCAATGCCGCCATGTGTCATAACCGGTTTTAAATGCTTTGCCATACCAAATCCGTCAAACTTCGTTATAACCAATAAGTTTCTGTTATAACCTTTTGATTATATTGTTTTGAAAACTGTGAATATTTATAACTAACTAGCGGCCCGTCCTGGCTTCGCACGGGTAGACATTCATTTTTTAAACATTTTGGGATAAACGTAGAGTAAATGTTTCTATATGCGGGAAATAGGGATTCATTTTTATATATATAGATTGTTTTTGAACAGATACAAATAAACCTTTGTTATTTTTCAGGGCATGTTATGGAAATGGTACAAAAGACAGGAATCTGACGAAAGTCAGGCCCCTGGCGATACTCTGCATTACAGAAGACGAAGAAGAAGTCATTATTGAAGACACGGCCTTGGGTTATTGCATGATTGTATCAGTCGTGTTTTTAGGAGTGACCGCTATTATATACGCTTTGTTTAGCGAGCTTAGGTACGTATTATTATAATTTTTTATTCAACTATAAGCTTGCGTTTGACCGCCATCTCACCTGATGGTGAGCAACGATGCGGCCTACGACGGAGCACTATTTTAATTATTAGACTTAATAACGTATTGAAATTGGGAGAAAATAAGATTATCGTAGATATTGTCGCAGGGCACATGTAAATTGTAAAATAAAATTGCATGTTCATTTTGCTAGTTTATTCGAATCGAGTAAAGCCTACGAACAAAACTGCAAACTGATCCGGGGGCGTTGGACGGGTTTATAAATAACATACTCGTTAAAGGGTTAAACGTCGCAATTAAACTGTTTTTAGAAGTTATTTTGGTATTGTATTTATTTTTCATTTTTAATAGGGCCAAAGTGGAAGAAATATAAATAGAAATATAAATAAACAAATAAAAGTAGGCTAAAACTATTCTTTTTGGTTTTTCAGAGATTTATTTGGAAAGAGCGTGATCAATTTCTGCGGCAGTTTGGCTATCGGTTTGGGAATACTATCCATCATGAAACTAATGTCGTATATAAACATGGCTTCTTGTGCTACCCGAGGTACGTATTTATTATACACACTCCGGTATCCGTAAAGAACTGCCTGTGCGGATACCTTTACAGGAATGTAGGTAATAATATTGTTGTTTCCGCGCACATTCCAATTATTTTTGTTTTCGGTTACTACATTACAATACTATCTACATACACGGTCCAGTCTGATTCCGGATTATTCAAGTATACTGGCCTTGTATGGCCGGCTTTTGCGAAAATGAACTTTACTTTCTTTCTATGTTTCATTTTACCAAAATGTTTTTTTGTTTCCTAATTTTTTATTCGTTATTTTTTCAGGATTTTTAGCTTATTTCTTTTTGATGGCTGCGTTTTTCTGGACTAATTCAATATCTATACAAGTTTTGAGAGATACGAGGTTATTGTTTTTTATTTGTATTTTTATAAATTAACAGCAATATACGTGAAAAAAGGTGAATCGATGAACATTTTGCGGGCTTACGATCTGTAGAAAAATCACTATCTATACCTGCTTATCCAAAAGTTGCCCAAATGCTTGTGCCTTCGACTACGCAGATTCATAGAAGCTGGCTAGCAGCCGTGCATCGCCAGTTCATTCGGGAAGCAGCTGCCTATACTATTACTGAGTAGCTTTCTAGTCTAGCCTCCTATCAGTGGAATAATTATTAAAATCAGACTAGTAGTTTTGTAAATTACCCCCACAAACAAACTTTTGTCTTTTTTTAATATTAGTTCAGATTGGATTTAACGAAAAAGCTTGGCACTTGAAACTTCTTCAAAGCATAAAGCCGTTACGACGCGCGACGTTACGACGAAATGTTACAGGTCAGTCGCCGGCTTAACAGATCGTAACCACGGTCGGTCGATACGAATTTATCTATAATTTATTATATCTGTCCACAAAATAAATCATTGTACAAATGCCAGGACTGGTATATTTTATAACTCACCTTTCGTAATATTTCAGACGACCCACATCGGTAGACTACGGTTGGAAAGAGTTCAGATGGTACGTGCTGTATTCGTGGGGGTTACCGACCATTCTCACTACGATAATGGCGATAGTAAACTATCATCCCGGAGACCACGACAGGCCTGGTATTGGGCTTAATCACTGCTGGTTTTTGAGTAAGTTATTATTTAACGTTAGTAACGATTCCTATACCTACTAAACATTTTGAAGTAACGTCTTATAAATTGATGAACGCCGGCTGCGTGCACGAAAGCCCGTTAGTGCCTTTTCACACGTACCGGTTGCCGGGTAGCCGGCGCCGGATACCCGGTGTCAAATGTACCCGCCTGCCGGATAAATAACGCCGGTACATGTGAAAGCTATGTACCATGCCCATACACTTCACCGCCGGGTAACCGGCGCCGGCTACCCGGCAACCGGTACGTGTGAAAAGGCACTTACGCTCATTGTGACGTCACGATTGGAGCGAGAAAAGTATGCAATCATTTCATCCATGTTTTGTTATGACGTCGTCACGTTAAACTATCGTCCGTAAACCGACTTTACAGACAACCAATTTTTTACTAGATACAGTAGATACGAGAACTTTGGTGGAGACAATTTTTCGCATGTAAGAGGATCATGTGAAATGTTTGGTATTACGAATCTTTGTTAAATACAAAATTAATGGAGAATAGTTTTTCTACTAAGTGTAAAACATACAAAAATTGGAATTATTCTACCAAACAACATGAAAACAATGTTTTGTGGTTTTTCGAAACAAAATATACTAAAAGTTGATAGTCCGTCCCGAGCCGAGTCCTCGCAACCTCGATCTTAACTAGTCCTCGGCCGATTTTACTCATACTCGACCTTGCAAATTGTATGCACTAATAATTTAATCAAGATCGGATCAAATGAAGCGCGAGTTCGCAAGTTTGGTCGAATATATGATACACATATTTATACAAAGATACATAAAAGCGCCGATTTGTTTTCCTACACTCTTCTCCCTAGTTTTACTAGATTTTGGCTTCCCTCGGTTAACTACATTTTTGTGAGCTTTTATTTAACTTGCCATATTAGCTAATGGATCAAACTGAATTTCGAACCACTTCCCGATGTCCGATTGAGTTGTTTGGTACCAATGTAACTCCGATGACAATTCGACATAAGCTTGATTGTAATATTTATATTTTTTAATTTCAGGTAAAGCACAACAGTGGTACTACATGTACAGCGTGGTGACAATTCTGTTAGTGATCAATTTCGCGATATTCTTTTACATAGCAACGATAGTTTGGAGATTCACTTTCCAGTCAACTCATATGAAGGCATTGAAGTTTAAGTAAGTTCATGTTTCTTATACATTTTCAAGTTTAATAAATAAGAGGTAAGCTAAGCCGAAAGAAGCTTATTATGAACATCTTTTACTACGGAACCAATACCGAACTCAAATTGCGGAAATAATAACAAATGTATCGGCAGTGTTATTATTATGATGGTCATCAAATGTCCGTGACCTTTTCACGATTTCACGGTTGCTTCGACCTACAGTAAAAGTAGTACAGTAACAATTTTGTCCTACATGTTTTTAGTATTTTTTTTTGCGTTTTCATGGTTTGTTGTATGAACTGTTTCAATAACATACCAAAAACTTGTAGCTTTTTCAAGAATTGAATCAGTGAAGTGGATAAAGCGAGTTGAATGTCGGCGATCTCAGCTTTTTTGCATGATCCCCTAGATGATTTCGATTAAAGTTCAGTTTATCCCAGGCGGTCTTTTGTTGAACATTATACATATTTTGTAGCTATAAGGGAACTGACAAAGAACGAATGTATGTTTCAGATTGTCGATGACGATCCGTTTGATTGTACTGATGGGCCTGCCTTGGATTTTTGAAATGATCAGCTCAGCAGTAGGAGGTGGATCTGTTATATTGTAAGTATTTGTACGCTATACACCGTAATACGTTCATTTGAATGTTTAGAATGATGCTCAAGAGGGAAGAGGTGCTTAGCAGTTCACGAGTTCACTCCACTTCACTCCGTCATGTTTATTTAGTTCTGACGAGTTAGCCTTCGTAAATTGCCGGCACTATACGATCCTGTGTCGTTAGTGGTACAGCTGATATTTTGACGCCTGTTCTTGGCTCATAATCTAATATTAGATTTGACAAATTATACATCATAAAATTTTTGTCTCTCATCCAATTTGCTTTAAACATACGGGTTTACTCACATTTTATAATAAAATATGTCAAAACTACGGTAGTTTTCATAGTATTTCTATTTACAGGGCAATAGTGGACGTGATCAACTCTTTGCAAGGAATATTGGTGTTCCTGGTTCTAGTGATGAGAAAGAGGGTAGTGAAGGTGTTACACCAGCGCGGGCTGCTCGACTGCTG
Organism: Alcis repandata; assembly: GCA_949125135.1. Classification (NCBI taxonomy): domain Eukaryota; kingdom Metazoa; phylum Arthropoda; class Insecta; order Lepidoptera; family Geometridae; genus Alcis; species Alcis repandata. The sequence continues at coordinate 6,483,249 of OX421242.1, read as the reverse complement.
CTCGGGGCCGGTGGAGCGCTGGCTGGCGGTCGGAGACGACGCCGAAACCAACGTCGTACAACACACCGACGTGCCCTTGCAAGACGACCACCAAACCAACGGGCATATTAGCAAATGAAGAACATAAAATATGTTTTAATACTACCAAAGATAAAGTAGCCATCATCTTTTTAATTAAGCACTCTTGTGGTCGTAATTGCAGATGACTTACGATTACGACCCTTATTTATATTGCTGATGACTTACAGACGAGGCTTTGACAACCGATTTTTGACAGTATATCTATCAAGACAAAACTGCTACTAATTTAAATACTAGAGTCAGACAACAGCGCCATAAGAAGAAGCTACCTTTTGCAATCGACAACTCTCATGCACGGGACTGAGCAAATCATTGCGAACTGAATCAACGAGTCCGCCATGACCAAGGCAGCAGACTATAGAGGCAGGACAAGACCTACAAAGAATCTCCGGACTATCGCACGTTGGTTGGCAAAAGTCACTTCTCTTCGGCCCTTTTGAAGCCTGTAAAAGGCTGTTCATAGTTATTTAACTTAATTACTCACTTCAAACCCAAAGTGTGGTCAGTTCTGTAAGCTTCCAGTACAAACTGGATAAACGTCTCGCTAATACGAGTACGTGACAAGTGCCGTTAGAAATGATTATAAAACGTTACAAATAATTTGTTGTCTCGAAAACAGCAATTGCTTTGTGAAATTCTTCCAAATTAAAGATAAGAAATCAGGGCTAAAGGGTTTTTATGGGAGACAATACTGACTACATTTACTATATATTTATACCTACATAAATATAATTGATACGAATAGTCATTTTCGTCTAGTCATTTTTCTTGACGATTTTAAATTGCATTTACTAACTAACTCTGTTGCTGTCCATGTGATAGACAGCAACATTTTTAGTTAGTTTAATTCCGAGAGCATTGCCCCAACACGCCAATTTTATTCAAAATGATAAGTTTTATTTTTTATATGTAATTAACGCTATTAGCGCTACCGGGTTTTGGACGGTAGGTATTTTTAACCGACTTCAAAAAAGGAGGAGGTTATCAATTCGTCTGTATGTTTTTTTATTATTATTTTTTTTTATGTTTGTTACCTCATAACTTTTGACTGGGTGAATCGATTTTGATGATTCTTTTTTTATTAGAAAGCTGACGCTTCCCATTTGGTCCCATTTCAATTTAGTCCAGTTCTGATAATGGTATCCATGAGAAAACCATATAAGTCTTAAATTTGCATTAAGTACGTGCGCGACAAATAGATGAATAACTCAATAGTCGGTCTTTTGAAGTCGGTTTTTGTTTTTTGTTTTGTAAAAATAATGTTCTTGTATACTATCCACGCCCTGCGATTTTGTTCGCTTATTATCTTACTAAGAAAGCCTAACATTTGCCTAACCTTGTCGGAGGAAACGACTTAATTTTGACATGAGTATTCCCGTTTTAATTAGAGGTATGATAAAACTTATCGGAGGCCTTCTAGGCGGTCTCTAAGATCTGACATTAGGGCCACTAACTAGCACATACGGATTTTAACTTTACTGTTTTGTAAATACAATTTATAGAACATTAACATTATTTTAAGCTATTTTTTTAGTATTAGTGTAATGTATTTATGTTTTAGTTTATATAATGAAAAAAATTAGCATTTTTAATATTTGTCTCTTGTAAGTAAGATTTTTTGGATACGAACCTAATGGCAGCTGAAATTAAGTACTTATAAGTATAATTAGATTAATGAAACGATACGTAATAGTATCTATATACAATTTTACATTTTTGAATTACTATTAGGTATTTCTAAATGTTTTTATTATAAATGTATATAAAAGTAAATGTTTTATTTTTTGATCTCTAAAATATTCTGTTACACTGTGAACTAAACAAAAAAAATGTATGTGAAAAATTAAAAAATATAAAAGCGTATAAAAACGCAACTAAAAACTACTAAGTAATTCTTTGTTTGTTTTTTTTTTCAACTCCCTAACCAAAAGTTATAAAGTTAAACACCTAAATTAAAAAGACTTGAACGAACGAAGTAAGGCCCTTTTGACGTGACAACGTCTTATAAATTGGTTTGCCGGGTGACACTTCAAGAAACTGCGTTACGCTCCGCTCACGTTATGCGCTCACAATGAGAGCGAGTGAGAGGCACGCGTCCCTTCCACTCGGGCATGGTTAGCCCGCCTAAGAGCGAGAGAGACAGACATAAGTCGTTGTCACGTAAAACTTTCGCCCGTATACCGACTTTACAGGCAACCAATTTTAGTACATTTTTTTTGCGGTAAAAATTAAAATAATGAGTTATGTTATTTATTTTAACTTCGATCTATTTGTTTGCCGGATGCGTTTGACCACAATCTCGCCTGATGGGATGCGAGGATGTGGTTGAAGATTTAGCAAGCTCGCCTAGGAATTTATTAGTTAGTTTGTAAGTTATTATGAGTAACTAGTTAGGTTTCCGTACCCAAAGGGTAAAACGGGACCCTATTACTAAGACTTTGCTGCACGTCCGTCCGTCTGCCACCAGGCTGTATCGCATGACAGTGATAGTTAGACAATTGAAATTTTCACAGATAATGAAGTTCTGTTGCCGCCATAACAACAAATACTATAACAGAATAAAATAAATATTTAAGGGGGCTCCCATACAACAAACGTGGTTTTTTTGGCCGTTTTTATACATTAGATAACAGTACAGAACCTGTCATGCCCGAATCCGACTCGCAAATGGCCGGTTCTTTTAATTGTTGCTTATCATTTGGTATGGATATATTATGAATTTGTGCCTATTAGGTAGGTACCTCGTGGCCAATATAAACTTTATGCATTCGAAATGCAAAACCCTTTGTTCTAATCCAAATTCTACAATGTATTATTGTATGAATTGAAATAAGTACTATTCAATAATGAACTCATGGTTATGAATGACTGAACTAATCATGGTTGGTTTTATGATTTACTGGCTCTTAAATAAAAACGAATGTTCCTATATCTAACTAGCCATTAATAAGTAAAATATTCCATCTAGAGTAGACTCAAGTAGTTTTATTTGATATATTTTTATCTGTTAGTTTATTTGGACAAAACGCCTGAAGTAAAAATTATAGCTACGCGCAAAGCAGCAACAAGCATATTATTTCCAATGGAGAGCTAATCGCGCCGCGCAAAATGCAATCAGCTTATCTACGAGTATACACTGCACAGAATATTTACTCTTTAGTATTTTATGCACGCAAATATTTTCCCTGCAAAACCTGTCACGTGTATTCCGTAGTTTTTTTTATTCTGGGACAGGCTTTTGCGTTTGACCGCCATCTCACCTGATGGTAAGCAATGTTGTTTACCTGCTTTATAGAGTTGTGAGTCGTTTTATCCAGTATACTTACTAAACAGAAATTAGATATACCTAATCGACCAGCGGGATAACGCATGTACATATTATAATAAGAAAGCAGTTAATTTAAATTATACCTATCTACTTTATAACGCCTCCGCGGATTCTCTCGTATTGAAACTCTATTTATACCGAAACATTACGAAAAGTATAATAGGATGTAAATAAAAGCCCAGGATGTAATTAACTTTAACACCCGTTCAAACCCTATCTGATAAGTTTAGTTGGAACAAACCATTCAAGAATACACATATTTACGTTCACATACACACTTTTAAACTAGGAGAATACATCGCCGGCTTCAAACCAGAGGGGCGTATAAAAAATGTTTTTTTTTTACGTCAGTCATTTCTAAGTGTATTGATACATCATCTCTGTATTTTATTAATATCTTCTGAAGTAATTTACCTACAGTTAAGAAAAAAACAGAGATGGTGTGTGTATCAATACATTTAGAAATGACTGACGTATTAAAAAAAAGCCATTTTTTTATACGCCCCTCTGGTTTGAAGCCCGCGACATGTACAGTTCACACACTCAACTTTCGTATTTCTACAAAGAAATATCAATAAATATTTTAGCACTCACTAACGAAAACTCACGGAAAAATTACGAAAAATTACAGAAAATAAAAATTAAAAAAAGAAACACCTATTTTCTACTTTTGAAAACCATCTTGCTATATTTTTCGCCCCGAGAACTCAAATCTGAAATTTTACCGGAATCGACAGAGCGGTTTTCGGAACGCGATCACAAACAAATAAATCGTACATATTTTTTTATTTAAGTAGTATGAAATATGTTTTACGTGAAGCCCAAATATAGTAAATATTTGACGTCGACTGTGCTTATTTGTTCGCGTATTACGGCGAACCTAGAACCAAACCCGAACAACTCGCACGCGAGTTGCAGACTGCAAAATAGTATAATCGAAACTAGCCGAATCAAGGCTAATTAGTCGAATTGTTTTAAAGCAACAAAATCGACTAATTGTGTATCGAGCACGAGCACGTCCGAGTGTACGTCACTAGCCGGTCGCAGCATCGACAGTTCACTCGGGAAGCAGCCGGCATAGGGTGATTATACCAGTCCTCTCCACACAATCGCGTAGTAAATACCTGTGCTCAGAATATTGTTCATATTTTAAAATGAAGGTGAGTACTTACATATTACATTAAGTTAGAAGAAAATAGGATATAATTAATCATTATGAGTGCCACTAACTTCATTTTACAGTGATAACTTTTTAAATTTGATATTGGGGGTAGAATAACGGCGAAAACGTGTCTCTTAAAATGTATGAAATCTGGAATAATTAAAATAGTTTAGCAAGAATTAATTGCAATATAATAACAATTTATGATACGCAATTTTGGCAGATTTGAATCTGGTAGGCGGTTTCTATGTACATACCTCGCCCTAACACTTTGTATTGCGTGCCATTCGATATCTAGATAAAACATAGTAAACCGGTCAGACATATCGCATTCATACGCGTGTAAAGTTTATTACATTGTTTTATTTCCCATTGCTCTTAGAATTAGCCGCATTCTCGAAACTAGAATCGTAATGTCATTTTCCTTTATGATGATAAAATGAGGGTAAAACTTACAGTGCCTTTTCCAAAGATCACAGGTTAAAAAGCAAAAAACTGATTAAAATTTACACCGCGTTTTTAATAAAGACTTATCTCAAATTAATTACGCTAAAGCCTTCTAGGTTCTTACTTATAAACCGTAACTAAATCATTGCTTAAAATTTTCCGTCTTGTTTTCGCTCGTGAAATTTGACGTCAGCGAAAAGATATCAAAGCATTTTGTTGTTATTAACTTGAAGTAGTTTTTATAAGTAAGGCCCCTGAAGTCTGACTTTTTCTGGTACGAGTAGCATTGTTCGTTACTTTCATGCATTTCTGCTACCATTCGTACCACATTCGATTCCAACAAATATAAGATTAAAACAATGTCGCAGCTGAGCTCATAAACGTCTAAATTTAGGTAGATTTAAATATAAGATGTGCAAAACCCCGCTGTACAGCGACACTCGGCAGATATTATCTGTTTACGATTTGCGTAGAATGTCAAACCAATGAAATTCAAGTGCAGTTACCTAAGATAATAAACAATTACGCTTCTTGAGGTAATACATTTTATAGGAGCAATGAAATACGATAAGTATTTCATAACAATAGTTAATTTTAACCGATTTCCATTCAAGAAGAACTTTAGAAAGGACAAAGGCAGATAAGGATATGGGTAGAATAGTGACATTAATTACGCCGAGTCTGACATAATTATAAAACCTGCTTTAACTTATTCAAAGTTAAAAATTCTATCTTGTTTTGGTACATGGCATTTGACGTTAGCGAAAGTTTATCAGAGCATTTTAAGCAGTACCTAATTCATTTTAAGAGTTAGTGTTAAGGCGGTTTACTTTTAGTGTCTTCTAAATTTTAATTCGGGTTATTCTAACAAAAGGATTACCTACTAGGATAACCTGAGTGTGTCTAAATCTTTTATAGTGTGTTTTTTTCACAGTCTGCTTCTGATGTATGATTTGACCTTATTTTATTAATTTTTTTACTTTGTTGAACTGTCACACGCAAAAACAAGGCAAAAGGCATAAGCACATTTTAGCTTATCGGACCTTTAAAATAAAATAATTATGTCAAGTTCATTTGAGCGGTTAATTTTCAAATTTTAAGAAAGAAAAATACATAATACGAGCCTATTTTACTTTTAACTGAGATAAGGGAAAAGTATATTAGTTATTTATTCTTAATTTCATCTAATTCCTTCCAGTCGTCTCAGCCACATACAATACATACAAACTTTCGCATCAATAATATTAAGGTGATATACATTTAGACATCTGAAATCAAACACAAGAATTTATAAAACAAGTCTGTTCGTTAGTTCGTTTTGGTTAACGTGATATCTAGGACTAGGAGCGCACTGGCCGCCAAATGAATAACTCGGTGATAACTAGATTATTACAAAACTTGCAATAATATTATGATTGAACTCGCTGTGCTCCGCGGTTTCGAAAAACAGTGACTATGAAAAGTAACCGTGTTAAAACCTGTGTTAATCTAGGGCATGTTCCTTCAGTCTGTTAGGACTGATTTTTATATTGTACTGATCTCATATTGAACAAAGCAAAAAAAACAACCTTAAAATCACCTTTTTAACCGACTTCAAAAAAGGAGGAGGTTATCAATTCGTCTGTATGTTTTTTTTTATTTATTTTTTTTATGTTTGTTACCTCATAACTTTTGACTGGGTGAATCGATTTTGATGATTCTTTTTTTTATTAGAAAGCTGACGCTTCCCATTTGGTTCCATTTCAATTTAGTCCAGTTCTGATAATGGTATCCATGAGAAAACCATATAAGTCTTAAATTTGCATTAAGTACGTGCGCGACAAATAGATGAATAACTCAATAGTCGGTCTTTTGAAGTCGATTTTTGTTTTTTGTTTTGTAAAAATAATGTTCTTGTCCTACGAGTACATAAGCTATCTCTATTCGTTAAAAAAACCTTTTGAGTACTGAGGTACGTGGTAACAATCAATCTTACACACATACCCAAACTTTTGCATTTATAATATACTAGCTGTGCGCCGCGGTTTCACCCACTTTTTAGTAAAAAGTACATACATAATGTTACTTCTCATACCTCCAAGAATATGTGTACAAAGTTTCATGATGATCGGTTAAGTAGTTTTCGCGTGAAAGCGTAACAAACAAACTTACATTCACATTTATAATATTAGTAGGGTAGGGATATAAACAAAATGTACAAATGAATTAATTAGATTACTAGCAAAACGATAAAAGTTAGTACACATTGTAAATTGCATAATAATAACTCTGTTATTTGTGTAACAGGCCTGATGGCAACATCATATCATGCAGATGCACGTTACATAACAAAACAATATAATATAGAGTACTTAAAACAAACAGTTCTATAGATTATAAGGCAGACATTTACAAGTGCTTCCTCGTAGAACCATCATAATGATAGTGTTATCTCACCTTCCGGTGCGCCTACCACCCATAGACCAGAGACCCACTATTACTACGGTTCAATTTTATGGCAAAGCACATTCATAATTATTACTACGGTACCTACTATTACTACGGTATCCTTTTGCAAGCAGCTTCTCTCAGATTATTTGGGTTTTAGCAACTTGTTTGAAATTACGAGCGTAATAAGCTTAATGGTTTTATCCCCGGTTTTTCTTTCCTGTTTGTTATCATGATGAACGTAACTTCTTTATTTCATTTCATCCAAATCAATTATACGGTTTTAGTATTTAAAAAAAAATACAGAAAAATGCTGAAAGACTTATTTTCGCATTTAAGTAAGACCTGGCTACTCCCCGCGGGTTCACTCGAAGCGTTTTGATAAACGGTGTCCTGCTGATGAAAAGTGGCTTTTGTCCTTGTCTGAACCTTTGACGTGTACGTTAATTTCGTATGATCGATTGAGTAGTTAAGGCGTGAAAGCGAACGTCACTTTTGCATTACAATATCAAATAGAATTAGTGTGGTCATATGGATAGAGACATGGTTTGTCGCCCGCCGTACTACTTAGGTACTACACAGGACAAATAATACAAGCACCCAGTCCCGGGTTCGATTCCCGGCCGGGCAGATGTTTGAATGATGAATTTAAATATCTGTTCTGGGTCTGGCTGTTAGTTGTCCTTGTCTTTGTGTGTTCCATGTTATCCCCGACACAGGGTATCCTAGTGGGGAGCTATTAGTGTGAAACATTTTTTTCCCTACCAGTAGGTACACATTTCGGTAGGTTAATTTCATGATTTTTTTTCAAACACTTCTATTATCAAAAAGGATAATAATGACGTTCGAAAACTGGATATCCCAGTATCCCAGACATTTGTTCCTAGTATTGTGTACAGTATTGTTGTACCTATCTGTCGACTCGATAATGGCGTGTGGTGTTTGACCTCATCACTTCGCGGCAGATGCTCATTTGTTCACAATGAGATATCGCTTTATCGAATTTTAACCCGTTCGCCCTAATTAGCACATTATACATGTTTTTGCACGATAAGATAGAAAAGACAATTTTTAACACTACGAAAGATAAGATACTTTATAAAAAAACTCCTAAAGTTTTTTTTTTCACTAGGTAGGTACCTACTTGTCATTTTTGGTCGTAGGGGTTCATCATCATCATCATACCAGCCTGTAGGGCGTCCACTGCTGGACATAGGCCTCCCCCATAGATTTCCAACGGGACCGGTTGGAAGCGGCCTGCGTCCAGCGTCTTCCGGCGACCTTAACTAGGTCGTCGATCCATCTCGCGGGTGGACGTCCTACGCTGCGCTTGCCGGCACGTGGTCTCCATTCCAGGACCTTCCGGCACCAACGGCCATCGGTCCTGCGCACTATGTGGCCAGCCCACTGCCACTTCAACTTGCCAATCCGCTGGGCTATGTCGGTTACTCTCGTTCGTCTACGGATCTCCTCATTTCTGATTCGGTCTCGTAGAGAAATACCGAGCATAGCCCTCTCCATGGCTCGTTGAGCGACTGCGAGCTTTTCCATCAGGCCAATAGTTAAAGACCGTAGGGGTTAAAATAGTGGAAAACGTACCAGACACGTCTTCTTACTATTTTCCGATATTTCGGCTCGTTCGATGTACAATGAAAGTAAATGCTGGTACTATAATTTAGTCTGTAGTAAATGTAGTGCAAACAACCGTAATAGTTCCGTAGTAGTTAGTAAAGAAGATTCATATTAGAGTGTCGCGAAAACACAAATGAAAATACTAAATACAAACGAAAACTAAGCAATAATAGAATATATTATACATACAACCATACAGACTCCTAAAATCATTATCCCCCTTCTGGCAGTGTGCTTAAAATAGATTCTTTGTTTTTTAATATTTACCTAAAATATATCATTATATTTGAGTTTAAAGGAAAATCATTACAGTCTCCCTACTGAATTAATTGTACCATTACAGCAAATTTTGAAACTTTACTATTATCATGGCTATTATTGCGACTATATTTTCTGTCATATAAAACTACATATTTCATTTAAAAAAGACAAATTTTTGTTTAAATTTTTTTTAGTTAAACCGCACTGTAGGGAAACAACAACAATTTGTAGGGAAAATAGTTGTGTACTCAAAAAATACTTCAATCAATTAAATAGAACTACAAAGATAAATCAATATTGTTCCAAGCAACTAGCCAATATAATTTACATAATTAAATTATGTACTCGTATGTCATAAAATTGTTTACTAGCCACTAATAAACATAAAATTGAAAGGATCATCCATTCCATCATAAGTAGCACTTAAGGCGCACCAAGACACCAGAGCATTTAATCGCAAAGATTACAATACAGGGTTATTCATAAAGGGTATGCTAAGCCGAAAAGGGCTCATAGTATTCATCATACAGCAGTTCCATACATTTTGTCAAGTGTCATTAACATTTTTCTATGGAACAGTTGATTTTATTTTTTGTGAATTTCGGGTTGGTCCCATAGTAAAAGTTGTTCATAATGACGAGTACTACGAGCCTTTTTCGGGTTAGCATACCCTTTATGAATAACCCTATATAGGATGTGGTTGTGGTAAGATCTGGTCGAAGTAGAAGACGCAATATAACGTTTTAATTTTAACAAAACATCGGATGTTTTGTAAGTTACCATTTTTTTTTATAAGTGGCAAACAAACGACGACGTCTGGTAGTAAGTGGACACAGCTGCATTTGAAAAACTCCAATACCAAATCTTCAAAAAATTAGTTTAAATACAATCAAATAAATCGTTAATTTTTCGTCAAAATGAGAGTCTTTTCCAAAATAAACGACTACGCCTCTTGAAGCAATTTTACGTAGACTCGCGAAAACGAACGCTTGTTTGACAAGATGTACATTGTACAATGCATATGACCTGTGTGCATATGCTAGAGGAAATGCTCTTGCGCGTCTAAGCTCAGATTCAGTGGTTTATACGCGCCTTAACATTGATACTAATCAGATCTGGATTTCCCCGTGCCAGTCCTACGTACTACCACCTACTACTTACAAGGCCAATAACATTATTAATATAGTTCTAGGAAAATCATGATGTTTTGACGATAGTAATGACGATTGTTTACTCAAAAACTGTATAAAAGTTCTCGAAATCCAAGCGCGGGAAATTGACTAATTCTTGTTGGAACATTTGTAATCTACTAGTAAATTGATAACGAAATTGAATCTTGATAGCTTATTTAAAAACATAAAAATACTAGGACATAATAGTAGAACAGTACTTTTAGACATGCAACAACTAGGTTAATTTCTTCCTCTCTTCACGACTAAAGGCTGAAGCGATCTTGATAAAATGTGACATGGGAACAGTATGGATTTGGCAGAACGATTTTCATGTCAAAATATAGAAAAACCAAAAAATGAATGTGATAAACAAACAAAAAATCAACGTTTTACACGTACGCTCCCCACTGGATTCCCTGTGTCAAGGATGCCATGGGCACACAAAGACAAGGACCTCTTAATCAATCGCAAGTAACTCCGCGGGACGCAGCAAGTCATGAACAAATCGGGCTATAAATAAATTTTCGCAACCTTAACCCCAAAAACGTAATTACATTAGCCCCTTTACATATCATCAGCCGATCAATGATTGATCCGACCTAGTTCGCTAATCAACAGGAGAATATTTCTCACTAGTTCATTCTCCGAGACCTCGTGCCGACTCCTGCATGACCTTCAGCCTTGCTTGTCCCAAACAAGTTATAAAATAGCCCATAGTACTTAAGGATAGGGTAGCTTTAATCTTTAAGCTGAATAAGCTACTAGCTTTCCTGTGGTGAAAGCATTTTACGAATTATTATAAAATCGGATCAGAAATTTCGGGTTTACAAGCAAACTTTACATCTTTATAATATTAGTAGAAGCATAGATATGGCATGGTGTAAACTGGCGCAGCTTTATCTTACGTCTAGAGCATAGTAACAGTAACCAGAAATAACTGAATGGAATGAGCTTGTAGTTTGAGGAAAAAAACAGATACGACTCGAGTGTTAATCGTTTATAATAGAAACATAACATTTAGCGAACTGTTATCAAAAGAGTAAGCAGTACAGAGTAAGCACCTACATATTGCAAGTTTCCTACATCGAATCACATGTTAACTTCTTCTTCTGGTTTATTTATTTGAAGCCAGAGAACAAATAACCAGATGTTTATCTTTTTTGCAGAAACTAATACTGTTCCTCGTAATCAGCGGCAGTGCAATTTTATCGTACGCGTCAGAGAAGCAGCAATGCTGTCAAAATGGCGAGACCATCACCAACAAGGGTAGATGCGGAGATGACGTCGTCATGAAGATGAACTGTACCAACGGACGCATGCTGCTTAAAGACATCGTTCTAAACGGAGACAAGGTCTCCACGCAGGACTCGCCCGGATTTACATTCGTCGAAGATGTTTCTCTGTAAGTTTGTACTATCATTGGATGTGGATGCAATGAATCCTGCGTTTAGGCTCTATTGTGAATTTCCCCTCTCAGCATCTAAAAGAACCGTTCTAGATCATGAAAGTTCTAGATCTGAAACGCGGAACTAAGTAGCTATCACATCTTCTGATAAATTCTCTTTGCAAGGTTCTACAAAATCCATTCCAATAAACATAGATAAAAGGATGTACTTTCCTCTTTTACAGATATTGTATTGGAAGCATGTACCGAAATGAGAGCCGAAGAGAGCTTGGAGAAATACCAGTGGCCTTGGTCTGTTTCGAGCAGCTTAACAGGACAATGAATGACATTGAGACCAGCGGAATATTGACGCTTATCTCCGTCTTCTTCCTCGCCGCCACACTGGCTGTCTACACGTTTTTACCACAAATGAGGTGAGCAAATTATGACAAGTTTCACAGAGTTTACAAGCGACACAAAACGATTATTTTAAAATCTGGGCCTTGATAACCTACAGGTTAAAATCGTATGATGTAGCTGTAGAAGCATATCATATCGTTTGTCATGATTCCAATGTCGAATAAACAGCCTTGGCCAAAAGTATTAGGCACCCCCATAAAACACGTGCAACTCATTTTAAATTTTCAGAGATCTTCAAGGCCTATGTTACATGTGTATGTGTGTGAGCATGGCTTTAGGATTCCTGTCTCTGGGCGTGTTGCAGCTGAGCCCGGGCTTTAGAGGAGAAATTTGCACGATTACTGGTAAGAATAATTCTAGAACATTCAGACGCATTCCATAATAATTTTCAATACTTTAGTTATAGTTCTCACAATGTTCTTTTTTCAGGTTTTCTGGTTTATTCGTGGATGATGGCTACTTTCTTTTGGATGAATGTAATATGCATAAACATGTACCGCTCCGTTCTGTAAGTATTATTTGTACTAAGTTTTGTACGAACGATATTTGTATTAGCTCGATTAATAACCAATCTTTGGTTACCTATATTCAAAAGTTTTTATTTCGTAACCAGCCAGTTTGCAGCTTAACGATTTTCTTTGCATAGCACTTTCTGCTAGCTATACTTTTATTGGTACTAAAAGGAATTTGCAATAGTTTCAAATGTGATATTTACAGGGATGCTACCTACATGAAAAAGACCGAAAGGAAGCAGTTCTTCGCATACAGCTGTTACGCTTGGGGCAGCACCCTGACTCTTCTACTCATCTCTATTATTACCAATTTCGTCGAAGGCGATCATTATAAACCTGGTTTCGGACAGAACAGCTGCTGGTTCAGCGGTTAGTATAAAAAGATAAATATCAAGATACATCTAAGATACCAAATTCCGTTGCAATACATCGACAAAATAAATCGATTCCTTTCTGTTGGAGATTATTACCAAAGATTACAAACAGAATTGTACGTTACGTGTATTCTTAGTAATATATCCTTGTTTTATTTCAGGAAGGGCCGAGACCTGGATTTTCTTTTACGGACCGATCGCAGTGCTGATTTCAGCGAACGTCGTGCTGTTTATGATGTCTTCGTATAACCTTTGGAAGCAAACCCGGAAATACGAAGTCAACAATTTGAATAACCTCAAGCACAAGTAAGATTTTTGATGTTGATTATTCATTTCATGTCAACCTGTTTTAAAGAAAATCTTACTATAGTTATCTCCAGGCTCAATAGATGAGAAACACTGTTCCTCATTGACCAAATAATTAGTTGAGTAGGTTCGTATAAACGGATCTGACTAGAGCCGGCCCTCTAAGTGTGAGAGATTTCAGGCGCCCACATACTCGTACCTCCAGCATGTCAATTATTATTAAAACAGTGATAAGAGGTCAAGCACTTGTCCGTCCCATTCATAAATAATCGAATCAGTATGAGTCGTCAGGTCGTCACTTTCATTTATAGTTTAGTTTTATGATTTGTTTTGTGTTCCAGGTTTCTCCTATCTTTGAAATTGTTCCTAGTGATGGGAATTTCTTGGATATTCGAAATCGCGAGCTTTGCACATGGCGAATCGCACATTATTTGGTAAGATTATCTACTCTTATTGCAATCCACACACACAAACACACAATCACATCACACTTTTGTTACCGTTTCACAACAAAACAGCTGAATGATAAGAGAAGAAATAATAGTGTGCATCATAGCAACGGACATAGGATACATCAGACTTGTCCGAAATAAATGTTTATTTCTAATATGCCTACTCTTCATCCCAAAGTATGCAAGAAAACTAGTCGCACGCAGATACTCATAAATAAATGTGCTGATTTTGATTTGAATTTAAAAGTCGGCCACATGTCGTTAGCTTACATTAAACTCGTTGAACTGTTGCGACGTGGATATCAATGTTCACTCCTTATTTTTCAGGAAAATAATGGACACATTCAACTGTCTGCAAGGAGTAGTGATATTCTTGCTGCTAGTCGTACTCCGGAGGCGCGCGGTCCAGGGGCTAGCTGCCGAGAACTGCTGCCTGCCGGTCACCCGCCCGCTGGCGGAGAAGCTGAGCCCTCACGACGATGCGGATGACCTCGCCATCCTCGCGGATGACACCACTGAGGTCAGGCTCAACTGATACCTGGCTCAAGCTGGCTCAGGCTCAGATCATTTTGTAAATATTGCCGGAACGAAGACTGCATACGTCATTCCTTATTTTAAATTCTTTAGTCAAATTATAGTGAGTCTGAATGCTATTATTGGATAAGAATCGAATCAACCCAAGTGTAAATATTTGGGTAACTATTTTTTACAATTTTATTACCCTAAGCACATCTGAATATTTTTTTATCAAATATGGTATTTAGCATAATTATTGAGTTATGAATATTATTGAATGTCAATTAAATGAATCTCAACAATACTTCCAATTTCCATTCGTAAGATAACTTGTAATTAGTTTAACATAAAATAGGAGATATAAGTAAATATAGGCACCTAATCTTACGTACCTATTATCTTTGGGCTTGTCATAGGTCAAATGCAACGTTATCGAGAATTTATTGATGTGTTTTATGAGCAAGTATTAAAGTACAAGAATAATTTGTAACTTCAATGTTATTTGTTTAATGATGTTTCTAAGAAAACTGAGTAATACATACCTACTTAGTTTTCTTAGTAATTGTCACGAAATTTTCATAAAATAAATGCAAAAAAAATTTAGAGAAAATAAACATTTCCAGTTTACATAAAACGAATACTACATAGAAATATTATATGTAAAACTATTATCATTAGATACTTAGTTAAGTTATTCGTGCCATAAGATTGTTGCCAAAATTTGATTATGTATTAGAATTTACGTACTGTAAATACTAAAGATGCTATTTTTATAAAGTCTAAATGATGTTACATATCGCATGATTAAATATGATTGTTTATAATTAGTTGTTTTCTTTTAAATAAGTATAGATAGGTATTTATGTAGGCACATAATGGTCTACCACTACCAACTACGTAAGTTACTTGAACTTACTGACTCTTCTGAGCTAGACTTCTGGTCACGTTTGATCCAAATTCTCTGTTTCTGGTAGTATGAGAAGTTTACGGCGAAGATAAATAACTATCAGCCCTCTTTTCCACGAGAAGATATCAAATCAGTGAGTAAGAATATTTAAAAGCCACGGAGTTCGAGGTGCAATCGGCGTAAGGCGATATAGGCAGTAATAGGCAGACCCTACAGCCTACATAGTGAAAATAGTGAATATATTGCTATCTTACTAGTGTTCGCGATTTGTTAATTCATTTCTCCCTTTAAAAATACTTACTTACTTTAATTATTTTAATTGTCATTGTTTATTTTACTATTTGACGGTAGCATCATCTTTTCGAAAGCCCATCCAAGTAGTGAAATGTCTATAAATCTCGACAAGGGCGTCGCCAGCTTATGACTAAGGGGGGGGCAATGGGGCAATATTATGGAGGATAAAAAAAATAAACGCCGAGAGCTTAAAGCGTTACACTTTGGAAGTCTTTGCCTCGATGACGATTGTAATAAGAACACGGTTCTAATATCAATGTATAAAACTTCACAAGCCCTCGACAGCACAATAGAGTCGGGACAATTTAGACATTGGAGGGTACAGTAATTTCCACCCAGCTGAAAATTGGTAGGATTGTTTGAAACACCATCATAAATGAAATCTAAAAAGTCACCATCGATCCGATACGTGCAAAAAATCTTACTCCGGGTAGAAGGTCACCAAAATGGGTTTTTCGCGATTTTCTCAAAAACAATTCAAGCTACTAGGAAACTGTTCCAGACAAGTATGTTCTCTATAACATTCCCTACAGTATTGCTTTTAAATGCATGTTGGTAGGACTCATGGTTTTGAGATATGTTGATATTCATTTCAGACCAGGCCAAAAAGATGACAATTTCTCTTAACGAAGCCTCGGTTAGCAGTAGATCATATCACAAGTTTGTAAATGAGTTTTCCTCAAGTTTTCAACATCGCTAAATCCGACAATCTCAAGAAACACTTTGAAAAATGACTCTTTGTGGCTCAAATCGGATAAATGATGATGATGGCTGACGAAAAATTTTACCTCTCGTATCTCGGAAACGGTAGAAGGATATAGAGGGGTACACCCGACTTTTGAAATGTAGATCAAATTTTTGGGGAAATGATAAAAAAATATAGTCGCCATCGCCATACAAAAAAGTTTGACAGTCATACAAATAAAAAAAAAAGGAAATGCTCACAGCTATGTAACCGCTGTAGATGGATGGAATGTACTTGAAGAAATATTCTAAAGGTTCATAACGACAATCGAGATTCAGAAACAAAAATCCAAGATGGCGTATTTCATGTTTTCGTCAAATTCCAGTGGATCTTCCAGTGATCCTATGAGGGTGATATTTTGGATCTGGATCTACATATTATTACACTGTTTAATGGTCTTGCGTTTTGGCAAATCTTATGATCGTGATGAAAATGGCGGCGATTTTTAAAACGGATGTCTAAATCTTAATGTTATTCTGAATATTTCAATATTTTCTACAATTTACATTAAACCTTGTGAATTTATTAACGTTTTGTCATGCGATGCGGAATTTATTAATAGGTAAGGAAGTGAATTGCTCGCACTTTGGTCGCTTTGCGGCTAGCTACATTTGATCTCTAGGGGGGGGCAACTGCCCCCCCCCTGCCCCCCCTTGGCGACGCCCTTGAATCTCGAGCCAGCCAAGACAAAACAAAGACAACATGAAAAACCGGTGTTGTGGTCACCTTGCATATTTTTAACACGCTTTTATTAGCTTCACCTGTATGTTTGTATGTTTGTATGTTTGTATGTTTGTATGTAACCGACTCCTTTGAGCGCGTTTTTGACCCACTTTAAACGGATTTCAGATTTCTTTCAAACTTTGTAGATATATCGAGGACCGATGACAATACACTAAACAAATCGTGTTTTTTAGTTTTTTTAACTATTAATTTTTTTAACACGCTTTTTCTATAAAGTTTCTTTAACTTTTAATACCGTTTAACTTACAAATGGTAATTTCGTCATTCGTGTCAGAGAACAGAGTGGCGCAGTGGAAGCGTGCTGGGCTCATAACCCAGAGGTCCCTGGATCGAAACCACGCGCTAGAAATCTTTTTGCTCAATATTTTTTGTTACGCATCAATTTTATTTTATGAGGTCTGAGGATCGAAACCACGCGGCTACAAATCTTTTTGCTCAATATTTTTTGTTACGCATCAATTTTATTTTTAATTTGCTTGAGCAGACGGCCAAAATCGGATAACACCAACACATTTGTACATATTAATAATGGTTAATAGTTAGCAAATCGAACTAAAAAGCGAAAAATAAATAATAGTTAAAAAAAAACTAAAAAAACACGCTTTTTATAAAAAACCGAACTAAAAAAATAGAAAATAAAATTTTATAAATTTAAATTAAGAATAGGGTTGAAAATTTCAATAAATATAAATTAATAATAGTGTAAATAATATTTATTTTTAAAAAAGCGTGGGGTGCTTTCTAAGATATTATCAAAATGCTAATCACTCTACTCATGTCTGTCAATACAAAATGTATCTACAAAATATATATTATCTATTGACCCATGCACCCCACGCTTTTTAAAAATAAATATTATTTACACTATTATTAATTTATATTTATTGAAATTTTCAACCCTATTCTTAATTTAAATTTATAAAATTTTATTTTCTATTTTTTTAGTTCGGTTTTTTATAAAAAGCGTGTTTTTTTAGTTTTTTTTTAACTATTATTTATTTTTTGCTCAAACTTTTGCAAGTAACGCAGCTTTTATTTATAGGTATCTTTCTTCTTGTCTACCATGCTCGCGTGAAGCGGGTGTAAATAAAATAAAATATCGGTCGGTAGGCAATATTAGAACTCTTGAGAGTGAGAGATGACACCAGTTCTGGTTTAAATAACTAAAAATATCTTAGCAGTGCATGCTAACAGACAACAAAAAAAGTGATAGAACTAACTGTCATTGTCAAAATCGTTACTGTCAAACGTCAACGACGAATGCGTCAAATGCGATTCTCCGTCAGAACTCAGACGTCAGTCAGACGAGTTTCAGTTTGTTTCGTTCGTTTCGTTGCGAGTAAAAGCTTTTTACAAATAATAGCACTAAAATAAATTAGTGATATGTTTTAAGTGTAATGATTTAAAAAATCTTATTATGATTTCTATTTCTACAATCTCTAAACTCATAATTGTACCCTTCCGCGCCCAATATCGATGACTAAGTGCAACGGCTGTATCATCAAACAAAGCAGAATGTATTTAGCATTCGGAGCTTTCTATTTACTATTCATAGCGCGAACATTAGCTGAAGTTGGAGACACTGATCTCAACGACCTGTCGGAGCAACAGAACTCCGTGAAAATCAATAAATGTTGCGAACCGAACGAGCTCATGGTCGACTCAGTATGCCGATTAGCCGAACAATACAATCAAAGTAAGTGCCGGGCGAACCGCATTCAATCAATCTTGCAATCTTTGCACGAGCTACCTACCTACTATTATTACTGTCTGTATACTCGTTGAAACTTGAGAAGTTGACCATCAAGAGTACTTTTATTTATAACATGTTATGCATAGATAGAGTTTAGTCTCTTTATGACTGCTGTATATACCTGAAGTCTCATATGAACATAATTGTATTATTATTGAGCTACAACAGGAAGGAATACAGAATGCCAGATAATCACAGCTAAGAATGAGAGATGATACGTACTTGGAGAGAGATTACTTTATAGAGCCGTGGTAGCTCAGTGGGAGAACCGACGCTTCGCATTCTTGAGGTGGCGGGTTCAAACCCCGACTCGTACCAATGAGTTCTTTAGGACTTATGTACGAATTTACATACCACTGGCTTTTTGGTGAAGGAAAACATCGTGAGGAAACCCGCATATGTCACGCAAAAAGGGCCGATTACCTTCCTAGTTGCGGAAAAAGAGCCCGCTCTTTATCTTTATCTTTATCTGAGAGATTACATTCCAGTTACATTATTGTTTTTGATATTAATTTAATTAATATTATGTTTGTTGTAGGCGTATGGACACCACAATTTAAAACTGAAGACGGAAAAGACACAAACGTGAAGTATTTCCAGTATGTTCACGGCTATCCGAACTGTGTGTCAACTCAAAAAAGACCAATATTCGACTTTGGAAAGTCTGAGGATGAGTATGTATACCTCCTTATTTATTTGTTTTGGGATCGTAAACATTTGAAAAGGCCACTTTTGCTCACAATCGTTGACATACAAACGATTTTGATTTTTTAACCAAAATTGTTTGTCTTATAACTCTACTATTGTTATACTTACTAACTGACTTATTACTTACTAACTGTTGTTTGTAACTGATACTTTTGTCACTGCTTCCAAAACTAATGTGACTCTGTCAACTCTTTGTAGATAAGATGAACCAAGAGTAAAAATTTGTCAAATCAGATTTTATACTATAATAATTGTAATGTTTCTGAAACAAATCTATTAAAATATCACTTAAGCGTAACCAGTCTCTGTTTTAAATTTTTCAGGTTAAACTTACTCACCGATGGGCGAATGAGGCATATGATTCAGCATGAACATAGCCCTGACAGCATCAAGGAGGAACCAATCAGTACATTCAGTTTACATGAGAACATTCCAATACCCGAGGAGCAAGAGCCTTCGTTTTATGTTCACGATCAAAACAAATATTGTTTGGACAAGGTAAACATTTGTTTAATGTTGTTATACATTGTGTTCATTGTGCAATCAGTGGCAAAAATAACAGTTTAAAATGTAATAATCATTTTGCGTGTGTTTGTATGTTACACATGGAACAATTGTAGGCAAAAGTGGCGTTTTTAACTGTTTTTTCCCAAAACGAACGCGGGAATAATGGACACCAAGGGAACAGCAAAAATGTATATCATAGTAATCAAATGTCACATAACCATTTTCACTTTCTTAGTTGATATAAACTCAATAATCAAAAATCTTATGGTTACATTTTTTAAACTCAAATACCATAATAAGGAATGTTTGACTATTAACTTAGTTGATGTTAACCAATGCTGTGGATTATTAATGAAAACACTTTAATTTAAATTATTGTAAGAAGTTGGTTAAAACTGAAATTGATGTACAAGATTCAACTGGAGTAAAAATAATACAATTGTTTCCGAGTACCTACAATATCTTCTGAGTAGGCTAATAGCTAAACAATGACTTGTAATCTCATTCCAGATATTGATTACAAATACCAACATAACAGGACTTTATGCATTGGTATGTGTGCCAGAAGTGAAAATCAATTGGAAAGACACAAACTTTCTTATGAAGAAGATTTTAAACCCTATTTTCCACGCGTTTGCTATGATTTTATTTCTCATAGTAGCTATCATATACTTTGTACTACCAACGTTAAGGGACCTGGCCGGCAATATAATAACGACAATAATGTTATGTTTAATAGTAAGTCAAGCCGCTGATTTGGTCAGAATTTTTACGGAGTTTAGCAATCACATCAGCTTCATGATAACAGGTAAATATTATACTATTTATTTTTATTTTTTATTATTTTACCTATGCTGTTGTACTGTTGGGCACATGTCTCCCCGATTCTTTTCCCCGTAAAATAAATAAAACTTGATATTTAAAAAAACTTGAACTTTGATAGTACCTATGCAAGAAAATTTAGTAAACTTTCTAACTGTTTCAGATATAATCTTATACATCAGTCTGCTAAGTGCCTTTTTCTGGTTGAATAGTTTTGGTTTCTACATATGGAAGACATTCAAGTAAGTATTGACAATTATTTCTAGCTGTTTTTCGAACTGCAAGCTGTTGTTGGTTTTGTGAGGCAAAAAAAAACTATGCTGTAAAAATCTTACAATTCAATTTTGAACCACTTCTTAATGTCCTATTGAGCTAAAATTTGGTACATATCATCATATGCAACCTTTAATCCTCCCACTGCTGGGATACAGGTCTACCCTCGAAGGGTGATTAGGCCGTATTCCACCACGCTGGCCAAGTGTACATATATGTGTGTAAATCCGTAGACAATGCATAAAAGCTTGTTTTTAAAAATATTTTCAATATTAACTTTTTATTTTCACAGATCCCGCAACGTGTTCCTCCGAGTGACAGACGTACGCAAGTACTGTTACTATTCGAGCGTGGTGTGGACTTGCGTAGCCATCATGGCTGCGATGGCGATATGCGCACATTTTCTACTCGACACCGGAACCAACCCCAACAGGAAGGCAAATCTGCAGTTCTCGTCTTCGATATTGGTGGATGACGTTGAACAAGAGACTATTGGTAAGCTTATGATTCAAATTAAAATTCTAGATTAATTGTTTTGAATTGGAGAAGTCACTGGCTCCTGACAGTCCTGACATACAGCCTATGACTAGTTTGGAAGAAACTGTTCACACCATAAATTACAAACAAAAGGATTATAACACTTAAAACTAGTGCGACAACTGGCGGCCCTATCGCTAAGAGCGATCTCTTCCAGGCAACCTTAGGATGGAGAGGAAGCCTCTGGAATCTGAATTATGTTAAAGTTATATTATAAAAACGATTTGTATTTTATCGCTTTCACTGATGGTTTCGTGTTTCCTGGCCAGAATTTAAATTAATTACTTAATATAAGTAATTATATGATTGTTTTTCAGAAAAACCTAGACGCGAATTAGATGTCTAATACACTCGTTTTTTTCCAGGACTACTTGGAATAGCAATATTCTTTACTCCAGTTGCTTTCACGATAATATTCAACGTATTTTTTTACGTTACCACTTTGAAAATTATCAAGAGGATTAACATTTACGGCAGAATCCACCATAAGCTGAAAGGATGGTAAGATATGATAAGCTATTTTTTACACGCTTTTATTAGTTTCATCTGTATGTATGTGTATATATATAACCGACTTCTTTGAGCTCGATTTTGCCTTACTTTGAACGATCAGATTTAATTCAAACTTTGCACACCTGTTAAAGACCGATGACAATGCGTGTTTCTTAGTGTTTTTTAACTATTTTGTTTTTATTTTCTGTCTCACTACAAATAGCAGTAAATACCTTTATTGGGCTGAGTGAGACACCCTTCACTGGATAGCTAATCGAAGTTTTAGTACTGATTTGAATTGAATGAGTCACCTTTTTCGAGTGACCATTGTGATTCATGGTAGAATATTTGTCATGTCAAAGAATTTGAGGATAAGTTTATGGTATGAACATTAGCATATTTTTCCACTTTCGAGCAGTGATAAAGCAAGTTCGTAAAACTAAATAGCCCGTCTTTGTGTCACAGTTTTAAGGCCACGATAGTTGATATAGAAAAAGCAATTAAAACATGCGATTCATTTACTCATTTGTGTAAGTGATTCTCGATTGAATATGTTATTCAGTCACGCTTGCAAAGACCGGCCGTATCTTTGTCTATGCATAAAATCACTGAAATGTTGAAATCTACTAGTTTGTAAGTAAGTTAATACAGGGGTATTAATAAAGGGTATGTTAAGCCGAAAAGGGCTTGTAGTACTCATCATTATGAACGACTTTTACAAAGAGACAAACCTGGAAATCGCGAAAAAAAATTCAGCTGTTCCATAGAAAACTGTCAGTATCATTCGACAAGATGTATGACACAGCTGTTTTTTGTTTCGCGATTTCCGGGTTGATCCCATAGTAAAAGTTGTTCGCAATGATGAGTACTATGAGCCCTTTTCCGCTTAGAATACCCTTTCACTACAACCCTGTATAGGCTGAATGATTAGCTCTGGTGCTACAGTAACTTACTAAAACTACGACTTGAGCGCTAAGTAAAATGTATGTTTTTTTCAGCTTCGACCTATTTCTCCAACTGTTCCTCATAATGACAATGGCGTGGCTCTTCCTCCTGCTCTCATGGCTCAATTTCGACGGGCTGACGTACGCGCACGTTTTCGTCAACTTTTTCCAAGCCGTGCTGATATTCTACGTGTGCATAATCCGGCAGTCTCACGTGACGTTCTTGCTACGTAAGAGTTGCTGCTACGCCCAGCCAGTGCCGACCGGTGAGTGGGGCGACGAGATGACGCATATGAATGGAGGAAATTACTAAAGTTTGGGATATGAGACTTAGTTCTTACGATTCACAAGGTCGTGAGATTTTTGTTTTGTGCACAGTGCCACCGAATTTCAACAAGAGGCTATCGAATTGGTTGAAAATCAATACCCGATTTTAATTATAACAGAGATTTGTAAATGCATAAAAACTTCCGTCTAGAAAAGAGCTGATAATCTTCAATCGGCTGAACAGATTTTCGTAAATCATAGCTAAAAACTCTCGATCAAGTATCCTTTCAAACAAAAAATAAATCAAAATAGGTTTAGTCGTTTGGGAGCTATGATGCCACATATAGACCGTTAAACTTACAACACCTCTCTATTACGTCGGGGGTTAAAAAGTATTGGTAATAACAATGCGATGGTGGCTCCACTCAACTCTATAGATCTGTTAGCCAAACTGTATTACTCAACACTTATATTGCTAGTGAGCAAATCTGTTAAATAATGCTACAATTAACTTCTTTGTAACCAAGAATCACGCCCGCGCTTATGAATACACACCTCAACAACTCAACTCACTATAAATAATCAAACATTATTGGTCGGCTTTATTAGTCACATAAGTGTATGTCCTAAGTGATATAAGTATTATTGAGCTGTTAATTCGATCGAATTAAAAAAAGTAAAAGTCCAAATATGGTTATGAGACCAAGTATTTAGTGTACAATTCCAAATGTATCTAGTTTAAGAAAATGAGAAAGGGTGTAGTATTATAAAACTTTAAATTAGAATAATTAATTGACACACTAAACTTTCGAATTTGAACAATGAATCTCAAAATTGAGCAATTCAGAAATAAACAATATTTACACAAATCGACAATTTAGGTCCACGTATACCAAAACTTAAACAGCTGTTTATGTTAATTAGGCCACTGTATCTTGTTAATTATTTCCAAGATAAACGTCAAAAGCGACAGTTTTGAAGTATATGGGTCTAATTGGAATTCAAGCTTTTATTAGCACTCGCCAAAAGCTGTAACAGGTTTTGAAAACATTGTAGCTATGTTTTGTGCCTTAAAAATAATGAAAGCCTTGATTGTGCCTTTTTAATGTGTTCTATGCAAGATTTAAGTATTAAGATTTATGTAGAAAATGTGTACACAGATGTAGATATAGATAACACTATGATTATTAGATTTAAGGGAAAATCTATAAAATAATTGATATTATTAGTAGTTTAAGTCCCATGTTCACCAAAATTACACATGTCGATTATTTATTTAACCGTCTTTTGTTGACATTGAACTTATTAAATATTTGTCAAAAACAATTGGTTAAAAACTTAATCGTCTTGTCATATTTCTGTGAAACTTGGCCCAAAAGTGCTCATTAAAAAGATACTTAATTCGTCCTAAGAAAACATGACAAAATTCTATTGAATTATTTCTTTACCAAATTATTATGTATAAGAAAATGAACTAACATTGTATTTAGGACAGGATGGGAACAAAAGTATCAAGAAAGGGCTCAACTTTTGAATATTTGGTCTTGATTGTATAATTATTTTAGTGATAATAAGCATGAACAAAATAGATAATACTTCTAACAATTCCACACAAACATCATAATTATAAGGAATCGGTCTTGTCTGTGACTTTTCTATGACTGAACCAATTTTGTTAAAATCTGGCAAAGTGTAAACCGCAAGGCGCAGCCAGTAGATAGATTGTATTAAAAATATCTTATGAGCTTGAATATGGCAGCATTTATTACATTTAAAATTGAATTAATTAGAAAGATGTAAAATGAGCAAATGACGTCGAAAGTTTGTAAAATTTCTAAAATTAAATTTGACCGCTCTATAATTATTTGCATACTCAAATGAAAAAGGACGAAGATAGTTTTAATTGTGTCAAAGAAAAAAATGGTTAACAGTATCGATGCCAATTCTTTGGTAAATAAAAAGAATAGGAAACTCCGTCCTTTGCTTCAAAGAAATGTCCGCTTATGGTTAGTGATTTTGAGAAAGATCTTGTAAATCTATTTATTAATTTTCTGCACTGCTCTCTCGAACGTACAAACAGATTATTTTTACGGATTTATTTTATAAGAAGTTTTATGATAAAACTGTAACCATATTACTCATTTACCTTAGCATTTATTTTTTTATTCCATTTTAATTTCCCAATAAAGCATGTATGAACTACTAATGGCGTATTATTGTCACTTCCTTAGTAATATAAAGATTGTAACACCAGCATTTTTTACTATAATATTTTTCTAAGAATGGGTCATCTGATAACCACGGCATATCTAGTGCCTATCAAATTTGAAAAATACCAAAAATAGATCAACGATAAAAAAAGTAGGTACATTTTGTTGCAAGGATAACAAATTGCAGGTTCTAATAAAGCGGCGTTCATGGCTACAGCAGGGCAGCACTATATACCACGCACTGGGTGGCACGGAATTGTTAAGGTAACGTGACGCTTATCAGACGCGCGACGAATTAACACGGGATGATCACGTAAAATGAAGTCGAAAAAATACAAAAAGAAACATAATACTTTGTTATAACAGCACTAACCTGTGAGAACAGCTGTCCCTCCGGCCTGTCGTTGAGCGGCGCCAGCTGGCAGCGCACCACGAGGTGGCAGTCATCCATGACGGTGTTAAAGAACCTGCGCGTCGGCAGCAACGCCTCCAGGTCTATCATCAGCTCTAGAAACCTCTCGCAGTATCTGCGAAAAATAAATAAACGTTACACACTCATAGCTGTGGGGATGCGATGCAACACGCACAAAGTTAAGGACAACTAACACCCAGACCCAGAACAGATGTTTAAATTCATCATTCAAACATCTGCCCGGCCGGGAATCGAACCCGGGACCTCTGGGTTATAAGGCGGATAGAATAGAATAGAATAGCAACAAACTAACCCTCCTAGCCAAGTTGCAATGCCATAATCGCAAACGCTAAAGAAAATTAAGACAATGTATGGGAACCCGTAATATAATATAGAATCTATAAATAGAGTTTCCTACTTTTCTATAGCGTTTCGATTATGGAATTGCAACTTGGCTTTGGTGGCTGAGTTTGTGAGACGATACTACGACCAACTCGAGCATACTTTTTGCTTTGCGCTATACAGTTCTATGTATTCCATTTTGTCCTATAAACTCTTGTGGATTCTGATGTACAAAAAGTATGCCGCGTGTTACCTAGCAAAAAAAAATGCATCGGCCGGGAATCGAACCCGGGCCGCCCGCGTGGCAGGCGAGCATTCTACCACTGAACCACCGATGCTTGTAGTAGCTAAGCCGCATCATAGACCTACAAAATATCCGATTTTGTATAATATTGACATAGTCACGTAACTCACGTATGACGTTTGAATATGAATAGTGAAAGGTGAGGTGAACTGAAGATGCCTCGACCGGTACTCATACTTTCATAAGCATCGGTGGTTCAGTGGTAGAATGCTCGCCTGCCACGCGGGCGGCCCGGGTTCGATTCCCGGCCGATGCATTTTTGTTTTGCTCTGATAAGTTTTGTGCACATGGGAGCAATGTGGCGCATTTCAAACAGCTCTAGAATATGCTTGCTTAGTGTATAGTGTATTCCAGATATTGACCTTAATTCTGTAATACCTTTACCACTAACTAATTTAACAAGATTAGAATCGTTTGTATCACTTCTCATTTCAAAATGAGTGGCTTTTTTTAACAATTTTGGAGCTGTAAATTTTAGTTCAGTTTAAAAATTATACAACAGAATCGACGAATTAATCAACCTATAAAAATTAAAGAAAATCCCAAGAGCTTACATTTTGTATCAGCTGTCGAATTCGATATCGTCCTTATTTTCTCAAATCTATCTTTGGATTTAAATCCCTTCGTATTTGTTTAAAAAAATAACACTGAAGTAAATCCATATCAGGCTCAATTAATACTCGAGTAATTATTCGCAAATAAAAATAAAAATAGAATGTATTTAAATCTTTTGATATAGCCTAGCCTAGATAAAAAGTCAGAGAAGCAAGTAGTAAAAAAATGCATCGGCCGGGAATCGAACCCGGGCCGCCCGCGTGGCAGGCGAGCATTCTACCACTGAACCACCGATGCTCATACACTTGCTCTACAACTATAACACCATCATCTAACTCGTCTTCACTTCACCTTTCACTATTACTGCAATCATGACATTATGTGATAATGGGCCCAATTTGAAGGCTTTTTAAGACAGATCTAAAGTTCCTAAAACTATTGGCATCCTTGTCTAATGGCTTGCAATGATAAAGACAGATATATTTTTAGTTAGTTTAGATTTGTCTTAAAATGCCTTAAAACTTGGGCCAGATATCAGTTTACGTAAGCCTTCTAATATTTAATCAGCTGTTTTTCATGGTGCAGTAGTAACTAAAAATTGATTGTATTAACGTAAGCATCGGTGGTTCAGTGGTAGAATGCTCGCCTGCCACGCGGGCGGCCCGGGTTCGATTCCCGGCCGATGCAACTTTTTTGTTAACCAAAAATACTGCCGATTACAGATTTCAACTTAGCATAGGTCTTGCTTGTAAGTAAACACTGTTTGAAGTGACATTCGTCCGGACTTAATTTTTGTGAACTCAATTTTTGTTTTGCGTAGAAATCTAATCTATCAACAACGTTTATAAAGACTGAATGAAACAGGTGTACAAATCTCGGCTAGGCTAGGATGCATAATTTACAAGGAGTATGGTCACCTACATTTCTAAAAACTTGCAGGACTATTCTGTAAAATACATCATAGTTAAAGTTCATAGTTAAATAAGTATTTTAGTATGGACCGAGTGGCCAGCACAGTAACAAATATAAACTACCTAGCGGCCCGTCCCGGCTTCGCACGGGTAGACACTATAAATTGAGATGTGAGCTATCCTATCTGTTAAGTTAGATCGAACTGCACACGGTGTGCAAATTTGATTGAAATCGGTTAAGTAGTTTAGGAGTCTATAGCGGACAAACAACGTGACACGTAATTTATATATATTAAGATATTATTTATTATTTTTAATTTTATTTTCTTTATTTAAGTTTCGGAGATTGCCCTCGTTCGTTGTCTACTGGTCCTGTTTTAAAAAATCTTTCACTAATGGAAAGCTACACAATCCCTGTAAGCTTAGCACTGCTGAGTGTACTGTGTCTAGGCTAAAATGTTCAGCCCTTAATCTGTGAGGCTGAAGGTCGAGGAAGTCCAGGGTGCCTAGTTAAAAGTAAAACTCATAGAGGGTATGGAAATTCGCGAAAAAAAAATCAGCTGTTCCATAGAAAAATGTCAATGACATTCGACAAAATGCATAGAACAGCTGACTTTTTTTCGCGAATTCTGGGTTGGTCCCATAGTAAAAATAGTTCATAATGATGAGTACTATATGAGCCCTTTTCGGCTTAGCATACCCTTTGTGAATAGCCCTGTATAATTCAGCTTACCTAATCTTATACGGATCCACTTCCCCTTCAGCCGGCACGCTTTCCAGAATCCTCATGAACTTGATCATCAGCCGCTGCAGGTACCTCCGCTCCCAGGTCAGCTTCTCCAGCATTTCTGGCTTGTCCTTCTTCTGGATGGCGCGCCAGTACTTGCGCCATTTCGGTACGGCTTTGAATTCTTGATTCCTTCGTCCTGTAGAATTAAATTGTAACGTTAGTGATCTTGCTATACTTATTTTTTTAAATATAAAATTACACTATTTATAAGAAAAAAAATTCATAAAATTAAAACCGTTAGCGCTTAAACCTTAACCAGGTTTGTCCAGGCAATGGGTTGTTGTTAAACAATAATAAACCTTATTATAGTAATTAATTCTACTAATATTATAAAATGAAATATGAAAGTTCGCATTTTTGCTACTCAATCCGATACAAATGGCTATATGACTTTGGAGAAATGTTGCAGGGGAATTATTAATCTGAATAAATTCATAGTTTGTCCAGGATAACAGGTGAAACCACAAGACGCAGCTAGATCTATATATATAAAAATGTTATGTTGGTTTGTGTACGCTTCAAAAACTCAAAAAGTTCTGCACCGATCGAGCTGAAATTTTAGCATGATATATGTATAATACGCATCAAGGATTGTTTTTATCTATTTTTTTTATCCACAGCGAAGCGTGGCAAGGAATAGCTAGTATGTTATATATCTCTAATGTAAAAGTATTATATACTATTTTAAGTTTACAATATAGCAGGCTGGCAACTTCTTCTGAGGTCATCCTTTGACCGTGGTTCTACTGTTTATTTGTACTCCTGTACGCATAACCTAACCAGAGCCAAAAAAAAATGCATCGGCCGGGAATCGAACCCGGGCCGCCCGCGTGGCAGGCGAGCATTCTACCACTGAACCACCGATGCTTATGAAAGTATGAGTACCGGTCGAGGCATCTTCAGTTCACCTCACCTTTCACTATTCGTATTCAAACGTCATACGTGAGTTACGTGACTATGTCAATATTGTACAAAATCGGATATTTTGTAGGTCTATGATGCGGCTTAGCTACTACAAGCATCGGTGGTTCAGTGGTAGAATGCTCGCCTGCCACGCGGGCGGCCCGGGTTCGATTCCCGGCCGATGCATTTTTTATTTTGTTGGGCAATCCATACAAAATACTTTTTGTACTGAAGAATCCATAAGAATTTTTAGACTTTCTTTTTAGGAGATGTCTTTATGAGTTAGGTACAGAATGTTTTGCTACGAGTAGAAATTACGTTACCTTCTTGCAAGCTGACCCACATGCTAAGCGATACCAGCCGCTTGACCTGGTCCCGGCACAGCTGCACCTCCATACTCCCGAAGCAGTGGTTCAGGAACAGCAGCAGGCTGGTCTGCTCGCGCATGTTGGTGCTTGTGTGGTCTTCTGTCACGCTGGCTCGGAGAGCTTGCTCGAAGAACCCGGGGAAGTGCTCTGGCTTTTTGAGAAATGGCTGGAAGGAGAAAATTGGGTCAAGATCAAAATGAGTGTTTGGTTAATGTTATCAATGGACAGTTTTTTTCTTATTCTCAACGCTATTCTTCATCAAACTGTATTCAAAAAGCCTGTGCAGCAACATTACAGGCTTGAATATATTGGCCTTTTTGCCTGTGAAAATAACCCTTGCCTCATAGCATAAAAACTCATGCAATAAACTAATTAAAATGTATGGTATGTATCATTCCACCAGGATGATAAAAATGTAGGATAGACCAGCTGGTGTCAATGCACATAGATATCAGTGAAAGAAATATAATTATTATACCTATTTCTACCACAGACTTCTACATCCTTTTAACAGCAAAGAGATTTTTCCATATCTACATACCTTTCCACATTTTTAATCTAAACATTCTAAAATGATGATGATGATGATGACAACTAAAATGATAGATGGTCTCTATGACATAAAGAATTTACACAAATAATTCATACCTGCCAAGCGGGCACTCTCTCCCGGAACTTCTCGTTGATCATCACAATGACGGACAGGAGGTGCGCGCGCGACGCCTTCCCCGCCTCGTAGTACGGCCACAAGTAGTTCTCCAGGTACTGGGAGAACTCCAGCATCATTATGCGGCGCACTGAAAAACTATATCGGAATTTCGTTGAACAACTTTATTAAAGAAAAGTATTTTAAAAATTTATGAAACATTGAATTGCAAATGCTCATATTGTGTGCATTTCATAAATGTTGTACTAAAGTTACCTTAAATCTGTATAAAAGGTCTATTATAAGTCAAAGGAAGTCTAAAGCCGGCGACTGACCTGAGCATTTTGCCGTAACGTAGGATTCGAAGCGAGCGTGGTGGAGCACGCGGCGCTCGCAGCGAGCGGATCGGCTCGCTGTACTGACCTGCAACATTTCGTCGTAACATAACGTTACGTTACGACGAAATGTTACAGGTCAGTCGCCCGCTTAAGAAGTAATTTAAATAAGTAATTTTGATAGGTACATTTTTAGCATTGAAAAAACTTACTTTAGGTTGACTACATCATATATGAGTTTATTTTAACACCAACTTCTTATTTTAACAAAATCTCTTCAAGATAGTTTCAAGTTTTCTATTGTGAACAATTAACATATAGATAAACTGGTATTTTTGATGATGATTAAGAACTTCTTTTAAATACAGGCATTAAAGTAATAATTTCCACCTCATTACAGATTTGAAAATAATATTCAGACATCTATGCTACTTTCCTACACAATATTATGATAAAAAATATTCAAGTAAATTAATAAAAAAGCAACTAAACTGTAAAAAAATATCTAGTAATTTCAATAATAAAAGCAGACAATCCCATAACATTGGCTGGAATAATCCAAAAATTAAGGAAACAAAAAGGTCAATAAACTCATCTAGGAGGCCACTGACCCTTCCTTCAATTCAAAAATCAGTTGGGCTCTGACCATTGAAAGGGAAAGTATTCAAAAATTAGGTACATTTGGAAAATACTGACTTGGATCCAAGTATTTCAGCCTGGTATATTGACTCCACAATAGAGGCATCATAAGGTAAGCGATTGTCCTTTGTCTGCGGTGACCAGTACTGGTTTGCAAGCTGGAATCAATAGAAACCACATTGATTAGGCACTTCAATTCAGTGTGGGGAGCTGCCTAGATTTTGATTTAGCTAGCACTAGTAGGCATGCTCATTGGAATTCAAGTAAAAGTACACCAGTAGGTTGATTTATTGGTTTTTAGATGGTCCAGGATATGTCGGTTCTAGCTGTCCTTTTATCTTACACTATGTAATATTAGAAATGTGTGTTTTTAATTTTTTCCTCTTCTATGCAGCAATAGATCAGCGGACTGACATTATTTTTTGCATTAAGATAAAGCACCAGAATACTTTTTTGTCTGGAAAATGTATGGTTTGTTAGGGGTTGTTCAGGGTGCAGCTAACTGTTAGATAAGTTGTATTATGAAAATATACATTTGAAACTTATCAGATTGTCTGTTTGCCTGCTTTAACTTAATGAGTACTGAACCCACATATCAGTTAAATACTTTTTGTAGTTTTAATGTTCTCAAAATGAGATGTAAAGTCCAATTAAAGTAATGTCACAAAAGCATTATTTAACATTGATATCCAATCTGTTTTACTAAACTTTGCAACTGAAAAAACAGGAAAATATGTAGAGAACCTGCAGAGAACTGATTCTTTTAGGTAGTTTTTGAAGAAAACATTTTAATTGCTTATTTAGATAGGCTTAGATATGTGAAGTATTGTTAAGAAAATATACGTAGTTTTGAACTTGTAAATTAAAACAATTATCCGTTTTATTTGCTTATATAATATTGTGAAACTAATAACATAACCTCTCGTACCTGAGTTATCCTATCAGCATTTATTTGCGATAGAGTCGGTAATGGTATTTTAGGTTTTTCAGAAGTCGTTGGCGCTATATCAATCTTCATCTTGTGTTCACAATAACGAAACCATTAACTGCAAAAACTTATGAAAACAAATAAATTCAATCACAAATCTCAAAACAGCACACATACAATACAACCGGCCGGGGGCTGCCAGATTCTATTTTCAATTCTTACCCGTGTTAGTGATTTTCACCTTAAAATTTAAAATTTTACTAAAATGATAATTATAGTTTAAATAAATCAAAAATTAAGGTTAAGTTTTTGATAATGGTGATGTGGGTGAATTTGCCAACTCAGTTTTGCTATTGTTTGAGTCAGACTAAAAATTTTTAATGCATAAGAACAAATTACGAGCAAATCGTAAGGAGTGGTGGTTTTGGCTATGTTTTTAGACTTAAACTAGAATGTTTTATTGACTTTAATTTAAATGAGCATAACCAACCAACAAGCTTGACCAATATTTACATAGCTAGATTGTTTCTACAAACTCCAGAGAGGTACGATGGAAATAATGTAATCTAGACATAATATTGTAATACGTGAGCCGCCGTGAGCGCAGTGAGTGTAAAAAAATCCCAAAGGAATTCATATCCCCATCTTTTCCCCAATCCAATCTCTAAATGTTTCCCAAAAATAGCGAGAAGTGACTTTGATCGGGCAATTTAGTCCGTCAGCGTCAGATAACAAGTATGTCACCGTCATGTGTCATAACTTGAAAATATTTTTTTTTTTCAATTTTTGCTTCGCACGCAAAGGATATTTAATCAGCATCGTGAGCGATACTTAAAAATATAATTGAAGTCCTTAAACAAATATTTATGCTTAAACTCTTCGCTAGTGGTATTTTATATGTGAAATTGCACAAAACGGAAATAGCAATTTTTCACATTTTAGCCAAAACTGAGGCTAGGCGAGCCAGTGTTCTAACTATGCTGTACAATAGTAGAGTAGTTACAACTTTTATCCCAAAGAAATAAACGGGTGAATCAAATACAAACTTACCCACCCCGAAATCTGATTAAGGTTGTTATCTTCTGGTACAATAATAAATAGCTTAGCTTTACTTTTGCTCTACCTAAATCAATTCCATAGAGAATGTATCAGCAAAAGTAATCTCCATTGCGAATGATAAATGAATGGGGTCCACAAACACGGGGGCTGTCTGAAAATAATTTATTTTCACTACTCGACATGTATGTATGTATGTATCTTATGTATCTTCCTACAACATGTATGTAAGTAAGTACAAAATTTTGTTTCAGCTGCCAAGATGATGTTCGATCCACCCGATTATCCATACAAAGAGCTATCAGAAGACTACGACGATTTGCTATTAAATAAAAACTCTACTGATATGACTACATCCAGTGTTGAAGACACCATTCTTATAAGACCAAACCCTTCATTTCAATCAAACGATTCTGGGCGATATTTTAACGTAGACAGTTCATTCCTGGATAACTCCAAAGATGAGTTGTCCAATACTAAGGAGCTGTATGTGGTTCAATCAGAAAATCTACTGAACTATGAACCTACTTTGCTAGATGAAATTACAGTCAACCAGTTTTTGCTGCCACTGCAGGATTCTGCCCTAAACAATGATAAGGTATGATTGTTAAACAAATGCGAAAACTCTGTAAATTCGTCAACTCTTATCTAAAGCGTGAATCATATATGAGCACAAAGCTCATTTCAGTTTTACAAACTTACATATTTTAATTGAAATACTAAAGTAAAATTTTGGTGTAGGTAGGTATGTATTTTTTTGTTGTGTTTTTCAATATTTCTCTAACAAATTATGAAGTTTTAAACCGTTTTTCAGGAAGAAGACAACATTGGCCCAGATCTACTAGCATTGCACTCGTGTGTAATTTGCCACGACATTTTTACTACGGAGTCCGATCTTCTCGACCATACGATAGCTTTCCATGCGTCTATGAATATTTTGGAGCCAGAGAATGCCAGTTTGGAAAAAGTTGATAATAGTCAAATAGCTGAAGCAGGTAAGTATGTTATTTTAAATGCCCATGAATTAAATAATCGTGAACTGGTGGGAGAGTTCAAAAATGCTATGAAAAATACTTGGCTGAATAAACTTAATTTTTTTTTCAGAAAGGAGGCTTTGTACCTCCTTTCGGAGACTAAAAAAAAACGAACGAAAAATTATTTATGGATGATTTGAAATCTTTTATTTTAACTACACGTAAAAACGTAAATGTTAAGTTAGTACTTAATTGAAATGTCATCGTTAAGTTTTAACTGCGTTTCTCCATTATTTTCAGGCACAAATAGTGCTTCAGATTTTGAAACTGATTGGCTTGTCTGCCGTATTTGTGAAAGAGTATTATCAACTGCTCTCGAAGTTGAACCCAAAGGTAAGTAGGTATTTATACCTTCCTTCGCCTTTTCCCGCCATTACACACGAACGAATTAGGACTAACATAAATTCTGATGTAAAATACGTTGCGAGTAGGTATTCTATATTTATAGACAAATGAATCAATTACAAATAAGTATAATTAAATTGAAATTTTAAAAAAACCTAACAAAACGAACTAATTACTACCGACTTATTCACTTTTCAAACAAAAAAATACAAAATCAAAATCGTTTCATCTGTTCGAGAGCTTTTTTTTTTTTTTTTTTTTTTTTGGGGGGTGGGAAATCATCAAATGACCCCTCCCACTCTTTGGGCAGAGCGGAAGGGAGTGTCAGACTTCTACTGACCAAAAACCACCCATGTTCCTTCTACGCCCTTGTGACGCCGAGGCCGCGGTAACTTCTACCCGCAGCCCCGACGGGCATGGGCCCTTTCGGGCCCCTTCCATGTTGCTGACATCTCTTTGAGGCGCGCGTGGAACACGAACGCGCATCTGTTCGAGAGCTACGATGCCACAGACAGACACAAACGCATAAACGCACACAGATACGTCAAACTTATAACACCCCATCG
The DNA here is from genome assembly GCA_949125135.1 of Alcis repandata. Taxonomy (NCBI): domain Eukaryota; kingdom Metazoa; phylum Arthropoda; class Insecta; order Lepidoptera; family Geometridae; genus Alcis; species Alcis repandata. The sequence goes on along the minus strand of OX421242.1, from coordinate 6,447,438 downwards.
TTTTGCGTCGGGGGTTAAAATAGATATAAATGTAAACAGCATAAATGCATAATGTACATTTCATTCATTTATCTATCGAAAACTCGCTACGTATTTTACGTCAGAATTAATGCTTGGTCTATCAGTAGAAACAATAAATACTTTCGTACCGACTTATATATGACATTTGAATGTTCAGAGCAGCTGTGCTGCGTGGATATGAACGGTAAAACCAGCGTGACCACGCGACTGCTGCACACCATGTTCGTGTGCGACCTCTGCAGCGGACTCTTCGCAGACGGAGACGCGCTGGACAAGCACAGGATGACCTGCTACGTGGAAGATAACAACCTGTATGAGGAAACGGTGAGGGCTACGTGACTAATGCGGAAAAACTTTTTACAAGTTGAATTTTTTTTTTAACTTTATAACAGCTTTTGTTTAGCTTGCTGTTTTTGTTTTGGTTTTTTGTGTCAAACCTTGCAACTGAATTATGAAGCACATCCCGGTGTCCGATTGAGCTGTAATTTGGTGTACCGATGTAACTCCGATTACAATGCAATAAAAGCACGTTTTTTAATTTTTGTTTAATTAAGTAACTTGTTTTTACGTGTTTTATAAAAGAGGTTATCATTGACCATCACCTCACATGCAGTCTACGATGAAGAGCGCATGCTTGGAAAAAAAAACGATTTACTTACCCCTTGATTTGAAAACTCCCCAGATTTTTTTTTTTTATAAATATACTAGCTGACTCGACAGACGTTGTCCTGTCAAAAGCCATTGCGTAACTATAGCAACCGTAGTATGTTGATGCTAACTTGTCAATTTATAGTAAAAATTATCAGTATTTATATAATTTGCAATAAATTAAAATTGCGACTATAATTTGAGATTTAAACTATCCTATCTCTCAAGTTGGATCGAACTGCACATGGTGTGCGAATTTTATTATAATCGGTTAAGTGGTTTAGGAGTCCATTGAGGACAACCATTGTGACACGAGATTTATATATATTAAGAATTATAGTGCTGATAGATAAATGATTTTGAACCAACCAAAAATTTATTGATTGTTATGTCAACAAATTTAACTAGTCGATCATAGTAGATCAGCTAAGTTAACATAATTCTGATTTTGTTTTGAATGATATGCCAAATTATAAGTCTTTTCAGGTGCCACAATAATAATTTTATAAGTAACGCTGATTCGAAGGCTTTTAGGCGTACTACTTTTAAACCGAGTGTAATAAAACTCAAATTACTCTGTTCTCAAACAAATTACACTGTTCGAACTTCCTATAACAAAAAGTAACTCTTCCAGACTACCCTCAACTCTACCGACCCGACATACTTCCCGGAAGTATGCTTCAGCTGCGACATCTGCAGCAAGCACTGCTCGTCTACTGAACAACTGAAGGCCCATCTCCAGGAGTGCCAGAAACCAGTGCGGAGCGGACGAAGGACTCGAGCGTTCACCGCCGTCAACACCAACAAGATGTGGAACTGCGGGTCTTGCAACCAACTGTTCGTTACGGCAAGGTACTTTCTTACGAATTGATGACTGCTTGATGACGATCAAGCAGTTCCGGGCACGTTGTTGTTGTATCAACAAACAAATCTCGTAAAATTGTATATTGTTAGCTGGAATTGATAATAGCGTAATTAAGGTGGTCAGACTTCTATAATAATGCCTACCTACAAAGGTCAATCTAAAACACAACTAAAAGACACAAGAACTACTTATATGACAAGAACGTTGCAGATTTCGTAGCGTGTCATGCGTTGATGTCTTTTGTAATAAAAGGTTGTATATTGAAAAGACATCAACGCGAATCTCGCGCTATGTAGTTACTGGTCCTCTAGTCAAAGGTCCCAAATAATATTCCGAAAAGTGATACTTATCTTATTTTAATTTTAATGGAATCTAAGTTAGAGAGTAAAATAGTTGTGAACGGATTGACGTATGGTTGGTTGTTGGTAAAGCTCATACATTTTGTAGTGTCGTTGTCATTTTTCTATGTATACAGGGTTATTCATAAAGGTTATGCTAAGCCGAAAAGGGCTCATAGTACTCATCATTATGAACAACTTTTGCTTTGGGACCAACCCAGAATTCGCGAAAAAAAATCAGCTGTTCCATACATTTTGTCGAGTGTCATTGATATTTTTTATGGAGCAGCTGTTTTCGCGATTTTCGGGTTGGTCCCATACTAAAAGTTGTTCATAATGATGAGTACTATGAGCCCATTTCGGCTTAGCATACCCTTTCTGGGATTTTTGATTTCAACGACTTAACCCGTGGAGCGATTTATTTTCAAATGCGCGGACGCGCCAGTGCATTTTGCAAAAAAAAAATTGTAACGTAAGAGAGACAATGACAAATGGATAATTCTCGATATATTCGTTAATTATATGCTTTAAGATATATATCACTGGAAAGCGCTTGAAACATACTTTCTTTCTTTTTATAGTTGTATTATGTGTGACTTACCATTTATGAGTAATCAGGTGTTGAAAAATTAATTTAGAAATTTTTCGTTTATTCTCAAAAAGTAGGGTACGAACACTACATGTACCACTTTCATTCACATTCCACACATATCATTTAGTAGAATACAACACATTACTCACCGCTTACAATTTCCAGCCATTTTCTTTAAACTCCAAACTTCAAGCAGTAAAAGGTCACAAAATCGCGTAGGCGTATTGATATCGACCGAATCGTGACGCTTGGGTAATTTTTTTTTTGTTCATTTACTCCTACTACACTGTTAGGATTGGATAGAAATTGGGATTATTACTTTGGCTATCGGTATAAAATCACGAGAACCGACTAATAACGAGCAGATACCGAGTAAAACATAAACAAATGGCGCGCGCCGCTTGTGTATCTACCGGTAGATACGCTAAGCGCTACCAGACCAAAATCATTACCTACACCGGTAGATTAAGCGCTCCACGGGTTAAGGATTCATTAATTGGAGTCCCTTCGTTCCCAGAGAGCTGTACCGGCACAAGCGCGGCGAGGACCGCGCGCCGGCGCCGGGCGCGCCCCCGCCGGCCTACGAGTGCGGGGACTGCGGCAAGGTGCTGGGCAGCATGTGCGCTCTGCACACGCACAGGAAAATGCATAAAGTGCTCAAACCAGTACGTGGCACAGTTTACATTACAATAGGCGTGACGAAAGATTTTAAAATCCTCTTCCATAATGTGAGTACACATTTACTATTTACAAAAAAACCTTTATTTCGGTAATAAACTTAAGTTTAAGTTTGAAGCCATTTTTCACATATTTTTTCAACAGTGCCCGAAAACAGCTTGCTTGTGTCATGGCGTCGATTTGACGTCACGGCTAGTAAACATGTCATTGTGTCTATGCGTGATGAGCGGCGGATGACCTGAGTTCACTGAGGCGTGACGTCATACGCTGTGATTGTTGTTTCTGACAAGATGGCCGATTGCTGTATTTTAATGTTTTAATTTATTGAAAATCTTAATAATCTGTTTTTTTAAAATAAAACCAAACATGTGTTTTAAATTTTTTTAATCTGGCTAGTCCCCTGAAAGCATTGAATCGGCGATTTTTTGATACTGTCGTCATGCCTATTGTAATGTTTTAGTAAAAGAAGTCATTTTTAACACGCTTCTATAAGTTTCACCGGTATGTATGTATGTAGGTATGTTTGTAACCGACTCCTTTGGGCGCGTTTTTGATCCACTTTAAACGGCCAGATTTCGTTCAAACTTTGCAGATATATGGAGGACCGATGGCAATATACTAAACAAAGCGTGTTTTTTAGTTTTTTTTATTATTAATTATTTAATTAATCTTATGTTACAGTTATAACTCTTTCTTTCTCTCTATCGCTTCCTGGCTATGTATCCCACATGGTGGTGGGTTCAGCCTTCCTTACTTCTTCACTTTGCTTTATCCTTGACATTGTCTTCGGACACATTACAAAAAAGACGATGAACTTGAGTGTGAATGGGTATAGCTGTAGAGGACGACCAAAGAAAGTATGGATGAACTGTGTGAAAGATGATATGAAAAAGAAGGGAGTGTATTCAGATATGACGAGTGAAAGAGATGTATGGAAGAAGTGTACATACTGTACCGACCCCACGTAGGTGGGATAAGGGTAGGCAGATGGTGATGATTGTCTTCGGACACATTGCACACAGTTTAACAGTTTTAACCGTTTATTGTTTCAAAATAAATAATTATGTACCTCTGAATATATCGTTAGTCAATCGTTACTCAACCGAGCATCATGAAATTTAGCATAACCAATCAATCAATCAATCAATATTTATTCAAAAATACAATTTGTAGGTCTCTTACATGAGATATACATAAAAAATGAGACAAAAAGCCTTAACTAAATTACGCTCAGATGTCTCTGCTAGGTTGGAAACCTGTGTTACAGACATCTGCGCTTCCTTTAGAGGTCTTGTTTTTACATAGATTTTACAACCAAAATGGGTGTCAAATTAAATTAATGAATGGGAATAAAAATTGAATTTTAAATTAAAATCATGCATGAATTTTAAAAATTAATAAAAATGTCAGGAGAGGAGGGAATGGTAAGAAAGGAGCGACGGGATTAGGGAATGAGGAAGGAAGGTAACATATAATATATGTTGTCAGGGGTATAGTTTTTCATCAACGCGTGGGTAAAGCCGCAGGGCACAACTAGCCATTAAAAAAAAAACAAAATTAAGCTTCCCTCGTTCCAGGGCTACCCATGCCGCATCTGCGGTCGTCGGTTCAACCAGTCCGGCCACCTCGCCATCCACATGCGCATGCACACCGGGGAGCGGCCCTATCCCTGTGATCTCTGTCCTAAAGCGTTTAAAGTCAAGGTAGATTTAATTACACATTTACTTTAGACCCAAAAAATGACACCAAACTTTAGTAATTGCTCTGACACAAACAGATTTTACTATGAAAATAGTTTTGACATATTTTGTTATAGTACGTAGTTAAGTATGTAGCTATACTAAATTTATTACGGTTACGCACACCAGTAATGAAAAAAACATTTTCTTAATTTTCAAAAAGTCAATATTTAGTGGTAATCAGTCAATATGAATGAAATTGGATTCATTGATGATGATGATGATGATTATCTACTATTCATACTATTTGAATTTTTTTTTATTTTAACAATAAGTTTTCGCAAGCATTCTCTGTGGAAACTGGCTCTCAAGACACAAGTAGATTTACCTCACCTTCCTCTTTGAAGCCACAGAATAGACAACACGTTACCTCACCTTCCCCTTTGAAGCCACAGAATATACAACACGTCGTAAAGTGCGATTAATAAGTTGATACCTATTTTATGGCCATTTTACAGAGCGTTGCCACTTGTAGGATGCAGATATTTCCCACTGTTTTTTCCATTTAATAAAATAGTGAGAGAGCCTTTGGAGCTTTTAATTACAGGCCGCTGTCATATTTTTAGTTAAACTTAACGTATGCTTCTTCGAGAAATCTTAGAGAGAAATTATACTATAATAAAAAGTATTATTTGAATCAGTAGTATGAAAAAGTATCACCTACCTCTGTCCTGTGCCATTCGAATCCAGCCCCTCTAGCCAAGTTGCAATTCCACGATCGCAAACGCTAGGAAACTAAGACAATTCATAATCTACAAGTATTTATAAATTTTGTACTCGTTTGCGGTCGTAGAATTGCAACTTGGCTAGGGGAAAAAAAAAAAAAAAATAAATAAAAAATAAAAAATAAGGGGGGCAGGTTTGACCTGCAATTTTTAGAACCTTGCCTGATGGTGAGCAATGATGGTCTACCATGGAGAACTCTTGCCCATTTGATTATCGCACTGCTAGAATACTAGGTCCATCCAACCCACCCTCGAAGGGTGATTAGGACGTATTTCACCACGCTGGCCAAGTGCGGATTGCTGGAATTCACATACGCCACTGAATTTCTTCTCCAAACATTGCGTATAAGAAAACGCTATTGAATTTCTTCTCCAGACGCATACAGGTATCAAAGTACACTGAGAAAAATGGCCATCAAAATTCCGATGAATTCACCTAAAGTATGGAGCACCAAAAAGTACGATATAAGCACCAATTTCTATCGTAATAATTTTTACAAAAGAAAAACCGACTTCAAAAGACCGACTATTGAGTTATTCATCTATTTGTCGCGCACGTACTTAATGCAAATTTAAGACTTATATGGTTTTCTCATGGATACCATTATCAGAACTGGACTAAATTGAAATGGGACCAAATGGGAAGCGTCAGCTTTCTAATAAAAAAAGAATCATCAAAATCGATTCACCCAGTCAAAAGTTATGAGGTAACAAACATAAAAAAAAAAACATACAGTCGAATTGATAACCTCCTCCTTCTTTGAAGTCGGTTAAAAAATGGTGCTAATCGTCGTACTTTTTGGTGATTATCACTATGCTCCGTACTTTAGGTGAATTCATCGGAATTTTGATGGCCATTTTTCTCAGTGCAGTTGGTTTTAGATTAGGCTTGAGTTAGACTGTCATCTTGTCTGATGGCGAGCAATGTTAGTCTACGATGGTGTACGCCAGTGGAGTAACTATACCATCTGAGGCCTGTGGCAAATTATTCAGATGGGGCCCTCCTAAGTTCCTAGTTACTCCTAAAGAACTTAGTTACTTGGATACAGAATTTTGTTGAAAATGTTAGGTTATTTCTGAGATCGCAGCCTGTTGGGCCGGGGCCCTCTCGGGTCGGGGGCCCGTGGCATTTTGCCAGCCTTGCCACCCTATAGTTACGCCACTGGTGTACGCTAGCCTATAAGAAAAGGATTCCCAGCTCCATCTCTCTAACTACGTGTAACCCGGCGGCGGTAGGTGGAGCGCGACGACCACCGGCGCACGCACACCGGGGAGCGGCCCTTCGCGTGCGCCGCCTGCCCCAAGACGTTCACCGCGGCCGCGCGCTTGCGCGAGCACGCACGCATTCATACGGACCAAAGGTTACAAGAAAAACCTTTCTGTTCACTTAGGTTGCTATTATTAGGTTGTCGGCCTGTTTAGCTCAGCGGTAGTGTAGCCGCCTTATATGCCAGAGGTCCCGGGTTCAATTCCCGGCCGGGCAGATGTTTGAATGATGAATTTAAATATCTGTTTTGGGTCTGGGTGTTAGTTGTCCTTGTCTTTGTGTGTGTTCCATGGCATCCCCGACACAGGATTTATTCCTAGTGGGGAGCTATGAGTGTGAAACGTTTATTATTATTTACTATTGTTAGGTTGCTAGGTCGAGGCTTGCACCTGGAGCTGAGTTGGCTACTAAGTCACGGGACGACATGTTTTTAATGCTCTGAGCTGACCGCTTGTATGCTTGGCACTTCGTCAGTCTGGGACTTTTGTTTTTAGAAGCTTTTATTTAACTTCCAATGTGTGTAATTATGTATAATATCTATGTATGTAACTATATATGTTTAACCAACTTCCCAATATCCGATTGAGCTGAAATTTGGTATACCTACGTGTATAACTGCGATGACAATGCAATAAAAGCTTGTTTTAAAATATTTTTAAAATAAACTTATGACAACATTACACAAACCGAAGGCAATTTACCAGCTACAGCTAGGCTCTACGCGCTAAGCAAGGCAGGTGCCAAATAAATGTCGGTCATTTCGTATACTGTCCATTTTAGCTATTCCGCGTAAAGGATACATAGGTTTTTGTTTCGACTCTTCATTCTTTGCCCAAGACATACGACCGCACCGCACGCTTGCGCGAGCACGCATTCTTTGAGACTATGAGGCTAAACTGCTTCAAAAATCTTTGATATACTTCTTTTTCACTTATTTCAAATTGACGCACCTGTTTGAGCCTACTTACGGTTTTTAACCGACTTCAAAAAAGGAGGAGGTTATCAATTCGTCTGTACGTTTTTTTTTTTTTTTTTTTTTATGTTTGTTACCTCATAACTTTTGACTGGGTGAAGCGATTTTGATGATTCTTTTTTTATCAGAAAGCTGACGCTTCCCATTTGGTCCCATTTCAATTTAGTCCAGTTCTGATAATGGTATCCATGAGAAAACCATACAAGTCTTAAATTTGCATTAAGTACGTGCGCGACAAATAGATGAATAACTCAATAGTCGGTCTTTTGAAGTCGGTTTTTGTTTTTTGTTTTGTAAAAATAATGTTCTTGTGTTATTAGTCTTATGATCTATGCCATAGATTCTATGGTCTATGTCCAGCTATGAACTGGTGACGATACAGTTTTTAGTAAAAAGTATACCTTGAAGATGGAGAGGCCAAACTGTCTATATAGGGTTACATTTTGTCGAATCTCATTGACTTTTCTATGGAACATCTGATTTTTTTTTCGTGAATTCCGGGTTCGGCTTAGCATACCTTATAAACCCTGTATAGGCAATTCTGTATTAATTTGACCTTACTACCTATTTATATAGTTAGGTAGATGATAGCTATGGAACCCTATACAAAACGATTTCATTTTCCCTACGAATAACACATACCTACAGTCTACAAACTCTTTTCAACAATGACACGAACTCTGTATTTGAACACAACTTCATTTTAGCTTTAGTCACGATCGACCGTTACGGACTCTGACCGGTATTATAATTGGCGTAGATCTTTTATAATAACTCTGTGGTGCTTACATTTTTCCTGACTTGTTAATATTCATAAAAGTTTTCGACTTTGGTTCCTTTATAATATGCAATAAAGTATAGACACATTTAGGCGGGATAAGTGACATGAAAAATAGAGGCTTATGCTCATCAGTGTCCGATAATATTGCAATAGTAAAAAATATAACATTAAATTGACAAAAACGGCTGAAAAGGATCATCATAAAGACATTGCCAAAAGCGGAACAATGTTCAATAGCAGTTGTGTTCTCATTTCATTTTACGGCAGTCGGGTAAAAATAACCACCCTCCTATAAAACGGAACGGCGACGACAGCGCTCCTACCAGAAAAACTGCGAAACTCAGTTGCTAAAGCCATCGACTAGATGGCGCTACTAGGTCTAGTTTTCATAGAGTTGAAAGTTGAAAACTACCTTTGTTCCGTTATCGGCAGTGCAGAGTTCAGTTTTACTTTACAAGGTACTCGTAGATATGAACTGTGATGATACTGAGTTCTGAGAACTGCAACTTAGCGTACACTCGATTAGCTAAGAACTTTAATTGGTACTGGGTTACACTGAACGGGTGTACTAAGCGGAAAGGGCTTGTTGTACTCATTTTGAACACTTTTTTTATGGAACAAAATCTAAAATCTCGAAATCAGCTGTGCCCTAGAAAAATGTCATTCACATTAAACGATATGTATGAAATACCTACCTGGGTTTCGTTTTGCGATTTCAGGGTTAGTTCCATTGTAAAAGTTGTTCACAATTATGGTTATAACAAGCACCTTCCTTAATACCACAGTTCCATGTAACCCTGTTTTATTATCCTACTTCCAAGATCACAGGTACCTACTTACAATATTTATGTATCTATATAGTTATATACCTACAATATTTACCTCTAGCTGCTTATGTACTTTAAAAACAATCCTACAAAAGGAGGAAAACTTCAGCTTCCATCTAATAGGAACCCGTATCCTCACTTGAAGATGCAAGGAAAACGTAGAAGAAAAAAATTAAGTCGAAAAAACTTTCCTCTTTTTGGAGAAAACGAATGTGAACTATTTTCAACCTTGTTCTGACTGGATAGAGTTCAAAGTATGTATGACTGCAGGCCGTATCGTTGCGATATCTGCGGTGCGGCGTTCAGAAGACCGTACGCCAGGACAGTGCATACACTCATCCACACTGGGGAGAAGCCTCATGAGTGTGACGTGTGCGGAACAGCCTTCAGGTAACGCTGGTTTTACCACGACCCGGCCACAAATGAGCATTACTAAAGCTTTAATAAATTAACCTTAGATCATGGTAATATTTGAAACATTTTAATTAAAAGAACACTTTGTTATAAGACCACCATTATAAGAAAGTACACAATAAAAACCACAAAAAAATGTTTATTTTAAAACTGTTGCACATACGAACTTAAACTTATAGGTTCTTTGATGCGCTGCCGCAACGCCTCGTTGCTGCCACCAATTCTTTTGTTCAAATTCCATTTTCGACTTTCCCACTTGTATTTATTCCTTTTGTTTTTCTAATTTGCAATTTTTATTTGTAAAGTTGTTTTATTAATTCGATGAATAGTTAGTAGAATAGTTTTCTTATAATGTTTGAGGATCTAGATAACAAATTTACATTAAAATACATTTTTTTTACTTCTATTCCAAACTGAAAGTTATCTACCTAGATTACAATGGTGGTGATGCTAAAACCATGCCGGAGACACTCAGGCGGCCCTAAAACTAGGCCCTTTAGCCTAAACGAGTTTCCTAATTTTCAGGCGTTCCGGAGACATGTGGAAGCACAAAAGAACTTTACATGGCGTCTGACCTTCGGAAGAACCTACAATTTCGTTGAAGAACCAAAATTACCACTTACCTTAATTTAGAATAGCTCATAATTTGTAGCTCAAAATGTATTTAAGATTCCTAATTAAACTTGAAGACTGAATTAGAAAAGCACTTAGTATCAGGTAAAGTCATCCTGGTTACCTACAAGTAGATATAAAACTAGTCAGTTCTATTTTTCTATTTTCTATTTTGCCCCACTGATTTCCAAGGGGGTCTCGTTTCTTAAAACAATTATTTTTCAAGATTTTTTTTTACTTAATTTTTTTTTACAAACTTAAAAACTTTTGAGAAAAATGTGCTAATGGAAAATAATGTGGTATGGATGTAATATGGCATGGTATGAGTTTTCGTTCATTTTGTTATGATTTTTATTTTATTTTTTACTTTGTAAGATCATAAGTGAATAGTCTCGTTATAGTTCAAACCAAAAAGGTACTAAGAAACTGTATGTTTAGTTGTTTTTTTAATTAAGTACTAATTGGTGATTCTCAAATACTTACAATTTGCGGGCCTGGGGCGTCGCGTCGTGGTTTCTATCAGCATGTAACCACAACTACATTAAACGAAACGTGTATTAGATCTTGTAAGTACTTAATAATAATTCACTTAATTTACGATAAGGAAAGGATATGCTAAAAAGTCTCATAATAGTATGCTCATCATTATAAACAAATTTTACTATGGGAACAACCCTGAAACACGAAAAAAATGAAACAGCTGTTCCATAGAAAAATGCTAATGACGCTCGACAAAAAGTATGAAACAGCTATTTTTTTCGCGATTTCCAGGTTGCTCCCATGGTAAAAATATTCATTATGATGAGTACTATGAGCCCTTTCCTGCTTAGCATACCCTTTCTGGATAACCCTGCATAGATAGACAGTCTCATAAATAGTTAAATAAACTCTTTGTTTTTCAAACCAGGAAACCACAAAAGAAACACAAAAAAACTAGTGCAACAACTGGCGGCCTTATTGCTTAAGCCATCTCCTCCAGGTAAATATGTAAATAAGAAGTTTGTATGTTTGTTTGTTACACCCTTTCACGCTTTAAATGCTGAACCGATAATCATGATTTTTTTCATACACGTAGTCATTGGTACAGAAAACGCCATAAGCTAGATCATACATACTAATACATAGCATAAAGAAGTTATATTTGGATATAAATGTACAGTACATACACACAACACAGTATGCTTGTAGAAAGTGTTTCCGAAACTACTGTAGGTCTACTCCTAACTAAATTCTTTCACCCATGAAAAGCTACACTATCCTTGAATGCTATAGGCTATATTATATACTGCGAAGGCGAAAGCCGAGCTGCTTGAAATTCCGAGTATCAGCTAGTGAAATCATTTTTCAAACTAATTTCAAATATCATTTTCATCACCATCACCGTCTTTGTCCATCACCACCATCACCGTCGGTTGTTGGCCGAGGGGCCAACAACCAAACAAACAAACAACCAACAAGAACAACAACTGTTTACTAACAGCCAATAACAATATCAACGAAGAGGTTACAAGTTGTAACTTACAACTGGGACAGTTTTTCACGTATATTAGACGTATGGTACTTTACGACGCGACGGATCGATTCAGTGACCTTACCTATAAATTTAACACAACACCTCTGTGTCAGAACATATCGATTCCTATGAAAACTAATAGTTAAGTAAGTACTTTTTCTATTATGATATGTAGAGAAATATCAAAAGAAGTACTTGATTAAAGTATTGATCTGTTACATTTGCCTGGAACAGGTCGCTCTTACCGATAAGGCCGTCAGTTGTAACACTAGTTTTTAAACGTTGTATTATCTTTTTGTCTACCATTTCGGGTTTAAAAAAGAATGAGTAGATCCATCTATCTACTATATTTGTGTCTTTATCAAACATGAAGATTTTTAACCTCCGACGCAAACAAAGGGGTTTATAAGTTTGTCGTTTAACGTGTCTATTTTATGGTAATATAGTTCCTCAACGGCTAAACCATTTATGGTAAGTTCAAAAAGCGACTTGATTAGCAATGATTCAAGACAATCGTTTCAGCTGTTTGGAGACTATTTCAGTTATTTTCTAGTTGGTTTTTTAATTTTAAATTGAATTGTTCTAGTATTTACTCATTTGTGATACAAGCATTTTTTTTATTGTATTAATTCTAGTATTATCAATATGTGTAATGTGATACAAACAAAAGACTAAAAGTACTAAGAGGTCAGCCCCCTAACCAAATTGCAATTCTTAATCGTACTCTATCTACAATGTCATTCATATCCATTTTCCAAGTTTTTTATAGCGTTTCGATTTGAGAATTAAACCTTGGCTAAGGGGCCAGGTTTTTTGTACAATGCAGCTAAATAGTTACGGTATATACCCAACTGCAGCAAAGCAAGGGAGGGTTATGTTTTAGCTCCTAAGTTATTCTAATGCTTTATTATACGATCTCAAACAATATGTAGTTTTTAATTGATATTTACCATTTTATACAATTCAATGTTATGATGGTTGTCTGGAAGAAATTACTTTAGGTGAAAAGGCCGAATGGCTTTGTTTCAAAAAGCCATCTATTACTTTTTTACTTGGTTCTGGTTTTGTGTCTAATAAAGATTTAATGTTGCACTATTTATTTTATTTTTATTTACTGTTTTGTTTGTTTTGTACTTGCTGCACCAGACGATTTTTCCTGATATCCTACAAGAACCATATTTTGAGATATTTTTATTATAATTTTTGAGATAAAACGTATCCTATTTGTAAATTTTGTAAATAAATTACCTCCAAACCAAATTCCATCCAAGTACGTACTAAATTACGCATAATTTAGTAATAAACATTTATAAACTTTCCCATTTGTAATATTAGTAGGATATTATAATATTTCCAATCTGCTGTCCTATCCGTAGTTTCGGTGCGCACTGAAAAATACAAATGCAAAATCTACAAGGTATAATGGAAAGGTGTAGGAATACTTAAGGGTGTTCCTCTACACGTGAAAGTGAACAAGTTGTGACACAAGTTTTCTAAATTCAAGAAAAAAATATCGAGTCCATATATAAAATATTTAGTCACGTAATCAATTTTCTATGGAGATTCAATTTATTCTTTCTCGAATTAAGCAAACTTTTGTTCTAGAAGTTATTCACTTTGACGTGTGTGTAGAACACTCTTAAGTATTAATATACACCTTTCCGTTTCACCTTGTTTACTTAAATAGGTATTATGTCCATGGAAATTAATGACTGTCGTGCTACGACAATCCTTCTACGGCCGTAGCTTCTTTCGTAGCACTGTTGCAACAATCTAATGAATTAGACATCAACTAACTCTAATTTTTGTACTTACTAATTGAGTGATCTTGTTTCTTTTTCCGAAAGTCTAATTCACAAGTCCAATTGTTCGCTACTCAGATCAAAAAATAATGAATGTCGGATCAGCGCTGAAACAATCAAAGGAAAGGCTTAACCATAGTAGCTTTTTAGTAATCTGTGCGTAGACCTTTTATGAGGAAGACCCTTAGGATCGCTTATAAAACCAACTTAAAGGTAATCACTGCTTCAAATAGCCCGTCTTGTTTTCGAACGTGATAATTTACGGCAGCGCGAAGTTGGCATAGCATTTTAAGTAGTGATTAAGTTTAAGGGCTAATAAGTTAGACCCTTGTTAGTTAATTTGGTCATTATTTTACGACATAGGACCTTACTTATAAACTGCTTAGTGACATAAGTTATTACTGCGCAGTGCGCACTAATAATACTGATCTTGATAAATCATACCACCTACTTACTGATTGAAACTAGGTAATTAATTTTCTAAAGTTAGTATTTCGTTCTAAAGATTAATGAAAAAAACAATTGAAGTGACAAGAAGAAAAGAATATAATCTAATTCATAATAATTAAATAGTGGGGCTTACTTATAAAGCCTGCTTTTAAACTAAATCACTGCTTGAAATTAAACGTTTCGTTTTAGCACGTGAAATTTCACGTCAGCGATAAGTTTTTTTTTTTAATTCAAAAATAGGCTTGCGTTTGACCGCCATCCTGCCTGGTGGGAAGCAACGATGCGGCCTACGAAATATTAAGAAGAAGAAGAGAAGTACTATTTTAAGAAGTGACTAACTTTAAGCAGAAGGGCCCATAACTGTGATAGACTTAACTTCAATCAGCAAAAGAAAGTTTAGGACTCATATTTAAAAAGCAATTGTGATTATCGGCAAAGCATAATAAGCGTCCGCAGTGCGACGGGCGCTCAACGGCGCTTGGTGGAATTCATTGCAATACATCGTAAATAAAATTGTTATGCGAAAAAGAGTTCGGTTTCTTCTCGGCAAGCGTGCTCCAACGTAGACCGCATCGTTGTTTACCATCAGGCGAGATGGCGGTCAAACGCAAGCCTATTACTGAATATAAAAAAGTGGGTTTGTTTGATTGTTACGTATTACGCCGGAATTATTCAACCGAACATCACGAAATTTCATACACATTACCAGGGTACAGAAAAGTACATAGGCTGCTTCATTATTACCGTTTTTCATTACCGTTCGGGTGTAACTGCGTGGCTCAGCTAGTTTCATATATTATTGCAATGAAGCGCTCGAGGCGAGACCGACTTTGATCACTCGTGCTCATGGGTTGATTACAATGATGGCAATGGTCAAACTCGGCCAAGCAAACAAATCATGGGTCTAGTGACTGTCTCGCCTTGTCAAACTGTTCATACAAATCGAGTACTAGGCCGAAGGCACTGTCTCGCCGCTGGACTCGTTACGTGTAATCAACCTATTATCTAGCATTCGTTAAAATTAACAAATACATCCTTTCGTTGGTTTTCGAGTACAGGGATCCTTTTTATCCCTTTCACACGGGTGCTCTTATTTAGTCAATGAGTACTAATATTATGTGCCCTTTAGAACGGGCGATTTCCACCTGCCTTCTCACGGAGAAACGTCGACAAACCTACGCAGCCCACGGCGTTTCCAAATATATAACAGGTTTGGGTACTGACTGGTACTTACTGAAGACTTTACTCTCGTTTGCGAATTTTCTTCAAATCTTCTTCTTTTGGTAACTGAAAGGTTTTATCCGTCAACTTTGGCCTCAATTGAATCAAATGCCCGGGTTTGGGTTTTTACACGTCGGCCAAAATTGGAGTGTTATGTTTTTAGGGTTCATAAATCCTAATTATATGTTTGTTGATTTCTTCTGAACGCCTTCACCGGTTTCGGTTTCGGTTTTGGTATCGTTAGAATTCTTCCTTTATCCTAAGTATCATAGACGTTCTGCAGTCGGTTTTTTTCTTATTTAATTATTGACTTCTTTGCTAAGGCGCATGTAAATCTCTTACACACAGTTCAAGCAGCCTGCCCATCTTTGCTTGCACTAGGCCCTTGTTTTGAAAATTCTTCCTAACGGTTTTTGAGAGGTTTTCCTTTTTTCAGACACACTATGAAACTGTCGTTACGAATAATGGGAAAAGGTATCGTTAGATGTATGTATGTACGCGTGCACCCTTCTCAAGTTGCGCAGGGAACTTGCTTAGTGTACGAGTACTAGAAACTGATTGCAGTCTTCTGATGCATTGGTGATGTCATTCTTAACTATATGAGAACCTAACTAGTTTATAAGTATATTAATTAGAGACCTGCATAATCAACTACCTACTTGTGTAGCAATTCTGCCCGCCTAGCACGCGGCTGGAAGATAGTCTTTCGTTTTTAGAAAGATACAAATTCTAATCCGACTTCGGTGATTATCTAGCATAGTCAAATCTACGCGTGGATTAAAACGGTAAAGACATTATATACGGCCTGTGCTAGGCGAGCAGGTGTCCTAGTATAGCTAATTCATTTCTATGATAGGTATGCTATAAATACACTACTTTCTAAGAATGGACAAACGGTTCATTGTCTTTTATAAGTGTGTAGTGAAGGAAAGGGGCTGGATGTCTATTCTATTTGTGATTAAAAGACGAAGGTTCTTCAACAGTAAATATTTATTATAAAAATTGCTCTTATAGCCACATTTCTGTTTCTATAATATATAATAATATTTTATGTTTATTCTTTGTGCCATTGTTACACAAAATTATTCCTGTTGTTATTTTCGTTACAACGGCTTAAACAATAATATATTACAATTATAATTTATCATCAGACAATCATAGAAACAATTTTGAAAAACTCTTAGATTAAGGAACGTATCTATTAACAATTCGATGTGCGAGACGAGTTTGATCAAAATTGGTTTTACAATTCCCTAACGAGAGTATTTTTTCTAAAATATATTCACAATCGTAAAACATCCTGTCATTTTTGGTAACCAATGGCATTGAAAAGTAAAGACACACTTACACAGTTACGATAAGTTACGTATGAAGACGCCGCGATCATTTCTTTGAAAGGACCGAGACCGAACACGGATGGATCGAAGAGTCTACTGTGCTAACAATTATTGCTGGAGGTCACAACACGGTAACACAAACGTTGGCTGACAACGTCTCCGCTCAGCCAGAGTATTCGACACGACACATCAGTGCTCACCACTTAGTATTTTACAAAATTGTACAAGAAACACGCTTAATTACTTTATCTTGAGCTCGATTACTGTTATGAAATAGGTACAAACACGTAATATCAACTACTTGGCTGTTTTATTAAAATGACAGGATAAGGAGGAGTCTGTACAAGTACATACACCTGCAAGCAATCGGTGGTCTGCCGACTCTGGCGCGCGAGTACCGGGCGCTTCGAAAAGATTTAAAAATGGCAGAACATACATTACATTAAGTACTCAAATAAGTGACAGCTCGGTGCTCGCGCGGCAGAACTCGTAGACTTCAAGACTTGGTGTTAGTACGAATATTAGATATAGACAAATATATTACGTAGGTATACCTACGAGAAACAGAACGGTTTGCCGAAGAGTCGTTAACTTATGTTACTTAAGTAAACCATCACAACCAACCATACGGACATCTTCAACAAAATATCCACGCGAAAAAAAACAAAACTAGATTGAGCTGATCGTACAATATAACTCAGTGCATCACTTATGAGTTTAAAACCCAAAATTATAAACTAAAAGTTGTTCCTTAATTGGTCTGTACTGGCAAATACAATTTTGTGACATCTTATAATAGAATGCGTTATTTATGTAACTTGTATATCTGTACTTGTGAGAGTGTATTGGACAGAATAGAGGTCGTATTTATACAACACTGGGCGGACAGAGGCGCACGAGTCGCGCCGCCCTCGAGGGCGGGCGGGACGTGCGCGCCTACCCGCGCTCGACATCCATATCAATAAAATTATTACTTTACATAATATATTTACAACGAGCGCGAATTCTCGCGCCATAATGCCCATCTCCGTAAATAATATATACACTAGATTTAAGAACATAGTTTTCTCTCATTAGCTACCGAATCACAATTTAAATATTTGAGTAATTGACAACGGTGGACAAACATGCGCCGGAGCACTAATGATGCATCTTATTGAAATTTGTACTTTGCTCTATGTAAATGTCGTGCTAGTTATGTTTGGTCCATGCAGTTCCAATTCCCTGGCGCGTGCGATCCGCGCTCACCCTTGACTCTACCTTCTTGGTCAGCTACTTTTTAAACATTCAATAAATCTGTTGATATAACAAGCTGGCTTCGAGGGTACAATTTTTCGAAGGTGAGATGGGATGCGCGCTGCACAACCCTATGTTACTAATGAGAGGCATCTTTACAGAGATAACCGACTTTTCGTGTTTCGCCCTCTCACTAGCAAAAAGGGTTGCTTTCGGTTACAAATCAGGCTATTGTACTATTTCATTATTTACCAATTTACTTAGCATTTATCAAACTTTTCAAATCTCATTGCATTCCCAGTGTTCATCCGTCACTAATCCTTGAAAAATCTACTATGTGAGGATCGGATGCCTTCCGACAACTATTAAAAACTAAAATTAAAAATGTTTAAATAAATTACCACTTGTCTAATAGTTTTCTGTCATTGCTTATAGGAACTGTAATTTTCTATTAGTATTTTAGTAAATAATTATTTCGATGAGACGATTGTTATGTTTGCTTACGATTTTCTTATAATCTAGATATCAGTTAGTCGGGAGGTCGTCGGAAGGCATCCGATGTTATGGACAGAGCGTTCAATTCCGGTGTAAGGATGAATTAAGTACCTACAGCCAAGGATCAGTCATGATTCCAAATTCCAATTGGTTTAAATGCACGATTTATGATTATGAAACTTTCATAGTCACAGCTGGTAAGGCTCTTATAATTGACATCCAGGTGCAGCGCGGTCGCGCTGACCAGCAGATGCGAACTTATGAAAGTTCATAAATGTCTCTTTAAGTACATGATTGCGTATTATGTTCATAAGACAATACAAATATTGGGCAGTTTATTTCATGCGCTTATATTATCTCATCGGCACTTGTCCACACATAGATTGACGTTCGTCTCTGCGAATCTATTGCGTGAGAGTAAGCGCGGTTCGTGTCCCTCGACGATAAATAGAACTGAGGCATTTTCGACGAGACACGAAACGCACACTCCGCGTAAGAGATCTCTGTCATTCAAACTTACAAAGTAAACAAATGGAAACGAAATTATTTCTCGTTGTTTACATACAATCAAAGTAAAATAATCAAGAAAGAAATAATTTCATAGTATCACCTCTGATTCAACGAAATAATAATAAATACCTATAGCGTTTTACCTAATCATTTACATAATAATTTCAACAAAATTTCAAACACCCATGTTTAAATTTAAACGATAAAAACGTCATTAGCTAAGTCACTTCAGTTTCGGTTTGGAATTCACTTAAAGAAAATAAAACTATCAAAAATAACTCGGCTCGCGTTAAGTCCTGCGTCACGTCCGAAGCTAGCACCTTCCCTTTAGCAATTACATAATACTAACTACTGACTGCGTGCGTGCGTCGCGTCGCCTCGGCATCGCTGCACGGGAGCCGGGCGCGGCGAGGGCGCGGAGCGAGCGCCGGGCGGCGCGGCGCGGCGCCTCGACTAGAGGTGGCGCGGGCCGGGCCAGGGGCCGGCGGCGTATCACAGGCGCTCAGGGCGGCGCGGGCGACTCCTGCCCGCGCGCCGTGCACTAACTCGTCGGCACCAGCAGCCGCACGAAGCTGTCCTCGCTCCAGCCCCAGTCGTCGGGCCACGCGTCCTCGGGGGGGTCGAGCGCCGACCGGGACGACAGGCTCAGCACCGAGCCCCAGTCGATGGTACGTTGCTCCTCGTCGCCGTAGCCGGAGTCGCGGTCCGGCGGTGGCGGCGCGGGGAAGGGTGTGGCGCGGCCGGCGGCCGGGTCGCGCGCGCTCAGCAGCTCGCACCGCGCCGCGCCGCCCGCACACGCCACTCCCACACTGCCCTCCAGCGGCGCCTCCTCCACACTCTCACGCTCCATCTCGCGCTCGATGCCGCGCAACGTGTTACACACTAGCACCGATCGCCTCAAGGAAGGGTCCGCAGTTTGGCGTAATCGCGCCAGTTTCAAAGCACATAAGTTCATCATCTTGAACCGCCTCTCGCGGTAGCAGCGGCGAGAGGCGCAGCGGCCGGCCGCGCGGCCGTCGCAGCAGGCGCGCGCCGCGGCGCCGCCCAGCTCCAGGTAGGACTTGCCATTCTCGGCACGGATGGTGTCGTGCGCGCCGCACCAGCCGCCGCACCAGCGCCGGCGGCACGCGCGCCGCTCCTCGTCCTCGCCGCGCCAGCAGTCGCCGCCGCCGGCGCCGGCCGCCACGGCTTCCAGCCGCGCGATGGAGTCCTCCCAGCGTGCAACCTTGCCGCCGCCCTCGCACGGGGAGCCGGCGCGCCGCTTGCCGCCGCACCCACCGCCCGAGCCCTGCAAAACCACCATACACACTATGATTAGACACATTACTCTCAATACACAGTCAAATAAATAATATGTAACATTTTAAAGAAAATAACCTCTAAATCAATTGCGCCATTCGATGTCATGATTTCATGAATGTCATATAAAGTAGTGTTCAAAAAAGTTTGAGTTTCCTCCATGGTTCCGCCTTCTCTAAAACTTTAATGTTTAGTAACCTTTTTTCGGATTTAATTTAATGATTAATACCTGAAACTTTTCTACCTCTACCTACTTTTGCAATGAAACTTTTTTATATCCTTTTAAAAAATATTAAAAAACCATAACAATACTCGTATAAGTTGTCATCCGCCAAAAAACTCTAAATTTTGTCTCGACAACTTTCGTCAATTCGACCATTAAAATCAAAAATCTAATAGGTGAAATAAGTTGGGTCAAATCATAAACAAATCAAATATTCATTAAAATGGACCAGCAGGTTCTCACTAGACAATATCTATATTCATTGTTTACAGTCTTATATTGGTGATTTTTTATTGAGCATTGTGTGGGCAGAGCCCGACCAAAATACTGCCGTGAGCTGTGAAGTGAATAGACAAGGTTCGCGGCGGCGCGGCGAGTCGACGGGCGTCGTCCGGCGAAAGTACCGTAACCGTACAAGTAGACGCCAGACACCGGGCTGCTTAGCGATGCCAAGCTCTTATGAAACTCAATGGATAACTATTTTGAACACCTGCGACTATTCGTAAGTCCTATTGTTTAGCCTAAGCTTAAAATGTAATGAGCCGCCGAAAGACTAATATCGCTGACTGACAAAAGACTCCTACCTGCCTTTCTCAGTCTTTGAAACGACAGCTTTTTATTCACAAAAAAAGCTATGGGCCTAGCACAACTTTGACGTAAAAATACGTAGCGAGTATTCGATAGAAAAGTGTACGCCATTTACACCCGTCAGAAGCATACTTGACAGTCGTAAATGGCGTGCACTTTTCTATCGAAAACTCGCTACGTATTTTTACGTCAAAGTTGTGCTAGCCCTACAGTTCTCATCGCGAGCAAAGCCAGACGGATGGCGTATACCTGATGGGGTACGGTATGGGGTGCTTCTCGTTCTGTGCGCTATTATCCTCGATCCGACCCTTCTCAGTTTTTTGTGATACAATGCACTCCCGGCGCGGGACCCCAACGGTGGGGTCCGCTCAGGTAGAAGATATCGCCCCGACTGCGTGCGTACTAACGCACTTTTTGGATTTACCGTCCTTTATGACGAAGCGAATTCCCCTGCGAATTTTCCGTTCCACGTTTGAATAGAATCGAATATTTAGGGATTAACGCGGCGTATGATTACTAAATAACTAGCTATCACACTAACAGCTGCCGTAATGATGGACGTGCACATGTGGAGGTGGCTTCGCGGAGAATATTTTTATCGTGCGGCTTTGTACATTGCTTCTTTAGTGGGTCGTGTGGGGAGCGTTTCGCGGGAAACGAAGGCAGTGGTTAAAGTGGAAGGTGGAGCAAGCGTCAAATAAAAATAAAATAGTAAATGCCAAGTCCAGCAGGCGCAGATGCCGCCGCACCTGCCGCTACAATTACGGCGGCACACGCGTCTTCAACCAGCTTCTAGTACTTTGTGCAGCTTTTGTTGATGTTGACATTACATTAATCCTAATCTATACTAACCTACTTTTAATGGTATAGACCTTCGAAAAACTGAGGTCCAATTTTGGAATTTTCCTAATGCCATGTGATTTATGTATCTTTTTACCTTTACCTCTCTACGTTACCTCTACATTATCCTGTTGGTAAGATTCGCAAAAAACGTAAAAGTGTAGATAGTAAAAAGTTTAATAACGTCTCTTATGGTATACATTTATTTAGATTTGTAAACTGACTCTATCTCTATATTAACAGTTTGAAACTTGCCGCATAGCCCACTTTACAATAATTCAGATTTTAATTGAACCAGTGCTCTATGCCAATATTTATTTTACTGCAATTATACATAAAATATATACTAAATAAAGTCATTGCAATAGGTAGGTCAGCAACAGAACCTGAACAAGTGTAGTCGGCGAGCAGCTACTATGGTCGGTGCCGTTGCGTTGAGTCAGCGGGCAGCGGCTGGCTACTCATCGCAACGCTGCAAATAATCACTTTGCGTCACCCCTTTATCGCTCTGCGGAAAACGTGCCGTTCCATTGTACGGACGATTGCTACATGCCAGCGCTCGCTCAACTACACATAGGAAAATTATTAGCGCGCGCAACTAGCTCCAATATGCAAAAATAGATAATATTGTGTACGAGCGAGGCTGTATAGTCTCGGCATCACGCGGTGCCGCGCTCGGCTCCGAGTGTCGTCGCGGCCGCCAGCGCTGGCGCTCATGAAAATAAATTTAGTAAATGACGTTCGCGCGCCACGTTGCCGCTCCGCGCCACTGGAACGCGGCTCGCGCGGCGTTGCCGCTCCGTGCGCTCTTTCTAATCTCGTCGTAAAGTTCTTTTTCTGATGCGCAACGCCTCTTCTCTCCGCTCGAAACTTGGAAGCGACCGAGACGTTTATTTTATCGCCAGTCTCGGATATGCGGCGTTTTATAACCGTACCGTTCGCTGGCTCCGAGCTAGGAGTTAGTGCTTATTCAAAATAACAACCATAAAGAATTCTGCTTTACGCGCCAAGAAGTGGTATTCGGCGAGTCGAGGCGGAGCGGTGCAATAATAGCCCCTCTCGCTCGAAGGTAGGAAAAGTTCGTTCGTCGAGGCGAGTCGTAGGAAGACTTTCTATGGCATTGTGGAGACCGAATAGATGGTAGCGCGGCAACGGCATTGCCTCACAGCCCGCTAAACTAAAGCCTCGTCGAGTCGAGGTAGCGTGCTGGGGCCGGGGCGGGGCGGCGCGGGGGTGCGCGGGGCGCGGGTTTGTGGCTGTGTGCGTGAGTGCACGTGCACGCGCACACTGACAGCGGTATAATAACATCGCGTAGCGGCCGCCTGTATCTAGCTACAGCTACCTACGCTGCACGGAGCGAGCAGCGAGCACCAACGTTATAATATTATAGCTCTCTATAAAGCGGGTAGATAGCGAGGGGTGAAGCGAGCCCACGCGATGCCGCTATTGTGGGGCTGCTTGCAGCGCACACTGCCATGTGTCACATTCTGTTATGAAAAGCAGTTTTAATGAATAGACAACACTGTTCTCCTACCTACCTACACTAATTTATCTTCCGAACTGCTTTACGATATAAAATAGCTAACTGGGCCAATAATATAAAAAATCTAATTAACTATTTATTTATTTATTTATCAACTTTTCAAATACTTACAGTTGTTCTTTACCAAAACTAGATACATACTTACATTTTAGAATAGATAAATAGATGTACCGAAAAAGCAAAGAAATTGTCACACAACACTCATAAACTGGAAAAAAGTGCGCTTGTCCCACGCGATTTATTTGGAACATTTCTCGATCCGCAGTTATATCTGTGTAAATACCGCGTTGTTTACGATCATAACACCGTCGGGTTTTATTTCGTTTTTGCTTTTCATTCATGAAACAAAACCGTGAAGAGGCTGGATTGGCGGGAAGTGATCGAATGACCGATTAAGCCATTAGCTCTTGAGCACAATAGGGCACGTGACCGCGGTTTCATTCAATAAACGAAGGGTTTGTGAACAGGTTCATAATCTGGAGCATAAACAAACGTCAACATAAAGACTTGTCGACCTGCCTTGCACGAGTTAAACACTTGACAGATGAAAGGGTTCACCGGTAGGTACTTAAGTATTCAACCGACCTACTGTACCCACGAGTACAACTCTACCTTGCTTAAACTTATAATTTGCAGCCAACTGCACGCGCTGTTTTACTCGACATGTATTCAGGTTCTTCGCAATTTACGGTGTTAGGTAAATATATCCTATCCTATATCAATTTCTATGATTCGCACTAGTACTAGTATGTCCTTGGCAAACTTCATCGAGATCGGTTCAGCTGTTTGTTGGCGAAAACGATAAAAACATGGGACAGTAAGTTGGAGTTAGGTACTCATTTACTTAAGTCACCCAATATTAATGTGAAGGTGATGTTAAAATTTAATAGACACGCATTTTATTCATCTAAGCTAGTACAGTTATAGTAGATCCTATGTTAGAATATTAACAAAAAAAAACAACAAACAGTCGAATTGAGAACAGCCTCCTTTTTAAAGTCGGTTAATAAGTTAAAGATGGTTTGCTACTTGATAAGTAGACTCATCAGTAGAAGACTTTAGTATTTTAAAGACTTTATTCGCGTCGATTTTTTGTTATAACGTAGAGGCGAGTCCCCGCCAGTCGGGTTCGCAAAGCGAGCAAAGCAAGCACCAAGGCAGAACCGCGGCTGGTTGCCTCGCGCTGAGGGTTGCCACATACCTGCCGCTACCAGCTGTTGCGCAAACTAACGACGCGGCGACGGACAAAATCACCTGCTTTTCGATAGTCAAATGATAGCAGTCTATTAAGCTTTGCCTATGGAAATATAACGAGGAAACATTTGTAAGTGGGTCTCCAATTATTTTTCGAAAAATGTTTGATTGATCTTCTTCTGCTTAAGCTTTTCTGTTACATTAGTATCAGTTATCTGGGTATATGTTAGTGATAGTCGTCATTGTGCCAGATACAAACTACAAACTAAGTACTGCAACATTGGAGTAGAAAACGCTGGCTCATACGTTTATATAATGGGTAATCGTAAGCAGCTGAATAATGTATGTTTGGCAACCCTGGCTGGCACGCACATTTCCGTGAGCGGCGAGCGGCGAGCGACGAGGCCGCGCGCGGTGGTGTGCGTGCGGGCCCGTGTGCGCACGCGCAGCGCTGTCGCTGTGTGCGTACAACCAGTCCCACATCCTGTTTGGTGGGCCGTCGCGCGACCAGCTCCGAGCCAAGCCGCGCTCAGCTCTCGGAGCTTTTTATTTCACGCCACTGACTGCTGGGGGAATTTTTAGATTGCCTTCTCTTATTTTGGCTTAAACTCGGCTAGAAACGTCGAGATAGTCAAAAATACTGTTGGATTTATGCATATTGTTCTGAAATGCATTCGGAAATAAGATTTTAGCAAACTTTTGTCTTTGTAAATTTTTTGTTGAAATGTTCGTAATTAATTATATCTGCGCGATATACATATGTAAGTTGCATTGCAATTTACAAATGAGAACTCTACTTTGCAAATGATGGATGCTCTATCTACATCACTCTACATTTCGACACCCTGAAGTTTGTTTTAGTAGCAGACATCAGCGCTAAAACAATTATTAAAGTTTTCTTTTGTTCAGGTTTGATTTGAAAAACGAATTCATATCTCTTTGTAAAAATCCTCAACTCCAGTAAAATTAGAACAATAGTTCGTAATCAAAGCGTGGGAATGCAAGTAAAAAAGCTAAACATTCCTTTATTGAATCACCCGCATGAATAGAGGCGTTCGAAGCTCATCTACGTGTACCGTTATGCAATGGCAGGCGTCAAGGTGACGAATGAGAAAAAATAGTTGTTGTTAGAGCAAACAAAAGGAATCCCTCAGGAATGCGGCGCGGCACAAAAAGCGAGGGAATTCCCGAAATGCATTGTTTTGTTTACTTTCAGCGTTCGACGCGTGCCGGCGACAAGTGACGGGTTGACGTTTATGTATGCGTTTATGACGAGCGTTCGAAGCCCACTGCGATCTAACGAAAGGGAAAATGTGCAGTTTTTGCCGAGCGGAGTGACGCACACGCTTCTCCGAAGGCGGCCGCTGAATGATCGGAATGTCGGACGCCTGCGAGATTTCCTCTGCGTACTTATACAGGCCACCTCTGTAAGTTACTGCTATAGCACTCAGAGCCGTTTGAACCTTAAACTGTTTCATTAAAGTTCAAATCTGCTTCAAACGTGTGCTCAACATACGGGTATGCCTCGGTTCGGGTAACTGTTCATTGTCTTTTTTCTCGACTTTTGATCGGAGTGATACTAAAGTTTTCACATGAAGGGCTTTTTATTACTTCCGCTTTTAATTGTATCATTAGGATTCGATTTAATTCATATTCTATTATGCTTTCGCCAAGTCTTAGAAATCTACTTTTACCAGAATATAAATTGTGCTATACGACGTTTGCTCTCATTTTCTTTACCGCAGTAAGCGTGGCGACTGAATTGGATCAGCTCGTCTTTGCGGGACCATGTCTTCGCACAAAAATATCGTCGTTTATATATGTATTTTCGTAGAGGCGAATGAACTTCGAACAGACGACGGCATAGGTTGTTCTAAAGTCATCGTGAAAAATGTTTACACATTGTATAAATTGCCGCGGCGCCGGCGGGCGTCGCATCGCCTCGCGTCATTATCTCATCAAACGAAAAGTGCAGTTGACGTAAAAATTACTGTTGTTGATTTGCGTTTAATACGGTTAGATCAGAAGCTTATTCGAGGCTCGGTCTCCATAGTTAGTACTGACTTTGTTGTGGTGGGTCTCACATAAACAGCACCATGCCACAGAGTAGAGTACAGTGTACACGGCACGGTGCGCTTGAAGATAATAAATCAAAGCCGCAGGCGTGCGCAAGCAGATAATGACGTCACCGGCACGTATCTCGGAGAATCCCCGGAAGAGAGCGAATAAAATAAAAATGTCACGTAGCGATCAGCTGTTGGGCGGCGCGGCGTGACGGGCGGCGGGCCCGCAGCGATACGCATAACGACGCCGCAATAAAACTTATTTTTATGTTTTTCGCTCACAATGGCCGCGCGAAGGTCGAGCTATCTAAATGGGTCAATACACTCGGCGTAGTACGAGCAGTGAACACGTGCTCCCGCGTTTGTAAATAGCGAGATATCGGCCGATTGTTGCAGTGATTAATGGGGGCGCGTAATGACTCGCCGCGCGCCGTCCGCCGCCGTCGGCACAGGGCCGCCGCGCCGCGTCGCTCGCTAATGTGCTCATTCATCGCTTCGACACTATTATCGCCGTGCCGGAGATGGTTTTGTTCGTGGACAATCGATGCGACATTAGGGCGACGACCAATGTCAAGGTTGCACTTGCTATGCGCCGCGGCGCCGCCCGCCGCCCCGCCCGCACTAAATGCTAATTGACTACGAATACAAACGACCCCGTTATTACAATTTACTCGAGGAAATAGTTGTGCTTCTATTTGTACACAAACTGCAATGACCACGTGACTGTACTCTACATTTCTGAGTAAACGCTCTAAATGAAACTTGTTTCATTCTTTTCGCGTATCAATCAATGAGTGAAAAATGTTTGGCTGAAAGACGATGTTTGTGTTTTTGAATACCATGAAACAAAATTACTCCTCAAAAATGGTACAGATGCGTCATTGTGGGTAATTTTAGAGACGATGTTGATTCAGAAGATATTTGAAATTCAGCACAACTTTGTGATATTTGTGCCCTACCTCAACAGAGTTTTATTTTGTCTAGTGCAGCACTGATTTGAAAATACATCAATTCGTACCTAACTATTCAGGTGTGTCAGTGACTGCTCTACTCAGAGATAGCTATTGCTAGAGCGATATCTATGAGTAGGTATATAGGTGAGCGCGTTAGTGGCCCGACTGAAATCCGTGCGGCGTCATCGACAGGCGGCGCGATAAGGGCGAGGTCACGGTTATCAATGGAGGCATCTCCATACGCGCACGTGGCGGCCGGCCACGACATCTCGCGCCCATTCACTATGAAGACGCCCCCCGGCACACCCCCGCGAGCCCGCGCTCCACCCGCGCACCCTACGCGGTGCATCCATGCAACAAGTTAGGGCACAGCTCTGTCTTGTAAGGAACTCCGGAAGACAAGCTAGTGCGCCCGCGAAAGCCTCGCGAACTGCGCCTGACCGCACTCACCGGCCCGATCGAGTACTATCAGTTCAGCTCTATGTCACGAACTTCGAACCTCAGTATACGTTTTTCCCGCATATCAAAAGTTTCTTTGTCCCTTATTTGGAACTGGTAATATACCTATGGCGACAATTCGACACCGCAAAAGTTATTAATGCCGGCTAATTAGGACACTGATTTACGCTCTGATCAATACAGCATATTGTGATTATCGGCTAATTGCGAAATATTTATCTCCACTTATTCATCCGGTACCTACATAGGCATTAATACACATCGCAATTCAAATAGAGTTCTCGTAAAACATGGCGGTTCAAACACATTTTCCAGCTTCGTGATGCCCAATTAAATATGGATGTGATTGAAAAACGCGTGTCCGGTAACGAGCGTGTACATAATTGGTGGGAGGTAGGGGCAGGCCTGGAGTGACCCAGTTGCCGTTGCCGGGCGACCCGGGGCAGCCCCCGCCCCCTCCTGCCGCGCCGCACCGCCTCCCGCCAGCACTAAATAACCTGCCCGAAACCGACACCTTAGTAAAGGTCGTTCAACCGTCACCGAGGCTCTTACACTCTTGTTTTTTATACTTCATGTATTCACCCCAGACATGTATTGGCACGTCTGCAGCGAGACCACTCCGATAAACCCCCACCCAGCGTGTACCAGCCAGCTCGAAGTACCTGCCGTACGGTACTCGGTGGAGCGAGCACTCTATTGCGTGATGTGCGCACAACTACGGACTACGGTAGAGGCCTTACTTACCACACAAACACAACATTACTCTTACTAAACAAGTACGAGTATATTGTGTTTTAGGAAAAGATGACCAGTTCTCTTTCTTCATACATTTAGATTTAGACAAAGGGCAGACCAATAGGTACGTAAAACTGATTCCAAAAGATGCGCAAGACCTCACAGAAAAAAACTTTCAAGAACAACCCCGACTAAACTAATTCCCTTCAACTCTGGAAATCTTTTTGGCCATCCAAATAGAAACTTGCGAGCGAATAAACTTAATTGTTATAAGCCGCGCTTGCTGGCTGCCGCCTGGCGCCCCCCGGCTCCGCGGATTCCTCCGAGGGCGAGGGAGGCATGCCACGGTTGTATTTCTCCGAACTTGTGCTAAATTTCACTTTCTCTGAAGACGTTGTGCGTAGACTTAGCCACCCACTCGCCTCTACCCTCACACACACTGGCACGACAAAATAGTTTTGACAAACGCTACTTTGGAATAAATTTCAACTTTTCATACTTTAAGTCTAGATAGCGCGCAAGTCGGCCTGCCAACAGACCGCCGTATAGCTACTTCAGCGATTCGTACCATACCATACCATCCCTTTAAACATGCAACAGCTCTTCATGTATCTTCTGCGAGAGCGCATTTCACCCTCTATGAGATGTCGTTATCTTAGCAAACCCTAACCGAGTAAAACATAAAAAACGTACGTCAAAAAAGTCCTTCCACAAAAACTCTGCCGCCTCACCCTCCGAAGTTATAAAACGCTGAAAGCGGGCGGGCTCGGCGGGCGGCGGCACGAGGCTTGTGACCTTATCCCCCCGTCTTAGAGTCGAGAGCGGTTCGCGTAGGAGTCGCGCACACCACCTCGCCTAGCCTGAAAGGCATGCACACGAGCATGGAAGCTTTAGCAAAATGAAAGCCGACCCGCTCTTAATTCACTCACACATAGACATGCCGTGTAGAGACACGGAGCCCGGGGGCCGCCGCCCTGCGCCCGCTCCCACGCGCCGGGCATAAATAAGGGGGGCAAACTCGGGTTAGCGGGCGAGCGCCTCCCTCAATACTGCCACGGGGAGAATTAAGGGGGCTGCGGCGAAGGACGAATTAAGGAGATGAGAGAGCACACGCTCTCTAGACGCGCCACCTCGCGCCGACCGGGGAATTAAGGGAGAGACGGCAGCGCTCCGCTCCGCACTTGACGCTGCTATACGATCTTCTGTTTTTTGCTTTATTTTTTAGAACCGAGCGAGAGCAGAATAACGAAAAGAATTTTAGCTCTACTGAAGTTGTTGGTTCAGCTCAAACTTTTAGACTACAGCTAGACTGAATTTAGCCTACCAACTTGCTACCTACTAATGGTAAGTCGGTACGTTCTATCAGTCTCACGCTATGTGTGTCTCATGAGGAGTAACCTCTTAATGAGCTTGTAAAGCAGAACTGTTTTGACAAAGCTCAGAGTAAAAGTAATTATGTTTAGGGCACGTTGATGAGCCGCCCTCCAGCCGCCCACGAGCCCGTGACGTCACCGCTGCGTTTTCGAAGCACGTGAGCCGTATCGCCACATAAATTACAAACTATATCCCCCTGGAGTTAGAGTTTGTTTTCGGCGAAATTGGTGAGCTCCTTTGTCTTGTTCGATGGGAGCGAGCAACAGTGAGCTCTGTGGGAGCGAGGTAAGGCTCAGTTTGGGCGAACGGGAGTGTAATGATCTTGCGAAGAGGGTGGGTATAAATTTTCCATGGAGGCAGACGGGGCGACGTCGCGCGAGGGCGCCGCTGACTCACGACGTCGGAGCCGGCGACGCCAGAGGGGAGCGCGGAGAGGTGGGACACATATTGTAAGTATCTACCACTCACATGTCACAAAGTTTTCTCCGCATCGGGAAACTTTGTTAACGTCAAGCGAGCACGTGGCCTTGCCGACACAGACTACATAATTGCACAAGTAGCGTTCAACATGTGAAAACTTTACTCAAGAGTTTCTTTGTATATTCTTTAACGATAAGAAGTCATAATTACAAAGTTACAGTAGAACTGTATTGTGGACTGTGGACATTAAACTTTCCAGAGCACAGTTCATTCGTTAGAAGGACTGTTTCTTTGAAAATTTGCGAGCAAAATAAATAGACGCAAGAGTATTATTTTTATTGGGAAATTATCGAGGAATGGTCTTAGCACATAGCGTCGGTATCTGCTGCAATCGCTGCGTTACATCAGGCGTCACCTTGAGCCGTGATAACGTTGATAAGGCCCGATACCGCACACTTGCCTGCGATACCGCGCTCGCTTTAAATGCTATGTTTTATTGTCATGATTTGAAGCTGATCGAAATTCCTCAAGTCGTGATTTTTGATTGATTGCACGTTAGTGACTTACATAATAACTAATAAGCGTGAGAAAATTTGTCGGTTTTATATTTTAATTGATTTCCTCGCATAATATTCGGACTACTAATCTCTGAAATCGTATAGATTTGGTTTGACTGAAGTATTTTTTATTGATAAAACCTAATTAAAGAGTGGACTTTGCAAGAAAAAAGTGCTTTGATTTTAATGTTAGTCCTTAATCAGTACCTATAATTCAAACTACCAAAACAAATCTTCCAACTAAGTACGCAATTTAGATCTTTTCAAATGACTGCACGCTATTTTTGTAAACTCAAAGATCATCAGACTCCATCACAAAAATCGTGTTGCGCATTTGTTGCGAAAGTATTGTGGATGATCAATGCATAGAGTATGTACCGTCTAACCGCGACGAGGCCCGCTCTCGCAGTGTGGAAACTCCAAGAACCGTAGCCTATTACATTATGTACGAGCACCGACGAAGGCTGCGAGGAGGGGTTATATAAAGCCGCCCTTCTCGCCATCAAAACTCGCAGGTTATAAAGCGCGGGAATGAGTTTTCGCGCGCAAACTTTATCGCGAAAGCCCTCGCGCTGAATAAGACGCGAGCTTTTCGCGAGCTCAGCTTAGAGCGACGTCGCTTTAAATAGATAACAATGATATTTTGTGCTTAATTGCAAAAAGTATACTCATTTCTACTTTTTGCATGTTCTTCTAAACAGATTTCAAAGTTTATCGAGATATCGTTAAGCATTGGTCTTTTCTTTCTTCTTCTTATTAGTTAATGAATCCGAAAATCCAATGACGTTTTTATCCAAAAGTCGTACTCATTTGAATACGACGCGGATACAAAAGTTAGCAGCGACCCTTCCCTTCAGTTCAGAGCCGGAGGGAGAGCTCAAGGCGAGGGAGCGCACAAAGCCGTGCCGTCCCTGAATTCTGTTATGCGCCACCAACGTTTGCCCGTTTTCTGATCACAACCCTTTGTGATTTTCTCATCATAATGAAAGGTTGGAGTTTTCACACAAAATGAGCTGAACATTTTGTAGGTGCTAGTTAACTGATGGCTGTTTACATAGGTGGTCGAATAATCGATAGTGGTGTGAGGTCAGCTGTAAAGGCCGACACAGCAGCGTCGTCAGCAGTGACGGTGTCGCGCTGCGGCCTCTGGTGCGGCCGCGGACTGGCTGCTCGCGCCGGACCATTGCTGGTTTGCATAAGTAATGACCGCGGCGGGGGGCCCCCGGGCGGCGCTCCCCGCGCCCCGCAGCCCGCCCCGGCCCGGGCTCGCGCCTGTACCGTAGGCCTATCGATTGCGGCGGCGCGGGGCGGGCCGCATCGCCGTAATTGTCACACCGAGCGAACTGAATTTCATTCCACTCTCACGCTATCGACCTTACTGCCCCCGTATAGAACCCACTCTTCCCCGGCAGGATTTCTGATTGAATACCAAATGCGTTATAGTCCGTTCTAAGTTTGGAGGCGGCCCGTAATAGAGCCTTCGAAAAGTCTATGACAGAGCCTAATTAGACAGGCGCGCGATGGAACCGAATGGATTTTACTTGTTCGATATTTCGGTGCAAATTAAAGCGAAAATTTCCGTGGACAAAAGTATTGAAATTAGTTTCGACGAGCAGTAGAATCGTACGCGGCGTGAGCGCAAAGTTGACGCTTTATATTTGGAGAACACATTAGCGTCTCCGCTCCGCGACAGCCACTTAGTCAGTCCAGTTTGAAGGACTATTTAATTCAGTATTGAAAATGTTTATTTATATAGAACCGTTTCTTTCGCGTAAGTTTTTCGCAGCGCTACGGTGCGGTGAGCTACGCAGGGGAGAGCTGCCAGCGTCACTGGACGTTCAGCAGCACGCACATCGTGCTTGTAGAAACCGATAATTCCGTATCGTTTCGCGCGACAGAGCGTGCGACGTCGCTTCGTATGTATTAATAGTCGTCGTCTACTAGGCGAGCTCGGTTTTTTAGCGCACCAGCAACGACGAAAGTATGGAGAAAGTGGCGCGTTGACGTCACTCACACACGCGCACCACATGCGTGCTGTACGCCGCAGCGACGTGACAGCGCCGCTCTCTGTGCTCGATACTCGACGTCTTGCTACACGCCGGTGCCGCGTTGCAACACCGCATTCAGTATGAGAAATACAGCCCCGAGCCGCCGCCACGGCGATACGCAGTGGCCCTGCTCGACACGTTCTCTTACCCAACTCGAGCGAGCTTCGGAAACAACCGCCGAGCTTAAAAATATACCCAATCTACGCCGACTTTAATAATTGTAGACGCCACCAGACGAAGGATTAAGGGCGTTCCCCGGCGTCTACTGATAATAATTGCCTTGTATACGGGCCTCTCGTTATTGAATGCGGGCCACTATCACTTGTTGTGAGGCCGACTCGCTTATTTATGTTCTTTTGACGGCGGTTCCCATCGAATGCGAAATAATACCCTATAAAGCGGCACCTGTTTAGACAGGAGCGCGTGGATAAACGAACAAAGGCCCGCTCGGTGAGCCGCAAACGCGATTCTTTATTGCGGTCCATTGCAGTCGTCATTGACGATCGGTCACGAGAATAATCGCCATTGTTAGCGGTACATGACATAACTCAGCTCGTGCCCACGCGATCGCAACCACGGCGCGTAATGAATAGTGTAAAAACAAATAGATCATCATCGAGACGAGCAAATAAAAATATTTACCGAGGACGCGGGCGACGACTCCGCGAGATTCGGAACTAGATTAAAGTGAGATCAAACAGCTCATTCATAATCCGATCACGACGCGGTAAGTGTAGCAAGTTTATAGTGTTTAGTTTAACGGTGCGATGGAGTGCGGCCCGGGCCGCGGCCGACGCCGCCCGTGGCGAGCGATTAATTAAATAAAGTGCCAGATGAAAAGGAAACCGGCGCCGATCAGCTGATTTCTGATTGATGCGTGCACTACCGCACCGCCTCACGCATCTTATTCACGAACCGGTTTAGGTCCGTTATTAAAAACGTTGTCTTGTTTATGTACGATTATATCAACGTATCAATTAAGTTCGGATGCTCTGCCCATAAACACGATCGGAATGACATAAAGTAACATTTCTGAATTCCTTTCAATGCCGTCCGCGTTTCACGTCGATGCGAGTTGATTTATCTACATCAAATATACTTTTATTCCATCACAATCAATAAAAGCTTATATTTACATCTAAATATAAAAAACTTGTTCTGTTTCCTTTGCTCTCAAAGCGTCTACTTAATTATTAACCCAGTCCAATTTGTGCATTGACCTTGTAACTCATAAAAATTCTAGAAGAAAGCGTGTAATAAATATAAATCAAAAAAACTTTTTCGCTTTTTTCACTGCCAAAAAAACCTATAAGTGGTGACGTCACGGGCTCGAGTTCGCCGGGAGGGCTAAAGGAGATTAGGAGAGAGGGGGCAGCCTCGTGTGCGGGGGCGAACCCTCCACATTTCAACCTCTACCCTAGGATCTCTACTCGAACTCATTTCGTCCCCTACCGTTTTATTCCACCCGAATGTCATTTCTCGTTAGAAGAAAATGGAGTTTGGCTTGGTTTATTTTGATTTTACTATGAAGGGTCTGATGCACACAGGCGAGAATGATATCTGTTCGTATGTTCTCAATTCTATCGTTTATGAATTTATTGTGACAGTGATTTCCAAAACTACCCACATAATTGTAGCAAATAAAAAGTTCAGAAGGTTTTAACTACTAATTTCATTCTAAGTTATTGTCATATTCTAAATGGTTGTGAGTTTTATTTTAAAATTGCAGGTAAACAAGTAGAAGTCAAATTCAAAACTTTAGTTTTTTTTGATAGTTGGCTATTTAAAATGCTACGGCAGACGGTCATTGCACTTTTAATGCAATTTGCATCTTGTGAATAATATAGGAAATACTAGGTCATTCTCAGAAAAAAAC
Organism: Alcis repandata; assembly: GCA_949125135.1. Lineage (NCBI taxonomy): Eukaryota > Metazoa > Arthropoda > Insecta > Lepidoptera > Geometridae > Alcis > Alcis repandata. The sequence goes on along the minus strand of OX421242.1, from coordinate 6,412,222 downwards.
TTGATTTTGCTTCTAGCATGGCAACGTTAAATACAAAATCGTAAAGCAAAAAGTAAAAAAGACTACCTCTCTCATAGAATAAAAAAGTAGAAAAAACTTTGTAAAGCAGGCACGAATAAAAAGTGAGTTCGAGTTCGAGTAGGTACTAACACAAAGCTCGTGGTAGCAACTGGGATAGAGACAAGGGAGGGGTGGCTAGGAGGCAACCTCCACAGGGAGGGAAATATGTCGAGACACACACTCTCATCTACATTACTGTAATTATCCATTTATAGAAAAGAAAAAGCTACGTCAAAAACGCGTTTTGTTGAAATAGGAAAACGGCAGAAGGTTAATGACTTTCTGCCACAGAGCCTGAAAAACATCTTTTACATAAAGAAGAATATGTAACAGTACACGTATAATAGATATGGCGTTTCGCATAAATTAACACTTTGGATTTTTGTCTACAACAAGTGTTCGTTTGAAAGTTCGTCTCGCACGTTTGTATTTTTCAGGAGTAAATAATAAGCTTTTCAAGACCCCATTAGTTTGCGTTTGGATAATGCACGTAGATATTTAGAAGCAATAAATCAGTAGATAACGTAGTACGTGCGACTCCCGCCCCCCTTGCGGCTGATTACGGCGCGAGCTACGAAATAAGAATGAATTTTTAATGAACCCCCCGGCGGGCGATGCCTACCCGCCCCCGCCGCCCCTACCAACGCCGACGCCGACGCTACGCACTTAGAAGATTAGTCCCGGGAGCGTACCGGTTAACTAACAACCAACATTATCAATTCCACGCCGAATACCTACTCCGCTAATGGTAAACATCACATTTATTCGAATCAATGAAATACCAATCGAAACTAGGCCATTGACATATTAATAAACCTTTTCCTCATAATCGGCCGATTAATTTGCAATTGTTATGTAAATTAACGATACGAATCATTCCGATGTCTCTCGAGACAGGTAGACCATAAACGCAAACGAGCCATAAAGCAATAAAGAGATAAGGCGTCGACCCCGCGAAACAATAACAATGTAAATGGAGTTTTATAGTGTAAACAGAAAGAATAAATGTGTTACGTAGGTGTTACGTCAGCGGGCGAGGGCGCGCGGACGTCACGGGCCCGACGTCACGCCGGAAGTCCGCTAGATATATTTAGTGTACGGTGCACCGGGAGTCGGCCGCGGCGCGGACGGGTTCAATGTCGGCGACTATCTATCGCCCATCAATCAACCGCCGATATCCCGCCGCGTCGCGCCGCGCCGCTCCTCTCCGCCCACGGAGCGCCACCAATAAAAATACGAGTCCTCACACGCCGCGCCGTTACGAGCTCACGTTAAAACGCAGTGACTCGTGTCGATCTCGCGATAATCGCGCGTGACATAACAGTTTGTTATTGCACTATTAATTACCCACCTGTGTTTAGCGCTCAGATATGAATCGAATCGATTGTCACGGTCGATCGGGGAGCGCATTATCGTTTTCATTCATGATTGATTGAACGGAGAAATTCGATATCGGAACATGCGGAGGTAGATTGTGCGTGACTAGAGCGGCGGCGGCGGCGGCGGCGGCGGCGCGGTGCAGCAAGCCGCGTCCGGGAGCAAGGCCGGCGATGTTTACAAACTTCCGTCACGACTCACGAGCACTTGTCACTCGGCCGGAGTTCCTCGGCTCGCACACGTGTCTACGCAAATAATAGCGAGCCCTCACAGTTGACATTGTCCCACTTCGGCCGCCTGCCGGCCCGTCTAGACTTGAGATACGATCGCCGATAGACTCGTTCTAACGTTTTGCATTCTGAATCTATTGAAGTCTATTGTGTCGATGAAATCTCTTACCCTAATAATTTTGTAGCATCGGCGCTGTGTGAACGTAGGGAGAGCTAGATTCTATTCTAAAATTTGAAAAGCATGCCCCTTTGTGTAAGCGCCCTATGCGGGGTGGCAGCGAGGGGTGAATGCAGTGGGGTGGTCGACCGCTCCCCGCTGCACAGTAGGCGCGTAGTAACTGCAATAACGGAGCAGTGAAAGTGTCGCGGGGTGCCTCAACCGTCAATGGGTGAAGACGTACACCCTTCACCCCGTCGTCTTGTGCTCAAACTCCCAGCTATTATGCAGTAGGTACGATCTCTTACGACTCCTCCGGAATGCACATATGTTTACTATCCGCAAATAAACACAAACTTTCCTTGAAACTTCGCTCGCATCGATACAACACGACTGGGACATTCCGTGTTTCTATTCGGTCAAAGATAGTGATAGTAAAAGTCAACGTTGGAAATATATGGGCATGACATGGACGTCTCGCGGTCAAGAGATATAACGCGTGCCGTCTAAGGAGCAACACGCCATCGGCAGATCAAGAATATTAATTACAGGGAGGGTGACGGGACCGAGGCCGCCGGGACGGAAGCGACAAGTGTCAGCGGCGAGCAAAAGCAAACAAACGAGCGGAACGAGCACCTCGTCATTATCTCGAGTCATGAATGAAACGGAACGTAAATTGAAATGTATCGCGTGCCATAATCCGCGCATTAATCTCGCTCAAACACCGATCATTGCGTAACACAACAAACGGCTCAAGTTCATTGATCCACTTAATGTCCGCGCTAAATGTGTCTTTGTTGAATGTCAAAACGTCATTTGTTACATAATTTTCTGCGTTTACATACGGCACGGCTCGGCACGCGCGCCGCTGCGCCCGCGCCGCTTCCGATCGGTGATCAGCCGTGATCGCCATACGTCACTATGTTTATTTATGAGCTTATGATTATAAAATGACGTTACAGCATTCTGATATCGTTGACCAGACGCCGTGTAATAATAACACTCATTCATTCACAAGTGATTAATGGTTACTACCTACGAAATAGATTTGTTGTATTTAATAAGGCTATTATCATAATTATAAACAAGATTTTACGCTACTTGCCGGTCGTAGTAAAACTATTTACAAACATTGGAAGCTACACGTTTGTTTTCATTCTTTATCTTTTTTCTAAGACATTAACGAATTTTTGTGAAACGTTTTCAGTATTTACTGAAACGTACACTAATGTAAAGTTGACGGTGATTTTAAACGCTTGTAGACAGCCCGGCCAGTGCAAAAGATTGGTAGGATCTAGTAGAACTGGGTTCTTTTTATCTAAGGATTCTTAGTGATGGAATGAAGATTTTTTCTTTGTTAAAAGATATACGACGTGAAAGTTTACTCGGACAACTCGGACTCGGAAAGTTTAGAAAGTAAGTTTTGCTACTATCTAGTAGCAAAACTTAATTTTTAAAAACATACCAACAAAAGCAACATATGTTAGGTGTAATATTTTCAATATCGGCCCGACGCGAATTCAACTTCATGACAAACGGTGCGCGAATGAAACGTGAAACTTTTTAGCGTCCGAGTAAACTTTCGCGTCGTTCCGAACTTGACCGTCAAAACGAGATTGCAATAAAAACATCACTCTTGTACAATGACGTGAATTTACATAAATTATTGGCGGCGGAGCGTCTCGCCGCCGCCGCCCGGGCCGCGGTGCTCGCCCAGATGCAATGTTTACATACATACCCATCGCACACGAAACTGGAGGGTTCAACGACACATATATTGTTTTATTGCCAGACGTAATTGGGTCGAGCTACGACATTGAGGCCATGGGAAATATATTTAGTGCGTGGAATCGAGAGACACTCCGCCGATGCCAGATTATTATTATCCTATGCTCTCGATTCTCGAACTGCGGTGTAGGCGGTTGATTTATCATGCTCGACTTCGAAATCCTCTATAAAAGAAACATATTATGAGAATTGTTGTGATTAGCAGTGATGCTAATAAATTGTAAACCAGAATCTTAGTAGACAACAAGAAATTATTCACGATTTGGATTTACGATTCAATGCTCGAATAATACAATAGATATTTTTTCATTGTATGCTCAACAGAAAACTATCAATGACACATTATCATAACATCAAAAGCATGTGTCCGGGCAAAAAACCTACAAATGCTTAAATGAATAGTTGTAGCAATTTGCTTATGACATAACAGCAAATATTAAACGCCACAAAAAGATCAGCCGACGGCGACGACTGTTCGACGCAATTGTTATAAAAATACTGAGTATTGAACACGGTGCGGTGCACCTGTTATTCAATCGGTTTTTTTCTAAACAGGTGTTGGCTCGGCACGCGTCATTCAATCGTATTCGAGTGTCGATGCCCTATATTATTGTAGTGTCTTTCAAGTTCACTGAGTCACACAATGGGCATATAATTGGTCGTTAGCGTATGTCAAAACACGTCGGCGTGGTTCATAATGCTTTACATAATTATGCTCGTTTGCATAAGCGATTATTATGCGTGTCTTCGGCGATGACGTAGCGCTCTATGGCTAATTCATTCATTTGTTTATGCGTTTACTATTACTTTTACTCCACGTGGTCGATTGTTTACATCGGGGCCGTGAATTTAACGGCAAATGTGTAATAACGTGTAATAAACGGTGTTATTACGTGATCTGCCGAAATGGAGCCGTCGACGGTCGCTGAATCATGCGATTGTTGATAACGCTCGCTATCTGATAAATAAATTCCACATATTTACTTATATATACCTAAAAAAACAAGTTCGTTCTAAACATAATTTTAAATTGCACTTTTGGTGTTTTGGCTATTTTTATCTGTTTTGTAAACTGAAACGTCTATTTTTGAAGATGTTTTTATATGGAAACATAATTAATGTCTAATGCATTATTAATTAAACGTTGTTCTAACTTTTAATTAAATATAGATATAGCGACCATCAAATGAAGTGCTAACATGTCACCAGGCCACCAATTTTATCGGTAATGTCCTATAGTTTAAAAATCTTTGTTTTCAAGCATCTTTTCAACATTCTTAAATCGATGAATTCAAGGAAAGTATTCTTGATATTGATATCAAAGTTTCAAATCTCGAAACACAAAACACTAAAGGAAAAGTTCGTATAAACCGAGGGGCCCTAGTGTCAGAGATTTTAGGCCACCTGAAGTCTTCTGACAAAGCTTCGCGTTGAACATTGAACACCTATCACCAAATCATGCTGAGTCACGGTTCACAGGAAAATGCGCAGTCAGCATGATGTTACACATATTTTCACTTTATTCCATTTAATGAACTGCCTAATATTATTATCTATCATTCAATAAGTAGGAGAATTCAATAAGTTGAATATCCTGGAAGAGGTCGCTCTAAGCGATGAGACCGCCTTTTGTGCCTTTTGTGTTTACCGTACGTCTGATTTCGTTCTGTAATGTCAATAAAGTATCAATGTATTTAGTTTCAAAATAACGTGATTTCGTTGCACTGACTTCTAAACAAAACCAAATTTGAAAGCACTAAAATTATTGCCATTCCATTCTCACATATTGGATAAAAAAGAGACGTATATAGCTTTGGTGTCGAGAATTGAAATCATTGTATTAAGAACAAGATACTTCTTCACTTCATACTTTGTTCTTTCTGAAACCATTGCCGACGGAAAATTTTCAAACTGCTTAACTAGAATAAGAACGTTTGCTAAGGCAAAATGGGCTCTACTCCTTTCAATCTAAGCTCAAAACCTAACATCTACGGTTTGGTAGCTGTTATCCAAAACAAAGGTACATAGGTTAGGTAGTTTCTTAGCGGTAGGACGTGACTGCAACAAGTTGCGTTCCTATGCATCCCGCTCTGAAACCACCCTCGTTTCACCCCCTAGGCCTAGTCCCGAACTTTGCGTAAATATCTGTATAGTTATCATATAATTTACCTTTGACTTAGTGGAAATATCTGTAGTTATCATAACTTATTTTTAACTTTTAGTACCTATATCTCATAGGTACTTAATCTTTTCAAAATAATTGAGTGGGGTAACTTCATTTCTAATTAATTTTCTATATTTGACTTCAATACAATGTGTTAAATCTGTAAATGTACCTGTGATACTTAATTTTTACATATAAATGCTTCTTTAACATAACCCTTGGTGTTACAAAAAACCACAACTTTATTCCTTTGGATTATTGAAAAAATATCGAATTGCAAAATGTATAAAATATAAATGTATGTCACTCCGGGCAGCCAAAAATCCGCAATCCGGAGGTCACATAACACATGGTATACTAACAAATTTAAATGAGCATTACCCTTCTTTGGCAGTCGGGTAGAATCTATAATAGACCTACTCAACAATCTAGCTTGAATTTATTTCCATCGAAGTGTAAATATTTCTTCTGAGCGTTGATGTCTTTTCGCTGACGTAGCACTTTCGTAGACGGACAAAGGGGTCGTAGCACTTTTTAATGTGCAATTAAAAATTCTTATTGATTTATTGTTTGTTATAGTTTGCTATTATTCATTAGATTATTAAAACTGTTAGAACAGTGTGTATAAAGTTTTTTAAATATAAATGACTAGTGACCTGCCCCGGCTTTGCACGGGTATAAAATATAGCCTATGTTACTCAGGGATAATGTAGCAATCTAATGGTGAAAGAATTTTTGAAATCGGTCTAGTAGTTTTTGTGTTTATTCAACACAAAAATACAAAAATACAAATCTTTCCTCTTTATAATATTAATAGGTAGTATAGATGGATAAAACAGGTATTTAGTTGAAATATTTTTGATTTTCTTGTGTTCTGTTTATTTCAACTAGGGTTTAAGTTAATTAATTTTTTAATGGGTTTCTTATGTTACAGTGATATTAAGTAATAAGTACCTATTATACTAAATAGTAACTAATGCTTTGTCTATTGATAGATAGATAAGAGTTTAAATGTACTTATTTTAAAATTGTAGCGTTAGTGATGTGGTATAATTACCAAATTAGTCAACGGACGATTGTTCAGTTTTTAGGTGGGTGACCGCGAGTGATATTTACAACTGAGTGCTACTACAAGTAAAATGAGATGCTAAATTATAAGCATTGCTTAGTTTGCTTGTTTGTTCTTTAACAACGACCCTTTGTTAATGTCAGTTCTTAGGGTGGCCTGAAGTCTATGACATTAAGACTGAATAAGTGACTACTCAACCTATGTCAACTTATATTTTTTTCTAATTTTTTATAATGAATTGGATGTAAGTGTTACTCGTGAAGCATGTTTCGCATTGGAGGGTACGGCATTGCGGCGCTAAGGCCGACTAGAGCTGCTGGCGGCGCAGACCCACCAGGAGTAAATCTCGACGAGTTCGAGTAGGAGGGTCTCTGGGCGGGGCGCCCTAGCCGTCGCCATGGCAACGTGCCCTCGCTACCAACGAGCGACATACCGCGCTCTCTCTACTCTCTACTTCGACAACTCTTTCAAATCCCAAACTTTACCTCCGGCCAAATACGTAACTGTTCGTAATTGAAATTTTGAAATTAGTTTTTGGTGCTTTAATACGAATAGAGGTCAACATTTTCAGTCGAATTGACTACACAAATCGATTGTTTCGAGTATGACCTAATAGCTGTTTTCACTAGTCACACTCGTCAGCGAGTATTAGAGCCAGCAAAAGGTCATCATCATCAGTAAATGTTGATTAAATTAGTGGAATATGAGTGTATTGTAGCAGCAATATAGAAAGTAAAGTGCGTTCGTGCTGGCTGACGATAGCGAGCCAACTCGGCGATAATTAATGTGGAGTCGGCGAGCGGGCGCCGCGCCGCCAGCCTCGCTGCGCCGACAAAAAACCCGCTTCGACACAAAAACACCCAGCGCGGGACAGGGACAGCGCTACGAGTCGGAGCGAGACCGCTGCTCCTACGTATTTCTGTGACGAGCGAGCGCTCGCTCGCCTCGAGCGTTGCCAGTTATCGAGATTCGACTCGAATACCGCGCTTTGATTTAAAACTCCGAATGCGCCCTTCTATCTATCACATGGCGTTTGACAGGTCGCCGGAAACGCGCCGAGCTGTCATATTCAAAAAAAGGCGCGCATCTTTGCACAATATTTTTGTGAGATACTATTATAGATAATTAGCTCAAAACTTGAGAAATGGGTATGAAGTCACGTAAGCAACGTTGCTGTGTTGCACAATCATATAATTTCAATGTTAAACTTAAAAGTAGGAAAAAGGGGGCCACGGAATCATGATGACTTAGCACATAGATAAAAATAATTTCTTTCCCTTGCATGACTTGAATAAAACCTCCACAAAATATACCTACTAAAAAAAACAAATTTTTAGAAAATACACCATTATTAATTTCGAATAAACAGAAAAGCTACGTATTTTAACATTAACTACCGTTGAAATTTAGCAAGCTTAATAAAAATTAACAAAGAAAATTGATAAGTCTACCCACTTTTAAAACAATAAAATTTAAAAAACCCAACAAGCAGACCGCTGCTATTAACTAAAACTTCCAAAAGAAACAATTTACCGACGTTCCAAAAGCTCCGAGTCCAAAACAAAAACTTCAAAAACTGTGGTCCAACTCGAAAATCACAACAACGAACAGCGCAATTTCATCAGAACACCAACAATAAAACACTTGAAAGAACTCACCTGGAAATCACTCCACATTTTCATTGGGATTCACGAGCATAGTTCCGATACGAAAACATCACACGATCGCGATAACAACTGTCAGAATGTCGAGCGTTAGTCGAGCGGGCGGGGTGGAGGCCGAGCGCAGACTGACGCGAGCGGAGTGGCGGCGGCGCTCCGCGGCGGCCTCGGGCTCGCTCGGCTCGGCCGCTCCGAGCGCCGAGCGCCGCGCTCCGCTCACACCTGCGACGCGCTTCCACGAACAACAAAACCGAGAACCGACTTACTGAGCGCAACGGGTTAACACCGCAGATAACTCTCTTTGAGAGAACTATGTTCCGAAAAAAAAAAATTGGTTCTCATAAAAAAAAAAACGTTCTAATTTATTTTTAACTTTCTGTGCGCTGCGATAACATCGAAAAAATGGTAGCTCTTTTAAAAAAGTAGAATTTAAACATTCCTTTTTTTACTTGCTGTGTTAATGTCACGATTTTAGCCGCTGTCCTGCAGGAACTCATAATTTATTCCTGGATAAAAAGTATCTTATGTATAAATCCAGTGATTAATCTACTTTCATAGTTTCGTATAAAATTTTATAGAAATCCGTTCAGTCATTTTTGTGTGATTGAGAAACAAACATCTAAACGTACATATTTTCGCATTTATAAAATGATAAGGATTTTTTTTTTTTTAATTTTAAAACTTTGTTTATATTAAAAGGTCTTTGTTTGACAAAGACACAAAAAACTCTTATTTTCCCCATTGGTAACCTCAATGTTAGTCTCTAGCCGCACCGAGCAATCAACTAATAAAACTATTTTTCTATCTATGTGTAATTGTGTAGTGTGCTTCGATTGTTAGATTTGTTAGAGCGGTATCTATAGCTGGTAATGTATGGCGAGCGCCGAGCACCGAGCACCGGCAGCACAATGCTTGCTATCTACCTACTACCCGCTGGAAATACCCATGTTTTTCACTTAGCTTTATTAACTCCAAGCTCTTGATTTAGACTGCATGCTTTTATTTCAGTAATTGCATGATAATTTTTATCCTTTTCTGTGCACTCTGCCTGATTACTGAATACGACGCTTGGAAAATATTAGGCAGTTAGGTAATGTGAAATGAGTGCACAAAACATTTTAAGTATGGAACTTTCGAGTAATTTAGTTATTTAAAAATTATTCTGCTAAAAAAATATATATTTATTAGTTATTATTTTTACGCTTTGACACAGTCTATTTAAACTTGAATACAAAGTATTCGTATTTACAGCGTCAAGTCTAAATGAGGCGAGGTATCTTACTCGCCCACTTGATAAGGCGACTGCAGATATTGAAATATGAATCGTATCGCGTTCTCATAAAGAGCTCTTGTTTTCAACGAGCTGATAACGGAAAGTGACAAATAAAAAAGCTTTCTGAACAAAGTTTTGAGTGCGGCGCGCTACGACCGGCGTAGCAGGAAGTTCGTAGCAGTAAAACTTCGTAGCGCTCTCGTAGCGTGAAAGTTTTGATTTCAACGATTTGCGTTGCGGCGAAGAGAGGGCCGCGAGCGCGAGGCCGCGCTAGCTCTGCGACCCTGCGCCCCGCACCACGCGACGAGCCGGCCGCCTGCCGCGACAACCGACACCCACGCGCGAGATACACTGCGCCGTATCAAGCCGTAACACTCATACACTGCTTGGGCAACGCAGCAATATATTTCACCTTTAAAAATTCTCATTATATTTAATGGAATCTCAGATTTATCTGTTCGTTCATCTCTCACGAGAGTGCGCCACTTGGTCACTTTCTGACAACGCCCTTACCCCGCTTGGAGGTATGTTCAGCGAGAAAAGTGGGCCCATATAAAGCGTTCCATTTCTCGCGCAGTTCGCACTAAGAAGAGCAGCAACGGTTTTGCCGCAGCAATGGGTAGCGCAGCGATCGATACCGTAGTCACCACGAGCGGGCAAAGCCGGGAAAATTCATTTAGCGGCAATTTTGAACTCAGCGCTTTAATTCTGTATCTAAAAATATAATGCGAACTATTTCCATTGAAATTGGCTAGTTTCAAGCTATTATGGAGTGTTATGTGATTCTATAATCCATAGTAACCGTAGTTTTGGTGAACCTAATACTAGAGAACTGGGGGCTTTGAACAATTTTGAGAAAATCTTTTTAATAGTAATATTAGTAGATATAGTAGGTACCGCTGTTACAGGGGTCCTATACTGGCGCATACGATATTATATCGGTCTCTCTCACTCTCATGACTTCTTTAACCAGAGAGACAGTGATAGTAATATGTTAGGAAGTATCATATTGGCAGAATAGGTTTTGTGTAACAATATGATGTACTAATTACAAGCTTTTTAGCTATATTTAACGAGTTTTGTCATGATAAAAGCTAAAAAAAAAACTTTTAAAAAAACTATTTTTGATTCTTGAGAATTTTTAGGATGTCTTTTATTGTGAGTCTTAAATACATAAAAATCAACACTAGATATCAAAATAAAAATATGGCTTGTGGGTAAGTTAATAAGTAGGTAGGTACATATTTTTTACTAGCCTACGCAAATTAAAAAGAAACGAACAACCAGAAAAATACATTTAAAACGCAAGGTGCGCATGCGCATGCGCCAACTCGTAAGCGTTCCATCAAAGATACTCGTAAAGAGCCTTATCTTTCCCATACCATTTTAAACCTTAACCCACTAAAAATAAAGACGAAAATGTCGCGCACCATTTTTGAAAGTGTTACCAACCTCCTGCGCAACCGAGTGGCATTTCGTTGTGCTTGCGTTTTCTGTTCGGACGAGAGTTCGTCATATTACTTACGGCGCCAACTTATTTGTGCAGTTGTGCTTAGGCGCCACTATCGCACTTCGCGAACAAATGTTTTAGCTGACGTAGAGGATTTTAGTTTCCTTGTTTGGCCGTTACTTAAGATAACTTTGTCGCGCTCCACCTATGTGCTGATTTGAAATTCGGTGTCACTTTTCTGCACTAAAGCAGGTCGTGTTGCTTAGTGCCTATTTATATGAAAGAGTATTTATACATTATCTTATCATGCATAATTAGTTGCTTCTAAAAAAATATTCTTTGTATTTGATCTGTAACAGAAAATTGGATTCAGACAAGGCAAAGATTAGTTACCTTTATACAGGGTTATAAAGAAAGGGTAAGCTAAGCTGAATTGGGGTCATAGTACTCATCATTAGGAAGATTTTGTACTACGGGACAATTTGTCGAGTGTCATTAACATTTTTATGGAACAGGTTATTTTTTTCGCGATTTCAGGTTTGTTCCATATTTGCGTGTTAAAAAAGAGCTATGAGCTTTTCGGCTTAGCATTCCTTTAACTAATTCCAACCTAAAACCCCCTATTCCGTTTTCTTCTTTTGTATTCTAATCAAATATATTTTTCACTTTTCTAAAATGTCGACTGTAGTAATGAAAGTTATCGATAAATATTGATTATGATTATGAAAACATGAATGTCTGGGCGGGAACGAGACCGACAGACCGACACTCTAAATAATATGATATGAACAAGACGACTGCCCCAGGAACACTATCGAAATTGCAAATGACATTTTTTCTAAGAGAGCAATTTAAAGTCAAAATTTGACCTAAATTAATAAATTAAAATGTGTAATATCAATTTTATTCGATTATTAAAAACTACTTTTAATTTTTTTTTAATTATTTGGTTTCCTAAAAATGTATTAAATATTCGTATAATTGGTTCATTTATTCAATTAAAAATTTAAGAGCGTTGCTCTTGTCGGCGGAGCAACTTCCAGACTTGGCCGTCCTCTGCAAGCGATTTTACCTCCCTGTACGACATGACATCTGCCTTCTCCATAATCTGGTTCAAGAACGTTCTCCTTAGCCTTCCTAGTCCTGTATAATAGGCGTGACGAAAGATTTTAAAATCCTCTTCCATAATGTGAGTACACATTTACTATTTACACAAAAAAGCCTTTATTTCGGTAATAAACTTAAGTTTAACGAAGTTTGAAGCCATTTTTCACATATTTTTTTCAACAGTGCCCGAAAACAGCTTGCTTGTGTCATGGCGTCGATTTGACGTCACGGCTAGTAAACATGTCATTGTGTCTATGCGTGATGAGCGGCGGATGACTTGAGTTCACTGAGGCGTGACGTCATACGCTGTGATTGTTGTTTCTGACAAGATTGCCGATTGCTGTATTTTAATGTTTTAATTTATTGAAAATCTTAATAATCTGTTTTTTAAAAATAAAACTAAACATGTGTTTTAATTTTTTTTAATCTGGCTAGTCCCCTGAAAGCATTGAATCGGCGATTTTTGATACTGTCGTCATGCCTATTGGTACAATATATACAAGCTTTTATTGCATTGTCATCGAAGTTACACACGTATACCAAATTTCAGCTCAACGGAAAGTGGTTCAAAATTGAGTTGCAAGATTCCACCCGAACTAACATACTTACATACATTTACATACATATATACATTGCAAGTTAAAATAAAAGCTTTTAAAAAAATCGTGATTTTGCAGTTTCGATAGTTTTTAACCGACTTCAAAAAAGGAGGAGGTTATCATTTCGTCTGTATGTTTTTTTTTTTATTTGTTTTTTTTTTATGTTTGTTACCTCATAACTTTTGACTGGGTGAATCGATTTTGAGGATTCTTTTTTTATTAGAAAGCTGACGCTTTCCATTTGGTTCCATTTCAATTTAGTCCTGTTCTGATAATGGTATCCATGAGAAAACCATATACTCGTAAGTCTTAAATTTGCATTAAGTACGTGTGCGACAAATAGATGAATAACTCAATAGTCGGTCTTTTGAAGTCGGTTTTTGTTTTTTGTTTTGTAAAAATAATGTTCTTGTTGTAGCAGCTGTTGAAAAGTCCTACTAATAAACAGTAATGGCAGTGACGAAAGACGACTGAATTAACGCACTTGAGCGTCAAGTGGCTGGGAAACTATCCTGGCGAGTACGACACTATCTCGGTCACTGTCGCTCTCACTAGAAATGTCATGAGAGTGAGAGTGACGGAGATAATCTCGAGCGCCCAAGAATAGTCTCGGGATCAATTGCACTCCATGGACTGCTCACAGGATAACCCACTAGTTAACTAGGTGGCTGCTATTGTTTATTCTGTATTGTTATTGTACAGGGTTATAAGCCGAAAAGGGCTCTTAGTACTCATCATTATGAACAACTTTTACTATGGGACCAACCCGAAAAGCGCGAAAAAAATCAGCTGTTCTATACATTTTGTCGATTGGATACTATGGTCTATGGAATAACTGTTTTTTTTTATTGCGAGTTCCGGGATGGTCTCATAGTAAAAGTTGTTCATAATGAGTACTATGAGCCCTTTTCAGCTTAGCATACCCTTTCCTTATAGCCCTGTATATACTGAATGTCTTAGTGTCTAAAATTTGAAGACTCCTGACGTGGCTTGGTGGGTTGTTGAAAACAACAACCTAAAGAATAAATAACAATAAATAATAAAGAACGATACCGAAGAATATGATTGCAGGCCCCATTAATAACCAGTTGTTAATGGAGCCTACGATTAAGCAATAAGCATGCCTTCTGAACCACGGTAGCGCTCAGTTATTTATTATATGCAGTTAGCTAATGTTTAGCTATTAATTTTATTATAAAACTTAGAAACATAGACAGAGCAAATAAGATGGTAAAAAGGCGAATCAATAGGTCCACGATTATTTTCTTCCTAACCTCTTAAAGGGCATTTATTAAAGTAAAATAATAATTAATTAAGGATGTTACATGTTTTCTAAGCGACGCCATCAGTCGATTTGTCCGGCGTGCATCGGCTGCGTCTCCGAAGACCATCAAAGACTACAATCTGCAGATGGCCATCAAAGATCGGAACGCGGTGGTGGTGGAGGCCCTAGGCCGAGAGGAGGCGATAACTGATTAATAGGACTTAGTAAATGTGTAAAAATAAAAAAAATTGTAATCATAGCGTTAAAATGTGAGGATTGTGTGTATGCCCCGAGCATTCATGCTCACCATCGAAGTCTCCTTCTTGCGGCGGCGTCATGTGTCGGGTCGTTCTCTTCCCTCAAATATGGTTGAGGAGGGCGATGGCTGGCACATGCGTCACACTCGTGACCGGGTGCTGCTTGCGGGTCGCTGGTCTACTCGAGGCAAACACACAATTCTTTTGAGTTGTAAATATTTAATTTTATAAATAACTCTTCTTGTCGCACTGCCTAAAGTAAATTAAGTTGTAAAAATTTGTAAATGTTAATAAATTCAATTGTAATAGTAAAACTCACGGACCGTGGAGTCTGTGGTGTTTAATAAACTTAACAAAAAAAAATTAAAAAAAGCGCCGCTAAATGTGGTAATAAAAATGATCAGCTGTCCGTATGCCTAGCACGGGCCGTGGACGCTTTGTCTTTCCTCCGCTTTTATCCACGCCTCGCAGCAAAGCAATAGTCGTCACAAAATAAGGTGGACGTTTGTCATTGCGACGTAACTAGTGATGTTACCATACGACTCGGTATTCGATACTCACGATAAATCAATTCAAGTTTGTATGATTATTTGATCGATTTGATTTTGTATTGTAAAGTACTTTGGATAAAGGTTACGATTCGAAAATTTAACTTAAACTTGAATATTATAGGTATATTGAAATGATACGAAATGGTGCGAGAGGTCAATTTGTCTTTAATATAATATTTTTAGTTATATAACATTCATTCAATCACAAAAAAAAAACAAGAAAAAACGATGAATCAAGTGATTGAAAAAACAAGTGATTGAATCTTCATTCAATAATTTTCTTCGGATGATGAGCCAAAATCGTCAGTTGAGCTATCGTCAATTCAATAATTAAATGGTTACAACTTACAACACTAATATTTGAAAAAGAACTGAGAACGTAACTGTTTTTGAGAGTTTCGTTATAATTTGACATTGCATGCTACCATAAAGTATGCGCGAAAAGCGTTCCAAGTTACATTCTACGGTCTTTCTCAAGTGTCATAACGGGCATCTTATTTTGTGACAACTATAGATTATGGATATGTTTATCTCTTCCACGCGGCATTAATATATTTATTTATTAGACACACAAACAGATTACGATCAATATAACAACACAATAGGCCCAAGTTTGAAGGCTTTTTAAGACAGATCTAAATTTCCTAAAACTATTGGCATCCTTGTCTAATGGCTTGCAATGATAAAGACAGATATATTTTTAGTTAGTTTAGATCTGTCTTAAAATGCCTTCAAACTTGGGCCTAATACTTGTACATACATTTATAATCCTGAGCTGGATTGTAATCCAAAGCAGTATGTACAGCAAAACCACATAAATTGTACAAAGGCAAAATTGTCATGAGACTGCCCGCCCATCCACACAGCATTATGCTATGCAGCTCGATCACGAAATTTTAACTATTACTAATTTTATAATAAAATTAAAACCATATCAATAGGCTAGAGATGGAGGATACCTTTAATGGTTTTAACATACATATTTGCTAAACTTGCGATCAAAAATATCGAGTTCAAAATTACTAATAAATCGTTGAACTGACGAGTCATTCTTACTAACTATTGGCATCCTTGTCTAATGGCTTGCAATGATAAAGACAGATATATTTTTAGTTAGTTTAAATTTGTCTTAAAATGCCTTCAGACTTGAGCCCATTGTGTTGTTAAAAGCAGCGGTGACGCATACCTTTATTGACAGCTACAGGAAAACCACGCTTACATCAACTTCAACGCTGACTGAAAACCCATTCAATTGAAAAATTTACTGGCTATATATGGCACTATAATACAGGGTTATTTGCAAAGGGTATGCTCAACTGAGAAGGCTCAACTCAGTTAGCCTATTATGATGGTACTCATCATTATGGTTTTTGGTGTGGGACTAGCCCCAAATTTGCGAAAAAATGGTTGTACTATGTTGTTCAATTTAAAGGTATGTGAAAAGTTTCCACGGCCGTACCAGGAAGTAGGATACAAAAAAATCAGCTGTACCATAGTAGAATATCAGCAATATTGGACGAAATGTATGAAACAGGTGCATTTTTCGCGATTTCAGAGTTAACCTTAAAGTAAAAATTGTTCATAATGATGCCATTTCGACTTAGTCCCTTTTGCTTATAACCCTGTATTGAATTGTATTGCAATATCGAGTAAATTTCTCTATTGTATGGGGTTTCAGTTAACATCACAGTTTATGAAAGCGTGGTTTTCCTGTAGCCGTGGCGGGCCACAGATTAAGCAAACAATATTAGGATCAATGTGTCAAGTTCGATTGAAGAGTAATGCACCAACCATAGACACCTAATAATTTATTTTAAAGTTGTTGCCTTTAAACAAATTACTATATTAGCTACAATATTGGGTTCTTCAAAAGGGCTGTTAATAATATCTTAAAAGGTCGGCAGCGTATCTGTGATGCCTCCAGTGTTACAGGTATCCATAGGCGTCGGTGATCGCTTACCATCAGGCGGCCCGTTTGCTTGTCTGCCACCTATGGCACATTTTTTTTAAACTTTTATTAGATCCTCTTTTTCAAGCCCACCCACCATAAGACAGAGTTTCTTTACTTTTTTGTCTAAGGTAAAAGTTAAATACCTACTTGTATTACAAAAAAAAAATCTTCTAAAAATGGCTGTACTAATTTCAGGTGATTCAAAAACTTAAATGTTACCTAAAAGGTTTATTCCACTTTGACCCACTAGGGCAAACCCCTAGTAGAGGGCGTAACCAAGATGAGACATAGACGTCAATTCTGTGGTACTATTTTCATAGCTAAACTAAATAAACAGTTCTAAAAATTAAGCCATCCCTTTTCATATACATATCGAAATTATGGAAGACAAAGGTGATTTAAGTTCAGCCCGATTCGTTCAGTTTAGAGAGTACAACTTTATTGTGAAAAATCTCCGCTTAAATTGTGAAAATGTAAACAGAAATTATTTATTCTAGATCAGGAGTGATAAGTTTTGCATTGACGTTTCCCGGATGGGGTGTATTGTGCATTTCCCCACCAGCGTCTACGCAAGCAAACCCAGTTCTGAGAAATACATGGCTATAAGAAAAAGATATGCTAAGCCGAAAAGGGCCCATAGCACTCATCAATACGAACAATTTATTATTATGGGACCAACTCTTGAGCTTGAGAAATAAATCAGCAGTTCCATAGAAAAATGTCAATGGCACTTGACAAAATGTAGAACAGCTTTTTTTTCTGCGATTCCTGTGTTGGTGCCTCAGTAAAAGTTGTTCATAATGATGAGTGCTTTGAGCTTTTTTCTTCATAGCATACTTTTTCCTTACATTTATATGTAAGCTGGTAGCGATCGTTGCTTCTCCTGTGACTTCGCAATACCTTACTTCATTGTCTAAACTTCTAAATAATTCGGTTTTTTTTACATGAACATGGCTGTACCATCAGACTAGTGTCTTGCTTGTTTCGTTTCCAGTTGTATCACACATATTAAAAGGCCTACTTAGTGTGAAATAACTCATAAGTAAAGTACATACTTTCATCTAATTTCTGTAGAAAAGTTGATGATCACACTGACTTTTGGGAACAATGTACCGAAATCTATATCCACTGTGGTGGCTGCATGTAACAAGTTTGGGCGTAAAAGTTATATAATTTTGACAATTCTATCACCACACACACACGCAATTCTCAACTCTATCCACAAGGCATTAAAGTCTATGATATTTTCTCCGCCAACTGATCACAGTTGCTATGTGGCATGGCTAGAGCAAACTGGTTTTGAAATGGATGTATGAAGCCTGTGAGAAGTACGCATACATTCTTGGTTTTTTTCTTTAATTAAGAAGTGAGCGACAGAATTTTTGGGCCATTTGGGGAAATCATTGCCACATTATTTGAAACAAAGTACGGTTCTGGCTCGGCTGCTCGGGATTGTTTATTTAATTTTTATTCGAGGAGGCCTCTAAATAGATACTTGGCACTACAACATTATTTTCACTTGGATTTTTATAAGTACCAACATATAGGGTTATTCGGAAAGGGTATGCTAAGCCTAAAAGTGCTTACAGTAATCAATAAGAATGACTTTTCAAGAAAAATTAAACAACGGTTTCATTGAAAAATGTCAATGACACTCGACGACGTGTATGGATCAGCTGATGTTTTTTTGCGGTTTCATGGTTAATCTTATTGTATATGTTGTTCATTATAATAAGTACTACGTTTTCCGTATTATAATAAGTAGCCGTTTTCGGGGCAGCATACCCTTTCTTTATAACCCTGTAAAACTTTATATGTACTTTATTTCTCAGCGCAGATGGACATAAATTTTCTTATTTTTCCACATTTTTCAATAAAATAGTACATTCTCATGATTAGTCATGTCATGATACACTATTTCCTACCCTACATTTTAACAGAATCGGTTAAGCCATTCGGTCGTGTGAAAGCAACAAACAGATAGAGTCAATAAGCATTTCATATTAGAATATTAGAGTGATCTAGAAAACCTGATAATTTATAAAATAAAAAATAACTTGAAATGCTAGAAAACGATAGTAATGGCGAAAAACAGCATTGAAATGTGAACTCTATTTCGCAGCGCTTACAACAGAATTTCAATTAACAAACTAGTATAGAACAAACACCGCTCGACGCCGTATTCATCTCTCGCGTCCTAAATTTTCATTCAAAAATCCACTGTAGCTACATGAAGTAGAGTTCATATTTCAATGCTCTTTTTACCACCGCTCGGGTTTCCGTCAAGTGTCGTCGTTAATGACAAGCCTCATTAATAACTGCATCATTATCGGTTTATGCAATGCGACCTTGAAACACTACACAGGCTGTATTTTTATGTAGACTGTATTTAAGTATTATCACACCTTTCTGTTAGACCTGGTATCCTATGCTAGTAGAGATCGCTCTTAGCGATAAGGCCGCCAGTTGTCGCACTAGTTTTTAGGTGTTATAATCCTTCTGTTTGTAATTTATGGTGTGAACAATAAAGAGTTTATCCATCTATCTATCTAGTAATAATATGTGTCAAAGTTTTTTTTTGGATGTCTGTCTTGGATGTCTAAATCACGCAAAACGGCTGAACGGATTTGGATGAAATTTGGTGTAGAAGTAGCTTATATCTAAGGTTGAAAAAGGGGCTTATGGTACTCATCATTATGAACAACTTTTACTATGGGAGCAACGCTGAATTAGCGATCAGCTGTTCCGTATATTTTATCGAGTGCCATTGACATTTTTCTATGGAACACCATCCACTGGTATCTTTTGAGAATTCAATCTTGCTCTTATAGTAAAAGTTGTTCATAATGATTAATACTATGAGCCATTTTCGGCTCAGTATACCCTTTCCTTAAAACCCTGTATTGTTGATGACCGCAGACTACGCAGGCGAAGCCGTGAGCAGAAACTAGTCTCTTATGAAAGAGCTCCGTGTAGGGCTACCGTTATGTCTAGACTTTTGGCCTTCGAACCGGACTTAGCCAGACTTTTCAGTTTTCCTACATTTTTACGTTGAAATAAAAAGGAATACGCATTTTTGAGTTATTTTTATTGTTGTCAAAATGTTATCTCCATAATTTTATGTTCTAAATGTAGTTTCTGTATTTCTTGATAATGTCCCTTTAATGTTTAGACAAATGTCGATATGGTTACCCGAGTTCAGTGCCTCCTATTTTTAACGTATTTAATTAATTTTATTTTTCTTAATGTATGTAATATATAACACAAAAAAGTTTTACAATATAGAAACCTATAAAAAAAATATTTAAAAAAATAATTTCTCTTCATCTATTTGGCTATCTAAAGAAAGTGTATGCCATAGACTTGGTTTTCTTTATATTAGGCAACTCAGCTCATCGTCATCCTCTCCATGCTGCCCTCCACCTGCCCCACCACACAGCACGGAGCATCGCTTAGTGATTGTCTCCATACAAATGAGAACTACGCTACGATATAGCTTAGCTCTACACATTTTAGATAACCGTCCTACTAAACCTTTACTATTATTTGACCTGGGACCTGGGACCGTGAACTCTTTTTAACACGCTTTTTATTAGCTTCACCTGTATGTTTGTATGTATGTTTGTAACCGACTCCTTTGAGCGCGTTTTTGACCCACTTTAAACGTATTATAGCGTAGCGTAGCTTAGTGTAGCGTAGTCTAAAAGCTCCAGTATTAACAGATCGCATCGCAGCTGACGCAAGGTCTGTTCAGACTAACACGGTATAACCGCTGTAGGTAGCGACAGCGGCTAATCTCGCTCTCGAGCGGTATTTCGTTTGCCGCACTATCGCTCGCTTCACCCAATAAAAAATGGGAATACCGCATACTTATTACTTACTCATTCGATATCTACTGAGTTGTTATTCTTAGCGTAGCGTAATTTAGCTTAGTACAGCGTAGTCAAAGCTCAAGAATCAAGAATTAACTGAACGCATCGTGCGTTACATCGCAGCTCACGCATAAAGGTCTGTTCAGACAAACACGGTATAATCCGCTGTAGGTAGCGACAGCGGCTAATTTCGCTCTCAAACGATATTTCATTTGTCGCACTACCGCTCACTATACCGAATAACCGAACGTAAAAATGGGAATACCGCATACTCATTCGATATCCACTAAATTTTCATTTCTATGTTTAAGTTTCCGTTGACACAATGTTTGTATTTTTTATTGCGCATTTCATTACAGTGCTACGAGTGATAACTCTTGTAGGCCTAGGTGTGCTTATCAAACTTTATTTTTAATTACTTATAAGAAGGCTGTTTGTTATCCAAATAAAATAAAACAAAATAAAATAAATTGATACTCATGACATAGCTCAAGAATTAACTAAACGCATCGCAGCTGACGCATAAAGGTCTGTTCAGACTAACACGGTATAACCGCTGTAGGTAGCGACAGCGGCTAATCTCGCTCTCGAGCGGTATTTCGGTTACCGCGCTATCGCTGCACCGGATATAAAAACGGGAATACCGCATACTTACTCATTCGATATCCGCTGAATGTAAGTTAGTATAAGCCTAGTGGTCAGTCCTAATATTCAATTAGACAAAGGCTTTTTGGTGGCTTAAAAATCGACTGCCCCTACGAACAGTATTTTACAGGAGAGCAATTTAAAGTCTTTGACCTGAATTTATAAGTAAAAATGTGTAGAATCAGTTTTAATCGATTTAAAACATGGCGAATATTTACTTACCTATATCTTTAGAATTATTTGTTTGATTAAATATTCGTATAATTGGGTACCAAGAAAAAAATCGTGAATTTTGCAGTTTCGATTCTGTTCGTAGCAGCAGTTGAAATATTTGGCTTACATTGAGGCCTATTTTGAGCCCGTCCGAAAGCTCTCGAAACAAACTTTTAACCCAACAAACAACCAGTACCCCTAGTAAAACATGCTATCCGAAACAAGGTAGCGCTCCGTAAATCTATCTCAGTATTCTCAGCCATATTCGAAAACTGACCTAAGACTATTCCTTGAGTGAGATATTCATATTCATGATATTCTCGCTCACTGTCGCTCTCATTAGAAATGTCATGAGAGCGAGAGTGACGGAGATAATCTCGAGCGCCCAAGAATAGAGTCACTGAAAATGTTTTCCATAACATCACTAGACCGCTAGAGTTGACGTATGCACTGCGACACTAAAATGCCATATCTACCAAATGGGTAAAGCCGCGCTTTTGTTTCATTAATTTATTTATTACAGTATTACAATATATTTTTAACAATTATTGCCTTAAAACCCAGTCGGGTTAATCTAGGCAATAGGTTCTCATAATAATGTACCTACAGTAAGTGAAATCAGAAATTATTAACAATTGTATCAAGTTACACTGTGGCACGTTTAACTGTGACTCCTTGTGAACCCACCTCTCATCACCCGTACGCAACGTTGCACTTTTTTTATTGCGAAGACCTTTGATGACCACCAACTCGCCTGTTGGTAAGCGACGAGTGGTCGAAGATGAAGCACAGACTTACAAACCGATGTACGAAAAAACGCAGCAACAGTTTTGTATGACGCGTGGCATTATCAAACAACGCCACACGCCCGAGCAATGTTGCGCAACATTGTACAACGTTGCCGAATAAAGCTAGTTACCATGAAACATCACAGCTACGATGTGCAACTCCAATGCAACAGCAACGGCGACATCTAGCAACATTAATTGTAGTCTGCAGGTAAACAATATTACGTCATCGTATGCGAAAATAGCTCCGTAATTATTTCCCATTTGTTGCCAGTTTAGCCGAGCGAGTGGTGGCAACTGGGAATTTACTTTCTCCTCCTCTTGTCAATCAGTCTCATTGTTAATCTTACGAGTAAAGAAACCTTTTTTATACGCTTTTTTATTTTATTATTAGCTTCACTTGTATGTTAGTTTGTTAGTTTGTTTGTATGTTTGTAACCGACTCCGACAAAGCGTGTTTTTTAGTTTTTCTGAAATATTAATTGTTTTAGGTGAAATATAAATGCTCCATTTTAAAATTTATTCAGATTTGTTGAGCCGTCTTGAAGAAGTAACAAAAATACACATATTATACTCATTTACAAACAGTAATGTGAAATAGTTATTAAAATAATACCCAAACTGTAAAAGTCCCACAGCTGGGACTCAAGTGCTCTTTCCCAAATCACACAGTATATACTGGACCAGTATTTTTATAAAATTGTTGATGTAAAAAATATATTTAGTTGAAACATATTTGATTTAAATCATTTGCTCTACTTACGCAATGTTCAGCTAATAAGCTAAATTGGGTTCTTGGTAGAGCCTAGAGCCTTTTTCAATACTCTTATACCTACCTACTTAAAAAAAATAGAAAGGTAATACAACTATGTATTACTATTTTTTTGGTGTAAATGTTCCTATATTTTAATCAATACTCTATTATATCCAAAAAAAGTCCAAAAATTTCATTTTTTTTATCTGTTCATTTGAAAGTTCGCGCTCTGTGTCCGTAACGAGCAAGGTACCTATAATGCGAAATGACATTTGTAGAGCGCTGTTACTCGTATTATTATAAAACAAACTCTTTGTAAACAATTTGAAACTGTAGACTTAGTTTAGTAATTTATTGTACTCGATACAATATACCCCCTTTTTAATTTAGCATTTAGCATCGAGAAAATAAGTTTCGCTGTCTGTTTTCCTCCCGTCCTTTATCTCTGGTTTTACCCGCCCGCTCTGCTCTTTGACATCGGCTGACGTACTCGACCTCAGTCGTAAACTCTACCTTATCGCTAACAACATAGAGCTCTATCTCCCGCTCGACGTACATCCAGAATTTTCGAACTCATTAAGACCCATTCGGAAAATTCGGATTTAGTAAACATTTTAGAGGAGCGAACAAATGAGAACAAAACAATCGGCTCGCTGTTTATTTACGTTTTATTTTTAGAACTAATTTCTTATCTAGGAAATGTGAGGTCCGAAATGCTAATGATCTGGTCAAGTCTAAATGTAAGACAGCGCGAGTGGTGGAATACGGAAACGTGGCAGCTCTAGGCGTTTGGAAACATTCGACAATAGTATTCAAGGCTAGTGTATTTCGGCAGTGTATGCGAAATGCGGGCGCGGCGACGGCGGCGGCGGTGGCGGCGGCAGCGGCGGCGGCGGCGGCGGTGGCGTGGCGGCGGCGCGAGTGTCAAACCGGTGCGAGCGCCGCGCGCCGGCAGCAGGGCAGGCGGCAGGCGCGCCGCGCGGGGCTGACGCAACGCGCGACCTCTTTGTCCGGCCCCGCAGGCCGGCGGAATGCCCGCGAGCCGGCCTCGCCGCCGCCGCCGTCGCCGTCCGCGTTCGAGTAATTACGAATGTCAAATGTTATCGCACGCAACCGTCCGCCGCGCCGTCCGCACTCCGCTGCGCCGCTCTTCATAATAATAAAACCTGATATTTAAAACGGAACGTCCTTCTAACGCCGTGTAGTTGCGCCGACGCCAATCTACGATAATAATAAGCCGACTACCTAGAAAGCGTCTCGCTGCAGCGCTGCGAACGGTTACGCCGTTAGACGGGCCACTCGCTCGAAGCGCTCCAGCGCTGCCGGTGCCCGCGCCGCAGCGCTCACATAAGTACGGCCAGTTCTATGCGCGCCTGTATAGCTATTAAATGTATATAGAATATATAGTAGTAATCGCTCGACGCAGCGGTATTATGTCGGAAATATACCGATGGCACCGCGCCTCAAGCCGGTTCACCGTTTTGCGATTTAGTTTGTATGGGAAGTTTAATTTTGATTTTTTAAAGTAGTGGATGGAGTTATCGAATTTGTTTTTTTGCTAAAATATAAAGCTTGAGGTAAGCCTTCATTGAAGCTATAATGAGTAGGTCCAAAGTTTAAAAAAATAAAATAAATTTAAAAATCGATATATTTTTTCTGCAGACAAAATACATATAACAGAATAATAATAACTAAAAAGAAATAAAAACTGTAATATTAATGTAAAATAATTTGATTAGAAATGTGTTTATCATATTACAATTGGTTTTGTTGCTCAAATACATACAAATATTAATGATGAATTAATTATTACTGAACCGACAAAGAATACTTAGTATGATTCTGGGTTTTATTTAATTATTCTAAAATGATTCTCAAAAATTCTTCTTTAACTATTCTAAAAAGTTTAAAATTATAATATAATTAAATTCGCCTATCTAAAGAAACAGTCCAAAACGAAAACCAAGTCGGATCGTGTAGGTATTTTAATTAACATTTTGAAACACAATTTTCAATTATTCGAAAAAAATATTTTTCCCTTCAATATTTCAATTTTTCTTTAAAATAAATCCAACGTTTTTACTTAAATCATTTTACTTTAGAAGTCTGCAAAAATATGAATAAACGTAATAGGTACATAGCATTTTCCCAAAAAAACAACAATTGCTAGTTATAGCAGCGCAATAAACAACATAATTATAGTACAATTTTATTTTCATCTAAAATCATTACGCCAAACTTGTTTTCTTAAAAGCTTAAATATTTTATGAGGTATCCTAAATTCTAATATTCATGCCTTGATTTAGAAGAACACAAAGTGATGTACTAATTAAATAATATTACAAATGCCAATGTTAGGATGTTTGTTGCTCAATCATGCTAAAACGGCTGAATGGTTTTTAGTGAAATTTGGTATGAAGATAGCTTATACCTTGGATCAATATAAGCTACTTTTTATCTCTGCAATTGTGGCGCAAACTGCGGGGCGCTAGTTACCATTAAAATAGCAATTAAATATGTTGAACCTATTTTTAAAATAGGAAAACTAGATAAATAAAGTGTGTAGTGCGTAAGTGTCTTGGTTTCAGATCAATTTATTGAATAAATTAGCTAGTAATATAACAATATTCATTTTGTATTTATGCAGTAGCAAGCCCATTTTTATACAAGCCTGATATAATTATAATTAAAATAATTGGAAAATATTTCACACTTTTCCCATACATTTCCTACACAAAAATCCTCACAGTAAATGTTAACAAAGGGGAGAGATGTTCGCAACCGGCCTGAGGCGCGGCGCCGTCCTCCGTCAGCTATAGCGTGGCCTTATAGATGGTTGTTTGCGCTCACAGAGTGCGGTGAACAGCGCTCACCGGCGGCGCGGCTGTGTGCGTGCGTGCGGACACGGCGCACACAGGCGCGCGCCGCACACAGCCGCGGCCCGGGTTCGCCTGTACGGGTGCGTTCCGAAACCGCTCTCTATTCTATCTATGCGAAGGCGTCGTATCGCCACGTATAGCGGGCACGCTCGGGGCGAGGAATTTAGAGGCGGGGGTCGTATCGTTAATTGTTATGAAGTTGATTTCGGTCCTGAAATTCCGAAATAGGTATTTTGAAATAACGCCTCTTTTTCATCAACGAAACTCTACTCAATCTACCTTCTCTTAGACTTGTGACTCTACATTTGCTTTATACTCGACATTCGTTTGGTGGACCTAATTTCTGAGTATTTCGCTCGCATTTTCCCGCGGCAGAGTCAGCGTTGCGTTTCGTTCTGCCGCCGAAGCCGGGACGTTAGGTCGTCGCCGTCTGAACATATGTTTTCATTTATGGCTCGTCGGCGCGTTATCAGCGCGTGATAACAATAGAATGTGAGCTCTCGGTCTGAGACGCGAAGGCGCAGATTGGAACGGCCGGGTTCGGTCGATGCTTTGCCAATAGAGCGAAACAAGTCCATGGCTAGCGCTCGAGGGGCACCACGCGGGTCTTGGGGTCAGGGTGATGGTGATGCAGCCTTTGTGCTGCTTCTAATATCTTTTAAATAGGCACTAGATTATTATTCTAGCATTTTTTTTTAATAGAACAAAAATAGTTTGGATATTTTTGAAATATGAAATTAGGGAAACTTTTCTTGAACAAAGAAATACTTGCAGAGTCATTATTGATTACAAAAATAGGATCTTTCTGTTTAAGTAGGTAAATGATATCGAAGTTTAGGAAACGGTAAAAAATATACCACAAAAATATGTAAACAGAGTATTATGTATGTTCGGAGTACATTTTCCTGAGCTCTGACCAACTCATTTTCTCTTGATCACTGGAAAAATCCTTAGCGACGTCATTCAGCACTTTTTACCAAAAGACCTCATACATTGCGTGCAGCATACCATCGTTAGTAGCGCGGACCCAGCCAGCGTTCAATGGACTTGGCAGTATCGCGGCCATCTGGCATCAGCATGTTGGGCCGAAAAAAGTGTCATTCCCCTTCGGTCGAGTCGTCCGACTATCATTCGAGTCGACACGCCGCGCCGGTGCGGCCTCTGTTCCCTCGCGCCTCGCTCGAAAACAACAAGCTACTAGCAGTTCTCGATTGTAACTCGCTCTGAACCGACTCAACTCTCCCACTGAGTTCGATACGAATCGTGGAGTTTGGATAGCTTTATTTAGGTGATTCAAATAGTAGAGGCACTAGGTATTACTTGTAGTCTTAACATAGATACGGATTTGATACGCTGGACCAATTAAAGAATTTTTTGTAAGCGAAATATATATTTTAAGTACCGTTATACGCTTTGCACTTTCTGTTATTTTGTCACTGTTTACGAACAACCTAGATAATATCATTCTAAAAAGTAAGGTATATGCTAATAATACATATGTATTTTTTAGAACAAGAACAACACACTCGATAGCGAAATTGCTCTAAAATTCACATCGTTTCATCGTCAATCAGTCGTACCACTCTCGCAGCACATGTTTGTCGTCGAGTTAGTTTCGAGTTCCGATAGTAGTGTCTTTAGTAATATGAAAAACACAGACTCAGACCAATGTTGAACAAAGCATGCGTCAACTGGATGCTTCTGATGACGGGTCTTTTATATCGACTTCAACGCCATTTCTAGGGTATTTATTCTTCGACTAAAAGTTAGGTGCAAGAATCTTTAAATAGATGTCGCACCTGTATAAGGTTGTAAGGAAAGGGTATGGTAAGCCGTAAGGCTCATAGTACTCATCATTATGAACAACTTTTAGTATGAAACCTACCCAGAATTCGCGAATAAATACCAGCTGTTCTATAGAAAAATGTCAATGACATTCGACAAAATGTATGGAACAGCTGTTTTTTTTTACGAATTCCGGATTGGTTTCATAGTAAAAGTTGTTCATAATGTTGAGTACTGTGAGCTCTTAACGGCTCAACATAAAACACACCCTTTCCTTATGAACCTGTATTTGGAGAGCTTAATAAAAAAAATACAAACCAATATAGAAAAAAATGCTATCACAAATAAGAGGCCCGTTTTGACACTTGAGAAAGACCGTGAAATGTAACTTGGAACGCTTTTCGCGCATACTTTATGGTAGAATACAATGTCAAATTATAACGAAACTCTCAAAAACAGTTACGTTCTCAGTCTTCTTTTTTCAAATATTAGTGTTGTAACCAATTAATTACTGAATTTCACCAGCTTCATTCGATTTTAATAATAATTTAATATTGATCAGCTGGATCAGCCGGGGGAGGTTTTGTGAATGATACCTAACTCGCATTTGAGTCTAAAAGTACAAAAGAATATCACGAAGAAATGGACGCAAATAAATTCACAGAGTGGTTTACTACCTTTCGCTTTTTCTTATTTTTTTGTGTTTGAGTGAATGTTAGTGTAACTAAAAATATTAAATTAATAACAAATTAACCTTTCGTACCATTGTATCATTCCTAAATACCTACAATACTAAAGTTTAAGTTAAATTTTCTAATCAAAACCTTAATCCAATGAACTTACAATACATAATGAAATCGATCAAATACTCATACAAACTTGAATTGATTTGTCGTGAGTATCGAACACCGAGTCATATGGTAACATCACTAGTTACGTCGCGATGACTTATGTCAAAACGGGCCTCTTATTTTGTGTTGACTATAGTACGTAATTTACGAAAAACTATGCAAATGATTTCTGAAAAATAAAATATTTTGTTAGTACAATATCTTTATTTCATAAGTACCTAGTATTATTTTACTAGATACTCTAATAATGCTAGTGATTTTTTAAATCATAATTTTACTAAAGTAGATTGAAATAACCTTAACTGGTTTATTTTAATCGAAACTATTTATTGCGTTCATATAAACAAATTAAAAAATATATAACCATAAAAAAGATCCAACCTTGTACTTTTCTGTATTCTATTTTAGCTAACATTTTTCCTTATCAACATTCAAAACTAACGGCTACCTAACAGTCGATCAACTTGTTCACAGACTCATCGACAGCTCCGTTTGTCACTTTTGACAGTGCGATGACACTGGCCTGTCAACTCAATAAAAAAGAAAATGGAAAACAAAATGGCGCGCACAGCAGTCGCGCCATTTGTGAGGCGCCAGGTCGCCGTCATGGATGGACGCGTGTGAAATCTGCCTCAGTCGAGCAAGCAGCCGTGAGCAGCGGCCGGTCGCGGCGTTGGCTCGTTTGAACCAGGAATGAGGACGACCGCTTCTACTGCTGACTAAATACCTACCAGCGACGCTGCTGTGCAGGCGGTACGGAAACGATTCGAAATTCGAATAGACAATTTTGTTGCTTTTTTTGGCTTCTGCCGTTTGGTACATAAATACTTTAGACACCTACATTGAGTTACGTAACAGATATGTACCAAATAGTCTAATTAACAGAACTTGAATAAACAGAACATAAAAAAAACATCACCCTTTTTTGACAGTCGGGTAAAAACTAAAAACCATTGTTTTCAAAGGAACAGTAAAATTATTTTCATAATTGAATTTTAATCCTTGAATCCACATAGAATTGATTTCAGGTCAAAATCAGTTAGTCGAATGAGGAAAATGATAAAACAAAAATTAGTAGGTATCCACATGAATTCAGAGCATATTTCGCCGTGAACGGTTTGTAAAACTAGCCGAATTTCCAATAATTTCGATCGTGTGAACAAAGGCTATCGAAAAACTTAATTAAATATGTAATTTGACGTTTGATGTGTAAAATAGGCCGGGAATTGTTTTACAAAGGATCGGCTCGCGCGAGTTGGAACATGCAATTTTCTCGATGCGGTTTTATTTTGGAAAAGACATCAACGAGAGCCCCGCTACGACGCTACGGCGCGCTCTGAGGTCAACAATGTCAACATCATAAAAAACTAACAATGTTTGGTAATCTACGTAGGTAATTATGTTCTATTTTCAAACTACCCAAGTATATTAAAGAAAATAATAAAGTCAAATCGACGAGTAAGTATTCACTTTCAAGCTAGTACTTGAAATTTTGTACGCCACGTGCAGACAAAGGAAATCAGACTTTCAGCCTAAGCGAAAACGTTAACGCGCTAACAAATCAAGTCAAACTGACGCGAATGGTACAAGAACATGTTATGGCGGGAAAGGAAAATCTGAAAAACACCGCAATATACTCTGTGAGCTATGCTCGAGAGAAACTGAACCGCTCCGCTAGGTGGCAGCACATAGCTCGCTATTCACACCGTATATTATTTACCAGGGTTATATACGTGTGGCGTTATATAAGCGAACAGAAAGCTACGTTCGGTCGGCGGGAGCGGGCGTGGGGCGCGGGGCACGGGGGGGCGGCACCCACACGCGCGTCGCCCACGCACACACGCGCGTCGCGCCGCGTCCGTGTGTACCGAGCCCGGCCGACCGAGCGACTCGGCGTATTCTTATTATTATGAAAGGAGAAACGCTTTTTGTAGGGCAAGAACTAAATTTGTAGCATTACGGTCTCCGATAATAAAGATCGTAAACGCGTTTCAGCCGCTGAAGTTTGTCTGGCGGCTCATAGATGTCGCGCTTCCGATAGTCGATGCTTTTCCGGGTTCCACTTGCATTATGTGACGGTAGTGTCGACACTATGAGCATGATGCCATGATCCGTTAAAGGTTAGATTCCGCGTATTCCTTGGTTTCACCTTTAATTTAAATAACTGAAATTCCTACTTTCAAACTCTAGGTACCCACCTGACTGTAATATAATTCTTATTGCCTCTAGACTAAGAGACAAACAAATAATCCAATATTATTTTACACAAATCTATTTATAATTTAACCAACGAGAAAAACAATCGAGAGGTAAGTTAATATTTATTTCGGTCGCGTATTTTTATACTTAATATGAAGTAGAGTATCTAGACATAGACAATCAAATAAATAGCTGCCTATAAAGTTTATAGAGGTTTTATTGACTTAGCTGTATTTTTCCTTGTAAGTAGGTATACCTAACTACCCACATTTCGATTTCGCCTTCAAAGTACCTAGAATTATACGTTGTCGGTCTAAATATCCTTCAGTTATCAAAAAACGTCCCAACTATCAAAAATAGTTTGAAATGTAACTGGTAGAAAAAAAAACAGGAAAAAATGCATGTTTATGTCACAGGTCACAGACTAAAAAGTAGATCACTTTTCGATTTCATTGAAAACCTTTGCCCCATACAAATATACTAGAACAATCTCGATATTTACTAGCACAACTCGCACTTGGCTGTTATTGTACGACTCATCCAATAAAATAATCCAACGAGAAAAATAAAATTCTTACAAGAACAAAGAGCAGTTTGGTTTTACCGCCGGCTGGCTAGATGGCGCCACGAGGCTGAATGCGTCATACGTTTAAAGCGTGTGGCCGTCCTAACTACCTATAAAGGTACCTGTTGTATTGGCTCAGTTCCCGCCAAATCTAAAAAGCGCGGGAAACAACTTTCACACGTATTTTGAAACTGTCATGGCGGCGGCGGTCGTAGCGTTTCGTAGCACCGTGCAAGATTAGAAAATAAACATTTTACCTGATTATAGGTTAATGTTTTTGTTGAGTTTGGTTTCTAAATACATACGTTATTATTTTATTTGTTTTAATTAATGTAGACCAGTCTAGTAATATTAGATTAGATACAGATAAATATTTGGTACATTGTATGGGTTTTAAATACTGTTTTGAAAACCTTCGTAAATTAATCGCTGAAATGATAACTTAAAACTCAGCTAGTTATGAGGGCTGATAGGCTAGCGCTAGTTTCAACAGTTTTAGACCACCTAAAGACATCTGACAGGTAATTATCATTTTATTTCTTTCTAAAAAAAATTGATCCTAAAGTATTACTTCTAATTTTTTACACGTGACACCTTTGTTGTAAGTACCTATTTATCTCTCACTAGCTGACCCGTGCCCACTTCGTTGGGCATAATGTTAATTAAACCCGAAGCCATCGCGCGCCGTCCGGACCGTTTTTTCTCCGATTCACTTTGCAAAACGGACTACCACGTAAAAGCCTTTTTATTTTTCGGTTTTTTATATAACCTATGACACTCAGCAATAATGTGGCTTTCTATTGGTGAAAGAATTTTTAAAATCGGTTCAGTAGATCCCGAGATTACCCCTTACAATTTAACAAATATACAAACACACAAACTTTACTTCTTTATAATATTAGTATAGATCTCTCATGAGCTTTTTTTACGTGTGGCAAAAAAATAACTAGGTAGTCTGTAATTTTACTAATATAAGATGGAAGACAAATGATACATGTATGATATTGAAAAAACATACAAATCAAAAATCAATTAAATTACAATCTTTATTTTAGTGGACTTAAAGCATGTGCTTAGAAATGATAAAATTGGCATTTATATTATCATACGATCTGAAAAAAATTACCCTTGTTTACTTTTTAATGTGTGAAAAGTATTTGCTGCTTTTTGATCTTTTTAGCATATAGAGCTTTCAGTGCGAGCAAATATTGAGCGATTCTAGAAAGCGGAGGACATCTTCATAGATTCCACTATCTGTTTGGATATAATTAGAGCAGCCTGTTTACCGCTCCGCCATGTAATTTGAAACATAGCTGACAATGGCGTATGTTCTACACCTGGAGATGCCTGAGGCTGTAATCATTGAGCTATTAAATTTAATAACATGGAATGAAAAATATTGACAGATTCAAACAGCACCATCATCATCAGCCATCTTCATATTGACGTTTGAAGGCTCTTAAGTTAAACTTCTTGCGATTCCATGCTATGTTTTTCAAATGCTGATAACTCAGTCCGGTTCACTTTTTTATATCGTCCAGCCATTTCCGTCTTTATCGACCTGAGCTCCTCATCCCGGAATGCTGCCCTCGAGGATCAATAATACTATGATTGCTTGATAAGGTACAAACACTTTTATATTGTCGTAGTTAGTACGTCAGCAATAAATCTCGTCTTAAATAAGGTCACAAAAATCATAAAATATTATATTTTTGTGTACTACGAGTATGTCGTTTTGCATTGCGGTAGTACTTGTGCCACATTTCACTCTGTAACTGGCTCTAAAATTTGACATTTCACTGTGACATGCTAGTGAAAAAATCACATAAATATAATCTAATTATCGCGTAGTACACTGTATATATTTATGCGGATAAAACAACATGACTTACACAGCGAGGCATGAGCAAAATTGAGTAAAGTAGCTCAATTGTATTGGACCATATTCCGGCGATTTGTAGAGTAACCTCCAGTACATAGTGGCTCAATGACGGCTATAATACCCTGTACATTACGTTCAACGTTCAAATAACTATTACTCGCATAATATACGAGTAGATTGCCATACTTAGGTACCTTACACATAGTATTATATTATATTAAGTATATTGCTGAAATCCACGCCGGGATGTTTTTATAATTAGCACTGCTTTGCTTTGCTTTGCCCCGTAACTGTCATCCTGCAAGTGAAATTCTGTACCTCTTATAGGATGACGGAAAAAAAATCACAATTAATTTTCTCAACAAAAATACGCTACTGCACTTTTTTGAATGAATTATTGCGTTTAGATAATGACAGCACTGTAAGCTATCTCCACACCGAATTTTATTAAAGCCCGTCCAGCTGTAACAAAGTCAGTGGGAAACAAACAAACATACACATAAGTGTCCATACGAGTATACGCAAACTTTCGCATTTATAAATATTGGTGTAGGCATTTACGAATATGGTGATATTTTATTTTTACGTAATATTCCCGAAACTTATCTGTTTGTAAATCGTTATTTGCTCTTGTTTTACCTTCCAGGGAAATTTGTCCACATCACCCACATACACACATATCTATCCGAAAGCTTTACAATTTATATAAATAGCTGGCCAGTACAATTATGGAATTAGAACCTCTTTCGAAATTACGAAACGTTTGATAGGGTTATTTTAGCTAAAAATACGCAAAATACTTTAAAACTTAGAGAACCAAAAAAACACTAAATTATTAATTTTTGAATAGTTTTTAATTTTCAAAGCTTAGCCTAGTTTCGATGGGATACTTTGAAAACAAAATCATTATTTTTACAAAACAAAAAACAAAAACCGACTTCAAAAGACCGACTATTGAGTTATCGCGCACGTAGCTAATGCAAATTTAAGACTTATATGGTTTTCTCATGGATACCATTATCAGAACTGGACTAAATTGAAATGGGACCAAATGGGAAGCGTCAGCTTTCTAATAAAAAAAGAATCATCAAAATCGATTCACCCAGTCAAAAGTTATGAGGTAACAAACATAAAAAAAAACATACAGTCGAATTGATAACCTCCTCCTTTTTTGAAGTCGATTAAAAAAAAGAAGTGATAAAAAGAGTCTGTGAGTGACGTCTTAACTCATTACGTGGACTCGGTAGTTAGTCGGATGGCAGTGTATTTATAATATTTATCAAAACTTATTCTTTACTTTACTGTTTAAAACACTTTTTTATAATGTAATATCCTCTGTACTTCATATATTCTGACATAAAAATGTTTAGGTATATTTTCGGCCAGTTATTTGACCCAAACGGTGCTTAAAGCGTCCAGTATACATGAAGGTCGGCGGGCGGGCGCTCTAAGGCCATTGCAGCTTTCGCCTCTACTCGGCATGGTAGGTATTCATACTCACGTCCAACTACGTCGTCTGCGCTGGTACTACCAAGTTTTCATGGAAAAAAACGTGGGCGAAGCTAAAAATAACTACCAAAAGAAAACCGGCACCGTTACGGTGAAACTCTGACCTTTTCCCATTGTTTCATTTCGTCAGGTTTTAGACGGGTTTCAGTTAATTTCGGACGAAAATTAACTGGTAATGTTTTGAATAAATATTTTGCGATAATGAATTCAAAGGACATAATTATTTCCTTTAGCTAAATTACTTTGTCTGGAAGAGATCGCTCTTCGCGATAAGACTAAGAAAAAAATCTTAGAAAAACACCGGCTCGTGTGCGATTCTCTTAGTATTACTATGTTGGTATTATTTCCCTTTTATGGTGTCAATAAAAAATATTTTATTGTATTATATCATGTAGTTAGTTGTATCATGAAAAATGAGACATAAGTAACTAATATTTCTCCATTTGTAATTGGAAAAAGCAATTCAACTTTCCACATCTACTTTTGCACTTTAATGAATCTAAAACTGAATAGTTTAGTAATTACAACAAAACATTTTTTTAACATTAACTGCTTATTTATATAATTTTACCTGCACTCTCCTGGGTTTATACTGTTGAAATGAAATGATTTTACAATCTATCAAATGTAGGTCAATCAACACACTCATTGTTACCAAAATTACTTTTATCATAGATAATTAATATATACAAATGTAAATGTAACCATAAGGGTGTTTTTGGATATGCCTGTTGGGTAGGTACAATTTATTTTCAAAAGTTACCGAATTTGTAAAGATTATTGACTTACATTTTTTAACTAAGTAGTTTAAATATTAAAATCAAAATGAATCTTAATTGGATTAAGGACATAAATTGTTAGTGTTAGCAGCTACCAGTGGTAATTAGATGTAATTTTTTGACAGCAAGTAAAAAATTTCTGAAATTAACTTTTACTTCTGATATAGGTGCAGCACTGCGAGTACGGACTCTTATCGATCGAGAAACTGACGTTTAAAATCGGTAAAATTTAGCAAAAGGATCGATAATTTCAAAACCATAGACAAAATCATAAACAAACGATGGTTTTCTCGAATTTTACCGATTTTAAACGTCAGTTTCTCGATCGATAAGAGTCCGTACTCGCACTGCTGAGTTGCAATGAAAGGGTATGCCAAGCCGAAACAGGCTCATAGTACTCGTCATTATGAACAACTTTTACTAAGGGATGGGACCAACCAGGTAACCGCGAAAAATAAATCAGCTGATCCATACATTTTGTCGAGTGTCATTGACATTTTTCTATATAGGGTTATTCATAAAGGGTATGCAAAGCCGAAAAGGGCTCATAGTACTCATCATTATGATCAACTTTTTCTATGAGACCAACTCGAAATTCAAGATAAAAAAAATCAGCTGTTCCATAGAAAAATGTCAATGACACTCGACAAAATGTATGGAGCAGCTGATTTTTTTTTCGCGAATTTCGGTTTGGTCCCATAGTAGGTAAAAGTTGTTCATAATGATGAGTACTATGAGCCCCTTTCGGCTTAGCATACCCTTTATGAATAACCCTGTAGAACAGCTAAATTTTTTTCGCAAATTCCGGGTTGGTCCCATTGTGAAAGTTGTTCATAATGATGGGTACTATGAGCCCTTTTCGACTTAGCATACCCTTTCCTTATAACCCTGTATATACTTTCTAGGACTATTTAAAAAATCCAGCAAATGGCTGCCGATTGCTAATCTTCATAGTTAATGACGAATTCCCCGAAATGTTTCATGATAATGGAAAACAAAGGTGTTTTTTGCTGTATCAGGTGTGATAACGCTCGCCCGATAAGAAGAACAATATTGTTTACATCGCTGAGTTCACATTCCATTGACAGTTTAGTACGGGAAGTTTACAAATGAATCCTTCTCATGCAGCGATGGTTGCTTATTTCTATACTTTTATTATAGAAGTAACGTCAGTAAAGCCTATATCGTAATTATGTGATATTTCCAGAGTTTTGATTGCATTGTCAATACTATTGCAAGATGTTGTGTAATTTTCACCTGATTTTTTTTCCAAAAGCATAAGTTAGTTTGTCCAAATAAACCATTTTTTTTATTGACTTCAATATTATATAATTCAAAATTTAACTGTCGTTGGTTTTGTACCAAAAGACAACAAAAGTGGGAAGAGAGAACTATTTTTAAAAATAAAATATTGGAGGCTTGAATTTTAAAAATATGTAGGTAATTATTATTAACAAGACTTTCTTGTTGTCCTTTTCCTTATCTTATTTCTAACTATAGATATTATTTGGAAACACAAAAAAAAACATAATATTAGATATTCTATGTACAGCAAACGTGTTAAAAATATAACAGCGCCTCTGCCGAGCGTAAACGGAAACTACAATTTCATACCTTTTCAATCAGATAAGTAAGATAAGTCAGATAATACTAAAAAGGCAAAACAGCAGCGACATTAACGTACAAATTAACACGTACCGCAGACGCATATTTCATTAAACACTAAATCGAAAACCGATCTCTCAAAAGTTTAGTAAACAAATAGAGTCCTATTTCCAAAGACTCCACAGGGCTGAATATAACCTTTGTCTGCCTGTCTTTCAGCTAATATCCTATGAACGCTTCAGGCTGAATCAGGCGGTAGGTGGCAGCAGGCAGTGGATCGATGGCACCACCACCACTCTCCAGGACCGCCTTCACTCTTCGGAGCTCATTTATTTTTAGCTCTATTAGTGTTAACAGAACTACGAGATCACCAGCCTAATAATTTGTTGCTATTGGAAACTCAGGGACCTCTCGGAGACGAGTCGTCGTCAGTGAAATTGATATACGAAGTAGGTGTATATAAGTACGTATTTATACGTAGTTCTTAGGCCACTGAAAGGTGGAGAAATGTCCCATTGTTTCTTATTTTAGCAATCAACCCGGTGGGTGTTAGGTTAACAATAAGTACTTAGTTTAGATTTTTTTTTTAAATGATATTCTTTGATTCCTCTTAGGTGGTATTTTGCTCCAATAAATTTAGCGTACTTTACTCAATATTTTTTTTTGTCTTCATATGCATGTTTAGTGATAAGTATATGAAATATACAGAGATAGGCAGAGATAGGTATACATGATTATTAATCCACTGTTACATAGAAAAATGTCAATGACACTCGACAAAATGTATGGAACAGCTGAAATTTTTTTCGCGAATTCTGGGTTGGTCCCATAGTAAAAGTTGTTTATAATGATGAGTACTATGAGCCCTTTTCGGCTTAGCATACCCTTTATGAATAACCCTGTATAATGTATTAGTAGTTAGAGTTAATATGTATCGTTCAGTTAGAAGTGATGTATCTAACAGAGATACAAACAAAATTATAGGTATATTAGAAGTCTGGAATCCTTGAAATAGATACCTAAC
Source organism: Alcis repandata (assembly GCA_949125135.1). Lineage (NCBI taxonomy): Eukaryota > Metazoa > Arthropoda > Insecta > Lepidoptera > Geometridae > Alcis > Alcis repandata. The sequence continues at coordinate 6,373,914 of OX421242.1, read as the reverse complement.
ATTTACAGAGCAATTGTCAAAAGCCTAGCCATCATCGCAAGCAGCCAGCCATGATACAAACTGTCCTTAATTTAAAATAAATAAGACGATCTGGAAAAGCTCTCATCTATTTCGAGATAACAGCCATTTTGTGTCCCGGATTATCGGGATTAAATTGATTCCGCACGTTATGAACAAAAGCTGAAAAACGAGGTTTTATCATAATTATCGTTAATTTGGCGGCAAACAGGCCATCAAAGGATAGTGGGGATTTTGTTTATGAAAATTTTCATGAAATTGATCACAAAGGTTTGGTTAAATCCCGGACTTTTATTTAGACAGTCTTTATCTACACTTCTACACTAATATTATAAAGAGGGAAGATTTGTATGTTTTTAATGAGTAAACTCAAAAAAAGTGGACCGATTTTAAAAAAAAAATCACCTATATAAAGTTACGTTATTAGCGAGTAACAGACTATATTTCATACGCGTGCGAAGACCACCATGAGTGGCGGTCTTGTGCAGTTAGTGCCCAAAAAAAAATGTATTTGTACATTTTTATAATGAAACAAGGGTACGGTTGTCCTACTACCCTTTGTATGATTGTATGGATTTATGTATGTTTGTTACTCTTTTACGCAAAAACGGCTAAACGGATTTACATGAAATTTGTAATGAAGGTTCATGATTTGGATTAACACATAGGCTACTTTTTATCCCAGAAAACGCGAGTGAAACCGCGGGGCTCAGCTAGTTCATTTTAATAAAATTATCTGCTATACGCGTATTTACAGTTTCGAAGTGTAAACCCGGCTTTAACAACCGGCTCGCAGTTTCAGCGATGGAAAATCAGTTCTCGGAAGCGGCGGAGCTTCAATTATAAATATCGAGCTATGTTTAGAGCTGTATGCTGGTGGAAATAGATTCATTCCGGGAAAATCATTCTATAAAACAATTTTATGCTGATTGTGTGCTTTGGGCTGAATTGTGAAATGGGAGATGGTCCCATTTGTTGTTATTAGTTGGTGTATACCTGTCATCCCAGCTTTACTTGGAAAAATAGTTTTCGCAGAAGTACCTGTATCGATTTTTCGACTCCAAAAAGATATAACAAACAAACATGTCATTAAAGTCGTTAGGACCGTTTTCATTATATCTAAATATATATAATAATATAAATAAATATACACAAAAATGTATTTCTCGTGGAATAATTATATTAAATAGAAATAGATAGATTCTATACTTATCTTCTTCTTAATATATATAAATTACGGGTCACGTTGTTTGTCCGCTATAGACTCCTAAACCACTTAACCGATTTCAATCAAATTTGCACACCGGGTGCAGTTCGATCTAACTTAGGAGATAGGATAGCTCACATAGTCACATCTCAATTTATAGAAAAAAAACATGAAAAATTAGAAAATTTAAAAATACTTAAACCATATAGATCTTTGGACAATGTAAACTTTTTTAATGTAACTTTTGACATTTGACATAGAACTGACGCAATGGCTTTTGACAGGACAACATCTGTCGAGTCAGCTAGTATTATATAGGTTTACCTGCACCTGAAAGGGGTAAAAGATGGCTGGAAAACCGGAAAAGATGGCGCGCAGAAGAAGCGACCTCTGCAGTTGGTGGAAAGTAGCTGATGATGATGATACTGGCCCCTACTACTTTAAAAAAAAGGTGCTTAGTCCATCCTTATGTAAGTACGTAATTAAAATCGGCGACTAAACTGTTCTTTCGTGACCTAAGTAACAAAAACTTGGACTGATCCTTCTGTTTTATAAAGAACTTATGTTCGAACATAAGCTACTTTTTATATACCAATATCAAAACACCAAAAAATCTCAACCCAGCGCAAAGGATTTTTCATAATTTGTTAGAAAACAACCTTAGCTAAGTTAATAAATTAATATTTGCTTGTGAACTCCAGATACAAAGTCAGTATGAAAAATTCTAGTGATTCTGCGACGAGGACCAATTCTGAGAAACGATGCGAGCCAATTAAAAATATCGGGCTATACCTGGAAAACTAGCGAGCAGCTGGAAAATGGAAATAGATTTACCCTCTGCTTTTCCCGCTAGGAGTTTGCAGTTCTTTGCACAATAAACGCTGTAAAACTAGAAAAGTGACAAAGTGAATCGTATTTTAATGTTTATTTTTGTTAGCATTGTCAGCAAGTTTGGAGGCCGCTGTATGCTGAAACACCAGCATTAAGTATAATTTGACAGCAGTATCTAGGTTTTTATGCATGTTTATTAGCTACTAGCGGCCCGTCCCGGCTTCGCACGGGTAGACTTTGGGATAAACGTAGAGTAAATTGAAATCGGTCCAGTCGTTCACGCGTGATGGCGTGACCAAAGGTGTTGAGAATAATTATAGGAACTCTTTGTTATAACCTCTATTCTCATGCTATTGCGTAACTATAGCAACCGTAGTTTGTTGATGCTAACTTGTCAATTTATAGTAAAAATTATCAGTATAAAACGCACACTGTTTTGATAGATATGATTGAATTTGAACTTTGTACAGAGGTAATAAAGTGCAAATTGACTCTTGGACGTTAGGAACATACCTACATTGCTTAAACAACAGTGAGTGCTTGCAATTCAATATGAACTTTATACAATAGCAATAAAGCTCGTTTTAGTTAGAAAACGTTTGTATGGGAAAAATAAAAGGGCTGTTTTTAGGGTTTTTCAATATTTCTGAGAGATTTTCTTAATATTTTTTTTCCGTAAGAACCTTCTCCTAATAATAACAAATACAACAAAAAAAGAATTAGTGAAATCGGTCCAGCCATTCACGCGTGAGGCCGTGACCAAGGAAAACGGGTTTCATTTTTTATATATATAGATATTTAAGTTAAAAAATGATTTTTGTTAAATATAATTGAATTTTATAGCATTAGTTTATGTAACTTTGACAAACGTTACATAAACCTAGTCCGATTTAACTTGATCGCGACCAAAACTGAGTGCATACTATTTTAAAACTTGATGATTTAAGCACTTTAATAATGTAGTGTAGTCAGTTTTAAACCCTAGTTGACAGATCCAAACTGATTGATGTCCTTGTTTATTAAGACCGTAATGATAAATTACAGTTTTTTTTTAGGAATTTTAAATCGGGAAAGCATGCAGCAACCAATCAATAATTAAAAAAAAAACTAATTTTAGTAATTCTGTGTCTAATTTTGAATATGGACTGTTTTCAGCGGCAGGCGAGCGTAGCATGAGTCAAACCGAGTCAAGCTTGAGTACCTACAGACACTGGCAGGATCTCGAGCCGGATCTATCCTCCATGGTGAGGTGGCGGGGACGGTGACTCATTGAAGCCTACGGGGCTCTCCGGTACATACGGAATTACGGTTACTAGCCTGAAGTTATTTAGCCAAGTTTTTTTATGAAAAAAGTGGCAAACAAACGCAATATCAGACAACAACAACAACAGTGGCAACATCTTATATCTCAATGTGACAAGCGCAGTGCTGTGCCGCGCAGGGTCTTGAATTCTAAGAGTTCAAAATGTTGGGTTCAAACTCTCATAGGTTCGTCTGGGTTATGGGCAAACGTGACGTTTAAGATCAGACGAGCAATTTGCTCGCCTCGTCACAACAGCATAAAAAAAGCGACGGGCCACCTGATGGCTAGTGGTCGTCGCTGCCTATGCACACCTTCATACCTGAAGCATCTTTTGTGCGTTGCTAAGTGGCCAACGAGCTGCCTTGTGAGCTCGTAAGCGATCATCATCGTCTTCGAACAACAACAGGCCCAGCATAATGTTTGACGTGTAATATATAATGGCGAATATTCGATAGAAAAGTGAAGGTACGTCATTTACGCCCGTCAGCGGCGCCCTTGTTCGCAGAGACATTGCTGACTTTTTAGGACTTTTAATGACGGCTCTAAGAACCTCATCTTGTACCTATAGTTACTGGGTAATACCGTCATGGTGGTGGCTCATTTCACATTTTGCAGTTTGATGGTTGTCGATACGGGGAATAAGAGGTATTGGCGATATTGTTTACTAGGTTATAAGGAAAGGGTAGGCTGAAAAAGGCTCGTAGTACTCATCATTATGGGCCCAAGTCGAAATTCGCGGAAAAATATCAGCCGTTCCATAGAAAGATGTCAATGACACCCGACAAAATGTACGGAACAGCTGGTTTTTTTTTCGCGAATTTCGTGTTAGTCCCATAGTGAAAGTCGTTCACAATGATTAGTACTATGAGCCCTATTCAGCTTTGCATCGAGCTGAAAATAACCCCCTACAACATAAGGTTCTTAATAATACAAATAAAAAAAGATAAATCTGTCGAGGGCTGTGAAAATGTAGGGCACAGAAAGTTACAGTTAATACAAACCACTAGTTCGCTCCATATTTACCCATTATTTAAGTTGACGCATGCAAAAGGGATAAAGTTCCTACAACAGGAATATCTGCAAAAAGTTGCAAACTGTATGTTGCAACTCTTGTTTGTTCTTCGCGATACTTTGAGCTACGAGTATATTATATAGTAGACGAGGTAGACGGGAAAGCTATTATATACTTAATAGCTAATTGAAAAAAAAAGTTTTGTTTTGTTTTTGTTTGTTTTGTTTTGTGAAAGAGTTTTTAGGCCAGGACAGACTGTACTGCGAACTCTTAGTGCGAGCCCGAACTGAATCGCGTCGGTTTTATCTCGCTTTTTCTCTAGCTGGCAGAGCGAGACGAAAGATAGAATACATAAAATTAACTCTTTATTGTTCACACCAGAAATTATAAGCAGAAGGGTAATTACGCGCAAAACTAGTGCAACGGCTAGCGACCCTATCGCCAAGAGTCATTTCTTCAAGACAAAAAAACCAAAACCAGGATCCAGTTTACGCTCGCGCTAAGAGTCCGCATTAGGCGCCCTGGTCGTGATTTTACAAAGTTAGGACACAATTACAACCTAACCTTACTCAAACTCAACTGTCAGAGTCGTCCAGCATCGCTGATACAATTTACCATTAATTCGGCCATCGGCGATAGATTCGATAGTAATAATGAATTTGTCAGCAAATCAACGGGCGACCTTAGTCGGCCGGGGTTTCCGGCCGGCCGGGCGTCCGGTCCGGCCACCTCCGGCACGATAATTACCGGTAGCAACTGAATTACTGAGGGATGGAACTCGCATCTATTTTTAGTACCGCTATGATTAGCTACTAGTTGAGATACTAAGGTATTTTACTTTAAGACATAACATATTTTAAAGTAATGTAAAAATCTTGAGACAAGGTAACAAGAATTCCAAATGCGATCCAGTTTATTGAATCGATTACTAGAATAATGTGGACCAGTCTTTAATCAGCAAAATAACACAATGGACCTGTAATACCAAATATTCAAGTTTCGAATTTCCAATTATTCCATTCCAAATTCAAATCATTTCGCGCCAATTTTATTTTCCCTCTATATTCGATCTCCTTGGCCTGCGTTCAGAATCGAATAACTTTGTCTACGACAATATTCCAGAGTGAGACCAAAATAGATAGACCGAGTCGTTCTTTGTATCAGCCCCTAAATAGAGTGCGTAATAGGAAGGGGAGGCCGGAGGGTCGCCGGCCCGCGCATGCGCGCACCCACCCAGGACTAATATCGGTTTTATTTCAACGGTTTTGTTGTTTTCTCACGTTGATTTTGTTTTTTAATTAATTCAGCTATTAGGGATTAAGCTGAAAATATCTAGAACCGGTTTTAGGCGGTTAGCATATTATTCTGCTTATTTGCACAACAAGATCGTTATTGGTATTAATAGATTGTTCTCCTTGGCTAGGAAAGTTTTGAATTCATAGATGAGCGGCTCAAATTAGTTTATGGGCTCTATTTTAGTCGCTGTAGGCTTAATATTTGCCTATCGTTTAACTTTTTATTTTTGAAGGAAGAAGTGAATTCTAACAAGGACGTTCAAGGATTACACAGATTGCTAAATCGATTTTTCCCTAACGGTTTGAAATGTTCAGTTTTGGTGAGAAAAATTATTATAAAATCAAATAGGCAAATAATTAAAAACAATTATGTAACATAGTCTTTGCATAAACAGGACAATATATATTTTTTTTCCCACAAATTATTTTTTGCAAAGAAACCCCGAATAAATTATCGATATCAAGACGCAACAGTTATTAGAACGAAGTATCGAAACTGAGGTATCCCTACTCAGTGTTGGGAAGCATTTCTATCATCAATCATTCACGTACGATGTAAATGTCAGGATTATTGTTAAGACAATACTAAACTGTCGATAGTTGAGTGCTTAGTTAAATAATTAAGTAGGAAGATACTCAACTATTGATAGTTTAGATTGAATAAGTACATCCCTAGATGACAAATTCATTTTACCAAAGTTTTGGGCTGATGTCAAAAGTATAGACAATGAAGTAATCTCATTACTTACTTTTCTGTCTTTGTCTTTACATGGCCGTACTCGAGTGATCTAGCTAATTTAAGAAATAAACTAATTCTAGTCTAGAGCAAGTCTCTTTTTCCATCCCATTTTCTCGTCCATCTCATCAAAAGTGACAGGTAAAACAAACATTGGCTAGGGAATACTCAGCCTAGCCTTTTAGGAATTTTACTCGTAACATGATACGATTAATTAATTTAGAGTTATGAAATTGTACATAGATAGTATACTTAGACATTCTATGTAGAGGTAGATAGATAAAAAGTCTTTAAAATTAAAGAAACAAACAAACAGACCGCAACATTGTTCATCATCAAGCAAAATGGCGGTCAAAGGCAAGCCTATCATCAAAAAAAAAAGAACTAAAAATTTTATCGATTACGAAACAGTAAAATGTAATGACTTTTTATAATTTTGATATCGACAAATTTTCGTCACACATATTTATGTTAGCAGCATCCCTAGTGTCCTCGGCAGCTAGATGTGTTCCCGAAGGGTGGCCGTCACCCGGCCGGCAGATGTGCGCGCACGTGGCTCGACTCGCGACGACTTGCGTACAATGGAACGCAAAGGATCCAATATGGCGCCCGCTTGTGAACTTTCCCGCTCACTTCATTCACGTGACACATTAAAACTACCCACATTTTTTAATTAACAAAACACAGTGCAACCAGTTATGGGTTGAGTAGGTACACCGTATCCTGAGATAAATCCAAATGTTTCGAAAAAATAAATTCAGTTTCTTCACATGGTGATCTCTACCGATGAATTCGTAAATTAATAACTTACGATGGGCCTGGTGTCCCTGTAAACTACAACTTTGAAATAATTGGATGCATTTCAAAATCCTGCTCCTCATACAGAAAGATATCATCGGACGGAAATTTATAAAAAGACAGAAATTTATAAAAATAATATCTTATCTTGGATCTTAAAGTGGAATTATAACATAACGAAACCTGAGATGTTACTGTGATGGGCGCAACTGTCCAATATCGGGACATAGTCGGAGGTGCATTATGAGAATGAGGTATGAGGTCGACGGTCTCTATCAGGGTCTTGAGAGCGCCATCGCCTGTACGACCGCCGGTTACTAAGGTGAAAATTTAAGGAAACTGTTAGGTGGAATTATAAATATCCAGTTAGTACACTCGCATAATTTTAACTCGATCTCGAACTTTGTTGGTTTTATTTAAGAATCATATAGTTTGAGGTTGGCAGACATATTTCAAGTTATTGCGCGTCCTGCCACTCTCTCCGTTGGAGACTTGGAGACTGTGCCTAGATCCTGTTGTAGAGAGCAAGCAGTTTTAGCTAAGAAGATTTCTCTACCTACAGTTATTGCTATCATTATCTCCAAGATAAATTGCTAGGTATTCGATTGGGCATCTAACCGGCATTGAGAAAAGACCTCAGATTCTTTGTGCAACTACTTTTGAAATCGGTATTGAGAAGTGAGCCGCAAAAATTGTATTCAATGGTCAAACACCTTGACTCTACCTAAACATGGTTACCTACTCATTACAAACTCAATATCCAGAATTCGCATATTCCTGTGTAATGCAAATTTCTTTTGGCTGTCTCATTACAATAGTGATACCTATTTCAACTAATGCAAAGTAGGTATTCGACATTTACTCATAAAGATTCCGAGTCTTTACCACGGCCGAGCGCTCGTCATTACGCCGATGGTCAACCGGTTTGTGATCGCATCAGAAAAACAGCTACCCTCGTACCACGAGACGTTCAACGGACGATACGCGACAGACTAGGTACCAAGAGACGGCGAGCGTACTGAGCGAGACGAAGACGGAAAATGTTGTCTTGATATCTCGTGGTGAGGGTCGGCCGATATGCGCATTGGAGAGCGCTATAATTTCGGTGTCAAAATTTTATATAACGCTGCGAATTTAAAAGTGCGCTGTCTCTCCGAAGTTTTATGGCACAGTGCGCTGAGAGCTGACAGCGTGTCGCGCTCTAGCCGACGGGCACTATGGTCACACTGGATCTAGTGCATACGAGATGCACTGCGCTGCTGACTCTGCTACAATTAGCCTGGACTTTTACGATGCATGCGCCACAGTTCTACAATATTTTTGCTTACTATTTTGCGATTGGGAATTGAAATAAGTATATAAATAAGTGGACAAAAATACTAGTGAAATAACTAGGTAGGGTACAGAAAGGAAAATGTTTTGATTTACTTTTTAAATATTAACCAATTAACACGATCAGTTCACTGGCTCAAGCTATTTTTATTACAAGTCAAGAAAAACAAGTCTTATTTTGCCATTTGATGAATTCAAAAAAATGTATGACTAGTACTTTTGTATGCATAAACGTTTGATAAACTAATCGGCGGCGTCCTGATTTTAGAAGTTCTTTAGTGATTCTGATCGAGTGTGAGCTGAGAGCGCGCATAGTACCTACCTACAAGTAGGTTGGCGCGAACGAGATAGCATGCGATCGCTAACACAAACACGATCACAATCGACTTTACATAATAACTTGTTATTCTTAATAAAATAAACTGTCTCCTTTTTACCGTAACACTTCTCGAGACACTTCTCTAAGACACCTCTCTATCTCGAATTATTTCATAGCATATATAGGTACTCGCCGATTACCTTACCTATGATATACCTATCGAGCGTATGCATTAGAGTTACACAACATTCGAAATCAGCAAACAGCTACTCAAAAATAGATTATCCCGGAAAGTCCCTGAGAAATCCACGAGTACCTACCGTTCGAAGTTAGAAAAATAGACACGCATACGGAATCAGGTCAAATGATCGAAAAAATTAGAAAGCTGCGTGGGAATGGGCGGAACACGGCACTCGGCACTCGGCAAGTCGGCACTGGCACCGAAATATGGTAGAGGAGAAAGGTGAAGCTCGCTTATGACGACGGCTTCTGCAGGAAATTTGAAAATGGCTAAGTTATGGGGGAGACAAGTGAAAACGAGGTTACTAGACAGGAGGAAATTTTCAAGAAAATTCTGTTAGGTGTGAAAGACATTATTTACGACTAACAATAGAGTAGAATGAAAGTTACCATTTATGTGCATTTTATGTTTGAATGAAACTATCATCATTATCGTTTCGCCATTTTTGTTATTTTGGTATCTTCACTTAGTTAGTTATATTGTCAAAAATAGTTTGTTAAAACCTGAATAGATCGATAGCTCTCGATTATCTGATCGTAATTTGTTAAAACTGTTTTTACATGATTCACTGTTGTTAGCCCTGACAGCGTGCGAAATACCCGGGTTTACCTTGCGCGACAAACACACGGCGATTTTGGCGGTTGGCATCTGGTGCCTACTGCAAAAAAAAACTTAAAAGATGAATAGATACATACATTTACACTTAAGATATTATGTTATAAGAACACAGGACTACTGACAAACCTCGTATTATTGAGAAAATGTGAGTCTTTTTGGAAACAAATTGTGTCAAAACCATGCCTGTTTTCACTTTTCACAATAAAATATGAACCAAAAAATATAGAATTGGTCAACAAGCAACCAACATAAATCTATCTCAAGCACTCAAACTAGAGGTAGAGAAGTAGGTACCTATATATACCTAAGTACGTAAGCGCATAAAACAAATACCTATTTCTAGACCCAAAAGGCCAAAACAAAACAAGTCCCTCGCCGTTTTCACGAAAATTCAGCGTGCATCGTTAGACTGTAGTAAGTGATAGCAAGGGTACAATGGGTTGAAGGCGGGTAGGCGAAGAGATAGGGAACGATTTTGTTACTAGACTAAAACTTGTTGTGTATTAAAAATGAATATAAATATCTTCTACTAATTACGTTTCTGCAAAGCTGTGTGAGTTAAATAAATAGGAAATAGTTATAGTTTACTACTAGTATTTAATACATCATTTCGTTTGAATTTTAGCACAGATCTCGATCTCAATCACTGGGAATTGTAGCAATGAAAGTCATAACTGTAGCTGTACCTTGCATAACTGTACCTTGGGGATACCTAATGCCTATGTATCCTTCTAATATTTAACCAAACTAAAGGAAACCTAAACTAAACTGATAAGATCACAAAATATTAATTATTTCGAAAAAAGCTAATAATAGTCGTAAACTTCTTCTAAAGGTTTTCTGGGATTTTTTTTATTTTCAGGGTTTTTTTTCTTTTGTTTTATATTCGACCCAAAGTCAAATATTATTTTCGTCCAGTGATACGAGTCCCCCGCGCCCCCAGCCCACAAGTCGCAGAGGGTGTGCAGGACGCAAGGGCACGGCGGGCGTCGGCCGGGCGCTCCGGAGGGCGGCCAAGGGTACGCTACGCAGCCCTAAGCTGCATTTATGCTTATTACGCCACTATTGTTTTCAGTAAAGACCAGCTGAACTTCATTCACTCTACTGTACGTTTTTAGTTATACTAGACTTGTTGTTGGGCTGTTTTACGTTTTAAATCGTTTAGATTGTCGTATAGTTTGGGAGTGGTTTTGTTGTTTTAATTTGACTGAACCTTTATACGTAATGTTGTATGAGTGAGCAGTCCGTGACTGGCAAAGCTAATCAATGAGTAGTCAGAAGATTTGAAGGCCACCTTTGATAATATTTTTAAGACGGTTATGGTCTGGAAGGACAAGATTGGAGGAAGTCTTTGCCGACTGGTAAACGGATCTACAGAAAATAAACAAAAACAAATACTTACTAGACTATAAATGTAATGTTAAATCATTTAACCGTTTAGGTATAGAACACTAAGTTGATCTGAATAAAAGGCTGTATTATTAATGGTCTGGTAGAGATCGCTCTTAACGTTAAGGCCGCGAGTTGTTGTACTAGTTTTTAAGCGTTATACCATTGCGTTCTCTTAGTTATTTCTGAGGTGAACAATAAAGATTGTATCTGTAAAGATAATTCTACTACTATGATAAATGTGAAAATAGGTCTGTATGATTGTTACTTCTAGCACGGCTTCTAGCTAGATACTGAAACGGCTGGACAGAATTCGATGGAATCGAAAACTCCAAATCGAATAGGAATAAAGATAGATTAAAGATTATATCCTAGATTTATATCTAGCATTAAAACAGGCTACTTTTCGTAATAATCACACAGGTGGAACCGCGGTTCTCAGGTAATTTTTAATTATTAAATGCGTGAAATTGGTTTGTTTGTTACGATCTAACTGACCATTACGAACTTTTGCACTAACGTTGACAAGGACAGCAAAGGAACCATTCACCATCATAGATACATAGATAGATAAACTCTTTATTGTTCACGCCATAAATTACAAACAAGGATTATAACACCTAAAACTAGTGCGACAACTGGCGGCCTTACCGCTAAGAGCGATCTCTTCCAGGCAACCTTAGGATGGATCATCCTTATTCATCTTCAACGCGCGGTTCAAAACTCGAAGCACAGCAGCTAGTCCAATATAAAACCAACCACAAAATTTAACAGTATACACCCAAGTAAATTAACAAAAATAAACAGATTATTTAAATAGAACGTCCACCGGTCAGCACAGCACGCTCCGGTAAACGACTCTTCAGACTAAGCTACAGTATAGCGTCGGGCTGATCTGTTCCCGTAACGTAGATACATATAAGAAATATGTATCTATCTATATATATAAAAATGAAACCCGTTTTCCTTGGTCACGGCCTCACGCGTGAATGGCTGGACCGATTTCACTAATTCTTTTTTTGTTGTATTTGTTATTATTAGGAAAAGGTTCTTACGGAAAAAAATATTAAGAAAATCTCTCAGAAATATTGAAAAACCCTAAAAACAGCCCTTTTCTTTTTCCCATACAAACGTTTTCTAACTAAAACGAGCTTTATTGCCTATTGTATAAAGTTCATATTGAATTGCAAGCACTCACTGTTGTTTAAGCAATGTAGGTATGTTCCTAACGTCCAAGAGTCAATTTGCACTTTATTACCTCTGTACAAAGTCCAAATTCAATCATAGGGTAGAGTGGTATAGGAGTACGCGGGCGATAAGAGTACGCAGTGAAGCTAGTGACGAAGCGGTTTGCTAGTTGAAGCTAACTATCTATCTATCAAAACAGTGTGCGTTTTTACTATAAATTGACAAGTTAGCATCAACAAACTACGGTTGCTATAGTTACGCAATAGCATGAGAATAGAGGTTATAACAAAGAGTTCCTATAATTATTCTCAACACCTTTGGTCACACCATCACGCGTGAACGACTGGACCGATTTCAATTTACTCTACGTTTATCCCAAAGTCTACCCGTGCGAAGCCGGGACGGGCCGCTAGTATGAATATAAATGTATAATTTTATATGATAGCATACATTTGTGGACACATAAGCTACAAACAATGCTATTGTCTGTGTGCCCAGACTTTTGGCAAGTTCGTTAATACGCCGGTGAAGACTTCGGGAGACGGTGGGAGTCAACTACTTTTTAGGGTTACATACTCACCCACGTCATACGTCAGGTATGGAACCCTTATGACGTGTGTTGTCTGTGTTTTGTTGCAATTTGATCCATGAGTGTTTTTTATATGATGACTAGCTGACTCGACAGACGTTGTCCTGTCAAAAGCCATTGCGTAACTATAGCAACCGTAGTATGTTGATGCTAACTTGTCAATTTATAGTAAAAATTATCAGTATATGTATAATTTGCAATAAATTAAAATTGCGACTATAATTTGAGATTTAAACTATCCTATCTCTCAAGTTGGATCGAACTGCACATGGTGTGCGAATTTTATTATAATCGGTTAAGTGGTTTAGGAGTCCATTGAGGACAAACATTGTGACACGAGATTTATATATATTAAGATAGGCTTGCGTAGGCATGACTGGCATCTTGCGCTTGAAGGGATGATCCGGTCTACGATGGATCACGATAGATGGTCTTTGGTTCCTATGGTACGAGTATAACGTGGATCTAACGGAGAAAAAACTATTACAGACTAGCTGCGCCCCGCGGTTTCTCCCGCGTTTTCCAGGATAAAAAAGTAGCCTATGTGATAATCCAGACCATGAACAACCTTCGTTTCAAATTTCATGTAAATCTGTTTAGCCGTTTTTGCGTGAAAGAGCAACAAAGATACAAAGGATGATGGGCACTTCGTCCCCGGTGTTGTATCAAGTCATGACATATGTCATTCGAAAGAGCATAACAACAGCATTATTTAATTATATGACACCAACCCTGAATGACGTGCAGGGAAAAAGATATGACGGTTTTTAGATTCTAAAAAGTGCTGTTTTTTTTCGTTTTAAAAACTATTTTATCGAATTTTATTATCGTGTATGCATTTCCTGTGACTATTTTATCACTTCCTTATAACAATTAGATAATAATAGTTTGTTTATAAACGTTTATATAGTTGTAATTATTTTAATTTTATACTGGTACATGCCAAAATCCTTACATTGCTGATTATCGACAGTTTTTGTCTGAATAATGCCATAATATGATATCGATTTATTACCATTATCAATATTTGAAAAATTAAGCGAACTTACCTGTAAGTGAAGTCTGATTAAGATTATAAGTTGTCTTGTCGAAGGGTTAAAAGCCCGAACCTTTCGTCAAACTAGTTTGTTTTTTTAATTATCTCTCCCTTTACCAAGACACTATAAAAGCGAGCGAGATGAACTTTAAATAATGGTTACAGATAAGAGTAAAGGCATAGAGCAGAGAGCAATCATAGACTAAATGCAGAGAGTTTTACTTTTCAAATGCTTTTGACTTTAAAAATAGTGGTCATTTAGGCCTTCTTTGCAGAGCCAGCGATGAATTTGGCTCAAAACGTCACAATACTGCTAACTGTGTGAGGTACTATCGATAAAATCGGCTTGTTTCGACATTATTGATGTTGTAGAAAATAATTAAGAAATCTTATTGAGAACCGTATTTATTGAGAAGGGTAGTCGTGCTGAATCTGACTACATGCCTATCCCGATCATATTCATACTCTGCAAGACAACATACTATGGAACAAGCTCCTGGCGTACCGAGAAGCTAATGACCTCGTAAGTGACTGGCAGTATGGATTTTGCTGAAACTGGTCTACTGGTGATCTTACCACTCACATCTAGGAGACTATCGAAAACATAATGAAGCGCTCATATCACCACCGACAGAGGATGGTAACAGAGGTAGTTTTAGTAGGTATAACCCCACAAAAAATCCCCTTGACCCGGTTGCCCCCCAACGCAGCCGGTTATTTTCTTAAGGTTTCCCCCAGTCTCAAAAAAACCTATCCATTATAGACTATCCATCAGTAACACTACTTTCGAATGTGTATCTTATACTATACCGATTGCAAAAACTCGTGTTTTTACTGTAGGTATTGCTTTATTATTTAATAAAATGTCATAGTGCGCATCAAACTTAACCAGGTTAGTATCGCCTCAATCGAAAACTGCCAAGAGACAAGCTTATGCGCTTGACCATGGCTTCTCTCGGAGGCTAGATTTTTCATCCGCTGAACCGCGCGTCGGATATGCAACGGCAACGGTTTGTCGTCTGCGTACCCAAAAACACCAGGCTTTAGCAGATAATTATAGTGAACAAGGAAAAGCGTTGTGGAGAGCACCGACCCCTGGAGAACACCAGCCTTGATATCTTTTAAATCAGATAAAGAACCACCGATGACCACTACTCGAATCAAATAATCCCGCTGGAAGTTCGATATCCATGCAACAAACCAAGTGAACAAGCCAAACAAAGGGAGCTTGCTTATAAGGCTTTTATGCCAAACCCTGGTGAAAGCTTTGTAGGTGTTAATGGAAACGACTAGCTTTCATATGTTTTTCAGAGAGGGCATTTATTCAGCTACTGGATACATAGCGACTGACATAAAATCTTCCTTTCTGCCTTTTATCAGACAGCACTCTTAGTACTCTTTATTTTTTGCAAACTATTGTCAAAATGACTTCTACATGTTCCATACATTTTGTCGAGTGTCATTGACATTTTTCTATGGAACAACTGAATTTTTCCCGAATTTCGGGTTGGTCCCATAGTAAAAGTTGTTCATAATGAAAATAATGCCTACTATGAGCCCTTTTCGGCTTAGCGTACCCTTTATGAATAACCCTGGATTCAATAATAGAAGTAATTTTTGACATACATGTTAATAAAATTCCTTATAATAGCTTTAGAGAGCAAAAAATCAGCAATTTTTTAAAATCTAAAAACGATCATATCTTTTTCCCTGCACGTCATACAAGGTTGAGTCATACAATTAAATAAAGCTAATAGTATCATCTTTCAAATGACATATGTCACGACTTGATACAACACGGGGACGGCGCCCATACAAAAGTGCCCATTCTCCTTTTCTAACAAACTTTCGCGTTGATAGTAAAAAATAATTAATAAAATAAATACACAATGGGCCAATATAGCTGAATCTGAAGCGACCTTAATGCCAAAGAGTACCCAGGTTTATAAACATGTTTGCATTGCAAGTAGGTACATAATACATATGTGTGCGGTGCTGCGACCGCTGTCCGCCAAAGGAATTTGTTTTCTACCTGTCCATTCAAAACAATAATTATTTATTTATACGACTGCACTCGTCGTGCGCACTGAATGGACTAAGTATTTGGATTTTATCATCTTTGCAGTTAATTGTGTTTTGCTGACCGTAGGCGGCGATATTGTGGTGTAGTCTACGTGTGAGTAGATATTCGATTTGCTACGAACGAATGTAGGTAATGTAATCAATCGAAACGAGATAATATATTTTTAAACAAGCTTTTACTGTTTTGTCAGAGGAATGACACCGGTAACTATACCAAATTTCAGCTCAATGAAATATTGGGATGTGGTTCAAATTCAGTCGCAAACATTGCAAGTTAATTAGAAGCTTGTAAAACAGTAATACCTAATTAACTACGTAGGTAAGCTAGATAAGCATTTCGTTTCGTTTATTCGTAGTTGGCACCTGAAACTTGTACATTTCATCATCATAATAATCAGCATATCTGATGTTTGTCCACGGCTGAACATAGGCCTCTCCTAAAGAACGCCAGAAGGCACGCTTTTCTGCCTTACGCATCCACATGCTATTATACTTATACACCAATTATTCTAAAAAAAATCTCCAACTATAACCGTATAAATTTAATTTTTTCTGCTTTCAAAAATGATTGTTGCCTCTCTTGCAGTCACAGAGACAGCCCAAAAGCTTCAGACAGCCTAAACATTTTGTTATAAATCTAGCAGTTGAGACTCACAACTTAACAGTCTTCCGAACCAAGGCAGCGTTCATATATGAATGCCGCGCGGTCACCCATCCAAGGACAACTAGTGGTCCTAACTAAAAAAACATACTAACATAACTAGTATCTTAATCAGACAGAAAGCGCGATCTTGACTCCAAACGAGATGAATTCAAAAATACTTAGACCACTATCGAGTATGATCTATCATTTTGAGAATGGTACCTACCTAACGTGCACTTTCAAGGCCAAAATAGGGTACTATAGCCACATGAAGGCACACGAACGAAGCCTCAAGGTATCTTGACAGAAACAGTGGTCACCATGGCTGAAATCAGCTAGAAACCATATATCTTAATCAACAAGATCCAATCAACCAAACCCTTAACCCACTAGACTAAGTTAAACTTAGTACTTAGAGCGGCCGCCGATTCTAACCTACACAACTTTGACGTCTTATCAATCCTTTTAATCTTTTTTTTTTCCTTTTTTTCTTAGATTCACTCACACCCGCCGCAAAGCACTGCTTTTTTACGTAATAAAATATATCCTAAACCCATTTTTACAAGATACCTACACAATATTTTAATGTTTTCTTTGCGAGGCTGTAAATATAGAACAATCAGCGTCCAAAGTACGTCAGACGTCCTCTAAAATAGTCCTACGATTTTTCCTCAAAACGTTGGCAGACTAAGTACAGAGTCGAGGATCGAGACAGTAGGTACCTAGTGGAAGATAGTAGTCAAGTTCACAACAATCCTTTAAACAGAGTTCTAATTAAAGATTAATTATGTCAAGCCGGAAAGGGATCATAAGTAGTAGGTACGAGTACCTACTTATCATTATGAACCAGTTTTACTATAGGGCTTTTGAAATCACGAAAAAAGTAAAGGAAGTAAAGTGTCAATGATATTTTGCTTTGGAACAACTGATTTTTCTTCTCGGTTCAGGGTTGGTCCCATAGTAAATTGTTCATAATGATGAGTACTATGAGTCCTTTTTTGGCTTAGCATATCCTTTTCTTATAGCCCTGTACTAAGTAGGGGAACTAGGGGCATGACGGGGACGCTAAGGGAAAATTATAAAAAACTACATTAAAAATCAACATAATGTTTTCATTTATTTATGGCACTATAGTAACTTAATCAACTACTAATTGGCATAGTCTTTGGACGAAAATGTTATCACAAATTTCTAATAATAATAATTTTTTAAGTATACATAAAAAAACCGTCTTGCCCCGTATGTGGGGTAAGATGGGGAATGATAAATGGGGCATGATGGGGTTAAGGGGCAAGAC
Organism: Alcis repandata; assembly: GCA_949125135.1. Lineage (NCBI taxonomy): Eukaryota > Metazoa > Arthropoda > Insecta > Lepidoptera > Geometridae > Alcis > Alcis repandata. The sequence continues at coordinate 6,355,980 of OX421242.1, read as the reverse complement.
AGGATACTCATTTATCTTCACAGAAAATGCATATGAGCACTTCTTCTAAGTTTCCATCATCCACCTCTGCGCATGCAGTATGTGCCCATCGCCCACAAAGCTGACATTGTACCCAATTTCCGGTAGATTTAATGTAAGTGTGGTTTGTATCGTTACAATAAAGACAAACGCTATCTTCTTGGCCTGAAGTTGATGGCCTGGTCTTCTTCTGCAGTTTACTATTTTTGGTAGTAACGTTCTTGGACGATTTACTATTTTTAGCCGAAACATTCTTTGATAATTTACTCCCTTTGGCCGGAACGTTCTTCGACAATTGTATAGCTTCAAGTTCCTTTTTATATGGAGTTGAGGTTATTATTGCTGTTTTACCTCTTCGATATTTTTTCCTCTTTTCGTTCATTTGAACTGCAGGAATCGGCTATATATCTTTAGGTGAAGCAGTTTCAAAACTAGAAGTTAAATCACGGCAGATGGCTCGTATGGGAGAACGAATTACCACAGAACTTCCTGCTTGAACTTCAAATAATTGTGAACATCTAACTATTGCTCTTACGGTGAGGGAAAACATCGTGAGGAAACCTGCACATTCAGGAGACTTAATGTGTAAACATGATCCAATCTGGTCAGGTTCCCCTGCTAGCAGGGTCACGAAGGTCGGGTGGCAGTCGCTCCACTGTAATTACCTGATCTGCCGAACCTTGGATCATGGTCAAAGCGGACCCCGTGTTCTCACTCGTGAGAGCACAGCCGGGATACATGCTAAAATGATGGTGAATCTGCGGAAACTAGTGACAATAGAGCATTGTGTGGGGCATAATGTGGTACCCCGTTATGCCCCGTACGATTTACACCATCTTGCCCCAGTCACTGTTTTTAAAGAAAATAAAATTTCAAAAATACACGGCTAGAACCATTACACTTTTGAATTATGCCTATCCACTGTAAGGAAAACGTAATACAAATCAAAAATAAATCATCATTTCAATACTATTTCTTACCTGTTTCTGAAGTTGTTAAGAAACACAAAATATTGCATCAAACATGCACGTTAACAAAAATTTGATTATAAACAAAGAACGCACGCACTTTCGCCGACTGTCATGGCCGCACTGAGTATCGTTCCAAAGCGGCCTCTCATTGGCTAAACTGCCACCTCACGATTGCGTTTAGTTTCTGCTATGTGTGCGTGTCCCCGTCTTACCTCGCTACCCCATCATGCCCCTAGTTCCCCTAAAGCCATAAGCAAAGTAATTGTCTAATAAGTCATCAAATTTCAGCGTAAAGCGCATGCCACTCGGTAGCACTCAGCTGTAAACACACGGTCATTATTAAGACTGCCCAGATCGTCCATTTCTCCTTGCTCCATAGGCGTGCGACTTCCAGAGACATCATACTATCATTCGATAGACACCTTAATATCGTGAGCTAGAGTACTGCTCACGTTTCCCTCTACAAAGAAGCCAAGCGAGTGGCGAGCGAGCGAGACTGAGCGTGGCGCAACGCCTCCTACCTAACAAGTTACATAAAAATACAAGTAGAAGCAACAAGGCACCGGCTCCGGACTCCGGAGTACCGGTTGCTCCACACTCGGACACTCATTTTTACTCTGCTGGATAGAACTGCCCATAACTCGGAGGTTTAATTAGCTATCGATTCGTGCTACGAGCTAGCGTAGCGTAGATACTATCTGTTCAATGTATAAATATGAGCTCCATTCTTTCTCGTAATCGCTTACAATATTTTGATTTTTATGCAATGCGTTATGCCCGTATTTCGTAACTTATTGGATTGGTGCAGAAGCCCAAAGTGGGTCCTGGTCGCTTATATTTTATAGACGCCTGTTCTTCCCGTCCTGTACTTATATAAGTAAATACTGTCTCTAATACCGTGATTAAAATATTTTTTATTTATCATAGTGCTCGTATGCCCTCATAGATGTTAAGATAAATTAATGTGTAAGTAGTCAGAATATTGCATAGGTAGATACTTCCACTAGAAAGTGGGCGCGTCTTCTTGAATTAAACTGTCGTCATCATCATCGTTTACAAACTTCCTTATCTCCAAGAGCTCTCTCTCTCTCTCTCTTCAATAGTAGGTAATAGAATAGAATCATTTAGATAACATTATCATTTAGTTGTTACAGTAATCCTACTTTATCACGCTAATATTATGAATAAGTACGAAAGTTTGTCTGTATATTTGGACGACATTTTGAATGGAGATTGCCAATAATCTGGATTAACATCAGCTACTTCTCAATATTATCATCATCATCACCGTTTTTCATCACCGCGAACGCAGCCAGTAGACTAATAAAGTGATCAAGCCACAACAGTTTAGACCCGGGTTTGGATTCCCACTACGGCGGTGACGGTGCCAATTCAATGAACTCTAGTCATTAGGACGCGAGGGGTCAAATTAGAATGAGTCATTTTAGTGGATCTTTACATTTGTGGCTGACTAGCGACACCTAGCGGATTGTTTAACAGTCTTCTCGAATGTAGTCGGTTCGGTCAGACCAATATAGAGTTTAATATAGTTATAATTTAATTTATATACCTAGCCATGCCGTACCTGGTATCCTACAGGATCTTAATATTATCGGCAGTAAAACCAAAATACAAAATAAATCGAATTCCAAAATCATACATATTCAAATTCGATGCTCGATGCTCTTCATACTTCGATTTGGGGCTATATTTAAATATAGCCTATAGCAGTCAGAGATAGTAGCTTTTCATTGGTGAAATATTTTTTTAATCGATCTAGTAGTTTCGGATATACATACATACATAATATATAAACAGATACAAACTTTCTTATAATATTAGTATATCTACCTACCTATACATAAAATAGGCTTATTTCAAGGCACATACAAATGCTAACCAGCATTTCATTGCGTAGGCATCCCACTCCAGCTGCCACACCACCACCGGAAGCTTAGTCATCGAATCCGTGCCTAGTTCGTAGATCTAAAAGCACAAACACTATCTAAGTAGGTAATTAGGTACACGAACATCTTAACGTATTCGATTGAAAATGGAACCAACATAACATCCTTATCAAAAATTGTACTTACATACAGGGCTCTAAGGAAATGGTATGGTAAGCCTAAAAGGGCCCATAGTAGGTACTCATAAATGTGAACAACTTTTACTACGGGACCAGCCCAGATTTCGCGAAAAAAATCAGCTGTCCATAGAAAAATGTCAGCGACACTCGACAAAATGTATTGTATGGAACGGCTGATTTTACTTCCGCAAATTCCGAGTTGCACCCATAGTAAAAGTTGATCTAATGATGAATACTATGAGCCCTTTTCGGCTTAGCAAACCCTTTCTATAGCCCTGTACTCGTATGTACATTATAATGACACACGTCTTCATACTTCCTTTCCGAACATTTGTTTTATTCAGTGCGGTTGTGATATAGTAAGTGTCCTAACTTAATCCTAATGTGCTTCACTCTTTCATTAAAGTTTGAATGAAATATTACGACAAGTATTCAGCTTCTACATCAGTACTGTATAAGCAATATAAGCATTTATCTTTAACCTACCCGCACTCTCGATAAGACTCGCAAGGCAAACAGAACGTTCCGAGAAGTTGTTATTATCTGTCGCTGGTTGATCGTAAACAGGCGAGCGACCGTCGCCGTCGGTGACGGTGACACATCGCGCTGATTCACGGAGCGGCACTGCGCGTGCACAGCACAAGAATCGGTGACGTCAGCGTCCGGCGGCTATTGCAAGCGGAGTTATCGAGCGCTGAGCTGGGACTCGAGTGGACTCGACTTAGTGCGAGTTAAATCGTTGATAACCGTGATTAAAATATTAAATGTTTGGTTTCGACTCTATTATGATTTATTTAAAAATGCCCGTCTTGGAACTCAAAAGGAGAATTACGGTTAAAAAATAAGGCAACTAGCGGTCTTTTCACTAAAAGCGGTAAGACCGCCTCTTTCTCTTCTCTTCGCGTCTCTTTGATAGGTTTAATTATAGATATGTTACAAGTACGGTAGGTACATATCGATTTTGAAGCAGGATTACTTCGACAATCTCGAGAACAACTGAATCAACCTTCTACAAAGGATTCAAAACCAGCATAATTATGTGCCCAGTACCTAAGTTACTGCTACTTCTCTCTGATAAATGAATGTCTACGTGACTAAACACCGCATCTGCTCGATATCGTCGCTTCAAGAATAGCGGCCTCGCTAGTCTGTCGCGTTCCGTTCCCCGACCGCAATGCCGCGATCCGTGCCTTTGTTCGTATAACCTCTACTTTCGAAGTGGAGACTACTTGTCTACCCGCTTGTGCCGAATTTGCACTTAGGCACAATTCACTATTTTAATAAGTCTAGAAGAAATTGTCCTAATAGATTCGGCACCTACCTAGATTCTAGTGTCTCAAAATTATTACTCATATAGCAGTCAAGGCCAGCCTAAGTCTCGAGTAGGACGTCTCCAGCGCGCTGGTAATCTGCTGTAAGCCTGGAGGTGGAATATTGTATTTAATAATACAAGCATTAGACGGCGCTACTGTAGCGTGCTAAAAATAAAATACTATACAAAATTTGTACATTACACGCTAAGAACGGGTACGTTTTCGTGTTTTGCAACTCTATATTTTCAAAGTGGGCGTGGCTTTAGGTTTAGGTCTAACAAAAACACGTAAAATATTAGTTTCAATGGTTTGTCTGAAATTCGTCGTAGTGGACTAGGTCAACCTAAAAGTAGAGCGCAGATGTGCACACAAAAATATTGAATAATTGAAAGAATATTGTGTATTCATGTTACAACATTATTATAACTGTCCACTCCGTTAAACCTTGAAAACTTGGTTCTACTTGGTTCACCTGCATTCCGAACCGAAGCCAATAATTAAGTTATTATTGTATTAGCCTGAACAGTGCCTTAGAGGAGCGAAAATCTTTCTTCCTTCCATTCCTGTTTTGCAGTTTGGATGCCTTTCAAATACGGGCCCAGTTCGTCCTTCAATCTCCGTCTTTGCCATTCGGGGTCGACTGCAGTCATGTTAACAACGTGAATTAATACCAGTAAATACTATTTACTGCTACGTAAAAGTTCAGGACCTAACCTAATCTAGAGAGCTCTTAATATCTAAAACCATAAAATTAAAACTTAATGCTAACCTAACATAGGATAGAAAATAAAACAGCATTTTATTCTACATCCATTATATTTTAACGCCATTAGTAGTGACAGTTAAAATTAAAATTATCCGGCGCTCGACTATTTGTCCATTATTATACAATAAACAGTATGAACAAAAAATTGATCCTGATTTTAAAGCATTTTAGATAATTTGCGCCTGACATATTACATTTATAAGTTATCCTGTTTTGCCATAACATAGGATTGGGGACAACCGTGAGTAGAAAAAATCAGTCTAAAAGAGGCTCGCGCACCATACGAAGTTGGTTTTTGGGAAAGCATCCACTTCGCCTTCCTGCTGTTTCCTTACAATAACTAGAATACAGGAACCAAGGAGCTTAATAAATAAAATAAAATTACATTAAATTCAGTCGACATTGGAACTAAAGATTCCTTCGAGATTCAAATTAGAATTGGACTAGATGTTTGGAATTAAAAATATTTTTAAATTACAAATTAAAGATGTACTGTGTGAAACGGAGAACGATACAATGAGTCCATCACACCCGCACAGCTATTAGTACCGTTGAATATACTCCTAATTTATAATTCCACACTTATACTTATAGGCAATGACTAATAATAGGAAGCACCGCATCTTGCAGCACGAAATTCGAATCATATAAAACCGATCAATACAATCACAGTAGAAAAATAATATAACACGAAATAATTAGGCAAAAAAAATTAATAAATGCATGTTTTGTGCCCACGAACATTTCATGGTACTTGCATCCCGTGCGAACAACATGCGCAGGCTGAGCCGTGAGCGAACATGCGAGAGCGAGACGCACGTTTCATTACATACATACATGTGTCCTGCTCTCACACTGCTCCTGTGCTGAAGTTGAGCACGTCACTTGCACAGTGCACAAGAACCCTTAATGAATAAATACCTTACACAGCCCGAAAAGCATTCACTATCGCAGTCTTGTCATCCTAAATATCACATTATCCCCATCCCAAAACCAACTTCATTTGTGGCGCAGAGTTTGGCAATAGGTTTCAGAGAAATTGATAATAATACATAGGGTATACGATAATTACAAATCACAATACAGTTAATACTTACTAATAAACTAGCCTAAGTCAAATACGAAGAAACGGTGGCACGCGTACACTGCCGACTAACTGGCACGCATTGGTTGCGTTTAATTTAAAATTGCATACGTATACAGACAGACAATGTGTCAGGACGCGACTCCACACGCAATCAAACTGGAAAAACATTTCAACATTCAAAGAATCCGTACATAGCCTTAACTTCACCCCCTAAATCACAATTCGATAAGTTAATCTATGTCAAAAGCGCTTCATCAATTTTTCGCTAACGAGAAGTTTCAGAACCGACGTAATAATACCGTAATAAAACCGTAAGACATGTTTTAAAACCGATTCTGAATAATACCTCCCGAGACATGTTTCAAAACGAAGCATACACGAGTCATATTTAGTTGCGTGTGGCTTCCCGGCCTGAAGCACCAAAACATGGCATCACTAAAAATACAGTTATAACTCGATAAAAATCGCGAAATACATTACTGTTATTTAATACTTACAGGAATGTCTAATTATATAAATGATGACTTACAAACTACGTGCACTTGTATTGTGCAAGTCACTTAATATCAAATATTAAAATTATTTTATCTATCAATATCTGACCTGATTAATAGCAAGTATGAAGTGAAAAAAATCCATGGCACAAGTCTTTCGCATAGTTAGTCAAAGTATTAATTGACGAATCTTTTCGTTGGCAGTTTTATAAATCATTACGTCAGATATTGTTTGATACACTTATTTTTATCTACAGTAAGTTAACATTGTGGAGCCCAACCATTATAAAGTAGTCCGCCAAATCATCTTTAGCACAAACTATCGTGATATTAGTTTTCAGATGCTTTTAACTATGCTATAAATATATCGTATCATAGTTTCACAGCATTTCTCTTCAACCCTGTTTCTGCCATGATTAGCTTTTTAAAGCATGATAGAATTGCTACATCCACAGCGTTATGCTGTGCTATATTGCAGGGCAGGCGAGGAGTGGGGAATGCTTTAAAACTATGATGCAGATATATATTGTATCTCACTCTCACACATAAGAGTAGTTCTGAATAGACCCTTTTTGAAGTATAAAGGTTTTTACAATATAAAGTTCCAAAGACAAATTTGACACATTTAAGTCGATTCTACTATTTCTAAACATCCAATCTCACAGCACTAAAATCATCTGCATCTCTTTTCATTCCAATATGTAAGAAAAGGGAAGAATTATTTTCAGAACTGTCAAATTGTGATTAGAAAATGGTACAACAAAATTGAAGTCATTCAATATAGACTTGTCGAATCAGATTGTTGGCATCAGCGAATTGGGCTCAACATGGGCTTGACATGTAAAGTCTGTTTTTTCATGTTTCCAAAAAGGTAAACCATCTTGGTAAGTCTCTGCAACGATGAGACGTACGTACTTACGTCGAAGAGATTTTCAACACCTGTTTTAGAGACATCAAAAGACATGACAATATTATTTACCTTTTTGGACACGTGAAAAGAAACTTTAAACTTAAGTTAATTAAGTAGTCTTACAAACATTTAAATAAAATATTGTTTCGTGTCGGCAGTGTACTGTTGCCGCCGCGGACACGTCGAAGTTATTATAACGTGATATAACTAGGTGATGTCAAACGTAGCGTGGAAGCAACCTCAGTCTTTGCAACCGTCTGATGTGAACCGACCACGAAGCGACGCCCGGCTGCTAGAAACATCCAATACTGGAAACATGGGCGTCAAATGCAGCATTTTTAGTATGCCCACAACTATTTTTAAAACAAGAAATCATTCGCCTGTTTCAAACAGTACAACTCTGTGTGGGACCGTACCAAATAAGTTGATATGCCCTGGTATAAATTACTTTATTTTTTAACCCTGTAATTTCACTACATATGTATTAACTTTAAATCCGAAAAAACTTTTATCATTTGTTTGTATACTACTTCAAAGAGATTTTAGTAATGCTAGGCAGACGGCCACTTTTACCAATATGAATCCAAAAAAACATTTGAGCCCCTTCAACCTATAAACATAAAATCAGTCATTCGCAATGCCAATCCAGTTGAGGTTAAGTGAACAAAAGGGCTGTACTGAACACCGATAAGTCATCTTTTTTATTTAGGGCGCATTTAATATAAGCGCTTTTTAAAAGACTTCAAAAAAGGAGGAGCTTCTCAATTCGACTGTTTTTTTTTCACTAATATGTTTTCTGTAGAGCACCTTTTGACAACGGTATATTCAAGTTCATTTTGTTGTCAATTGTTTTAACAGGGTGGGAACTGGGAAGCCATTGAGACTGATAAGTCTCAAGAAAATGTCGACATCAGTCTATCAGTTTAGTGACTAGTCTAGACTAGAGTAGACAAATATTTTTTGTTTCTGTCAAGATACAATAAACTTTATATGTAGTTAACTATTCCGTAAAATAGGGTTTTCAAATAAACCAATTTTAGCCACAATTACTGATGTACTGTCAATATATACAGATCAATCTTCATGATCATACGATCATAGTGAAGACCGATGCGATCGGATAATTGGAAAAGTTATATTATTAGACTATTTTCAACGCATTTTAATCATAACACATGAAAGTTAGCACTCACCGAAAGAACTTATGCTTCTACTGGTTGCTCTATGGGATCGCTGCGCGGCTCGTCGGTAGAGACAGTTTTCACTTTGATATCGGGTTTTTCTATCTCTTTGTTGTCGCCCTCTCCCTTTGCAACTTCAGTGGAATCACCATTGCCGTTGGCGCCATTCATTCCTTTACCATTGTCTCCATTTTCGACTGACAGTCGCGCACTCAACTCATTTTCTTTGCTGGCATCACCGTTTTGGTTCACTTCAGACTCACCATTCACCTTCCCATTTACTTTTTCTGTAGCCTCAGTTTCCATTGGTGTATCATTTGTTGCGTTCTCTTTTGATTCTGTTTCTGCTTCAGGTACAACTGGCGTTTGAGATTCGTTTTCATTTTTATTTGTTTTGCTTTCGGGTGCAACCGCCTCAGGCTCGATCTCTTTAGCTTGGCTTTCTTGAGCGACACTTTCTTCAGACTCCATTTTGTTTTCTGCTTTTACATTGCTTTCTTCGGACTCCATTTTGTTCTCTGCCTTTACATTACTTTCTTCGGACTCCATTTTGTTCTCTGCCTTTACATTACTTTCTTCGGTCTCCATTTTGTTCTCTGCCTTTACATTGCTTTCTTCGGACTCCATTTTGTTCTCTGCCTTTACATTACTTTCTTCGGACTCCATTTTGTTCTCTGCCTTTACATTACTTTCTTCGGTCTCCATTTTGTTCTCTGCCTTTACATTACTTTCTTCAGACTCCATTTTGTTCTCTGCCTTTACATTACTTTCTTCGGACTCCATTTTGTTCTCTGCTTTTACATTACTTTCTTCGGATTTCTTTCCATTATCGATTGCTGTCGGATTACCTTCTTTTATTTCAGTTTCATTCTTTACTGCCTCAGCAGTATCTTCAGATTCCATTTTGTTGTCAACTTTTTCTTCAATAGGTTCTTTCACTATTTCCAATTCATTTTCTACTGATACTACAGTTTTCTGTTCAGATTCGTTAGTCTCCACAGGTTTGGGAGAGCTAACAGCCATTTCCATTTCGCGTTCCTTTACTTCGGGTTGAGTGTCAACTGTTGTAACAGTACTTTCTTCAGATTCCATTTTGGTAACTTCTGATACAACGGGACTCGCTTTTGAATCTGTTGTTATTTCTGAAGATTTTTCGGTAGGTTTTGATTCAGTATTATCTATTTCAGATCCTGATTCAGGCTCAGGCTGAACATCAATAGCAGATGCTTCCGCACCTACATTCGTTGCTTCCGTTAAAGATGCAATTATAACTTCCTCATCTTTATTTGTTACTGTTTCTGAGCCACTAGCCTCTTTTATTATTTCTCCTTTGTCTTCAACAGTTTTCTCATCTACAGGAGTTTCAGCTGTGATTTCTTCTGCTTTATTTATTTCGGTATCATTCTTTTCAACTTTATCAGGTATTATTACTTCAGGATCTGCTTTAGCAAATGCGATTTCCTGCACTGTATCATTATCAAGATACTCGCACGTGTGCGCACCTAGCTCCATTTCGGAATCCAAAATACTGTCGACAATGTCATTAGTATTTTCGCCATTCTCATTTTCAATGTCTTCTTCGGCAATCGAGTTTAGCAAGGGCTTAACCGGAATGTTGTCCAAGTTAGTAACATCGTGAACCTTTAGCATAATTTCATCACACTCCTTATCAAGCACATCTGCAACATTTTTAAGATCCTCCATTTCCACAGCCGGGGGTTCTTCGACAACCGGCACTAAATCATCGGCAACCTCTATTCCCTCACTAGCAATTTCTTGGTCATTTGTGACTTCCTGAATTGTAACAGCAGGTGAAGTCTCCGCGGTAACGGGAGCGCTCTGTTCGTCATTTTTTTCTTGCGCTTGCTCCTTTGGCTCAACAACAGTCTCAACTGTCTCTACATTTTCAGCAGATTCGGTTTCCATCTTTCCAGTCTCATTCTTATCAGTCTTTTCAACACTCTCCTCAATAACAGGCTTTGCTTCGCAAACAGGCGCTTCGCTAGCTTCGTCTGAAGTAGTGACTTCCTCAGCGACAGGTTTGATTTGCACCGCAGTATCTTCGGTTTGTTTAGCTACCTCAGCTTGTTCTGTGACAGTTGTTACTTCAGTAATAGGAATCTCTTCTTCCACTTCCATTTTCTCAGGTTCATCTGCATTAACAGTTTCTGCTGTGGTATTATCGGAAGCAGAAACTTCTTCAGCTGATGCTACCGTTTCCGAAACAGTCTCAACAGTCTCTGGGGCAGCTTCGGGAACTTCCATTTCAGTTGCAGTCTTTAAATTAGCTTCAACATCAGTCTTAGGTATTTTGGCGGGTACTTCTTGTTCCTGAAATTATGAGATAAAAAAATTAAATGTGTCTTAATTAATATATGAAGTACATAATTATAAGAAATAGAACATCATCCAAAAAATTTTTTTCAAATATAAAACTCCTAGCATTAAATTATAGCAACATATTTTGTTACACTATGACGTAATGCTATTAAAAACATACCATGTACAAAAAATAAGCATTCACATGCATCATCAAATTATAGTTTTTGATATTTATTTCATCCATTATTGTTGCAAGACAGGCTTATTTGAGTAACTGATTAATATGCACAATTTATTTTTTATTTTAGACTTTAATTCTATCTTTTATTTTAGACATGTATAAAAACTAATGAAGGACCAATATGTAATCATTTCAAAATTAGAGTTGATTTATGGGTAAGAAAAACAAAAACGATAATAGTATTGATATGTTTTATTTAAACTTTATTTACATTACAAACTAGGGTTCCATTTATAAACAGATAGCACTTGTACCCAAAATTAACTTATTATTAAGAAGATATTGAACACATTTGTTTGGCATTATCATATTAAAATATATGGCATAATATTTACACAAGCACATAAAAATATAAGTTGAGATAAATTATCACATTATTGTAGACATACATACAATAAGCTGTAATATTGTGCCATGGACCAAGGAGCAAAATCAGTTATAAAATAATTATTTCTATTGTAATCTTGTAAAAGTTTACATTTGCAACAACACTCAAATATTGATTTCCTAAACCTTTTTGAGGCCATATAAAAAAACACAACAACCTTCCTTCTACAATATTTATAGGCTGCAAGTCTAATCGGCCATAAATTAAGAAAACTTCCTTTAATTAAATATCCTGTCTATTAAGGTTCAATCCCACCGAGGCAACATTGTGCAGCATTGTGGGTTTGCTAAATAATGAGAAGTTTACTAGTATTATGGTTGTGCTATTGAAAGTCCAAAGATCAAGTAACAGAAGATAAATGTTTAAACTTTATTCCAATGGTATTGATAAACTTTTTCAATCGTGCATTACATATCACAATACAGCCCATTTGAGACGTTAGTTCGTGATTCATTAAATAGGGTTCAGTGTTACCATAACGCCGCACCATATTGCCGCTCTTTAGTATGCTTACAATCAACCAGTCACCACACTCACCGAGTATAACTACATATACAGTGCATGCATAAAGCGACGGCCAAACCTGCGCGTTAGCGACGCAGAAACTAAGACGCTAAGCGGTAGCGTCTACAAAGCGAAAATAAACTAGACGAGATTGACCCGCGAAATTCTAAATATGTATTATTCAAATTCAATATATTTTATTCAGAAAAATTGTACATTACTTTAATAAGCACTGCCTTCCAAACTGGGTGTAAGAAACCCGTGTCTTGGAAGTCAGTGTCTTCCTCTTGATTTGTTTGGTTTAGTACACTTTTAATTACAATGGTCGTGCAGACGTAAACAGCGCAACGAAGTGACAGCGTCCACCGCGCGGTCGACGCTTCCACTTCGTTTCACTGCCCGCGTCAGTTGACATGCAGATTTCTACGTAGCTTAAAACATTTGGTGGGCAAACAGAGGTAAGTCACGGCACCTGGGGCTCCGGCTTGCGTTTGTTGGAGACGGTGAGCTGGTCGAAGCTCTGGACGACGGGGAACGAGGTTGTCGCGTCGGTTGGGAGGGGAGCGTTGCCCTCGCGGATAACCAGCGCCGCCTGGAGGCCGGACGAGCGAGCCGCTTCAGCCTCTGTAATGGTAGAAGTTGCACTTGTACAATTTTTGGAAAAGAAACGTCTCCTGGAATGGATTAAGGAAGTAGGGTTCCTAGGAAAAGGTCCGGGTAAGCATAGGCCCTGCATAGCATAGGCTTTAATTTATATTTTTTAGTCTTCAGAACCGGGATTGAAATTTAAAGGATTTGTGGTCTTAGATGTGAGGTACATCTCCGGCTGAAGAACTATAGAAATGGTTCCGTGCTTGCACCATTCCTGAAAATAGATTAGAGATTACCTTTGACAATATAAGTAAGGCACAGTATCTCCTTGGGCTTGAAGCTCTTTTTCTTAAGTAGGGTAGTGAAAATTACCTTTGACAATATCAGTAAGGAGCAGTATATCCTCGGGCTTGAAGCTCTTTTTCTCAAGTAGTATGGAGAAAATTACCTTGGACAATATCAGTGAGGAACAGTATCTCCTCAGGCTTGCAGCCTATTTTCTCAGCAATTGCGGTGTAGCTAGCTGCCTCCTGCTTAGCGCCGATAGCCGTATCGAAGTGGCCCTCAATGTGGGATAGGAGGTCCCCGGCCGCCGACTGGCCGAAGAGTAGCTTCTGGGCTTGCACAGAGCCCGAAGAGTAGATGTACACCTTCTGGCCCTCAGTGGAGTTCCACTGCGTTAGAGCGGGAGCCACGTCGTCGTATACGCTGAAACGGATTTAGCAGATCAATATTAGTCACATCACCAGTGGCGTAGCTTGCCTTAGGCCCCGTATCAAAATTCGCTGGATATTTTGAATTTTTGTTCACACACGTTCGGGGCCCATATAGTCTGGGGGCCCCGTATCATTGATACGGCTGAAATTGCGGTAGCTACGCCTTTTTTTTAGCAGATGGGAGCTTATTCCACATTTTCCTTATATGTAGTTATTTTTTTAAATGCTACAACAATTTTTTGTCGAAGTATTTAAGTTTGTTTCACACTTTAAAAAGGACATGGACATGTAATTATGTCTCTTTGCTAGTTTATTAAAATTTAAGCATTTTTTGTTTTTCGAAATCCATGTTTAAATACTTACTGTCCCTTGATGTCTCCCTTGTCATATCCCTGTTTCCAGATCAAGCCCTGCAGCTGCTTCAGCGGGCCAGTCTTGCGGTCGGCAGCCATCTGCCACTTGACGCTCTTCACCAGGCCTTCAATCTGCTCCTCTTTGCCAGCGTCCTGGAACGTAGAAATGGAAGTTTTAATATCATAACATAATATTATCTACCTTATCAAGGTCAGAGTGAATAGGTATCTTCTAAGTGCATGCTTCATCTTCGGCCACTTCGTCGCTTACTAACAGGCGAGTTGGTGGTCAAACGTAGACTTATTTGCGTTAAAAACAGTATGTTTTGGTTATTTTATTATACAGGGTTATAAGAAAGGGTATGCTGAGCCGTAAAGGGCTTGTAGTACTCATCATTATGAACAACTTTTACTATGGGGCAAACCCAGAATTCCCAAAAAAATCAGCTGTTCCATAGAAAAATGACAATGACACGCGTTTTTTTTTCGCGAATCCCGATTTGGTCCCAATGTAAAAGTTGTTTATAATGATGAGCCCTTTCGGGCTTAGCATACCCTTTCTGTATAATCCTGTATATTTTACTATGTTTGTGATTTCAATAAAGAGTTATTGTTTTGTACTCGTATTATAACATTCTATCTATACGTCGAAAGTAATGCTGTATTATTACGGTCATAATTCATTCACCGCTGTATGATACAGCAAGGTACGTTGCTATACCATCTGCCTGTCCAGTAATGCTGTCAAGGCCATTTGATAAAACGCGTTTTCTGTGTCAACCTTTGGATATTTGTTTAATTTATAGGATTGATTTACATACAGATCACTTACCTTGCTGTCTTTTGTTTCACGATGTGTATAACTAATATTGAATTCCGACGTTCCAGAATAATTCTCAGACTGTTATGACTGAATAAGTTTTCTGACGAGTTTCTAATGTTAAGAGATGATTTAATCTATAATAGACCATGCTTGCGTAAAAGCAACCACACTGTCACCTGCGACTTGAAGAAAGCAGCATAAATGCATAATTACCTTTTTCTATGTCAAATGTGGCAAAATAGCTAACGGGCCGCCAAATGGTAAGCGAACACCGTCGCCTAAGGATACCTATTACACTGGAGGCGTCACATATACGTTTCCTTTGTTATATAACCAACATTCAAAACTACGTTAGTTTCCATAGTCAGATACGTTTAGGACAATAATTACCTCTCCAGGAACAGCGACAGCACCCTCGACTTTCTGCTCCTCATCCTCGACAGCCAACTTCCTCAGCGCAGCCACGGCTTCCTTCACATCTTCGGTATCCCACTGGCCCTCAAGAAACTCCTTCACGTTGGCCTCGGCGTATGGGAACAACTGGTGCTAAAACAATTGAAAACGTTCGAATCAGTTACGTTAATGAAAAGGTCACCGGAACTAAGTTGAATGATCTGAAAGTCTTCAATTAATAAGAAATTTAGATTTTGTGGACAGGTCTTGTGTCTAAATCTTCCTGTTAATATCAAAAACAGAAGGCTGTCATTTCTTCAACCTACCAGAAATATTTCCGAGTATTAAGTATAAAGTAGCCAATCGTATATGCAACTATACCTAGACCTCTCTCTCTATACCTAGTTCACTACACTTCACTCACAAGGCAAGATTTACCTTTACCTAATTTCTATGTGTGATAGTTATGTACATATTGTTAGAATAATTGCCATAAGAGAACACGCACACTAAGATCAATTTCAAACAAAAAAATGTTAACATCAACTGGAAGCGCCTAGAACTAGGACTATCGTGATTTTCATTTTCGTCAACTAAACCGATCAGTGGGCCTAGCACAACTTTGACGTAAAAATACGTAGCGAGTATTCGATAGAAAAGTGTACGCCATTTACACCCGTCAGAAGCATACTTGACAGTCGTAAATGGCGTGCACTTTTCTATCGAAAACTCGCTACGTATTTTTACGTCAAAGTTGAGCTAGCCCTTTTTTTTTTTTTTTTGTTGACCCAGTGGAAATCCTTTATGGATACCCCTAACCCGGGGGAGCCGGGGTTATGTGGGAGTCTCCGCCCTGCGGCGGCATACCCACTAAAACCACTGGGAAGTTGACCTCATTCCCTTGTGGCCGAGGGCAGCGGGGTTCCCTTTCGGAGTCTCCGCCACCCTCAGCCAGGGTCGGCCCTTCGGCCCCGTCTTCCGTGCGTCAAGAGAGGGACGGCCCTGGTCACCCAAGGCCGCCCCCAGACGTGTGGAGCCGGTGCAAGCCAGCGGAGAGCCCCCCGACCCTCCGCCAGTGGCCCCACTACGGAGAGGAAAGGAGGCGATGATCGGATCGCCCCCTCCTCCCTCCCCGTCGTCTGCGCCGGAGCGGATCCTGCGGGAGTCGTCCTCCCCGATCCGCCCCGCGGCCCCTTCTGCGACATTACCTCTTCGCAGAAGGAGACCACGGCCTGCCACGATCTCTCGCCGCCGAGCATGGCTTTCACCACGCCCGGCAACGAGCGATCCCCTCCTCCTTTCCTTGCACTCCCAACCGCGACCCACACGCGGCGAGGAGCACAAGGAAAACCCCCCCTGGTGGCATTGCTGCCACCAGCCAAGCGTGGAGCGCCGTATCCTCCGACGCTCCACACTCCACCACACACCATCCGCTGTGCCCTCTGCTAGTCAGAGGGACACGCGGACGGGCCCACCGTGTCGGGTTATTGGCCACCGTGCGGTACTACTGCATAAAAGCTATGCAGTAGTACCGCACGCTGTTGCCCAGGGTGCACCACGTGGAGGTTACCCGACCTAGCACCCCAAGTTGTGCTAGCCCTACTGTAAACGAGACGATACGAGTAAATAGCATGTTCGCCAAGATGATTAAAACTGATTTATAAAACTTTACGTACGTCGTAGTATGACTTTACCAGTATCTAATATCAGTAATATTTAACAAACGTCCTTGCTCCATTTCATTACGGATTCATTACGCGATATCTCCCGGTTTTGTTCTACTACTAATCTAGCGTAAGACCACTAAAAATGACAAAGTTTAAATCTATGCAAATGCACGAGAAGACATCCCACGTAATGTTACAAATAAAAACTCGATTATTCGTTCAAGCACTGCATAATGAATAGACTTTAGGGGGCGACAGCGGCAGATGGTAGGGGATTGTTTCCAGTGCAGTTTTAGGGCAAATAGGAGATTAAACAACAATTGTTATATCTCATGGTGATGAGCGCAGTGCTGTGTCGCGCAGGGTTTTGCATTCTACAAATTCAAAACTCTGGATGGCGCAGGCCTGTTATGGGCAAACATGACGTTTAACATCAGGCGAGCGATTTGCTCGCCTCGCCAATCAATAACTTTAAAAAAATCTAGGTTGGAGGATTTTTTACTTCGGACAGAGGACTACATTCAAAAACTAGACTGCAAGTCTACTGTCTTTGGACTAGTCTTTCCACCGTTTTTATCCACGCGTAGATGTGACAAAGCTAGAATAGGTATGGATATGTTCATCTTTTTCTCACGGGATAAAAACGGTAGAAAGACAATTGGTTCACGACGCGTACCAAGCTTGCTGGTGGTGATTAGTCTTTGTGAAGTGATAAGCATGAGCATGGGCGCCGGCAGCAGGGTGCAAGGGTCTTTCCTGACCAGGAGGGTGCAAGTGCACATAGAATACATAGAAAAATGCATGTTTTTTATTAAGTTATTGTTTGAATAAAAACTGTAGGCGTCTGTCTAGGTTGCTGTCAAAATTCGTTCATCACCTTGTCAATAAATTCAGTATGCACAGATTATTCAAAGCTTGTCCTAAATTAAACAAAAAGATCTTAAAATCTCTGTGCTCGCTACGTTCGCGCATTACTATTATTTTATATAGGCCAGGACTATTTTTCTAAGTTGATCGAGAACATTTCAAACTTTGTACGCAACACGAATAATGTGTAATTTTCGTTGTAAATATATATTAAATAGCTTGTGCTAAATTAAACAAGAAAATCTTAAAATATTTGCGCTGGCTACGCTCGCGTATTGTTTCTTTTGGTAGATCCGGACAATTTTTGAATTAACCGAAAAATATTAAAGGTTTTCACCCAACACGAATAATGTGTAATGTTCTTTGTAAACAGCCTCCCGTGTACCTAAATTGCCAAAAAATGCTTTAATTTTTTGCGCTCGCTGCGCTCGCGTGTTATTGATATTTAATTTCCGTTATACGTACTCGTATTTTGTCAAAAATATCTGTTCCGAATTGATCAAAAATTTTGCGCTTGCTGTTCGCGCAATTTCATTATTTATTTAAACTTTTACACTTGCTGTGTACCATATCATGAGGCTTGTTGAAGAAAACTACTATAAGTTTGGCGCTTAGTTAATCAAGCACTGTGTTGAAGGCAGGGCAAATGTGCGCAATTAATATTTATTAATAAATTTTTTAATTAAAAGTTTAAAGTTAAAAAAAGTAATCCTGGCGGCGCGCGGCGCCCATGAGCACGAGTACGGATTGACTACACTTACGTAAAGATTACATTCTAGCATCTGAGGAATAGAAAGAGACAATGAAAAATCGTAAAATGCGGCATAAAAAATTAACCATCCCATAAAATTAGACCAAAAAAAAAAAGTGATAAGAAGAAAGATAAATATATTATATTAGACACGAAAGAAGGTTCACAAATAAATACAACAGCTGTACATATCGTAATCCAGTAACAACTGGGTACGTAGCTCTCTCTTATCATAATTTATAACAGAACCGGTAGAAGGCAAACATTCGCCCGGGACCGGGGGAACTGCATCGATTTTCAGTGACGTCGACGGCGGCGAAGTAAAGGTAGACATAGACCCACACATAGCTCATTTCTAGCCAAAGAGCATGCCGCTATTGAGCGTCTGCTACTTAGTAAAATATATGGAACCCCTACTAGTAATAATCAGGTTAACTTATAGTATGCTCAAAAATCGAAATCCATTTGATTTTCGACCATGCTGACCGAGGGCCGATAAAGCCCTTCCAAAATGTGCACTCTACTAAAGAGAACGCTAAAATCGTATTATTTATAGAGCATTATTAAGGCACACACACCCATGTGTGTGTGCCTTAATGCCTTTAGTACTTCTATGCTCTTTTATTCCAATTGACACACGTCTAGCTCGCGGACCTTCCAAAATATTATAGTAGACATGACATGATGTACGTCAACAATCTAATTTAGAATCAGGGAAAACTCTGCGTTAGAAACGTACGTTTGTAATATACTAAACAACAAAATCTTTGCGTCCAGTACCATATTTTTGCTGGGTGGATTTTAATCCTTTTAAGTGATTTTACAAGGTGACATTGCTTTACAACTATAAACCAACAGGCAGATGTGGCCTTTCATATGTTATCGAAGTGGTTGGACGAAAACCGGTATAACGAATAAGTTTAATCGTATTCCCCTAAATTCAGAAGGTGAAGTAAAGCGCCGGCCCCACAGCGAGCGTTTACACAGCTAGGGTTTGGGGGTTTAGTCTAATAGCTAATAGTGATAATCTGTCTGAAAAGAAAAATCTAAACAGCCCATACATTAGGGCAGAGATGATGAACTAATGGCACGCCAAAATATTTTAGGCCACCACCTAGTGATAACTAGGTGAAATTCCCCCCCCCCCCCCCTCCCGTCATTAATACTTTCTTTTTCGGAAATCATGTTCATTTGACCCTGCATTTGCCGCCCCTAAAATCTGTCGCCCTAGGCCCCACCCTATTCAGCCTGCTCACAAATCCGCCACTGGGCAGGTCGAGAGCCTTATTAAACATTTCTTTAGAAAAATTGACACGTTGATTCATAAACGTTCGAACCTAGTCACCGCCATTAGGGTGAGCGCGGAACTCTAGCCCGCTCGGTGTTGGGCCAGCCTCGGTTTGATTTCATAGGGGACCTCAAAATGACAAAAGCAAAAGATGATCCAATTAACTGACCGTTTTTTGCGCCACCAGAGTATAATTTGACTGTCAATTCGATGAAAACCAAAATGAGTGTTATAGTCAATCATTTTTTTAAACGCGAAAGTCTGCGAGTATGTGTGTATATTTGTTTGTTTGTTCTTCACATAAACATCGAAAACGCATTTGAGTAAACTTGGAAATGATGATATAGCTTACAGCCTGAATTTAACACTTATCCCAGAAAAATTAACGGTCGTTGATGAAAGCTGTAAAGAAAGTAAAAACAGAAACCTTTTTATTACAAAACGTGTAGTTACGTAAGCTTTTCAGAAATTAACTATTCTGTCTCAACACTCGGAAAATTCCGAGTAAACTGTAACAATGGAAACGGGAATACGTAATGAACCCAGCCACGTGAAGAAAATAATTGTTGTTAGGTTAGAAATTCATTAGATCCCTTCATTTTAGAATTAGCAATAAAATCATAAAAATGCAGGACTCCTGACTTAAGACTTACAACTGGATAATAACACCAAGGACAATACATACTGGATAATATACACCAAGGCTACGAGGCCGAAAGGAGCTCATTATACTCATCATTGTGAACAACTATTACTATGGCACTACAAAGAAATTGCGAAAAATACACCTTTATTTTTCAAAGAGATGTTTACTATTTTCCTTTTAATCTAAGCATAAACTAGGTGTCAACCATCAAGTGACTAAGAAATAGGACTTAAACTTAGCATAACGTGATACCCTAGTGAAACTGCATCGTCTACGATGCGGCAAGCCGGTGGGTGAACGAACTGCGGTCGCCAGCCAAACCGGATAGCGAGCCTACCTAGCCCGACCCCGCCACGCCTCAGGGTCCGCGCACAATCTACCACGAAAACGTCTCTAAATTTAGAACGGCGACGGTGAAAAACTGGTCCAATTTCACGGGATTGACCGCCTCAATGATCACTATGCCGTCCTGTAATTAAGATGCCTTCTAAAACGGGATATCGACGTGAGCATTCCTTGAGGGAAGTAACCTAACTGTAGTCTTGGAGTGGAGTACCTGCGCCCTGCGATCGTATCTGCATTTTTTGGAAAATAAAGTTTCTTGTGTCCTGTTCAACTTTTATCGAGATCACTGCAGTCGTTCGATCAGATAATAGATAATTAAATTTTAGATTTTTTATTAGTATCAAGTGTGACAATAGTATAGGCGGTTAAGACGCAGAATGTCTATTTTCCGAAATGTTCCATGGTAGCAAAACGTCCAGTACACGGAATGCCTAAATCGCGAAAGTTATTATAAAAAGACATTTTATTTTAGTGTGATGGTTAAGGCCCTTATTGTCTCTAATAAAGTTCCTACATGTATTGTATGTATGGGTTTTTGTTTGTACCTTTGCAAGTCTAATATTTTTCTAAAGTCCTTGTTTAAGTAGAAAATTTACTATGAAACTGGATGATTAATGTCGCCGCACAAAAATGTTTGCACTCACATCGGACGACCATTGTTATGCGGCGCCACTATGTCCGAAATATAAATTCAGTTCATGCCACTGAACCAAGAACTCTTTGATCTATTGTATGATAATATCCTCTCGCTAATCGCTTTATAAATTGACAATGGTGCTGTGCTGCGCCGTCGTATTTGGCCAGGTTTTTGTAGGTTGGCTACACTGGTTTTGTTAACATACCTGGACCCTTTTTACAATGGTGCCCAAAAATAATTGCAAGGTAAATGTATGAGTGTAAGTATATATGAATTAGGTATTTGTTTATTTGAGCATAATTTGTAAAAGCCTAAACTTGAAAAACCAATTCAAATTTGTCACTAGAATCCTTATATCATCTCAGAGCTCAGAACAGAGCTAGTTCATTCAGAACTTTTCGAGTTTGTAGAGGGTTTATTGGGGAGTTTATTTTTATTTGCATACTTCTCTCTTGTAATATAAAATTGTATTAAATGACAAGACAAGCAAGACAAATTCAATGGTAAGCTCGATACACTTCAATGGTATTCAGAATTTTGGACTTTAAAGTATTGACTGACCATAGTATTACTGCATTTCTAACAATGATATTTGCTGCCTAATCTCATGACATCCTACAAATGTTTTTTGCCTGTGCATTCATGCACCAATCATCAAATTTAGTTCAAAATTGGTAGTAAGTAACACCTCACTACCAAGTACATACTATTTCTACTTGACCCATGGTCTTTGCAACTACTTTGTTCTAGCATACAAAGTCCCGGGCATCAGCTAATGACATTTAACTGCACAGAAATATCAGCAGTTCGGTGACTCATTAAAATACAGATGTATTCCCCAGATGAAATATGCAAAAGAAACCTCTAAAGAAATACATAAAATATGATGACCAAAATTCCATAAAATGTCAGCCATTATAATAAACCGTTGCTGAGCTCTCGAACACAAAATATTCAGACACCTGCTGAAAAACCACACCTAGAATATGTACTTATAAGATCCAACTTTTACTAGAAAGCCTTATTCTCAGCACATCACTAAAGATTATCTTTATATGTGCAGTAGTTAGGTAAAGAACACAACACAATATTCCCAGGAAACTTTCAGGTTATTCAGAAAAGGTTTGCTAAGTTGGAGTTTAAACTATAAATTTTTGTAATCATCGTTATGAAAAACTTTCATTTATTATGTCTGGGAACAACCCTAACTGTAAACAATTTATTCAAACTCGACAAAATGCCAAAAGAGCAACATTAAGAACAATTTTTTTTCACAATTTCAGATTTGGGCATACAATATTGAAATAATCCTAGTAATTCAATTCATATTTAGGGCTCAAAAATTAATTTTGAATAAACAGTAATTTTTTTTTAATTACTTTAATCAGCAGGAACTACCCAGACAGGTTAGTACCTACTTATTTTTATGTTCCCATTTCCCATCAAAAAGTCAAAAAAATTGAAGATGTAGGTACATCAGAACAATAAATGCGACAAAAATCTGATAAAGCCAAATATAAGTCTCAGGTGTGATAAGCTTTTACAGTAAGAAAATCCCAAATAAACAAAAATAATAAAAATTCCTTAGCTACAATCATGAGTAGGTACCTACCTACCTACTACCCGTCTTCATACATACTTAATTTGATTGACGCGCGTATGACAAGGACAGCCATATACCACTTACGGCGTACTAAAAGAGGACGGACAGTTAACTGTTCCACATTTTTTGCCAGCTGAAGTCGAGCCAGCTGCTTAGAACAGCTGTTCAAGCCGGTAGGTAGCTGTAATCTCGCGGTTTAATCATAGAACTGACGTTACTAATAACTAGCAACCATTTGGAAACCGCCGTTCTTTCACAATAATCGATTTTTCCACGAAAGTGATGAACAGATGGAAGTACACGACAGTACTTAGTGCTGGGATAAATCACGAAAATACTATGCTTTTACATTATTTTTACCAATTACAGTTATACATATGATAAAATGTGAATTTCTTAGTCCGGATCCATGGCTTAAATAGCTGTCCATTTTATAACACGTGCTAAATTCAGACAATGAAAACGACATGAAATAGGGTACCATTTTGATTTCGTCCTCCATGTTGCAAAACCAAAAATGCGACCATTTTGCACGTCTTCAGATCAGATTTTAGGGAGACAGTAGTCAAATTACCAGAAATTATGATGCTTATGACCAGATCCTACTTAAACACAATATTATAAAACACCGGCCGGTCAATCATTAGACCTACCTTAACAAAGCTTATCGATGTTGTTGTTCCTTCAATATCCAGCAGTAAAATTTTACACTTCTTGACTATGTCGCCGATTTCATTCTGCTCACTTGCCATTTTGATAACTTCGTACTTCTTTTTTAAGAAGCACTCTAATTATTTTTGATTAATAGTTGACTAGAAATTCTCTCACGCTACACACTACCCCTCACCGCCACAAGAAAAAGCATTGAGAGTAGTGTTGCCAGCTCTTGCTTTTAGATGAAAGCCAGATGGCGAAAATTTACTTTACGAAATCGCTAAACATCACAAAAATGTAAGTGAAAAATAAATATTTTTAAATTTATATCTTCCTCCACACCATTATTATTGTGATTCGTATGTTGTTAAATAGTAACCAGAAAAATGAAGTCAATTATCTGAAGGAGTGTAATGCATTCGTAGTTAGGCCAATATACCAGACTGATGATGCATACAGTAAACAGTACAGTGTTTCAATTCAACTATAAGATCCAGTGATATTTGGACCGAAGCTGACCTCATTCAATACAGTACTAGAAATGTTGGATGCTGGACTGGATATACAATGAAAATGTATTGACATTAGGTACTATCCAGGGACACTATCCTTAAGCTGTTTTTAAACATATACTGTTATTACTATGAAAACTAGCTAGTCCTGATTGGCAAATGATGAATAAAGCAGTGTTTTGTTTTTGAATTAATAACTTCAGTTTCGATTACTTGACGTTCAGCATCAGGCTTATTGTACTATTTTATTTACCGGTTAAGAAACCTGTTTCCATTATGAACAATTTTACATAATAAAACTAATTTTAGCACCAAGTTTTTAGAATTTTTGCCTAAGTGTTCTCTGAAAACGGCTGATCCAGCTCTTAAGCAGTCGCACTGGCAGCACAAGTGGAGAGGGAACAAAGAGAACGCAACGATTTCTGCCGGACGGATGGTTGGAGGATGACGAGAAAGGGAAAGGGGAAAAATGACAGAGACGGTTGCGTAAAATCCAATTCATTCTTCCAAGAGCAACCAGGATAACAAATTCAGAGCGAGAACGCTGCGCATGGTACAGTGAAGAAAACGGAAGGATGCATCCCCTTTCCATCGCAACCAACATTATAAATCATTTTGCAATGTTACCACGATGTGGGAAAATAAGAGTATTACGGCAAATGGAAAAATTTAATAAATTTTTTCACTTAATTTTTTATTTACCGTATTCTATGCCACTATTATTTTACAAAAGTTCCCAGACATGCCGCCCTATATGAAACGCTAGTAATTGACACGCCAGGCGAGTTTGCGGCATGGCGATATAAATTCGTGAGGACACGCTAGGCGTGTTGTTGGCACTGAATGAGTTATACTACTCAATGACAATTTTATGTGACTTCAGTACAAATTATGTTGCTCTGTGACTCTAGAGGAGCATTAGCTACAATGCCATTGCTGACGAGGAGTTACATTTTCTAGCGAAAACGGTATTTGGTTCTATGAAGGAAGGTAGCCCTGTTTCCTGTTCGGTTGGTAAAGTTAGTAATTTTAAATTGGAAAAATAACCGCGAAAATCTTTTATTTTTTAATGTGTTTAAAAAAATTAGATAAATTAAAAAAACTTCCGACCAATTTAGAAATAGGCTTTTGAAATGTTTGCAGATTTCTATGAAGCAAGCGGGTTTCACAGACGCTAAGTAATGTCAAAAACAATAAACCGCATCAAAGTCGGGAGATCTGATACTCATTCCATTCATACACTAATAATATGTATCAAATGTATTATCTCCGATAATTATCTCGTCAGTGCGTTCCATCGTAGTTAAAATACTGAAATTATTTGCCTGACAAGCATGTTTTTTGAAATTATGTAAGTTTTTGTACACACGGAACTGTTACAGCCATAACGGCTAGAGCCGATTTTGTATCCAGATTCAGATTTAGAATATTTATGTAACAACTGATACATTGTAATTTATAAGCTAGATGTCGTAAGCCGTCTTTAGACTCGTACTTTTTATCCTGTGTCTAGTATTTTTATTATTTGTCTGGTTCATTAGGCAGACGATTTAGGGACTTGAAAGAAAAAGCGTATTTCATACTTTTTTGTAAAACATGTTTTATTTCTTAACGATATTTCAGCACGATCGGCGAGTTTTCAGTATCTCTAAACTTATCAAGTATAAAAATATTATTTTACAACATTTGTCAACTAAATAAATATTATTTTAACATCTAATTAATGATAGGAATAGACTTTAAACCTATTTTGCTAACAGTGATAGATAGCAAAAACATTTCAAACTATAGCTTAGGGTCGACGATTAAAATGGTCGTCCTTGGAATAACATTGACGTCATTGAGGTAAAATTAATGTCAGTATTTCTAAAATGTATTAGAAATATTGGTAAGCTCTGAACACTTTTTGAGAGTTTAGTACTAGATTTATTCCACAGTTTGGAAATATTTTTGATGGTTATCTTATCAAAGGCACATTTACAATTTGAAATGATCTAATAAGCTACTCTTGGAAGTATTATTCTCTTCGGTTCTTATCTTCTTGACGAGCTTTGGAGTATTCGGATTGCTCTCTGCTCTCCGCTTCATTACCTGGAAAATATTGAACGGGTCAAAAGAATAGACATGTTAACATACCCAACACAGGAAATCTCAGTGGGAAGGGAGCTAGACGTTTAAAAAAATACACTATTTAACTTAACTAATGTTATGAATGCGACGAAATTGAGTTTGTTTGTGGCGCTCTTATGCTGATCATCATGAAATTTTGCATACACGTCAGGGATACAGAAAATAACATCGGCTACTTTTCATGATTCGTTTTTCATCGTCGCGCGGATAAAACGCGCAGCTAGTAAGTAATATTCTATTCTAAACTCTCAACTCAACCTTTAATCATCCTACTGCTGGGATACCAGATCTACAATCGAAGGGTAGGCCGTAATCCACTACGCTGGCCATGTGCGGATTGCTGGATTTACACACGCCATTGAATTTCTTCTCCGGACGTATGCAGGTTTCCTCACGATGTACAAGCGTAACAAACATGCAAACTTTAACTTTTATAATTAGTCAGATAAGAACACTACAAACACTATCGAAACTGCAAATGGCATTTTTACAGGCGAACAATTTAAGCCCAAATTTTAATTAAATTAATCAATTATTCATTCATTCATTGATCAATTTATTCTACAAAAAAAAATGAAAATATTATTTTTAATTTTTTAGAATTATGTTTTCCTAATAAGAAAGTACATTTATTAAATATTTGGTACAATGAAAAATAATCGTAATTTTGTAGTTTCGATAGTGTTTGTAACAGCTGTCGATTAGTTAGATTCGATACCTTCGGTTTTTCCTCCGGCGTGAGAGCTGCAAAGACGAAGTTTCTCCGACTGTTAGGGCCTATCGTGCCCACTTTGGCGTCGTCGTCGGCCGCCAGCGGAGTCGCCAGCGCGGCGAGGCGGGCCAGCGCGCCGCGCCCGCGCGACAGCAGAGACCCTTGGTAGCTTTGCTGGAACACAGAGATAAATTCTACAGGGTCTACTCTAAAATACGTAAGACTTTACGCATGCGGCTTCTATGAATTGATCCAAGCAAATTGTTCTACGACTTTCGGAATTTCACATATTAAAATCAGCTGTTCCATACATTTCAAATCAATAAAGTTATAGTACGAAAATATCTCAGGCTGCATGTGAAGGGTCTGCAGTGATTTAGAATTGAGCCTGTATATTGCTCGTCTCGTCTCAATTGCATAACAAAAATGTTGAACCACACAATCTGTATTTTCTGCATACCTGCAGAAGACCAAATGGTTTCTTCGGGCTGGGTATATCCTTAGCAGTCTTCTTTTCAACAGCAGGGCTTTCAGTCTTCTCAGTAGTAGAATTATTGACTTCCATTAGTAAGCTCGACATGGTCTTCGATAGGAGATTCGCCTTTATTATTGTTGTCCTGTTCACGCTCACATTCAAGCTCTCGTCCGGCTCGCCTTTATCATGCTGGAAAAATATGAAGAAAAGATCAAAATCATTGTTAAGACACATGGAAGCCCTGCAAACAATTTTCATGGTTAAGGCAGTTTTCATGGCTTAGGTAGTGTATGTATTGTTGTTTCGTAATGACATCCAATCATATTATAGGGGTTGGGCCTTTGCCGGACCCGATATGATTCTAGGGCAAAGGTAGCAAACCTCTATGAACCAACATGCCAATTTTTCTAAAGAAATGTTTCTGAGACCCTGTTTTAGGGTAATAAATATCATAAAAGTGTTACCATTTGTCTCAGGAACATTTCTCTCTCGTGGCGCTGTTTCCGCCATTGCTCTTCCGATTCGAACTCCTCCTCCTGCGTGTCGGCAAACTCGTCTGGTACAGTTCCAGTCTCTTCATCATCTAAAACAGTTTTTAAGGAGATTAATATTTTGGCAGTGAATTGTTGTAGGCTAGTGTGACACTACTCGTATCAAGCGAGCGGCTAGCTTATCTCTTTACTCAGTTAAACAAAAGAAACCTAAAACAAATAACATAAGCTTCCTTTTTGAAGTCTGTAAAAATCAAAGGTTATCGTGATCCTTGGACTTACAAGGTCTTACCATAGTTACTTTGGCATAGAGTGTAAAAAATTGGTTATACTCGTTCTAACAGCATTGTTTGTGCCCAAATTTTAGGGGATTTTTCTAAAGTGGACCACCAATTAAATTCCCAATGACTCCAGTGATGCAATGCTTAATGGGGATGTTAGGAATTTTATCAGTGACCGTCTAATCTAAAGCATGTCACCAAAACTTTAAATGATAACAGAGGATGACAGTCACCACATCTGTACTGATTTGGCAAACAATGGTTTAATCTGCTTTAATCTGACTGGAAATCGTTGCCACTTTCAAATAGTAGCATCCTTCATCTTTAAATTGTAATCAACACATTTTTAGGGTTCTGAGGGTAAGAACCCTTATGGTAAGACACCGGTGTCCATCTGTCAGTCTGTCACAGCCAATTATTTGGAAAAGAGTGCATAAGCTTACCCATATTGTTCCACCTAAACTTGCGTTGTCTACCGCCGGCGCCCAAGTCGCCGTCTTCGAACAGCAACTCTTGAATGATTCTAACTTCCCGTTTGTCTTGATCCAGTACGTCCCGCCTGAAATATGTCGATTTAGCATATTACATAATAGACCAACATTCAACAATTTCTTATATTGTTTGCTGTAGGTTATTTTTGATTGGGAGGGGGGTAATTTCCTTATATGCAGGAGAAAATTAGCTGCGTCATTATTTAAAAAAAAAACAATAATTTTGCTTAATATTTTGGTGCAGTGTATTTTATGTAGATGTCGTTATTAGCGCACAAGGCCTGTTAGCAGTTTTCAAGTACGTCACTTTGGAGGTCAAACGGTTCTAAACCTTTAGTCTTAAAAACCAGACGATATTAAAATAAGTATGTAACTATTTAGAGAACGAAATAAACGAAGACGAATAGTACTCTTAGGTGGGCAACGCACTGAATATGCCGTAGGTATTGGTGTCCATGGGCGGCGGTGACCACTTACCAGCAGGTGGTCCGGCGCTTTTTGCCACTGATACAGGTTGACTGGTTACACTTGACATATTTATTATACATACATCTAGGTTTTCATTGTACTCATCATTATGAACAACTTTTACATGGGACCAACCCGGAATTCGCGAAAAACTAAATCAGCTGTTCCATACATTTTGTCGAGTGTCATTGACTTTTTTCTATGGAACAGCTGATTTTATTTTCGCGAAATCCGGGTTGGTCCCATAGTAAAAGATTTTCATAATACTATGATAACTTATCATAGTACTCATCATTGATAACCTAGAATATGTCGAAGTGTCTAACCTAACCTTACCAGTCAATCTGTATTTTTATAAACAAAAAAGACATTCAACCTACATATGTATCTGCCCCAGCTCCCGCTGCAGCGTCCCCTGGTGGAAGGTATCGTCGTCTCCCTCCTCGCGCTCCATCCTGTCAAGCCCTGCCTCATCTTCATCCCCGGAGCCAGCCCACTCGTCCTCTGACGTCAGTTCCGCTTCGTTCTCGAAGAACTCTGCCATCTTGCGCTTTTTCTTTGGATTCTGGTTCTGGGGCTTTATCTCGATCTAGAATGAAGAAATAGACAAATATAAAATGTGTTTTTGTCACTGTTTTTCGATGGACATAATTTAAGAGTGAGAGTTGTAAAAGTAAAAAAGTACAGTAGTAAATAGTACAGTATAAATATTTACTGTACTTGTTGTTATGTTAAATAAATATTTACTTTTCACTTCATTCTGTCTTTACATAATATATACATTATACACATTTTCGACCCGTGCTACTAGTTGACGTCAAGATTTTAAAGTCTAAAAGCTCTAAGCTCTAAAATTATTACATACATACATCAGAAACAATATCTGTGATTTTTACAATAAGGAAGAGTTTATCTATTACATGTAAGTTAAACCAATGTTACCTCAATGGTGGAACCATACCTCATTTTCTTCAGAATCATATTCGACGAGTCGATCAGCATTTTCTTCTTCTATTTCTGATTCATATTCTTCTATTTCTTCTAGTTCTGATTGTTCTTCTTCATCATCTAAAATTAAAAAAAAAAACAAATGTTATTTAATGGTCAATGGTCAAAGAAAACATTCTTAAAATGCCTATTTATAAAATTACGAAATTAAAATTTATGAAATATGATGTTTTACCTGAAATCTGAAGAGCTCGTTTCTCAAGCTTCTTTTTCTTCAGCTTTTTAAGGTTTTTTGGTTCGTTTGTTTCGCCTTCGCCGGTTTCATCATCAGAGTCAATGACTAACTTTCTTTTCATTTGAATTTCAGTATGTACCCTATCTCTTTGCTGATTATTTCCAACAAAGAACTTATTTGGTTTTGGTGAATCAAATTCCGGATCCGCTAACTCATCGAGGATTGATTTCAGATTGTCATCTACTGCTTTGTCTTTTATGCTATTTAATTCTATGAAGGTTTCTGGCTCTATTGGATCAATGAAACCTGTGAGATCTTCTTTACTTTTATTTTCTTTGTTATCTTCTCTACTATTTAATTCTATTAAACTTTCAGTCTCTTTTTGATCAATAGAATTTAATTCTTTTTCTCCTTTTTTCTCAGTATTACTATTTATAATTGTCGGAGTGTTAGGGTTTTCTTCTTGACTGTCCTGAGACTGGTAATTGTCGAAAGCGTCGTAATTATCCGAGTCGCCTAAAGGTTGTTTATCAACTTGTGACAGAAACTGGTTATTGTAGAACTGGCCGGTGCAAAGCGCTAGAATATCCTCGCCTATAGGTTGCGATTGAGAGAGTTGAGTTGTAGGTATTTGAGACGGCAAAGGCAGGTTTTGTGACATGGTCACTGGACATAGAGCATCTTCCAAGTTATTCTGAAAAAAAATAGTATGGGAAGTTATATGACTGCGAAACGCAACTTTGAGCGCGTAGATATGAAATAGAAATGCACGACATTTATGATATGAAATTAAATATAAACCACCATGGGTCTAGTGTGCCATGCTTCACCGGCATTTTTTCAAAACAAAAAGTCTACCAGATTGCATGAACCTGCTTTGACATCAGTAGTTATGCCAGCGGCCCATAGCCTCGGTCCGTTATTTTAAGGAACTGGAGTGGCTAGGGTGACCGCTGGCAAGATTGAAACGCACAAAATATCCCTTGCGGGACCTATCCCCTTCATATCTATTTTAATTTTATACATTTAGTCATAAAAAGGTCAGCAAACTTATACTTACGATATCCAGAGATTGTGTAGCATCCATAGCAATCGCTTTACCAGAACTGTTTAAGTCTAATTCATCAGTAGCTGGTTTCAGAGAATCTATAATCGAAAATGTCTGAGTAAGCGCTTCATCGCTTTCTTTCGCTTGTTCTTTAGTTTCTGAAGCTAGTAAGAGACTTTCCTGGCTAGTAAATAGGTCATCTGACGTAGACTTTGGTCTTTGAGCTAACTGCAATTCATCATCTGAAAAAATAAAAACATAATAAAATTTAGTAAATAAACTGTGTAAATAAAACATTGTGTTTAGCCAATTAGTGCTGTCCGAAATGTTTCGATAAATATTATCATTTAGAAAGAAATAATATAACCACTAGCATACCTTGAGAAGTAGCCTGACTTGCCAAAAAGGTTCCAACACTAGAAGTACTTTTTGATTCACTTGTTTTTTTAGCCTCTTTTAATTCTGCTATAGGTTGTTCTTTCGATTCGCTTGCATCTTCTTCATCTGAGTCTTCAAAAGCTTTTAATATCCTGCCTTTCTTTGTTACTGTTTGTTCTTCCTCTGATTCAGATGATTCGTCGCTTTCATCGCTTTCCGACTCGTCTTCGTCATCGCCTTTAGTGGCATCATCATCTTCGATTCCATTATCACCTTCATTTTCCTCGTTTTCTTCAATTTCCTCTCCTCTTTTGTCCTCGTTTTCTTCGCAATCTGATTCTTCGGCTTCGTCGTTAAGCATCGCGTTCTTTATTCTTGGCTTGTCTTTAATTTCCACATCATTTTCTATCGGTTCTTCTTCTCCACTGTCTGACTCTGTGAAAGAAAACAACACATGTTGATTAAGTACAAGTACTAGATGCTTCCAGCGATTTTACTTGTTATTCTACTGGAAACGTTTATTTTGTTTATGTGATTATCTGCGATTTAATCTATATTCATACTAAATTTCATCTAAATTCGTTGTGTAACTTCGATTAAAGTAACAAAACAAAATTATAAGTTAGCAATAATATACATAGTATCATACCTTCAGACCCTTCCTTTATCTCTTCTTTTTCTTCAATAGCAGCCTCAATTTTGTCGATATCATCTTCCTCAGACTCCTCTCCTCTTAACTCCTTCAATTCTTTCTGTTGTTGTTTTTCATCTTCCAAACGTTTCGCCCATTCCAAAGATCGCTGTTCGGCAATTTTCTCTTCAAGTTCCAGTTTTAGCTTCTTTAGCTGTGTTCCAGGTTTTATTCTGAAAAATATTTGAAGCAAAAAAAATAAAATAAGTTACAGACAAACTCTATCTAAACATCCAACTTCTGCTACATAGTTTTGTTGCTTTTAACTTAAACGTTAAAACTTAAACGTTTTATAATTCACACGTTAGCAGTTGAAGATAGTTAACACGCCTAGCCTTGATTCGAAACTGTCTCAAGCCAGTAATACACTGGTCAGATTACCTTATTAAAACAAACCACAAGAAAACTTCAAAAAGGTGACTGCCGACCTTCATTATTGTAGCAGTAATAGTGGCACTTAGAAAAGAAGAAGAAACAAACCACAGCAAATATGTCATAAGATAAATTGAGTTGATTTATTCTTACTTATTCTCCCTTTGTCTTTCAACTTCCTCGGGAGTCTTCAGCTTAGCGAAGTAAGTAAATCTCTCTTTCAACAACTCCATGCCAGACTTCCTTGGAGCTGTATCACTATTGTCTAGGTCTATTACCATTCCTGGAGATCCTGTTAACTTAGGGTTCAAGTTCAAAGGCTTGTCTCTGACTAGAAACTGGGAGTTCACTTTGTCCTCGATGTCTGAAAAAAAGAATTCTTGTGAGACAGCTTTACATAATTAGTTTTATCCGAAAGGAGAAAGCCCAAACCAAGAATTTTGCGCTTGCATCAAGAATTATAATTAAATACTTTTATGAACATTTTTTTACACTTAGTCAGTGTCGAAACAATTAAGTACAATGAAACGAAAACTTTCAGAAATAAATGTTTTCAAAATTCTGTTAAAACAAAGACTTTCACAGTTCTCCTGGCATTCTTCTTAACATCTTAGTTGGACATACCTTTGATAATCTCAGCATTTTCAATGATATTGTCTATATCTTCCATATTCATATCATCATCAGAAAATTCATTGTCAACTTCCATCGCTTCACTTTCTCCACTTCTTTCATTAATTTGAATGCTATCATTTTTCAGATCGATTTCGCCAGTATCTGTATGTATGTCAATATTTTGCATGGCATTTTTGGTGACTTCTTGATCTTGGTGATCCTTGTCTGTTATGTCTTTGATATTGGAACAGTCAGTATTTTCTGAATCAAAACGTAAAGATATCAATTGACTATCTCTTTCAGTGTTAACTTTTGCACATTCTAGTACAGTTACACTTTCAATTGTGTCACTGGGTATTTCTTCTTCTGTAGCAACTTTTGAAACTCCTTTATTATCATTTTTTGCCACATCTTCTTTCTGTACATCTGTTGTTGAATCATCCATGGTAGAGTTAGCCGAATCATTGTAAACTAACTTCATGATGGTCTCAGAGTCTTGTTCTTCATGAATTTGTTCAGTATTTTGAACTGTTGACATTTCATATTCATGATTTTCTGTGCTATCCAGCTCATGTTCTTTATCACTATTGTATAAATGTTTTGGTGAGTCAATATGAGCTTTAATTTTGCTGGAATTGTCTGTAGAAGCTACTTCAATAGAATTAGTTCTAAAAGTTTCATTATCAGCAGTATCTTCTCCTATGACTGCTTCAGGGTCTTTCAGAGCTTCAGTAGTGTCTTTTAAATCTTTTTCAACATATTTTACAGCTTCTCCTTTTTCACTAGGACCATTTACAAGTTCGGCAGGATTTTCATTGGATTCTTCTTCTTCTTCAGACTCACTTTTGCACAGTTCCATCATTTCTTTCTGCCTTTCTTCAAGCATTAGACTGTAAAAAAAATAATACAAGACTTATTTACTAATTGCTACACCTCTTGGTGTATCTGATTACTGCAATTTTATGGGATAAGAGTGAATACCTATGTTTTTCTTTGTGATACCTACTACTTTGCTTAAAACTACTAAAAATAATATTTCATAATAAATTAGAAACTATTGTTCCTAATTGTAAAATGGTGAACAGACTCCGAGACAATAATTATTGCTTTGATTTTAAAATATTAAGGGTAATTAAATTGTTATATCTATGCACATGTAGGTATCATTAGCAGTACTTACGCATAATGTTTAAGTTGCTCTCCATTCATTTTAATAGGTAAAGCCTTTCCATCAGAACTGACCGCCAGTTTTCTTCTGCTCATTATGTCTTTCAGAGATAAAGCTTTAGGCCTGTGGTATGGGAGCGATACTTCCTTTTCACGCAGCATTCTGTTTGATTCACTTCTGATTTTTTGCATGTTC
This sequence comes from Alcis repandata, assembly GCA_949125135.1. Classification (NCBI taxonomy): domain Eukaryota; kingdom Metazoa; phylum Arthropoda; class Insecta; order Lepidoptera; family Geometridae; genus Alcis; species Alcis repandata. The sequence continues at coordinate 6,321,155 of OX421242.1, read as the reverse complement.
TCCATAGCTTGTTTTGCAGACATCTGGATTTAAAGGTATCAACTGTTTTAACTTCTAAAGTATGTTTTTAAGTGGTTCAATTGGCATGTTTGATTAGTCAGGAAATGCCATTTCAAAAACAAAAAAAGAATCATTTAATAAAAGCTAAGTCAGTAAATAATAGTTTTTGTGCAACAGCAATCAGTTTATGCAGACCTAAATAATAACACTAACTAAATAAATTGTCAGCAACATAGTAGCCCACTTGTGAAACTATATTGAGATTGAGCAATAGTTCTTTAGAAATCAGGTATATTGAAAGTCTACAGGTTATGTTTTGAAAGTATGTATGTTACTAATGAAGACTGAAATGGCTGAATGGATTTACTAAAAATTTGGATTGAAGGTTGTTAATGTTAATGGTCTGGATTAACACATAGGCTACTTCTTATCCCGAAAATGCAGATGAAACGCGGGGCTCAGCATGTGTAATCCACAATACAGAACTGGCTATTTTTAGACTTCAACCTATATCTTTATAGTCAAGGGATCAGAAACTTCTGACTGGATATTGATATGAATGGATTTCATATTATTCATTTTCATAGAATTTACATACATAGTTCATTTAAAAATCAAAATTAATTTCTCATTCATTTTGCTGATGTTGTTGGTGTATTGCTATTGTTTTTTAGCATTTTAAGCTGGATAAAAAAGGATAAAGAGCGGGCTCTTTTTCCGCTACTAGGCCGGTAATCGGCCCTTTTTGCGTGAACTACATATGCAGGTTTCCTCACGATGTTTTTCCTTCACCGAAAAGCCAGTGGTATGTAAATTCGTACATAAGTCCTAAAGAACTCATTGGTACGAGTCGGGGTTTGAACCCGCCACCTCAAGAATGCGAAGCGGCGGTTCTCCCACTGAGCTACCACGGCTACTCTACTCTATTTTAAGCTGGATCTACTGTGTCAATGTTTGGCCACATATACTTACTCGCTGAGGCTTTGGTGACGTCAATTTAATTTTCCTTTCTTTTTTCTGCTTGTAGATTGGTTTTTGTTGATTGCTTTCTTCATCTGATGTATCAGGGTCACATACAGAAGGTTTAAAAGACATTCTCTCTTTAATTTTCTGTAACAAATAATTAAATCAAATCATACAGACATTCAATCTTAAACAAAATTGTCAAAAAGGCAGATAAGGCTTTACAATGGAGAACTAACGAACCTGTTTAATTTTCTCTATAGATGCCATTTCTTCGCTAGACTCATTTGAACTGTTGCTATCAGTTTTTCCATTTTCTTTATTATTGGTAGGTGATAGTTCTTTGTCTCGTGTTTTGCGGAGACTCTTAAACTTATCCTTTAGCTTATTTCTTTTGTTCTTCATCCGTAGTTGTTGTTCTTGATTTTTAGTTGCATTATCACTCTCGCTACCTCGTGTTTGTTTATCTTCGTCATCACTATTTGTTGGAGTTGGCTCTCTGCTTTCAAAGTTATCTTGCAGCCTAATTTTGTTTAATTTTTTATTATGAACATGGAGATTTTTTACTGTATCTTCACTTTCAGATTCATCAGTATCAGAAAAATTGGTATTCTTTTGAATACGAGTTTTGTGTGGTGCACTCTTGGCTATGTTGGTGTCACTCTCACTATCACTTTGTAGTATGGATTTAACTGCTTGAGAAGTGTTCTTTGACGTAGATATATCTCCATTTTGAGTTTCCTCTCTACTACTATCGCTCTCAGAATCGGAAAATCGTTTTATTCGTTTGAGAGTACACTTACTAGGCGCGTCTTCATCTTCATCGCTTATAGAATCATTAAGGTTATCTAAAGAGATCCCACCTCGGTCTGAATCTGATGTTTCAGAGGCTTCATTGATGCTTCTCCGCACACTTTTAATATGATTATGATCACTGCTGGGCACGAGATCCTGTTCTTGAAGTAGTTCTTCCATTTTACTAGATTTTTTACTACAAAATTAAGTTGATATATTATTTTTTACATTAGGTACAATACACTCAAATAGGAAACATTTAGTTGAGGTTTATAGAAAAATATCATGTTTTGTATTAATCATAGTGGTCTTTAGTCGTCACGATAAAAATCAAATAAATAGGAAACCTCTAGCTCTAGTCTAGCTAGGGCTCTAGGAAACCGAAACCGACTTTTTTAAACCTATTTGTTTGGATTTAGGCGGGAAGCAGAGCAGCTGCTAAATGTCATCAATCGTCAAAAGTCAAATGTCATGCTGTCAAACTCAAACCCTAATCTTTTTTTTAAACTTTTTGCTTTGAGCTTCAAGAGTATTTAGCTTATAACCGGGGCAATTTAGACATCCGAGCTTACATTAATTCACACCCAGCTGAAAATTGGTAGGATTGTTCAGAACACCATCATAAATGAAACCTAAAAAGTCCTCATCGATCCGATACGTGCAAAAATTTTTACTCCAGGTAGAAGGTCACCAAAACGGGTATTTCGTGATTTTCTCAAAAACGGTACAAGCTACGAGGATACTGTTCAAGACAAGTATGTTCACTATAACATTTTCTACAGTATTGCTCTTAAACGCATGTTGATAGAACTTATGGTTTTCGAGATATGTCGATATTAATTTCAGACCAGACCAAAAAATTGACAATTTCTCTTAAGATGCCTCAGTCAGCAGTAGATCATTTAACAAGTTTGTAAATGAGTTTTCCCGAAGTTTTAAACATTGTTGAATCCGACAATCTCAAGAAACACTTTGAAAAATGACTCCTTGTATCTCAAATCGGATAAATGATGATGATGGTTGACGGAAAATTGAACCCCTCGTATCTCGGAAACGGAAAGAGATAGAGGGGTACACCTGACTTTTAAAATTTAGATCAAGTATGGACCTTTCTAGGGAAATGATAAAAAAAGATAGCCGCGTTAAAAACGCGTTTAGCTCACTACCTCTAAGGTGACGTGGAAACGTGTGCATAATTATTATGACGATTACAACTCTTTCAACTTTTTGAGTCGTTATATTTCAAAAACGGTGGCTCTTAGGAAAAAAAATTGTCATTTTTTGTAGATAATTATCTGATCTAAAATTTGGTATGGCTAATTGTATGATAAAATTTACTGTTTTTCTGAAAATTGTGAAAAACCAGTTTTTGTGACCTTTTACCCTTAGTGTTTTTTTTTGCACGTATCGGATCAATGAGGACTTTTTAGATTTCATTTGTGATGATGTTTTGAACAATCCTACTGATTTTCAGCTGGGTGCGAAGTATTGTAACTTCACTCCTTTTCTTTTGTATGTCAGCCATTTTGAAAAATGGCCGAACCAAAAAAATCATTTCAGGAATGGATTTAAGGACCTGAGCCTCCAGATCCAAAATTACACCTGCCTAGGATCACTTTAAAATTTAGAAGATCCATTGAAATTTGACGGAAATATGAAATCCGACATCTTGGATTTTTGTTGCTGAATCTCGATTGTCGTTATAAATCTCTATAATATTTCTTCGAGCACACTCCATCCATCTACAGCGGTTCCACAGCTATGAGCATTTCCTTTTTTTTTGTTTATTTGTATGACTGTCAAACTTTTTTGTATGGCGGCTATCTTTTTTTATCATTTCCCTAGAAAGGTCCATACTTGATCTAAATTTTAAAAGTCAGGTGTACCCCTCTATCTCTTTCCGTTTCCGAGATACGAGGGGTTCAATTTTCCGTCAACCATCATCATCATTTATCCGATTTGAGATACAAGGAGTCATTTTTCAAAATGTTTCTTGAGATTGTCGGATTCAACAATGTTTAAAACTTCGGGAAAACTCATTTACAAACTTGTTATATGATCTACTGCTGACTGAGGCATCTTAAGAGAAATTGTCAATTTTTTGGTCTGGTCTGAAATTAATATCGACATATCTCGAAAACCATAAGTTCTATCAACATGCGTTTAAGAGCAATACTGTAGAAAATGTTATAGTGAACATACTTGTCTTGAACAGTATCCTCGTAGCTTGTACCGTTTTTGAGAAAATCACGAAATACCTGTTTTGGTGACCTTCTACCTGGAGTAAAAATTTTTGCACGTATCGGATCGATGAGGACTTTTTAGGTTTCATTTATGATGGTGTTCTGAACAATCCTACCAATTTTCAGCTGGGTGTGAATTAATGTAAGCTTACTCCTATTTTTTGGTCTAATTTGCCCCGATTATTAAATGTTTTTGAATATTCTGCGTTGGATTGGATTTGGACCCAATCATGCTAAAATCGAGCGGCATGTTTTTTGTTTTGTATTGATTTTGAATCGAGACTGTTCATTTTTTTAGCAAGATCGACTATGTACATCCAGCAAATAGTGAAATGAAAATCGTGGGAATAAAATAATTATAACAGTAGTAAAAAAACCTCTGACGTATTCATTATCAAAGATGACATCCATCTTAATCATCAGCCTCTCATCAGTTAGATGGCATGGCAGATAGTACAGTACTACTATAAGGTTATGGCCACAAAAAATAACTTTCGTCCAAGTAGGACCACATGCTCACTCTACGAGCCCAAAGTTACTTTCACTGACTCGTAGTTATCCACTGTTTGATTAAATTAATAGTCTTGGAATGGTAAACAAATGTAACAATACTTTAATAATACTTTAGGCATCAAACAAATCAAAGAAAATTAAACAAAATACATTAACTAATAATTAATGCCAGAATAGTCTGCTGGATTTAAGTCATTTTTCTTTACGGGAAGGTCACAAATAACAGCTTCAGCAGTGGTCAAAAGTGACGCCACTCCACTGGCATCTGTGAGTGCTCGTCTCACTACTTTTGTAGGATCTATAATCCCCTTTTCTATCATGTTAACAAAATCGTTGTTCAATGCGTCGTAGCCGAAATCATCTCCCATCTCTTCAACTTTGGAGACAATAACCGACCCATCATAACCAGCGTTGCTCGCAATGGTTAGGCAAGGAGTACGTAAAGCTGTTCTAATAATTTCAATTCCTTTTGCTTGGTCAGAATTGACTCTAATTAGGCTATCCAAAATCGGGATGCATCTAAGTAACGCAGCTCCACCACCAGGAACTATACCTTCGGCTATCGCTGCCCGGGTGGCGTTGAGGGCGTCATTTACGCGATCCTTTCGTTCGTTTACTTCAACTTCACTACATCCTCCAATTCGTAGGACTGCTACTCCAGACTGTAGCCGTCCCAAACGTTCCTCAAGCCTTTTCCTATCATATTCATTAGTCGTTTCTTCTAATTCATATCGAATTTGCTCGGTGCGCTGTTTAATTTCTTCCTTATCACCTTCACCTTTTAGCAATAGCGTGGAATCTTTTGTGACTACAACTTCCGCTACTTTCCCAAAACTTTCATACTGACAGTCTTCAAGTCGGAGTAAATTATTGTCGTCTTCAAATAGCACTCCGCCTGTAGCTGTTGCCATATCAATCAGCGATTGCTTTCGAAATTCTCCAAAACCTGGAGCTTTTACTGCCACTACCGGCAATCCAATTTTTAATTTATTGACTACTAACACTGATAGTGGTTCTCCATCAAGTTCTTCGCAGATAATTACTAATGGCATTTTCTTTGTATTAGCTATTTCTAAAGCTGGTAAAAGCTGTTGAGCAGTAAAAACTTTCTTTTCACTGTACAAAACTAAAGCGTTGCTATATTCAACTTTCGGACCTTTAGAAGAGTTAATGAAATATGGAGAAATATAACCTCGGTCAAACATCATGCCTTCAATTATCTCAAGATCATCTTCCAAAGTTTTTCCATCTTTTACTGTTATCACACCATTTTTACCAACTCTGTTCATGGCTGCAGCAATAAGTTTGCCTATGGAAGTATCCCCATTTGCCGATATAGTAGCCACTTGTTCGATTTCGTCAGAAGTATTTACGGGCTTAGACATTTCTTTCAGCTTTTCTTTAACTGCTTCAACTGCTAGCATAACTCCTTTTCTGATTTCAATTGGATTTGCTCCTTTGGATATACTTTCGAAACCTTCTTTAGCTATTGTTCTTGCTAATACAGTAGCAGTGGTTGTCCCATCACCAGCTTCCTCATTAGTTTTACTTGCAACATTTTGAACCAACCTTGCCCCAATATTCTGGAACTTATCTTTTAGTTCAATACCTTTGGCCACGGTTACTCCATCCTTAGTTATTTTAGGTGGTCCATATGTCTGTTCGAGAATAACATTACGACCTTTAGGACCCATCGTTATCGCAACTGCATCTGCAAGTATGTCTACCCCTTGAAGCATTAACGATCGCACATCTGGACCAAATCGGACATCTTTTGCATAAGCTGTTGGTAAACATGAGAAATGTCGTCGATTACACCGTTGAAAAATATTTTGTACACGAAACATAATAGTATTATTTTTGCTGTGAAAAGCTGCTGAAAATCTTGAAATGAAATGAGCGCAAAATTCACATAATTACAGATGTTTGAATTTGGAAACTCTTAAACGAATGAAAACCAACGAGTTTCTATTAACTCATCAATGAGGCTTAACATCGAAGCTAGTTTGTATGTATCGTGGCAAGAAGGCTAGAAAGCTACATACTACCTTCTACAGAATCCCTCATAATCTTTTATCTTCCAAAAGCTTCAGTCGTTGGGTTTGCAAGCACAAGCGAATTTGTATGCGATTTGGTATGGAGGTGTCTCATTCCCTAGATTAGGTACATTTAATTTACTAATTGGGTTTATCGCCAAATAATTTTGGTACAAAAATAATAACATTTAAATTTATTTTAAATTTAAGATGTAAATATATTTTATGTATTCTTTATATTTAGAGTCTTAATCTTTAAAAAAAAAAAATAATAATAATAACCGGAAGTTAGTGAACTTTTTCTAAGCTCATGCCTGAATTTAGTTCTACTACTTGTCACTAGATGGGGCTTTCAACGATGGAGTTTGGTATTTTTGCGATTAAGGGGTATGCCTTTTTGAGCTGGCAGCCCTGAGTGTTGATGTTATTGTCAAATAATGTCAATGTCATTATTTCTCCGTCCGTCAGTCAAGAATCTAGCCTTAGGTATCTAGCTAAGGTCGGTTAAGTTTAAAAACGGAGTTAAATATCTCTAGTAACATTTTTAAGTTTTATTTACACATCTTTTGTAATATTTTTTAGTTTTTACGTACTTGCACATAGAAAACTGAATTATGAATATTTCAACAAAACCTATAATCATAGATTTGAGCATTGGTGACCAGTTAACTTCCATATCTTGCGGCCACGTAGTTGTAGAATTAATAAAGTTTATAGCTTATCAAAGACAGCAAATTCCATACGCATATCCGTGGCTAAAGCAGATAGTTAATAATAGGAGCGATAATCATGACGAGGATTTCAAAGAAAGCTTTCAGTCGGAGAGACATTTTCGTGTTGCTTCCTTATCATTGAAGAATTTGGATTTCATCCTCAAGGTAAGCACTTTTCATTTTGGTCAGCTACCTACTCGTTATTTCTGTAAACACTTACCTATTATATTGCCTCCGAATATAGTGTACTTGCCATCAAGTAGCTAAGCAAGCTCTCATTACATTGCCGAATCTGCGAAATGAGGTTGCTATATTTATTCTGTATTTTTTATTTCTGACCAGAGCCTCTTGCAAGAGATGAATGGGTCCACTATTCCCGATGAAGTATGCATAGCACTCGGTTCGACGCCAGTGACTTGCAGGGAGGTATACAGACTGGTGATGCCCACCGTGTGCCACAAGACACAGTGTCATTCATCGTTGATTGCTTCAGACCAGAAGATCCAGAGAGAAGTATTCAGGTAAGGATCTTATTTAATTACAGAGGGATACAATTTTTGTAACAATCAACTCTTTCGTAATAATGTAGCCAAAAGGTTTGAAGTTTCCATATTTATTATGAACTATATACTATCAAATTGATTCTGGTTTTACTCAACTGCTCCCTTGGTGATATATGGGTCCTACTGTATCTGACAGAAACTGCTGTAAAACTTGAAATTCTTTGTTGCAACCTCCAAACACAGCTAGTTCTAAGTACTTTGGATCACAGTGCTATGTATTTTGTTTAGGGCCCTAGTTACTGCTGAGAAATTCACAGTGCTATGTATTTTTTTAGGACCTTGGTTACTGCGGAGAAGTTAAGCCAAGTATTCTTCAATCCCCTCTCACCTACCAACATGTACATCTTTATTAAGAAGAAGGTCGGCACTCAGGACTCTGTAATAAGTGACACTTTCCTACACACAAGTGGTTGTAGAATTCCGAAGAACTCAAAAATAGTTGTGATTGACTTTAGGAGCTCGAGCCAAGATGGTATGAAATGTTGCAATGACTTGCAGATATTTGGCGATGTAATAGACAAGGGTGTGAAGGTAACATATGAGACTGATGAAGACGAGCTTTATGAGATTGAATCAAGTGATAAGGGAACATGGTATCAATCTTCATACGTTATGAAGGGTTTTAAAGACTGTGTTGTTGACGGGAGCTCGGTTACAAACTCGTGGTTGAGCTCATGACAGACATTAGAATCTGATTCTAGCAAAATTTATACATTAATTATTATTATTATATAAATTAGTCTTAGTAAAATTTGATGTGCATTTTTTGCACTTAGAAAGTTTAAGATACAAACATTCACTTTTGCAATTTTATACATGTAAGTCATGTTTATGTTACGAGAAATATATGTAAAAATGTATACCAAGTTACCTACATTCTCAATCTATACTGAGTGAACTGATGTCAGTAATGGCAAAAAACCTGTTTATTTTAAGTCTTGAGGCGATGTGTTCGGACTTCTAGTTAAAAAACAAAAAGAGAGCACCTATGGGGCTGACATGGCTACGCATAAGTGGCTAAAAGTCCCTAAAAAAAAAAGATTAAAAAAAAAAAAGTTACCTACATTAAGAGGAAACACCACGGGTCAAAGAAATGAAAAATAGGTATTTGAATAAGTTATTGCCGTCGCGCAGTGCCCGAGCAAGCGAAATAAGTGCAAAATAAAATAAAATAATAAAATTAAATTAAATTAAATTAAAATTTTTATTTGAAAAATGAAACTATTGTATTAGTATTTTGTCCGCCTATTTAAATCAAATCTCAGCGAATCTTCTAGATTTATATCTGCGTAATACACAAAAAAAAAACTGGTCGCCTAGAAAGATCAGTAGTTCGAGTAAACATCTATTGTATTCCTGATAAAACATTATTGCGTCCAGAATGACCCGTATTGCTTAGAAAATAAAGATCCTTTTATTCCGCGCGGCGCCCGAACTTGTTTGCATCGCGCGACGCGAACCAGTTCTACCGCGACTACTTTTACTTATTCTGTGGCATTTTTCTACCAAGTTATACGACTATGACTGATTCTGCGACTTTTCTGTTTCATTCGAGATGGTTCGAGGCCGGCGTAACAATATTATTATATTCCAACTAGAAATATCGATATCGATGAACATCACTAGTTTATCGATCAAATGATCGACTACGTGTCACACCACTAGTGTATTTACGTATGTCCATTATCCGTGCCTCCCTAACCTCAAGCCTCTCCCCGCAGAGTGCGATAGGGACAACTGCAGCTTGGACCGAAAATGCCTATGAAAAGTACGAAAAAACAACGATTCGTTGTCCCCTGATTTCTTCTCCAAAACTTAACCGATTTGAATACTTTTTTCATTAAAAATTAAAAAAGACTTGGAACTTTGTTCCTATGTTTTGATTTTTTTATAATCATCAGAGAAATTTGTTTTCTGGACATTTGAACACAGCGGAAAATCCGGCTATTTTTTTAGATTTTTGAACGTTCATATCTTTTTTAATAATTAATAATTGAAAAAAATAAAAACATATGGACATGCTAATAGTGTCCATATATATTCAGAAAAATAATTATTACTCTACCGGCATTATCCAGGAAGGAAACAGAGGACTACGTTTGTATGGAAAAACGGCGCCTCTGTTTCCTCTTAATATCACAAGTAGTTTAATTTTTTTTATTTGTTAAGACAGCCAATATTTTTTGCAGGTATTTAGTGTAACAACCTTAGTTAAATGTTAAATTTATTAGACTGACAATGTTAAATATTAGAATAAAATACGACTTTTTGCAGAAAAACTAAGACTAAGTAGAATTACATTTACTAGTACAAGGGCGGCCTTATCGCCTAAAGCGATTTCTTCCAAACAACCTTTGGATGGACTGGACTGACAGGAATATTAAAGTAACATTCCAGATGTTTTTGACCATGTTATTTAGATTATAAGTATGATATAGATATTAAGTAATATTGTGGCAATAAGTTTAATATTTTTTAGTATAAACAACTTGTGCCATATAGTTCAGTATAATTATATTTGTAAAGGTAACTTCAATCATTTTTATTAGTTGTTATAAATAAATAAATCTAATTTGCTATCAGTATTTGCTTATAATTTTAACAGTTACATTTTATCTTACAAAATTACCCAGTAAATGATTACATCTAAATAAGCGGCACTCATCACAGGTAGGTTTTATGATACCTTATCAAATAATAAGCATTATGGTCATTAATGATAAATAATAATCAATTTTTGTATTAGTATTGCTGTCATAATTTCGGGTGATAAACTTCTGCTTTTTTTCCAACTCTAGGTAAGTATTCTTATTAAATTTCTAAATTCATCATACCTATCTTGCAAATTTTGAAAGTCTTGATTTAATCATTTTATGTCATAAACTCCCTATAAATGTCAACCAAAGTAGCCGATTATAAATGTTTTTCTGAGTCCAACCATATGTCAGAAAGGTAAGCCTAACGAAAACGAAACGAAAACTATATACCTATAAACACAACGAACCAACGCACATTCGTTAGGAAATATAATTCGCTATTTTTGTGCATATTAAGATGTAAATTCACTACCTATTTAGCCTAGCCTAGATACTTTCCTACCAGAAAAACTATAAATAAATTACGTTTCTCACTCATAGCGCCCCATTCGGATAATCTGTGTTGGGGATGCCATAACGCACTCAAACCAAGGCCAACTAGCACCCAGACTCCCAGACCCAAAACAGAAATTTAAATTCATCATTCACACATCTGCCCGGCCGGAAATCGAACCCGACCTGTCCTATAAGGCGGACATACTTCCAAACAGGTTGCCGAAACTATTTTAACTTTCAACATAAACGGTCTTATTCCAAAAAAGTTACAAGTTTATCTACGAGTATCTATTCAAAATCAAATACAGGGCTCATGCTAAGCCAAAAATAGCTTATAGCACTCGTCATTAGGGACCAAACCTGAAAAAAAAAAACTACTCGTACACAGAAAACTGTCGCTGATACTATAAAATGTATGGAACAGCAAATTTTTTCCGATTTCAGTCTTTTGTTGGTCCAATAGTAACAGTTGTTCATAATGACTGTGATAATGATGAGTACTATGAGCCTTTATCGACTAAGCATACCCTTTCCTTACAACCTATAAATAAATATCAGCAAAAAATTAAAGAGGGTGGGGGTGATGTGCGCAAAGATAACCAGTTCATTCAACTTTTAATGAGCAATTTCCTAGAATCGCGAAGTAATTGAGGAACATAAGAAAATACGAGTATGTGCAAAAGTTTCACACTTTAATTATCCTATGTTATGTCATAAGTTCGTATAATATTCAATTTTAAATAGTAAAGTTGACTCATTCTAGAATTATTATATAATATTATAGTCATTAGTCTAGCTCTCAATAAAATTTACAAGAGGTCAAGGGGAGCCTGATGCTCACCTCATCCTTTTAAACGAGCAATGCTGTTCACAAGCACATCTCGTATTTAGATAGGCGAAGGAAGCTGCGTCCTTACTGAACTAATATGAGCAGCACATTCTAGATTCGACTCTACTGCTTGGCAATAAGAACCACGGTAACAGCCTTAATCAGCCACAGACAGATGTTCTTTTGTGTACAAACGTAGCTACGTAATATACGTGTTTTCAATTTACGGCTAGGTATGTACTGACTGTTTCCTCTGATAACGAGTTAACATATTTGTGTATTTCTTGAGTCTAACATAATTAAACTTTTATTATAGTGGTGCTGTCGACATACCAGTGCTGTAAAAGTAATCGGATTATAATAATAATGATTACTGGAATTGGAGTTATTAGTAAAATACAAATGGATTTGCGATGTAACCTCAATTCGGTATTATTTATATCGCACGTTAATTCCTTTAGTCGATTTCTTGATGCGACAGTAAGGCATGTACCTACTTGTCATTTTTATCATTAATAATGAGGTGTTATCAAGAGTCCGCCTACAGTGCAGGAGCGCAGGAAGCTCAGTCGAGCGATCACTGATTGCTAAGCGACAACGCGGCGCGTGCGCACCGACAAATTCTACTTTACGAAAATGAATTTGAATTTCACCACGGACCCGCCGGCGAACGCTGGCGATGCCTTACTCGCAAAAATAATCACTATGGTGTGCCTTTTCGGCATATCCATGCTCGTGGGATGTTTGCCGCTTCTCATTTCTCTGAAGTTCGACTGGTTCACGAAATCCAGCGACCCCAACCTGCGGTCCTCCAATCAGCTGGTGATGGGATTGCTGGCGTTTGGAGGGGGAGTGCTCTTCGCTACTACTTTCATGCATCTGTTGCCAGAAGTCGACGACAACATCCAACTGTTGCAAGGTGAGATTAATTTATTAGTTTAATCACTGAAACTACAAAAAATCTTTCTTTGTAGTATTAATAGCGCAGTCATGCGTATCTAGCTTTCTGTTTATGTCAACAGAGGCGTATTTCGGTTTAAAATAACGCGTGTTTGCCCCCACATGTAAGTTAACCAGAGGCAAAAAGGTGGGTGCGCGGGAGTGGGCACGCGCGCTAAATATAAACAGAAATGTCGGTTGTTGTCATTTATTGTTCAAGATCAAAACCCTGGGTATAGTAGCAGTTAGCAAATTGATTAGAGGCAGACGCATAACTGCACGAACGTACAGTTATTATGTTGTTTTGTAGGTTCTTTACTATGAACTTATGACTCTAAATACTTGTAAGATAAATTCTACAAGAAACGCCTTCATTTAAATAAATAAGCGTAACGTAAACGTTTCACACACATTTAGTTGCATGAGTTCACAATTCAATGATACAGTGGTGCCAGAAGGATTAGTTTAAAGACCAATATTCCTTGATGCCACAAAACATCAAGTAAAGTGCTAAAAATATTATTTTTTTTCCAATACCCAAATTATATCTACAATACAAGATATGTAGCGGATTTCCTCATCACAAACATTTGTGTGCAGAAACTTCCAAGTCCCTGTTTGTTATTATTTCTTTACTCAAATCAATTATGTTTCATCTGAGCATAATATAAAAATAATCTGAGTAATAAATATCTGCCCTTTTTTTTATTTGTCTGTAAACTACGATATATTTCATCAGAAACAGATTTCTCTACTGAGTGGTTTGATATACTTAAGCTAATGTCATGGTCACGCCTGCTTCTCTATCACTACTGCTGGATATTGGCCTACCCCAAGGCAGCTAAATAAGTTCTAAAGCCTACCTAGTAATAACGAATCTGAAAAGTAAACTAAATATAGCCATGTGTAACTAAAAGAACCCATTTTCCGACATCTTTTATTTGGTACCTATACTTATCACAGAAATATCATCAGAAGCCACTTTACTAGTTTTTCACGTCAAAGTGCTAAAGTATACGGCAATCAAAATACTTGTTGGTTTTAAAGACCATTTGAGTGCTTGGTGACAAACTTTGGACACTCAATGTAATAAATTTCCTTAAACAAGATAGTTCCGGTAAAATAAACGATGATTTATAAATCCGCTTTTCTGGTAGTGTCACTATTTTTAGAAAGAAAGTCCTGGGAAAGCCGGACATACTCACAAATCCGGATCTTCACATAAAGAAATATGTATATTTTATGTTTTTGTTGTTTTTTTCCATCGTCGTAAGTCGACAACCTCACTAATTATGTTTGTGAAATTGTGAAAGTTTGTGAGTATTTTTGTTACTCTTTTACGCTAAAACGGCTACACGGATTTTAAAAAAATGATATGAAGGTAGCTTATAACCTGGATTAACACATAGGCTAGGTACTTGTTATTTGAAAAAATGCGGGTAAAACGGTAAATCTGGACGGGTGTTTTCTCTTATATCGCGAGAGCTATGTGCTTGAGATTTATATCTTCTCATGTGGTTCAATTATTAGTTTTCATGGGTATTCATTTATTGACATTAAAATAAACCTAGGTACTCATGTTTTATAATAAAACGTCCCCACGAGCTATAAGTAGGAATATATGAGGTAGGAAAGTAGCGTCGCGTTTAGGATCCTAAAATTCAAAATTAAATTTATTGCGCTGGGTTAGGTACTTACCTACATAGATAGATAAACTCTTTATTGTTCACACCAGAAATTACAAACAAAAGGATAACAAAACTTAAAACTAGTGCCGGTCTTATAGCTAGTTGGTATAAAACTGTTTAAAATCTCCAGATCCCGCATGTCAGTATCAATTTAACATAAAAATTGTTACTGACTCCAGCAAGTAGGTAGGTAATTACCGTGGGTAGATGCTGAACCAAATTAGTTGTGGTACCTACTCCTACTCACAATAAATTCACAACGGAAAATTAGATTCTAATAAACATAATTACAGGTTGCGTAAGAATCAGCTAATTATGTAAATCTAGTAAAATCTTAATTCTCACGATAATCTACTACCTACTCTGTCCTCATAATACTTATGTTGGACATTGTAGTGACATTACTTAATGGTAATTTCCTTGAACAATTTATTGACTTTTTAGCACAGTAAAATTACTTTTCTGTGAAATCGAAACGATTAAGGAAACTTAATTAAGACGAAAAGTACTTTTTAGCCGTAAAACACGTAGCTAGTATTCGATAGAAACATGTATGAACACTGCAGCAGTTTCCATTAACGCCCGCAGTGGTGCTGTCCCATTTTGTAAACATTTATCTATCAATTAGTGGCTACGTAGGTATTTTCCGTTAAAATTTGAGCTTATAGTTGTGCTAGTCACACCTACTGATAACTGATCTAAAGCTGACCAAATTTAGAAGAGAATATTAACGGTATCAACTCGTATATTGTAGATGCCGGAGATATTCCTGAAATGCCGATATTCCTGGCCGGACTGATCATGTGCGGCGGGTTCTTCATGATGTATCTCATCGAAGAGCTGGTGCATCTCTACATCAACAGTAGAGAGAACAAGGCTGAAGACACTAACGCTACTCGGCCGTTTAGTCTCAGGAAGAGCATCAGGTAAGAGCTAAGAGAATGGATTTACAATAGTAAAATAAATGAGGGACTCTAGCACAGTCTACCTGGAGAGGTATGCACTTATGCAGCAATCATTACTGTGTTTAGAATTGACTGGAATTCGGCATTGTACGAATTTGGTATTTTGAGGAACTACGATTGTTTGCAATTAAATGGTATTTCATATCGAAGGGCGCAGCTATATTCTATTCTACCTATGTCACTACACGGAAAAAAAAGAGTCCTGTGATTTCTTTCCATCAAGACATTATGTGGTCTTAAACATATTTTCTTCTGACAAAGCAATGTGATTTGAAGTAAAATTGTAGAAAATTGAAATAAGTTCATAATATTCTTACTTTGAGTTCACAATATTACTTTGACCTGAAGTAAACTTCGTTGTTCCAACACAATACATCGTACTTATCCTAAAATATCCTGAGTAATCAAACTAATGTTTCGACTTTCTTGTTTAAAAAAAAAAATACATTGTATCAAGTTACTTTTCACCTTAGACGAATATTGGTAATGAAATTATACGAAACTAATAAAATGTTATTTCAATGCAAAATTTCTTTAATTATACCAAAACTTATTTCTTGATTCAAACACACGATGTCATTGTTTTAGAATTCTCATTTTTTTTATAAAGAGTGTCCATTGCTCCAATAAAATAAATTTTGTTTATCTGAAAGTATCGTAAATAATTGTAACAAAATATTTGTATTCTTGTTTGAAAATAAATATGGCTTCAGATTAAGTATTTTTAATCTTCAATGAAAATGGCTGCCAACATTAAACTGAAGTAATATTATAAAATAATATTTTTTTTATCTAAGAAAACGGAGTTGTGGCTATTAACTCCATGTCTTTGAACAAGACAACCGTTGTTTTGGTTCGAAAACACAAATAACGGGACGAATTGGAACGTGTCGTGTCCACGATATTACACTACATGATGATAATCGATGTCACAAGTTTTTAGTTTTCAATTTAGGTAAATTATAATTTTCGTATGTACCTACTTGAGTAATTTAAGTATCTACATATTAATAAAAGCTTATTTTTAATAAATTCAATAATGTCACAAGTGTATAGAACTTGAACATCACTTATCTGTGTACATTATTAGCACAAAATATGGAGAGTATTTAAGGTAAAACACCCAATGGACAATAACCATTGAAATAACTTAACTATATCTAGTTGTAAAAAATACGTATTGACATCTATAACACGTGGTCAAAAACACACACACATACTTTCATTCATAAAAAACAATAAACGCGATAAGACAGTAAACAATGTGACAGAGTGAACGTATGCGCTGTAGTTGTTAAACATTAGGTACATAATAATATAAAGGTAACATTTTGCAGGTATGATTTTGTTTTACGTCTCTTATTTTTCGTAACACTTGTATGTAACTACTATTGGTATCAAAAATCACCCAAAAGCCTTGGTATTGGTTTTTTCGGCTTTTGGGTATTATGTAATTTTTGTATCAAGACTGGACATACTTAAAAGTGTTATAAAAACTAAGAGAAATAAAAAGATTAAGGCCCATGTAAATGAATGTATTAACTACTAGCGAGCTTCCCCGGCTTTGCACGGGTAAATATAACTAATGCTACACAGGGATAATATAGCATGTAACGGTGAAATAATTTTGGAAATGGGTCCAGTAATTTTTGAGTTTAATCATTACCAACAGACAATACAAATCTTTCCTCTATAAAATATTATTAGTGCATATAAGTAATTAAGCAATAAGTAGCACAAATCGTAAAAATACCAGCAAAATGTTACTTTCCTCATAAACATGTTTAGTACCTAAGTACAGTGCACTCGTTCACTCTGTCACATTGTCTACTGTTGAGCCCTGATTTTTTTATTATTAAAAAAAGCGTATGTGTGTTTGTGTGTGTTTTTGACTATGCTTTAAAGATGTCACTAGGTATCTTTCACAATAATAGTAAAATTACAAATTATAATTCGAGTATTTTTTCGATCTTTGGTTCACCGTCTAGCATTGGTGATTTTACCTCAATAAAAAAAAACTACTCAAAAAAACGTTGCATCGAAAAACAATTTATTAGTAGGATGCCGTACAATATCATGCTGTAGATTATTTTGTGTCGTGTATTGCAATGCAATGCTACACAACTGCTTTTCGTTTCCGTTTTCCGGATTTCCGGTCGGTTCATTTATCATTTCACTCTCGGTTGATGATTTGGTGCAACTGCGAGGTGCTTATTTTGTGTTTTTATTAATTTGTTTGGCGCCTTTGGCGTTTATAATTAACATTGTCGCGTAATTATTTACTCTGGTGATGGATGAAATCACCGTTCTATTGAAATCGTGGCAAATGCCGGAAGAAATAATCGAAGCATTTCACAGTGAGTACCTACCTCAAAGATGGATACGTTTACGTATGTATTTCAAATAGTTTTGTTCGACTTTAAACAGTACGATGCTGTGACGAGCGACCTGAGCAAGTACGAGTAGCTCTCTATCTATTTATACTCCTAAAAAGTCCATGCTGTCGTGAGAGGAAGAAAACATGTATAGGCTCCACGTGGTCGGTTGCACTGCTTACTACTCGTAGGACTGTAGGTACCTAAGTTGACTCGGAAACGTACACATTTGTATGTTCGACATTTGGTCACGGCAGGCTCGGAAACGTACACATGTGTACGTTTCCGAGCCTACCGTTGCCGGATGTCGCGCGTGCGGATTTGTGCGTTTCCGAGTCAAAGTAAATGTACACATTGTTTCAGAGAATGGCATAACATTAGATCAACTAGATCAACTCACTCAAGACCATTTGAAAGAGATTAGCCCACAAATAGGAGATAGAATTAAGCTAACCAAAAATATTCAAGAATATTTGGAGTCTAAGGTTTGTAACCAAGATTGGGTACTGCATATGTTCTGTACATTTAATTTTTATATGCTTTATATAGACCTATTATTACATTCTAGGCCCCCACAGTCAGTGCATCAACACACTATGATAGTGACGTGCCAGCAAGTCCAGGTGTTTTGGGTGAAGAATGTGGTGATCTCACAATTACATTTAGTGATTTGTTTCCAACGACTACATCATCTTTCCCTGATTTTGATTTGCGGACATTATTAGAAACGTCACCCACGGGCAAAAGCGTACTTAATTTTTACACATCGCATGGAAGTCTAGATACTAAACGGAAGAATCGATTGACTGATATCATAATCAGACATTTATTTACTTTTATAGTAAATAAGTAAGTATTGTTGAATCTTATAGTTTCCTAATTGTGTTATAAGTAGGTGTTTGTCTGCCTAATTTAAAAAATAAATTGATTTCAGGAGACTCTCTTATGATGATTACAACATATTAACAGGAAAAATTATAACATTATTTCCAAAAGAGACGGCTGGAACATATTTCACCAGACCAGTAAAAAAAAACAATTCAGCAATTGGAAAATCAATTGCCGCTCGTGGAAAATTAGTTGACAAAGTCAGAAATTTTTTATTTCAAAGCTCAGACAGAAAACGAGGATGTGCTGACTCACAAAACGAATCAGCGAACAAGAAAAAAAAAATCAATGATATTCTACTGAGTAAGTTTTTGTTGCACATACTTTTTTATCTCACATCTGTAAAGATATACTTAAAAAAAGCTGTCCTAGTACCTATCTATCTAAATGCCACATACTATCCTTAACATTATGAATGTGAAAGTTTGTGTGTATCCATGTTTACCACATATCTCCATAACTAAAACCGATTTTGATAAATAGCTTATGACCTGGTTTATCACATAGGCTACTTTTTATCATCAGTGTTTTTCATCAATCTAGGTGAAACCGCTCGGCAGAATAGTATATTCAATTCATATAAGAATTGTATTAATTAATGTATTGCAATTTTCCTTTTATTTTTAAAGAATGTGTTCGGGGAGATTGCTTATGTGAGGAACCAGGAGGGGGTAGAGGGGGGCCGAAAACCAACTTGGGTGCCACCTTGCATTGGGGGCCATGACTGCAAATAAAGTTTTTGAAGTTGATGTGTGTGATGATCATAGGAAGGTGAGAAATTGGATGAACAATTATTAATTACAGGTGTTCATGAAGACGACATTGAATGGCTAAATAACAACAATGAACCATGGTCAAAAGTGAAAGCCATATGGAAAAAGACTTTGCAAATTAGACAAGAACTCGACTATGAAAATGTAAATGACTTTTTGACAAAATGGAAAGTATTGCGCCTACCAGCTGGGGCAGAATTGGTAAGGATTTCTGTAAATAATAATTGTTAATATGCCAAATTTAAAGTATTCAATAGCTCAAACTTTTTATTGCTCTGTATACAGGGTTATTCATAAAGGGTATGCTAAGCCGAAAAGGGCTCATAGTACTCATCATTATGAACAACTTTTACTATGGGACCAACCCGAAATTCGCGAAAAAAAATCAGCTGTTCCATAAAAAAATGTCAATGACACTCGACAAAATGTATGGAACAGGTTTTCGGGTTGGTACCATAGTAAAAGTTGTTCATAATGATGAGTACTATGAGCCCTTTTCGGCTTAGCATACCCTTTATGAATAACCCTGTAGAATAATAAAATCATAATTAAATATAACTGGACTTGTGGATTATAAAAGAGAAAATTGTGCTGTTTGATAAATACTGACTGACAAGTAATAAATTTCGGCACTGTTTTAGGCACATCAACTTATGCTGCTTGTCAATCATCAAACAAAAAAATACTTTATAAAATTTCATTTGAACCACTGGCTGTCTTATCCATTTATACAAGGTGTTGCAGAAAGGTTTATGTTATGTATCTATGTATACTATAATTCAATGATATGCCAAAATATCAAAATCCAAATCAAAACGGTATTTTACAGTATTACAAAATTTTAAAATAAATTCATACTCTATAAAAAACTTACTGTGTAGAAACTTTTCTGTAACAGCTTGTTTAAATAAGTTTTCTTTGTATCAATAATACATGTTGAATATGAAAATAATCAAAGTCAAGGGGTTATAGGTGCCAACCAAATATATAGGACTCAGTTCGGGGCGATTGGAACTACCAGTTAATTGAATTAATTATTACCATTTAGGTTTCCAACAACCATTAAAAACATCTGTTCCCAGAGCTGAACACAAATGTAAGGTATTGTGAGAATACTTATGTGAATAGTGCTTGTATGTTTGCATTTTTACTTATTTTTTTAAATGTATAAGGTGTGATTTTTTTAAATGGTTTTGGCATTTTTTCTGAAATTGGAATGAGGGTAATAGGTACTAACAAATATGATACTTGCTTAATAATAGGAAATACAACAATACACACTGAATGTACTTCCTGAGCTATACATTCTTGCTTGTGTGCTTATTGTGTTTATTTGTTGCTGTGTCTGCCACACATGCTGAATGTTATGAACGATGAATGCGCTTCATGGTCACTCTTGGCTTGTTTTGTATCCTTTAATTTTGTAAAAATTGTTATTTTTGCAGATTGAAGATGATTTTGCTGAATTATACCCTGATAAAGTAAAGCTCTTTAAAGACAACTGGAAAAAGTTCATGCAAAAATTCATAGAATTAAAAAAAGAAGAAATTAATTCGGATGAACACAGGAAAAATTTGCGAAATTCGCTAAATACTTTTGATAGTGATGGTAACCATAACATTTTACACAGTTTGTATAATACATTTTTAAATTTCTAATTACTTCCCTGCTACAGTTTTCTTATAAACGTGATATTGATATTACCTATTTGATTACTCAAATAATAACAAAAATTGTATTGTTACAGATGCACTACCAACGGAATTGACATTACTGGTTAATGTTGTGCCACCCAAAGGCCGTGTAAAAAAAGAAAAGTTTTCTACTCAAGAGTGCTTAGAGAGTATTATGATAATAGTAGAGGTAAGCTATTTGTCTTTGTCTGTTGTGAGATACATTGGTAGCTAGAATAGTGTACAATAAGTGCCCACACTTTATTCCCGGCTTTAGTACTACGTTAATATGTAGTACTAAAGCCGGCTGCTGTCACCATTGAGTAACTGATACTCTGGCTTCTTTAAATATATGTCACATCTTATGTTTTTTTTTTTTTCAGAATCCTGGTGACATAAACTCCACTATACAGAAACAAATTGATAAAGCTGCTAAAAGAAAAACGCAAGTTCAACCCTATATAATATTACTTGGAACATTGCAAAAGATCATAAAAGCATACATTGTCATAGACAATATTAGATATGCGTTTACTTCCATGACAGAAGCGTTTGACGTGTTATTCAAGTCATTTCATGTATTGAATGCACGATTCCCTAAGCCAAGCGAACATATACATTTAATCATTCAGCAATGCGTCTACAAAATCCAAACCAGATTTGACAATCCAGTCCCATACATCGCAGATATTTTGGCTCTAAATCTTTAAAAAGTTTATTAGATTAGAATATTAGACATTCCTACTAAACATTTCATACAATAATTTTTCATCATGAAGTGTGGTAAATGTAGCATAACTTTTGACGATTTACAAAAATATTGCTTTCACTTGCAGTTTTGCTTTAAAACTACTGAGTATTTCCCATGTCCTCAAATGGGCTGTGAAAGAGTTTTTAATATCAAACGTTCTCTGAAACGCCATTTCGAATTAGACCATACCAACAGAAATAACCATATTGAAACAATACCAAACATTTCTAATATTTCCCTAAAAAATGATGATACTAATAATACTGAGTTAGGTAATGAAAATATACCACATACGTCAACAGATTCAGAAAATTGTCAAGACGAAAATTTTGAACTTTGGCTACAGCTATTGATAAATTCCTTTGTCGCTAAACTGTATGATAGGCTAAACTTAACGAGATTGTTTGTACAAGAAATAATAGAAACAGTAAAGCAAATTATTATAGATATTGCCTGTAATTTAAAGTCAGTAATTAAGAAAAAGAATGACATTAATAATGAAATTGACCTGTTATCTAATTGTTTCTCTCACGTTGATACTGAATATAAACGATTAAAGTATTTCGAAACATCGGAAAAATATATCAAACCAATATTAAAAGTCATTGGTTCAGGTCAAGAAAAAGCAAAGAAAGATGACAGTACTGTTATGATTCTAAAAGATAAAAAGTTATGCTACATACCAGTTAAAGAAAATCTGAGATTATTTTTAGAGTTACCAGGTGTGTATGATACGATAAACAAATATCAAACAGAGTTGACTAGTGAAACAGGTGTTATAAATAATGTTGTACAAGGAAAAATGTGGAATGATAACCTAGAAAAACAGAATATTCCTATCATTGTCTATTTTGACGATCTTGAAACTGGTAACCCTCTAGGAAGTCACGCAGGGAAGAACAAGATAGGAGCAGTATACGTTTCAGTCGCGACGATACCACCAGAATATGCGAGTAGGCTAGAAAACATATTTTTAGCAACTTTGTTCTACAGTAATGACCGAATGTTGTTTGGAAACAAAGCTGTTTTCGAACCGTTGATTAAAGAGCTGAATTCACTCTATGATGAGGGTATTAACATAAATGTTAACGGGACTACAAAGACTGTAAAATTTACTTTGGCTTGTGTCTCTGGAGACAATTTGGGTATACATAGTGTAATGGGATTTAATGAAAGTTTTGCATCCTTGAACTATTGTAGATTTTGCCTTTTGACTAAACAACAATGCCAGTCCCAACTCTCTGCTGATCGAAATGCAGAACGTAACCTAGTCAATTATGAAGACGACTTTACCAATCGAAGGGGAGTGAAAGAGCTATGTATCTGGAACGAAGTCAGAGAATTTCATGTGTATAAGAATTTATACTGTGACGTGATGCATGACCTCTGTGAAGGTATTCACCGATACGGTATGGCACTTGTAATAGATAAATTAATTGCAGATGACTTTTTCACCCTCGATCATCTAAATCAAAGAATAAAATTTTTTGACTTCAAATCCAGCAATCCTCCTCCTCTTGTCACAAAATCCCATGTACAACAGGGATCGATTGTAATTTCCGCTTCGGAAATGCTGTGTTTAGTTAGGAATTTTCAATTTATTGTAGGTGATCTAGTACCTAGAGAAAATGTGATTTGGCTCTACTACTTGTGTATGTTGGAACTTACTAATGTTATTATGTCTCAAAGTTTCAATTCCGATCTTTTACAATATTTAGAGAGTCTTATTTGTGAACACCACGAAAGGTATATAGAGTTGTTTGGTACTCTTAAACCAAAACATCACTTTGTTACTCATTATCCAGATGTGATTGCAAAAATGGGTCCACTAATATTGATAAGCACGTTTAAATATGAATCAAAACATTTGGACTTAAAACGCGTTTCAAATTCTATTAACACTCAAAGAAATGTACCTTTGTCGTTAGCAATAAAATGTCAGCTTCAGTGTTGCTATAGATTTTTATCTAATAAGGGTCTACCTGATTGTGCAGATCATGGCAAATCTAAAGGCTCGCTATTGCTTTCAGACGGTAAAGATGATGTAATGTATGGTAAAGTAAATTGGATGACAATTAATGGCATTACATATTCCGTTGGTGATTTTCTTGTATACGAATTAAATGATTATTGTGAACCTTGTTTTTGCAAAATCGAGCAATTGTTAATACACAAGGATAATTGTACTGATTTTTATTTGTATTCATGTATATTTAAGACCTGCCAATATGATAATCATTTTCAATCTTTTGTTGTAGAAGAAATAGAAAACAATTTTATGTTATTGCGTTTAGAGGATTGTTTTAATATAATTCCAATGAAAATGCACATAATTTCGGGGTCTAAATATATTATTTGTTATGGCTAATTGATGTTTTTTATTTTCGATCACTTTATTTACCAGAGAAATCAAAAAGGAAACTAACAAAACGTTGTAATAGTATTTTGTGCAATGCTTCTTGATGTTTAAATCTGTGATGTAATGTTTCAGGAGTGGTGAGATTGACTCATTTGAACGAATTCATTCGAGCTCAACCCACTAAATAGGAGGCACGGCTCAGCATTCCCGCTTAATCTGAAAGTCTGCTTTTATGAATCATTGTCAGCCACCGGTTATACGAAAACCTGGTGTGAGTGACGATTTGTAAAACTTACTTTTAGTATGAGGGGGGAATCTGAACGAAGCTGCCTAGGGGGGTTTTGCCCGGATGAATTTATTAAATTGATTGAAGCTTCTGTCAGTTTCCTTAGAGATTTATAATATTTTAGACTAAGTAAATATTTTCTCAAAATAAAACTAAATGTCTTTGAGGCATGTGAAACACAATATTGCTTGAAATGCCTACATTTCAATCTGATTAATCTATATATTTGGATTAAGAGATTCAAAAACCTAGAAGAACCAGGTATTGCTTTGTATTAAAATATTAACGTTATTCAATGAACCAAATTATAGTTCAGGGAAACTCATCATTATTTTGGGAGAGTCGACCATATTATTCAACCAAATTACAACTTATTTTGCATAAAGACATCGAAACTTTTCATAGATTACCTCTTAACTTTCGTTAAAAAAAATATTTACTTGAAATAAGATTTTATTTTTGTGCTGGAAAAATATATCGACTTATTTCTAGCGCGCAAAGCTTAAGACAAGATATACGTTGTCTTGACTGAAACAAGCAATCATCTAAATAGAATATTTTAGAAATTAAATCGTTTGAACCAAGGCAGCGCTTACTTTAATCTAAAGATTTAGCTGTGTTAATTTTAACAAAAACAATAATATTTCCTTAGTATAATCGACGCCAGAGCTTAGAGCAAGATTTTGGTAATTTTGATTGTAAAGAACGATCGTTTTATTAGTGTTTTAAAAAAGGCATTTATCAGAACGAACACAATCATTATCTTCCATTAAGATTTTATTACATTAAATAAATAGACAGCTTTATTTTGATTTAACATTGATTACATTAGTCCAAATTTATATTCTTTTGGAAATCAAAGAAATATATTTTCTTAGACCAAGACATTTTACTGCATTGTGCATATATATACGCATATTTGCTTGGATCAAAGAATTCTTTTTCACCGTGTACGCAAGATTTTGACTTGTTGAGTTACAAAATTGAAGTCGGAAAAGAAAGTCTTTTTAATCCTGCACATAATAAACTTTTCAACTTCTGGTAGAACATTGTCTTAAATTATGCTTTTTATAAGAGGTTGACTTAAAGTGTTTTCTAAGTATCAGCGAAGCGGAGCCCGAGATGCAAGGCACGTCAAAGCAGATGGAGTCTCATGGGCACGGGCACAGCCACGTGATGGTGGGAGCAGACGACTCGGTGGTGTCGGCGCTGAGAGGCCTGCTGATCGTGTTGGCTCTCTCCGTGCATGAGCTGTTCGAGGGACTTGCAGTAGGGCTCGAGGCTTCTACTGTCAACGTGTGGTGAGTAGCTATGATATCCAGTACAGTACCCGACTGCTCAGAAGTTATTTTTTGGGCGTATGTATGTGCAAGGAATAAATACCAACTCGCTTGTTGAAGTGACGATGTGGTCAAAGAAGCTGGCAGACTTAGATGATACCAATTCACTCCACTAAATCTACTGCAGGTGGTACCTACTTAATAGACATGAATATGAATACTACGTTGAATGGTGGTAATAAACCCATAATAAAGGAATAATTCCTTATCATTTTGAAAATGTTTAACTATGTCATGGCTCCAACAGTGTAATCACGAACCAAAAATGTCGAAACAAAAGCTTCAATCAAACCATAAAAACCACGTAGCTACTTCCCCTAGCCATGTGATTATGGCCTGAACGGCTTGACAAATTTTGGATTGCAAGATGTCGTTAGAATTGTCTTTGTATCCCGATTATCATATGAAGGCTACATTCTACAGTCAGCTTTGTTTTTTCACCCGACTGCCAAGGAAGGGTTTTGTTTCTTTTTAAAAGCTTATAATTAACTTGCAATATATGTAACTAGGTACTTATGTTTGTTCGAGTGAAATATTGCAATTTAATTTTGAACCACTCCCCGATGTCCGATTGAGCTGCAATTTGGTATTGTAACTCCGATGACAATGCAACAAAAGCTTGTATTTATAAATATTTCAAAAATTAACTTTTTATATTATATAATAATACTTGTTAGAATGTGTTGTATCAAATTAATACTACTTAGGTAGGTATGCGTTATCAATCGGATTACAAAACAATACTGTTTTTTGCAAATAAAAAAAATATTACAATTGGGCAATAACGATATGATATCTAGATAATATGTAATGAATTATGTTGGACGGATTTAATCCGAAGTATGATAATATTATGATTCAGATGTTATCATTATCAAAATAATTATTGTTCAACGACTTGCTTAAAAAGGGTAGGGACCTCTTAAGGATTAAGAAACTAACTAAAAATATTTTCAAAATGTAGATAACGAGGAACGTGCATCGATAAGTATAATAATATCGGCTAGACTAGATAGATATCTGTCTACTTCTGTAATTAATCCGAAACGACCGATAAACTTTCTTAAAATAAAATGTATTGTTTTCGGTCTTTGCACTTTTTAGGAACAAGAAGTTGACAAAGCATAATATTTTACAAGTAGGAACAAGTAGTGGAGCAGACCTTCCAACGTTTTTAAAAAGAGGGCTAGAGATTAGGTAGGCACGGGGGTAACTAACATAGATACATACTTTCACTTTTACAATACTAGTAAGATGCCAAAATGTTTGAAAACCACGTTAGTTCTTTCTTCTTTCTAAAGGTTTGTTATTCTTTATAGGTCTAATGGATGAGGATTGCGAGTGATAGGGAAAAGTGGAGAGCTTTAGAGGCCTTTATCGAAGGACAAGCTGGGGAAACAGTACCGACCGCTAGTTATAATTAAGAAAATTTAATATTCTCAGCAATAACGGCTTATTTTATTTATAGGTACATGTTCGCCGCAGTATCGGCCCACAAGTACATAATAGCGTTCTGCATCGGAGTGGAGCTGCTGGCGGCCGGCACTAAGCGCTGGCTGTCGCTGGTCTACATCTTCACGTTCTCCTTCATGTCGGCGCTGGGCATCGGCATCGGGATACTGCTGGTGGGGGGCGCAGGCGCGGCGGAGGCCGGTTTATACTCGGTTATTTTACAGGTATATAACGCAAACTTTGATAGTCATTAAAGTTTTAATTTTTTTTTTGTTTGTAACCTTAAGACTGATCCAGCTTTCCGAAATTCGAATGTATTCGAAGCCGACGATTGTCTTTGAAAAGTCTTCCGCCTTCGTAAAGAATTCTAAGACGACAATTTTTCGCGATTGTCTCCCGCACGGAAACATGATCCATAATCGAAAGTCAAGTTGCTTTTCGGATACATTCGATTTGAAAGCATTCGAATTTCGGATAGCTGCATCAGCCTGCAGAACTCTGTTATACTTATAACCTGATTTACATTTAAATTAAATTTTTCTGTAGAACAGCTAATTTATTTCTCGATTTATGGGTTGGTCCCTTAGTAAAAGTGGTTCGTAATGGTGAGAACTGTGAGCTCTTTCGGCTTACCATACCCACCATTTCCTTACAATTCTGCATAGTAATAAAGTTTGTCATGTCTTCTTCGAAACCCAGCTCTGTGATCATATACGTAAGTTTCAAATTACTATTTCAGGGTTTAGCGTGTGGAACGCTAGTGTACGTAGTATTCTTTGAGGTGTGGAAACGCAGTAGCGGGCTGCTGCAGTTCGTCTGCGCGCTGCTCGGGTTCTCCGTCATGTTGTCGCTAGAAGTCGCCGTCGAAATAAGTAAGAACAAACCAAGATAATGGAACCAAGTTTGAAGACTTTATTTGACAGATCTAAACTAACCAAAAATATGTCTGTCTTTGTCATTGCGACCTATTAGACAAAGACATCAATACTTTAGAAAAAATAGATGTCAACTAGAGCCTTCAAACTTGGGCCTAATGACGTAACTTTGGTACTTCCGAAGATATTAAAATAAGTTAATCACGTGTGCAAAAAATACTAAGTCAGGAGTAAGACGTGCTGATTTGCGGTTACATATTGCAGAAATTTACAAGAGTAGGTATGCTATGTTCGACGTAGCATTTTCCTAAGGAAATAGGTACGGTGATCGATTACCATTGGCCTGCTTGTTTGCCACCTAGGTATGCCATTGAGAGAAAGAAAATTGACAATAACAAAATTAGTATTTCACTATCAGTGACGTGTAAAGTGTGTGTGTCCTTTACACGACACGACACGGCACTACATATGCATTTTAAGTTTCTATATTATTTCTTGGTATTTTCAATTTTACAGCAATTCAAAATGTGTTAGTAACATGTCCTAAAAGCAGGCTTTTTTCATTTTCCAACTATGGCTGCAATTTTGTAAATAAAGTACCTAATTGGCTGTAACCAGAAATGGCAACTATTTTACCTTTTGTTAGTTAATCAGTTTGCAGCACCATGTCGTGGTCAAGGCTGACAATTTCAATCATAACAATGCCTTTTCAAGTTGCAACTAGGCTTGTATACTGATTTTTCCACAGAAATGCTGAATAAAGACACTGCTTCATTATTTGACTTGTTCAGTTTCTTCTCAGAGTACATTCACATTACCACAGAATAAGTTACTCCTAGTATGTACAGAAGACTCACTTTGAAATGTTTTTTAAATGACATAAGACACGCTACGATTTATATTTAATTTTAACACGCACACCAAAACGAAACCTATCGTCATCGTGTTAAATAAATTTTAAAGTTTGTATGTTTATTAATCAATGATGCAAAAACGTCTTAACGGATTTGGCTGAAGTTTGGTATGGAGGTAGCTAGCTTAAACACTGGATTTACACTTAGGCTACCTTTTCCCGAAAAATGCAGGTGTAACCGCAGGGCACTCTTGTAAATACATACAGGTGCTATGACTGCGTGTGCAGGCTTTTTTCCATCGTATCTATTATTATACTCGATGTTCTATTTTACTCTAGAAAGCAAAGTATAATAGGCCGGGCCAAGTTGACTCTAGTTTCAGTTTTTAGGCCGCTTCAAGGCCTTTGACATTGCTTGGCGATTCTTGTCTTTTGTTTAGACTGTTATAGAATCGCTCTGCCACTTTCGCACTCGTTAAGTTAGATGTAAAAGCACCACCCCGAAGTGGAAAGTACTTTTTAACCGACTTCAAAAAGGAGACGGTTCTCAATTCATTTTTTTTTGTATATACACAATAGTTTACTTATTTACGGAGTGAAATCCGCCTAATATTACTTTGTATTTAAGACATATGTTTATATTCGTGTTTTCTTTATTTCAGTGGTGTAACCTACGTGCCCATGCCAAATAGACTGAACTTACATGTAAGATTTCTAAAACTATTTGTAGCTATTTTATTGATATGACGTATTGTTAAGCTGTGACAATATGAATAGGTAATCGACTTACGCCGATAAAGTACAATAAACAGCTGCTGTTTTGCTAAAAGTATTGTGTACATATAGACACAGATTATATAATACTTACTCTAGACGTTCTCGAGACAATCGCAGCGCGTCATGCAGCTGTTAAAACTAACCAATAAAATTTCACTTTTGTTGGTTCGATAGCATAATTTTGAGATAGTCTTGGTGACATCTCGAGATTTTGTGGAGGTGGTATGCGTGTTTGAAGATTTATTCCTTTGGTAAGACGTGTACAGTGTACACACAATAAGTTTTATGGTTATTTAGTTTTAATTTAACTGAAACACGTGAGTTAACGTTTTGACTGCGGAAAACACATACCTTGTTTTTCTTTGTGCGATGCGAATGCGGCTGCTCACGCCAGGCGCCTAAAACACAACGCATTTGAATTATTAGCCGCACCTAAGGCAAGCGCATGTGATTATTAGCCGCAGTTAAAGTGTTAACTACATTTTTTTACTTTGGTGGCCGTAAAATTAAATAAAACGTGCCAAAGTCCAATCGGTTTCCATAAGGTTTTGTAGATAATACCTGTATGAGATAACTCTGTTACCTCTACGTAACGTATAATAAATAGTATTCTTGTTAAAGTATTAGAACAGTTGTGAAACTGAAAGGAGTGTCATTCGTCACTAGATTATGTAATTTGTATTATAATGATGTGTATATTTTTTTGTAAATAATTTTGTTAAAAATATATTGACATGTTTGGATTTCTGTTTTTTATTTAATTACCTTTATAGTTCTACCATTTTATCTACCTATATTTTTAAAAGGGATGGTTATTATTTTGAAGAAGAAATAAAACAAACTTTAATGTAATTTAACAAATCAATGATGTAATTAGAAATTAACATTTCATACTATTCTTAAAGAAAATAGATTAATTATTTTATTACTAAAGTAGTTAATCTTTAGGCTGATTGAGAACAGATATATTACGCAGGCGGTAAATTACATTTCTATATTTATAAATCGTGTAGCGTTTTAAAAAACAATTCTAAGTGGACACGCTTTCAAATGTTTTATTGCCCGGTTTCTTTAACTATTCAAAAACAGATCGTTTTGTTTGTTGCCTAAATTTTGAGAAGTTTCTAGGAAATCTCAGTTAATTTGGTAGAAAAACGATAAGTTTATGAATAGATATACTGGCCATTTACATAAATTTGGCGGCTGTCATTAACTCATTATATTAATTTTCCCTGTTAACACAAAATGGACAGGGAAAATTGAGTATAATGACGTGCGCCACTGATGTAGCCGGACCGTAGAATTTCGTTATCGTTATTAGTATTACACAAAAAGGATTTTTGTCTTCAGTGGCAGCCACTGCGTAATGGAGTGACGCAGATAGATTCATATCTGCTTTGTTAATTTTTCGTTTATGAGAAATGTCACGCACGAGACAAAATACATTTTGGCTACGTTTATGGATGTTTCTGAATAACATCGTAGGGGTGGTCTCAAGTAATTATTACAACTGCCACTGGAAACAATTCACAACTTTAAAAATTACGATTGAACATTATTTTTAAAAACACTGACTAGCGTAACAAGTTAACAACACACGTGTCCACAGCATAACAATACAAGACAACACTGTTAAAATATTTTTTTTATTAAAATATTACTTGGATATTATTTACTTAACTAATACGATTGAGAGAAAAAGACATAGAGAAATTTTCGAAAATCCTTAACGCTATCTGGTACGAGTATAATTTGTCAAGCCATTCTCGCCTTTAACACAGTACTCTCTAAACTTTAACTCCTAAGGCCGGTACATTTTATTCGTCACTTACAATACACTTTAAGTAATGTCATAAAGATTTAAACATTCTATTCGAACTAGTTTTAACATACTATTGCATTTATATTTTGTTATTTAATAACATCAGCGTCGATCTTGCCGGACCATTCTCTAATTTAACACTAACTGCTTTAAAACTTGACATGCGTTTGTTTTACCGCAGTTGTATTGAAAGTGGGCTTTACGCGCCTGACTTGTGTAGCCGCATTCGCGTTGCACAAGGTATGTTTTCAGCAGTAATAGTGTTAACTAATCTACTGTTCTAAAACTATCGCCTCTTCCCATTTCGATATGTGATAAAAGAATGGCAATAATTTAGAACTGTCAAGTTTAGTCTAAGGAATGGCACGTCAGAATCGATGCTATTAACAAATAAATATTTTTAATTACAATAAATTTTACACAAGTCTTTACTTATCCGTTCAAATTCAGCTAGCATTTTGACGCTGTGTAAAACGTGCTTAATACAATGACATCAATTCTGTTCTGCCATTCTCTAAGCTAATCTAAATTATTTGTCTCTTTTTTCTTCGATATGTGACTAAGCGACAATTTTAGTTTAGAAATTGGTATAACAGAATCGACATCAATAACTGGTATAATTCACTAAATAGTTAAAATTTTAACAAGACAAAGCTTGTGACTACAATAACTATAATAATAACTTATTCAAAATAAAATACGAGCAGAAGAAAGACAACTACGAGTTCAGGCACCTTGCTCTTAATCTAACAAATATGCGAAATAAAGACTAATATTATGTTTTCACTAATCCAATATTCAAGATAATTATTACCTATTGATAGTCATATTTATTTATTTAATTAAAAAATAGTGTGTCGTTGACTTCGTTCATTATTGACACCTATAGGGGGAGCACTGGCAGTCAACACATTGGCACAGAAAGTGCCTATGAAAAAACTCAGCCCATCAACGGCAACAAAGTATCACTGGCTTTGAACGAACCGTCACTCTTAACTGTATTGTTCGCATTGCGAATTGTAATACTTTGACGGAATACTTGTAGGGTTGTCAAGTCATTGGCTTTTGTAAATTTTTGTATGTCTTAGTAATTACTGGATTAGTGCAAACAAGATATTGGCGTCTCTTCTGTTGAAACATTTTCCAAACTAAACTATTGAGAACTTAAACTGTTGCTATCCCCTTCTCACATACTAAATTGAAAAGAGAAGCAACATTTTACTGCTCTCCGATTAGTTTCCTTTCGAGAATGGCTCAACAAAATCAACGCCGTTTAACGTATATAAACGATCACAATAAATGATAAAATACTAATTATAATTTAGTTGAACAATCTCACTAGTATTTATTTAATTTAGCTGATAATTACGTTTGTAAAGCAAGTGTAGGATTTTACATTGTCACGTATATTTATTTAAGGGACAGACTACTGATTACTGAAATATAGAAGATATTTGAGCTTCGATAAATTCAATCCACGATGACACGCCTTTTCTTCTATCGCTTACAGAGCAAGTGTGATTGAAATGAAGACTAGAATCATAGTAACTGTATAGTAATCTGTGCATTTAAGTTACTAGTGCTGCAAGCTAAATTAGTGGTTGTTGTTACGACGTAGGGTATAAAGTAGCTTGTCAGTATTTTTCAATAGTATCTAAATTGATATAGAATCTTTAGATACTTTTTTCGTGAAATTTCCATGTTTTTTTTTAATTTCTTTGGTGATTAACAACTTTGTGTCAGTGTGTTGTGCAGAGTGAAACGAAAAACTAATAGACATCGCATACACTCACTGAGATCACTGTCAGACATTACATAGTTGGCATTGTAAGCAATTATAGTCAATTCATTCTGTCGCATGATACTGAGAGCTGCAGTCTGAAAGTGAGTGAAAATTCTTGTTTCTTTTGCTTTGTTACATTTTACAATTCGTATTGCATTGTATTTATATTTGTAACGTTCAGTTACAGTCAATGTTTCAAGTTAATGAAAATAAGATGTTTTCATTCAGCATTCAGTGATTCGCTTTAACTGTTACTCGAAAGCGAACGGACTATAAATAGGGTAGGGCGTGTCTCGTAAATTTAGTACACTATACTATTATTATTTAATCGTGCAAATAATAGCTAAAACATAGTGCTTTTACTGCAAATGCAAGAGATCATTTAATAATTATTGGTTCTATATTTTCCAAAGGAACCATGTGAGACAATATTATAAGGTCAAATATGTCACAAGTGTCCGAAATGAAACATAAGATAGTTTGGCACATCACTAAAACCAATGGCAAGAGATATAATAGCAAAGAATAATTTATTATTTTGTCAATTTAAGCAATAAACATTTTTCGTGGTAAGTGACTGTTAGGTCTGTAGCCCAGTCGTGAGATCTAGCCTTATGACTAGTAAAGATCAAATATGAGAATCCACATTAATTCGCACTAAAATCTCTCATTAAGCTTGTTTGCATTACTCCGGGCCCGGATAAGCCCTGAATTTTATCGATAATAAAAAAAATATCCAAAAGGTTTTGTGTGAAATTTTTTGCCAAAATTTGTTCACGCCTTGATATTGGGCGATACAGCGCCACTTCCGGATTGCTGAAGAAACGTTAAATTGAATCGGTATCATCGTTGACAGTTGATATTAAAGGTAGTCTTTACAATAATTGTGAATAGACCCAACATTAAAAATGTAAACCCAGTAGATTATATTGTATTTCCCTTGTATTTCTCCTTGTATTTCTTGTTTATTCATTTGTGTAAGTGTATTGCGACGGTCATTCATTTTGCTGACGCGGTTACGTCTCTATTTGTAAGTATATAGTAACTATTATCTAATCTGTGCTCTACCCGGGCCTGAAGTAACGTTATTAACTTATTACTAAGTAAATACAATATAAATTTTAAATCCCGAGATTAAAGTCAGGCAAGAATAAGTTTTACAATAGCCACTAAATTAAATTAATTGGTGTAACAATTTCTGGGTAAGTACAGTACATCAATACAACAAAACAATTTTGATTAATATTACACTAAGAACCTCAAGCATTTCTGTAACATTTATAGAATATTATTGCATCTTTTACAATTTTAACATCAATATGACTGTACTTACCATGTAGTTTGATAAACATAGGGCAGACTACTGTTTTTATGTAAGTAGGTATCGTAAATACATTTAATTACGTAATGTTTAATCAATTAATTAATTAAATGTTAACACATTCAGTGCCACTGTTATTTTCTAGTAGTTCCCAGCGATACCGCCGTATAAACGCAAACGAACGTGAGCACGCCAGGCGTGCACGCGTCATGGCGTTAGGGATTCGAGAGGATACGTTAGGCGTGTCGATGGCATTGAATGTGTTAAGAGCACCTGGATTATAACTCAATTATTTTAATGAGGCCTCCAAAGACCTGTCAAAACATGGCGCCTTAACTTTAATCAGCTTAAATTTAATACCTTGACCAGGGACCAGCGGTAGGGGAAGAGGGTAAAATTTTGACAACTCCAGCGGCCCCATGAAAGTAATTGATTTATAAATTCGTACTAATCATAAACTTTGTGTTTATTAAATTCCCTTTTCAAAACAAACACCAAAAACTATATTGAGATTCGTCGCCGTAAATCCTTTCTATCTACTCATATGGAATGTTTGAGAGTTTTGTACTAAAAGGCTTATTTCTATTTCTTATTATTTCCATCCTTTCACAAACACCTGAGAAGCACAGTTCACCCTAACATGTTTTGTCACTATTCCGCTGACGAGAACTGTCACGCGTATAAAAGAGACAGCACATTTTAGCTAAACCAGGCCTGTTGGATGTTTCTGAACACCGTACATTTAAATCGTTGTTGAGATGATTTTAAAGCAAACTTACATAAAAACAGTAGCTTGTACCGAACCGCCGCGGGCTTAAGACTTGAGGAGTTTGTTCGCCCGCTGGTTTGCGACTGCTATACGAGTCTCGTTGCTCTCACCCTATAAAAATTCAACACATTAGATTCAGACAAACATGACAAGTGCATAAAAAAGTCATGTTGATACTTTCTTTTTTAATTAAACAAAATGACCTCAGCAGTCAAAGTGTTAAAGACAGCCCCGTAGCCAAGTCGCATTTATATAATCGTAACGCTACAGAAAACTAAGCCAATGTATGGGAATAACGTTTCTGTCATAGAATATAGAATCTATGAATAGATTATAGAAATGTCATTCCCATACATTTTCCTAGTTTTCTATAGCGTTTCGATTATAGAATTGCAACTTGACTAGACTTGCTGATTAGAAATATTGATTGAGCTAATTTTCGAGACGTTTACAGTATCAACATGTCTTTAAAACAAGTATTGTGACGTTTTCTTTTTTACCACAGACCGGCATTAAATCGTGTCCCACACGAGCCCAGAAATGTTAGCCCCATCATGTCACTTAGAGAATTTCCAATGATAAACTGCGTCGTGTGGCCCAGGTGAAAGATGACAAACGCAACGCATTATTTACCATTGGAAATTATGCTGTAC
Source organism: Alcis repandata (assembly GCA_949125135.1). Taxonomy (NCBI): domain Eukaryota; kingdom Metazoa; phylum Arthropoda; class Insecta; order Lepidoptera; family Geometridae; genus Alcis; species Alcis repandata. The sequence continues at coordinate 6,285,066 of OX421242.1, read as the reverse complement.
ATGACACGAATTATGGCTCACATTTCTATATCAGGGCCCGTTTGGCACCTAATGTAATGGAAACGAACTTACAAATTCGACCGCCAGATGGCGTTTTCATTCAACCGCCTGAGAAGTTAAAATAATAAAAAATGGTCCCTGTCTAAAATAGTAGAAAAATAATCAATAATAATTCAACGCAGTAAAAACATTGTTGGAAAATATTCTGTAACGTTGAAAACGACTTCTAATGAAATAGTAGAACCATAGTAATAGGTAGAAGATAAAAAATCCTAGTTGAAGAACAAAGCATGAAATTCTAAATAGATCTGGGGTTAGTTTGGGTTAATTTGAGAAACCAAATCAATAAAATAAGTATAAGTACTTGGACATTTACCTACATATTTTTCAATATTACTTCCCAGTTTTGAGTGTCTAATAAAATAGTGTTTGTAAGAGTAAATACATCAATTTTATTAGATTTGGTTTCCAGTATTTAAATTACTCAGAAGTAACCAGATGTTCTTCAAAAAGACAATAGACGCATAAAGTCATTGGCTATTTACATCAAACTTATAAAACCTGAATTCTTCAATATTTCTACAGCACGGTATATACTTTCTTTGCAATATAACTTACACAAATAAACGCAGACTCCGTTGTTGTATGTTCTAGATGTAGATAACTAAGCTCTTAGTATTAAGATTATAAATTTTATCATTTACGGTCAAGTCAGATTCCAAACAGAAGGAAGAGACGGCTTTTGATAATAAACAGGGATTAAGAACACCTATATTTATTTTAATTTCACGTAAATGTAAATAAGATAATGAGATATGATACTGAAATTAGTTTAATATTTTAACGTTTCGTAGACGATAAATGTTTTAGTATATCTTCTTCTCTATATTTATTAGCTTTGATTGTACAATGCTTGCAATATGTTAGTTTGTTTAGGTCAAATCTTGCAGGTAAATTTTTTAATTCACTTTTTGAATTTTAAACCACTTCCCGATGTCCGATTGAGTTGAGGTTTGGTATACCTTTGTAAATATTATGCATGCCGCTTTCGTTCGTAAGACTTCTCGTGAGCAAAAAGCTGACATATCAGTTTACAGCATAGATCAGGCTATCAGGCGCTTTACGAGAGTGTAGGTAATCTATTGTTTTAGTGATCTCACTTATAGTAGGAAGTAAAGCAAAGGAAGTAATAATCAAAGATTTAGTACGTTTTCCTTAGAACATATTGTAAACTATTTTTGATTTTAACGTGTCAATGATGATCAAATTTTAGATAAATTTAATAAAACCCAAAATTCAACTAGACTTTTCACCAACATTCATATTAAGAAGAAGTTTTGGATTCTGACTTGACCGACTTCTTTCAAAAGCTTAAAGCTGCGTATTTCTTTAAATAAAATAAGCTAGTAAGTGCAGATCGTCGCTTAGAGTACAAGCAGTGCTCGCTTAAACAGTGCACCAAATAAAAAAGTTATACTCACAGTTGTCATCGGTGTGTGTGTGTTTGTTTGTAAGTGTTGATGTGGGCCAGTCTCGTGGCTTGAGGCGCGTCCAAACACATCAACGAAACTAATAGCGCATTTGAGAACCAGCACGCCACAAAGATATTTTTTTCGTGCCGTGCTGGTTGTTTTTAGCGGTATTGGCGTCGTTGGCGTGATTTGGAACGCGCTCTTAATGTGGCTTTTTTGACTCCTCTATTAACTTATAATTCAGTTAAAGTGATGTCACTAGAGCTGTCAAAACTTTACGCCAACGCTTTACGCGATGACTTGAGGATGGTGTTAACAGCTCGATTTCATTGTTTTAATTGAATTATAAACTTTTGAAGAGTATAGTCTTAAATAGTTGTTCTTAATATTTAAACTGTATAGCACTGTTGTAGACCAATACAAGAGCTACTTAAAATGTTATTACAAATTATTTGTTTTCGGACCAAGATTGAGTAAACGGATAGATTTTTTGATTATTTTTGAGACGTTACTCAAATTTATTCGTTCATATGTGTTTTAGTACTTCCGAATACTTTCAGAAACTACATATTTGTTACTTAAAGTGTATTGCATTATCCTTATCTTCCCCTAAGTTATGATTCCGCCTTACTTTATTGCTCACATTCAATGCCATTGACTTATGAACTATTCCTATAAATAAAAACAAAATTTCAAAGGAAAAATAAACAACTAAAAATGTAAATGACATGATTTATTTTATACACAAAAATAAATAAAATACCAATAAATTAAATTCATAAGTTAAGTAACGCTAAGATATACGACAGCTATAAAATTGTTTATAGTAAGACAAGTTTAGCGTCTTTCAGTTTCATAGAAGCAGATATGTATTACCAATTGTTTCGATATGTGTATATGTATATAGTTTACATAAATACATGATTGTTGATTTATATTCTGTAGCACATGCATATGTTCCCAAATTATATCACATCACATTGTACTTGGCAATAAATACAGGCTGTTTAGAAAAGTCTGTCCGATCCCTGGCACCAGCTATTTAGTATCGATGTCTTTTATGAATAACATACATACATTACTAATAAAATTAGTTGTTTAGGCATTTTTTACTTTTAATGTCTTTTTGTTTAATAAATTAAGGCGCATGCCCATTAGAAATAAAATAGTTACTACACGCGAACATGTATAGCGGCCCTTTGTTATCACTTTGAGTAATTAACGTTTTTCGAAAGTTGTCGAACACTATCTTACATGTTATATAATTTATCGGGAATTATATGTAATGTATATATTTCCAGATCATGACATTTGAAATGTTTAAGTACAGGGAATATTATATTGGTCGTGGTTTTTAATATCTTAACTTTCATCGAGGATCGGACAGTATCTTCGATTCACTCTACATGAATGACAACGAAATTAATTCTATGAGGTCAGTTTATCGAGACTGGTTACTGAGTATAGTCATAAAAATTGCTTTAAGTACATCTGCAAATCCGTAACTATATTATTAGCTATCTCTGATGTAACATACATGCTCCTATGAAATATTCCTCGAATGCATAAGTTCAAAATAACCGTGAGTCGGGGCAGCTAAACCGTACACTTATCTCCTTACCATTATCACATATCAACTCTTTCCTGTCATTCTTATCCATTTAGGCGTCACCTCTTCCAAAATTTCCAACTACGGATTTAATAAAAGTGATTGTAACATATTTATATTTATAATTAATTTTAAGCTTTCTGAAAAAATAATCAAAGCTAACATATTATTGTAGTTAACAATTTGATGTAGTACTTTTGTTAGCAGTTAGGCTGCAGTTCACCGAAATATAAACTGACGATTAAAAATTAACCAACAGCTATCAACAATTTTTATATAGGTGTTCGTTATTTCGGTGCACATGAACTCTGATGAAGAAAAAACAATCAAATGGCACCAATTTTATTGAAGAAGAAACAGTTGCTTGTTATATTGCCATTATAAGGCTGCAAATACAACGGTACAAGCGGTTACCTTCAACCTAGCCATAACATGTAACACTCATTATATTTAACAACGGGTAAATGCATTTTCTCAAAATAATAACTTTTCACTGCTTTAACTTCCTACAAACTAATTAAATATAAAATACAAATAGGTAAACCCATATGGCTTGAGTGTATGAGATGAATAAGATAATATTTGTGACTTATTAACATGTCGTACTGTAAGAAACGAGCACCGAGTACTAAATTTAATTTGTAGAAACACTAAAATCTTTACACTAAGAAGAAATTTAAGAAAATAAAGGTGCAGATTGAAATTTACTACATCTTTTGGAAATGTTATTCAGTGTTAGTCCAAAAGATAAACAAGCGATGATCGCCTGATTTGTGAAATCTTAACCACAAATCAGCAGTTACCTCTTGTAACCGACTAGTCACCCGATAGTTTAAACAGCTGATTAGCTGGGGATGCTAGATTACTTCAAAACTTACATGTTATTTTGAGCAGTTCAAAAGAAGAGGCAAAGCCAAATGTTTCATAATAATTGTGGTCACTTGATACAGTAGCATGGTTTAAAAAGTACATGTTTGATAAGATATAATGTATCTCTCAAGATTTGAGACTAAGCCTTTAAGATTAAGAATATACCTACCGGTTGCAGTGCCGATTAATAAATTAACGTTACATATAAAATAAAATTAAACTATCAATTTCTACAATTAATCCCAATCAATAATAGTTTACTTTCAAGTTTAGTGCTTAACTATTAACTAAAAAAAGTCTATGGTATCTGCAACCGGTAGAAAATAAATACTATCAGAGGTAAGTAGCGATGGCATTTAAGCAAATCTATTCAATGCCCTTGGGTACGCGGTCCAGCGCTTTATACACGAGCTAGCTATAGCTACGTACCTCTGGATCCTAGCGTCGTATTTCACTACCAATATTGGCACCTGATGTTTAGCCACCGCAACTGCTTTACAGTGACAGTAGATTCATCGAATCAAGTATTTAGTAGTGAATTTTGAATTATGTTGACGATAAGAGCGGCGCTATTCTTTGCGTTAAACCAATTGATACAGTTTTGCTTTTACCGCTCGAATCGCTTATTAACTAAAATTGTCTGTGGGCGCGTTCCTTTATTCACACAATTATGTTTATCTATCTCTTTCGAATCAAGTTAACAGAAAGAGGTAGATATACGCTCGCAAAATACGGGCACGCCCGCACTTTTTGTACGTGAATAAAGAACGCACACATAGAAACCACGAGACCGTGTATGCGTGTGTTGTGTTGGTGTGTGTGCCGCCGTCGTTTACTTGAGTAGCTCGTGGGCGCGCTGGTTCGCGAGCGTTATCCTCGTTTCGTTTGATTCGCCCTAAGATATAGAACAGTTTTGTTTCTATTTGTGACAGCGACTGATTTCACTCACTTAGTGTACAGCCTCGGTCGGGACTATGTCTACTATCTAGTGTGTTTACATGATTCCGACATTTTTGGCAGTCTGAGTGCGACTTTCAGTGGTACATGTAAACTATGTGACGGTACAGGTACATTTGATTCTATAATGATTCTGACTAGACCGAGACCGTACACCAGGTCACAGCAGTCGCTGGCTTAGAGTTATGTTAGTTGATGTGAATGAGTGTTACGGTTCGGGTACTGATGAGGTCTATAATGTTAGGTTCGGAATGTTAGTCGGGCGTGGACTGGGCGACTGGTACACAATGTTGGCTCGTGTTTGTGGTGTGTGACACGACACAGAGAGTTTAAAACAGCCAATGGTCTATTCACTACAGGAAACGACAGTACATGCGTAGTTTGTCAGGAAAGCTAGCTAATATTTGGAAGGCCAATGAAGCTGTAGAGCTAAGTTAGAAAGACACGACAAAGATAGTTTTATTACTGTCTTATTGGACTGACAAGATGATGTCGAGTCCCGAGACTAGCGAGAGTCCTTATCAAGTTAGTCTAGCTCAAATTTTGAATAAATAACTTCTGCAAATATTAATAAATTATCTACACGTATCTCTAACTTTAGAATCGGCTAGCGCAACAATTCATTGCAAATACGTTGGAAGTCGAGCATATTTTGGTACCTTCTAAAAGTGATAAATAATTAAAAAATTCGACTAACACGCTTGAGCGTTTTAATCATCTTCACGAATTCATTACTGTTGAGAAACTAAATCATTACTTCAAATTACTACCTACGTATTTTCTGCTTTGTACGCATTTTTTTTATACATGAAACAGACGAAAACTTTAAATCATATTTGAAAAAAGGCGTAATCGACAGTCATAAAGCTATCTCTATCCCCATCGGAAGAAACAGAGAGAGACAGGAGATTTAACACTTCACAACTAAGGTGTCAGGCAAACACACAAATGGTGAGAATGTCAATGAAGAAGTGAAGATACAAAGATTCAATGGAAACAATGGTCACGAGACCAAATTCTCAAAATAATTAATTGAATGCTGTAATCAAATGAATAAAGTATTACATATGTTGAAAAAATCTTGGGGTGTACACAATTTCGTTACCCTCCCTTCAAGATTAATACACAGTTATACAGGCCAGTTTACTTGTACTACAAGATCATAATATTTTTGTGACTAAAAAAGGTTACAGGCATCGAATAACACCCCGAAAATAACCTCCAGTAAGTTTTATTTTTCGTGTTGATGGTTCTTTGCTTAATTGTGGCCTGTATCTGATAAAAGCTACTCCAAAAGACAGAAGGAACAAATTATTGTTCACTATTGGGCGAAGCCTCTATCTAGTTATTGCAAAATTTTATCCTCCAGAAGTCATTGGTAGTCGGAGAGCTTGATGATTTGAACTCCAAGATGTATTATTTATTTTATATAGTTAAATCTCTTCGTCGCTATATAATGTACAAGTATTAAAAGTCTTACTAAAAAAATCTGTCTGTCTCATCGATGATTCTTCATTCATAAATATTAATTTATTTTGCATCAAAAATCTCCAATAAAATATCTATCCCTAGGTTTTCTTTTCATGTAAAAAAACGGCAAAAAGGCAGACAGTCAGCCTAAGGTAAACAAACCCGCCACCTATTTCCTGCAACACTAGCGGCGTTCATGATGAAGTAGTGGGTAGTCTGAACTAAAGTCTTTTGACGACCTGTTTGGCTCAGCGGTTGCATCCGCCTTATACCTAAGCCAGAGGTCCCGGCTTCAACTCCCGGCCGGGCAGATGTTTGAACGATGAATTTAAATTTCTGCTCTGGGTCTGGGTGTTAGTTATCCTTGTCTTTGTGTGTGTTCTATGGCATCCCCGACACAGGTTATACTAGTGAGGAGCTAATAGTGTGAAACGTAATTTTTTCATTATAAAGTTGTTTTTCCCTAAAATTCCCTAAAAAGTTCCTAAAAGTCCCTATGCTCAAAGAAATCGTGTACACCCGCCTACGCCCGCTACCGCCCCGTTCCGCGTACCTTGCGGTTGATGCGGTCGACCTGGCGGTTCTGGTTCTCCAGCTCGGAGCCCATGTCCAGCGCCATGTTGCGGAGGTTTCCGATCATGGTGTTCACCTGCCCCATGTTCTCTTCCATTTCGTCTTCGCGCGCGTCGTTTGTTATCCTGGAATGGGTTGGATAGGATTCAAATACTTGTTGACATTTAACAAATGTAAAAATACGCAATATGTATGTGTGCAATTTGTTTGTTGGTCTTCCTATGTCATTGTATTCACAAGGATTTTTAAGATTGGAAATTCAACAAATTACGTTTAAGTTTTGGAACGATTTGTAAATAAACGGACATACCCAAAAACAATCTTTTTATTATAATATATACCCTTACAAATAATTTCTCTAATGCACGACTGATTCATGAAGTGCGACTTTGTTGGCGTTTTGGCCCATCGATGTTGAATCTACCATCATTATCAGTCTCAAATTGTCCACTGGTAAACATCTGCCCTCTTATTGGACACAACTTAGCGCGGTCCTGTGCTGAGCTCGTGAAGGTTCAACGCGCGGTTTTCACGTCGAGCCAACATTGAATTTATAGTTTAAAAAAATCATTGACGTGGTAAGAAGTTGTTTGCGATAACCCTTCACATATAAACGTACGTATACAAATTGTACATACCTGCCGATGTATCCAGCCTGAGGCCCGATGCCGTTGCGTTCGTCCATCACCCGCTGGGGCTGGTTGTTCACCACCTTACCATCGTCGTTGCCCTTCCACGTACCGTCATCTTCTTTGAACGACGCTCCCCTGGAATATACAGAACCACTCGTTACAATGAGAAGTAAAGTATTCCAAAGATCTCTTTTACATAAAGTTTTAGCAATGAAGAGGTAATTTTTAGAGTTCCATAAAACTTGAAACTCTTATAGGTTTGAGCAGAAATATTTAGAAACATAATTTTATATGTCAGATTAGTTTGGTAAAAATGGTACAAAAGAATCAACGCATTGATTTTTTTCCACAACTGTGTTAAATATTTGGGATTAGACAAAGTATTTTTGTAAGACTTTGTTACGTTCCGATATTATACTAACCTATCCAGGCTACTCAAGATTTAGGTCATAAAGACAGGGCGAGTCCGTAATAAGTCAACAGCGCTAATAAATACCAAAACGGCACGATAAAAAAAAATGTAATGTGCCACGTTGGTCACCGTTGGCGTATTTCGGAACGCGCCCGTAATGTAATAGGTCGTATTAGTATGCAGAACAGAATGTTGTACCCACTTGTTGCAAGGCAGAACGCAGATGCCGCAACATTTCTCCATTCCCGAGAGGTTCTTCTCTGCTTCGCGCATATCCGCGTTGATCTGGTCCATGCCTTCCTCGATTCTGTCCAATTGCTCTGTTCACACATACAACATCACGCTTTACGACTGCCCTTGTCAGCACACTTGCCAATGTGTATAAGCGCCTAACTCTTTTCTATAGCTATCGCGTTTTAATTTTGTTTCGATTATATTATTAATTTGATTTGACTGTAAATTCTCAACGCTCTCGACAAACCCGAGCAAAGTGTAAGACATTTTCTCATGTATATCCAGCTGAGTGGTTACACCAACTATTGAGGCCCATGCAAGCTTATTTCAACCAAAAGCAATAACTAACTTCTCTCGGTACTAAATCAAAGCATCTAGTTCTGAATCTGTCGGGTGTCGTGTTTTTGGATGTCTTACACTTGATCAGGTCGAAACTAATCTCTCTTTAATTCTGATTAAAAATGATGTGTGCTGAAACTATGTGAATAAATTACTGTACTCATTATAGCTAACATTTAGATCAAAATATTGTAAAATACTAATAGTCATGCAACCAACAGCAAGATTGAAATAGTCGTGCATAGCTAGATGCGTGAGAATAAACTAAAGAAAATAATATCGTTTAACTCATTTAGAAATCTCATCGCCCGTCCCTCTGTCGGGAACAGGGAGTGGAGAAATCCTTCGATGCGTTTAATCATCTAAAATTTATTTAATAATGAACATGAGAAACTCTTTTACCTTGATTTATTATCCTTTATAAATAAACTGTTAGCATATTATCAATCATTACAATGTTCAAATCGTTAGTTGAAATTATCGTCATTCTCGGAACTCTGTATAAAATTATCTGAACTCGCATGTCAGACACAAGCTGTACTAAATTATGAGTGATGCAAAATATTAGGTACTACTGGATGCTTACCGCCCTGTTCATCCAGCATGACCAGGGTTTTCATGCCCACCTCGTGACTCTACAACACAATAATGATGTCACTATAGCTCGCCAAACGAATGCGTCGGGAGCGACGCGCGCCCGCGTGCCGCGAGCCGCGAGCGGGCCGCGCGCAGCGAGTGCGGGGCGGCGCCGGCGGCACGCGCGCCCGCGCCGCGCCGGGACAACTCAATACTCAACCAACTCAACACACGTCAAACTAAAAGTAAACAAAACGGTACATGGGATGATCGCGGCGGCCGGCGACACCGGCCGCCGCATGATTATGGGACAAAATAAACCAACTTAGCAAATGAGCGTTTCCAGTAAGCCATTCCTAAATGAAACGTGAAAATAGCAAAGTATCGATCGAGTTTAAGAAGAGAAATGAACAAACTAATATGTAGTGGCGAGGGGCGGCCTCGCAGACAGACACAGATTGCATCGAGCTAACAGTTACAGACCTACTTGCTAACATTAACAGTAATACGCTGCTAGCCATGGAGATGAAGGCGTACACCATTTAATCTATACGTCCAACACATCGGTCAACGCGCATTCATTTCAGTACCGCAGTTTACGGAAGAGAATAGAAGATTCGGAAAGATAAATAAATATACCTATAAAAAGCGTTCCAGTCGATATATTATATCGACGGAAGAACTAAACAGATTGCGCAGCTCATTCAAATTAAATCTTCAGCAAAAGATAGAAACAGTCTTTTGCGACAATTATAGCAACGAACGGCCATCGGGCGCATCTATTTACACTATATTGTCAAAAGTCATCCCCATCGAAACATAGAATACACACGCAACATCGATCTCAGATAAGTCGTTATTCAAGAGAAACGTCAAAGAAAAACAAAGAGATTAATAATTGTTAACTGCACATTCAAACACAGACGTTCTCACGCTTCGACTACCCACGTGTCAGTTTAACTCTTACCGCCCTGGTGACTCAACATATGAAGCGCTTGCCCCCCGGAGTCCTCGCTCTATACATAAAATACAAATCAAAATAATATATCGGTAGGAGAGAGACATCGGGGTGTGTGGGTGGTCGGGTGCGGTGCGCCGGCAAGGGAGGGCACGCAGAGTCGCGCGCGTGCGGGCTGCGAGCGTGGCGTGCGCGTGGCGGCGGCGTGACGCGAGACGCTACGGCGTGGCGGCGGGGCGTGCGGCGTGCGCGGGCGGCGGCCGGCGCGCGCGGTGCTTGCTCACGCGCACCCACGCGCCGACCACGCCCGCCTCTAACACACACTACTCGTTCCACAACATGCATGCACTCAAGCTTGCAAGTAAAACCAGATTTAGTTTCATCTGTGCTCAGTTTCATATGATTTATGATTTTTCTGTGTGATGTTAAGAGTCGTGCGTTGAGGAGAAGCGTTTCGAATTTACTTTGCTCGTTTAATTAGATTCGTTTATGTGATTTAGGTAAAGTAGGCGATTTAGAGTCGAGTACGAACATCTGGAATGCAGAATGTATAAGTATTGGGATACCGGATATATTTTGTATCGAATGTCAACTCGTTTTGCCTGCTTAGAGTCGTAGATAATAGCTCGTTGTTAAGTTGTGCAAAGTGGTGTATATTATCTACATTACGCTCTGATATACAAAGATGTGGGTTTTCCGTGATAATTTCCGTGTGTGGGTCATTAAATGTGGTCAGTTTAAATTTTAAAGGATGCCCGCACCTTTGCATTAGATTAGCAGTGACGTCATTTTAAATACGTGGTTAATGCTATACCCCCTTACGTCTTCTAGATCGGTGAGCCCCACTTCGGGCCGGCTGAAAACCCTACGATGCTCAACAAGGTTAGCGAAAAAGGTAAAATAGATAAAATTGTAAAAATGTAGTGTTGCAAATCTTGCAGATCACTCACCTCCCTGGTCATCTAGAGCGACCAGAGTACGAATGCCGGCCTCCTTGCTCTACGCCGCAGAAACAAAAAGTCATAGAGTATGTTAGTGGTGAGGGGTACAGTGGAGTGAGTGATACTACGGGCCTCGAGCCCGCGCGGCTCGCTGTAGGTGCGTGTCGAGTCGTGGTACGGGTATGTTGGAGTACATGTTGCACAGTATACAGTGTCGCACTAGGGCTCATGTCTTTTATAATATTTTAACTATACATTTACTTAATGGTTCAAATCGAAACCGCCAAAACCAAAAAGACATGCTCCCTAGTAAGTGAACTGTGTTCAGTGATGTTCAGTCTGCACAGTGTACATTATACTCTGAATGTAACATATCCGGTATAAACATTTCGATACGGAACAGAATAATAATAATATAGAAAATAAATTAATATGGAATATACTACAGTTAAAAATAATGACTGTTACTAAATATAAAATATATTTTGATATAAATAAACGAACTAAATAGAATGTAAGTAAAGTAATACTGGATCGGTTTGTATATTGTGTGAGAGTTTGCATAAGGTGTAGCTCGATATATCTGTAGGAGTCCGGTGGTAGTACGGGTGTGTACAGCCCACATATTGGCAGTATTGTGAATGTCAGAGAAGGCATGAAATCATACAACATAATAGAGTACAATCAACAACAGAGAGCAGCCACTACACAGAGACCTAATTACAAAATCAACTAAAACAGGATAGAACGAACATCAACATAACACTGATCGCGTTCCACGGCCATTCACACATAGATCAGGTTGTGTCGGAAAGTTTACGGATGCTCAAGAAGTCGTAGAGAACGGTAACGTGACATTAACGGACGGTAACAGATAGAAGTAGGAAGGTAGAAGGTGCGTTTGAAACAAGTGGAGCCTCACAGGCGGACTCGTTATTCAAGTGGCGCAAGATTCTCATTTCGAAGCAAGCCCAAGCACAATGGATAGACTATTGTTCAGACTGAAAAGCGCACGTATCCGGGTCATTTCACATACTAAAGGGATGCTAATATCTGAGAAGTATTTCAACTAGGATGGGTCTCCGTCTATTGGGGACGATGATGGGCTTCATGCTTTGGAACCTAGAACAGCAATAGGGCGGAGTTGGGAGCTGACGGTTAAGTTAGTCTGATTGAATAGTGAGTGAGCCGTAAACTGCCCGCACGTGGGCCGCTCTCAATTGATGCACTCGATAATATTAACCATCAGCGCCAAGGGCCGACTCGCCCTATGTATTATCACATTAATGTACACTTGGCTACAGTCAACAACACAAAGGGCTATGGAGGTCTAACATTTTCGGAGTACACAGTAGGCACGGATCATGCAACACCCATTTACTTATGTATGGTTATAACATAATGGTTTAATTAAATATTACATATAAATAAACCCAATGAAGGATATGGAAACATAAAAAGGACATATGAGCGGACAGCTACAATAGATATACATACACATAGAAAGATAAACAAAATTATAT